>CM037591.1:113836182-115158413 GCA_021018995.1 Chloranthus sessilifolius | reverse complement strand
TTTATGATTGAGGGTTCATATACTTAGAAAAAGTAGTGAAATGATATGAGAATTGTCATATCCTTACTACTATATAAAAGTAAAAATAGTTTCTGTCAATTTTTCATGCTTAAAATGTCCCTAACCCATATCTCATAGCCACAAGTCCCAAAAACAGAGTTCTATTTCTGATTAAACTAGGACTCTGTTTCCATTTATATAGGGTTTCGACAACATCATCCCGCAACGAAGATCTCTTTTGATCGTTCCAACTTATTCAATCGTCCTGATACTTCCTCTTGATCCTCCACATCTCTGCTTCTAATTTTTTTATAATTTTTCATTATATAAATTTTTTAATTTTCGATTTGCAGAGCATTCTCATGAGCCGTCTTTAGATTTTGAGCTTGTTAAGCATTTGAAAGGCATAATTAAGGTTAGAATTTTGTATCAATTTTTCAGTTATTGGAAATGGAGATTTTTTTATTTGTGTAGTGTAGTTTTTTATGTTCTTTGTAATACTGCTTTTTTCAGTTGCGCAGTGGGCCGATCTCAGTAGCCAAGTATATGGAGGAAGTTTTGACAAATCCTAAGGTTGGATTTTACATTAATCGAGATGTTTTTAGAGCTGGAGGTGATTTCATTACCTCACCTGAAGTAAGCCAGATGTTTGGAGAGGTAATCTGATACTATTTGATCAATTAGACATTTTGATAGCTAATTTAGTAATCTTGCAATATCTGAGTCTGCTCTTAAAATTGTTGATGTTGTTTGGAGAGGTGTGTTTCAATGGTATAAAATTGCTTTTGAGTATTCTGTTTATTAAGCAAGGTTCAAAATCTTGTTCTGATGGTAAATGTGGGGGACAGGTGGTACCTATATATACTATTTTTTGATCGGTAATAAAAATAATATAATAAAAAGAAGAAATAAATAAGGAAAAAAGCTGCAACAAAAGCCTTAGCGAGAGGCTAAGAGCCACCAACATTGGCCAAAGCCCAACACAAGAAAAAAGAAAAAAACTAGATACAAAGAAAAAACCCCAAAAGCACCTCCCAAGGCTAAGGAAAGCAGCAAGAGCAAAGATGCTACTACATAAGAAGAAGGTCCTCCAAACAGTCCCTAACATCATTGATATCCTTCACCATAGTCTCTTTATCAAGGCGAATCCAATTCAGCACAAAGTCTCTGATATTACGAATAACAAACTGCGCCGGTTTCCGCACTTAGGAAAGTCTATCATTCCTCTCAGCCCAAATATTCCCCCATAAGTGAGAGAACAAAGTAGCCCACCAAAAAGCTCCCTTCACACCCTCAATCAAAGCAACATCCCATGTTGCAATAAGCTCCCCACAAAACTTAGGAACCGCCTAGCCACCCCAAAAATTTCTCTGGCCATCCAACAATAGATGAATTGTCAGCGAACAAAGTAGCTTGCCAAAAAGCTCCCTTCATCCCCTCAATCAAAGCAACATCTCATGTCGCAATGAGCTCGCTACAGAACTTAGGAACCACTCAAGCCACTAGCTGATTCTTGATCGTGGAGACACATGACACATTTGTTTCTCATATGTTTCCCCTTTTTATCAATTGATCAACCGTGAGGATCCGGCCCCAAGCGAGGCTCCAGTAAAAAATCTGCACACGAGAGGGAAAGCACCCCTTCCAAATCACATCCCAACTGTACAACATTAGAGGTTTACGAATCAAAATTCTATCGAAAGATCACCCATAGATTTTCCCTTTTTCCTTAGGAATTCATTCTGTATTATCAATAGCCCTACTATTCAGTTGACATGTCCTCAATAGATCCAACAAATCATCCAACATGTATATTTTCTCATCCCTAAGATTTATGTGGATGTGAATATCTTCATGTTCTATAGTTGACAATATAAGTTATATTTTTTTTTAGTTTTTATTAAATTTTTTTATAATTTTAATTTAAATTATACATAATGAAGACATATGAATAATAAGTGTTTTTTTTTGTCTTTACTAAATAATAAAACATAGTAATGAATACTTGAAATACTATATCTTTTTTTATGTCCGCACGTGCCTTTTTACTAGTTAGGCTAAACGAGAATTCGAAAAGGTCAAATTGTTAGGTTAAAAGAGAATAAGAATCAAAGTGCAAGAACAATTAATAACAATAAAAAATAATGGTAAAGTTAAAACCCAGCCTGGCCTGCTAGGGCTAGGGCCAACCATGTTAAAGCCTGCCTAATGCTAGGGCTAGGCGCAGGCATTGCCTAGCCCATTGGCCGCCTAACGAGGAATGACCTTGACACATATGTAACCGTTACAGAACATCATCTTCTTCCTTGGTTGCCTTTACTATATTTTTGGGCCACACACTTCTAACTTGTGGTTTTGTTGTTGGCAGGGTGAACCATGGTTCAAAAAAGAGTTTTTATAGTAGACGGGGCTATTGATATTTTGGGCCAAAAAACCAATAGCCCATCTATGCCGTTACCCAACTTATGGTTCTCCATATTAATGGTGTGATCCGTATTTTGGGTGTTGTCCAAATGAACTTTAATCTTATTCTTAAGTTTGGGAGAAAATTCAAATTTCCAAAAGTTTCCTATGTCGTTTAAAATCTAAGAAGAACCTGAATTGCAGCCATCGAGTACACTTTGTCCGAGATTGGAAGAAGGTATCAAACTTGATATCGGTATTGGGTATCTGCCGATACGGATATAGTATCGCTGATACAAACTGTTTTTGTGTTTTCTTTTTTTCTTTTTTTTGAGAAAAAGAAAACACAAACTGTTTGTATAGGTCAGTACTATCGGCCGATACAAACCCGTATTGGTTCGATACTGATACAGACACCACCAGGTGGTATCGGTATTGGTTCTCGACGATACCGATACGAGTTTTGAAGATGGAGGGAACTTAAAATGAGATGAAATCCTTCTCCTAAAATAGAGGGAAAATTATTATGAAGATGAAACTATGTAATTAGGATGGCTTTATTTGCAGTCCGCTGATGCTTCAATGTAATGAGAGCGAGCTGTGCCTGAAGTTCTGTAAGCTCCAAATAAAGAAACAGTTGGGTTCACTATATTTGTAACACAAAATCTTCAAGCACAAGTACAAGTGCACTGCGACTCAAGTTTTGTACTTGCTAAGGAAGTGGCCTTTAGTTTAAAATTTTAAAACTCGATCACTTCTCGCTGCACTCCATCGATAAATTAATTGGTTCACTGTCCTCAATGAAATTTGGAAAGGCTCTTTTGTCTTCTAAATAAATTTGAACGAACCTCTGGCCGGACAATACAGCGATAAGTTGGTTAAACGGCACCATGTGACGTTGGTTCAACTTATCGTTGGATGATACCATGGTAAGTTGGCATGGTTATCTTTTGACTAAACTTCAACCAACTTCTCGCTGGACAATACCACGATAAGTTGGTAAGGCATTGCTGGCATGGGAATAAATTTGTAATGTACCAGTTGTACGTAGGACGATACCACGGGAAGTTGGTTCAACTAAACGGTGGGCAATACCCCGTTAAGTCTGTAAAGCATTTTTGTCTTCTTAAATCTCAACAAACTTAGAGTAGGAGGTTGCCAAGGTAAGTTTATAAGTCGGTATTGTCCTGCGACAAGCTGGTGCATCTGTCCTTTCAAAGAACTTAAGGGTGTTTTTGTCCTGTAATGTAAATTTGAACAAACGTCTCGTTGGACGATACCACAAGAAGTAGGTCTGATGGTATTTTTGACTTATTGGAATCAGATAAGGGATTTCGTATTTTGGTTCAATCTTCCACAGAAGTGATCTTTAGATCATATTTTATTTATCAGACGGTCAGCTTTGGTTCTATGTGAAATAAATCCCCAAAATTGACTGTGATCATGATGATGTGACAACTTGTGATTTAAATAAATTTGAAACAACACGCCTGTGTATTGAATAATGACAACTTTGTCATTTAAATACTTTGAACGAGTTTCTCGATGGTCGATTTCGCGAGAAGCAGTTTTATGAGATTTTTCAAAAAAACAGCATTTCCGTCTTTTAAACTAAAGTTTGACGAGAGTTGGTATACGACAAGTGAAGGGGTGCAGATTTGAACCGAACACGGATCTGAAACCTATGGGACTGAATCAAACCAAAACCGATTGCAAACTGAAACCGAGTTGAACCGATGCAACGGTATCGGTTTTGATACCTTAAAATCAAAAACTGGCACAAAAAAGGCCTCTTATGCCCTCTTATGAGTGCGCTCAAAAAAGGCCAAAATTAAGGAGACTTCACTAATTTTTAAAATGAGAAATGATCATATGACTCGTGTCACACATCACACAAGTCATGAGACTGTTCACGACGTGCAAGATCAATGCTTGACTGCGACGTGGACCGCTCACAGCTTGAGTCACACCCGTGCCTCGAGTGAGTGGATCATTACCCTTTTAAAATTATTGAAATCTCATTACTTTTGGACAAAATCACCAAAAAAAATTTCAAAAGTCTTGTGGGGCCCTTGTTGTTTTGTTGAATTTCAGAGAACTTATGACAAATTTCACCAAAATTTGTTACTATGATAGCTACAATTGCAAGTCATGAAAGCCACAACCATACGGATTAGAGCCTCCTCTACTTTAATATCTATATCGATTGGGTGGATCAATTTGCGATCTAGATTTGCCCCTCTAAAGTTAATTAGTAATAAACCTCTGCCCTTCTAGTCATCAGATGTGTATAGACTAGAATGGACGGTTGTGGTGGTGGCTTACTGCTATCTAAACCAGGTGGGCATAGATGACACCTACCTAAAACTTTGCCCACTAACAACTAGTGCATGGTAGGATTGGTCTAACTACCAAGGATCAAAATTTTGGTTTTCGTTTCCGTCCAAAATTTTGAGAGCCAGGCCGATTTTTTGTTTTTTTTTTTTTTAAATTTTATCAAAGTAGCAAAATATCGGTCGATAATTTAAAATTATCGGCCGATAATTTCAAATTATCAATCGAAAATATGCTACCTTGATACCGAAACCGAAGTTTTGGAGATTTCATTTCGGAGGCCACCGAAACTGATGCGTTCAGCCGAAATTTTGAACCATGCTAACCACCAGCAATTTTACACCCGTTGAAAGGGCACTTTAGGAAAGAGGGATTGGGAATGAAAGTTTTTAGAGCAATATGTTAGAATAATCTCACATTGCCTCTGGGCTTGGAGGTCTTGGGCTATATATATTTTGGGCACTCCTCATCTGACAAGTCGGTTTTGTGAGATTGAATTAAGCCCATTTATTTTATTATGGTACCAGAGCAGGTATTTCTCTACTCTATATCACCTAATTTAATTGTCCACATAATTTGGCTTGGCTCAATCTAGCCAATACATTCAATGGCGGGTTAGAATATTTTCACTTGTCACATTGTCTGTGGGCTTGGAGGTCTTGGGCTATAAATAATTTGGGCACTCCTCACTTGAAAAGCCAATTTAGGCCCGTTGATTTTATCACAATATACTGTCCCAAAGTTTTTAGAAAATTTAGATTTCACGAAAATCAAATCTGTATTAAATGTTAGTTGATAAACCACGAATTTAAATGTCAGTTGATATTAAATTAAATTAACATTAAAAGAGGCCTTATGGTCTCTATTTGTTTTCAAGTTCGAAGAAGGTGAGTTACACGTGTCCATCATCTGCGATGCGGCATTTCATATTTCTTATATTATGGTTTTGTACATCAAAATGGCTAAAAGGAATGGGAGTAATGTAAGGGCGTGTTTTGATCCATATTTTCTCTTATTCTTTTTGGGTCATTTCTGGGCTATCTATAGGTCTAATTTTTAGACAGTATATATATTTTTTTACTTTCTCGGGCATTCCGAATCTATTTTTGAAGTCTATTTTTGAAAATGAACTCTCTATTATAATGTTTTCATGACCTGATATCATTTTGATAATTTTTTCTTTAGATAATTATTGTATTTTTGAGTGCTTTTAATTAATATTGGGTATTGGAGGTTGTGCTCTAACCAAGGATCAAAAATTTGGATCAAAATTTCGGCCGATAATTTCAATCCCATACAAAATATGACCGAAATGTTGATCGTTGGCTCTAACACCAAGGCTAGTATTTAAATAATGTTACCCACTTAATTTTTGACACTTGTCCACAACATGAGCTAGATTTGACTACTTGCATATCTTAAGTGGCTTATTTTTAATTATTGTTTAATCGCTTTTATAACCATCTAAAATATTATAAAACCCAAATAGAAAGCATGGCTTAAAATGATTCTTCTGTCCAACGGATATGATCTTTCCTAATGCCATGGTCTTCATAATGAAATTTATTTTTGTCCAAGACCGTATTACAAATTCAGTAAAAGTGTGTAGTAAATATTAACATCACAACTTAAGATATTACTTCTGCTCAACGGTGATGAATCACTTAATATTGTGTGATGATTGTATTTTACTATTCATTATTTTTTTTGTGGGTACTGCTAGTGTGTTGTGACACGACCCAACAGAGGGTTACAACGATGCAATTAGTATCACAATCAATAATATAGATTGAGGAAACGACTAGTGTGTTATAACTCGACCCAACGGAGGGTCATAATGATATAAATTGTTTCTCAATAAAATCATATTGGTTTTAATTTTATTATATTCCTTGACATAATTTAACTCTTGCGTAAAACACCATAAATATAATCTTGTGAAATTGATCGTTGTTATAGTTGTATGTGGACATAATAAATCCCTTAATTATTATGCAGCATTGAACCCGTCTTCTATTACTAATATGATTAGTGAAATTAAACTTTTGAGTGACTCGAATTATAGCAAATGGAAGGAACAAGTTGCAATTGTTCTAGGCTGCATGGATCTTGAATATGCTATACGATCTGATAAACCCAAGGTGCTCACCGCTGAAGCCTCAGCTGAAGATCTGACAGTGAATAATACAAATTTAGAAAAATGAGATAGATCAAATTGTATGAGTCTCATGATCATAAAGAGTTCCATTACTAATGCGATCCGGGGAGGTATTCCTGACTCGCACAATGCAAAGGAATACATGCAAGCCATTCAGGAATAATTTCAGGGGACTTCTAAGGCACTTATCAGTAGTCTTATTGTTAAAATGGGAACCATAAAATACAATGATTATAGTGGCGTATGAGAGAACATTATGAGAATGAGTGATATGGCGACTCAATTAAAAAAAATGGACATGGGCTTTTCTGTAGATTATCTTGTTTACTTTATCATGACTTCCTTTCCTGTACAATTTGATCCATTCAAGATTAATTATAACATACAAAAAAAGAAATGAAAGATGAATAAGCTAATCGCTCACTGTGTCTAAAAAGAAGAAAGACTTCGAACTGAAAAACCTGAAAGTACTCATTATGCCGCTCTTGGGTCATTGTAAGAAAATTTTAAGAGAAAAAAAAGATTATATAAAGGAAAGAACGTGAAAGCTTCTCCACCGAAAATTAAATAAGGAAAAACTAGTGAATCTACTTCTGGTATCAAGTGTCACTTCTATAAGAAGAAGGGACTCATCAAGCAGAATTGTCAGAAACACAGAAATTGACTAGTTAAGAAAGGTAATAACCTAGTCTTTATATATTTTGAATCACTTTATGTTGATGTTCTACACAATACTTGATGGATAGATTCTGGTGTAACTATTCACATAAGTAATTCGATGCAAAGATTTCGATCCAACAGGAAGCTAAAAAAAGACGAACGAACCATCAAACTCAGAAATGGAATAAAAGCAAACGTGGAGGCCATTGGGACTCTCCGTCTCATTTTAGATAGTGGCTTTATTTTGAATTTAGTTGATACTATTTACGTTCCAAGTATCACTAGAAACCTTATACCAATTTCTAAATTGGATTCATTAGATTTTGAATTTAAATTTGGACATAATATTTTTACTCTATTATTTAATTTCGATTGTAATGACCCATAAAATTAGACCCGAACTCAACTGACCTCGTGTGTGTGGTCGGCATGAAAACTAATGTCACCATGGTTTTTATATAACAATAAATCATGAAATGATATTAGGATAACTTTGTGCATATAGATTAAGGTTTAAATGTGTGTTTGGGCCTTTAGTGGATGACTTGTGCACTGATGCACCGTATGCCGCTCAACACTAAAGCCAAGTCTAAGGTAAGTGGGTAGAATTTGGTGTAAAAATATCTAGATATTTTGGGTTGGGTTTTAGGTTACAAGAGAGAGAGAGAGAGGCGCGGGTTGCTTGAAGGCTAAGCTTAGCCTTTTGGATTTTGAAGAGAGAGAGAGAGAGAGAGAGAGAGAACGAGAGCTTCTCCTTCCCGAGCTCTTGTGAGATTTGTGTCACGTGATCATCGTAAACTCTGCCTTTTGTGAACCCCGATCATTAGAAACCCCCTTCCCTTAGAAATCCCTTCTATTTGAAACCCATGAACTTAGAACGAGTGTGATCCAACCATCTTGGACTCGTCTTCAACACTTTGAAGAGATTAAGATCAATGCGTAAGGGTGAGCGACACCATCTTGAACTTCATCGTGATCAATGGCTGTGAAATCACCGTGAGAATCCAAAGTTTCGTTCTGAAACCCCCATTTCGACAACGATTCTTAAAGTCGCGAAACCAATCAAAGAAATGTTAGTTTTCCTTTGATTTTGATGGTCTAAATTCATAGAATAAAAGTCCTAGTATGAATGTGTATGTGTGTGGGTGATTTGTTGAAAATTATTAAAGATCTGGGTGAAATTTGGGGGAAAATAGACCAAGAAAGATGCCCAAAGGGTTCTGAACCCGTCGAAATTCGAACCATCGAATTTGAAATTCAAAAGTTCAAATTGAAATTTGAACGTTCAAATTGGAATTCGAACGATCAAATCTGAAAATTTGAACGATCGAATTATATGAAACAGAGTATACAAGTTTCTGAAGAAAGAATTCGAATATTCGAATTGGAAATTCGAACTGTTCGAATTTGACTGAAGGTACCGACACAGTTTCGGTATTTTGGCCGTAACTTTTTACTCCGATTGATGCAATTCTTAAAGCGTTGGAAAGAGGACAGCGAGCTCTACAACTTTTATAAACTAATCAACTCATGAATCAAATGTTTTAAGAATCAAATTTAAGTGGGAAGTTGGGTCAAATTCTGAGTTAACACGAATTTGCTCATTTCCGCCTCATTTTGGAAAATCATATAACTATGTCAAATTTATTAGTAATTAGAATTAGTCTTACTACATCATCGTATGTGTGATATAGATTGAGAGTTTGAGGCCATAGATTTAGACCGTTGGATTACTTTGAACGGCTCCGAAATTAAGGTAGGGGAAACTCAACGAAAATTGCACTTTATAAATTGATTCATAGTTTCTTTGATATTCGACCTGATTCTTTATTTCTATTTTGGCATGTTCTGTTTCCGTCATGTTCTCACATATGTACTGATATGTTCTGTTTCTGTCTTGTTTTCGCATGCGTTTTGATATATTTTATTTCTGTTCTGTTTTCGCATATGATCTGACTGTTCTGTTTTCAATTTTTAAATCTGATTCGTTATGTTCAGTATGCTTTGATCTAATTCATTTTGATGATATGTTCATTCTGTTAAATCTGATTTATCCTATTTTTGTTTGTGATCCGTTATGTCTAATTGCATACGAACCTTGAATGTACGAGAAGAAAGCGTAATGTGATAAGACTTGACTTCTGAGTCTGAGTCATAGTGAAGTCTCTTTCCCAGGCACATGAAACTTAGAACGTAGGCGTTCATGTACTGATACAACTCTTCTATGATGTTATAGGATGCCACACGAAGTATATCCAGGTTACTACGGACCCCGTCCCTTGAAAAGCGTAATTATGAAGCTATCGCACTGTGACCCATTCTAGTTAAACTAATACAATAGGGAATATGATTATGTTAAGAGCCTTTGTTTAGAATGAGGGATGACCGTACACCTGAACTATACTTACTGAAATTAGAGTGGATTACTGGACTCTGGGCCTTAGAAATAAGAGACTTGAACCTTGAACCTCGTATCAAGTGTCAATGAGAATATCGAGAGCATATCTGAACATTTGACTATGAGTGGACATTGATAAGTGGATCGGTACAGCAGTTATCCGTACACAGTGTACAATGCATAGCATACATAGTGGGCCTGTGCGGGGGTGATCCATATGCTTTGCATAGCATACATAGTGGGCCTGTACGAGGGCGATCCGTACGTATTACATAGCATACATAAGTGAACACAATGAGTGAAGTGAGCATAGTGAACATAGTGAGTGAAGTGAGCACAATGTACAGTGCATAGCATACATAGTGGGCCTATACAGGAGCGATCTGCATGTGTTGCATAGCATACATAGTGGGCCTGTACGAGGGCAATTCGTACGTATTGCATAGCATACATAAGTGAACACAGTGAGTGACGTGAGCATAGTGAGTGATGTGAACACAAGTTTTTGTTTCTATCATCGAATTTTTGCTATGTTATTACTTTTGTTTTACCATTCAATTATCTTATCTGTTAAATCTTTGAATTCCGTCTTGAATATATGATCTGCTTTTGCTTTGAACTCTGTCATTAGTAAGATGTAACCGCTATTGATGTTCTTCTACTGAGCTTAGATGTTATCTCACCCCCGACTATACATCACAGGTATAGGATTAAGGAAGGCCCGGATTACATACTGAAGATTAAGAGCTTCCGCTTTTTTCTTCTATTTTGGTATCGTAGATTTTGGATATTGCGATTTTGGTAAGTTAAGGCTTCGTACTTTTGTACTGTTGTACATTACTGTTAGGTGATGATTGGCCATCACTGGTGTTTGTTTACTTCTGTTCATATTGAATATTAGAACTTAAGGTTTTAATTATACTTATGTTTGTACCAAATATTATGTATCAAATCGTGATCTACGATCTAGCGATTCGGGTTTTCCCATTTGGTTTTAAAATATATATATCTCAAAAAATTTAGGTTGGAAAATTTTGAGCTGTCACACAGATATTGTGGGTGGTGGCTCATTAGTGGGCAACCTTTATCAGTTAAACTTGGATTCATCTTACATCCAATCTTTAGTTTCTATACATGTGGATGATAAAATTAATAAGAAACAAAAATGAGCAATCGATAACTCCTCCATTTTATAGCATAAACGGTTAGGCCAAATATCTAAAGATAGAATGGAGAGATTAATTAAAAATAATATAATCGATGAGCTCAATTTCTCTGATTTGAATACTTATGTTGATTGCGTTAAAAGAAAACTCATAAAGACCAATAAGAAAGGAGCTATAAGGAGCACGAGTTTGCTAGAAATAGTCCGCACTGATATTTGTGGACCATTTTCAACTCCTGCTATTAGTGGTTAAATGTATTTTATTACCTTCACTAATGATTATTCTCATTTTGATTATATATTTCTCATCCATGATAAATCTGAAACCCTAGATATGTTTAAAATCTATAAAACTGAAGTTGAGTTACAACTCAATTTGAAGATTAAAATTGTGAGATCTGATAGAGGTGGAGAGTATTATGGTAGATACTCTGAAATAGGTTACAATCTAGGATCATTGGCCCTGTATCTATAAGAGCATGACATTGTTGCTCAATACACCATGTCGAGAACACCTAAACAAAATGGTGTAGCTGAGCGATGAAATCGTACTCTTATGGATATGGTGAGAGGCATGTTGCGCAACTCTAAGTTACCTATATTCTTGTGGGGAGAAGCCTTAAAAATAGCGGTGCATATCCTAAATCGGGTTCCTAGTAAGGTTATTCTCAAAACTCCTTATGAGCTATGAGTAGGAAGAAAACCGACCTTAGGATATTTATACATTTGGAATTATTTAGCTGAAGCAAACGTGTATAACCCACACCTAGGAAAATTTGATCATAAAACTATAAGTTGTCATTTAATTGGTTACCCTGATAGGTCGAAAGGCTACAGATTTTATTGCCCCTCATAGTACCCAGATTGTTGAGACTATATAAGCGAAATTCTTTGAGGATTGTGAGAATAGTGGGAGTATTAAGCCTAGGAAAATCACTTTTGAGGAGAATCGGGTTATAATTCCTATCCCTTTTATCCAAGAAAAGGTGGCACCAACACCAGTTATTCAAGCAAGTGTTGATGCACCCGTGGCTATACCTATTGAAATACCCCACATTGAGGAGGCCCTTGCTCCCATGACGACCGCTAGTGATCAACCATTACGTAGATCAGAGAGAGCAAAAAAGCCAATTATTTTTGGTGACTATATTGTCTACCTCAATGAGAGTGAGTATGATTTTAAAAAGAAAATAGATCTTGCTTCCTTTAGCCAAGCTATGAAGAGCGACAAATTTAATTAATGGCTCAAAGTTATGAAGGATGAGGTAGAATCAATGACACATAACTTGGTCTGGGATCTTTGCGAGTTACTTCAAGGAGTTAAGCCTGTAGGCTGTAAATGGGTATATAAAACCAAGCAAGACTCTAAAGGTGATATAGAAAGATATAAGGTCAGGTTAGTCGTTAAAGGGTTCACTCAAAAAGATGGAATAGACTATAAAGAGACATTTTCTGAATGGTGACTTGTATGAAGATGTTTTTATGACACAACCTGAAGGTTTTCAGGTTGAGGGGGAGAGCCATTTAGTTTATAGACTCAAAAGGTCTATATATAGTTTAAAGCGGGCATCTCGACAATGATACTTAAAATTATATGAAGTCATTTCAAACTTTGATTTTAAAGAAAATATTATAGATCAATACATATATCTTAAAATCAGTGGGAGCAAATTTATCATCCTTGTTTTGTATGTTGA
The DNA here is from genome assembly GCA_021018995.1 of Chloranthus sessilifolius. Taxonomy (NCBI): domain Eukaryota; kingdom Viridiplantae; phylum Streptophyta; class Magnoliopsida; order Chloranthales; family Chloranthaceae; genus Chloranthus; species Chloranthus sessilifolius. Next base: position 115,145,598 of record CM037591.1, on the reverse strand, counting down.
TGATATATTGCTTACAAGTAGTAGTTTGAGCATGTCATATAAGACAAAGAACTTTTTATTAAAGAATTTTGATATGAAAGATCTTGGTGAAGCTTCCTATATGATAGGAATTGAGATTCATCGAGATAATAGGAATTGAGATTCATCGAGATAAAGCTCGTGACATATTAGGATTGTCCCAAAGAGCTTATATTGATAAAGTTCTTAAAAGGTTTAACATGCATAATTATTCCGCTACTGTTATCCATGTACTTAAGGGTGATAAATTTAGTCTACTTCAAAGTCCCATGACTGATTTGGAGAGAAAGCTGATAGAGATAATTCCCTATGTATCGGCAGTTAGGAGTCTCGTGTATGCACAAGTCTGTACTCATCCAGACATAACGTATATAGTTGGCATGCTTGGTAGGTATCAATGCAATCCTGATTTAGATAATTGGAAAGCAGCCAAAAAGGTTTTTTGCTATTTATAAGGGATAAAAGGGCACATGTTGACATATAAAATGTCGAATAACCTTGAAGTTATTAGTTATTCAGATGCCGACTATGCTGGGTGTCAAGATACACGTAAGTCCACATTGGGTTATATATTTATGCTTGTAAGTGGACCTGTATCTTGGAAGAGCGCTAAGTAAACACTGACTATTTCGTCTACTATGGAAGCAAAATTTGTTGCATGTTTTGAGGCAACATGTAAAGCGGTATGGTTGAGAAATTTTATCTTAGGGCTTTAAGTTGTTGATAGTATTTCAAGGCCACTGAGAATCTTATGTGACAATTTCGCTGTGATAGCTATCTCTAATAACAACAAGACTAGTAGAGGTTCCAAATATATTGATATTAAATATCTTGTTGTAAGGGAGAAAGTTTAAAATCAAATTGTATCTGTTAAAAAGATCAGTGCGACACTCATGTTGACTGACCCTCTCACTAAAGACTTACCTCCCAAGCTCTTTTCAGAGCACGTTGCGCGTATGGGATTAACGGATAATTTTAATAACCTTTGAGAGTGGATTTATGAGAGTGAATATATTTATTTAATTGATTCAAAACTAAGGATTATTTATTTGCTTTTTTATTTTTATGCAAATAAAAATTTTAGAACATATGATGCCAATAGATGGCAATAAAGTAGGATCAATTATAGATTGAGTTTATATGTAATCACCATTTAGTTTGTAAACTTGCAATCTATGTGAAATCATACTAGTTGAAATCCATGTCGGTGATGAATTCTAATACGGTAACTAATGAACGGTCATGTATCGATGACATGATGCATTGACTACATTGATTCTATGTTAAAATTCTCACTGGACCGAACTGATTATAAAGACTTTAATTAAGATTGATTAGGACTTGTCATTCAAAGAAAGTTAACTAACATTTGGTAATCGGAGTTTATTGGCATAGTGTGGCCAAGTGAGAGACTGTTAGAAATTTCTATTCTTGTGGCCGTCATTATGGTCAACCCGTTGACTGGTAAATTATGTAAGATCAATCTTGAGATGTGTAGTTGCTAATTCAATGAATTTAAAAAGAATAAGCAACTAATAATTAAGTCTTTTAGTTGAGGTATGATTATGATTTCCAATCACAATATAATTAGTAATTCAAGTCCTTAATGAGAAAGGACTCTTTAGTTATAAATATAAGGGCAGCTTGGTCCCAACGATTGCTCGACACAGTTTCAAATCTCCCTATTAGCAAAAGCATCCCCATTGTGCTAGGAGATATTGAGAGCGAGGAGATCATTGAAGATCAGCAACCGATCACTAATGGCTCACACTCAAGGTGCGCACATATATATTTTAATTTATGAATTGTTGATTTATTATTTTTTATTGATCATGCGCCTAGATCCTAGGGCATATATTTGGATGGTCGGATCGATAAATTCATACAGATCCATCAGTCATGTGTGAATTATCTTGTAGGTTTGAAATGTCTAAAGCACCCTCTTTTCCCTCCCAATGAGACCAGCAACTTCGACCCGCAGCTCATCCTACACCTCCGATCGAAACTTTTACAATGGGCATAAATCAACCTTCTTAACATGGCAAGTCGTTATGGCCGGTCTCCGTGATGAGTTTTTGTAATTTCAGGGAACGATGGGCGCAAATCCAAAGCTTGAAGGCATTAGAAACCAGTGCAGATCCGAAGCCCGAAGCTTGAAAGCGTTAAAATGGGCGAATATTCAAAACTTAAAGGCCTTAGAAATGGGCGCAGATCCGAAGCTTGAAAGCTTGATGGTCTTATAAATGGGAGCAAATCGATTGGTGGTGGAGGACGAACTGCACAGGGTGAAGTTGCCGGGAGCATTGTGACAAAATACGGTGTCATTTTGAAATGTATACCCATTATATGCTTTTTTTTGTCACAACGTATTAAACATGTATATTATTTTAATAAAAGGGCACTTAGCTAAAAGAGGTTTTTTTTTTTTAAGTTTGACAGTATTATACTACTTCAAAAACTTTGGTGTAATCAAAACTACACGGATTTTTGTTGGAAAAATTGAAATGTTGATCCAAAATAATACGGGGAACCGGTCCGAGGCATGAGAAATATTATTGTCTTTAAACCAATATTTTCTCCCACCACTTCAACAAAGTGGTCACCAACAGGTTACCGGCAAACTGGTTCCATGATATAACGAATTGACTTAGTATTTTTGTGAAGGATTTGGCGAATCCGATCACGCTATTCGAACACCAAATATTGCAAGAGCGCTTTGATAAAGAGCTTTAAAGACATAACAAAAGAGAAGAAAGAAGACACTTTTGTATTATAAAAAATAATGATTTTAGATTCCTTAAATAGAAATCAAGTGGTGTGTTAATACACCCTTTTCCTATGAAAAGGTGCTACACGCATCCCTTCGGAAAAGACACACCACTTTGGAAAGACATAAATTATAAAACTTTTAAATATCTAACAATCCTCCACTATTTAAAAGTTTTAAATATCCAATAATCTCTCACTATTTAAAATTTTTGAAATCAAAGCAAAGCCTAAAATATATGCATAAATGAAAATGTCTTACAGACTTTAAATTTCACTTTAGTGGAAATAAATCAAAGTTTGCCAAGATTTTTTAGTAAAACTAAGTCTTGAACTAACAATCTTATACGACAAATTGGAACTATTCCACACATATATTTTATATAGTTAGTGTTCAATAAATTGGTTAGCACATTTAAGCCACATGCTAGTATCCTAATTTTCATAAATGTTTATGAGATAAAGTCATGTCCCATTGAAGGCGGCTTCACCCTCACACTTATATAGGTAGACTTATAAGATATGCCCCTGTAACTTTAACATCTCAATACATTATAACGTCTATTAAGAGCAATGCTCAACCTCCCCTTATCTATTATAAATAAAATATTATTTTTCTGGGATGTTTATGAAAATTTAATTTTCATCAATGTAGTGTCCCTTTGTCTATCACAAATTTAGGACTTGTTCTTCCCTTTGAACCTAAACATTGACCAAACAAATATTAGGTAGGGTTCCAATCGTAAGTGACTGTTTGGGTAAATGACTTTAAACTCATCCTAATTTTTTAGATTAATACTTTCCATAATTGCTTATAATTACAATTATCAACACATAAAGTATTTCTTCAGACAATTTTGCCTGAAACCACATATAATTTGTTTTCTTGTTTATTGACAAGGAAACAAGTTCCATATTCTATAGAGAACTTAAAAGTTTTGACTCAATGTTTGTTGGTACGTCTACCAATGGACCCTTAAGTCACTTCATTACTCTACCTATTTTGATATAAACAGTAAACTCAATGATATTTATAGTTGCTCCTTAACATCTCTTGTGAGATCATGACTCCCTTTCTTAAAGGAAAATCATCTGTAAATGATTTAGATCTCCAAATATAAATCTATTATCTTTCCTAAAATAATTTAATTAGAATCATTTGATCATCTCCAAATATTCCTATCAATCTTCTCTTAACAACTCGATATTGCTAAACTTTTATAACCAAATCATTGATAATGATTCTAAGTCATCTCCACTCAATCAAGGGGACTCAATGCCTATATGATTGAGGCTTGATCAAATCGATCATGAACACATAGTCATGTCCATTTAACATGGCCCATTTGTACTACTCAATCACAATTGTTTAATTCTGGTCAAATAATTAGTAAACATCATTGATTACCAGAACCAAGTCACACACAAGATCACATCTAATGCATGGGTGAGAAACTAATCGTAACAAATACAACTTCAATGATCAATTTATAATAGATGTGTAAAATTGTAATAGCCCGAAAAATCACGCTAAACTATGACCTCGGGATCCGTGCCCAATCGGTCATAGGTTTGACCAAATAGAAGTTCAATAGTTAGCATAGAGTGTAATGAGCGGATGTGATGTGATGGTTTGCGTAGCTATGTGGGGTGTGTTGTAAATCTGAAGTCACATACACCTATCGAGATGCATGTGCTCAACACACAAGCTGGGGGAAAGATAAAAGGGTTTAATAACCCTAAAATCCTGGAAATTGGTTGTTGAAGGAGTAAAGAAGAGAGAGAGAGGAGTGAGAGGTTAAGCAAGCATTATTGTGACGCATTGGAAGGGGGATTCTAGCATTAAAGAGGTCGATTTAGCGAGGAGAATCCATTCAAGCTAAAGCTGGAACCCTAGTCTTTCCAACCATGGATTTGAAATCAATTTGAGATTGATTGAAGGTAAGAGTTATGTAATTTAAATGCATGGATTGTAAGAGTAAATAGTGGTTAGAAATAGTGTAAAATGTAGGATAAAAGTGTAGAAAAATAGAAGAAAAAGAGTGGAAAAAGGTTGGGAAGAACAGCTCGAAAGGGGCTGAATCTGGCAATTTTGATTAATCAAAATTGGGTTTCGATTAATCAAAATTGGCCAAGAAGTTGAAAAGTCAGGGGACCCCGATCTCGATTAATCGAATTGAATTTCGATTAATCGACTTTGGATTTCGATTAATCGATTTGGGTATCGATTAATCGACTGGGAACCTCCAGTGGACCCCAGGGGCTGGAGGAAATGACTTGAGGAAAATCGACTAATCGAAATGGGATTTCGATTAATCGATTTCAATTTTCGATTAATCGATTTGGGATCGATTAATCGATTTTAGGAACTCGATTACTCGAATTGAGAATCGACTTGGCTAAACAGAGAATTTCGATTAATCGAATTAGGATTCGATTAATCGAATGAAAATCTCGATTAATCGATTTGAGAATCGATTAATCGATATTAACTTTCGATTTTGGAGTTCGATTAATCGACTGAGCTAATTTATGCTAACTTTTGAGTTTGACTTTAAGATTCTTGGAAGGTCTTGGACCTTCTTTATTGCATCCTTAGTGATGTGTTTCACATGTTATGTGGTACCATAGGTGGTACGTGTGAACTAATGCACAAAGAGCCACGTGGGACCTTGATGCGTTGATCAAACCAAGACTTGAGGTAGGGAACACCTTGAACATGTACTTTATTTTACAAGAGCATGTATGTAGTGATATAGAATTCAGATTTAAATGTTTTATTGCTTAAGAATTGTGAGAAGTGTGTGTGTGTGTGACATCCATAAGAGTAATTATAATGAGCCATCCCCAGGGGATGAAGAAATAAAGAGATCAGAGCATCAGGTGTGATGCAAGTGAATGGATACATCCCAGGGATGTATCCAAGATTGAATCATGCTTGATGGGGCCTAACTGATATAAGATAGCACACTTACACGGTGAATAACTATATGTAAGGCACCGATATTTTTGTTATTTGAGGTTTGATAGGGTACCCCACCGACGTGGCGGGATATCCACGACTGACACGGCAGGATATCCGTGACCGATACGGCGGCGAAACCGTAAGCCAGTGCGGAGGCTTATCCGTACATAGTAGCACACCCCAGGGGTGTTGATTTGAGACAAGTGAAACCCCGCCGCCAATCCCCAGGGTAAAGGGGCTTGGGTACTATATTGTATTCCCAGGGAATACGTTAAAAGTGTCTATATAGATGATGATGAAGGGTATCTCATCGGGGCTCGATGCTATATTGCTCGGGGATTACTTAAGTTGAAAGTTTAAGTTTTGCTTTAGGCCTTTTCAGCATCATTCATGAGTAAATAAAAGACACGAGTAAACTACCAGTAAAATGAAATACTTTTTAACTGTTTTATCAGTAATTGCATAGACACATCATGCATGTCATATCATGGAATATATGTGAGTAATAATTTATATGTTCAACTGTGTTTTGTTCCCTATTGAGCTAGGATGTAGCTCACCCTATAGACTATACGCAGTCCACTACTAGCCGCCGAGGCTTCAGAGACGCCGGTTTTGAGTCGAACCTTGCGGCCGGCGACGAGTTGGAGCCACCTCCTGAGGACTTCTTCTAGAGGACTCCGTTGTGCCACTTTGAGGGCTTTTTGAGAGAGATTTGTACGGCTTGGTATGTCAAGCCTTGTTTGGTTAAACCATGTATATATTGAGTTTGAGATTATTCTGTTGGGGCGAACCATCCGTGATGATTGCTATCGTCGATGGTTCGGGTCGGTTCTCCATTCATGCAGAGGCATGAGGGTAGAACTGTCTTTTGGAGAATTACTTAATATAGATTTAAATTCCGCAGCTCATTTATTATTTCATTTTATGTTTGATATGCCAATGTTCCGTGCTTAGCTAAGGGGCACGGTCAAGATGATCGTGCTGATGGCACGGGTTTCGGGGTGTCGAAATTCGGGCTATCACAGTTGGTATCAAAGCATTTTCTTTTAGCAATTCTAGCAATTGTTCTTTGGGTCAGAACATAGGGGCTTCTGCTAAAGAAACTTTAGTTTCAAATGCAGCCGCAAATGTCATCTAGAGGAAGAGGCCGACCAAGGGGAGGCCAGCAGAGGAGTCTACGTAGTGGAGATGATTACATCTCTCCTACAAATAGAGTGCCTTAAGAGGCGATAGGGGCGAGTAGTAGACAGCATGATGAAGAGGATCGAGATCGGCAGGATCAAGATCTAAGAAAACAAGAAAGAGTGAGAGAAAGACAAGAAGATAGAGAGGAGTGACAAAGGATGATGCACACTATGGAGACTATGGCTGCTGCCATGGCACAACAAGCCGCATCCTTTGCAGCTCACGCGTCAAGAGAACAGCAGCCACCTACACCACATGGGGACCCGCTGCTGTGCCCTCATCTTTCTGAGAGTTTAGAGATGAGACCTCCTTCATTTTAAGGTGCATACACAATGGCGAGAACGGCTTATGGAGATGGAGAAAGTCTTTAAGCGTCTTGACATGCAAGACGAGAGTGTGAGATGGGCAGCTTATATGTTGGATGGGGAGGCTGGGCCTTGGTGGAAGTCCGTGATACGGACTCGGGCTCAGGAGACCCCAGAGTTGCCTTGGACATGGGAGGAGTTTGTTGAGGAGTTCAACAAATAATATTTTCCGGAAGTGGTGAGGAACCAATTAGAGATACAATTCCTACAGTTAGTACAAGGGAGGATGACAGTGAGAGAGTATGGGGTAGAGTTTCTACGTCGCTACTGAAGTGATGAAGTCCAAGAGGTTTCAGCAAGGTTTGAAGCCTGAAGTTAGGGGAGGCGTAGCTCCATTTCAGCTGAGGACCTATGAAGAGGTCATGAGTAAAGCACTAGTGGTTGAAGAGGAGAATACAAATAGATATAGACAGAGAGAGCAGCAGAGAGGAGGAAATGAACAAGGAAGGACAGGGGCCTACGAACCGGTGAACAAAAAGCCGAGGTTCGTAGCCCAAAATCAGAAACCACAGTTCCAAGGGGGTTTCGGAAGGCCGGCGCAACAACAACACCAACAGAGGTTTCCATTACTTGCGTCGGGGAGACCTTTTCGCGATGAGAGCCCTGCCATGTCTACTGGCGCCACTATCACACAGGGTTCTCGTACTGTTTCTTCCGTACCTCGGGAGACTTACGCAAAGTGTGGCAAGCCTCATAGAACAGTGGATTGTAGATTGGGAACTAGGGGTTGTTTCCAATGTGGCAAGGTGGGTCACTTGATCAAGGATTGCCCCTAGACGGATAAAAGAAAGACGGCTTGCTTTGCCATACGACCCATTCAAGCAAGGAAGCCGATCGTTCAGGGGAGAGCCTATGCAGTCACTGCTCAGGAAGTAGGGAACGTGCATGACGTCATCCAAGGTGAGATTTTTTTTATTTCAAAGAAAATCTCGTTTCATTAAAATTTTAGATAGAGAAGGTGCATGCATTAGGAATTGTATAGATTTTTCTCTCAATGCTAAATCTGTATGTGAATTAAGGGTGTAAATTGATGTGTAAATTATTATATGTATGTATGTATGTATACTATAGGTACTTTAACTATATATGAAAAAGGATGTTTCGGTGGATATGACGCTCGAGTGTTGATAGACCCAGGGTCTACCCACTCATTCGTCACTCCACGTTTCGCCAAGAAGATGAAGATTGTTCCTGAGGCGTTGGACTTTGTCCTATCTGTGTCTATTCCGACTGGAGAGTTAGTAGACACGGAGTTAGCTTGCAAATCCATCATTGTAGCAGTTCGAGACCTAGAGGTGCATGAATTGGAAGCAAAGTTGATACTGTTAGACATGCAAGGGTTTGATGTGATCCTTGGCATGGACTGGTTGGCGCAGCATTGTGCAACCGTCGATTGCAAGAACAAGGTAGTCATTTTCAGACCCAACACAAGAAGATCATTTCGGTTTCAAGGAGTGAGGTCGTCATCTGTGCCACTGATCTCAGCAGTAAGGGCCGAGAAAATGATCAGAAAGGGTTGCAGTGGATACTTGGCTTTCTTAAAGGAGGACAAGGAAGAAAAGAATGTCATTTCTGAGATAGCGCCAGCGAGACTTCACGCGTGTTTCCAGAGGAATTGCCTGGACTACCTCCAGAGAGAGAAGTGGAATTCGCCATTGACTTAGCACCAGGAACGGAGCCTATTTCGAAAGCGCCATATAGAATGGCTCCTGCTGAGTTAAAGGAGTTGAAGGAACAACTACAAGAGCTTATGGACAAGGGGTTTGTTAGACCGAGCGTGTCTCCATGGGGAGCACCGGTCTTGTTTGTCAAGAAGAAGGATGGGTCAATGCGACTATGCATTGACTATCGACAATTGAACAAACTCACTGTGAAGAACCGCTACCCTTTGCCTATAATTGATGAACTATTCGACCAACTGCAAGGAGCAAGGTATTTTTCCAAGATCGACCTGAGATCTGGATATCATCAGTTGCGAGTCAAGGCAGAGGACATCCAGAAGACAGCTTTTAGGACACGGTATGGACACTATGAATTCCTTGTGATGCCATTTGGGTTGACGAATGCTCCGGCGTCATTTATGGATCTGATGAACCGAGTGTTTAAACCACACTTGGACTCCTGCGTCGTAGTGTTCGTTGATGATATATTGATATACTCCAAATCCAAGACCGAACACGAAGAACATTTGAGGATTGCTCTACAGACGCTACGTGCACACCAATTGTATGCCAAACTCAGCAAATGCGAGTTTTGGTTGGAAGAGGTTAGCTTTTTGGGACATGTCGTCTCAAAGCATGGTGTCACTGTAGATCCAGCAAAGATAGAAGCAATGGTTAAATGGGAGCAACCAAAGACAGTGACCGATGTCCGAAGTTTTCTGGGCTTAGCAGGCTATTTCGTCGAGGGGTTTTCAAAGATATCGGGACCTCTCACGAAGCTGACACGAAAAGATTCAAGATTTGAGTGGAGTGAGGCATGCTAAAAGAGTTTTCAAGAACTCAAAACGAGACTCACTTCGGCTCCAGTGCTAGCGATTCCTTCAGGCAGTGGAGGATACGCCGTGTACAGCGACGCGTCATACAATGGCCTTGGTTGTGTACTCAACCAACACAAGAAGGTGATAGCTTATGGATCAAGACAGTTGAAAGAACACGAGAAAAATTACCCGACTCATGACTTAGAACTAGCAGCAGTCATTTTTGCGCTGAAATTACACGAGAAGGTGCATGCATTAGGAATTGTATAGATTTTTCTCTCAATGCTAAATCTATATGTGAATTAAGGGTGTAAATTGATGTGTAAATTATTGTATGTATGTATGTATGTATACTATAGGTACTTTAACTATATATGAAAAAGGATGTTTCGGTGGATATGACGCTCGAGTGTTGATAGACCCAGGGTCTACCCACTCATTCGTCACTCCACGTTTCTCCAAGAAGATGAAGATTGTTCCAGAGACGTTGGACTTCGTCTTATCTGTGTCTATTCCGACTGGAGAGTTAGTAGACACGGAGTTAGCTTGCAAATCCATCATTGTAGCAGTTCGAGACTTAGAGGTGCATGAATTGAAAGCAAAGTTGATACTGTTAGACATGCAGGGGTTTGATGTGATCCTTGGCATGGACTGGTTGGCGCAGCATTGTGCAACCGTCGATTGCAAGAACAAGGTAGTAATTTTCAGACCCAACACAAGAAGATCATTTCGGTTTCAAGGTTGCTTGATCTGTGATGAGGGCCGAGAAAATGATCAGAAAGGGTTGCAGTGGATACTTAGCTTTCTTAAAGGAGGACAAGGAAGAAAAGAACATCATTTCTGAGATAGCAGTTGTGCGAGACTTCGCCGACGTGTTTCCAGAGGAATTGCCTGGATTACCTCCAGAGAGAGAAGTAGAATTCGCCATTGACTTAGCACCAGGAACGGAGCCTATTTCGAAAGCGCCTTATAGAATGGCTCCTGCTGAGTTAAAGGAGTTGAAGGAACAACTACAAGAAGTTACAGACAAGGGGTTTGTTAGACCGAGAGTGTCTCCATGGGGAGCACCGGTCTTGTTTGTTAAGAAGAAGGATGGGTCAATGCGGCTATGCATTGACTATCGACAATTGAACAAACTCACTGTGAAGAACCGCTACCCTTTGCCTAGAATTGACGATCTATTCGACCAGCTGCAAGGAGCAAGGTATTTTTCCAAGATCGACGAGATCCGGTATCATCGCCATAGTCAAGGCTGAGGACATTCAGAAGACAGCTTTCCGGACACGGTATGGACACTATGAATTCCTTGTGATGCCGTTTGGATTGACGAATGCTCCGGCGTCGTTTATGGATCTGATGAACCGAGTGTTTAAACCACACTTGGACTCCTGCGTCGTAGTGTTTGTTGATGATATACTGATATACTCCAAATCCAAGACGGAACACGAAGAACATTTGAGGATTGCTCTCTCGCCTACGTGAACACCAATTGTACGCCAAACTCAGCAAGTGTGAATTTTGGTTGGAAGAGGTTAGCTTTTTGGGACATGTCGTCTCAAAGCAGGGAGTCACTGTAGATCCAGCAAAGATAGAAGCAGTGGTTAAATGGGAGCAACCAAAGACAAAGGACCGATGTCAAGTTTTACGGGCTTAGAGGCTATTATCGACGTTTCACGAGGGGTTTTCAAAGATATCGGACCTCTCACAAAGTGACACGAAAAGATTCAAGGTTTGAGTGAGTGAGGCATGCGAGAAGAGTTTTCAAGAACTCAAACGGCTCCAAAGCTAGCGATTCCTTCAGTAAAGGAGGAGGATACGCTGTACAAATGACGTCACATACAATGGCCTTGGTTGTGTGCTCAACCAACACAAGAAGGTGATAGCTACGGATCAAGACAATTTGAAAGAACACGAGAAAATTACCCGATTCATGACTTGGAACTAGTAGCGCTATTTTTATACAAGATTTGGAGACATTACTTGTATGGTGAGACTTTTGAAATTTTCACCGACCATAAGAGCCTCCGATATCTCTTTACACAGAAAGAGCTCAACATGAGACAGCGCAGGTGGATGAAATTCCTCAAGGATTACGATTGCTCCATACAATACCATCCAGGCAAGGCGGATGTAGTAGCCGATGCATTGAGTCGGAAGGTTCAAATTTCGCTTAGCTTGTTTGATTTTGGGTATGCACGATGGAAATTATTGGAAGACACGGCATTCTACGATGCGAACATTGAGTCAAAAGCCACGGATCCTTTTTGGCTAACATATATCAAGAAGCCGGTGATATTTGAGCATATCCACGATCTACAGATGAAAGATCCGGCATTAACAAAGATTCATCAAGACGTGAGTGAAGGCATTAGGTCGGACTTTTCGGTTAAAGAAGATGGTTCTTTATTGTTTAAGGGCCGTCTCTGCATTCCGGACAATGCCGATCTAAGACGAACGATTCTTGATGAGGCCCATAAGTCAAATTATGCTATCCACCCTGGTAGCACCAAAATGTACCAAGATTTGAAAAAGAACTACTGGTGGAGAGGACTGAAGCAAGACGTGGCCGAGTACGTGTCACGGTGTTTGACTTGTCAGCAAGTGAAGGTTGATCATAGACATCCTGCTGGACTATTGCAACCTTTACCAATCCCAGAATGGAAGTGGGAATCGATCTCAATGGACTTCATTGTTGGATTACCCCGTACTGCCAAGAGACACAATGCCATTTGGGTCGTTGTAGACCGATTGACCAAATCAGCGCACTTTTTGCCATACAATACTACGTATACAGCAGGAAGACTGGCAGACTTATACATGAAGGAGATTGTAAGATTACATGGGATTCCAAGCAGCATAGTTTCAGATCGTGATCCACTATATACATCCAAGTTTTGGAAGAAATTTCAAGAAGGAATGGGAACACTAGACTTTAGTTCACTTTCCATCCTTAAACCGATGGGCGACAGAGCGAGTGAACCAAGTAATAGAAGACATGCTCGTATGCATGCTTGATATGCAAGGATCTTTGGGATGAGTATCTACGTTGCTCGTCATACAACAACAGTTTCCAAACGAGCATTGGCATGGCACCGTATGAAGCTCTGTATGGACGACGATGCAAATCACCCCTCAATTGAGAGAAAACAGGTGAGAAATTTGTGTTAGGGCCAAAACTACTTGAAGACAACGCCACCGTTGTTCGAATTATCAGAGAAAGGCTGAAGTCAGCACAGAGTAGACTCAAAAGTTACGCCGACATGAAGCGGACTAGTGTCGACTATAAGGTGGGCGAGCACGTGTTTGTGAAAGTGTCACCTATGAAAGGTGTAATGAGATTTGGCAAGAGAGGGAAGTTAAGTCCACGTTATGTTGGACCATTTGAAATTTTGGGACGCGTAGGTGAAGTTGCGTATCGCATTGGCTTACCACCGCTGTTTGATCGAGTACATAATGTTTTCCACATATCGATGCTCAGGAAGTACGTGAATGATCCATCTCATGTGTTAGGAAAACAACCTATGGAGATGTGCGAGGACATGAGCATGATAGAGGAACCAGTGGAAATCTTGGATCGAAAGGAACAAGTACTGCGCACTAAAGTGATTCCCTTAGTGCTTGTTCGGTGGAACAATCATCCAAAAGAAGAGGCTACTTGGGAACGAGAGGCCGATGTGAAAGAACAATATCCAGCCTTGTTTCCAACGACGTGAGAATCCAATGTCAACCACAAGCATGTTTGTGGAATCTCCACGAGACTTGTAATTCGATGAAAATTTTGCTCAAAAGTATGACTAAAGGAACAGATTTTTGTATGTACATGACCAAGTGAATGTGTTTTTATGGATCTACGAACCACTTGATGTCATAAATTGTCAAAAATAATCAAAGAACCGAAGAACTTGAAAGTCTAAGGAAATTGAGCAAAACCGATTAATCGAATTTCAAATCGATTAATCGATTTGGAATTTCGATTAATCGATTTTGTTCGATTAGTCGACTAGCATGTGCCAGTGACTGGAAATTGAAATGAGAGTTAGAACAGACATAGAATGCAATTTCGATTGATCGAGTTATAAATTCGATTAATCGATTTGGGATCAATTAATCGATTTTGGAAATTCGATTAATCTATTTGAGATTTCGATTAATCGAACTGGAACCTCGATTAATCGATTTACTAAAGGGACTTGGAAGAAATTGAAGTCAGATAGACAATTTCGATTAATCGAAGTGAATTTCGATTAATCGATTTTGAAATTTCGATTAATCGAAATGGGTTTCGATTAATCGAATAACTTAAGGAATTCTGGAATTTTGGAAGTTACTGCACGATTTCGATTAATCGATTTTGAAATTTCGATTAATCGAAATGGATTTCGATTAATCGACTGGCTCGCACAAGTGAGCTCAAAAACTTAAATTTCTAAACGGATACGATTTCTATTAATCGAAATGCTTTCGATTAATCGAATTTGGCATTCGATTGATCGATTTGGGAAATCGATTAATCGATTTAGCGCGGCTTAACCTAGTTTTGAATCTCGATTAATCGATTCTGAATTTCGATTAATCGAGCCGAGGCCTATATATAAAAAAATTTGGGGATTTCATTCCCCATTCGAAATCATTTTAGCTTGGGATTTTTGGGCGCTTCATCTTCTTCTTCTTCTCCGACCATCCGGCGCTCTAGGGTTTGGATTTTCCGTCAATTCGCTTCCGCATTCGCATCCAAAACCCACGGTAAACCCTAATTTCGCTCTTTCCCTTCAATTTGAACTAGCTAAACCCTAGATTTTCTAAAAAATGCCGCCCAAAACCCTGTTGTCTTCGAAGAAGGCAACCTCTAAGTTGCCGGTTAGGCGTAAGAACGCCGCACCACCACCACCTACCCCATCGCCGGTGAGGACTCCGTCACCGTCGACATCGGAGACCACCTCCGGTTCGACGGCTGGCGTCGCTGGAGTCATCCATGATCCACACCCATGCCACCACCACCCACAAATGTGGTGCAACCAAATGAATGGTGGGCAGCCAAGACCTTCGAGGTCGAATACATCATTGACCCAACCCTATTCACCAATCCCGATGTGCCGGGCGAGACCCAATGGGCTCGAAACTATCTTAACAATGCCGGTCTCGGCAACCTTCTCAAACCAATCCGGGGTTCTTACTACCCTAGATTGGTGAGACTATTTTACCAAGGGCTTGTGGACGGCCCGACCGACGATGTGATCAAGACCACTATCGAGGGTCGCGACTACACGATCACACGTCGCCACATACACGAGGTGCTCGAGTGCTACCTCGATTTCACCCCTGAGACCACCCTATTCCCACCCTTTGAGGAGGAACCTCGCTTTGAGGAGGTCATGACTCGCATGACCAATGGCAAAAAGGGGTCGGGCTCCTCCATCAAGAGGGTTGACCTTCCCCACTACATGTGGATGCTTGACTCAGTGGTCAAGTGTAATCTATACCCTATGCGCCACGACACCGAACGCGTGGAAAAAGTGCAATAGGCACTCTACGCGGCTTTCTGTGGCCGGTGGTTTAACGCCACCATGCTCATCCTCGAGGGGATGAGGTACATAAAGGGGAAGCTGATGAAGGGCAACCTACGGCCCAAGGAAAAGATGCCTTACGCTCGCCTTATATCGAGCATGTTGGAGTGCTACTCCGACGACCCATCCTACACCGTCTCTCCTCACGAGATGAGGGCTACGGATTGCATGAAGACATTCTCTAGGTCTGTTATAACCTACTAAAGCGCACTGCTGCCCGGTTCCCAAAGAAGAGCACCACCGCCTCCCTACCACCACAGACCCACCTGGGTGGGGCACACCGCCCAGCCGAGCCGAGCCATCCGTGGAGAGGGCCACCTCTCACCAGCCTCACACACCACGCCCACTACCCACGCCGACACCCACCTCATCCTATCACACGCCCATCGTGGCCTACCATAGAGGAGGTGTTGGCGCATGGAGGCCAACAATGAACGGATGAACCGGAGGATGGACTTCCTCCTCTTTCACACCCTCCGCCACATCTACTCCTACCGACCACCGCTACCTCGCCCGGGAGGAGGAGGAGTGGACAGCCGGACGCACAGCCTTCCACAGAGGACCCGTCTTCCATCCTACCACAGCCACTACAGACGCGGCTCCTTCCACATCTACCTCCGCTCCGCCGACGGAGACCAGACCACACCGACTACCACCCCAAAGATGCCACCACCTGACCACACCAGCCTCCTGCAGACTCGCCATGACCAGAGCACCGTCACCTCACATGGAGAAGCCTGCTCCAGCATCCGACCTGCCTGGCGAGGGGACTGCCTGAGTCATGTATTTATTTTGTTTGAGTCATGGTTATATATACTTGTAGATTGTTTTTGTACGCCAACTTCTCTGGCATTGTAAAGAGATTCCAATTATAATACAAAGCAAAAATTTTTGTGTACATTTAAATTTCGTCAAATTTAAATTCTGTGCTCATATATGTAACTATCTAAATACGTCTGAGTCAACTGGACCACCTCACCTGAGTGTGGGGGAGAGACCAGATCGAACCTTGGGTTATTTTCGAGGACGAAAATTCCCAAGGTGGGGAGGATGTAATAGCCCAAAAAATCATGCTAAACTATGACCTCGGGATCCGTGCCCGATCGGTCATAGGTTTGACCAAATAGAAGTTCAATAGTTAGCATAGAGTGTAATGAGCGGATGTGATGTGATGGTTTGCGTAGCTATGTGTGGTGTGTTGTAAATCTGAAGTCACATACACCTATCGAGGTGCATGTGCTCAACACACAAGCTGGGGGAAAGATAAAAGGGTTTAATAACCCTAAAATCCTGGAAATTGGTTGTTGAAGGAGTAAAGAAGAGAGAGAGAGGAGTGAGAGGTTAAGCAAGCATTATTGTGAGGGATTGGAAGGGGGATTCTAGCATTAAAGAGGCCGATTTAGCGAGGAGAATCCATTCAAGCTAAAGCTGGAACCCTAGCCTTTCCAACCATGGATTTGAAATCAATTTGAGATTGATTGAAGGTAAGAGTTATGTAGTTTAAATGCATGGATTGTAAGGGTAAATAGTGGTTAGAAATAGTGTAAAATGTAGGATAAAAGTGTAGAAAAATAGAGGAAAAAGAGTGAAAAAAGGTTGGGAAGAACAGCTCGAAAGGGGCTGAATCTGGCAATTTCGATTAATCAAAATTGGGTTTCGATTAATCAAAATTGGCCAAGAAGTTGAAAAGTCAGGGGACCCCGATCTCGATTAATCGAATTGAATTTCGATTAATCGACTTTGGATTTCGATTAATCGATTTGGGTATCGATTAATCGACTGGGAACCTCCAGTGGACCCCAGGGGCTGGAGGAAATGACTTGAGGAAAATCGACTAATCGAAATGGGATTTTGATTAATCAATTTCAATTTTCGATTAATCGATTTGGGATCGATTAATCGATTTTAGGAACTCGATTACTCGAATTGAGAATCGACTTGGCTAAACAGAGAATTTCGATTAATCGAATTAGGATTCGATTAATCGAATGAAAATCTCGATTAATCGATTAATCAATATTGACTTTCAATTAATCGATTTTGGAAATCGATTAATCGAATCAGATTCGATTAATCGATTTTGGAGTTCGATTAATCGACTGAGCTAATTTATGTTAACTTTTGAGTTTGACTTTAAGATTCTTGGAAGGTCTTGGACCTTCTTTATTGCATCCTTAGTGATGTGTTTCACATGTTATGTGGTACCATAGGTGGTACGTGTGAACTAATGCACAAGAAGCCATGTGGGACCTTGATGCGTTGATCAAACCAAGACTTGAAGTAGGGAACACCTTGAACATGTACTTTATTTTATAAGAGCATGTATGTAGTGATATAGAATTCAGATTTAAATGTTTTATTGCTTAAGAATTGTGAGAAGTGTGTGTGTGTGACATCTATAAGAGTAATTATAATGAGCCATCCCCAGGGGATGAAGAAATAAAGAGATCAGAGCATCAGGTGTGATGCAAGTGAATGGATACATCCCAGGGATGTATCCAAGATTGAATCATGCTTGATGGGGCCTAACTGATATAAGATAGCACACTTACACGGTGAATAACTATATATAAGGCACTGATATTTTTGTTATTTGAGGTTTGATAGGGTACCCCACCGACGTGGCGGGATATCCACGACCAACAGGATATCCGCGGACCGATATATGGCTAAACCGTAAGCTGCCAAGTGAGGCTTATCCGTACATAGTAGCACTCCCCAGGGGTGTTGATTTGAGACAAGTGAAACCCCGCCGCCAATCCCCAGGAGAAAGGGGCTTGGGTACTATATTGCATTCCCAGGGAATACGTTAAAAGTGTCTATATAGATGACGATGAAGGGTATCTCATCGGGGCTCGATGTTATATTGCTCGGGGATTACTTAAGTTGAAAGTTTAAGTTTTGCTTTAGGCCTTTTCAGCATCATTCATGAGTAAATAAAAGACACGAGTAAACTATCAGTAAAATAAAATACTTTTTAACTGTTTTATCAGTAATTGCATAGACACATCATGCATGTCATATCATGGAATATATGTGAGTAATAATTTATATGTTCAACTGTGTTTTGTTCCCTACTGAGCTAGGATGTAGCTCACCCTATAGACTATACGTCGCAGGTCCACTACTAGCAACTGTCGAGGCTTCAGGAGACGCTGACCCCAGTGAGTCGGACCTTGCGGCTGGCGACGAGTTGGAGCCACCTCCTGAGGACTTCTAGAGGACTCCGTTGTGCCACTTTGAGGGCTTTTTGAGAGAGATTTGTACGGCTTGGTATGTCAAGCCTTGTTTGGTTAAACCATGTATATATTGAGTTTGAGATTATTCTGTTGGGGCGAACCATCCGTGATGATTGCTATCATCGATGGTTCGGGTCGGTTCTCCATTCATACAGAGGCATGAGGGTAGAACTGTCTTTTGGAGAATTACTTAATATAGATTTAAATTCTGCAGCTCATTTAT
The DNA here is from genome assembly GCA_021018995.1 of Chloranthus sessilifolius. Lineage (NCBI taxonomy): Eukaryota > Viridiplantae > Streptophyta > Magnoliopsida > Chloranthales > Chloranthaceae > Chloranthus > Chloranthus sessilifolius. The sequence continues at coordinate 115,126,791 of CM037591.1, read as the reverse complement.
TATTTCATTTTATGCTTGATATGCCAATGTTCCGTGCTTAGCTAAGGGGCACGATCAAGATGATCGTGCTGATGGCACGGGTTTCGGGGTGCCGAAATCCGGGCTGTCACAAAAATGCACCAAAATTCAAAAGCATATTGATTTTCACATTTATGCAACATGTAAAATATAATATCCCATATGTGCCTCAACTCTCATGTTCTTTTAATTATGCCCATATGTGCCACAGCCCATATGTGATTTCTAAATCCATTCAATGGGTTGATGGGTGCTACTATATGTACCACAAACACAACCCATTATAGAATAATAACAAGAATTATTTAAACGTTTATTAAACTTGTCTTTTCCCAAGAGGTGTCTTTTCAATTGAGGTGTCTTTTCATAGTGGTGTGTCTTTTCCGAAGGGATGCATGTAGCACCTTTTCATAGGAAAATGGTGCATTAACATACCACTTGAGTTTCATATTCTATAGAGAACTTAAAAGTTTTGACTCAATCTTTGTTGGTACGTCTACCAATGAACCCTTAAGTCACTTCATTACTCTACCTATTTTGATATAAACAATAAACTCAATGATATTTATAGTTGCTCCTTAACATCTCTTGTGAGATCATGACTCCCTTTCTTAAAGGAAAATCATCTATAAATGATTTAGATCTCCAAATATAAATCTATTATCTTTCCTAAAATAATTCAATTAGAATCATTTGATCATCTCCAAATATTCCTATCAATCTTCTCTTAACAACTCGATATTGCTAAACTTTTATAACTAAATCATTGATAATGATTCTAAGTCATCTCCACTCAATCAAGGGGACTCAATGCCTATATGATTGAGGCTTGATCAAATCGATCATGAACACATAGCCATGTCCATTTAACATGGCCCATTTGTACTACTCAATCACAATTGTTTAATTCTGGTCAAATAATTAGTAAACATCATTGATTACCAGAACCAAGTCACACACAAGATCACATCTAATGCATGGGTGAGAAACTAATCGTAACAAATACAACTTCAATGATCAATTTATAATAGATGTGTAAAATGCACCAAAATTCAAAAGCATATTGATTTTCACATTTATGCAACATGTAAAATATAATATCCCATATGCGCCTCAACTCTCATGTTCTTTTAATTATGCCCATATGTGCCACAGCCCATATGTGATTTCTAAATTCATTCAATGGGTTGATGGGTGCTACTATATGTACCACAAACACAACCCATTATAGAATAATAACAAGAATTATTTAAACGTTTATTAAACTTGTCTTTTCCCAAGAGGTGTCTTTTCAATTGAGGTGTCTTTTCATAGTGGTGTGTCTTTTTCGAAGGGATGCATGTAGCACCTTTTCATAGGAAATGGGTGCGTTAACACACCACTTGAGTTCCATATTCTATAGAGAACTTAAAAGTTTTGACTCAATGTTTGTTGGTACGTCTACCAATGGACCCTTAAGTCACTTCATTACTCTATCTATTTTGATATAAACAATAAACTCAATGATATTTATAGTTGCTCCTTAACATCTCTTGTGAGATCATGACTCCCTTCTTAAAGGAAAATCATCTGTAAATGATTTAGATCTCCAAATATAAATCTATTATCTTTCCTAAAATAATTCAATTAGAATCATTTGATCATCTCCAAATATTCCTATCAATCTTCTCTTAACAACTCGATATTGCTAAACTTTTATAACCAAATCATTGATAATGATTCTAAGTCATCTCCACTCAATCAAGGGGACTCAATGCCTATATGATTGAGGCTTGATCAAATCGATCATGAACACATAGTCATGTCCATTTAACATGGCCCATTTGTACTACTCAATCACAATTGTTTGATTCTGGTCAAATAATTAGTAAACATCATTGATTACCAGAACCAAGTCACACACAAGATCACATCTAATGCATGGGTGAGAAACTAATCGTAACAAATACAACTTCAATGATCAATTTATAATAGATGTGTAAAATGCACCAAAATTCAAAAGCATATTGATTTTCACATTTATGCAACATGTAAAATATAATATCCCATATGTGCCTCAACTCTCATGTTCTTTTAATTATGCCCATATGTGCCACAGCCCATATGTGATTTCTAAATCCATTCAATGGGTTGATGGGTGCTACTAAATGTACTACAAACACAACCCATTATAGAATAATAACAAGAATTATTTAAACGTTTATTAAACTTGTCTTTTCCCAAGAGGTGTCTTTCCAATTGAGGTGTCTTTTCATAATGGTATCTTTTCCAAAGGGATGCATGTAGCACCTTTTCATAGGAAAAGGGTGCATTAACACACCACTTGATTTTTATTTAAGCAATCTAAAATCATTATTTTTTATACTACAATAGAGTCTTCTTTATTCTCTCTTGTTATGTCTTTAAAGGTCTTTATCGAAGCATTCTTGTGAAATTTGGTGTTCGGATAGCGTGATCGGATTCGCCAAATCCTTCACAAGAATACACAGCCGATTCATAGTATCCTGGAACTAGTTTGTCAGTAACCTATTGGTGACCACTTTGTTGAAGTGGTGGGGGCAAACATTGGTTTAAAGACAATGATATTTCTCATACCTCAAACCGATTTCCTGTATTATTTTGGATCAACATTTCAATTTTTCCAATAATTTTAAACCAATGTTTGTTAGTTTCAAATGAGTTATAGCAGAAGAATCGTGATATCAAGATCTATTGAGGAGCACTATAGTGACGCGCCTATCTTACAGCAAGAGATCGTCTTTGTACTTGAAATTCTCTATTTCATGTAGAGATGCACGTCATGGAGACAAGATCGGTGATGACTCATCTGAGCGTACTATTTAATTTTCATTAGCCCACATATGAGATCTGGATCCAAGCGGAAATCAAGATGAGTCCTCACGAATTGCCAATGATGCGTGCCTTGACAAGGTTTGCAGTGGTTGATCAATTATTGATGTTATTAAAGAATCTTCTCTCCTGACTTGCAAGTTGCAATCAGACTCATCAGGAAAATCTTTTTGAAGCAACATTTGAATGTTTGCTTTCAAAAGAAATCTCGATCTGTGACGGTTGATACTGAAGGGACATGTCCCTCCATCTATTTCATGTGTCCACCTGGACGGCTACAATCCACCGAGTTGGTAAAACGACAAAGGACATGGCTTTAAACGCAAGATTCAAGTAATTAAATCGGATGGTTCTGATTCCTGCAGAGTTAGTTAAAAAAAAAAAAAAAAGTAAAATCCGAAGGGGTTTGCGACAATCTCAATATTCACATATAACAGTTCCAGCAGTCAGATTGATAACACGGAGTAAGCCATCCAGTTTTGATCCTGATTCGTTAAGTGGTTTCGCGCGCAATATCTGAAAAAGTTTGTCTAACGTTTTTCCATGGGTTTTTGGAGTGACGACGACCATACTTTATTCTCACTATTTAAAGTCATGAGACCAAATAAATCTGGCATAAAGAGAATGTTTGGAAGGAGACATTACTGTTTTCTCATAAGCTTAAGGTACTACTTTCTATCCTTGACTTTTCCTCTTCTTTTATTTTTATTCTATTAATGATTATTTATGAGAGATGTCAACATTTCTCTCATTTCTCTTTGGTTATGCGTGTCATCTCTTGGAAGAAAGGAAAAGTAATTTTCTGCTTTTGCCTTTTCTTTGAGAATATATATGTTATAAAACATATATACTATAACTATATATTTATATATAGACTAGGGAAGTTTGATTTAGGTTGTACGGTTGATAGTCTGATTTGGGTCGGACCATCACATATGTGATTATATGTTTCATTTAGTCATGTAATTGTTTGTACTCCACACTGATTTTTAGGAATCTTGTGAGGTGGATTGACGGTTGGTGTTGATGATTTATTCTCACTTATTGGCAATAGAGTTAGATAAACCCTCCCAGCACCAAATCATGTCCTGAATGACTATTAACCTTGTTCTATATATAATTCTTGTTATTATTCTATAATAGGTCGTGTTTGTGGTACGGATAGTAGCACCTATCAACCCATTGAATGGATTTAGGAATCACATATGGGTTGTGGCACATATGAGCATAATTAAAAGAACATGAGAGTTGAAGCACATATGAGATATTATATTTTACCTGTTGCATAAATGTTAAGTAGTGAAAAATATCATTTTTCACCTCCTACCCTGACCTTTGATGGACTTTTGAGTTGACTAATAATGTGTTTTGAGTGTATTTTATAGATAAGCAATAAATGACAGTCTTAGTGCAGACATCCACCTAAAATGACCAAAGAAATAATCTACTATTCAACATATGCTGTGACGACCCAACTTTTCCAATCCTTAAGGTATAAGAAAGGCCAGTTCATCAACTTATTAATATCTCAATAAACCGTATTTCAAACAAAGCCGGTAGCATAAGCATAGATCTAAACATAAGCAAAGCTAATAAAATAACAACAAAAGCTCAAAAGCCTTAACAAAAAATATCACCAAGAGGAACCAGAAAGAACCACCAGTGATGGCCAATCCAAACACCTAAACAATAGTTCCTAATGATGGCTCCTCGAGTGATATCAAAAATGAAAAAAACAACGGCCTTGGGCCCATAATTCAAAAAGATTCTAACCCAAAAAGTACCACAAAGACAAATCCTTATCAAGGAAAGAACTCCTCTGTTGGGGTATCCAACTCCTCCTCAGCAATGTAGTCAGAGTCCTCCAAATCACGATCGTCAGATCCTAAGGCAGTGTCAGCACCTGTGACGTATAGTCGGGGTAAGCTAACATCGAAGCTCAATAGAGGAAACTTAACCATTTATATTTTATCATAAGCAAAGGTTTTTCAAAGACAAAATCGGATCAAATATGGTTTTCCAAATATGCATTGATGTCTATAATTCCAATTCTAAAATAGTAAGCCAAAAGATGATTCAATGGTCTGATGTTTTCAAATTTCAGAATTTATCATACTTCTTGTCTTAAAATTACAACTTAAGCATAATCTCTCAAATTACATACTAGCATGAGAGCGGAAAAGGTCACCGATGGGAAACCCTACTGACCATCGTCGTCCATGAACCTTTTTTCTGAAAGAGCAACAAGCCCCTACGTAATGAGGGAAACTTGCACCAAATTAAATTACCGTCAACAAGGTTGGTAGGATCTAGGGTTTCATTCGTATGTGCCTCAAATCGAATTCAAATGTTAAACATATCAAAGTTTGTATACATAATACATTCACAGATTTTTGGAGTTCTGATTTAAAGTTCAAAGTGTGGAAATTCAAATTCTAAGTTCTTATTCATATCAAAGTTTTAAAGTTTTGATTTGTATCATATTTCTCAGTTCTTAATCATACTATGTCAAACAAAATTTAGGAATTCATGCTTTATACAAAATAACCTAAACTTATAATAGAATGCAAATCAGGTTTTAGGTTCCCCTACCTTAGTTTAGAGTCGAGCATATCAGAGGCAAAGTAAAAGCTCATTCAACGATCTCCAATCTTTAATCTCCATTACAAACATTCATATATACACATGTTACCGACTAATTATCATATAAGCCAAAGTTCCTAAAATTTTCTCACAACTAGGCGAAACAAGCAAGTTTTAAGGTAACGTTGACTCATGTGAAAACGTGTCCCTACTTCACCCTAAATTTTAACCTTTATAACATTTGATTCACAAATTTATCAATTCATGAAAGTTATAGGGCTCGATGTCTTCTTTCCAATGCCTCAAAACTTTCATCAATCTGAGTTCGAGATAAAAAGTTATGACTGAAATATCAAAGCAGTGTCGGCACATCTGACCAAATTCGACCCTTGAATTTCTCAAAAATGCATCAGGCTTAAAAGCCCAAATTCGACCCTCGAATTTCTCGGGTTCAGAACCCTTCATGTTGCTTCCTTGGTCTATTTTTTCCCTCAAATCTTATCGGATTCGCTTTATTTTTGCACACACACATGCACTAAACTAAAATAAGATTTATTTTATAATCTAAACCATTAAAATCAAAGGGAAACTAACCTTTTTGCCAATTAATCCCACGACTTTAAAAAATAATGCCGAAGAGGGTTTTGAAGCAAAATTGTCAGATTTCTTCAATGATTGATCTCCATCTCTTCAAAACGCAGACGATGATCGTGAGATAATCGGCGTCACAAGCATTGCGAAAGGTAAGGAGTGTGCGGAGCTTGTAAGTGATCGCACAATCGAAATACCACAAGGGTTTCAAAGGTGATGGTGCTCAATTAGGTTGGGTCGGTTCTCTCAACTCTCACTCCCTTTCTCTCTCTACAAAAATTTCAAATTGCAAAGTTTAGCCATTAAGCAACCAACCTCCTCTCTCTTATAACCGAATGAAAACCTAACTAAATATCAAGGATATTTAGTTGTAAATTTTATCTTCTTATCTTAAGGTGAGGTTTTGGTGTTGAGCGGCACACCACAAGTCGGTGCACAGCTTTCACACTAACTGCCCAATCACACTCTAAACTCTAATCCTTCCACACAAAGCTACCCAAATATTATTTAATGACTTATTATTAAATAAAACTATGGCGACATTGGTCACCGTGCCGGACTTGTGCACGAAATAAGTCAAACTCGGATTCAAAATTATCGAGATATTACTTTCTCCCCTCCTTAGGAATTTTCGTCCTCGAAAATGGAGAAGACAAACGAAACAAAGCGCGAAAGAAACTCATCCAAACCTTTCAGGCGAAACGGAACTGAAAATATAAAATTAAAATAAAAAATACATGGGCCGCAATGCGATAGCATCACAAGGCACGCAAGTCAAGGGATGGGATCCGTAGTAACCTGGATGTACTGCATGTGGCACCCAAAGGGTCATAGTGGATTACATCCGTACATGGATGCCTACACCCCGAGTGTCACGTGCTGGGAAACAACCTCACCGTGACTCATGGTGTACAAATCAAAACATAAAGGACACAAAACAGGTGATTTAAGTGATAGGGTCGAGTAAATTGAATCACAAAATGAGATAAATACCAAAACAGAATGCAAAAGAACCAAAGGCACAACCATAAGTGAAAGAAAAGAACAACCAGGGATGAAATCACATGCTCAGATATCTAAGTCCATAAGTCCACAACAAAACAAAGATGGCTATAAACTACATGAGCATTCACAGATCAAATAGTACATAACGAAACAAAACAGAGCTTAGCGCTCCATACCACAAAACAAAAGTTTATAAGAAATAGCAAAAGATAGAACCGTAAAGTTCTAGAGCATCCATGAAAATAAATACAATCCATGAACAGGACAATAAAAACAACATAACAACACACAGGCTGGTCTAGTCCTCCCCGCAACAGCCTGACCAGCTGAAGTCTGGTCATCGTCCCCACCATCAGTATCGTCATCATCTGTGCCGTCATCACCCGCATCTGTAGGTATGTTGGGACTTGATCCTGATGTAGAAGGGTGGTGAACCGACGCCCGGATATCTACCATGTAAGTCGCAAAATCGGCGAGAAACGCGTGCTGCATCAGGTAAGTGAGCGCCCCCCCGTGTATCTGCAACTCGTGGCTTATAGAGGTGGAGTGTGTGGTTGGGCAGCGCATGACCATGGCAATGTCATCCACACCAAAAGCGTAGTCCCATTCATCAAGGGTGGTGTAAATTTTCTTGCCGTCCTCTCATCTCATACGTTGATAAAAGAGGCGTACTAAACGAGGATAGAAATGGTCATGAAAAGGTTGCAAAATTGAGGTCACTTGGGCTTTTTCGAGATAATCAAAAGTCGTTTGAGTAGTTGCCTACTGATCGAATAGGTCGGGAGCGAAGCTCCATCCATCAGCAAACCCTTTTATACTCCAAAACTCATTTGGCTGTTCATGGATTTGTGGGGGAAATGGTGGCTGAACCGGCTATGGGGGTGGCTGAGCCGATTGGCTTGAGGATCCACCTTTAGAAGCCGGTCTTTTCGAGGTAGGGACACAGGTGGTAGTCTGTTTCTTAGGTCCCATGGTTTAAAATACAAGAAACCAACCTAGAATTAAATTTGATGCAAGAAGGATCCACAAAAATGGAAGTAGATGAGGGTTTTACCTTATGAAAAGCCAACACTCAATCCCTGAAGCTTGCAATCAAAATCCCATGCAAATCAGAGTAGAATCCCTCTCCATTTCGGCCCCAAATGTCAAGAGAATGCCAGAAAAACAAAAAACCCCAAAAACCCTAGCTCAGACCTCTGTTATCAAGCCAAAGAAATGACAACCTCCCAAATCTGGGTTAACATAACCCGAGAATTTCGACCCTCGATTTTGAAATCGACCCTCGAAAATTCGAAAAGCTTGCTAGGCTCAAAATTTTCCTCAAACTGGCCAGGCACTGTTTATGCCAAATCGATCCTTGAATTCCTTTTTCGACCCTCGAATTTCTCGAGTGAAAAATTCCTCCAAATTTGAATTTTTTATTTTTTTTGAAGGTTGGGCTATTTTGTTGGTTCCGAATTGACTTCTTTATGGTTCGTTCATGTGCAACAGTAACCCCGGTCATGCGATAAGTAGAAAAATAAAATTTTCGAGCCTATAAACCTTAGCCAATTAAGTAAAATATGGCCTGATTATTGCACATAATGAGCAGTGAGAAGAACACCCACACATTTAGTCTAAGAACCATAATTTTCCTGTTTCCAAGAAATAGGAACCTTTAAGTAGTGATTCCAAACTTTATGCAGGCATAAATAATACACAATGGATCGCCAAAAAAAATGGTATACATATATATAAACTGTCAATTACATCAAAAATCACAATTATCATATAGTCAAAACACAATTTTCCAAAACATTTTAAGCGAATACGCTCGGAAATTGTTCTCGGAGCTCAGCTTCTCGCTCACAGGTGGCTTCCTCCGGTGTATGATTCCTCCATCTGATGAGAACCAAAGGAATCCTTTTAGTGCGTAGGATCTGCTCCTTGCGATCCAAAATCTAAACCGGGTCCTCGATCACAGTCAAACCATCCTGAAGCTCGATGGGTTGGAAATCAAGCACGTGAGTCGAGTCGCGTATGTATCGACGCAGCATCGACACATGGAAGACGTTGTGCATGGTAGATAATTGCGGCGGTAACGCCACTCGGTATACAATATTTCTGACTCTGCCTATTATCTCAAAAGGCCCAGCGTACCAAGGACTCAACTTCCCTCTTTTGCCGAATCGCATAACGCTCTTCGTAGGCGAGATTTGAACAAACACATTATCGCCGACCTGAAAATCCACATGTCTCCACTTGAGATCGGCATAGCTTTTCTGACAACTCTGAGCTACACGTAGTCTCTCGCGAATCAACCTAACTGTCTCGGTCGTACGCTCGACTATCTCAGGGCCGATAATGAGCTTCTCACCCACTTCTTCCCAGTTCAACGGTGATCTGCACCGTCGTCCATATAAAGCCTCGAACGGTGTCATACCGATGCTAGCTTGGAAACTATTGTTGTAAGCAAACTCGATCAGAGGTAAGTGTTGGTCCCATGACCCATGAAAATACAATATGCAAGCTCTCAGCATGTCCTCAATGATTTGATTAACTTGCTCAATCTGGCCATCCGTCTGTGGGTGAAATGTTGAACTGAAGTCGAGACGAGAATCCATCCCTTCTTGAAACCGCTGTCAAAAGTGTGAAGTAAACAACGGATCCCTGTCGGATACAATACTGGTCGGTATACTGTACAGTCAAACGATCTCCTTGAGGTATAACTCTGCGAGTCTACTGGCGGTATACGTCGTATTGTAGGGTAGGAAATGAGCAGACTTGGTTAACCGATCAACAATGGCCCAGATGGCATTGTTCTTTCTCAGTATTTTCAACAAACTTAGGATGAAGTCCATCGAAATGGCTTCCCATTTCCACTCGGGTACAAGTAAAGGTTGCAATAAGCCCGCTGGATTCTGATGATCAACCTTAACCTACTAGCAAACCAAGCATCGTGATACATACTCAGCGACGTCGCGTTTCAAACCTCGCTACCAGAAACTCTTCATCAAGTCCTGATACATTTTGGTGCTACCAGGATGTATGGTATATATGGATTTGTGAGCCTCTTCTAGAATGGTGTCTTGAAGCTCAGTACCTGTCGGTACACATGCTCGGTCTGGAAACAACAAGGTCCCATCTGCTCGAATGGAGAAATCCTTCTTGCTTCCATTTAGCACATCTCGCCTAATCGCCATAAGTTCATCGTCTATCATCAAAAGCTTCCTGATATTCTCAAAGAGCGTAGGGCACAGTACAAGTGTAGCCATCAATGCTCCCGAGCCTTTCACATCAAACCGTGAGCTGCCCAAAGCCATATCTTCCAAAAGTTTCCATCTCTGTATTCGGCTGACAAGATGTGACAACTGCGCTGAAGACCTTCTACTAAGAGCATCAGCAACGACGTTCGCCTTTCCCGGATGGTACTGAATCGAGCAATCATAATCCTTCAAGAACTCCATCCATCGTCGCTGCCTCATATTCAAGTCCTTCTGAGTGAATAGGTACTTGAGACTCTTGTGATCGGTGAATATATCGAATATCTCACCGTAGAGGTAATGTCTCCAGATCTTCAAGGCGAATATAACTGTTGCTAACTCTAGGTCATGCGTCGGATAGTTTCTTTCATGGTCCTTCAACTGCCTAGAACCATATGCAATGACCCGCTCGTGTTGATTAAGCACGCAGCCTAATCCCCTTGATTTTACCCAAGAAGGAAGAAAAATCCAAAGAAACCTTAAAAACCCTGTCAGTGACCATAAAAAATTTGACCTTCAAATGTTAAATTCGAGGTTCGAATTTTGCAGTAACTGTGTACTTCAATATTTTTTCAAAATTTAATTTTTTTGAAAGTTGGTTTTTATTCTATATCGACCTTTTCAAAGCCCGAACATATTTAACGCTAATCCCAGGCTCAGCTGTAGGGGCAACACCTATAATTTTCTATTATAAGTCATCAACCAAGCTAGACATGGCCCGATTGATCGCATGTCATTTAGCTAAAGTAAACACAAACATGTAGGTACAATTTTCCAAAATTTGTATACCTGTATGAACTAGAAATATATATTGCAAGCCCAAAATCTTTATCAGAGATTCAGCTCGAATAGCTGATATAAAAGGTGCTACCCTAGTCTTCACTCCGTAAAATCGAAATGACTTTCCCATAGGAGGACGAAAAGTTACCACTTTCCTCAGGCAAATAACACTTGCATGGTAAGCGGATAGCCAATCTATTCCCAGTATCACGTCACGTCAAAACCCACCGTATTCAATAATATCAAACCTGCCCTAGTCTCAAGATCCTCCATGCGAATGATGACTAATTTGTTCATGGTGTCGGTCTTCACTGAACTACCCGTAGGAACTGTCACCACTAATATAAAGTCTAACATCTCAGGCGTAATGCCCATACGTGTTGAGAACATCGAGGTAATAAAGGAGTGAGTGGACCCAGGGTCGATTAATACTCAGGCCTCAGTTTCATATATGCCAACATTCTAATACAAGTGTAAAGTATTCAGGTTTTATGCCTATGTTTTCAGTTAAGTGTATATAAGATAGCATTATGATATTACCCAAAATGTCACAATAGCATATAACTTCTAAGGGCATTTATCACATGAGAATAAGGTAAACTCTCGACAATCAATACTGGATTATACCTTGGATGACTTCATTTGTTGGTTGGGCATCGTGTGATGATGATGGTCCCAGAATAGATGTTGAAGCCATACTCCTTTGATTCGGCTCTGGGCAATCCTTCACCAGATGTCCCTTCTGACCACATCTAAAGCATGCGCCCAAGGCGAGCCTGCACTTCTCCATCCTATGCTTCTTTATGCATCTTGCGCACATATCAATCGGTATGAATGAAGAGATACGTAAGGCTTGTCATACTGCGGATGCTCCAGTTATTGCCGATGTTGTCACCTCTCTCTCTAATTCAAGACAGTCTCTTATCAGATGTCCAATGCGTCCACACCTAAAACAAGCACCTGTGATCCTTCTACACATCTTCGTCTTGTGCTGCTTACCATACCATGAGCATAACTCAACCTTTGTGGATGGAGAGGTGTGCGCAGTGTCTCGCAATAACGTCGTGAGCAGAGCAGTCTGTCGGGCCATTGTTTTGACCATTGTCGCCAACAGTTGCCTAGTTTGCTCGCGATCATTATCTCCAGTGCGTACAGTTTTGACTCTTTTGCGAGGCGCCATATCGATCTGTCAAAATGAAACAAAGGTTTCAATTAACAAATGGTCTCGATGTCCTGACAGAACTCTAACACTCATAGCCTATGTTTAGACAAACCTAATGTCATTTCCTACTTAGAGCTATGACTCACAGTCTCCCATAAGACCTAAAGCCTATGCTCTGATACCAACTGTGACGACCCGACTTTTCCAATCCTTAAGGTATAGGAAAGGCCGGTTCATCAACTTATTGACTTCTCAATAAGCCGTATTTCAAACAAAGCCTGCAGCATAAGCATAGATCTAAACAGAAGCGAAGCTACTAAAATAACAACGAAAGCTCAAAAGCTTTAACAAAAAATATCACCAAGAGGAACTAGAAAGAACCACCAGTGATGGCCAATCCAAACACCTAAACAATAGTTCCTAATGATGGTTCCTCGAGTGATATCAAAAATGAAAAAAGAAACGGCCTTGGGCCCATAATTCAAAAAGATTTTAACCCAAAAAGTACCACAAAGACAAATCCTAATCAAGGAAAGAACTCTTCTACTAGGGTCTCCAACTCCTCCTCAGCAATGTAGTCAGAGTCCTCCAAATCACGATCGTCAGATCCTAAGGCAGTGTCAGCACCTGTGACGTATAGTCGGGGTGAGCTAACATCGAAGATCAATAGAGGAAACTTAACCATTTACATTTTATCATAAGCAAAGGTTTTTCAAAGACAAAATCGGATCAAATATGGTTTTCCAAAGATGGTCTACAATTCCAGTTCTAAAATAGTAAGCCAAAAGATGATTCAATGGTCTAATGTTTTTCAATTTCAGAATTTATCATGCTTCTTGTCTTAAAATTATAACTTAAGCATAATCTCTCAAATTATATACTAGCATGAGAGCGGAAAAAGTCACCGATGGGAACTCTACTGACCATCGTCGTCCATGAACCCTTTTTCTGAAAGAGCAACAAACCCCTACGTAATGAGGGAAACTTGCGCCAAATTGAATTACTGTCAACACGGTTGATAGGATTTAGGGTTTCGTTCATATGTGCCTCAAATCGAATGCAAATGCTAAACATATCAAAGTTTGTATACATAATACATTCACGGATTTTTGGAGTTCTGATTTAAAGTTCAAAGTGTGGAAATTCAAATTCTAAGTTCTTATTCATATCAAAGTTTCAAGGTTCTGATTTGTATCATATTTCTCAGTTCTTAATCATGTTGTGTCAAACAAAATTTAGGAATTCATGCTTTATACAAAATAACCTAAACTTATAATAGAATGCAAATTAGGTTTTAGGTTCCCCTACCTTAGTTTAGAGTCGAGCATATCAGAGGCAAAGTAAAAGCTCACTCAACGATCTCCAATCTTTAATCTACATTACAAACATTCATGTATACACATGTTACCGACTAATTATCATATAAGCCAAAGTTCCTAAAATTTTCTCACAACTAGGCGAAACAGGCAAGTTTTAAGGTAACATTGACTCATGTGAAAACTTGTCCCTACTTCACCCTAAATTTTAACCTTTATAACATTCGATTCACAAATTTATCAATTCATGAAAGTTATAGGGCTCGATGTCTTCTTTCCAACGCCTTAAAACTTTCATCAATCTGAGTTCTGGATAAAAAGTTGTGACTGAAATACCCAAGCAGTGTCGGCACATCAGACCAAATTCGACCCTCGAATTTCTCAAAAATGCATCAGGCTTAAAAGCCCAAATTCGACCCTTGAATTTATATTCGATGGTCGAATTTCAAATTCGACCCTCGAATTTCTCGGGTTCAGAACCCTTCATGTTGCTTCCTTGGTCTACTTTTCCCCTCAAATCTTATCGGATTCGCTTTATTTTTGACACACACATACACTAAACTAAAACAAGATTTATTCTATAATCTAAACCATTAAAATCAAAGGGAAACTAACTTTTTTGCCGATTAATCCCACGGCTTTAAGAAATAATGCCGAAGAGGGTTTTGAAGCAAAATCGTCGGATTTCTTCAACGATTGATCTCCATCTCTTCAAAACACAGACGACGATCGTGAGATGATCGGCGTCACAAGCGTTGCGAAAGGTACGAAGTGTGCGGAGCTTGTAGGTGATCCAACAATCGAAATACCACAAGGGTTTCAAAGGTGATGGTGCTCAAATAGGTTGGGTCGGTTCTCTCAACTCTCACTCCCTTTCTCTCTCTACAAAAATTTCAAATAACAAAGCTTAGCCATTAAGCAACCAACCTCCTCTCTCTTATAACCAAATGAAAACCTAACTAAATATCAAGGATATTTAGTTGTAAATTCTATCTTCTTATCTTAAGGTTGGGTTTTGTTGTTGAGCGGCACACCGCAAATTGGTGCACGGCTTTCACACTAACTGCCCAATCACACTCTAAACTCTAATCCTTCCACACAAAGCTACCCAAATATTATTTAATGACTTATTATTAAATAAAACCATGGCGGCATTGGTCACCGTGCTAGATTTGTGCACAAAATTAGTCAAACTCGGATTAAAAAATATCGGGATATTATATATGCTCAAACAGCCCAAAGGCTAGCCAATCAAAGAATCTATAGAGCCTTAGAAGCTCATGAGAATGTCATGGGCCCAACTGGATATGCTTGGGACCAAGTGCAGTTGGAAGGAATGAAGACTGAGCCCACCAAGTGGTTATTGTGTGCTGACAGATGAAAGACAGCACACCAAAGATGTGTGCCAACTGTGAAAACTCAAGGCAGAACATCTCAAGAGGACACTCCAAGCTGTCGAGACGTTGGATTGCTCAAATACCAAACTATCGAGAAGTTCCTAGTACCTGTCGAGAGGTTATGGAGACAAAAGCCAAGTTATCGAGAGGTTCTATCAACTTGTCGTGAGGTTTTGAATGTATATGCCTACCTATCAAGAAGTTGGAGGCACAGCAGAAGATCCTGTCAAGAGGACACCTGGAGGTGCAGGGGAAGTCGAGAGGTCCCAGCTACATGTCGAGAGGTTCAACTGAACCTGTCAAGCAGTGCCAGGCAACCTGTCGACGACTTACCTGAAGCTACACTCATTCTCACGAGGATTGAAGCAACCTGTCGAGCACTCTATAACAAGTCGACAGGTTGTTTATAACTTGTCGAGATGATGAATGAAGAACTGGACAGAAGATGAAAATTGGCTCTAATCCTGTCGACTAGTGCAACTCAACCTATCGAGAAGTAAAGGAACCTATCGAGAGCTACTCCAATCCTGTCAAAATGAATGCCAAGCAGACTCAGAACCTGTCGAGAGGTTCCCTGAACCTCTCGAAAATTGAATTTGAAACTTCTCAGGTCCATTCAAAGTAGCTGCCAACTCCAATGCTTTGTGCACATATTCCAAGGCACGTAAGCAACCCTTGGGGGTATTTTTAGAACATAAATGCACACAAATGGAAACCCTCCAACTGCATCGCATGTACTTGTCAGTTTCGGACCAATTGGGAAAGAGCTTCTAGAAGATAAATCAGCCACATCAGTAGCTAAGAATAACTGAATTATTCTCCTAAGCTTTGATTGGCTGAGACAGATCTAAGGGAAGAGTATAAATAGAGGAGAAATTATACTAAAAAGATCATCCATAAATTGAGAGAACTAAAGTCAATTCGAAATTCCACTTCCCTCCAAAAATTCCCTCTATCTTCCTTCTTCCCAATTCTCTCCTTAGCCAATCATGGCTGGCTAAACCTCTTCAGTAGCTAGGGTGAGGTTGAGAGCTGTAAATTGAGAGTTTCAGAGGCTTTGTAAGGGATTGTATGTTGCACAAATTGCAGATCTGAGCACAATAGGAATGTAAGTTATATTATTACTGTGTAATTGTAGTTTTTAAAGTTGATTCTCATCTAAATTTTACTTTTTTATATTTGATTTCCCTGGATTAGATATCCCTGCGGATGCTTGAGCTTATAGCCTGGCACCCACAGCATCTGCAATAGTTTACCTGTTCCAATCAAGATCCTTGAATTGGAACAATCTCTGGAATGATCTGTGACCATTCAAGTGGACAGATCATAGCCTTAAGATTGCTTCAATTCTCTGATTGAGATTAGATTCTTATACCTTACATCTGAGCTTGTAGACAGATGAAGGATTATAGCAAATTTGTCCCATGCATTGCCTTTGATCCAATTAATTTTCAATAAAGACCAAAATTCCTAGCTGCTGCTCTCCACAATTTGAATTTTAATTTTTTCTTCATTCCCTTGAATCTGAGTTCAATCTATTCTGGATCATTCTCCTTTTGATTTTTGTAGTACTTAGTAAAGTGACTAATCTTAGGAACCTCTCCTCTTTCCTGTTGTGATTTAGTCTAAATTAGGATAAAGTGCCAGATCTGTCATAGGTCTAGAGATTTACCTCATTTCAAAACACATTTTCCTGTGGACCTACCCTGACTTACCTATTAAAACTTGCTGCAATAACCATGGTTCTTGCAGGACTGCTTGCTTACCTTGAGCCCATACCTCTGTCCTTGTTCCTCTTATTTTGATGTTTTAACCCTTTAAGGCTGCGTTTGGGTTAGCTCTTTTGGGGCAAAGAGTCGCTCTTTCACTTTTTGGCTCCAACAAAGAACTACTTTTACATTTGGTAACACAGCTCCTTGCCTCATTTGCTCTGGCGGGGAGCTATTTTAAGTGATAAAACTGCTCTATGCCTGCTCTATCTCAGAGTAGATTTTATCTGCTCTGACAAAGAGCAAGCAAAGAGCTGCTTCTGCTCTTATAAGAGCTAACCCAAACATAGCCTAATAGTTGTAAGGTAAGCAAGACAATAAGTTTTTGACACTGCTACCAGGGATTTGTGTTTTTAAAGTGGTAGATCAAGTTTTTCTCATTTTAAGATTTAGATTTTTAATTGTCTGGTTTGTGTTTGACTAATTGTTGTTGTAGTTTTTTCGTAGTTTAATTTTGTGATTGCAGATCTAGATCTGTGATTCTGAGAAGAGCTTTGTGCTCATTGAAGGAGCAAGTTGTGCTAAAGTTTGCATTTCCTAACTTTGTAGATCTGTAGCATTAGCTGTGTTTTTGAATTTGTTTTGCTGAAATTTGTGCTATATTTTTTGTGTTGTACTTGTATTTCTGTTGTGTGTATGCTTGATAGGAGATCTCTTAATCATGAGATTGCACCTTTAGATCTTGAAGTTGAAAGACTTCTCAAACCTAAGCAACTCATACACACACCTGTGGTTGATTGTGATAGTTCTGTAATGGGTGAGCAACCTAGGACACTGAAAGAATTCAATGCACCAGGGGTCTACAATTCTCCCTTCTACATTCAATTTCTTGTTTCCAAGGGAACTATGAGATCAAATCTTCCATCATACAGATGCTACCCTCATACCATGGCTTGAGCAAAGAAGACCCATGTAAGCACATTGATGAATTTCTAGTACTGTGCACTACTTTCAACATTGCGGGTTTAGGGGAGGAAGTAATCAGGTTGAGACACTTTCCTTTTTCACTAAAAGATAGAGCCCGAACTTGGTTGTCAATGCTCCCAACCAATAGTATTCAGTCTTGGAATGACCTTGAATGTCAATTTTTAGCCAAGTTTTTCCCCATGTCCAAAACAAGTCAGCTGAGGAAGAGCATTATTTCATTTGCTCAAGCTCCAACTGAAGACTTTCACCAAGCATGGGAGAGATTTAAGGAGCTCTTGAAGCAATGTCTCCATCACTAAATTCCTGAATGGCAACTTATTTAAAGTTTCTATCAAAGAATTGATCCCAAGAGCAGGGATATGGTTGATGCCTCATGTGGTGGTACATACCTTCACAAGACAGCTGATGAGGCTTGGGAGTTGTTTGATATCTTTAGTGAAAACTCCATGTAAAGAGAAACCTTGTCAAGGGACTTTGAGACTCCTGCTAGATTGGTGAGAGAGACCACTACAAGAGGGAAATGTATGAGATGAATGGATACAATGATTTGGAAAGGAAAGTGGATAGCTTGACTCAAAAGTTTGATAAGCTCATGGGAGCAATGCAGTCTCCAATGGCTGCCAAAGTAGAGGAGGCATGTGTGATATGGCAGTCCCCCACTCACTCTCTTGAGGAATGTCCCTCTACTGCCCAATTTTCAGACTTTGTGATGGAATATGTGAATGTTGCTCAGTCCTTTGGACAACAGCCTACTGTTGGTTATCATTGGAGAAACCACCCCAACTTGAAGTGGAGACAAGTTACCTTCCAAAACTAACAGTAGCAGCCACAACAACAATCCATGCCTTATAGGAATGCCCAGCCATATTAGCAGAATTACTTTCCAAGGTTCCAATACCAACAGCCTATGGCCCAACCAATGGCTCAACCTATGCATCAAAGTGCACCAGCCCCAGCACCTTCTAGATCCCTCACATTTGAAGAGCAAGTTTTGCTTCATTGCAGAATTTGGGCTCTTTGTCTCAAACAGTCAACTCTCATAGCCAAAGCATTAAGAAGATAGAGGACCACATTGGTCAGCCATCTAATATTTTGACTAAGAGAGAGGGAGGAATACTGCCTAGTCAGCCCATGAATAACCCCAGAGGGCAGTACATGGTGGGTGAGACTTCTTCACATGAAGAAACTAAATTTGTCACACTTTGAGGAGTGGAAGGCTGGTTGATAACCAAGTTGGTATTGAACCTGATGAGAAAAGTGCAGCCCATGATGATATGCAGCAGGAGTAGCATATAAAAAATAAGGGGGATATTGATGTACCCCAACAGAAAATTGAAAACAAAAATAAAGATAAAATTGATGAGCTTGCTAAGGCAGCAAATGGGAGATCAGTCCCCCATTTGCCATTTCCCAATGCACTTCAAGCACATTCTCCTTTTGAAAAAGGGAATGTTAAAGTAGAGGAGATAATAGAAACATTCAAACAAGTAAAGATTAACTTGCCTTTACTTGATGCTATCAAGCAAGTTTTAGCCTATGCACAGTTCTTGAAAGAATTATACACCCACAAAAGATAATCTAAGATACACTTATCTAAGAAGGTCTTTTGTGCAGAGAAAAGGAACCAAGTGTTGTCCATTGAAATTCCAATCAAGCTTCAAGACCCCTGGAGTTCCGACAATCCCCTGCATCATTAGGGATCATACCATTGAGAATGCCTTATTAAATCTAGGAGCTAGTGTAAACCTACTTCCATATTCAATTTATGAGAAGTTAGGCTTGGGAGAATTGAAGCCCACACATGTGGTGCTATAACTAGCCGACAGATCTGAAAGGAGGCCTGTGGGAATGATAGAGGATGTGTTAGTTGGGGTTGATAAGTTTTTCTATCCAACACATTTTTTGGTGCTTGACATGGAGCCAAGCAAGTGCACCACCTCTATTTCTGTGATTTTGGGCAGGCTTTTCTTGGCCACTACCAATGCTTGTATTCAGTGTAGATCAAGAGTAATAGAGGTGTCATTTGATAACATGAAAGTAAAATTAAATATTTACAATGCAGCCAGCCAGCCTCCTTTAGATAGTGAGGATTACTTTTTAATTGATATTTTGGATGAGCTTGTGGAAGAGACTTTTCCTAAGCTGCTACATGATGATAATTTTTATGATGTTTTTGAGAATGTGTGGAATGAGATTGTGGAAGAGAAGGCCCCTACACCGATGGTTCAAGAGGTGAAAGCCTTAATTTCTTATGTGGGGCTAGCAACAAGGTATCCTCTTTGGAAACCTGCTGTATTGCCTCTTCCACCACCATCAAAGGCACTTTTGTTGCCTTCTCTCATATGTCCACCAGATGTGGAGTTGAAACAGCTACCTAAGACCTTGAAATATATTTTTTTGGGGGTAAATACGAAATTACCAGTGATCATTTCTTCCTCTCTCATTGATGAGCAAGAGGAAGAGTTATTGTGTGTTTTAAAGAAGCATAAGAGAGCAATAGGATGTACTATTGCTGACCTTGGGGGCATCAGCCCTGTTGTGTGCATGCATAAAATTCACTTGAAAGAGGGTTTTAAACCCTCCAGAGAAATACAGAGAAAATTGAACCCCCACATGCAAGAAGTGGTAATGAAAGAAGTGGTCAAATTGTTAGATGCTGGAGTCATCTACCCTATTTTAGATTCTGAATGGGTGGCACCTACTCAGGTGGTCCCTAAAAAATCTGGGATAACTGTGGTAAAAATTGATTCTGGTGAGCTAGTTTCAACTAGGGAAACCACAGGTTGGAGTGTGTGTATAGACTATCAAAAGCTTAATTTGAGAACCAGAAAAGACCACTTCCCTTTGTCCTTCATAGACTAAATTTTGGATAAGTTGGCAAGCAAGGCTTTCTATTATTTTCTTGATGGATATTCGGGGTATAACCAAATCCTTGTTTATCCACAAGATCAAGAAAAGATAACTTTCACATGTCCATTTGGCACCTTTGCTTATAGAAGGATGCCATTTGGATTGTGCAATGCCCCTACAACTTTTCAAAGGTGCATGTATGCTATATTTTCTGACATGATTTATCAATTTTTAGAGATATTCATGGATGATTTCTCTATTTTTGGCGATAGTTTTAGCCAATGTCTACACCATCTCAGCCTTGTGTTGCAGAGATATGAAGAAACCAACTTGGTTTTGAGTTGGGAAAAGAGCCATTTTATGGTCAATCAAGGCATTGTACTTATCCATGTGGTTTCCCACAGAGGCATTGAGGTAGACAAAGCTAAAATTGATCTAATTGTACATTTTTCCCCACCAAAAATTGTGAAACAAGTTAGATCTTTCTTGGGGCATGTTAGGTTCTATAGGAGATTCATCAAGGATTTTAGCAAGATCTCAAAACCTCTTTGTCACCTGTTGTGCCAAGAGGTTCCCTTTGAATTTAATGATGAATGTCGTATGGCGTTTGAGCTTTTGAAAGATTGTTTAACCTCTACACCTATCCTTCAAGCACTTGATTTTTCTTGCCATTTGAGCTGATGTGTGATGCATCAGATTTTGCTATTAGTGCAATCTTGGGACAAAGGAAGGATAAGGCACGTTGTGTGATTGCTTATGCAAGCAAAACCATAACTTATGCTCAATTAAATTACACTACAACTGAGAAAGAATTGTTGGCAATTGTCTATGCTTTAGAGAAATTCAGGTTTTATGTGTTGGGATCTAGGATAGTGGTCTTCACAGATCACTCAGCCCTGAAGTACCTTTTGTCAAAAAAAGATGTCAAACCAAGATTAATCAGATGGATCCTTCTATTATATGAGTTTGATCTTGAGATTAAAGATAAAAAAGGAGTTGAAAATATGATTGCAGACAACTTATCCAGGATCCTAGCTGAGGAGTTTGATAGGCTGCCTATCAATGATTCTTTCCCTAATGAACAGCTATTTACTCTCAGCACCTCTATACCTTAGTTTGCAAACATTATAAACTACTTGGCAGTGGATAAGATCCCTCCACATTGGAACAAAATGGACAAGGAGCTGTTCTTTTCAAAGATCAGACATTACATGTGGGAGGATCCATACCTGTTTAAGCATTGTGCAGACCAAGTGATGAGGAGATGTGTCCCTGATGATGAATTCTACAACATACTAACTATGTGTCATGAACAGGCTTGTGGAAGCCATTTCAGTGGGAACAAGACTCCTACCAAGGTGCTCCAAAGTGGATTTTATTGGCCCACTCTCTTCAAAGATGTATGGCAGCATTGTAAAGCTTGTGAAAGATACCAAAAGATGGGAAGTATCTCCAAAAGAAACTCCATGCCTTTACAGCCTATACTCGTGATTGAACTCTTTGACATTTAGGAGATTGACTTCATGGGTCCTTACCCTCCTTCCTATAGTTACAATTATATTCTTGTGGCTGTGGACTATGTGTCAAACTGGGCTAAGGCCATAGCCACAAGAACCAATGATCACAAGGTTATTCTCAGCTTCTTGAAGGATAATATTTTCTCTAGGTTTGACACCCCCAGAGCTATCATTAGTGATGGGAGGAGTCATTTCTGTAATAGACAGTTTGAGAACTTGTTTAGAAAGAACTCTATGACACACAAAGTTGTCACCCCATACCACCCACAAACCAGTGAGCAGGTGAAAATTTCTAATAGAGAGATCAAATATATTTTAGAGAAAACTGTGAGAGTAGATAGGAAGGACTGGTTCCTGAAGTTACCTGATGCTCTTTAGGCTTATAGGACTGCCTATAAGACCCCAATAGGGATGTCTCCTTTCAGGCTGGTGTATGGAAAAGCATGTCATTTACCAGTGGAGCTTGAGCACTAGGCTTATTGGGCTGTTAAAGTATTGAATATTGATCTAACTTCTGCTGGCATGCATAGGAAACTCCAACTATCAGAGCTGGAAGAATTGAGATTGGAAGCTTACTTCAATTCCAAGATCTACAAAGAGAAAGCCAAGGCTTTCTATGACAAGCATTTGTTGAGAAAGGAGTTCACAGCTGGCAGTAAGGTATGGTTGTTCAATTCTAAATTAAAAAATTTCCCTGGTAAGTTGAGATCTAGATGGGAGGGACCTTACATAGTCGAGCATGTATCCCCATCTGGAGCTGTTGAAATCAAGGATCCAAAAGATGGAAGGATAATGAAAGTGAATGGTCAAAGGCTCAAACTTTTTATTGAAAATGTGGTGGAGCCTGTGGTGACCATCCACCTTCAAGAACCTTCAAAATGTGACTGATTCTCAACAATATATACTATGTAACATAACTGTGATTTTCTGTCTGTTGATGTTTTAAAATGTGTCTGGCAGTGTACATATATGTGGTAGTGTTTGCTTAATGTTTGCATTTACAAATCATGAGTCAGTAGTCAGTAGATTTGAAGCATGTGTCATCAACTCCAAGGCAGGAGAAATGAATGGGAACTGAATAGATTTGATAAATTTGTGTGACAGATGGACTAGAAACTAATTAGAAATCTGTTTGAACTAAAAGACAACCTATCGAGAGGTATGGAGTACATTTCGACAGGTTCTGAAGGCTCCTAGTTTGCATCTCGACAGGTTCTGAAGGTGCACAAATGATTTTCGACAGGATCTGTGAACTTGTCGAGATGTTGAGAGAGAAAATCGACAGGTTTTGAAGGTGTAGGTTGTGTCCTCGACAAGATCTAATACTTGTCGAGAGGTTGATTTTTGAGAATTTTAAACCTGTCGAGAGGATGTCAGTACCTCTCGACTTGGAAATCTGAAGCCCTTGTACCTCTCGAGAGGTTTAGCCAACCTCTCGATACCTTTAGCCTAAGAAGTCCATAAGCCCCAAAGGATTTTAACTCTTCGACAGGTTGAACCAACCTGTCGAAACCCTTTCTCCAATCCTGTCGAAACACAATTTTCATTGTTTTAAACCTATCAACAACTCAGTCTAGCCATTGATCGATTTTAAGTTTAACCCTTGCAAGTGTACAAGAACTATTGTTGCACGGTAAGAATAGGGGTGTCGAACCCACAGGGAAATGTAAAATTTATCTAATCCTTTCAGAGATTTAAAACACCCAAGGAAGTACCAAGGGCGAAAGTTTGATTTACCACACAAGTACCACACGATTCTCAATTTAATAAAAGAAAGTCAATCTAGGCCAGAACAAATTATGATAAAGAAGAAAAATGACAGTTTATAAATTGATCAATGAATTAGCTAATCATTGATTCGTAACTTTTCTACCATTCAATCTCACAATTCATTTTTAAGTCAAAACACCATCATTTATTAGGAAAACAAATGAATCGAGAAGAACGCGAGTATTAATCCGGCATACCCTATCTAAAAATTATGACTCAGCCTATCATTGTGGTATGAATCATGTAAAAAGGATAGCATATCTCAAAATTCTAAGTCACGACAATGATAAATTAATCATTCTGCAGCTTAGATCGGCCTGCAGGAACAGATCTAGATGGAGTGCTTCTTTTACGGTCGTTGATAACCACGATCAACGACTGTAAACGAAGACTTAATAATATTCAACCAAGCACACACTTATAACAGAATGATTCAATGACAATACCATAAAATTGTAGAAATAATAATAGAACAGTTACTTATCTCCGGTTTGCTTCCTCCTTGAGCAAATAACTTTAGCCGTTCATCCTCGGTGTACAAGCTCGTTGTAGATTCAAAGACATCATTTTAATAATGCTCTTTTATTTATCACAAAATTCTCCTTACAATGCTTTTGTTCTTCCGTATAATCTATGCTCTCAAAACTATAGAAAAGAAAAAAAATTAAAACCCTAATACAATCTACTGAGAGAGAGGAACCCTCAAAGAAAAGAAGATAGAAAGCCCTGCCAACAATAATGAAAAGCAGATCCCCTTTTACAAAAGTCGTAGCTTCCTTTTTATAGGGCTGAGCAAACCCTATCCCTAATAGCCTCAATCGATTGAGAATTAAATCTCAATCGATTGACTTTGGATTCGAAATAAGTGGGGGCAAAGCTGTCTTCTCCTGTCAATCGATTGACACTTAGTCCTTAATCGATTGATACTCAGGGGTAGAGTCTCATTCTCCTGGTGAATGTTGAGTCACTTCACGGATTTCGATGCTTCTTTTGACTTTTAGTCCATTGCTCCTGCGTAACCTTTAATTATCTTCTTTTATGCTCTTTTATACCTCAACGATCAGAAACACCTGTAAACATTGAAATTACATAACAACCATCAGATGCTTTTATCGGCTAGCTAAATGTAGGGATTAAGGTATAAAATATAGTCATATTTCGGCACTGATCACACCCCCAAACCTACTCTTTGCTAGTCCTCGAGCAAAGAGAATGACAAATAACTAACAATTTAGCAAATAAAAGGAATGCCACTTTCGTAGGAAACACGATTGCATTTAGCCTATGCAACAAGCGTTTAAACCCCTAGGTGATCCCTAGTGGAGGAGTTTTGTCTCCTGAAGATTTTCAGTGAAGGTACCTACAAACTTCAATACTTATGAATTTTCAGAATTGTAGTCATGCCCTTGCATGGTTAATTATCTGTGGATTCTTATAAGATGCTACTGTCCATGCTTATTTTTGTAATGCTCATTCAACTTAGTTCATTGTTTTTCCAATGCGTATAACTCATGCCCATAGTTTTATGCACATATTGCTGTTGAAGTTCTTTTATCTGAGAATAAGTTTAAAGTAAAAGTCTTTAGATTCCATATCTAGACTCAATTCTCACCATAGGTATGCACTCGAAATGAAATCACTCATGATGAACAGTTTTATTTTTCACTCAAATGTGAGATGGAATTATAATACAAATTAGAAAGATCTCACATACTATAAGAAAGACGGTACATCAAAAGAATGTTTAAAAGAAATCTCAAAAAGATATTTGTATTTTAAGCATGCATATACCAAATACCATAGACATTGTATAATCACTCTTCACAAGGCATTTATCATTCATGATTGGATCAAAAAGGTCTTTCAAAGGTTATAATGGGGCTCGGGTGAAGGTTACGAAAGAAAGGGAAAATTGGATTCAAGTTTCTCCGAGAAATTGGTAAAAGAGACATTTGATTTTCTGATGTTTTTTACACTTTTGAATTCTCTAGAACCTTTTCTTCTTCATCATACACTTTTCTCTTTCTTTTTTAAACATCCTGGTCATATATTCCTCTACTTCTTGCACTAAGCTGAATTTTCTTTCTCTTTTCCCTTTTCTGTTTTTCTGTCGTATACTCCTTATAAATATTATTGCCATAGCTCTCAATTTCCTTTCTTGCCCTCATTCCTAATTTCTCAAAGATAAAAGGGTAAGGCCTTTAAAACCGGTGTGGGGTATGGTCAATATAGCTTAACAAGGAATATTTCGGGATAAAACGCTTCAGTCAAGGCTCAAAGGGGGTGCAACAAGATAAATCAATGTATGGTGCGATATTTTAGGCACAATCGAGCCAAAGATGGCCTTTGATCATCTCCTCTCATGATGGTATTAATGTCTATTTGCCTTAAATTTTTATACAATGTTTTCTAGCACAATAATATAACATATGCAAAATCAACAAATCGAAAAAATTATATGAGATTTCAACAATTGAGAATGAAGTTCAAAGACACTCCGCATATTTTTAGCACTCATAAAAAAAACGAGGGCACGTTCCAAATCTCACTGGGATTTAGTCTTCCTTTGGAATCTTGAGATTTTCAGTTCTTGACTTAAACTCTCAGATTTGGGACTTAAAGCAACGTGATGGTACAAAAATTTTCAGGCATAAATCATGCAAATCACCATTCATCCTATGTTGAAATTAATGAGCATTCCTAAAACAGTCATGGCATGATAACAATCTTTAAAGAATTTCCGGTCATTAACAATTTAAGATTATGACTAAAATTCGAAACTCATAAGTCTAATTGTCATCAGTCAATCGATTGACTCCAATTCCTCAATCGATTGACTGACATGGCTTCCACTAGGCCTGTTGATCATCAGTTGATCGATTGAGACACTTGTTCTCAATCGATTGACTGGTGTACTTTTAAAATCCCAAAAACAGTCTTTTTTTTTTCTTTTTTTTAATACGAAAGAAATATATAAATCAAAAGAAATACCCCCCCCCCAAACCTGAACCGTTCGATGTCCTCATTGATGGAAATTTTGGGAAGGTGAATGAGACCCCCCCCTCCCAAACCTGTTTAGTGCAATCGAGGACAAACAAAACAGATCAAGTGAAAGGTATTGTGATCAAAAATTAAAAACACAACTAGCTAACTAAACTAAATTTTTATTAAAATTGTGCAAATTATTACACTTACTGAAAAAGAAAATACCTGAAATCTAAAACAAGTCTAAAAAGAACCTAATCTAAAACATGAAGGAAACTAAAATCTAGAAATATTAAAATAATCTAAGACTAAAATCTAAACTAGATCCTTAAGACTACCATTCCTAAACCTTTAGTCATCCATGGAGGATCTTCCTTCCTTCGGCTTCGGGAACGCATAATTCCACATCTCCTCGGTGATCCCACCCTCGCGTGGTGGTGGAATAAGTGCGTGTGGCGGAGATGATGGTGGGCTAGGCGATGGCAAGTCTAAATCAATCACTTCATGATTCGCCAAATCGATCGGTGGGCAAGATGAGTGTTGTCGTGGACGTTTCCTAGCCGATTCCATTAATTTCTTAACAACCGAGCGAGTACAATACTTGATGGAAGCCATAGCGAAAGCTTGGGGAGGAGGAAATACTATTTTGACGAAGGTGATGGAAAGGACTATTTTAGAAGATATTTAAATAAAGAAAACATTCTAAACACGGACTCCTTGGACTCAAAGACACCTCCTAAACTAAGGACTCTACGAACGGTTCAAATCTCTATTTTCGGAATGGAAGATGCAACTTTCTAGAAATATACCTCAGTCAATCGATTGACATTTTAGTGTCAATCGATTGACACAACATGCCAAGGGAGCCTTCTGGTGCAAGGCTCAAATTCTATTTTTTTCGCGACAGTCTGTTTGAAGAAACTTTCTGTTTCTAACAGATAGAAGAATTCTGTCCACGAAAGTGTCAATCGATTGAGGGTTGTTCCTCAATCGATTGAACAAGTCTAATGTGCTCTATCAGAAACAGACTAAGAAGGCCAAGACTTTCGCTATGTTCTCAATCGATTGAGAGTTTCATCTCAATCGATTGACTGATGCACTTTGCACCAATCCGAGAATGAACAGAAAAATTAACATAGTAAAAACAGTCTGATTTCATTGATTTAACTTATTTGATTACACCCACATGATCCCATCATCAACAGAAGATTACTAAACAAACTACAATTAATCAGGCCTAAAACAGAAACTAAAAACACCCAAAACAAATTAAAATGACACACAAACACTAAACAAACACAGACAGGAACTAAACAATCACTGATCATCATCATCATCCTCATCTTTAGGGTCTCCCTCCTCATCCATTGCCGCTCGCGCTCCTGCGATGAATCCGTCGACACACCCAGGGAACGACTCCCGGGCCATCCGCATGAGGAGTGAAATCTGAAACCGTTATCGTCGATCAAGACCTCCCACAGTGGCACTCAACCCATCCATCCGCGCCTCAAGGCGAGCGACTGCTGCCTCGGCATTAAAGTCAGAGACCTCTTCAGGACAAGGTCATCTAATGTCGCCGCGTTGGATTTGTGCGGGGTTTGGTCGGGTAGGAGGAGGTACATCATCAACGTCAATAGGTGGTGGCGTCACACGAAGTATAGCCTTGATGCTCTTATCCCAAACGTTCGTGTCGTAGTGATAAAATTGCATATCACCCATCTCTTCATCATCATAAATCGGGCACCCAACTTGGTCTAAAAGATGCATCACATAATGCGGGAAATGCAAAAGAATAGCTTCTCGCTTCTTTGGTGCGGTGGTGATCATGATGTCACTGACACCGATACATCTCTTCAAGCATTAGTCCCGAAGCATCAAACCATGTATTTGTGTGTGTGGCATACAGTGCCAATTCCCTGTTCTTGGTCCTCTCGCTTTTCATGCCATGTGGTTACAAATTATTCGACATAACGATGTCTCAAAACAAGATGTCCATTGGTAGGATGGCTCTTTTAGTGGCCAAACCGGACCCACGACGTCCTCCACACATATCGTTGATCATAAGGTCCTGGCTGAGATCAACGGCAGGATTGATGTGGTGGTTCAATGGGCAAACCACGTAGAAATTGAAAGCCCGTGTGAGATCGACAGCATGCAAGTTATATCTCCAATTGTCAATCTCGAGGCAGATGAAGGGTAATCCCGTTGGCGACAATGGAGCGGACACTCATTCCATGTTCTAGTAAAACAAACGCAGAATACGGAGCGAAACATCTATAGGGGGAGGATTGAGCAACATCTCCAAGTGCAGCGCCTCGATGAATTCAATAGAACGGGCGGCCTCTGCAATGCGACGATATTTGGCTAGATAGAAGAAATTCTCCATTTGAAACTGGCGATTCATGTACTCGTTGTTAGGAATGCGCATAGGAGTGTTGGCGGGATGAGGTGGTCGGTATATCGGTGGTCCAAGCGCCTCCATTTCAATCGCGTACGAGGAGAGTGCGAATCGAAACAGAGATTTGAATTGGATGAGGCGAGTGAAGAAGGGGACCACGGGTGTCCCAATTAGATAGTGTAAATGTCAATCAATTGAGGATGGAGTCTCAATCGATTGAAAATGGTTGATCTTACCACGTCGCTGGAATGCGAAGGGGCACTAGGCATGCGAATGTGGCGTGGTATAATTCACTCATCCATTTTTAATGTCAATCGATTGACACAGGAATGTCAATCGATTGAGAATGACCTTTTCGTGAAAAGTCGCACCGTTTAGGTGCCTTGGGAACGGGCAGAGTTAAAATGCAATCAAGTCGATCGATTGAGAGATTCATATCAATCAATTGACATTGATGCGCCCCTAAATTTAGCTGCAATTGACAAGATGTATCGATTGACGCTCCGCTTTTCGAAATTGGTCATTAATTCGAGATAATGTCAATCGATTGTAAAAATGAGTCTCAATCGATTGACATATGAAAGAAGGAGGTGATGATGACGATGAACATCAATAGATTGACATGGTAAGTGTCAATCAATTGAGTGAAAAAGGTTAATCGATTGACTTTGTCCAGTCAATCAATTGAAAATGACTCTTCCTCAATTAAAAATATAACCAAATAAGAAAATACACTGGGTTGCCTCCCAGGAAGCGCTGAGTTTATGTGTCGACAACTCGACCACTTTATTATTCACTTTTTCGGGTCACTGAGGTATGTTGCCTCAATCCTCATCCGGGTCATTGGCTCAAACATTGGTTTGAGTCGTTGCCCATTGACTTTGAAAATTCTATTGTCCGTAAGGCTCCTAATTTCAATCACACCATGCACGGTAGTGGAGACAACCTGAAATGGTCCTTCCCACCGTGATTTCAATTTTCTTGGATGAAGCTTAAGTCTGGTGTTGAACAGCCAAACTTTTTGCCCGATGTGAAACTCCTTCCGCGAAATTGATTGATCGTGCAACTTTTTATATCGCTTCTTATACATTTTCGAATTCTCATATGCATCGTAGCATAGTTCTTCTAATTCGTTCAGCTGTAGCCGTCGATTAGACCCTGCCTCTTGCATATCAAAATTAAATCTTTTTATAGCCCAGAATGCCTTATGCTCCAATTCAACTGGAAGATGACATGCCTTCCCATAGACTATCCTAAACGGTGACATTTCGATCGGGGTCTTGAATGCAGTACGATATGTCCAAAGAGCATCAGATTGCCGGTTCGACCAATCTCTTCTATCCGATCGTACCGTCTTTTCTAAAACTCGTTTGATCTCTTGATTCGACACTTTCACTTGACCAATAGTCTGCGGGTGGTACGGCGTTGCCACCTTGTGGGTAACACCGTATTTCTTCATTAAAGTGGCAAAATGGTTGTTGCAGAAGTGCGAACCGCCATCGCTAATGATTGCTCTTGGAATCTCAAATCTGTTAAACACATTTTCTTTCAAAAATTTGACCACGACCTTGTGTTCATTTGATCGGATTGTCACAGCTTCTATCCATTTGAAAACATAGTCAACAGCTATTAGAATATATGAATACCCGAATGATGGGGGAAAAGGACCCATAAAGTCGATCCCCCAAACATCAAAAATTTCAACAATCAAAATCGGGTTCAGTGGCATCATATTTCGTCGTGAAATATTTCCAAGCTGTTGACATCATTGGCATTCTTTACAAAATTTGGCAGTGTCCCGAAAGATGGAGGGCTAATAGAATCCGCTTTGAAGAATCTTGTGTGCAGTCTTTTGTCCTCTGAAATGGCCTTCACAGGCCCCAGCATGGCAGAAGTTAATGGCACTCAATTGTTCTTCTTCAGGCACACATCTTCTAATGACTTGGTCAGAATAGAATTTGAACTATTGCAGTTCATCCTAAAAATAGTATTTTATTTGAGAGAAAAACAAATTTTTATCATTTTTACCCCATTGGATAGGGATTCTGCCAGTGACCATATAATTCACAATATTGGCAAACCAAGGAACTTTTGTACCTGTTGTATCAATTGCCATTAACTGCTCATCCGGAAAGGTGTCATGGATATCCTCAGATACCGATGATTCTTTAGACAAAATTCTTGACAAATGATCCGCTACAATATTTTCGACCCCCCTTTTATCTTTGATCTCGAAGTTAAATTCTTAGAGGAGCAAGATCCATCGGATCAACCTTGGTTTTGTGTCCTTTTGTGCCAACAATTATTTTAATGCAGAGTGGTCTAAAAAGACCACTATTTTCGATCCAAGCAAATAAGAGCAGAATTTATCCAATGCATACACCACAGCTAGCAATTCCTTCTCAGTAGTGGTGTAATTTAGTTGGGCATCAATCGGCGTCTTACTGGCGTAATAGATCACATGAGGTAATTTGTTTACCCTTTGTCCTAAGACTGCTCCAATAGCATAGTCGGATGCATCGCACATGAGTTCAAAAGGTAGAGAAAAATCCGGTGGTTGGATTATTGGTGCATTTGATAACAATTCACGCAATTTTAGGAAGGCCTTCATGCATTCCTCATCAAATTCGAATAGAACATCTTTTCCAAGCAAGGTACACAATGGTTTAGCCACCTTGCTAAAATCTTTGATGAATCGTCGGTAAAATCTAGCATGACCCAAAAATGATCGAATTTAACGAACATTTTTTGGTGGAGGCTGATTAGCGATTAAGTTAACTTTTGCCTTGTCGACTTCAATCCTTTTTTTCGAAATGATATGCCCCAACACAATTCCTTGTCGAACCATGAAATGGCTCTTCTCCCAGCTGAGAACAAGTTTGGATTTTACACAACGTTGCAACACTTGTGCAAGATGATTTAAACATGATTCAAACGTCTTCCCGAAAATAGAGAAATCGTCCATGAATACTTCGATGAATTCGTCAATCATATCTGAAAATATGGCTAACATACATCGTTGAAAGGTGGCTGGAGCATTACATAGGCCGAATGACATTCTGCAATATGCAAAAGTACCATAAGGACACGTGAATATTGTCTTCTCTTGATCTGCAGGAAATACAGGCACTTGGTTGTAGCCCAAATATCCATCGAGAAAACAGTAAAACTCCTGCCCTGCTAACTTTTCAAGAATTTGATCAATGAATGGAAGGAGAAAATAATCTTTTCTGGTAGCCGTGTTCAATTTTCGATAATTGATGCACACGCGCCACCCCGTAGTTTCACGACTAGGTACCAATTCTCCTTCAGTAGTCTCTTTCACTGTTATCCCTTACTTTTTGGGAACAATTTGAACTGGACTTACCCATTCACTATCCGAGATCGCATAGATTATTCCAGCATCAAGTAACTTGATGATTTCCTTTAAAACGACTTCTTTCATGTTTGGATTAAGTCGCCTCTATGGTTCTCTCGATGGTGTACTATCATCTTCCAGATGTATCTTGTGCATACATACTGATGGATCAATCCCTTTAAGATCAGTTAAGGTCCATCTGATGGCCTTTTTATGATCTTTAAGCACTTTTAACAATTCATGCTCTTATTTTTTCGATAATGTTGATGAGATAATTACCGGAAGCGTTTCTTGAGGTCCCAGAAAAGTATATTTGAGTGACTCAGGCAGTTGCTTTAATTCAACAGTTGGTAGCTGCTCGATTGATGGAGTCAACTCATCCTTTACCTCAATAGGTAATGGTTCCACCTTAGTCTCAATTTCACATAAATTATCATCTTCGCTTGATGAATTCGTCCACTTCTCTTCTGAGTGTTTCTTCTCAGATCCTTTCTCCTCATAGATAGCTAACAAAGCAGTTTCAAATTCTTCTTTGGTAAGCATTGATGGTAAAGCTTCGTCCACTACTTCGTCCACCTGATCGATGTAGAAACAATCAACCTCATCCTCATTGGGAAAATGGTTTATCGCATAAAATATATTGAGTCTGACTTTCATGTTTCCAAAAGAAACATCCATGACTCCCGTTTGACAATTGATGCAGGCATTCGTAGTTGCAAGAAACGGATGCCCAAAAATGATTGGGACTTGATTGATGGATTTAATTGGTGGTTCCATGTCCAACACAACAAAGTCCACTGGAAAGACAAATTTGTCTATTCCAACCAAAACATCCTCAATTATACCCCTAGGTCTTCTTTTTGACCTATCAACAAGTTGGAGTGTAATTCGCCCAGTCCTAATTTCTCATACACTAAATATGGGATCAAATTTACACTTGCTCCCAAATCCAGTAATGCCTTACCAATTGGTTGGCCACTAATGGCACATAGAACAGTTGGGACTCCAGGGTCCTTAAGTTTTCAAGGGGCATCCAATTGTAGTATCGAACTGACTTGATTAGTCAAGAACACTTTCTTTGAAACTTGAGTACGTGCTTTTCTTTTACTAGTGCATAGATCTTTGAAAAAATTTGTGTACTTAGGAACTTGCTTGATTGTTTCAAGTAATGGAAGATTTATCTTCACCTGCTTGAATGTTTCGAAGATTTCTTCCATTTTTGACGCTCTTCTCCCCATTCTAGATGGAGGTGTTAGGCACTCATGGAATGGTGCCTTTGGGGTATAGGAATGGGATTTTTCTTTTGGTTCTTCTTCATGTCCTTGTTGGACGACTTGAGGAGACTCTTTCTCTTTTCCTTTCTCTTGCCTTTTTCCTTTGGTCGCTTCTTTTTCTTTTTCCTTATCAGATTCCACTGGTAGTTCCACTTGATTATCAACTTCTCTCCCACTTCTCAACACCGTAATAGCTTTCAACTGTTGACTATGTGATGGTCCTTCATCAGGTGACGCTTGACCTCAAGGATTGTTAATGGGTTGGCTCGGAAGCCTACCTTCCTCTCGTTGACTCAACTGATTTGTTAATTAGCTAAATTGGTCCATCATCATCTGCTGAAAAGCTTGCATGTTTCGCATAATCTTTTCTTTCAAATCAGAATCTTTCGAAGCGGTGGTCTGAGATTGATTAAAATTCTGATTGAAATTCTAATATTTTCGGTATTCAGAATTTGGATGATAATAAGGAGAATTCTGTTGGAAATTAGAATTCTGTTGTAGACGAAAGTTCTGCTGTCCAATCATTAAGTTGGATCTGTACTGCTGGTTCACCTGTCTAGTTTGGTTTGATCCTCCCCATCCTAAGTTGGGTGATTTTTCCATTCCGGATTGTAGATGTTTGAGTACATATTCCTACCCTGTCGCTGATACGATTGAATCAGATTCACCTGCTCTTGAGGAGTAGGTTCATCAGGGAAGAATGACAAGGTAGTTGGATACTCATTAGCCATGTGACCTGGGTGGTTACAAATTGAACAAGCCGTGGGGTTGCTGGGACTTTTAGCATGCTTAGTTGCAGCTAACAGCATGTTCATTTGCTTAGACAACATGTCAACTTTTGTTGAAAGATCAGAGGTGTTGTTGTTGACATCAAATAGTCCATCTCTGGTCAACACATGAGAATTAGCTGCCAGATCCAAATTAGTTCGCCCCAGAGTCGCATTTTGTATTGAGGTTTGATACAACTTTTCAAATAACGCCCACAATTCATCTGCCTCCTTTGTGGCGCATGATCCTCCACAAGATGCATCAACCATGCGTCTCTCTTCTGGAATCAGCCCATTGTAAAAACTTTAGACCTGTTGTCAAGTTGGAAGTTGATGATTAGGACAACTTCTGATCAATTCCTTGAAGCGCTCCCAACATTCATGAAATATTTTTGTAGGTTGTTGGGAGAAAATTTTAATCTTCTGACGCAACTTGATGGTTTTGGTCATCGGAAAAGATTTTTTAAGGAATTGACGATGTAGCTCTGCCAAACTCTAGATAGATTATGGTTCTAATGAATAGAACCAAGTTTTGCCTTATCTTTAAAAGAGTCGTAGCTTAGCTATCTCGTCGGTGACGTTGTGAACTCTGAACATTTTACACACCCCAGTAAACTCATTTAAATGAACATGTGGATTCTCATTAGATAATCCATGGAAAATCGGTAACATTTGAATCATCACGGATTTGAATTCATAATGGTTTCCTGAAATGGGGGCATGCATGATATTATCCTGATCCTCGTAAAAATCAGGATCATTATAATATTCCAATGTTCTTGGGCCCTCATCATGATAATTATTCCTATTATTTCCATTATTGATATTTTGATTGTTCCCATTCATTTTTGGACTTTGATCTGCCATGATTTTAGTATGATGATACTGATTCCTTTGAATTCTGCGATTCTCTCCGCAAGACCTTTCGATCTCAAGATTAAACGGTTGCAGATGTGGGTGATGAGATCGAGTAAAGCTTATACACCAACACTCAAAATAAGGATTGATGAATCCACAAACTTCAAATTCAATCAATTGAAGCAATGCACACAACAAAATTCCCAACAAGGACTTTATCAGTCAATCGATTGAAGCAGTGGTCTTAATCGATTGATATTCAAAAGTCAAACTGAGTCAGCATAGATTTTTCAGCTTAGAAGGAAAGTAGCAGTGGTCTAGTCAATCGATTGACAGAGAAATGTCAATCGATTGATACACTTCCACAAATTTTCACAGTAAATAATATTCCAGTCTCAATCGATTGACAGAGATTTTTCAATCAATTGATTTCTATGTTGAACAGTAGCCAGTATCAGAAGAAAAGAAAATTAAATATTTTTTTTTTATTCGAATTTCAAAAATCAAAAATTAAAATTCAAAATTCAAATTTCAAATTTCAAAATTTTCAAATCTAAAAAATAATCCCGCAAAATCCTACAAAATATTACCTAAAAGAAGATAAGAAAGAGAAGAATCCTATAAAATCTAAAACAAGCAATCCCACAAAAGGCAATAACTAGAATTAAGAAAATCCTACAAAATATTTCCTAAAAGATGAAGAAAGAAAAGGGACTCCTACAAAATCGAAAATAAGATATCCTAAAAATCTCTACTTCATAAAAAAACTCCACAAAATCTTACCCAGTGATAGCAAAATAAGAAAAATAAGATTTTTGCAAATCATAAATCAAAAATGCTAATTCCAAATTTCAAAAATCAAAATTCAAACATTAAAATTCAGTATTTGAAATTAACAATTCGGATTTCACACAGAACAGTCGATCGATTGATGCTTTCTGCTCAATCGATTGACAAATCAGCACTCAACAGCCACAGAACACAGTCGATCGATTGAGGAACAGATCTCAATCGATTGACTGTCAAACAAACAAACATCTCTTTCTGAATTTATCAAAATTTTGTCGTATCCCCGGCAACGGCACTAAAAACTTGATCGATTTTAAGTTTAACCCCTGCAAGTGCACAAGATCTATTGTAGCACGGTAAGAACAGGGGTGTCAAACCTACAGGGAAATGTAAAATTTATCTAATCCTTTTAGAGATTTAAAACACCCAAGGAAGTACCAAGGGCAAAAGTTCGATTTACCACACAAGTACCACACGATTCTCAATGCAATAAGAGAAAGTCAATCTAGGCCAGAACAAATTATGATAAAGAAGAAAAATGACAGTTTATAAATTGATCAAGGAGTTAGCTAACCATTGATTCGTAACTTTTCTACCATTCAATCTCACAATTCATTTTTAAGTCAAAACACCATCATTTATTAGGAAAATAAATGAATCGAGAAGAACGCGAGTATTAATCCGGCATACCCTATCTAAAAATTATGACTCAACCTATCATTGCGGTATGAATCATGTAAAAAGGATAGCATATCTCAAAATCCTAAGTCACGACAATGATAAATTAATCATTCTGCAGCTTAGATCGGCCTGCAGGAACAGATCTAGATGGAGTGCTTTTTTTACGGTCATTGATAACCACGATCAACGACTGTAAATGAAGACTTAATAATATTCAACCAAGCACACACTTATAACAGAATGATTCAATGACAATACCATTAAATTATAGAAACAATAATATAACATTTACTTATCTCCGGTTCGCTTCCTCCTTGAGCAAATAACTTTAGCCGTTCATCCTCAATGTACAAGCTCGTTGTAGATCCGAAGACATCATTTTAATAATGCTCTTTTATTTATCACAAAATTCTCCTTACAATG
The DNA here is from genome assembly GCA_021018995.1 of Chloranthus sessilifolius. NCBI lineage: Eukaryota > Viridiplantae > Streptophyta > Magnoliopsida > Chloranthales > Chloranthaceae > Chloranthus > Chloranthus sessilifolius. The sequence goes on along the minus strand of CM037591.1, from coordinate 115,089,481 downwards.
CTTTTGTTCCTAGGTACAATCTATGCTCTCAAAACTACAGGAAAGAAGAAAAATTAAAACCCTAATACAATCTACTGAGAGAGAGGAACCCTCAAAGAAAAGAAGATAGAAAGCCATGCCAACAATAATGAAAAGCAGATGCCCTTTTACAAAAGTCGTAGCTTCCTTTTTATAGGGCCGAGAAAACCCTATCCCTAATAGCCTCAATCGATTGAGAATTAAATCTCAATCGATTGACTTTGGATTCGAAATAAGTGGGGGCAAAGCTATCTTTTCTTGTCAATCGATTGACACTTAGTCCTTAATCGATTGACACTTAGGGGTAGAGTCTCATTCTCCTGGTGAATGTTGAGTCACTTCACGAATTTCGATGCTTCTTTTGACTTTTAGTCCATTGCTCCTGTGTAACCTTTAATTATCTTCTTTTATGCTCTTTTACACCTCAAAGGTCAGAAACACCTGTAAATATTGAAACTACATAACAACCATCAGGTGCTTTCATCGGCTAGCTAAATGTAGGGATTAAGGTGCAAAATATAGTCATATTTCGGCACTGATAAGCCATTTGATAGCTTCTGTGTGCAAGTCTGTTCCCTCTTTGTCGATTTCTAGTTTTCTTCTTCTTCCTCCACCTCACTGGTTTTTACTCCAAGCACCTTGTCATTTTTCCAAGTACCCTAAATTCACAAAACCAACACTTTGTACCTAATTTAAGGTGGTTTGGTGTCGTGCACATCGAGATTTGAGAAACCCTAGTTCTGTGGGTAAGCTTTTCTTTAACTCCACTCTGTGATTTCTGAGCTTTGTACTTCCATTTTCAAGTTGTGTGGTAATTTGATTGGGCACAAAGAAACTACTGTGAATTGTTGAAAGTTATTTGTGTGGATTGTTTACCCAATGGCTGACCAAGAGGATACCCTTTCTAACCTTTTCAAAGCCCCTTCTAAATCCGCCACCAAAACCACTAGGAAATCGAGTAGACTTACCACACAGCCCAAGGAGAACCCACCTGCTAAAAGAAAGCTTGTCATGGATAAAGCTGAGAAATTTGACAAATCTAAGAAAGCTAAGAAATCCAAGAAGACCAAAAGCAGTGAAGAAATTGTTGAGGAGGCCCCTGAGGCAAAACCTATTCCTGTGCCTGAAATCCCTGAGCCTGAGCCTAACCCTGAGGCTGAACCTGAAATCCCTGTGCACTTATCTACTCCCAATGAATTTGTGGATGCTTTAAGCCTGATCCCTAAGACAATTATTGACCTGCCTTATTTTTCTAAGGAGGAGTGCAAGGATACCTTGGATTATTTGGTGAAGGCAGACCTAACACCATTGATGACCCCATTACAAGAAAAATCTTACCCTAGGCTGGTCAAATTATGGTATCAGAACATCAAGAAGAAAACCAAGCCAGGATCAACTGAGCATTGCCTTGTGATTTTAATTAATAATTGGGAGATTGTTGTAGACTACAGTGATATAGGGTTGGCATTAGGGGTCCCATCTGTCTTTGATACAGCCTATGGTCTAGCAGAACCTGAGAGTGTGTCCTTTAGAGATATGGCCAGACACCTGACTCATGGCATTATGGGTTCTAAGGAGTCATTGATGAGGTGAGATTTACACCCTACCATGCTCTTCATTGATTCAATTCTAAGGAAAAATATCTATGTCAGTGGCCATCAAAAGGAGAGGAGAACCCCCATAGTGGATGCCCTGTATTTTTTCTCCAAGGGCCAATTTATGAATGCCTCCAAGCTGGTATTTGAGGCAATGGTAGATGTAAATGAGAAGATTAGAAAAGTGCAGGCCTTGCCAGGGCTTCCCTACAGAAGACTCATCACTGCTTTTCTTAAAAAGGGAAAATTTGTGTTTCAAAAGGATGAGCCTGTGGGAAGAGGGCTCGGTCAGCTAGCAGGACCCTGATTGGGAAGAGCAAGAATAAATCAGCAGAGGGTCCTGAGATTGAAGCTCCACAAGCAGCCAGCTCAGCTGCTGCACCTAACACTCTATCTTAGCTTCTTCAGAGCCTCTCCCTACAGCTGCTACTAGCTCCGTACCTCCCCCTGAGATCTCTACATCAGTCACCTCTGAGCCTCCACCCACCTCTGTTGGTCCCAGCTCAATACCTCCAGTTGTACCCTTTGCACCCTTACTCATCCCTTCCACTTCTGTGCCCTTGCCTATTGGCAGCTCTGATTTGGGCAGCATTTCCATTCTATCATCCTCTCTACCATCCATCTCAAATCCCATTCCCTCCATTGCAGTCTCCTTCCCTCCCAACAGCTCAGCCACCCTTTCCACCATCACCACCTCCTTGCCTCTGTCAGCTCCTCCTACCACAGACCGCATCCTTACCTTACCTTTATCACCCATCACACCCACCTACCTGAGAAGGTCAGCTACAACCCCTCCAGTCAACCCATCCATCCCAGCTATTGAACCCTTGAGCCCTGCACCATCTACATCAGTTGATCCATTTACCACTTCTCCACTATCCATACCCTTTGACATTCACCCCACCTTCTCCTTATCACCTACACATACCCAAGAGCTGGACCTCCTAACCACTGAGGGATATTCATCCCTAATTGACTCCATTGTGGAGGACATTGGGCATGACTATACCCTCCCTACCTGACTCCCCACAACCTACTCATGTCCAGCCTGCTGCTATCCCATCTTTCCAGCATGCTTCCACATCTCCCTTCCATCCCATTATCCCCATTCCCACTATTACCCAAGCCCATATCCTACCTGTAGCCTCCACCCAAATCCTCTCCCTTCTCACCACCATCCTAGCCCAGCTCCAAACCAACACAACTAATCAAGCTGCCATGGCCACCTGTCTCCATGCCATTCAAGCCACTTTAGTCCCAGCCACCCCTACCTCCCCAACCCTTCCAATCCCTACTCCTACCCCTACTCCTTTACCCACACCACCTCCATCTCCTTTAGTAGTGGTTTCCACTGCTGAAGTGGAGGAACCACTCCCTACCACCATTACAACCCCTTCCACCAAAGACTCCTCCACTCAAACTAACTTTGAGGAGGTAGCCCTGCCTTCTATTCCTTTTACCCATCCTTCCACCTCCCTTGAGATTGTTGTCGAGGTAGGAGACCTGACATCACCCATGCCACTTTCCCCTTTTCTCCCATCTTGTTCATCCACTCCCCACCATCTATTTGCTGACCCCAATGAGAGGGCCATTGTCCCTAAATACCTCATCCCTACACCCCTATTTTCCACTCTTTACAGAGCCATGGGTGAAAATCCCTACATCTAGAGGGATGTCCAACAAAGGGTGGTTGTGATGAAGACTTGGGTGAGGCAACCCTTGGTAGAAGAGATTGACAGGCTGAAAATGGAGCATAGATGGGAGAAGCTTCATTGGGAGGGACTGTGCATGCAAGCCCTCACACTTTATGATGCAGAGAGGCAAAAATCTAAGATGCTAGCCAAGCTAACTAACACACTGCAAGCCACCCTACTAGGAGGGATGCCACCCTCAGTAGCTGGGGTGTCCATTAATGAGCCCACCAGGCCCCAAGCTAAATCCAAGCCTAGAAAGCCAACTGCGAAAAGGACTAAGGCAGGAGCTGACAGTACTAAGAGGTTGAAAAGAAGAATGCAGGTCAAGGAAGAGTATGACAAGCTGGTTGCACAACAAGAATGGGAGCTAATGTCTTTATCCAGCACTAGCTCTGATTCAGATTCTGATTAGGAGTAGATTGTGTTTAGGATTTGCTTGTAGTCTTTAGCCTATAGTTAGGATTTGCATGTACTATATATATTTCTGTTTTGATTGTACTGCTTCTATTGATACTTTGTAATTACTTAACTACAATAATATTTTTGTTTTGTAAATTTCACTATGTCTCTTGCCTTCCTTTGTATTTAGCTTTATTGTTTATATTTCTTTTGCTCTTATCCTTATATTTCCCTGTTGTGTCTTGTTGATGTACTTCCAAAGTAGTGAGGACACTGCTCCTCATAGGTTTAGAGGTATGGCAAGGTGTGCCAATGGGATAGTTAATGTTAGTGTAGCAATGTGAATACAATTTGAGAATATAAAGTGAATTCCCACCTCATTTTTTTTTTAAAAGAGGAATTTAAAAACTTTTTACAACTGAATATTGTTGTAGCTCCAACATTGTCATGAAACAAATATCATAAATTTTCAAAAATTGATGCTTAGTGAACTTGAAAAGAGAGAAAATTGTGAGGATATCCCCCAGAAATTTGATGAAAGAGCATACCCAGTGAGATTTGGACCTGAATAAAATTTCTTTGAGGAGTGTTTTGATAATTTTTCTGCTCTAAGGACTGATTGGATCTAGTTTTGCTCACTAGAAGTTAGGCAAATCCAAGATGAAACAGCTTGACAGCACTCATGACATTGAGGACATAAAGTAAGGTCATCCTTTGGACAGTTTGAGCCTAAAATTTCTCACCTTTGAACTGCCCTTGATACAGACCTTTTGAGCTTTAAAAATCCAAGTTTTTCTTTAATAAAAACTAGAAAAATTGAACCCAAGACCTCAGTGACCTGATGCAGCCTAACCCCATCCTGAGATTTCAGAGGTGAAGTTGAAAGAGTTGAAGATGGTAGAGCTGGTTTGATATTTGGTTGAAAGATAAGGAAACACAGTTGATGGTAGTTGTGGCATTCTAGCCCATAAAAATACAAAAATATTGAGAAAAATACAAAGAAAAAGCATACAAAAAGAAAAAGAAAAAAAAAATAGAAAATACAAAAATAAAAGAGAAGTCACTTCATTGGCTACATTGAAATGAAGATTAAAATGATCATTTCAAATCTGAAAATTCAAGAAATAGATGGAATTGTGCTGAAATGAAGAAGGTGAAGTCATGAATCACCTCCTTACTTGACTGATTTCTCAAATTTAAATCTTTTTATTCCTTTTTATTCTTTAGAAACCTCACCCATAAGCCACATTACAACTCAATAAAAAAAAAAACCTTACTGATCTGAAATGGATTGAGCTGTCATGTGGAGATGAGGATTTGTTTAATCTATGGTGAAAAGAGTTAGAAATTTTCAGACATTAGAGCATTGCTTATGCTCATGCTTGCAATCTTATTTGAGGATTGCAACTGCTCTTGAGCTATGTGAAATGATGCACCCTTTCATGTTTATTCTGAGTGATAGCCCTGGTGAGACTTGGGTCTGACATTGAATCTGTTGGGGGCATTATCAAAACAGAATTCTAAACTTGATGGTAAGCTCTGCATTAATTTTCATACAAAATACATTGGCATGAGTTGATTGATTGTGAAGGAATTATAGCAGAATTTCAGTTTTAAACTGCTGATTTTCTGCTGAGAATCCTCTAAAATTGAATGAACAAGGTGAGGAATGAATTTTATTTTGCTTGAATTTTGTCTTTAACATACTGCATTGATATTAACTGAGTCATTGGAGAAGTTTGTGGGTACCTTCACTGAAAACCCTCAGGAGACTCACTCCTCCACTAGGGATCACCTAGTGGTGTCAAAGGCTTGATGCGTATGCTAAATGCATTTGTGCTCCCTACAGAAGTGGCATTTTTCATTTTCAATAATTATTTTTAATTTCTCCTTTGCTCAGGGACTAGCAAAGCTTAGGTTTAGGGTGTGTTAAGTAGTGAAAATTACTATTTTTCACCTCCTAACCTAACCTTTGATGGACTTTTGAGTTGACTAATAATGTCTTCTGAGTGTATTTTATAGATAAGCAATAAATTACAGTCTTAGTGCATACATCAATCTAAAATGACCAAAGAAGTAATCTGTTGCTCAACATGTGCTCAAACAGCCCAAAGTCCAATCAAAGTATCCACAGAGCCTTAGAAGTTCATGAGAATTTTATGGGCCCAACTGGTATGCTTGGGACCAAGTGCAGTTGCAAGGAATGAAGATTGAACCCACCAAGAGGTTACTGTGTGCTGACAAATGAAAGACAGCACACCAAAGATGTATGTCAACTGTGGAAACTCAAGGCAGAACATCTCGAGAGGACACTCTAAGCTATTGAGAGGTTGGGTTGCTCAAATACCAAACTGTCGAGAAGTTCCCAGTACCTGTCGAGAGGTTTTAGAGACAAAAGCCAAGTTATCGAGAGGTTCCATCAACCTGTCGTGAGATTCTAGAAATATATGCCTACCTATCGAGAAGTTGGAGGCACAGCAGAAGATCCTATCGAGAGGATACCTGGAGGTGCAGGGGAAGTCGAGAGGTCCCAGCTACATGTCAAGAGGTTCAACTGAACCTGTCAAGCAGCGCAAGGCAACCTGTCGACGACTTATTTGAAGCTACGCTCATTCTCGCGAGGATTGAAGTAACTTGTCGAGCACTCAACAAAAGACTGTATAACAAGTCGACAAGTTGTTTATAACTTGTCGAGAGGATGAATGAAGAACTGGACAAGAGATGAAAAATGGCTCTAATCCTGTCGACTAGTGCAATTCAACCTATCAAGAGCTACTCCAATCCTGTCGAAATGAATGTCAAGCAGACTCAGAACCTGTCAAGAGGTTCCCTGAACCTTTCAAAAATCGAATTTGGAACTTCTCAGTTCCATTCAAAGCAGCTGCCAACTCCAGTGCTTTGTGCACACATTCCAAGGCATGTCAGCAGCCCTTGGGAGTATTTTTGAAACATAAATGCACACAAATGGGAACCCTCCAACTGCATCACATGTACTTGCCAGTTTCGAACCAATTGAGGAAGAGCTTCTAGAAGAGAAATCAGCCATATCAGCAGCTGAGAATAACTGAATTATTCTCCTAAGCTCTGATTGGATGAAATAGATCTGAGGGGAGAGCATAAATAGAGGAGAAATTACACTGAAAAGATCATACAGAAATTGAGAGAACCAAAGCCAATTCGAAATTCCATTTCCCTCTAAAAATTCCCTCTCTCTTCCTTCTTTCCCATTCTCTCCTTAGCCAATCATAGTTAGCTAAACCTCTTCAGTAGCTAGGGTGACGTTGAGAGCTGTAAATTGAGAGTTTCATAAGCTTTGTAAGAGATTGTATGTTGCACAGATTGCAGATCTAAGCACAATAGGATTGTAAGTTGTATTATTACAGTGTAATTATGATTTTTAAAGTTGATTCTGATCTAAATTTCACTTTTTCGTATTTGATTTCTCTGGATTAGATATCCCTATGGATGCTTGAGCTTGTAGCCTGGCACCCATAGCATCTGCAATAGCTTACATGTTCCAATCAAGATCCTTGAATTGGGACAATCTCTGGGATGATCTGTGACCATTCAAGTGGACAGATCATAACCTTAGGATTGCTTCAATTCTCTGGTTGAGATTAGATTCTTATACCTTGCATCTGAGCTTGTAGCCGAATGAAGGATTGTAGCAAATTTGTCTCATGTATTGCCTTTGATCCAATTAATTTTCAGTAAAGACCAAAATCCCTAGCTACTGCTCTCCACGTTTTAGATTTTAATCTTTTTCTTCATTCCCTTGAATTTGAGTTCAATCTGTTCTGGATCATTCTGCTTTTGATTTTTGTAGCTCTTAGTAAAGTGAAAAATCTTAGGAACCTCTCCTCTTTCATGTTGTGATTTAGTCTAAATTAGGATAGAGTGCCAGATCTGTCATAGATCTGGAGATTTACCTCATTTCAAAACACATTTCCCTGGGGACCTACCCTGACTTACCTATTAAACTTGCTGCTATAGCCCTAGTTCTTGTAGGATTGTTTGCTTACCTTGATACCTCTGTACTTTGTCCTCTTATTTTAATGTTTTAACCCTTTAATAGTTGTAAGGTAAGACAATAATAAACGTGAAAATCAATATGCTTCTAGATTTTGGTGCATCTATTATAAATTGATCATTGAAGTTGTATTTGTCACGATTAGTTTCTCACCCATGCATTAGATGTGATATTGTGTGTGACTTGGTTCTGGTAATCAATGATATTTACTAATTGTTTGACCATAATCAAACAATTGTGATTCAGTAGTCACAAATGGGCCTTGTTAAATGGACATGGCTATGTGTTCATGATCGATTTGATCAAGCATCAATCATATAGGCATTGAGTCCCCTTGATTGAGTGGAGATGACTTGGAATTATTATCAATGATTTGGTTATAAAAGTTTAGCAACATCGAGTTGTTAAGAAAAGATTGATAGGAATATTTGGAGATGATCAAATGATTCTGATTGAATTATCTTAGGAAAGATAATAGATTTAAATTTGGAGATCTAAATAATTTATAGATGATTTTCCTTTAAGAAAGGGAGTCATGATCCCACAAGAGATGTTAAGGAGCAACTATAAACATCATTGAGTTTGTTGCTTATATCAAAATAAGTAGAGAAATGAAATGACTTAAGGGTCCATTGGTAGACGTACCAACAAAGATTGAGTCAAAACTTCTAAGTTCTCCATGGAATATGAAACTTGTTTCTTTGTCAATAAACAAGAAAACGAATTATACGTGGTTTCAGGCAAAATTGTCTGACGAAATACTTTGTGTTAATAATTGCAATTATAAGCAATTATAGAAAGTATTAATCTAAACAAATTGGGATGAGTTTAAAGTCATTTACCCAAACAGTCACTTACGATTGAAACCCTACCTAATATTTGTTTGGTTAATGTTTAGGTTCAAAAGGAAGAACAAGTCGTAAATTCGTGACGGACAAAGAGGCACTACATTGATGAAAATTAAATTTTCATAAACATCTCAAGAAGGATAGTGTTATTTCTGGTGCCTCGGGCTAGTTCCCTGTATTATTTCGAATCAACATTTCAATTTTTTCAATAATTTTAAATCAATATTTGCACCCACCACTTCGATAAAGTAGCCACCGACAGGTTATCGGCAAACTAGTTCCAGGATACAACGAACATACTGTGTATTCTTGTGAAGAATTTGGCGAATCCGATTACGCTGGCCGAACACTAAAAACTACAAGAACGCTTTGATAAAGACCTATAAAGACATAACAAGAGAGAAGAAGAAAGACTCTTTTGTGTTATAAAAAATAATGATTTTAGAGTCCTTAAATAAAAATTAAGTGGTGTGTTAATGCACCATTTTCTTATGAAAAGGTGCTACACTCATTTTTTTCATAAAAGACACACCATTTTGAAAAGATATAAATTATAAAACTTTTAAATATGTAACAATTTTTTTGGTGCAAAAATTTTAGCAATTGTGAGTTATCTTGTAAAAATGAAAGGTCGATTTTAGCCTTTATTTAAGAGTAAACTCAGCAATTCCTTCACTCTTTCGATGGGTTTTTTGTGACAGTCACCGGTTCGGTTTTCTTCTCCCGCGAAATACTACGGTACTTTGGATAACTTGATCGAAGAGGAAGAAAGCCTCAACGATCACAATGTCGCCCCTAAATGCACAGAGAGCAAGATCTTGAGTTCGTTTTCCATTTTTGCAGTGTTCTTATGCACAGATCTTTGGGTCTTAGTTAGATCGTCTTCTCAGGTGTTTCTCCATAATAATGCCTTATATATTTATATCTTATTTTAGACTTTGGTTTTAATGATTTATTTGAACAAGTGAGGTGATGTTTGAATGATACGGTAGGCTCTACAGCGGCAACAGGGAGCGACTATCGCTGAGGTTGCTTGATGCGCCGGATGGATGGCCGGATGTATAGAGTTTTGCTATGGAACCCGTGTTGATTACTTTATGGTGTTTGGAGTTTTTGCTATAGAGTTTTGGTATCTAACCCGTGTCTTAGTTAGATCTTCTTCTCAAATGAAGAAGTTTGGGTTATTAGCTGATTGATGAGTCCAAAAGTGGATTATTTTGGTTTTCAAAGCTTCCGAAGTCATTCGCAATGTCGATAATTTTTTGGTCTCGATCTGTAGCGATCCTTAGCGATGATCCCTAGTGATCCCTCATGGATCCCTACCGATGATTTGAGAACCGTCATGATCAAGAAGATGATGGGTGGATGGTTATGATACAGTCATGGCTAGAGAGAGAAGCAACGAGTATCCCTAGGGCCGAAACTCCCAACTCGACATGGACCTGGCGTTGACGTCTTTGCTCTCGTGGACATCCCTTTTTGCATCGATATTGTAAGTATTTTTGTAAGAGGTACTTAGCACGACTTTTCTTTCTTGGTGCTTTCATTTTGTTTTAACGTACAATGAAGTGTTGGGTATATGGAGTCTATATGTTGGATGAAATGCCTAGCCAAAATGTTGTTTTTTAGTTTTTCATTTTCAATTTGCATCTTCATTGGAGTGCACTAGCCGAGGAGATGGCTTATCTGTAAACAGTGAGTGGTTAGATGATGCTCCTTTTAATATATCCCTTTAACATCACCAGTGAAGTTAATTTGGAGGTGCAGGTGGAGTTTTCTGTGACAACTTTGTTGAGCAGCCTCTTTCTTGTTTAGTAATGATATGAGGGATGAGAGCCATTGTTGCTGCGGTTGAGGATCTTTGGGCAGAAATTTCCTTGTTGGTGTTAGTACGAGTGTACGAATAAGCTTTGCCATCAATTCTATTATGTTGGCCTGATCGCATTTCAAACCCACCTAGGAAGCTAGTCACAAAATTCTGGCAAATTGATCATTTGCTCCAGAGTGAGGGAAACCCAGGAGCAGATACTGTAGCCAATTCGGGGGCCACAATGGATAGCCTTACGTGAGAAGTTGGCCTTAGGGAATATGGGGAAGTTTGGATGGAACTCCCTCAAATTGTATTCGAGACACCTCAACCCTTGTTATTTTCTGTTTCCTTGTCTTGTTGCTTATGTGTTGTACTTTGTTTTTTATACATTAGTAAAAAGAAAATTGTTTCTACGTATTAAGAGAACACAAAAATTGATGAATTTGGAAACTAAGCTTGAGGGGCTTGCTTCAGTCCATGTATCACTTTTTAGGTAGCAAGCTAGATTGCGATTATCATTGATTTAAATCAGTGAGGTATACACAAACTGTTTCCTTTTAACTCTCCATAACAAATTACATATACCTTTTGGTTTTACCTCTCCATAAAAGTATTCTCTAGATCTGACTGATTTAAAGTCCAACTGTTCACAGCAGCCACATGGAGTGCATATCTCACATTAATCATTTTAGCCATCGTAATAAGGTTTATTTCATAGTCAGCAAACTGTTCACTTTCCCACAGGTCACTCAAACAATTCCCACATTTAAACCTTTTAAAGAACATGGATGTTGTCATCCTGCACTTGTTGCCATTTAGGTTGTCAAGCAGTTCAATGAAAGCAACAAGATAATTTCAAGGCACATTTGTAAGAAACACATGTGGAGCAGAAGCAGATGATAGATGTTTTTGATGATTTGTAAGCCTGAATAAACATTTGATGAGCAGTGAAAAATATAGAATTTCTAAAGTTCTATCGCAGATCTTAGGCTCATATTCCTGAATGGGACTGCTTGAAGGAAGTTCTTAATGCTTCTCAAGTGTACCAGTCTTCAAGTGGATTAGGTGCCAACATTTGAGACCAAGATTCTATGCATCAACCTCCATTACTAAAATCAGTCTTCAAGTGGATTAGGTGTCCATAAGTGAAATGTTGTTTTATCCTGTCTGTAGAGAGGGCATTGCCATAGTGAGTAAATGTTGTTTCATCCCGTCGTCCATTAAATATTGAAACATAGCGTGCTTTCGCGAATCCCATTTCCGCCCCTCAAGCACCATCCCGTCTTTCTAAAACTGCAGTTGAAAGCTTGTGGGAATGATTGATAGTTGATAATGCATCACCCCACCTCCCTGTCCATTTTAGAGATATAATAAATTTCCTTCATTAGTTCTAATGACACTCTTACATCGCGTAAACCAATCTGAAACAAGTTGGGGGACTTTAATCAAGTTGCTTCTAAATTTTAACACTGCAGGGAACAAACCCAAACCCCAATAATTTGTTGCAGAAATAATTTGTTGTAACAATGATTTTAGAATATGTATTTATGTTCTTCAATTGTACTTTTGGTAGAAGCTCTATTTTGTCCACTGGTTGGAGAAGCCCTATTTTGTGTTTTTTGTTGTAAATGGTCTACTTAGTGATGGACTTTTTGTTATAAACCGCAGAACAAGCGAGTCTCTATAGAGGAAGGAGAGGGAAAAGGTTGTGATCTGAATGTTATGTTCATCGAGACACGTCCCAGAGTAATCTTCAATATAAAGGGGCAACTCACTTTAATATTCTCTTGTATGCATTAGGGAGCGAATAATTTCAATTCAAAAACTTACTCTTGCAAAGGATTTTGGGATTGTGCTTGAGATTGGTCGGTGGAGGCAAAGAGCAACCCACTTAAAAGAGCATGTATAAATTGCTCTTTTAAAGAGAAGCAAATTCAGCTCTTTTACTCTCCGAAAGAACTAAGAGCACTTAGAACCAAACACAGTCCCATACTAAAGATCTCTGTACTAGAGCAGGGAGCTGCTCTTTGCCACCAAAGAGCAACTCCAAACACAGTCTAAGAAAGCTAATGGATGTTTTATTTACAAATCTTTTTAATGAGGGGTACCAATATTTGCAACAATAGATTATATTTTAAAATTTGGAATTGATATCAGCAGAGGTTTTATCCTGCCCAGTCGCTTCTAAAATTTGGAACTGATATAAAAAATTTGGGGATGATTTTCACTCTAATCTCCCCTTTCCTCTGTAGAGGAAGTTATGGGTTCTTACTCCCTTTTTTAATTTAGGGGAGGCCTATTCGGTGATTTTTGCTGGTTGACTGGAAAATGCATTTAAGGGCATTATAGGCTTCATCTGGAATGCTCTGCCTTTGACAATCTTCTTGGGCATTTGGAATAGTGTTCACCTTAGTCATGAGCGCCAGCTTGTTTAAATTTCAACATTCCATTACCATTTCCCAAATTTGTCAAACTATAAATTTTAACTGTTTAGTTTATAGTCCTATGCATCGTATTTTTGTGCTTCAGAGAAAAAAGTTCTAAAAGATTCAGGCGTTGCTTTCAGTTTTAAAACTTTAAGATTTGATTTAGACATAGCCTAATCAAAGTGGCCAATTTTTTTCAAGCTCTATTTGTTTCCAAGTGTTTATTTATGTGCGTAGTGTTAGGAAAAAATTATTAGTGTTTTCTGAGTTTTGATGGACTTTTCAATTTCCGCATGTGGATTGGAGAAGTCAACGATGAGAATTCCCCTCTTCTAGGTGTCAGTTTTGTTCAAACGTGTTCTAAATTTGGTATTTTGTGGGATATTAGAATCCGAGAGGATTCATTCTTCGCTATTTGTATTTCAAACTTTGTTACTAAAATGTCCTCAATAAATTGCTTGGCAGGGATAACAGAGTCTGCTGCAGACAAAAGCATCAATGGGAAAGCTTCTAGTTGCTGGCCTTGGTATGGTTTTGTTATTCATATGTTCCACTCTTTTTCCATGCAATTTTGTGCATATGGGCTATTTTGTACGCAGAAAGAGTAAATGAAATTCAAAAGAGTAGTGAAAGAACTTGAGAAGCCTATTTCATTGACCAATACATAAGGTAACATCCCATTGAGTACTCACACCACACCGTAGGAGTTCACGTCACAAATGTTACCTTAGGAGTGCCACAGCAATCCTATCCATTTAATCATTTATCACTGCCTGGACCGACTGGGGGACGAGCTTCTTTGAGATCCTCCTCTATCTGGGTGCAGTGGCGTAGCCACATAGAGGGGTGTGGGGGCTGAAGCCCCCATTTAACTCTAAAGTTTCTATGGAGTATGGTTCTTATACAATCTTTGTTTGTATATAATCTCCCAATTCTATGATGTAGAAGCCCTCAAATCAATGGTAAAATAACTACTAATATTATATTTATCATTTGTAGCTCCCACCAACAAAAAATCGTGGCTACGCCTCTGTCTGGGTGAGTGTTGTGGCGTGTTTTTCTTGCTTGTTTTTTTAGGTCCTGATTTTGTTTTTCAGTCCTAGTGCTTTTTTGTCTTTTGTTTTGTTTCTTTTCTGGCTTCCGGCCTGCCCGAGGTTTGTGCTCCTTGATCTTCGATGTAATTCATTTTCTCAATGAAATTATATCACTTTCCAATATAAAAAAAAAAGAGATGTATATGATTCCCAGGTCGAGCTTAGCAAGCTAGAATTCAATTGGAGTATACTGGGTTTGAAACTTGACATAATGTTTGGGTTAAATAAGTTAGTGTGTAGAAGATGGGAGAGAGAAGATTATAATGTATGGTGATGGTTTGTTTGTTTGTCATATTTATTGTGTAATAGATTTTTTGTTTCTATAAGTTTTTTTATTAATGATTGAAAGACAGTGAGAAAGCAACTTGCTTGTCATTGCTTTCATTTTTTCTTATAACTAGTTGAAAGTTGGAACCCTGTTCATATCCTTTTCTTTAGCGCACCAAGTTGAAACCCTTTTCATGTCTTATTCTTCGTAACCCATCTTTTATTTTCTGGTTTTTTGTTGGCTTTAATAAGAAATATAGTAAAGGAAAAAGGGGAAAGGAGACAAATTCTCATAACTGATATAATTGAGTGTTGAGTTTCTTTTTTGTTTTTTAAATCCCAACACTCTGCTTTAAGCATGGGCTGCTCAGCTCTGGTGCATTATTCTTCTCAATTGCTAACTGTAGTCTTCCATGTCCGAGGATTTGGGTTTTCCTCTTCAGCTGTGGTTCTTGTATCCCTTGTTTTTCTGTTTTTCCTCATACTTTTTGTTCTTTGTTCTTTGTTTGGCCAAGCAAGCTGCTCGGCCTCACTTTTTTATATATTTTTTCTTTTTTAAAAATATATTCTCTATTTTTACCAATAAAAAATATTAAAAACAAATCTGAGGTTCAAAATTTTAACTCAACAGTAACTGTTCAGCATTTAGACCATTTTTTAAAACTTTCTCACCATAGTCATGCCACTGTTGGGAAATCTTATCAATGATAATATGAGGAACTCAAGGAACAAGAACTACAGCTAAAGTGCTAGAGTGCTATAGTGCTATAGTGATAATATAAGGAACTCAAGGAACAAGTAACTCCAGCTGAAGTGCTAAGGTGCTACAGTTCTATAGTCTCATATACCACAAAGTGACAGTATCACATATGATATAATTATATTTTGTTTATAATTTGAAAATGATTTTTTATTTTCAAATGAACAGGCTCTTTGGACAGCGAAGGCCTGTCCATAAAGTCTTGGGTGGTGGGAAATGTAAGATTTTTCTCTCAAACTCTGTTTAAACTTTTATATTATTTTCTTCTCATTACCTGATAAATTTCACTTTCCATCGGTGTGCAGCTGCTGACGTGTTATTGTGGGGAAATAAGAAGACTTCTGCAAGTGTCTTGACTGGTGCAACAACCAAATGTAAGATTTCTCCTCCGTCTCCGAGAGGATCATCAAACAGACCCGTCAAGGATTCGCATCCGCCACGTAGTTTGAGATCTCCTCCATGGTCTTCGGCTTCAATTTATAGTATAGTTAGCCGATCGAAAAGGCGAAGAGGAATCGGCCCAATTTATGGAAGGCTCGAGCTTTTGTAATTATGGGATCGTTAGACTATAGAAGAGAAACAAGGAGTGTGTATACAAGTAGATGGTATAAAAAAAAATTTGGATTATAAATGTACACAAGTAGATGGTATAATTTTATTTTTTGGATTATAAAGGAAGTTACCAACTGAATTAAGTGCATTGATTTCTTAGAATTTGCATGATTTTAAATAACAGCAGCTGCAACAACAGCAAAATCGCTGATTTGGGGCTAAAAAATCTGCTCTGATGTGCACCCTTAGTGCACTAATCAAGCTTCTAATACCAACTGTTAAGAATTAATGATACAAATCCTCTATATTATTGGCAAATTGAATTGCCAGCGGTTTTGCCGACAGTTTTGAACCGCCGGTGATTATTACCATACCCTAACGGTGATTATTACAAACCGCCGGCAAAGTGGTATAACTTCCCATATCATTAACAACCACCGGCAAATTATTACATCCCAGGCAGTTTAGAACCGCTGGCAATAGTTTATTTTTATTTTTTTTTAAATCCAAAAGATTCCCCCCTAAGTTTTTTTGGAGAACTACAAATTGCACACGATATTTGAGGTTTTTTGGGGAGCTACAAGTTGCACATGATTGAATTTCTCTTTGTTTGTTGCACATGAAGGGGCGAACATATGGTTAGCACCCAATGGTTCTTGTGAATCTGATCATATAAATGCCTAAATCATATAGGGAAATGCGCTCAAATCCTTATAGAAGAAATTTCATATCATTCACACAATTCGTATAAATACCTAAACCTATTCACATATAAAACTTGAACCATCCATACCATTCATAAATATAAAACCAAGAACTTGTCCACATTTTCCAAAACCATGTAAACGAAAATTAGAGCTCCTTAAATCATTCAATCTTCAAGACATTAGAGCTCCTCAAAGAGACAATTTGATCCAAAACCTTGTAAACAAAAATTATTTATGGTCTACATCAAAGTATGTGGCTTGTTGACCACAAGTACTCAAGAACCCACTTTCATTGTCAAACAAAACAATTTAAATAGTCTCACAAAATTATTTTATTCTTTAATGTTGAAAGCAAAATCACAAAATGCAAACTGCTTCAAACAGCCAAAATTTTGAAGGTCATAGAGCTTCTTACTCTCATTGTGACTATCAAATTCATCAATAAGGATCTACCGGCGCGCCGAACTTTGCTCCAGCATAGATTGTTGCAGATCCAAACTCTTCCTCGATCCTAAGCAACTACACGAGCCGAAAACATACAATGAATTCAGAGACTGATACTACTAAGTTTCGGAAGAATTCATAGTCTAACAATTATGGGTTTTCTTCTTATTTGATTGAGGACGTACTTGATTGTATTTAGCAAGACATTCTGACCTGCACGGGGCTCCTGTCTTGATCTGACCCTATTTTACCACAAGTGCACATGGGTACCTCATGTCAAATCAAATTTTGGTTATTGTGAACTATCACATGTTCCTAACTGAGATTGGGAATTGGACACTGATTTGGGACACATGGCACTATTTTTTATCCATTGATATGAAGGACTTGATACAAGGACCTGTTGGGTTGAAGATTGCAAAGAAAAACATCTCCATACCATGTAATTCAAAGCGGTTAAACACTTTAAAATGAACTGCTACCATGTAAATCTCCAAAATCAGCTTTAGCAGTTCATTTTAAAAGGCATGACTGATCTGAATGACACGGTAGATTGATGGACATGATTTTGTCGATGCAATCTTCAACACCATAGATCTTTAGATCGTGTATGGTCTTTGCATCACACTACACACTAGATGAAAAATAGTGAGACATACAAGCTCCTATTGCAGAATACTTTATTTCTGACAATATAAATCAAGATTGGGAATGGGTCGGTTCCACGTACAAGCTCCTATCGCATAATACTTTATTTCTGAAGGTAACATGGACCAAACAGATTTTCTTATAAATTACATGCAAAATTATGGAGTGTGACTCATTACCATAGCCAAACCAACTGAAAGGTCTGCAATGAATGTATCCTCGGTTTCACCACTGCATAGATAAAATTAATCTACATGGAAAACTAAACAAGTCATAAATTAATCTACATGGAAAACTTCTCTGCAAAATTTACACATTTATCCACTGTCTAGGCATCAAATTTTTTATCCGAAAATATCACAAGTGTATTGGTTTATATCGCCTAATACAAACTGGTCATACCAAAAATTTCACATTGTAGCATCCAATACTTCATATACTACTTGTATTGGATGATAAAGCTTTTAGTGTTTGAGCCCACACAATACCAATACTTGAATATAATAATCCCATTATATCAAGCAATAACAATTCATAGTAACAAACAAGAAAATTAGGGGCAAATCCGCATTCTTCACCAACAATAGTAGGATCTTGATCATATTTTTTCTTAATTACAGCCTGAAAGAGCAAAAAAAAACCATCATTGCCATATTGCAATCAAGATATTGCTAATACAACATTTGCACCAAGCATGAGATTCTTTGATCCTCTGTTTCAGCCACTACTATTGAAACTAAGAACGATAATTAAAAAATGGGTCCGGTTTGCAAAAATCCAGGAAATACTTGACTTTGATCCTCTATTGCAATCAAGAGTGTAAAAATGGGTTCTCTGATCCTCTGTTGCATATGGAGCTGAGATTGGTCCTTTTGTTTTAAGAGCGAGAACTGATAAGTGCAAAGCATGAGAACCTGAATATTATATGATCAAATCTTGAATGTTGATAACAAGAGCTGATTCACCACCCGGATGTTGAAAGATAAACATCCAGGCGCACTGTATTTAAGAGCTCGGATTCAAAGATACTAAATCAAATAGAAAAAAGAACCAATTTGGCAATTTGAAATGGGGACCTACTATAGAGGTCCCCGCCATAAAATATATTCAGAACCTTAAGGTACACTTGGATAAATCGAACAGCAAAAAAACCAAATTGAGAAATATGATATAGAGACCTATTAAAGAGTTCCCGGCCATAACCGATGGCCAAAACCTTAGGATACACTCATTAACTCTCAATCCTAGAAATAATTCATATGAGAAAAGAGTTCATCAGATTAGCAATCTAACACCAATCAAGTGATAAACTAAAAGTATGTGATTCAAACATTCTATAAGTGAAGAAAACTCAAAATCCATTAGAGAAAACCATTAATATATTAAAAAAGCATTCAAGCATTACATGCAAAATTATCCCAAGGTGAACATTGGAGATCAAATCTCTTAAAGCCGATGCAGGGGCCACTTACCAGACCAAGGCTGTTGTAACAAAGTTGTATTATGTAATTGCTACATGTAAGATGAGCAATGAATTCAAGCATAGGAGACCAAACCAAAAGCAAACTAGTTCAGAATGAGATCTTGGGTTTTCATTTATTTAGAATTCCATAGTTAACCTACTGGTCTGTTTCTAGAGCTTGAGGTAGTCTTTGTTTTTAAAACAGAGTACATGCTTCTTATCCTCAGAATCTCATGAAATTCTGAGTCACACATTTTAAGGTTCAGTGAATAGATTGTTATCTTCGAGATTTATAGTATTCCTTCTCACATATTCTTTTGCACATAACCATGTACTCCATTTTTGAAAATAGAATACAACTCACCTTAGACCAGTCTTGATATTTGTCTCATTAATTTTTTATGGAAAAACATATGATGATGGAATTCTTATTGCAGTAGTTTGCTGCTTATATATTTTGTAGAAAATGCTGGTCTATATGCAGGCATTAAAATTAGGAACATAAATGACAACATCATACCTTAAGAGCTGGGAAGTGAGTAGGTTCTGCTGGGTTTGACAAATCCCAGATACAGATCTCACCCCCATCAACCCCAGAAGCGAGTAAATTTGGTGAATTTACTCAGAATTCCAGACCTCGAACCTGTAGATAAGAACCAAGAGATGTTTTATTACACTGAGATGAAGAAAAATTGCCACCATCTCATATGGGAAAATCTCAAATGGATTAACTTACAGGCCCTATATGCTTCTGAGAGTCCTCTACTAGAGCCCCATTAACGTCCCCTGAACTGCAAGTAAAAAATGCCTACTTCATACATAGGAATGTCGTTTTGCTTGTGAGAGAAGACCAACATAATAGTTTACCATTTGAGGATAACCAAAGTAGATATCAAATTCTTATATAAGATCAACTAACAGCATCTTAGAGTGATAACTAGAGCTAGAATCTTTTACAATTATTATTAATTGTGATGTTAAAAGATTCAATTGCCTAAGGCCATATTAGACACACCTAAGGCATTCAATGTTTTAATGTTGAACATACTTCTAAAACTGTTGTAGGAATGAATTCTTAAGGTTCACGTCCATTTTACGTTTTTCTTCTTTCTATGTCCCAGAGGTTCTTAGTTCTGACTCAAAGTTGATCCAATATGAAATGCACCGTACATTCTTCTTTTTTGAATATATTTATGTTCTGGAAAGCCTTATATCAATTTGTTGTGTTTTTGGAACAAATTCTTTTGTATTTTTAGAGAAACTCTACCACTTTGATTTTGAGTACGAATTGTACAACTATAGAAGTTATGATATTGCAAATCACTTCAATGAATATGCAGGCTTCGGCTATGACTACAGCTTGTATGTTTTCTTTCTCAGTGTTTGTTCCCATTATTCCTTTATGTAGTAATTGTGTTTACTGAAAGAGCAAAAAAAAACCATCATTGCCATATTGCAATCAAGATATGGATAATACAGCATTTGCACCAAGCATGAGATTCTTTGATCCTCTGTTTCAGCCACTACTATTGAAACTAAGAACGATAATTAAAAAATGGGTCCAGTTTGCAAAAATCCAGGATATACTTGACTTTGATCCTCTATTGCAATCAAGAGTGTGGAAATGGGTTCTTTGATCCTCTGTTGCATATGGAGATGAGATGGGTCCTTTTGTTTTGAGAGCAAGAACTGATAAATGCAAAGCATGAGAATCTGAATATTATATGATCAAATCTTGAATGTTGATAACAAGAGCTGATTCACCACCCGGATGTTGAAAGATAAACATCCGGGTGCACTGTATTTAAGAGCTCGGATTCAGACATACTAAATCAAATTGAAAAAAGAACCAATTTGGCAATTAGAAATGGGGACCTATTATGGAGGTCCCCACCATAAAATATATTCAAAACCTTAAGGTACACTTGGATAAATCAAACAGCAAAAAAACCAAATTGAGAAATATGATATAGAGACCTATTAAAGAGTTCCCGGCCATAATCGATGGCCCGAACCTTAGGATACACTAATTAACTCTTAGTCCTAGAAATAATTCATATGAGAAAAGTGTTCATCAGATAAGCAATCTAACACGAATCAGGTGATATACTAAAAGTATGTGATTCAAACATTCTATAAGGGAAGAAAGCTCAAATTCCATTAGAGAAAACCATTAATATATTAAAAAAGCATTCAAGCATTACGTGCAAAATTATCCCAAGGTGAACATTGGAGATCAAGTCTCTTAAAGCCGATGCAAGGGCTACTTACCAGACCAAGGCTGTTCTAACAAAGTTGTATTATGTCACTGCTACATGTAAGTTGAGCAATGAATTCAAGCATAGGAGACCAAACCAAAAAGCAAACTAGTTGAGAACGAGATCTATGGTTTTCATTTATTCAGAATTCCATAGTTAACCTACTGGTCTGTTTCTAGAGCTTGAGGTAGTCTCTGTTTTTAAAACAGAGTACATGATTCTTATCCTCAGAATCTCATGAAATTTTGAGTCACACATTTAAAGGTTAAGTGAATAGATTGTTATCTTCGAGATTTATAGTATTCCTTCTCACATATTCCTTTGCACATAACCATGTACTCCATTTTCGAAAATAGAATACAACTCACCTTAGACCAGTCTTGATATTTGTCTCATTAATTTTTTACGGAAAAACATATGATGATGGAATTCTTATTGCAATAGTTTGCTGCATATATATTTTGTAGAAAATGCTGGTGTATATGCAGGCATTAAAATTAGGCACATAAATGACAACATCATACCTTAAGAGCTGGGAAGTGAACAAGTTCTGCTGGGTTTGACAAATCCCAGATACAGATCTCACCCCCATCAGCCCCAGAAGCGAGTAAATTTGGTGAATTTACACAGAATTCCAGACCTAGAACCAAGAGATGTTTTATTACACGGAGATGACGAAAAATTGCCACCGTCTCATATGGGAAAATCTCAAATGGATAAACTTATAGGCCCTATATGCTTTTGAGAGTGCTCTACTAGAGCCCCATCAACGTCCCCTAAACTGCAAGTAAAAAATGCCCACTTCATACATAAGAATGTTGTTTTGCTTGTGAGAAAAGACCAACATAATAGTTTACCATTTGAGGATAACCAAAGTAGACATCAAATTCTTATATAAGATCAACTGACAGCATCTTAGAGTGATAACTAGAGCTAGAATCTTTTACAATTATTATTAATTGTGATGTTAAAAGATTCAATTGCCTAAGGCCATATTAGACACACCTAAAGCATTCAATGTTTTAATGTTGAACATACTTCTAAAACTGTTGTAGGAATGAATTTTTAAGGTTCACGTCCATTTTACATTTTTCTTCTTTCTATGTTCCAGAGGTTCTTAGTTCTGACTCAAAGTTGATCCAATATGATGTGCACCGTATTTTCTTCTTTTTTGAATATATTTATGTTTTGGAAAGCCTTATATCAATTTGTTGTGTTTTTGGAACAAATTCTTTTGTATTTTCAGAGAAACTCTACCTCTTTGATTTTGAGTACGGATCATACAACTATAGAAGTTATGATATTGCATATCACTTCAATGAATATGAAGGCTTCGACTGTGACTACAACTTGTATGTTTTCTTTCTCAGTGTTTGTTCCCATTATTCCTTTATGTAGTAATTGTGTTTACAGAAAGATCAAAATAAAACCGTCATTGCCATATTGCAATCAAGATATGGCTAATACAGCATTTGCACCAAGCATGAGATTCTTTGATCCTTTGTTTCAGCCACTACTATTGAAACTAAGAATGATAATGAAAAAATGGGTCCGGTTTGTAAAAATCCAGGAAATACTTGACTTTGATCCTCTATTGCAATCAAGAGTGTTGAAATGGGTTCTCTGATCCTCTGTTGCATATGGAGCTGAGATGGGTCCTTTTGTTTTGAGAG
Organism: Chloranthus sessilifolius; assembly: GCA_021018995.1. Lineage (NCBI taxonomy): Eukaryota > Viridiplantae > Streptophyta > Magnoliopsida > Chloranthales > Chloranthaceae > Chloranthus > Chloranthus sessilifolius. Next base: position 115,066,796 of record CM037591.1, on the reverse strand, counting down.
CGAGAATTGATAAGTGCAAAGCATGAGAACCTGAATATTATATGATCAAAATTTGAATGTTGATAACAAGAGCTGATTCACCACCCGGATGTTTAAAGATAAACATTCGGGTGCACTGTATTTAAGAGCTCAGATTCAGAGATACTAAATCATATAGAAAAAAGAACCAATTTGGCAATTTGAAATGGGGACCTGTTATGGAGGCCCCCGCCATAAAATATATTCAGAACCTTAAGCTACACTTGGATAAATCAAACAGCAAAAAAACCAAATTGAGAAATATGATATAGAGACCTATTAAAGAGTTCCCGACCATAACCGATGGCCCGAACCTTAGGATACACTCATTAACTCTCAGTCCTGGAAATAATTCATATGAGAAAAGAATTCATCAGATAAGCAATCTAACACTAATCAGGTGATAAACTAAAAGTATGTGATTCAAACATTCTATAAGTGAAGGAAGCTCAAAATCCATTAGAGAAAACAATTAATATATTAAAAAAGCATTCAAACATTACATGCAAAATTATCCCAAGGTGAACATTGGAGATCAAGTCTCTTAAAGCCAATGCAGGGGCTGCTTACCAAACCAAGGTTGTTCTAACGAAGTTGTATTATGTCACTACTACATGTAAGATGAGCAATGAATTCAAACATAGGAGACCAGACCAAAAGCAAACTAGTTCAGAATGAGATCTTGGGTTTTCATTTATTTAGAATTCCATAGTTAACCTATTGGTCTGTTTCTAGAGCTTGAAGTAGTCTATCTTTTTAAAACAGAGTACATTCTTCTTATCCTCAGAATCTCATGAAATTCGTAGTCACACATTTTAAGGTTCAGTGAATAGATTGTTATCTTCGAGATTTATAGTATTCCTTCTCACATATTCCTTTGCACATAACCATGTACTCCAGTTTCGAAAATAGAATACAACTCACCTTAGACCAATCTTGATATCTGTCTCATTAATTTTTTATGGAAAAACTTATGATGATGGAATTCTTATTGCAGTAGTTTGCTGCTTATATATTTTGTAGAAAATGCTGGTGTATATGCAGGCATTAAAATTAGGAACATAAATGACAACATCATACCTTAAGAGCTAGGAAGTGAGTAGGTTCTGCTGGGTTTGACAAATCCCAAATACAGAACTCACCCCCATCAGCCCCAGAAGCGAGTAAATTTGGTGAATTTACACAGAATTCCAGACCCCGAACCTGTAAATAAGAACCAAGAGATTATTTATTACACTGAGATGAAGAAAAATTGCCACCGTCTCATATGGGAAAATCTCAAATGGATAAACTTACAGGCCCTATATGCTTCTGAGAGTGCTCTACTAGAGCCCCATCAACGTCCCCTGAACTGCAAGCAAAAAATGCCCACTTCATCCATAAGAATGTCATTTTTCTTGTGGGAGAAGACCAACATAATAGTTTACCATTTGAGGATAACCAAAGTAGATATCAAATTCTTATATATGATCAACTAACAACATTTTAGAGTGATAACTAGAGCTAGAATCTTGTACAATTATTATTAATTGTGGTGTTAAAAGATTCAATTGCCTAAGGCCATATTAGACACACCTAAGGCATTCAATGTTTTAATGTTGAACATATTACTAAAACTGTTGTAGAAATGAATTCTTAAGGTTCACGTCCATTTTACATTTTTCTTCTTTCTATGTTCGAGAGGTTCTTAGTTCTGACTCAAAGTTGATCCAATATGAAGTGCACCGTACATTATTCTTTTTTGAATATATTTATGTTCTGGAAAGCCTTATATCAATTTGTTGTGTTTTTGGAACAAATTCTTTTGTATTTTCAGAGAAACTCTACCTCTTTGATTTTGAGTATGGATCGTACAACTATAGAAGTTATGATATTGTAAATCACTTCAATGAATATGCAAGCTTCGACTGTGATTACAACTTGTATGTTTTCTTTCTCAGTGTTTGTTCCCATTATTCCTTTACGTAGTAATTGTGTTTACTGAAAGAGCAAAAAAAACCATCATTGCCATATTACAATCAAGATATGGCTAATACAGCATTTGCACCAAGCATGAGATTCTTTGATCCTCTGTTTCAGCCACTACTATTGAAACTAAGAACGATAATTAAAAAATGGGTCCGGTTTGCAAAAATTCAGGAAATACTTGACTTTGATCCTCTATTGCAATCAAGAGTGTAGAAATGGGTTCTCTGATCTTTTGTTGCATATGGAGCTGAGATGGTTCCTTTTGTTTTGAGAGCAAGAACTGATAAGTGCAAAGCATGATACCTATATATTCTATGATCAAATCTTGAATGTTGATAACAAGAGCTGATTCACCACGCGGGTGTTGAAAGATAAACATCCTGGTGCACTGTATTTAAGAGCTCGGATTCAGAGATACTAAATCAAATAGAAAAAAGAACCAATTTGGCAATTTGAAATAGGGACCTATTATAGAGGCCCCCGCCATAAAATATATTCAGAACCTTAAGCTACACTTAGATAAATCAAACAGCAAAAAAAACAAATTGAGAAATATGATATCGAGACCTACTAAAGAGTTCCCGACCATAACCGATGGCCCAAACCTTAGGATACACTCATTAACTCTCAGTCCTACAAATAATTCATATGAGAAAAGAGTTCATCAGATAAGCAATCTAACACCAATCACGTGATAAACTAAAAGTATGTGACTCAAACATTCTATAAGTGAAGAACACTCAAAATCCATTAGAGAAAACCATTAATATATTAAAAAAGCATTCAAGCATTACATGCAAAATTATCCCAAGGTGAACATTGGAGATCAAGTCTTTTAAAGCCGATGCAGGGGCTACTTACCAGACCAAGGTTGCTCTAACAAAGTTGTATTATGCCACTGCTACATGTAAGATGAGCAATGAATTCAAACATAGGAGACCAGACCAAAAGCAAACTATTTCAGAATGAGATCTTTGGTTTTCATTTATTTAGAATTCCATAATTAACCTACTGGTCTGTTTCTAGAGCTTGAGGTAGTCTCTGTTTTTAAAACAGAGTACATGCTTCTTATCCTCAGAATCTCATGAAATTCTGAGTCACACATTTTAAGGTTCAGTGAATAGATTATTATCTTCGAGATTTATAGTATTCCTTCTCACATATTACTTTGCACATAACCATGTACTCCATTTTCGAAAATAGAATACAACTCACCTTAGACTAGTCTTGATATTTGTCCCATTAATTTTTTATGGAAAAACATATGTTGATGGAATTCTTATTGCAGTAGTTTGCTGCTTATATATTTTGTAGAAAATGTTGGTGTATATGCAGGCACTAAAATTAGGAACATAAATGACAACATCATACTTTAAGAGCTGGGAAGTGAGTAGGTTCTGCTAGAAGCGAGTAAATTTGGTGAATTTAGTCACCCCCATCAGCCCCAGAAGCAAGTAAATTTGGTGAATTTGCTCAGAATTCTAGACCTCGAACCTGTAGATAAGAACCAAGAGATGTTTTATTACACTGAGATGAAAAAAAACTTCCACCGTCTCATATGGGAAAATCTCAAATGGATAAACTTACAGGTCTTATATGCTTCTGAGAGTGCTCTACTAGAGCCCCATCAACGTCCCCTGAACTGCAGGTGAAAAATGCCCACTTCATACATCAGAATAGTGTTTTGCTTGTGAGAGAAGACCAACATAATAGTTTACCATTTGAGGATAACCAAATTAGACATCAAATTCTTATATAAGATCAACTGACAGCATCTTAGAGTGATAAGTAGAGCTAGAATCTTTTACAATTATTATTAATTGTGATGCTAAAAGATTCAATTGCCTAAGGCCATATTAGACACGCCTAAGGCATTCAATGTTTTAATGTTGAACATACTTCTAAAACTGTTGTAGGAATGAATTCTTAAGGTTCACATCCATTTTACGTTTTTCTTCTTTCTATGTTCGAGAGGTTCTTAGTTCTGACTCAAAGTTGATCCAATATGAAGTGCTTTGTACATTCTTCTTTTTTGAATATATTTATGTTCTGGAAAGCCTTATATCAATTTGCTGTGTTTTTGGAACAAATTCTTTTGTATTTTCAGAGAAACTCTACCTCTTTGGATTTGAGTACAGATCGTACAACTATAGAAGTTATGATATTGCAAATCACTTCAATGAATATGCAAGCTTCGACTGTGACTACGGCTTGTATGTTTTCTTTCTCAGTGTTTGTTCTCATTATTCCTTGATGTAGTAATTGTGTTTACTAAAACTCGGGGAAAAAAAATTAAATAAACTTGCACTTTTCCATCTTTAGTATATACACGCCTGGTTATCAAGGCTACGCTATAATCTCGCCATAATCTCACTATGGTAAATGGCAATGGGAAATATCATATACAACTAAATAGTCATGATGGCTAAATAGCGACGTCATAGTGTCGCCATGGCAAAATAGCATTATGGCTTCGTTTTGCACGCTATTTGATTGTTTGGATAATAACATATAATACTTATAAGTTATAACAATTTTATAATATATAAGTTATAAAAGTTAACTTACAAGTGACAATAATTACATCAAATTTTGCCTTGTTTGCTAGTTCTTCGTTCAAGGCATGGATCCAAATGTCATCCGATACCGATACGTATCGGTTTTGGACCGGAACGATATGGTTGGACTGGAATGATAGGTTTTTATCGGCCCCCCTAAGAAATGGTCAAATTATCGTTCAAATTATTATTCGTGTCGTCCAATGTATTATCCATATCGTTCATATCATCCAAATTATCGATCAATTTATCGTTCGTCCCAAAATTTTAGGGTTTTTCTATGGCCCCTTTGAAACAGCCAAATTATCGGTCAAATTATTGTTCATATCGTCCGTATCGTCCAACCTATTGTTTGTACCGTCCAAATTATCGGTCAATTTATCATTCATCCCAAAATTTTTATATATTTTTGGGATTTAAAATTTATATATATATACATACTAGGACGATACATGATACATATCGTCCTGGAGGTTTGGACGATACATATGAAAAATCCAATTTTTTTATCCATGGTTCAAGGCTCACACGTGCCCATTTCATTGGGGCTAGGATGAGATTTTTATTCAAAAATTAGTTTTCTATGAGAAGTTTTATTATTTATTAAACTTTACAAAGAATTTCATCCAATTTTGAGATTGTCCCACCTTGACACCATCAATAAGAGCTAATTTTTAAACAACTACTTACTCTTTTGAAAGTATCTTAATCAACAATACCACAACCACCATAGTATTAGGTTCGTAGGTGTGACATCTCAGGTTAGGTGATTTATCAGGCAAAGCCCGACATATTTGCTAGTGAAGTCCACCCGTTCGCCGGTGATCGTGTGAGAACGATATTTTGCATGAATAGTGATCCTAAAAATTTCAACTCCTTTACAAATCTCATGTGCATGTTGTAACTCCCTTTTATTAAAAAAGATCTAAGTTTAAATTACTTAAAAAATAATCAAATAGTCAAGATTTTGAAAGCAAGCCCAAACCGAGAAGGTGAGCATGAACCATTAGGGACTCGGTTTTAGATTAACAACATATATTTGCCACATGGCGTAACACCAAAGCATTCTTTAATGGCATAAGAGCAATCACTTATTTTTAATGGTGTAAATTCATTTGGAAAGAAATTTTCACTTCACACCATATCACCTAGATGCGCAACGTCTTTGTCTCAGAGTGGTCCGAGACAACTCTAAAATCCGAGATTTCAAACTATGGACATCAAGCATATTCACATTTTTAAAAAAATATAAAAACAAACACATGACAGACACATATCAAAGTAAAGAAAACCCATATACACTAAATCCATATCCTTTCATTTCCTTTCACAGAAACATAAAAGCCAACACATGATAGTCATGACAAAAAATCAAGTAAAATTTATTTATTTAAAATAGAAAGACTCATGCAAAAAAGAGCATAAAATTGAAAAATGAAAAAAACCCATGAAATTTCACCATTTTAAACATACAAGTTTACAAATAATGACATGTTTATATCATTACTTTTACCCAATTTTCATAAGATAAAAAATATATACGAATATGAATATGTAAATAAATATACCTTAAAAGGAGCAGTTTTTCTGCTTCAGTTTTTATCTTGGATCAAAGGGATGAGGTAGGATCACTGTTATAAACCCCCTGTTAAGAAGGGAAAATAATGCAAAAGTATAGAGAGAAAGTGACGGAAGCCACCTAACCACAACTGCAAATGCAATGACCTCTTAAGACTTCAAAAAACCTCAAAATTTTGCACCAAAAAAAAATAACAAGGCTGAAATTTACCTCTCAAAACCTGAAAAAATTAGAGAAGAAATCAGTCCAAAAACCCATCAATCTGGAAAAGAATGAAAAACCATTAAATAAGATTTATTTATATACAAAATGCATAACCATAAAAAGCCTTAAAAAATCAACATTAATGCCTTGTTTGACAAAACTCATGGAAATATATATATATTTTTTACTTTACATGGGCTTGTAAATAAAAGAACTCATGTGAAGCTTTATTTTTTAAATTTTACAATGGTTTCACAATGTTATTTGGCTACATTGTGTAAAATTATTTTCCATAGGCACCATTCTTCACACCATGTGAACATGTAACCTCACCCCATCTCGTTGGGCCGAAATGCGTTAATCGCTTTGAATTTGAACATAAAATATTTTTTTGTCCCAACTTTTTACAAGATGGGTCTTGAGATCATGGGCATACACTCAGGTAGTTAGTTTTTAATTCCGCGTGGTACAAATCCCAAACAATAACACTAAACTCGTGAGACATACATCATGCTCAAATACAAATCATGGGTCATTTTTTGGAATTGGTGCCACATGAAATAAAAAAATCGTCTAATGATATACCCGTGATCTCAAGATGCATCAAGTGGAAGATTGGGATAAAAACAATCTCCTTTGTCAGATTCAAAACAGTCAATGCATGTTGGCTAGATGAGATGGGGCGAGATTATGATTGTACAAAGCAAATAAATGGTACAATTATGAGGTGAGGTTGCATCTAAATCGTCTGATATAAAGGTCATGATCTACAGATCTACGACGCAAAAGAGTATTGCAAACTCAATCCCTATCATATGATTCGCTACAATCAACTGTTGAATCGGATAATGGATTTGGAGTGCATTGAGTCATGATAAAGATTATGCTTGGTGCCAATCTTTTCACTTATGATCTTTAGATCATGGCCTTCAAATTAAGTGGCTTAGATGGTTGCGTTACATTTATTGGTGTCGTTGTTTATGGGTACCTCTGTTCGAGTCCATACGTTCTCTGAAAACGGCCACGTCCCAAACCCCTTGAAGACTATTGATTGCTTTGGAATAGATGAGGTTGATTGTTTTACACCCCGATCGTCCACAAAATGGATCTTAAGATCATTTAGCACCTATCGGACGGTCAGTTTGTGATTCCATGTGTCCTCAGTCCCCAAAAAATGGCCCTAAAGTCACGTTTGAGCATGATGTGTGTTGTATGATTGAAGAGTCATTTTTTGGGTATCGGTGATACAGGAAATCAAAAACTGATCGTCAAATTGATGCACCATGAACCCAAGATCTATTTTGTGGAATATCTTTGTTAAAAAAGATCTCCATCATATGATCCGAAGAAATCAACTTTTTTTCAGGGGTCCGGGACATAGGCGCTTTCAAAGAACATGTGGGCATGAACAAAGAGGTATTGACATGTGTGTCACATCAACGAAAAATTGAGCATTTGATGATAAGCTCATGGTCTCAAGATCCATTATATGAAAAATTATGGTGAAAAAAAAAACCTCGATCGGTTGATCCAAAGCAATCAAACGATTTTAAGCATGAAATATCCGAGTTGAGAAGAACGAATTTCGGGTTGCAAGGGTGGCCACCAAAATTCCTCTTTAAGCTTTTAATCCATGTTGTGGGCGGAAAAAAGTTTCAGCCAAATTTTGGCCGGAACTTTTATGTGAGTTTTTTTGAAAAAAAACTCTAGCTTGTGGGTCCCACTACATTGCCAAACAGTGAAAAGTTTTCATTTCCATAAAATCTCAAGATTTTACGGATTTATTTTCAGAACTCGTTCCGCCAAACAAGGCATAACTGTGGAAATAATATGACAAAGAACCTGAGAAGATCTACATATGCCCTCATGTTTTGAAAATCAAATTAACAGCCTAAATTTCCATCGAATTTGGACAAAACATTAGGACCACTACATCTTGTGCGTGCCTGGACCAGCCCGGATTTAAAGACCTATACATCTCGTGCTTTTACATTTGGACCTGGATTTAAACTTAACCCAATGGAGGACATGGGTCAATTCGAGGTGGTTTTCATGCTAAGCCGAATCAGAGCCGATAGCTATCATGAGATGTAGTCTAGTGAACCGAAACCAAACCGATAAGCCCCTCAACCAAACTGAAACCGATCCAAAGGCTGACCTTAAAGTTTTTCAATCGGATCATTCACATTCGCTCATGGGAACCACTAAATTAGAACTTAGTCTCCTCGTGGGTTGTGACACATTGCATGAACGTTTGACTCATTGATATATCTACCACCACTAAATTAGAACTGTTTAATCTCACACCATTGAAGTGTAGTTTCCCAATGTACTTATCCCTTCAATTTATGATCAATCTAAAACGTTAAGGCGGCAATCCATCAGTGGAAAAATCCTTTAGCCAAAGAATCATGTCCATCGGTGGATGTGAACCATTCGATTGGCGAGTTTGCATACCAGCTGTTATAGGTAGCGTTTGGTATTAGAGTGCACAGAACGAACGATTAATATCGAACACAAAAATTGATTTTTGGGCTCACTGCCTTTCAAGTAATGAAATATCACTTTGTCAGTGTGGATTACCTATACCTTTAGCACATCTATGGTATACAAACAATTAAATACTATATTGGTGCTCCAATGATAGTCAGGAGAGTCATACCCCAACCAAGACGATGAGTGTGCCTTAGTTACACCACCGGCAAATGTTGTAAAATGATATGACAAAACAAGAGAGACCGATTTACGAAGGGCAAGTTATAATCCATGAATCCAAGTCAGAAGGAATATATTGTCTGTATGTACCTTAATTACCCTTTTTTTTTTTTTTTTGCATTGACATATTCTTATGACTGGTATGCTCAAGTTCATCGAGACGCCATCAATGCATCCGGGTCATAGGAGGTCGGAGTAGTTTGAACAACAAAGATTATCCATTTAAACCAAAGGATCTGGAAGACTATCATCATCCTCATATTGATCAGCTCATTTGTCAACATTCTCTTATTCATTATCGTACGTGATCACGATAGTAATTTTATATATACTTTTTTTTACCATGAGATGAAAGTTAAAGTTACAACAAGGTGCAAACTAGTGCCGCATCGGGTACCACGCAAGGATATGATGAGTCCTTTAGCACGAATGGTCTAATCAAATTTCATTAGAGGGCACAAATCAGACGATTAATATCGAACAAAAAAATTATTTTTTGTGCTCACTGCCTTTCAAGTAATGATCTAGCACTTTGTCAGTGTGGATTACATATACCTTGACATCATCTATGGTATACAAAGAATTAAACACCATATTGGTGCTCCAATGATAGTTAAGAGAGTCGTTCCCCAACTGAGACGATGAGCATGCCTTAGTTACACTATCAGCAAATGTTGTAAAATGATATGACAAACCAAGAGAGACCAGATTGATTCGAATTTTATCATGGTGTACGTTCCCATATTTTATCTATTATGCAAATCTTCAAACCACTGGGCTATGATGAGCATGCCTTAGTTTTACTACCAACAAATGCTGTAAATTGATATGACGAAACAAGATAGCCCAAATTCATTCTAATTGTACCATGGTGTAAGTTCCCGTCTTTTATCTATTATGCAAATCTTCAGACCATTGTGTTACTCAACTGCTACGATGAGCATGTCGTAATTACACTACAAACAAATCTGAAAATTGGAGGTTCATCCAAGGTGAGTCTCATGCTACGGGTTGGAGCATGAATTCACTTGCATTTATAGTAGTATTCCTTCGACTCTTCTTGGCCATTTACGTTCTTCTTAACTTTCAATTTATATAGGCGAATAATATACAACCTAAATATTTGGTCAGTATCCAGATGGAGGACATTACCAGCACAAACATGAAAACCATGATAGATATTATAGTGGAGGGATTAGGAACTTACAAGAGCTTGGTCATGAACCGTGAATCCTTTGGTCAAACGGCCGAGAACATGCATTGTGACAGCCCGGATTTCTGCACCCAAAAATTCGTGCCATCAGGATCATGCTCTGGATGATCCTCAGGACAAATCACAGAGTGTTTGCTCGTTTGGCGGAAATCAGAGCAGACACTGTCCAGTAGTGACAGATCGAGTCATCATATATGGCTTTAAAAGAAAGAAGAATCAACAATGCATATCTATAAAAATAAAGGAATATACATCCTCAAAAAGGAACCAAGAAGAACCACTGGTGATGAACATCCATCACCCAAAACAATGGTTCCTAATAGTGATTCCTACAGAATGTATAATAATACAAGTAATACAACATCTATAATAACAAAGTACAGATGGTGGCCACCAGGCACACAATAATCCAGAATCTAGTACAAAACCCAAGAAAGTACAAACTAATAACTAGACAAATACTAATAGAACTCACAAATTGCATCAGATCCTCCTCTCAACCTCACCTTCAGATTCGGTAGTCGCTCGCTCGGCCGGGAGCTCTAGCCTTAAAACCTAATAATGTTATAGAAAACAGGGTGAGCTACATCTAAGCTCAGTAGAAGAATCATAGCTAAAATTGTATTGAAAATGTAAGACATGATTTGCGGGTAGTATCTCAAACAGATAATCAAATCAGAATATGCAGACAGGATAAATCAGATGACATGTACTGAGTTTTCAAAGAACAGAACAGATGCTGTTAGTATATAATTTGTGACTTAAATCATGCATATTTATAACTTAAGAAACTCTCGTGAATATATAGCACGTGGTAATCAGGTGTATACCGATAAGAAACCCCAACCAATCGTCGTTCATATGAACAATTTTCAGAGTACAACAATGCCTCATCTATGGAGTGCAATTGTGTCGAGAGATTATCAAAGCAAATGCGCGATTGTGCCAGGGCACAGATATATCGCCGAGTCGGTAGGGATCATCTAAATTAAATACTTAAAATTGCATACACACATATGACTTCAAGAATCAGATATCAGAAATCAGAAACAGGCTTCAGAACACGGAAATCAGAATGAAGGAATCAGAGATGACAAAGATTGATTGATATGCAAACATGCTTTTAAAACAGAAATTAGGATACAAATGTGAACGAATCATAAAATCATATTCAGATATATTTTTAGGTTGGATTTCCCCTACCTTAGATCAGACCTCTTTCTAAGCAAATCCAAAGCTTTTCAAAGCATCATGGTCTGATCCTAAACCACAGACATAGTACACTAAGTGTCAGACATGTCAGGATACTAACTGGCACAGTGCCCAGTAGTGTTTTATCCACAAAACTAAAACAGTAGAAAAATAGGAGTGATTGATCGATCAATGTCCTTGCTTGATCGATCAATCCATCACCTTGATCTATCAATTGTCTTCCTTGATCGATCAATTATCTTATTTAACTCACACTGATCTAAGTAAACTTGATCGATCAATCTTCCACATTAATCGATCAATCCCTCAATTTGATCGATCAATTTCCCCATTGATCGATCAATCCAAACAGACTTTAAATTTTCAAAAATACCGCCCCTCTGTTTGTATAACTTTTATATAATTTTGATCAATCAATCTCCAAATTGATCGATCAATCCTCCCCATTGATCGATCAATTTTCCCATTGATCGATCATTCTTGCCTTTGATCAATCACTTCACTGTGATTGATCAGCCTTTTGTATTGATCGATCAATTTTAAATTTGATCGATCAATTCTGAGCAAACTCTAAATTGATTGATCAATGCTCATCGGGCATCAAACTTCCAAAAAGCTCACTTACTGTTCCCATTAAATGGTTAAACAAATTGATCGATTAATTCACTGCCTTGATCGATCAATCCCAGTCTTGATCGATCAATCCCAGTCTTGATCGATCAATTAACTACTTTGATCGTTCAATAATGACAGTTTTCTGTCATTAATGGCGATTACTAGTTTGATCAATTTTCACCATTGCTTCTTAATGGTTTCTAACAACCACACACACACACCCTTTTCATACATTAATAAGGTCTTAACCTCCACCACTTTAATCTAAAAACTTACCTAGTTAAAGTACCTTTCAGGATCTCGGCAACGCGATCCGAAGAGGGTTTCGGATCCGAGATCAAGGATTTTTCGCCCTCACGACTCGAAACAATAAATTTGTGGCTCCGCTTCGACACACAGTGACAGCGCACGTTCTTGCAAGACAAATTGACGTAACGACGTCGGTTCCACGCTCACCAATCGAGCAATCACCATCCTAGGTCTCTCTCTCTATTGTGATTTCTCAAAGTAACAACCTAAAAACCATAACCTAGCTGAATTTCTCAGGACAAGCAAGAAGAGGAAGATGCAAAGTGGGTATACAATCCTTCTTCCTTCTCTTATAAGCTTAGAAACAAAAATATCTTTAATATTTCTATTTTACCTTAACTTAAGCTCTGGTATGGAGCACGTACACAACTTATCACGCCTCATTAAGGTTCTTCAAGACTCAGACTTAAACGAGAAGTCACACATGACTTCACCTAACTGTGGATTAATATTATTTCTAATAATATTAATTTAAAATTTTGAAATCTGTCTCGATTTTTCAGTCGGGCACTCATATCAAAGCAGCCGAGTTCTTATTTAGAATTTTAGGGCTATTACATTATCCCCCCTTAGGAATTTTCGTCCTCGAAAATGTCAGGGAGGTTTAGTCAGATGAAGGGTGTTCCCTAAGGCTAACAGACATAATAAAGCAGAACGAGCAGGCTAATAAAATACATATACAGATATAATTATTAAAGAACACAGATAATAGCATAGTAAGTACCTGTCGAGGCGTCAGAAGATCTGGCCTCGTCAAGGGCAGGTCTGCTGGGGAGAGGTGGCTGGGTACTGTAGTCGCGAGGATCCACGGTATGCTGACGAGCATGAGCAATCATCGGCGTCGAAGTGGTGGCGTATAAGTGCTGCATCACGAGCTCGTGCATGCCCTCATGGTAATCCAACCGGTGATGAACCTGACGCTTGAACTCCTCCATCCCGTCCAGCCGCTCGTGGATACGCTTGTTGCCCTCAATGAGCTCACGAAGCATCGCTTCCATGTCAACGGTGGAAGGAGCAGGTCCGCGTGACATAGAGGCACGGGCAGGTCGGCGTATAGGGGTAGTTCAAGGAGATACCGCCGGTCGAGGTGGAGGATCAGGCTGAGCCTCCCCCTCACCAAGAACGCTCTCTGACTGCTCAGTGCCCTCCTCAACAGCAGGCTGCGTCGACTCTGCACCCTCCGGAACTGAAGGAACCTCCTCCTCTCCCTCAGGCAACCATTTGACCAAAAGGTTATAACTCTTGGTCCAGTCTTTTAATTGAAACACTTTCGTGTTATTGGTCAACCGAGGCTCACCGAGATCCAAGCTATACGCCTCTCTCAAGGCCACATAGTGCTCAACCATCTTAGTGATGAGGCGAGCATAAGGCATCTGCTTCTTTGAAGCAGCCTTGGTCTTCTCCGACATCATTTATTTGGCATTGATCATGCCATCAAGAACCAAATCGGCAACGGAGAACCAACGATCTCGAAAGCCGAGAAGAGCGCCTATTGCGCTATGCCGCTCTACACGGACTTGTGCAAAAATGGGTTGAGGGCACACTTGATAAATGTATCAAGCATCCACAACCGGTCGGGGAGTTGGGCTCGGGTAATGGATTGCCCTAATCCATGTTGACCCTGGGTCATTTTGGTGACCACGTCGTGAAACGTGACGTCCTTGATGTATGGTGGCGCCAAGCCACAAGTCTCAACGTACACCGAAGTGCATTGTAGGGCAGCCGCAACATGAAGCTGGTTAAACTTGTATTCTAGGCCGTCAATTGAGGTGACTAGTTGATGACGGTTGTCGCCCCTACGAAGATTTTGGAAGAAAAGCCACATAATTCGGGGACAATAATAATCATGAAACGGCTCAAGTAAGGGTTTCAACCCTAGCTTTTTGATGTAGTCAATGACCCAAGTCATCTTGGGCCAATCTTGAAAAAGTGTAGAGGCGAAAACATACTTGGGTAGGAAGGTTTTGGAAGCCCACCACTGATTTGGGGCTTCTCATTGGATTTGGGGCGGTTGGGGGTTCAAAATAGGGGGCACCACGTTCTCAACAGGTGGCACAAAGGTTGGTGCGACTGGTTCGGTGGGCGGCACTGATGCACGAACCCGGGATGTGGGGATTTTGCATGACGCATTCTTGGTTCGCGGTCTCATAGCGTAATAAGGTTCAAAAAGGCACAAAAAAACCCAAATTTCAAGGAGGTGAGGGTTTACCAATCGAACCAAGGGGAAAACCGAGCTAAATGCGCGCGGTAAGAAGCTCCGACAGCCGGCAATTGATCCAAGGTGTCGCTTGAACGCAAGGGAGCCAAAACCCTTCTTGAACGATCAAGCCTCTCACCGTGTAAATGAGATTTAAAAAACCTCAATCGTTACTTAAAACAATAGGGTTGATCGATCAATGCTCAAATTGATCGATCAATTCTTAAGTGAAAAATGCCCTAACCCGATACCTTGATCGATCAATGTACTTATGTTGATCGATCAAAATACAAAATTGATCGATCAATACCAAAATTTGATCGATCAATGTCAAAATTTAAAGTGTCCTAGGTCGTCAGCCTTGATTGATCAATTCCCTATCTTGATCGATCAATCCCCAAATTTGATCGATCAATATTCATTATTGATTGAGCAATCCTAAAACTTGAGTACTAGGTTCCAACTACTGTTGATCGATCAATACAAAATTTGATCGATCAAAAATTCAATTGATCGATCAATTCACAAAATTGATCGATCAAGCATGACAGTGAAGTTAATTCTTAAAATTTTCACTTCATTAATGCAGCTCAACCATACTTCGAAAATGAGGGCCTACTGTACCTCGTATACAGCACCCGTACAAGTAATTTATACTATTCAAAACATGCTTACATACAGCCAACATGCATACTAGCACGATAATGATTTTATACTGCAACGTGAAAGTACTTGTCACGTCAGGGGAACAAGTGCGGGTACTGCTCACGGATCTCGGCTTCACGCTCCCAAGTAGCTTCCGAAACTGAATGATTATGCCACTTTATGAGCACAAGTGGAATCAACTTGGTCCACAAAACTTGGTCCTTACGATCCAAGATCTCGGTCGGTTCCTCCACCATAGTCAGATCCTCTTGCATCTCAATACGTTGGAAATCCAACACATGAGTCGGGTCTCGCACGTATCGCCGTAGCATGGACACATGGAAGACGTTATGCATGCTCGCCAACTGTGATGGCAAAGCAATCCTGTACACGACTTCGCCAACCTGTCCGAGTACCTCAAAGGGTCCAATATATCGAGGACTCAGCTTTCCCCGTTTTCCAAAGTGCATCATGCTCTTTGTTGGCGAGATTTTCACAAATACCTTGTCTCCCACCTGAAAATAAATGTTAATTCCATAGCTAATTGATTTAACTAGGGAATCGTAAGTTTCTTGAACGCGTCTAAGTATACCTGAAACTCAACGTGCGTCCGATGGAGATCGGCATAGCTCTTTTGGCGATTTTGAGCAACCCTCAATCTTTCGTAGATCAACTGAACTATCTCGGTTGCACTGTCCACGATATCAAGTCCCAAAATAAGCTTTTCATCGACTTCTTCCCAGTTCAAAGGAGATCTGCATTGTCGTCTATACAAAGCTTCATACGGCGCCATCCCAATACTGGACTGATAACTATTGTTGTAAGCAAACTCGATCAGAGGCAAATGTTGGTCCCATGAACCATGAAGGTCCAACATGTATGCACACAATATATCCTCTATGATCTGGTTCATTCTCTCAGTCTGCCCATCTGTTTGAGGATGAAACGTTGAGCTAAACTCCAATCTAGAACCCATGCCTTCTTAAAATCGCCGCCAGAATTGTGACATATAAAGCAGATCTCGATCACACACAATGCTGACTGGTATGTCATGTAACCGAACTATTTCTTTCATGTAAAGCTCTACGAGCTTGTTGGCTGTATACGTAGTACGGTACGACAGAAAGTATGCAGACTTTGTCAGTCTATCTATAATAACCCAGATGACATTATTTTTTCTTATTGTACTCGGCAATCCCAATATAAAATCTATAGAATTGGCCTCCCATTTCCACTATGGCACTGGTAAAGATTGCAACAACCCTGCTGGCAGACCAAACATCAAGAAACATAATCCGTAACATCTTTCTTCAATCCTCTCCACCAAAAGTTTTGCTTGAGATCTTGGTACATCTTGATACTCCCAGGATGTATAGCATATGTTGATTTATGCGCTTCTTCCAAAATAGTATCCTTCAGATCTTTATTAGCAGGTATGCACATCTAATCTCTGAATAGCAAAGTACCATCATCCTTGATGGAGAAATCAGGTCTGATCCCGTTGATCACATCCTTTCTAATAGCCATCAGCTCATCATCAATCATCTGGAACTTACGCACGTTATTAAACAATTTTGGCCGTATCACATGGTAGCCATCAATGCCCCTGAACCTTTGACGTCTATCAGTGTATCGCACAAGCTCAGGTCCTTAAGTAGATGCCACCTCTATACTCTGGTAATAAGATGTGGCAACTAAACTGAAGATTTTCTACTCAAAGCATCTGCCACAACGTTGGCCTTCCCAGGATGATACTGGATGGCACAATTGTAATCCTTTAAAAACTTCATCCATCTACACTGTCGCATGTTTAAATCCTTCTGGGTAAAAAGATACTTGAAACTCTTGTGGTAAATGAAGATATCTAATGTTTCACCGTATAAGTAGTGCCTCCAAATCTTCAAAGCAAAGATCACCGCTGCTAACTCCAGATCATGAGTTGGATAATTCTTCTCATGTTCCTTGAGCTGTCTAGAGCCGTACGCGATAACCTTCTTGTGCCAGTTGAGGACACAACCCAAACTATTGTAAGATGCATCACTGTATATAGCAAAACCTCCTCTGCCAGAAGGTATAGCTAGCATTGGTGCTGTAGTCAAAGGCGTCTTAAGTTCTTAGAAACTCTTCTCACACTGATCAGTCCAATCAAACTTAGCATTTTCTTTGTGAGCCGAGTAAGCGGACTTGATAGTTTGGAGAACCCTTCTACAAATCGTCTGTAGTATCTTGCCAAGCCAAGGAAACTACGGACCTGGTTATTGTTCTCGGTTGTTCCTAATTCACTACTGCTTCAATTTTTGTCGGATCAACTGTTATACCCTTAGCAAAGATGATATGACCTAAGAAACTTAGTCCAGTCAAAACTCACACTTACTGAGCTTTGTATATAGTTTGTGATCTCTGAGGGTCTGTAAAGCCACATGCAGATGTCCTTCATGTTCCTCCATGGTCTTGAAATAGACAAGAATGTCATCTATAAAGACAACCACGGACTTATCCAAGTGTGGTTTAAACACTCGGTTCATTAGGTCCATAAAAGACGCAGGTGCGTTCGTCAATCCAAATGACATAACCAAAAACTCATAGTGCCCATATCTAGTTCTGAACGCTGTCTTCTCGACATCCTCTGCTTTGACTCGTACCTGATGATAACCAAATCGAAAGTCAATCTTCGAAAAGAACTTCACTTCTTGTAACTAATCAAAGAGATCATCTATTCTCGGAAGCGGGTAACGATTCTTAATCGTCAACTTATTCAACTGGCGATAATCGATGCACAGACGCATCGAACCATCCTTCTTCCTGACAAATAGTATTGGTGCTCCCCAAGGAGACACACTAGGTCAAATGAACCCTTTTTCAAGCAGTTCTTGCAGTTGCTCCTTTAATTCTTGCAATTCTGTGGGAGTCATCCGATATGGAGTCTTAGATACTAGCTCAGTACCCGGAACTAGATTTATCACAAATTCAATCTCCCGAACAGGTGGTAGTCTTGGTAAATCCTCGGGAAACACGTTGGGGTACTCACAAGCAACATGAATATCGGATATCACATTTTTCTCTTCCCTTTGCTCTTGCAGAAACACCATATAGTCGCTGCATCTATTCTTCATCATCTTCTTAGCCCGAATAGCTGATATCAATGGGGCTACCTTAGACTTCACCCTGAAGAATCTGAATGACCTTTCCTTTGGAGGACGAAAAACTATAACTTTTTGAAGGCAATCGATGTTCGCATGGTAAGCAGATAGCCAGTCCATTCCAAGAATAATGTCAAACCCTTACATGTTTAGCAGAATCAAATCTGTCATCATCTTGTGATCTTCTACCAACACAATCACCGATTTACACACTGTGCCTGCACTTACTGAACTCCCCGTAGAAATGGACACTGTCAATATGAAGTCTAAGTGCTCAGGAGTGATGCTCAATTCTTTCATGAATTGAGGCCTGATAAACGGGTGTGTAGAACCTGGGTCTACCAAAACTCATGCTCTATGAAAGCAAATATCACAACTCTGATATACCTTCAACACACATAATTCAGTCACATAATTAAATCAAGTGTTTACAATGTGTATGTGTAGTATGCATCATTGTCATAAATAGATTATCACAGTAATTCGACACTACAAATTTTCAGTTCGTTCTACTAAAGAAATAATTTCACTTCGAAATTTAATTATACCTTGTATGACATCATTCAATGTAAGAGCATCAGTCGCGCTAACAGCATATGCTCGACCTTGAACCATAGGTCGAGAGGATCTCTGTGTAGACACTGATACAGACCGCTCCTTGCTCTCCTTACTCTCCTCTGGGCAATTCCTGACCATGTGGCCCATCTTGCCACACCTGAAGCACGCCCCACTCTCTCTCCTATAGTCCTCTGTCTTGTGTGGTTTCCCACACTTAGCACATGACAGGGTCGAAGTGAATGATGATACCTTTGAAGATCCCTGCTTTACAGAGGCCCCGCTGCCAGAAAAACCAGACGGTCGGAATGGTCTGAAGATGCAGGTATTGCTGGCCTCTGATACGAACTCGAACCTGAAGATATCGCCGATCGGGAGTGAGTAGGGTATCTCGGAGGTCTGGAAAATCTAGCCCTCTTGTTCTGCTCAGGGTCCTGAGATTGCCCCTGAAATGACCTCTCTCTGCTTTACTTGTCTCTCCAAGCAAACTGCTTCTGGTTTTTCTCTTCCGCGATGAGAGCTTTAGGCATCACACCCTCGTACGTTTCCATCTCCCACATGGCTACATCATTTTGTAGGTTCTGCCTCAAACCAACTTGAAACTTATGAGCTCTCATCAGCTCGGTGGCTACATGTTGTGGTGTGAATCTAGATAAGCGATCAAACTCAGCACCATATTCCCTCACTGACATTACACCTTGTTTCAACTCAATAAACTTCACCTCCCACTGATGTCTCACTATTTTTGGGAAGTATTTATTATAGAAGACCTTAGTGAACTCCTCCCAAGTCCAAGGAGTGTTAGGGAGTTCTCTTTCTCTGTTCCTTGATACTGACTTCCACCATGGTCTGGCATCACCATCTAATTTGAAAGTGGCCCAATGCACCTTCTCCACATCACTGCACTGGAGCACTTCAAATACCTTCTCCATTTCCTCTATCCATCCCTCAGCTTCAATGGGATCTGTCTGACCAGAGAAGTTAGGAGGTCTCATTCTCCTAAACTCAGCAAAACCGCCAGGTTGGTGAGGTGGTCTAGCTACTTGCTGATTCAAAGCAGCAGTCTGCTGAGCGACGTTGGTAGCCAAAACTTCCAACACCTGCTCCATTCTACCATCACTGCCTCTTCTGCCTCCTCTTGGTCCTACCGGAATTACATTTGTATCTGATAGGAACTCTAATCCCCTGGATGTGCCAGTGATATCGGGAATCTCTCTATGTCCCTCTCTGCCTCCACTGTGTCCACCTCTGAACTTAGGGCTCATAGTACCGGTCTGTCATTGTGAAAATAATAACATTGATCAGTACATAGATTGTAAAAACAATCCGACATGAACCTGTAGTTCAACCTAAAGCCTATACTCTGATACCAACAGTGACAGTACGGATTTTTGCACCTAGAAATTCGTGTCATCAGGATCATGCTCTGGATGATCCCCACGACAAATCACAGTGTCTGCTCGTCTGGTGAAAATCAGAGCAGACACTATCCAGTAGTGGTAGATCGAGTCATCATATATGGCTTTAAAACAAAGAAGAATAAAAAATAAAAGAATATACATCATCAAAAAGGAACCAAGAAGAACCACTGGTGATGAACATCCATCACCCAAAACAATGGTTCCTAATAGTGGTTCCTATAGAATGTATAAAAATACAAGTAATACAACTTCTATAATAATAAGCACAGACGGTGGCCATCGGACACACAATAATCTAGAATCTAGTACAAAACCCAAGAAAGTACAAACTAATACCCAGACAGCTAATAGAACTCGTCAGCTAGGGTATCGGTATCCTCCTCCTCAACCTTAGCCTCCGGATCAAGCTGGTAGTCAGGGTCGCTCTCAGTGCCAGGAGGTCTAGCCTCAGAACCTATTAATGTTATAGAAAATAGAGTGAGCTACATCTAAGCTCAGTAGAAGAATCACAACTAAAATTGTATTGAAAATGTAAGACATGATTTGCGGGTAGTATCTCAAACAGATAATCAAATCAGAATATGCAGACATGATAAATCAGATGACATGTACTGAGTTTTCAAAGAACAGAACAGATGCTATTAGTATATAATTTGTGACTTAAATCATGCATATTTCTAACTTAAGAAACTCTCGTGAATATATAGCACGTGGTAATCAGGTGTATGCCGATAGGAAACCCCAACCAATCGTCGTTCATGTGAACAATTTTTAGAGTGCAACAATGCCTCATCTATGGAGTGTAATTGTACTGAGGGATTATCAAAGCAGATGTACGATTGTGCCAGGGCACGGATATACCGTCGAGTCGGTGAGGATCATTTGGATTAAATACTTAAAATCACATACACACATATGACCTCAAGAATTAGATATCAAAAATCAGAAACAGGCTTCAGAACATAAAAATCAGAATGCAGGAATCAGAGATGACAGAGATTGATTGATATGCAAACATGCTTTTAAAACAAAAATCAAGATACAAATGTGAAGGAATTATGAAATCATATTCAGATACATTTTTAGGTTGGATTTTTCCTATCTTAGATCAGACCTCTTTCTAAGCAAATCCAAAGCTTTTCAAAGCATCATGGTCTAATCCTAAATCACAGACATAGTACACTAAGTGTCAGACATGTCAGGATACTAACTGGCACAATGCCCAGTAGTATTTTGTCTACAAAACTAAAACAACAGAAAAATAGGGGTGATTGATCGATCAATGTCCTTGCTTGATCGATCAATCCACCACCTTGATCGATCAATTGTCTTCCTTGATCGATCAATCATCTTATTTAACTCACATTGATCTAAGTAAACTTGATCGATCAATCTTTCACATTGATAGATCAATCCCTCAATTTGATCGATCAATTTCCCCATTGATCGATCAATCCAGACAGACTTTAAATTTTCAAAAATACTGTCCCTCTGTTTGTATAACTTTTATATAATTTTGATCGATCAATCTCCAAATTGATCGATCAATCCTCCTCATTGATCTAGCAATTTCCCCATTGATCGATCATTCTTGCCTATGATTGATCACTTCACTGTGATCGATCAGCCTTTCTTATTGATCGATCAATTTCAAATTTGATCGATCAACGTTCAAAATTGATCGATCAAACTCGAAATTGATCGATCAATGCTCATCGGGCATCAAACTTCCAGAAAGCTCACTCACTGTTCCCATTAACTGGTTATACAAATTGATCGATCAATTCACTGCCTTGATCGATCAATCCCAGTCTTGATCGATCAATTAACTACTTTGATCGATCAATAATGATAGTTTTCTGTCATTAATGACGATCACTAGTTTAATCAATTTTCATTATTGCTTCTTAATGGTTTCTAACAATCACACACACACACACCCTTTTCATATATTAATGAGGCTTAACCTCCACCACTTTAATCTAAAAACTTACCTAGTTAAAGTACCTTTCGGGATCTCGGCAACGCGATCCGAAGAGGGTTTCGGATCCGAATCGAGGATTTTTTGCCCTCACGACTCGGAACAACAAATTTGTGGCTCCGCTTCGACACACAGTGACAGTGCACGTTCTTGCAAGACAGATTGACGTAACGACGTCGGTTCCACGCTCACCAATCGAGCAATCACTATCCTAGGTCTCTCTCTACTATGGTTTCTGAAAGTAACCACCTAAAAATCATAACCTAGCTGAATTTCTCAGGACAAGAAGGAAGAGGAAGATGCAAAGTGGGTATACAACCCTTCTTCCTTCTCTTATAAGCTAAGAAATAGAAATATCTTTGATATTTCTGTTTTACCTTAACTTATTCTCCTGTGTGAAGCATACACACGACTTTTTCGGCGTATCACGCCTCATCAAGGTCCTTCAAGACTCAGACTTAAACGAGAAGTCACACATGACTTCACCTAACTGTGGATTAATATTATTTCTAATAATATTAATTTAAAAATTTTAAATCTATCTCGATTTCTGTGTCAGGCATGCATATCGAAGCAGTCGGGTTCTTGTTCAGAATTTTAGGGCTATTACATGCATGGTTTGAGTTACTTATTTTTCGAAGGGCGAGTCATAATCCACGAATCCGAATTGAAGGAATATACTATCTGTATGTACCTTTATTACCCATTTATTTCATTTTTTTTGCATCGGTAAATTTCATTTTTCATATCCTTATGACTGGTATGCTAAAGTTCATCGAGACGCCATCAATGCATCTGAGTCAAACCAGGTCCAACTTGATGCGCCCAACCTGATCGAATCTGACACGCGGCACCCGATGCATATGGAAGGTCAAATTTAAAATAGTGGGCTGATTTTTGTGCAAACTTATGGCACACCCAAATTCATGGGCCTAGATGCACTTATTATGGCACACCCAAATTGATGGGCCTAAGTGTACTTACTCGCGGCACCCAATGCATATGGAAGCTCAAATTTAAAATGGGGGTCATTACATGCACTTGGAAATGTGACACTTTTACCGAAGTTAAAGAAAGACTTTGTATTTTAGAGACATGTGAAAACGCAATCTGGGCCATCTGATTTAAAGTTCATGATCTATAGATCCTTAGTGGATAAGATTGGAGCAAAACACGATATTTATTATATGATCTATTGTTGTCAACCGTTGAATCAAATAATAGCCTTTGACTATATTTAATCACATGATGAAGATTATATTTCATGCTAATCTTTTGCACTTTATATCCTTAAATGACGGGTTCCAAATCAAATGGTTTAGATGGTGTTTTCATATAGCAGAGGTCGCCAAACTTGTAGTCTTTGTTTTAAACTCGGTATAAGGTGTGGCGGGGTCAATACTCTGGGTACTGACAGGAAGGCGTGTGAGCCTTGGAGCTTGGTTGGTTGGCTAGCATGAAGGCAACCTTAGGTGTGTGACGTGTGAGCGTGGAGGCAGACAAACTTTCTTTCGCCTGTGTATCCCTTATATATGACATAAATGACTACTCAAGTTAGGTGGTGTGCTAGTGTGGCAACTAGATGCGCAGGGGCCTGGATAGCTAACTTGGAGGTATTGGGGTTGCATGGGTCTTGTGTGTCATGGATAGTATATCAAATCAATATGTTTGAGGTTCTCCTGCTATTTGGCTAGAGTTGCTGTTTAAACCATATATATGGGAGAGGAGCTAAGGATTTACTTTCATACACATGGGGCCTTGTGGCATGAAGTGTGCATAGTGGTCTCCTAGGTCTATAAGGGTGGGCTTAGGACGTTAATTCGGCAATGCTGTGTGTCAGGCGATGTTGCTGTGTGCTTGAGTTATGCGTCGCAGTGTACATAGGTTGGCTATGAGGGAGGTATTCGTGTACTACGTGGGATTTTGTGGAGTACGTTAGCAGGAGGGTCGGAAGCTGATGTGTGTTGGTTGCTAGAGCCACATATAATGATGGGATTGGTTCAGTATGACAACGTGACATGTTGAAATGGGACGACATGAAAAGCTACATGCTACTGTTGCAAGCTAGGTACTAGTACATTACGCGGGGGTGAAGCTTGAGCAGGCTAAGTGAGACACAGAGGTGCAAGCATGGGTGTCGCAAGAGACATAATGTGTTGGTATCGTTGATCTTGGTAAGAAAACAATCATGTACGAGAGTTCCCGTCCTCTAGGTGAGTGGTATCAGAGTTGATGAGGGTTAGGTTGACCTTGTTGTTGTGGCATCGAGGCGACGCATGGGCGTGACAGGTGTGCGTCCAGCTGTGCCCCAGTGACAAAGGGCTAAGTTTCCTAGTGCAAGTAATGACTCTGATTTAAAATAGTGGCGGTTGACTTATGGCACACCCAAATTCATGGGCCTATGATGCATTTATTATAAATTGATGGGACTAAGTGTACTTATTATGGTAGACCCAAATTGATAGGCCTAGGTGTATTTATGATGGCACACCCAAATTGATGGGCCTGGATGTACTTCTAATGACACACAAAAAATTAATGAGGCCTAAATGTGACCTCTTCTAACACATGAAATTAAATGACATAGATGATGTATTGCATGACACACAAAACAAGCAAAGTAGATACTCCGCTTGTAAATGTAGTAGCTAATGAAGTATGTACTTTCCTTCTTGTACGATATACTTATAGTGTTATTATGATATGAGATCAGGTAGTATAGCTTTAGGAATCGATTTTGAATCATTGGACCGACAAATGTGTTCAAGATTGAATATCGGCTAAAAATTGCTTTATAATATTTACGACATGATGTCATATGTACTATGGTCATTCCTATGATCATACAATATACGTAAACTTAATTGATTCTGTGCTTTACTTGAAAAAAATAAAAGAACACATGAAAATGATCATTTATGGGAAAAGCCAAGATTCAGGGCCTTTTTGAGAGCTAAAAGAACACACTTGGAAAAAGCTATGAATTTAAGTTAGCTACGATTCTGCAGGAATTTGACTTAGAAATCTAAACTTTTCTAGGAAAAGCTCAGAAATACTCGAAGACGAGGCCTAATAACTTGGGGAATGGTCAGGTCCTACCAAGCATAATCAGATTTCCAGTCCTATCCCATCTGGTGCATTTGGAAATCGGAGAATCTTGACTTTCTTGATTTTCAGTTTTTATAGCAAAACGTGCAGTCAAGATTCTCCTATTTCCAAGGGCAACGGATAGGGTAGGACGGAAAATCTAGTTCTACTTATTAGGACCTGACCGTTCCCCCTAAGAACTTAGCCACTCATAAAATTTTAAACTTTGTTATTATCCGCTTCGGTTTCATTCTCGACTATAGAATATAGGAAAAGATGCTTTTATTTGCACTCACCAAATCTTTGAGAACACTCATACTGAAAATCTATTGATGGCTTTAAATCAGACTATGGTAACAAATTTTTATACGCTGGACTAATTTGTTATTACACTTTTGCATAAAATCCAAAAAAGTGGAAAAAAAAACTGTGGCAATCTATCTCTCTCAAGGGTACGTGTTCTCTAAAAGCGTTACGTCTTAGATCCCTTGAAAATTGTTGATTGCTACAAATCAGAAGATGGAGATCGTGTTTCACCTCAATCTTTCACACAATGGAACTGGAGGGCATGGAGCACCTATTAGACGATCATTTTTTTATTCCATGTGTCATGTATCCCTAAAAAATAGGTCTTCAATCATATGGCATACATCACGCTTAAACGAGATTTTAGGGGTATTTTTTTGGAATTTATGACACAGAATAAAAAAATGATCGCTTGATAGGTATGTCATGATCTCAAGATCCATTTTGTGAAAGATCGGGGTAAAACATTGTAATAGTCTCATATTGGATAAGAAAAAGTTTTGACCTTGAACTATATGTGAATGCAGATGCTATATGTCATAACGCGTTTTGGGTGGAGACTTAAGCTCATGATAGAAAAAAATTGAGGGGGCGGGAGGGTCTTAAGCCTATAATTGGATAATATTATGACATACATGTGGGTCTATATCAGTCACAAAGCAATCAATGATTTTCAAAGGGTCTGAGTGAGAGGTGTGTGCGGATAGAGGTACTGCTCTCTTTTCCTTTTTCTTTGTGAGGGAAAGGAGTACCCCTCTCAAACCTGATTTTCATGGGGACTAAACGATCTAGATCTTTTTCAAATTTTAAAAGTCAATAGTTTTGGCGTAGATGCCTTCAAAGATTTGGCAGCTGCAAATAAAGGTTCCCCGATAGATAATTGGAAATTGGTTCTACGGGTAGAGTGTGGGGTTCTAGGGCATAAGTGTAAATTAGAACAACTTCCAGGGTTTAAGTACAATGGCAGCGACATTGAAGCGGATGTCACATATCCTCTTATAAAATCCCAACGCTGCCTTCTTCTCCGAAGGCGTGAAAACCCTTCTTTCCATTTTGATTTGTTTGTAAGTTTTATCTTCTTCAGATTCCTCGAGATCGTGAAGGTATTTTTCCTATGATGCTCTTTGAGTTTCAGATCTTGATGATCTATGATTTTTGTTTCTTCCAATCTTATTGTTGGATATATAGTTATACTGGCTCGGATCCGTAGTATTTTTCGTTTTTTGATGTTTGATCTTTTGTAGAGGTTGCGCTTTGGTTTTTTTCTTTTTGTTTTGTTATTGTTTAAATATAGATCTGCGGTTTTATGTTGCTTGGTGTATAGATCTGAAGCTTCCATGCAAGATCTTTGAAGCTGCTATGTAAGGTACTGCTGTTGATCTTTGTTGATTAATTGTTGTATATTTTTAAGTTATAATTATTATTTATGAGTTTTATGATTATTATTAGAGTTATTGTTGTTGTTGATGTTGTTTTTCTAGTTATTTTCATTGATATTTTTTATCACAGGAAAAGAGGTATTTTTTCTAGGTTCTATCCAATAAATTTGGTTAATTTATGTATTTTAAAATCTATTTTAAGTCTATTTTTATATGCTGAGGAGATTGGAATTATATATTTGTTATTGTTTATCAGTAATTTACATTTGCCATGTGTTAAATATTGATTTATTTCTGTTCCTTGGCTGCGTATTTGTTAAATTGTTGTTATGGTTAAGGGTTTGTATAATTATTTGGTTGTTTGTCGTACCACCTTAGTTTCTCTGAGGTCTGAGACTAAGATCCATGGATTGGATATTTGGATCCATGGCTTTGAAGTTGCTATTATTAGGAATTTAGAGTTAAATGATCCATTTGTTAGAAACTTGTTAGGTCAATCATATTTTATATAGGAGCTTCAGAGCTTCTCTTTCTCAAAAGTTGCACCTATGCCCTTGCTTTGGTGCCTAGGCTTATCTTAGGAGGTAGCCTCCTAGGCATAGCCCACGTACGCTTTGCCTGCCTTGGGTGGCATAAGAATAGACATGCCGTTTTTCTAGGAGGGTATTTATATGCGCTATGTACAGACTTTAAAAAAATAAAGATCCAAGCACACCTCAGAGTCCATCTCAGAGTGCTTATGGTGCACCATGAAAGTCGGGAATTGATGACTAGGTATGTCACCTAATATCAACTCGAGTATTATTTTTTTCTGTGAAATTATTGATATTAGATAATCGCTTGTGCAGTTTTTTGTGCTTCTTTGTGGACCCATCCTATTTATTAAGACCTAAAAAACCACATTTTGTGCTTTGAGTGTGTTTTGGAACTTTTAATTCGAGTTCAAATGTAGTAACTTGAATTGGGAAGGTCATTCATTCATTGTCAAGTTTGAATATTATAAACGCAAAGTACTCAATAATTTGGGGAGATAAGAAAAGTAGTCAAAGAGAATCTGAGAAGTGAGCAATTATTGTCAATTGGGATTTTCCCTAGAAACAAGAAACTCTTTTCGCTACAGCCTCACTTAATACAATAATGTCGAGCATTCGTTTGCGATGCACTCTAGAATTTTAATCTACTCCAAAATTTCATAAAGAAGATTGGTGGAAATGAGAAGTGGTAGAAAAGAAGAAAGAAAAGGAAATCTAAATTTTATTCAGGAAAAGTAGCTGATTGGAATGATCACAAAATGTTTAACTTTCAGTTACGACACTATTGTATTTGACTTATTCTCAAATAACAAACGACCTCAGATTGATGTGAACTTGGTCTTGTTTGAAAGATTATCGAAGTAACAGTTCAATGAGCGAAGAAACACACAATTCTAATTAGTAATGAAGAATTTATGGTAAATTTTCAAAATTGCACTAAAGTGATGAACTTCAGTATTTCTAGTTGAATTAGAACTTATTATTATTATTTTATATTTTTTTATTCCAATCATTAGGATTTGTTTCTTTTATTAGAAATAAGTGAAGTTTCCTTATTTTATGAAAATTATTAGAATTATGGTATTTCTTTTTTAAACTAGGAATTAAAGTTGGACTAGGATTTCTAATCTTATGCATTGTAAAAGCCTACTTAGGTCAGGAGTGCTAGAATTTAATTAGAGTTCAATGAATTATTTTATTTATAGCTTTTGATAGCTCTTCTAGCTGCGATTAGTATTTGGTTCTATACAAGTCACTGATAGAACTGAAAAAGGAATTTATGTGGGAAATTCCTTAATTCAACCATGAGAGATTATTTTTAGCCTTCTTGCAGATTTTGCTAGTATTTTGTCCAAACTTGCATCTTCTCGAGTGGCTATCAAGTGCGG
Organism: Chloranthus sessilifolius; assembly: GCA_021018995.1. Taxonomy (NCBI): domain Eukaryota; kingdom Viridiplantae; phylum Streptophyta; class Magnoliopsida; order Chloranthales; family Chloranthaceae; genus Chloranthus; species Chloranthus sessilifolius. The sequence goes on along the minus strand of CM037591.1, from coordinate 115,037,773 downwards.
TTTGCATCAGTTTGAATGTTTAATATGTTGTAGATTACAAAGCATAAATAAAATATAAATAATCATAACATGATATAGGAGAATGATTGCCAATTCACACATATGAAAAAATTGTGATGAGAAAAAAGGGCGATGCAGAATGAATTAAACTATGAGAAAATTTCAAGATTTCAATTTAGATTGTGAAATGATCATCCCAATGGTTGGCACAAAGTGTACTAGGTCAAATGACCGGGAAAGGCCTTCCGTGAGCCAACTAAATAGATTCATTGTTTGAATTGGGAATGGGAGCAACTGTTCCATAATCTACTTTCAAAGAACCACCAATATCGACCTCATATCATGCCCCAGACTCCCAGTTATGTTGATCTCTGAGGAAGGGAAATGTGGGCCTACATATATGGCTTTAACATGATGGTTTCAAAGATTTGATTAGTGGCTAGTGGTCAATTTGCAACCCATTGGTGTGCTCAAGAAAAGATTGGCCTCAAAATTGGGATCATCATCATCATAGCTTTATCCCATCTATTTGGGGTCGCCTTTTCGAGGCCTATTTCTCCATTCATTGCGAGGCCTCAAAATTGGGATGTTGAATGAAATTTTCAAAAGCCAGTATTTGACATTTTTTATTTTTAGCTTCATTTTCGCTGATGATAAAAGCTCCATCGAAGCAAATATTAGAGGACGTTGAGGTTTGGAAAGTCATTGGGGGTGCTAGTGAGGATAGGGCACCGAACATGATGGTTACCCCCTTTTTTCTGTAGAAAATTATGGCCCATTGTGAGGGAAGAGATTATAAATTTTGTTTTGGAGTTCAATGAAACCGCCCAACTTGGAAACACCATTAGTGCCACTATTGTAACCCTCTTCCCTAAGGTCTCTTGTGTGGAAAGGTTGTTAGGTTATCAACCGATTAGTTTGGTGAAAAATTATATTGCCATTACAAAGTATGCTTGTGGGGAAAGGTACATCTTTGGCAGGTCAATTATTTCGTAGGAGTGCCTCCACTCTGACATAAAGCTAATATACTGAGTATTATATGCAATCTCAATAAGGAGAAAGCCTTTGATAATGTGTTGATCGTTCCTTGCCTACCTTCTTTTAAGAAAAAATGGATTTAGGAACAAATGGTGAGCTTGGATGAGGGCATGCTTTTCTTCTTCAATATTGTTAGGAGCTTAAGGGGTTTATGGCAAGGTGAGTCCCTATCACGCATACCGTACAAATTTGTGGGTGGAGCCTTGTCTTTGAATTCACTCATCTCCAGTTTGCCCATGCTACAAGGATTTTAAGTGATACTTTGAAGGATGATCTCTTCAATGTTAGGTTGATTCATCAGTGCTTTGAGCTACTCTTTGGCCAAATGGTCAATCTATCCAAATCCAATTTAAGAAGGGTGAATTGTTGTTTATGCCTTTACGTTATGGTATATTGGTATAGGTGTGTTTGTATTGTTTCTACAACTTAATATTAAAGCCAGTGAGGATCCTCTAACTCACCAAGCCTTCTCATTTACTTCTCTCTCTCTCTCTCTCTCTCTCTTCTTCTTCCACCTCTAACCTAATAACAACCTCCCAACCCTAATGTCAGTTTCTCTTGTTTAAGCACTCAAAACACATTTTCATGAATCAATGGAAGTTGCCCGAGTGAAAGAGCATCCTTAACAGTTTCTCACCCGCCCATCTAGTGATTCAGACAAATGGGTAGTAATAGGTGCATCAGAGAGAAATAGCATGCCCTCTCAGTTCTTGCTTCGTTCAATGATTATTCTAAGCAACTAATCCCTAATACCACCGACCAGTACCATCAACCTACTAACCCTAAATGTTCAAGTTGTTATTAGCACCTCTCTCCGAGCTTCGAACCTTTACTACATCATCTTCCTTTGCTGATGTCAGCATGACATCATGTTGAGTCAACAAGTCAATCTTTGACCCCTATATTTTTTACTCGAAATTCATATGATAAATATTAGAATTTAGTTTCCATTTTTTGTCTCTTGGACTGTTGTGAGATTGTGACTCTATTCGAGTGTTTCAAGGAGATTTATTTGGTTGATGGATTCTCGCCCAACTTTTTGTGTTGTGATCCTCTGCAACATCATTTTATCATCGATTAAGGTATGGAAGTGCATCTTTTTCCATCTGTAAGATTTGTGATTCTGTATTTCTGAAGTTTCTATCGGTAGCCCTTGTGTGTGTGACTGGGTTGTCCTTTTTTGTCCATCTTCCATTTGTTTTTTGCCTTTTCTCCCTTCATTGATTGAGATGGCTGAGGGATATCAACCATGACCTCGGATAATCTACCTACCTGTATCACCACCATAAGATTGAACTCTACAAATGATTTGGAATGGAGAAGGGCCATCACATTGTATGTCCAAGGGTGCATGAGTATGGGTATTCTTTTTAGAACAACACGTCGACCTATTATGAAAGTAGCTGATGCTGACAATGGGATGTAGACAATGCCATTATCTAGTTGGTTATTTAACTCTATGGACAACTCTATGTATCAAACACTTATGTTCTATGACTCAGTTGCTAAGCTTTATAGTGCTTTGGTCTATATGTTTACTCTTTTTGAGCATGATACTGCACCTATCAACTCAAGTAAGTGATTGTTGATTGTAAGCAAGAGGATTCTACCATGGGGGAACTACAGCACACTTCAGAGAATGTGGGAAGAACATGATCACTATGAGCCCCTTTCTGAGTTTAGGGAGGAAGTTGGTGCTATGCTTGCTAAAACGTTTTGAGAGAACCAAATCTACAAATTCCGTAGAGGTCTCTGGTCCGATTTCGACAAAGATTCTCACTACGAGGCGTCTTCCTACACTGTCCAACTTTCCAATCTATTATTTCTCGATGCTCCAAGTGTCTAGCTATTATCACCTTGAAGCCTGGGAGCATGCTGAAAAGGTTCTTGTGGTGTGGCAGTTTCGAACAAAATAAGATTCACCTAATCAATTAGGATGTGTGCTTTCCAAAAAAGGATGTAGGTTTAGGCATTAGAAGAATTGTGCAAATGAATATAACTTCGTTGGGTAAATGGATATGGCGCCTAGGGTAAGACAACAAAGTGTTACGGGCCAAGGAAATGTGCTTCAAATAACGGGTCCCGTCCCCGCCAAGGGTGGGATATTAATTGCCCATGTTCCGTTTATAAATTAGATGTTTACTTTAATGCAATCGTTTGCTCAGTCATGCAGGTGAAATAAATAAATATGGTACGTTCGACAGATCTAGCGTGGCAATATGGTACAGCAATAGATGGTAATAGACTCCAGATACAATGTAAGCTGTGGAAAAAAACTACTGGGAGGAGGTATCACATGATTAAAGGAGCATCTGGCTCATGTAAAGGGAGAGACAAGAGGGTGTCCCAGTGTACCTAGAGAGGTAAAAGAAAATATCAGAGCTAGTTTACAAGCGGCAAAGGGAAAGAAAAAAGCTGAAGCCGATCGTGACAGGGAAATGTATGAGAGAATCAGGAGGCCAGATCCAGTGTTTACATCAGCTGCACCTGAGGATGATGGGGATGAGGATGAGCAGATAGCGAGAGCTATGAGAGAGAGTGCCAGGGAAGCACAACAGCGGCGAGATCAGGAATAAGCCGATTATCAGTTTCGGTCCAGGTTAAGGGGCCCATCCATGTCTGCTACCGGTGGTGGATCTAGTCATAGGCCACATATTGTTGAGGATGATGAGGATGTTGAGCAGACTGCCGGGTTGCGTAGGTCAGCATCTGGGAGGGATTATAGGCCGTCTACTAGAGGCCGTACTACAGCCCCCATGGATCCATTCATGTATCGCACTGAAAGCTCCAAACAAAGCAAATTGAGTGCAATCTCACTTACAAAAATGGGGAAGAAGCTTGGAAAATCCATTGCCAAGTTTTTTATATACAACCACATTCTTGAGCAAAGTGAGACCAGTACTTCAAAAGCATGATTGATACAAGTGCGTGAAGTTGGTCCAGAGTTAAAAGCCTTCTCCATATGAGATATCTGGGCCCTTACTAACAGATGAGTACGATGAGATAACTGCCTATGTACAAAGCTTTGAGGATGTATGGGATGAGAGAGGTTGCACAATTATGTGCGATGGATGGACTGGTCCCACAAAGAAGAGTTTGATAAACTTTTTGGTTTACAGCGATGCCGGATGATTTTGAAATCGCTAATGCTTCTAGACACGTAAAAGACCCGACTACCTCTTTAAACTAATGGATATGGTAGTTCATGAGGTTGGAGAGCTGGGTTGTGCAGTGTGTGCATAATGCGGCAAACTACAAAGTCACGGATTAAAACTAATGGCGAAGAGACGCCACCGCATCGACCTTGGACCTCATTCTTGAGGATTTAGGAAAGAGAAGCAAGGCACAGACAACTATTCAAAAGGGAAGAACGATTACTTCCTACCTGTACAACAGTGAAAAGCTGGTCAATTTAATGAGAGCCTTCACGAACAATGAGTTGCTCCGACCTGCGATTACACGTTTTGCAACACAGTTCTTAGCCCTACAGAGTTTGGCTAGATATAGGCGTGAGCTGAAAAATATGGTGTCGTCGGAAGAATGGAATCAACATGAAATAGGACTCCCACGAGCGAAGAGACTAGCTTGCACTGAAGTTGTCGACCGACCAGACGCAGTTTTGGGCAGATGTCGACCACCTAATCGCCGTCACTACCCCGTTGGTGCAAGTGTTGAGATTGGTTGATGGTGATGACAAACCAACGATGGGGTACGTTTATGAGTCAATGGATAAGACAAAATTGGTTATAAAAATCAAATGCCCTACAAAATATAAACGATACTGGGCGATTATCGAGAAGAAGTGGGATGCACAATTTCACCAGTACTTGCATGCAGCAGGTATAACATGTTGCACAATTATGTAGTGATTTTTATTTATTTATTCATTATTTTCATATACTGATGAAATTGCTCATATTTGATGTGTAGCACACTACTTGAATCCAACCTTCCAGTATACGCGACGCTTCGAGCTGAGTGACACTGATGAATCCGGTTTGCTCAATGTAATCCAAAGAATGCTCCCTGAGTTGCCGGACCAAAGCCAAGCCATAAGAGATGTGAGTGATCATAGTATCATACCTTATAAGTAATAAGTCAAATGTCATGTGATATTATCATCTATTTATTGATATGTGCCTTACTGTGTTTCATCTTTATAGATTGACATGTTTCGTAAGAGACATGGGTCATTTGGGACCCCGTTGGCGCAATCCCAAATTAAACACGACAAACCTGCTGATTGGTGGATGCATTATGGAGGTGATGGTCCGATATTGAGGCGGGTAGCAATGAGGGTATTGTCGCAAGCGTGTTCCTCGTCCAACTGCGAGCGGAATTGGAGCACTTTCTCTCTCATTCATACTAAGACAAGGAATAGACTAACTATGGACCGATTAGAAAAGTTAGTCTACTGCCACTACAACATACGATTAAGGGTCAGGAATATACAGAGGACCAACCGTGGTAAGCAATTATAGGAAGTCTTAGATCCTCAATTATATGAAGTCTTACTTACATATTATACTAATTCATCTATCATATTCTACCTTGCAGACAGTGATTATTTTGATCCCATCCAGTTGGATTATATATTCGAGGAGGATGACCCTTTGAATCAATGGATCGAAGAGAGAGAAGAGCCAGTCTTGGATACTGAGAGCACTGAATGGCTGGACAATACTGAAAGAGTAACGGAGCAGCAGGCTTCCCAACCACCGAGGCGGAAAAGAAGATTGAATCGTCATTCAGTGGTTGGATCTGATGACGAAACGCAGCCCGGTAGTAATGATGGGAGTGGTGAGGATGATGGTGGAGGGCATGATGGTGGAGGGGACGTTGGCACTAGTGGTGGAGGGGAGGATACTGGTACCTCTGATCCTTATAGAGATATGGCGGCATGGGACGATGACTCAACGCCGTTAACACAGTTCGACACTCCTACATTTAGAATGGGAGGGGTTGAAGGAAGAGGAGCGTCAGAATCATATCAAACACCACCACCACCACCACAAGATGATACGGATATGAGTTATATGACTTCTAGCTTCGGGGGATTCAGTTTGCAAAATACCGAAGATTCAGTAACTAGTAACCCATACTACCAGCCACAACAAGCTTACTCGGTGCCATATGACTTCGTTGGTCAGATTTTTAGAGGACCGACCTTTACGTACTACACTGAGCCATATTCGTTGCTACAGCCTCAGTTTCAAGGGGGCACATATAATCATGGGTATCAATATGGGCAACATTATAGGCAAAGGCTGGAAAGCTCGCGCACCGATGATGACGATGATCATGAGGGCCAAGAACCACCACGAAATTCAATGTGGCTCTAAAGTAAGTTTTCCATGTACAATTAAATTTATTTTTATCAACATAGCTATTATTTTTGACAATATATAATTTATTTTTATCAATATACATTGTAATTTAGTTTATGCGTGACTGCGTGTCTCAAATTATCAAATTATGAAATATTGTTAATAAAATAGGCATGTGATCAGCTGGTCGAACATAATGTTAGAAGATCTATTACATTAAGTCAAAAATGTGATCTTAAGTAAAAAATAAGTTACAAAATAGGCATGTGACTTGGGTTAAGTTACAAAATAGACATCTTACTTATATATTCATCTAAATAATGCATCAAATAAGTCAAAAATAAAAGCAAAAATAGTTGAAATAAATACAAAATAAATAAATATAATTTTTCAGATTTTTTGGGATTTTTTGGGATTTTTTTGGGATTTTTTTTCAAAATACCGGTTTTTTGAATGTATCAAACCGATACATTCAATGTATCGCCGATACATTGAATGTATCGGACGATATACGTGTGACGATCGCCCCGAGGTCATGATCACACCTATAAGCGGATGCAAACCATCCAATCAGTGAACTTTAGAATTGGCCGTTTGAAAGCTAAGAACAACAATTAATCTAAGAGTGCACATTCCAGACGGCCATTCAAAACTAAGAAAAACTATTGATATTAGAGTGCACATACCAGATTGTTCATATTTCCCAAAATTTGCAACTTTAGGGACCACTTCAGTTCAATGTATGAACTATCAGTTTGATGGCTTAGATTGTTCGCATCATACGCCATTAATGGTGTAAGACCAATGGTGTTTAAATGACGGTCAGAAGAGTCGGGCACTTCATGAAAATCTAAGTGTATCTTATGATACATGATATGAAAATTCAAGAAGACGATATACAATAAGATATATGACTTGATAACCTTTCATGTAAAATAAATAAATATATATATATATATCTATCAATCTCGGGACCGTGCACCCGGGCGCAGAGATATCTCAATGCCCACCATTAGGTCGTGCACCCGGGCGCAAAGATATCTCTGTGCCCACCATTAGGTGGCCACCATGTGGCGTCCATCGCGAGAATCAGGTGCCATGAAACTTAGGCAAGGTCGATCAGATCCGATTAAAAAAAAAAATTCGTTTTTCTAACTTTTCCACTGTTAAAAATGTGGTCAAAGTTGGCGAAAATCAATGCAACAAAGTTTTGCGGCGTTACCTTATCTTTGACCCATCAAGCGGAGGGCAAAAAAGTCAAAAAATAATTTATTTTAAAAAAAAAATACATGTCCCATGGCTGATCAACCTAAATCATATGTCCCATGCCACGTGGCATGTGATCCCAAAAAACCACCCGTTTTCGGATCAATAGCCATGTGGCATGTGATCTAAACAATTTCATTTTTACGTCTTTTATGCCCTTAAAAAAGTGGTCAAAGTATGACCTCCGTCCCCTTAATCTAGTGCATTGAATTTTTTCCAACTTTTACCACATTTTGAACAGTGGATAGGCTGTATTTTTTAGTTACTCTTGGGGCCCATGGACCTGATCGATCTTGTCCATGTTGCCTTGGCACTTGATCTTCGGCTTAGATGCCACTTGTCATCCAAATGAGACTAATATAGCTTTGAATGCTATAACGCTAATGTAGCTTTCCGTTCTCGCAGCTAGTTCTTCCAAGGTCCACATGGAGCTCCATGTGGCACCCAAAACAAGTCTTACACTCCACGTGGAGCAAAAGGGCATTGCATAGATCATTTTAAAAAAAATTAAAAAAATTTGAAAACTCATCTCCATAACAAGAATCCTAAGATTGATGATAATCAAGGATCCAATTTTCAAACGGTATTTATTAATCACAAGGTAGAGATTACATTTTTTTATTTTTTATTTAAATTGATCTATATATCGTCCCCTTAGTCCTAGTGACACCAAAACATGATTTTGGATACTACATGGCACCTTTTTTGGGGATCTTGGAGGACAAAGAAGGTTTCTCCATTGGAGGACCTTACCTTTTTTGTATTGGGATCACCAAATACCCATCCAACCTTGTTTGAAGAGTGGCCTCCTATTAATGGGTTTATAGGAGGACTTCACTGAAAATCTGCCCTTGAGACGAGTTGCTATGACTAGAGGTATATTCAAGAATAAATACTCAAGAGTAATGTCAAGTCGTCCAATTCATTATCACGGAAGTTCATCGTAGCCTCATGTCCCAAATGCCTCTTCCAGATGAGCTATCAACACATTATTGAGCCTTCTAGAGAAGTCTTCATCCCTTACCCAAACATCATACCCGAAGAAAATAGTATCTCCTTTGCCAAGCTTGAAACGAATGGCTTTCTAGAACAACCCTTTTGTCCTTAACACTGCCCTTCACCATCCATTTTTTAATTATTGCTATTTTAAAAATATTAGATTATATTTTATTAAATTTATTTGATATTATTCTAATTTTTATAAAATTTAGATTATATTTGAAATTTTATTTTATATTATTCTAATTTTTAAAAGATTAGATTATATTTTACGAAATTTATTTGATATTATTATAATTTTTGAATATTTATTTGATATTATTATAATTTATAAATATTTATTTGATATTATTTTTATTTTTGAATATTTATTTGATATTATTATAATTTATAAAAATTTATTTGAAATTTATTCCATATTATTCTAATATTTTATGGGACATATCCCATAATATTAATTATTTTAATTATATGTGACGGTCACATATAATCAATATGGGTCACATATAATTAAATTTATTATTAAAATTAATATGGGTCACATATAATTTAATATGTGACCCATAAATTTAATTATATGTGACCAATATTAATTTTAAGTTTAAATTATATGTGACCCATATTAACCCCATTATTTTATTAATTATATGTGACCCATATGATATGTGACTCATATTGATTACATGTGACCCTTAATTATAATTATTTATATTATTTTTTACCCATCAATTTAAATATTTTAAATGGGGTCACATAATTATTTTTGACCCATCATATTATTTTTGACCCATTATTTATATTATTTTTAATTAATTTAAATATTTTAAATTATTTTTCCCCTCTTCTTAATTTAAATAATTTAAATATTTTAATTATTTTAAATAATATTAATTATTTTAAATAATTTTAAATAATTTAAATAATTTAAATAATTTAAATAATTAATATCATATGTAAATGATAAAATTTAAAGGTATATCTACCTAATTTAAGGGTAGATTTACACTTATATAAGGTAGATCTACCCTTAAATTAGGTAGATCTACACTTAAGGTAGATCTACACTTATTTAAGATAGATCTACCCTTAAATTAGGTAGATCTACCTTATTTTAGTATTTTAAATGAAATAAAACGATGGTAAAATGATAAACACGTACCTTCCACGTTGATCCCGTGATTTTTTGTGCGATTTGGCGCCGATTTAGGGTGCAAATAATCCAAAAATGAGAGAGGAAGAAGAAGGAAGAAGAGAGGAAGAAAATGGGAAAAAAATAAGGGTTACCCGACCCTTTAGTCGGGTCAATGGGTGGGGCCCACCATTTTTTCAAATTATCGGACGATAATTTCAACTTTTTAAAAAATTTTCATTTTTACTCAAATTATCGTCCGATACGAACGATATTTTGTCCGTATCGGGCGATAATTTGCTTATTTTTTACAGGGTACGATACATACCCTATGTATCGTACCGCTGACCTCCAAAATCGATACGTATCGTCCGATACGTATCGGTATCGGACGATATTTTGACCCATGGGTGTGATTCTTTGGCTAAGACATTCCAATGATGGACTGCTACTTGGACTATTTAGATTGATCACAGACATGCACAATGTGGCATAATAGTACAACGTATTTTAATGTTGTAAGATCACTAGCATAACATCAAGGCATACTTTAATGATGTAAGATCATTTAAACACCAGTTTGGTGTTTAAATGTCGGTTGGAATTCATTATTTTTTATTTTTTTGGAACAGGTTGGAACCCATTATTCCTTTCACAAATTAATAGGAAAAATAGAGGAATGTATACTAAAAATTAGAAAATGAAAATATAGAACAATGTATTATCGTTTACATGAAATACTAAGTGTCTTCCATGGGTCAAAATATCATCTGATACCGATACGTATCGGATGATACGTATCGGTTTTGGACCTCACCGACACAGTACATTCAAAGTACCGTATCGGTGCCTCCCATACAAAAATCTAATACATTGGACGATACATTGGTATGTATCGTCCAATACCGATACGTATCGCTTTTGAGGCTGGACGATACGTATCGTTTTTATGAGATTTTAACCCATGGTGTCAATTACATTCTTTTTTTTTTGCTCGGTTAAGTGTCAACTATATCCATTCTGTCATATGTTTACTCCTTCAGCATGCTTCGGATCAGCTAACGCTTGGTGCATTAAGTTGTATATATCAATTTAAAACAATGTTTTGGTGCGACATAAACAATCTCCTGGAGCTTCACATGGTGCCAAAACACTGTTTATGGTGCCACGGGAGCTTGGTGTACCTATCTTGCATGCCCCCTTTTTCCCTAAAAAAGGTACAATTTGGCACCCAAAATCCTATTTTGGTAGCACATGGACTAAGGGACGATATATAGATCAATTTCAGGAAAAATAAAATAATTTTTAAAAAAAAGTAAATCTCATCTCCACTTTGTGATTTATACCATTTGAAAATTGGACCATCGATTATAGTCAATTTTTTACTTTTTCCATAGAGATGAGCTTTCAATATTTTTTTTTAAATGATTGATGTAATGCTTTCTTGTTCCATATGGCAACCCAAAGCATTTTTTGGGTGCCACATGGAGCTCGGATGTTGGAGTACGCTCACCATGCTCCAATGGAGCACCTAATTGGGATTCATATAATATATTTAAGGTTGTCAAATCATGTATACTATCGTATATCATCTTCTAAAATAATTATCATATCATGTATCATAGGACACGCTAAGATTTACATAAAAGACGAACTCTGCCACGTGGTGCAAGAGAGTGTATTTTAGATCATTTAATATATATATATATATATATATATATATATATATATATATATATATATATATATATCAAAGACAACATCTCCACTTTATATTTTAAGCCTTAATCTGAACAGTTGAACCACAATTAAAATTTGACTTACAATTTTAAAATTTTGATTATTTTTTATGATCTAAACAATGCTACCTTGCTCCATTGGTGCCACGTGGAGCTTCATGTGAATTTTGGTGTACAGTGAAGGTACTCTTGCTCCCGATATATATATATATATATATATATATATATAGAGAGAGAGAGAGAGAGAGAGAGAGAGAGAGAGAGAGAGAGGCCCAGGATATGGGTTTCGAATGCATGGTGGGTTCGTGCATTTGAACCACGTAAGGTCCACATGGCACCTATTCATGAGATCAGGTGAAAAGGTGACTTGGGCAAGACAATCAAAGACCACCCAAAAAAATTGGGCAGGATCCAATGCATATCTACCTTCCAAAATGTGGTCAAAGAGGGAAATATTCAATGCCTTAGGATGTGTTAGAGGCAGCCAAATTTTTACCATGGTTTTGAGTTTTGACTATAAAAAAAACTTATATTTATTTTTATTTTTATAGATCACATGGCACATGATCACAAAAAGAGTCTTTTTTTGGGATCATGTAAGACGTGGCATGTGATATGGGGTTCGAATGCATGGGTTCCTCCATGCATTTGAAACCATATATATAATGAAAAAATAAAATTGAAAACTCATCTTCATGGAAAAAGTAAAAAAATTGACTAATGAATGGTCCAATTTTGAATTTTGGAATCCCCAATTGGAATATGGGGGTTCTGGTTTTGAGAGCTGGCGATTGGATTTGCTCTGGCTGTCATAACGTGAACTTTAAACGTAGGGCTATTTGTCCTTACTATGACTGTTCCTCGCCGAGAAATAAGGGTATTGTCGTTAAAGCACCGAAGAACAACCCCTTAGGGCGGGCTCCAAGAACCAGTCGATCCTTAATGAAGCCCAAATGAAAGACCTATCGCGTGGATGGTCCATCGTGGGTAGGAGGTTTCGTAGGGCCTTGGAGGTCGTTCCTCGTACTGAGGGGCCACCTATTAGTGACGTTATGGGACCTTTGCTGACGCTGTGATGGGTGGTCCATGACAAATCCCAAATAGATTCATAGAAGGTGTCTCCCCCGAGGCCACCACAGCTGGGCTCACGGTGGACCACCCCTACGGCTTCTAGGGGTTGTGTGAATGCTCTTTCCCTTTCGTACTCTAACTCATCGTCCCTTCTTAACGTAAGAGATTCTTGGGTGGTTCTTTTTACTGTTAAGGATACCCTTCTTCCTTTACAAATTTACTTGTGGTTACAAAAACAATGGGATTTACATGATAGACCGGCTGTATCGGCCATCACAAACAACAAAATTTCTTCTCCGGTGCCCTTCGGCGACTGTTGCGAGCGAGCTTTGCTCCAAAAAGTAATTTCACATTGATGATAAACTGGTTGAATGCAATAGATGGACACAAGAAATGAACGAACTTCAGGTTCATCGATGGGATGGTGGGATATGGATATGCTTATTCGGCCTTCCCCTTCATGTTTGAACCTCGGAGGTCCTCCGAGTGATCGGTGAACGATGTGGCCGCTTAATCCTCATTGGCCGAAGTACTGAAGATTTGTGGGAAACCAGCTATACCCGGATTTTGGTGGCTACCAACAGTTGGGAGAACATCCCTAGATTGTGCGAGCTCTCCCTCAACGGCCAAAAAGTTAAAATTTTCATAGAAATGGAGCTGATGGAGAGGGTGGTCCTCCCTCTTCAATTGCACCACTTAACTGAGCAGTCTAGGGTTCCCTACAAATGCGTACTCGGTGGTTCCACAGAAGAAGGTCCGTTGAAGGTCTACCCATTCCGGGACGAGGTAGATCTTGCTGGCGTTTGGCGGCCTCCTCCCTCGAAGGGGCGCTCGGCCTCTTACTCATCTTTCCATTGGGGGTCGCCCTCGACGGCGGGAGAGACTTGCAGACAGATTGAGATCGTGGGTAGCCATTCCCTTGTTGATCCTGCAGATGAGGGGATTGAAGGAGAGATCATGGCTTCGGTCGACGATTAGGTTGAGCTGTAACCGGAGGTGTATTATCTTGGGGAGATCGTATGTTTCTTGCCAGATTCGTCCCACTCTAGGTCGAAGTCCAATCTCCCATCGTTGGATCCATCTCCTACCAACCCTCGAACTGACGGCTAAGATGATCCCTCTCTCTACGAGCTCTTGTTTGAAATTTGAATTGGCTGATGGTGAGTTGTCCTTGCTGAGAGGCTTAAAGGACAGCCGCTCGACTACTTCTTGGGACCCGATGCGCTTGGAGTCAACACCTGACACTTTTTCGACAGGTGGCAACATCCTATCTATGGGCAGACATGACCTTTCAGTTGGGAGGGGCAGATTCGATCTTTCACCAAAGAGGAGTCCCCATAAAGCCAATGTTGCGATGGGCTCTAATCCCAACGTGGTTTTTACTATGCAGCCCACGGTTTTGGGGGTTGTTTTGGATCGACCTTTCACCAAGGAGGTGTCCCCATAAAGCTAATGTTGCGATGGGCTCTAATCCCAATGTGGTTTTACTATGCAGCCCACTGTTTTGGGGGTTGTTTTGGATTTTTTTATTTGGGATTTGATTGGTGGTTGGTCATGTGGCTTCTTGCCTTGGGATTTTGGGCCTGGTAGGCCCCCCCGGTCTGTATCGACCTGCAGATATTTTTAACCCGATAACTTCTATGTTTGGGTCTATTCTCTTGTGGACCGACCCACCCTTTGGTCTTTCCCGCAACCTAGGGAACTTTTGACCCGCGAGGATTCCTTCGATGGTAGATCTCATCCCATGTGTTCTTCCCGTTCCCCGGGGATGGGTGCACATGCTACCAGCTGTTCGCCTCTTCGGTTAACCAATGTCGATGATGTGTTCTCTTCTCTCTCCGGATCCGTCATCCTCCGGGGAGTTTCTTGACATTTCGGGAATCCATTCGTCCTCCTCGGAATCTTCCTTAGAAGTAGTTCTTCCTATTCCGATCCTTGAGGCGTAACGCAAAGGGCTGTTGGGCTGAATGCTTACCGGGTGAGTACTCTTGCGCTCACACCGAAGTCTCTACCAGTATTTCGGCTAGTGGTAGCGGCTCGGATTCAGATGCAATCGATGAAATTATCTCCTTCGATAAGGACCATGACATGACCTACTCGGGTTCCGATGAGGCCCTTCGAGATATTTTCCTCTCCATTACGATGGGCAGGTTTAGATCCATCACATCTACAAGAAAAAATCCAAGTGTAGGGAGCTAGCAAGACTAGATTGCGGTATGTTCGACGGGAGAGGGTTTGGGGTTGTTTGAGCCCCTCTCGATTGTCCTTGGGCTGGTTATTTTTGTTTGATTATGAAGATCTTATCCTCAAATGTTAGGGGCATTTGTAACCCTAAGAAGAGAGCTACGGTGAAGCAAATTTTATATTCCACTAACCCGACCATCATTATCCTTCAGGAAACAAAATGGGATTGCTGTGATATTTCCAAAGTGGCTTCGGTTTTGAGCGGCAATAGATGGGATTGGATTGGAGTAGATTTTGTGGGGGCTTCGGGAGGGATTCTACTCGCTTGGAATTCACTCCTTTTCCAAAAGGAAGACGAAGAAATCGAGAGGTTTTCCTCGGTAAAATTGGTTAACAAGGATAACAGTGTGAAATGGGCCTTCACCGGAGTATATGGCTCTACTGATTCTGGTCATAAAGAGGACTTTTGGTTTGAACTCGCTGCGATTGCGAGCCGATGGATGTTCTGTAGCGCGTGGGAGGTGACTTCAATGTGATCCGATATCCCTTTGAGACGCTGAGGGGTCACTCAGGCCGGTCAGACATGGCTAATCTCAATTCTTTTATCTAGGACTTGGCCCTCTTTGATTTGCCACTGCTGGGGGCTCGCTTCACTTGGTCCAATCTTCATAACGTTGCCTCTTTTAGCCACCTGGATCGTGTCCTAGTGTCCACTGACTGACTCGATTTATTCCCCCATGTGTCCTTGACAGGGCTCGCTAGGGCGGTCTTTGACCACAGACCTCTAAGTCTTGACTGTGGTCCCTTGGGAAGAGGTCCCACTCCTTTTCGGTTCGAAAATCAGTGGCTTGTCAACGAGGACTTTAGATCCTGAATTTCGATCCCGTGGCAAGAATGTAATCTGCATGGCTCGGCTACTTTCCGATTATTATCCAAACTAGGTCACCTAAAGGGCCGCATAAAACATTTGAACATGAATGTTTTCGGCCTTTCTCATGTTTGGAAGGCGTTGATTTTGGATAGACTTAAGGTGTTGGATGCCTTGGATGAGGAAAGGTTACTTTCTGAGATAGAAAAGGACGAAAGATTAGGCTCAGTGAAAGGATTCTTCAGGAAGAGATAAGCTGGAAACAAAAGTCGAAAGCTCATTGGTTGAAGGTAGGGGACAACAGCACTAAGCTCTTTCACGCGGTGGCAAATGCAAGATCCAAGGAAAAGCTCTTGACGAGAATTGAGGTGAATGGGGTGGAAGTTTCTGATCCTAATCAAATCAAGCTTCGGACAGTAGATTTTTATCGCTCGTTGTATCAAGATGAAGGTGGCCGAGACCTCATCTGGATGGTCCTCATTTTCCCTCCATTTGCCCAGAAGACAACATTAATTTGAAAAAACCCTTCTCCGAAGCTGAGGTATGGGAAGCCATCAAGTACAATGGTAAAAACAAATCTCCGAGTCCTGACAATTTTAATAAGGAATTTTATAGCAACTTTTGGCCTACCCTTAAAAACGATATTCTAGAGTTCTTCAAGGAGTTCCACTCGTGGGCGGTGGTTTACAAAAGGCTTGATTCGACATTCCTTACCGTCATCCCTAAGTATGGGAAGCCATCAAGTACAATGGTAAAAACAAATCTTCGGGTCCCGACAGTTTTAATAAGGAATTTTATAGGAACTTTTGGCCTACCCTTAAAAATGATATTCTAGAGTTCCTTAAGAAGTTCCACTCGTGGGCGGTGGTTTGCAAAAGGCTTGGTTCGACATTCCTTACTGTCATCTCTAAGAAAGAAGGCGTGGCTGATTTGCGATATTTTCGGCCCATCAACCTTATTAACTGCTTCAAAATTCTGGCAAAGGTGTTGGCCAATCGTCTTAATCCGATATTGGGATCCATCATATCTGAATCTCAAGGGGCCTTCGTCCAGGGCCGTTAGCTTATGGATATGAAAATTATTGCTCACGAGGTTGTCCATTCCGCCCATTCCAGCTACCTGCCTGCTTTTGTTTGGAAGGTCGACATGGAGAAGGCGTATGACCGTGTAAGCTGGGATTGCTTATACCACATGTCACTTATGTTCGGTCGAACATGGTTTTCTGTGATCCTCAACGGTTCTCCAGCAAGTTATTTCAAAAGTTTGAGAGGACTAAGACAGGGGATCCCCTACCCCCGTTCCTTTTCAACATAGTGGGGGAGGCTTCAGGTGCCCTCATCTCCAAGTCCCAGGATATGAACCGAATTTCAGGCATTCCGATGGGCAGCGGTGGTGTGGCTATCACTCATCTTCAATACACTGATGATACTATTTTATTCGGCAAAACCAACCAGGAGATATTTGCCTTTGCCAACATCCTTACAGTTTATGGAGCAGTCATTGGTCAAAGGGTTAACATGTTGAAATCCACGGTCTCAGGGATTTACATCAGCCCTTCGGAAGCTGAGGTTCTGTCAAACTTGGTTTTCTGCTCCCTCTCATCCCTCCCTATTACTTATCTAGGCCTTCCCTTGGGGACCGGGAAACCAAGAGCTAGAGATTGGGATCTCGTTATTCAGAGGTTTTGGAGGAAGGGCAAAATTTCTCAGTTCTGGGGGGCGCTTGCAGCTGCTTAACTCGGTCCTCTCCAACCTTTTTGTCTACTTTCAAATGCCCCATGGTGGCCATTCGTTCTCTTGAAAGAATTGAAAGGGACTTTTTGTGGGAAGGCATTGGTCAGGATAAAAATATCACTTGGTAGCTTGGGATGTGTGCCAACTCCCTAAATGTTTTGTAGGGCTCGGCATCCGCAATCTTCATCGTACCAATTTAGCTTTGCTTGGCAAATAGTTGTGGCGGGTAGGGTCCGAATCGAAACAAAACAAACTTTGGGTCTCTATCCTCCTTAAATATGGGGCTTATCGGGAGGATGGGGGGTCAATGTTTCTTGAACCAGGCAAGCATCTGCTTGGTGGAAGGGTATCTGCTCTGTTTGGATGGATTTCTCGCGCTGGGTTCGCTTTAGTTGGCAATGGGTCTCGTATTTCCTTTTGGGAAGACTCTTGGTTACTTCACTACTCACTGAAATCGGTGTTCCCGGCGATCTTCAATTTGTCTAGCCAACCTGGCTGCAACATTTCTGATTCTCTGAGAGGAATGGGGATTTTATTGTATGGAATGCCACTACCAAAAGGGCTCTGCGAGATGAGTTGGGTCCCTTTCAAGATCTGTTGTCCTTGCTTTTAGTAATCATCATGGCTGTGGCTTGAGAGTTTGGGCGACTTGCAAAAAAGGAACCTTCTCGCTCAAATCTTTCTACTGCGCCCTCACTAGTAGGCCGCTTATTAGAGCCAGCAAGGCCTGCATTTGGAAGTCTCCTATCCCTCCTAAAGTTAAATTCTTTGTTGGGACGACGGTTAGAGGACACATCCTCACGATAGACCAGTTGATCAATCGAGACAAAGATATGTTGAATAGATGCCCTATGTGTCTCACCTTGGAAGAATCCATCCATCATTTGCTTATCCATTGCGGAGTTGCATCGAAAGTTTGGGGAACCATTTTGAAGTCCTTTGATCTTAGCTGGGTCCACCCGGAGAGCCTGCCTGATTTTCTTCTTTCCTGGCACGGGCTGAAATGGGAAAGTCCCCAAGGATCTTTCTGGAGGGCGGGAGGGTATACTGTGTTATGGAACCTCTTGCTCAAGAGGAATGCGCGAGTTTTTAATCGCAAACGCTGGCCGATAGGTTCCATTCTGAGGCTAATTAAGGACACGATGTGCCACTGGGTCACTTTAGACAAGCATGGGGGGCAGGGATGTGGTGATTTCTGTATGTGAGATTTTTCTAGATCTTTTTTGGGCCTTCGGCATAGCTTTGTTATCCCCGTCTTTGCCCTTTCGTGATGTTTCTGGTTGTTTTCCTTTTTTGTATCATGTAGTGTCTTTCTTTTCTAGCGTCTCGCTAGCCTTTTAATATACTTTCTTACCGATAAAAAATAAAATAAAAATAATAAATGGTCCAATTTTCAAATGGTATTAATCACAAGGTGGAAAATTAGATTTATTTATTGCTTTTGAAATTGATGTATCTTTTTTGGGCCTTCGCCATAGCTTTGTTATCCCCGTCTTTGCCCTTTCGTGATGCTTTTGGTTGTTTTCCTTTATTGTATCGTGTAGTGTCTTTCTTTTCTAGCGTCTCGCTGGCCTTTTAATATACTTTCTTACCGATAAAAAATAAAATAAAAATAATAAATGGTCCAATTTTCAAATGGTATTAATCACAAGGTGGAAAATTAGATTTATTTATTGCTTTTGAAATTGACGTATATATTGTCCCTCAATCCATGTGGCACCAAAATAGGATTTTGGGTGCCACATGGGTGCCACATGGGTGCCACATGACACCTCTTTTAGAGAGCTTGGAGAACGGTAAAACTGCTTCATTGGAGCACCTTACCTTTTCTTCATATATATATATATATATATATAGACGAGGGATGACATGCTAAAACCCTAATATGTGAACTCAGGATTAACTTTAGAATGAATTGAATAGCGGAAATATTCAAAACCATACAACACAAAATTAATTCATTGAATTCAATAAAACAGTTCGATTAATTTATTTTAGCGTTCACATGCATGAAGATTTCCCGATTTAGAAAAACGGCTCCGATGAAGGAACTCGGATTTCATTCTAGTTTAGGGCATCAAACGATAATTACAATATCGTCTCGACTCCTCGGGGATTTTGGGATGAAATAAAATTTGGATAAATAGTTCAAAAGGGAAAATCATGGATATCAAAGAATAAAAGATTTGAGATATTGATCTTTTTATCAATGAATATAAGGAAGATATTACCTGACAATAATTCAAAAGGATAAAATAAAGGGATAGATTCCAAGGCTTCACACCAAGGATTTTCCGAAGCTTTACACCACGGCTGTACATTGGCTTCGCACCAAGTCGCACGAGAAATGATTGCTCACTCCTCAAAGTTTGAAGGATTCACTCCCTCGGTTGAAAACTCTTCTCAAGCTTTCTAGGGTTTGCACAAAAGTAACTCTTTCATTCAATAAAAAACTCCTTAATAAAGTGTTAACAATGCCTTTATATAAGCTAAATTTTGTCGCTAGCGGCGCGACGTCCACGGACATCCGTACTGGGACCATGGACGTCCGTCACCTACGGACACAGAATGTTACGGACGTCCGTGGGGCACTACGGATGTCCATCCCACAAAAACAGTGAGATTCCGATTTCACAGACGTCCGCCCTGAGCCCATGGACGTCCGTCCTTGGATGACATTTTCTGTTTCCTTCCCTTTTCCTCCTTATGATGCTGCTTTCTCTGCCTTGCTTCGTGGGATGTCCCCATCATATATATATATATATATATATATGGTTGTTTTATTGTTGTATTATCTCCTACAAATCCTTTCTAATTTAGAGGCAACATTAATGAACTACTTTTAAATGTGCATTGTCTAGCTTGCCCTGCAAGCTCTGTTAGGTTTCTGTGCTGTTATATGAATGAATTTTGTTATTTTATTCAACTATTGGTTTGTTTATATTCCTCGACTCTCATCTATTTTTGCGTCTTAATCAGGAAATTTGTGATACAACTGCAATCTTGGAAATTTAAAGTGGAGGGTGTCAAGTTCGTTATTGTTTTATTATCTCCTACAAATCCATTCTAATTTAGAGGCAACATTAATGAACTACTTTTAGGTTTCTGCGCTGTTATATGAATGGATTTTGTTATTTTATTCAACTATTGGTTTGTTTATATTCCCCCACTCATCTATTTTTGCGCCTTAATCAGGAAATTTTTGATACAACTGCAATCTTGGAAATTTAAAGTGGAGGTTGTGAAGTTCGAAGGTTCTTTTATGTCTGAACAAATCTCTCTCTATTTGGGATCGATTGGGTTGCTTGGGGAGTATTTTCCTACGCCAATAAAAAAGTACGGATGCTCTTTGAACAGAGTTGGCTGTATGCATCTCGGGTTGTTTCGGGATTTCAAGCATTTTTGTGGTTGCAAGTTGATGCAGCCTTTTCAAATTGCAAGAGACGACTCTGATATCCAAGAAGTAAACCTCCACATAGACAATACTATTTTTGTCTCCTTGTCAACCTCCAGCGTTTGCTACCTTTGATATTTTCCATTTTAGTGTGTTTCTCTAGGCTCGAGTAGAGATGGCTTTGCAGAACATAGGTGCTGCAAACAGCGATGATGCCTTTTACAGGTATAAGATGCCAAGAATGATAACCAAAATAGAAGGCCGTGGGAATGGCATCAAAACCAATGTTGTGAACATGGTAGACATTGCAAAGGCATTGGCCAGGCCTGCCTCATACACCACCAAATTCTTCGGGTGCGAGCTTGGGGCACAGTCAAAATTTGATGAAAAGACTGGTGTTTCGCTTGTCAATGGGGCTCACGAGACTGCTAAGCTAGCTGGTCTTCTTGAGAATTTCATCAAGAAATATGTCCAGTGTTATGGTTGTGGGAATCCGGAGACAGAGATAATCATAACCAAAACCCAGGTGATAACCCTAAAATGTGCAGCCTGTGGTTTTGTATCTGATGTCGATATGAGGGATAAGCTCACGACCTTCATTCTGAAGAACCCGCCTGAGCAGAAGAAGGGATCAAAAGACAAAAAGGCAATGCGGAGGGCTGAGAAGGAGCGACTCAAGGAAGGGGAGGCTGCTGATGAAGAAATGAAGAAGGTAAAGAAAGAGGTGAAGAAGGTCTCTTCCAAGGATGGAGGTGCTTCAAAAACTATTCCGGCAGCGAAGAAGAAGACTGGAGGCTCTGATGAGGATCATGCATCACCAGCTGGAAGCCAGGCTGATGGGAACGAAATGGATGACAAGGATGACGTTGAATGGCAGACAGACACCTCAATGGAAGCAGCCCGCCAGCGCATCCAAGAACAGCTGAGTGCCGCAACTGCTGAGATGGTCATTTTATCCACTATTGAGACTGACCAGGAGAAACCAAAGCAGCCAATGAAACTAGGTGGAGCAACTGCAGAAGTTGAAAAAAATTCTGGGCATGACAGAAGCACCCATAAAACCCTAGTGCTGGAGATTAATGGTAGTCTGACGAATGGCTGCACTCCGAGCCAGCTGATTTCCTTCTTAGGATCACTGAATGGGTCACCGCAAGAGATCATGACTGCCTTCTTTGATGCCCTCTTTGATGGTGTGGAGAAAGGGTTTGCAAAGGAGGTGGGCAAGAAGACGACCTACCTAGCAGCTGCTGCTTCTCGAGCCGATGGTTCACAGATGCTTCTGCTCCGTGCAATCGAGGTGTTCTGTGAAAAGTCTAGCAGGGATGCAATGAAGGAAATTGCCCTGGTTATGAAAACTCTCTACGATGGGGATGTGCTTGAGGAAGAGTATATAGTGAAGTGGTACGAGGAAGGGCTGGCTGGGAGCAGCAAGAAATCTCAGGTATGGAAGAACATGAAGCCATTTATTGAATGGCTTAAGAGCGCAGAGTCCGAAACTGAAGAGGAGTGATGAAGGTGATATATGGTAAAGCTGTTTGGAAATATTTGTTTCTGGTCGTTATGGTGAGATAGGTTTAAGGGTTTGTGCTCCCTTTAGCTTGTTTTATATGCTACTTACTATATTTGACTGATTGGTGTCGTGAAATAAAGAACATGGTATCCTGCTTAGAGGATACAGTTGTGATGTGTTCTGGGATCTCTCTGTATGGGATGGTATTGTTATGAATTTTCTAGAGTTTACTTAATAATCTCTTCATTATTTATTTCATTTCTGTCTAATTGTCTCCATAGACACCGTCATCAGATTGGATTATCTTAAGTATTTATGAATCTATATTCGATAAGCTTATTTTTTTCTTTTCCACATTAAGATGTGAGGTATGAATGCATCCGTGTGCACTCTAGGAAGTCAACGACATGTCTGGCCATCGTTGGAATGCACGCGAATTCTTACACCTATTCCTACAATGTTTCTATTTCGAGTTTGTAAGCATTGCATTCGTAATTTTTTGTGTCCTTTTTAGTTCACACAGTATAATATACTAAGCGTCTATTTGTATGTTTAAGTGTGATACACCAATTGTCTATTTGTATGTTTAAGTAAAATTTAATAAGGTAGTCTGTATATCGATTTGATCTTTACTTGAGAGTAATGGATGTTGAGCTGGTATGAGGGATACGTGGTGCACGTGCCATCTGTTTCATACAGGCGACTTAAAAGCATACTTTATTTTTGTTCCAACCAATCATTGCAGGGTTTGGATATGTTCATATGGGTCTCAATCTGATCTCGTTTCAGGTCCTGTCCAACATGACTTGGATTCTGATTTGCTCTTCACTTAAAAATAGCCATAACAAGCTTCCCATTTAGAATCTTAGTAAATTGCTCTAGTGGTTGATTCAATTCTTTGTTAAATTTAGGTTCTAAGTTCAATAATTGTTATATGCAATATATTGTACCAATCAAAAGAAAAAAAAAAACACTTAAACACATCCAGAGACAACTAAGTTCAAATAATATAATGAATTTATTCTCACGTTCAAATTATGGTTTGGGAGATTAATTTTATGGGTAAATTATGAGAGCTTCTATAGGAACCTTTAACTTTTATTATTAATTTTTTAAGTCAATTGTTTTAATATGAAAGTCTACTTTTCGAGATATATTTATGGTCATCGGACTTAGAAATCTTTTTTCTTTGATCGGTATCGGACTTAAGAAATCTTAGCTCCCTGAAATTAAAGGCTTCATAGTTATAGTGGTATGTATGAGTTTTGAAGAGTTAAATTAAAGTCTTAGTATAGTAATATGAGGTAAGGTTATGTCTGAGTTTTCATATTTAAGGAACATACTTTTAAATGGTATTGATGCATGCATATTAAATTATTCCTTTCAAACTTAAAGTGTGCTAGTGGCACGTATACCTGAGAAGCATGCCAGGCGGGGGGTGCCTATTCATAGCACCATAAAAATGAATTTCGATGTCATGTGAGTTTTAAATTATAATGTTTATTTACTGTTTTAAAGTGAGAAGGGTGGAATTGAGTCGAAAGGGACGAAAATATTAAGTTTTTTAAAAATCATGCTACTATTTTATAAGGAGTAAATGTACAATTGCCAATTACAATACTCATCATGTCCGAAAGTTTTAATGTCAGTTTTCTCATTTCCAAAAAATAGATCTCTTCGTCCATGCATTTTAATTGCTTAGGCTGTTTGACTGTTTTTTAATCAAAGGAGGGAGATTGATTTCGTTTTAATCTCCGACATTCCAGATCTTGATATCATGGTCCTTCCATCGGACGGTTAGATTTTGATTTACGTGTACATGAACATGATTATAATAAGCATACAATAAACAATAGGCATACATCAAACATGGTTCTAGGATCACTTTTGGGCATGTGTGAGATGAAAATAAAATCTGATCATTTGATGGTAGAATCATGATCTCAAGATCTGTTGTGTCGAAGATTGGGATGGAAAATGATATCCATCATCTAATTTAAAGCGGTCAACGATTTAAAAACATGAAACCCGAGTTCAAAAGAAATTGAAGGTACCAAGAAATATTTCTTGTAAGTCTCCCTCGCTTCTCTTGCACCTATTGGTGGTGTCAACCTGATACCTGATTGCCCTGACCCAAATTTCGTATTCGATCGGGTACATAAAATAGATCTGTCAAGTTGGGTTGGGTATGAGTGATACGACTATAACTTGGGGTCGGGTCAGACAAAAATTTGTCAGGTTGGGTTTACTCGGTATTTTGTAAGCAAAAAATATGGAAAAAGGCGGGTTTTACTGGGCGGAGTCGGGTTTTCATCACACTTCGGGTTGGGTAAGGTTTTTCAGGTCGGCTAGGTCAGGTCGGGAGCACCATGGGTAGTGTTGGGTGCACTACCAGACAGGATCAGGTCGGGCCTTTTCCATTTTTTCATCGGGCAGCCAAAATTTTAAATCGATTCAACCGGTTGACAGCCTACCTCTCTGTGCACGTCCATCCCACCACTACTACTATTACTACTACTACTACTAATAATAATAATAATAATCCCACAATATTTGGAAATGAATGCGTCACCAAATGTTTTTAACATTTCCTAATGTTCAAACATTTTGGGATCAGGCACGTGATCTCGACTCGAATGTAGCACTCGAACGCTATACCTCTAGTGCAACCATATATTAGTTAGTACCTGTATCTAATGTATAGAAGCTCCTTGTCAGAACATACTCAAACTCTAACTAAAAAGCACACAACGATTCGTTTATTTAAGTACAGGCTTTGTATGCCATTCAAAGTTGCCAGTAATAATATTCTGTCTACAATTGTCCTTATAAAACTTTTCTCTCTCTCTCTCTCTCTCTCTCTCTCTCTCTCTCATATGCCACAAGACAAGCCATATTTAAGCAAACAAACTTCAAATCCATTGATTTGTCGACAACCAATGTACTATACCCTGTTATTCCAATAGTCTGAGTCCAGAGAAACTGGATAGAGATCGGCTACTGACGCAGAAGACCCTGTCCATGGCCCATCCATGGACACACTCTGGCTTTGGCTTTGTCTCATGCTGCTTTGGAAAAGGGTTCTCATGGACTTAAACTTAGCATCATCACTAGGAAAGCTTGGTTCAGAAATGAGGTCCTGAAGGGCAGCTCTGCCTTCGAGCATGCTTACCACCGTAGACATTGTTGGCCTAAGTGTGGATGTGGCATTGGTGCATAGGAGAGCAACAGTAAGCATCCCCAGTGCTTCCTCCTTGTTGAATTCTGCTCCAAGCCTTGGATCTACTAGCTCAATTAGAGCTCCTCTCTCTTGCAGAACACATGCCTGAAATACCCACATAAGGCAATGTGATCAAGAACTCGCTCATCTATAGTTCAGAATCTCAATCATATTTGAATCGAAGTAAGCTAACTGTGATAATATGGAAATTCTGTCGGCACTTGATATTACATCAATTCAATTAACTTCTTGCTACAATCTATTCCGCTTACGTGGTTTTCTTGCCTCTCTTCAGGCCAATCACTTTGAATTTGAGTTTGAGCTCAAGTACGAATGGAGGTCATTCTTCATAATAACAGAGTATTTTTTCTATTTTTTATTTACGGGTAAGCTGGATTTTGATTTTCTCTCTCTATCTGCAGGCATGCTTGACAATATTGGAACTTTGAGGTCACAGGTTCCATCCAAGCTTACCTAAAAAAAAGAACAAAAAAAGAACTTTTTTTTCCTTAGCCATATGTTTAGTCTGATTTCTTGTACTAGGCTTAGTTAACTAGAGTTTACAGTATTGCAACCTTGAGCTTGTAGGTTCAATCCCAGCTTATGCATAAAAAAAATGATAATAATAAAAATAAAATCCTAAGCTATGTGTTTGTTCTTTGTTATTTTTCGTCTGATTTTGTGTAGTAGGCTTAGTCCCACATTGGAAGTTTGTAGAAAAACACCCAAACTATTTTAAAGGAGCTTACATCGCTGACTTTTGAAATATCAACTCTCAAGTGAGACGGGATGTATCATCTTGTGTACTATATACACCTATACTCTTATAGCGGCCAAGCTTCCAGTCAATACAAATACTTGCTTTTAGTGCTCGTATTTCAGTTTTTCTAATAAGAGTAACAACTAGCATATAAAGTTGGAAGTGTAATGAGAAATAGAATACCCAATCTAGAAGATAGACACGATCCTCCTTTGCCCTGTAGTTTGTGTTGCTCTTCCCACTGACAATTTCCAAAGCCACGATTCCAAAGCTGTAAACATCTGCTTTGTCTGTCAGGTAACCACGCATTGCATATTCTGGTGCCATATATCCTCTGCAAACAAGAAAAAAATGTTATAACAAATTATAGTTATCTTGTATATTGTCATAAAGACCCAATTCTAGTATCCTTGCCGTGTCTACCAAAAGTCGACTGCTGTATCATGCCATATCAAAGCTGTACTCTTAGCCCATACAACTATCATTATTAGGATACCCAACGAACTGAGGGCAGAGAATTTCTAAAAAGAGAAACGGGCTTCACCATTTTACCACTCTTGATCCAAGAGACAAAAATGAAATGCACTGAAGTTGATTCTTTACATCCAGAAGACAAATTATTTAAAGCAGAAAAAATAAACATAAAAAAATGATCTATGCCTACTAGAAAATAAAGATGATGAAAAAGGAGGAAAATATAGATGGAAACTCACATAGTTCCAGCTATTCGAGTGCTAATGTGGGTGTTCTCCTCTTCATCAAGCTTAGCCAAACCAAAATCCGATATCTTCGGAGCAAGATCCTTATCAAGAAGTACATTGGTGGCTTTGATGTCTCTATGAACAATCTTCAGTCTCGATTCTTCATGGAGATAAGCCAGACCTCTTGCTATCCCAACACAAATCCTTTGCCTCGTTGGCCAATCCAGATGCAATTGACAATCTCCTGGACCTTTGAATCATTCAATCTAAAAATAAGTGCACTACTCTGATATAGTGACACATTGAAATCGTTCAGATACCATATTAAAGGAAATGAATCAAATGATAATGGGCTTACCAAATAGAGCACGGGCGAGACAGTTATTTTCCATGTACTCGTATACTAGTAGTAACTGATTTCCTTCAATACAACATCCATAGAGCTTCACAAGATTTGGATGTTGCAAAGCAGAAATCATACCTATCTCGTTGACAAATTCGCGGTTTCCTTGCTTCGATTTAGAAGAAAGCTGCTTCACTGCAATTATAGTGCCATCTAACAATAGGCCCTGCATTAGAGTAAAAATACGAAGTTTAATAGGCATCCTTGATGGGGACAATAAGCACGCATTGAGGTCAGTGTGAAACATCTAATCTCTAACATTCTGGACATGATTTGGGAATAATGAACTCTGTCTCATTCCATAGAAGCCTTTGGTTAAATATATTCACGTAGAACATAGAATAACATACATTCTCTTATACATTGTAATAAAATATATGACCAAAAAGCATACAAGGAAAAAAAAACCCTAGTTGTGGACTAAAATTCAGCCACATCATCAGTAATAAGGGAAATTTCAGTATTTTCTCAAAGATAAGGGTGTTTAAGCACACTCATCCGTAAAGTGGTATTTTCTAAAATAGCAAGGGATATTGGCATTTATTTTCACCATAAAAAAATTGCACAACATAATATAAGCTAGAAAAATAAACAAGTGTATGCGTACAATACCTTGTAAACAGATCCAAACCCGCCTTCTCCAATCTTGTTTGAAGAATCAAAGTTGTTAGTGGCAGCTTTAATCTGTCGTAAGGTAAATGAACCTGTCTGCAGATCTAGACCTTGAAGATCTGTCAAAGAAGCAGAGTTAGATAGGAGAGTAAATCATGAGTAGCTGATAAGGTGCTGTTTGGACAGCCATTTTAAAACAGAGCAATCCACATTTTACCCAACATGTGAGTTTGGAAGCAACGCAAATGTTGATATGGATTGTGCTATTGATGTTTTTATGCTAAATCGTCAATAGCGCAAAAGTAGCAGATAGCTACTCTTTTTTCTATTTAGCTTTTGCGGGCACATTTTTTAGGTTTTCAGAGATTCTCTCTGTCCACCAGGCCCTGTTGTTTCTGTTATTACCAACTTGCAAAATAAAATAAAGGAAATTTAATATAATTTCCAAAAAAGAAAAGGTGCCTACGGTATTTGTTGCTTATTGCTAGTAATGCCTATCTGAGCAGCATATATGCATGATCTTTTGCATAGTTTCCATTTCCTGTTGATTAGAATCAACAGAGGGGATTTTTCCTACCTCGGTCTATGGTATTTTTGCCTCCAAGGTAGCCTTGCCTCCAAAGAACACCCAGAACAACGAAAATAAGGAATAATGCAGAAGCTACAATTCCAACCACAGCACCAGCAGAGATCTTTTTGCTCCCACCTAAAGGAGGATCAAATTCTGCCAAGGAAAATACCAAAGAACCACAATAATCAAACAACAATATCAACATAATTAATGAAATAAAATATTATCATATCTGAATTCACTCCACAAAATAGTGGTAACCCAATTTTTTACAACTGGATCCACTTGGCCAATTCAAATGATGAAATCCAGATTTCATAGGGGAGAGAAAAACAAGGAGGTTGGCCTCCAGTCAGCAAAACTGATATCACCTTCCCCCGACAAGTCGTTTTTAACATGTTATTAATCTTTGAAAAGCTTTTCCATAATATTTTCAATCATCTCAGTTTGCACTTGCAGATATTTCTGATCTTTTTCATTGAATGCAACCCAAGTCAAACATATGATTGTTGACTAGACTCTCAAACTCAAATCGAATCAGTTAGCAGTAACGATGTTTTAATAAACATCGGTATATAAGACATGTTATGAAATGGAGAATGGATATTATTACATGAACGACAAGAAAAAGACCTTTAAAAAAACAAACAGTTTACCAGGATCCACAGAAATAGCTGATATGAGAGGACCATAGGTTCCTCTAGCAGGGATGCCTGTTGTCCCTTTTCCAGCCCAATATAATCTTATCTCTAAGGTCTTACTAGTTACTTCAACTGCAGTAAAATTCTTCACGATTTCCCTGCCAGGCCCTCCAGCTTCGTCTGCAATATTGAAATCCTTCAACACCAGTATTCCCTGCAACAAAATGATAAATTATAACATAATAATGTAACATAGTATTTTTTTAACAGGATTACCTACCTACCCACTAAATATTTTTTGATTATCTACCTGAAGATAAACATCAAATATGCGCCTCCCAAGGCTATGATAGCTTTCGTCATCTGTGAAAATTATCTCAGCAAAGTGGAGTTTCACAGAGTAATTTCCATTTATTAGACAGAGTCCATAGTAAGTGAGGGAAGTCGGAGAAAGGCGTGCCCTGTCATACAATTGCCAGTTGGGCATAGAGAGAGCGGATGTGTTTGTTGCAACTAATATGTCTTGATCCTGGTTATCATCCATGAAGTTTCCAGTGCTGCTAAATGCCCAATGATCTATAGGGTTTATAAAAAATTTTGCAGGACTTGCTCCATCTGTATCTTCTGAATATGTGATGTTGCCGTTGACAGTTACTCCCCTTCCACCACAATTTATATGCAATGAATAATGACCTGCCACACAAAGATAGCAACAACAATACCTTCAGAATTTTATTATTTATTATTTATTATTTATTATTTTTTTTGATACGCAAGTTTTGGGGTTCTAGGGGCCTCACCTTTTTCATAAAAAATTGGAAAAAGGAGGTACAAACACATATATACAGAAAGGCTATCAAACAAACTAGATTCCAGGTTCTAACACCTTCAGAATTTTGGCTTGGCCATATAAAAAAGAGACCGACTCCTATCGATTATCAACAAGAAGAAAAAAAGGAAAGAAAAGAAAGAAGACTGACTCCTATGACTTATTTACACAAATATTTCCATGAAAAGGACCCATCTAGACCACATGGCATACATAATTGACGGAGTTTTAGTTGCTTCATGTGTATGGTCATGACTTCTGTGGTAGTTCATAGTAGATTTTGTCATTTGAAATGAAATTAGGGACAAATTTTAGATTCAAGGCATTAGTATTCATTTTCCCTGAAGGAGGGGTTATTGTAATTCTTCTCGTCTTTTTATCAACTTTCTGATCTTTTCACAAAATTCATTTTGGTCTTTCCCATGCAGTCTACGATTTGTTGGCCAATATGGATATGGATGATACGGATTCATAATTGTAAACAAACATCATAGAGGGAAAGCCTAAGACAGATTTGTGACGAAAAAGAAAGTATCATAATAACAAAGAACCGGAAAGAAAATTTTTATAGTAACAACTTGTGAAATTCCAAAATAAAGAACTTACGTGGTGGACAACGGTAGTTCATCAAGCATGGAACAACTCCAATTCTAGATCAATGAGATTAAGAACATGTGAGAATTATAGACTCAGGTTTAAATGCTAAATTTGGCTTTAAAAAATAGGGCAATTCGGCAAAACAGGATCTGTTTGGAAAATAATTAGATTATTTTACCGAAATTAAAAATATGTAGCAAAACAGGATGCACATTTCTAGGTAAAAAATTTGCATTCTTTTTGCTAAATACCTTCTGCCCAAAATTCTGTGCCTATCCTGTTTTGTAAAATATTTTCATTTTGGTATATAGTGCTAAATTACTTTCAAAGGGAATCCTATTTTACTGAATTTTAACCAATGCCACTTTGAAAAAATGATGGCTATCCCTAGAATTTATTGTGCAGATTTTTAAATAAGAAAGAAGAAGCTTACGAATTGTTTTGCAGCAAAGAGCTTCCGAACAAGTTTCTGAAAAAATAATAAAAAAGAAAATTTCAGTAATCGAAAAGAAGTAACAACACGAAGTTTGAAGGTACATAGAAGCTGAAATTACAAGTAGTTCTTACACGTTTGATTTTTGACAATTAGCTAATCCAGAGCTCTCCACCATTGTAAAATTATTGTAAGAAAGATCTCTACATGTCAAGATTTTGTAGTCATAAGAACTAAACATTTTATGAAAGATAATCCACAATGGTCAATATCACATAATCATTCACATTTTTAGCATAAAATGCACGATAAGGACTTCATTATTGAAAATAAACTACTATTCTTCCGTACCCTGAAATGGAACATGATCAAGGACCTTTCTTATTGTATCAATTAAATTTTCTAAAGGTTCACTTGATCGAAGAGAAGATCCTGAAAAATCTGCTATTTTGCACTTATAAACCACCCAACCACACTAAGATCAATTAGGAGTGGAATGATTGAGTACCTTGAAAACCTCCCCATGCCACAAAACGTTAGTTGTTGCTTCAACCACAATTGAGAAGTTTTTAAGAGGAAAATGGCAGCTAACTAAAAGTGTAGATGATTTAGAGTGTGGCTCACTTGATCAATACAAAATCCAAGATTAAGAATTTAGGCCTACTTGCACGGGAAAGAGAATCCTATGGCAATGTTTGTGGCAACGGATTCCGAAAGTGATTACATTTATCCCGGTGACAAGATTGTTATGTAATGATACATTTAGGAAAAAAAAAAAAAAGTTGATTATACTATTGTAACGTGCAAGACAAGCTAGGAAGCAAATAATGAATCTAGATTATTTGGCCAAACACATGTAAAACTAACTAAAAATGTATTTTAAATTAAAAAAAAATAAATTACAATGAACAAAAGGATGGCAAAAAGACTAAAATATCCCATAGACTAATATATATACACACAAACACACCCCTCAAACATTCAACACGTGAAAAAAGATCATCAGAAGTTTGCTATGAAGCATCTGAAGTCCCGAAACTATCAATGACTCTGTTAAGTATAACTGATAAACAATGCAAGGAAAAGATGTATAAAATATAATAATGGAAGGCCTTTATTAGGGTAAGAATACCAAGGGAAATGTTGATGGGATGACCCAAATATACTGGATCTTTAAGGCCTAGGCTTCATCTGCAGTTTCTAATGCAACCTAGTCTTATGGTTAGTGAATACCCAGTTTTTCTACAAGTGTTATAGTTCATCTAAGCAAGGTGCTAAAACTTGGTATCAGTCAACCTCCAGATCGATACTACCAAGGGATGTCCAATGACTAGTATTGCTGGATATCTGTTGATAATGATGCATATCAGCCAAATACTAATACATATCGGCCGACCCTGAACCCCTTATCACCGACACGTATCAGTTGATACCGGACGATACTGACCCCATATCACCGATATGTATCTGCTTATACATCTGATACTGGCCGATACCGATACAAATAATGGTATCGGATCGGACTGAACTGATACGTATGTTAGCCAATTTTTGAAACCCTGCACCTAAGTCATTTGTGCAAGAAAAGAAAACATAGAAGGAAAAGTTAAAAAGGCATATTATGTGATTAGTAAACATGCTTTCACACCAGTCATATAGTTAATGCCATTTGGGAAAACCTATCAAACCTGAAGGGTAATTGGCTAGTCTTAGAACTTCTCAGTAAGAATATGATTTTCAGAAGTTTGCTGTGTGAGCTTATCAAAGATAGTTCATCAATATTAGGGGAAGAGGCATAAACGAAAAATCAATGAATAACATGAAAAAATGATGAGCGAATATTTCGTGAGAAGATATTCAAACATCATTATTAATATTAAAATTTTCTACGTATCTAACTTAAAGTGATACATACATGCTTTCTCCTTTTTTCACCATCCACTCAGGCACGGGTCCATTGAGAAAGTTGCTAGTCAAATACCTAATTACAACCCATACCATCAGTTTACGGTGATTGAGCAGTTTTCTTATGTAGCATAATTGCATTAGCCATCATAGTAAACAGATGCGAAATGATTAGATGAAATTTGATTACTTACAAAAGTCTGCTTTTGGCCAAAGCTCAAGGTGGTTGGAATATTTCCTGTCAACTTGTTAAAGCTGAGGTCTCTGCCAAGAACAACCATGAAACTAAAGAGATAAGTATAAATGTTTCATCCCACAAGAAAGCACTTCAGATTATTCATTAAATTTTCTCAACTGTTTATTTATAAGTAAGTCGATTAAAAGCTGACCTAGAGGTTGCAATATTGTCAACTTTCCATGAGAAGGCATTATTTATTTACTGGGGAGACAAAACTACTATTAATTAACATGTCTTGCCAAAATCAGTCATTTAAAGAAGCATGTTTTTAGCGGTTCACCTTCATATCAAACCTGAAGAGGAAGCTTCAGTGCATACCCAAGAGAGTATCATTGATGCTTCCTATATATTTATCCAAATTTGCATCCATAGAGAAGCTCACATAGTTTACTATAACTACCATACAAAATTTTAATTCCTCGCAACCATTTGTAATAAAAAAGTTAATCTTAGAATACAACTAAACAAAGATCATATGCTACCACCCTCATTTCAATGTGATAGAGATCCAAATTCTGGGCATATGAAAACAGTAGGTCACTGTTCCTAACAGACTTTCTATAAAGGTTCATGGCCTCGATTTTCTAGGACCGCCATTTCCCAGTTGATGCTTTCTCAACAATAGGAACATAGATCATAATCGAACTCAATCAGAAGTCTTAAGATCTTGGTTATCAATTATAACTCAATGAACTTTTTACACCTCTTCAATAATTTTGTTTGCCAACAAGAAAGGCCATCATCTTTTTATTTTCTTTGGGCACGAGTTCGGCAGTTTAGTCCCCAAAAACTGACTTGAACTCCGGGTTTCATTGCACCACAACATCTTCCTTACAAGTAGTAAAGCAAGCAAATAAGAGTGACATCTAACGAAGAACATATTTGTTTTCTCTA
Source organism: Chloranthus sessilifolius (assembly GCA_021018995.1). NCBI lineage: Eukaryota > Viridiplantae > Streptophyta > Magnoliopsida > Chloranthales > Chloranthaceae > Chloranthus > Chloranthus sessilifolius. Next base: position 115,003,711 of record CM037591.1, on the reverse strand, counting down.
TCAGGATCAACTTACAAGGTTTGTTTGTTATTTTAATAAGTAAGCTGGGATTGAATCTGTGATGTCAAAAAAAAAAAGAAAAAAGGAGAAAAATAAAAAAAAAACCTTACAAGTTTTTCAGTTTCGTCATTTGTCCAACATATGGAGGGATCTCTCCCGAAATATTACAATTCCTCAATACCCTGCACCAATCAAATTATTAATTATCTACTTCAATAGCACTGCACGTCAAAGAGAGCAAGCATTTAACTCACAGTGTCTTCATCGCCGCCTGATTTGGCAATGGTGGGAAAGCTGATTCCATTCCATTCATGTCACTAATCCTCCTGTGTATGGAAAACCCACCGAATCTAGTTTTAAAATCCAATCCAACCTTTAAAAAAGGGCGATAAAAATTAAGAAGGCTCTACTTACATGTCAGTTATACTACTCAAAGCCGAAATGGACGTAGGAATAGGCCCTTCCAAACCACTACTCTGAATTGCTCTATTAATGGAAGATATAATTAATCAAATTTAGAATATATTCTCTATAAGGTACAAAAAATATTAAAAGAATAAGAATGCTTACAATTTTTCCAGATGGATCCAGTTCTCAATAAAATCAGGTATCTTTCCAGTAAAGTGGTTATCGCTTATCCGACTGCATGTGTGCCCAAAAAGAAAAAAAAAAAAAAGAATCAAATCTCGAACTATCGCTAGCTTAAAAAAATAATAATAAAAATTATGTACACATACAAGTCCTGCAAGTTCGTTAGATTTGCAAGCGACGCCGGCAACTCTCCAATAAAATTGTTCGATGAAATTAAACTGTACACGCGAAAAGCAGAGCCATGATCAGCCATAGAACAATAAAATTCGTCAAAGAAACACCAATTATAGTGAATCCCAGAAAACAAAATCACATATAAGGATCAAAGAGAGGCCTTACATTCGCTCCATGCCAACCAGGTCCCCAAGCTGTGGAGGAAGTTCACCAGAAAACTGGTTGTACTCTAGGACCCTAAACAAAAACGAATTCTATATAAGATTAACACTGGATCAAGCTCCAAATTCAATTCACAAAAGTTTGAACACATACAGTGTTTTGAGAGTGGTAATGTTTCCAATTTCCATTGGGATTGGCCCTGATAAGCGGTTTCCAAGCAAGGAGCTGCAATTAACGTCTCCCACTGTTAACTTTAGAAAAACAAAGCTTGGATTTGCTAAAAAGAACCAGGAGGGCGCATGGTAGAGAGAAATGGAAAACTTACATGTTCACTAACGGTAAAGCAGCCCATTCGACAGGTATTGTGCCGTTGAGGTAGTTGCGAGTTAAATCGCTGGAGGGTTAGTTAGATACTTAAGTTTAGCATAACAGAAGCGCAATTTAAGGAACTATAACTGATAAAATCTAACGTGAGCAGTGGCTTAAGTTACGAGGTCTCACATTTCTTCGAGGTAGGGAAGTCTGGTCAATTCTCGTGGCAGTACTCCGGGGAGACTCTGAGATTTGAGCATTCTGCGATAGGAAAGCGGAACGGCTTCTTAACTTTTTAATGCTAGCAGATATATTGAAGGCATCCATCACGTTCTGAATAGGAATGGATTTATGGGCTAAGATATATGTATAGCTAGCTTATTTACAAATGCTTTATAAACAAGTCTTTCAAGTTGAGCTGGAATTTGGCTGGCGGTTGACTAGGGATGCAAGTCTTTAACTGAATCCCGAAACCAAAATGATTCATTTCGGTATGGGGTGTGTACCGAACTGAATACCGAAAGGATCGGTATCGGTTCAGTTCAGCACACCGAACTTGCATCTCCATGGTTGACCAACTCTGTCACCAACTGTGGTAAAAGGGTCATCAATGGCCCCAGCGCACCAACTATGGTGCCGGAGTCATCCACTCAGGTTTTAGTTGACAGTCCAACCTGTGGCATTCAAGCCCTATCTCTTCCAATGTCCTGATAGGCTCTTGATCGTATGGTGAGAAATTGTTCAATGACACATTCTTTGAACTGAATCTAAACTATGTCCACATGTACTATAAATTAGAGAATCCATTAAAAAAATGATCCAAATGTGTATAATTAGGGTGTTTTTGCAACCAGAGATTCTTGTGTTGCCACTAAGGTTTCCGCATGCAAAAATTGTGACTTTTTTAGGCTTCCACATGCAAAAACTGTTAAGACCTTTTATACTTGAAGAGTGGAGGTCATCTTTCTTCTAAATCTCTCGCACAATAGAACTTGAGATCATAGGCGTATTAATTTTTTTAAAAAGAGGGATCATAGACGTATTATAAGATGGTCAAATGTTGATTCCATGTTGCACACATTCCAAAAGTGATCGTGATTATAGGTATACAATAGGCGTGGTTCTCTGGTCATGTTTTGATATGTGCGCCACATAGAATCAACATTAACATCTAACCGTCTTATTGTATGAAGAGATCTCAAGATCTACTGCGTGGAAGATTAGGACGAAATTTTTTTTTATCATTTGTTTTAAAGCATCAACAACAGTACTTGCATTTGAAAATAGGAAAGAAAAAAAATAAGTACTCTTACCATTAAGGGAATGATTGCCCTTTTTTGGTACGGTGGCATGGCCGCCCAAAATAAAGCCACATTAGCATTCATTTTTTAGGCAATTTAGGCAATCCAAGACATGGAAGATGATACCTTACAGTGAACTGAAGTGGGCGTCAAAAATCACTCACAACTCATCTAAGGATTTAAACTCTCCAATCTAAAACACTCCTTAATGAAGTACTGTTCATTAACTATCGAATTAAAGTACACTAATTTGGATGGTTTAAATCCTTTGATAGACATTTTAACTGATGAATCTAAGATTGGTCAAAGATTTGCGCCACATGACCTAAAAGTGATCAGTCATGGCACTATTTGTGTACATGACGTTAAACACTATGAACGCTGATGGTGCATGAAGCATAGTAGCATACACTTATTACTGTACCAACTCATTGCACAAATCAGCAAGGATGATGTTCCTCATCCACATTGAAATACAAATTAAAACTTAGAAAATTGCTCTCTAGTACGTGGTCGTAAGTTTCAACCCTCAACCCTCCGATGTGGTTCATTTCAACTAGCATGTGGCACCCAAAATTTAAAATGACAGCCGTTCCCCTAGGGCCCACCGTCCGTCGCATCCAATCTAAAGCAAACCCGAACTGGATAGTTCGGGCTGGCTTTTCAGGTTTGGATCTAGGCCAGGTTGAAGGTTTCGGGTTTGGGCTGAGTTTCAAATCGATTTTGGGCTGGGTGTTATTCACACTCCCTATAGTAAGGGGCCCAAGTTATCTATGCGGCCCAAGCTCACACCTTGGCCCATTTACATAATCCGTCCCTTCACCACCCAGCCTCATTATTAAATTAGCCCAAAACCTTGGGCAGAAACCGCCTGACCCAGCCCATTGACAACCTTACGCCGAAAGTAGCTTAAAACTATGGCTGTGTTTGGGATTCTCTCTCGAGAAATAGTAGCTCATGAGTGATACTCTTTAGTAGAGTGAAAAAGTTAAATTTGGGTATCTTTGAAAGAGCAATTTAAACTTAGCTCTTTTAAGTTGGCTGCTTTTTGCCTCCAAAGAACAACCCCAAACAATGTGAGAACCCAATTATATCAAGAAATTCCATTAAAAATGGACGTTCAGAGATCTAGACTTAAACAGTTTGACAATTTCTTTAGCTATGAGATCCGTGAGAGCTTCCTTCACGGACTCGTGGGCTAAGATGAGGGATGCCTCCAATCACAAATTTCAAACGTACATGCTTGTGACGTGGCAGACGGTATTGTTGCCAACTGGGAAGGAGCAGTTGCACGTAACAGCATTCTCAGCGTCTTTGGTGGCATTGAAAGTTGACCAGCCCGAATTCCCAGAGCATGGATCGACGCTGAAATTCCAATTCGTTTTCCCCAGCGTCCTTGCGATTTGTTTCAATGCGTCCACTGTTAAAGTGATGATAAAAATGGAGAAATTAAAGGATCAAAAAGTAAAAAATTCAGAAAGTATTAAAAGAAATAACTAAATTTATATGCAAAAATTAAGTAAATTTTTTTTTCGGTTTAAGACGAAAAATTATATTTTAATATAAAAAACATAAGCCTCAAAAGTTTGTTAAACCTTTCGAGCTTTTTACGAAAAACATGCTTATAGTTTTAGCCTATATACTACTTTAAACAGATTTATAAAAAGAGGATCCACACTTTTTAAGGTTCCTAAAAAGTTATTCCGTCAATGAGCGGAGGAAGGGTTGATTTAAAAAACACCCCTCTGATTCTTCTTCCTTTTCTTCGTAGTAAAATTGGAGAGCAGCTAGCCCGGGTAACTATTCTGATTTTTTCATAAGAAATTTTCAGTGATCTGAGATGCACTAAGAAAGATAAGCTGAAAATTACTCACAAATACCTTATACCACATCTACCATTGACCTTTAACCTCAAGAAAGGGTCAAGGGAAAGGTTTCATATTTGAGCAAAGCAATTCATCTAATGGGTTAAGAAGTTTCATACCTTCATCTGTGACTAACGTGGCACCATCTCCCAACGTTCGGAAAAAACTCAAAGCAATAACCATAAGCACAAAGAAACGTCTGGAAAACATGTTTGAGTTCCAAATTAAGACCTGGTTGCTTCAGATCCTAATTAAGGAAAACTTGATCTCCTGGTTGTTGCTTCAGAGCTGAAGGAAGCTCTCTTTCTAGATGAGAATTTAGATGACGAACCAAATGATCTTTCAACTTTTCAATTTTTAGGAAGTGGTTGGGTTTGGCGTGTGAAGACTCTGAACTCTGAAGAGAAGAAGTTAAAGGCTGTGAGAGTGGAGACAAGAAGAGGGAAAAGTGGATGGTGGTCCCTAGACATTTAATTTAATTAATTGGCGACTTTGTTCCAGTAGTATTCTGACTGACTTCAAATAATGAACTACTCGTTGACTTCTGTATGGTAACTTGATTCGGATCTATGGTTAAGAGGAAATTTTCATTTCTTTTCTTAAAGAGAGATGGGTAGATGCATTCTGGGTAGATGCAAACCCTAAACCAGGCCCCGATGCCGAACCGAAAACCGAGGTTCCCGAATTGGTCCAAGCGAAGAACACTGAACCAATTTTGGTTCAGTTCGGTTTCGGTTTAAGGTGTCAAAAACTGAAAACCGAGGGGGTAGGATGTGTAAACCGAAAAATAGAGAAGAAAAATCGAAAAAAAGAAAATGAAAAAATCAAGAAAATACATTAAAAAATAAATTAAATGCCCACACTAAATCGAAACCGGACCGAAAAAACTGAAATATTTCAATTTCAATATCAATTTCAAAAAAATAAAATAAGGATACCGACCAGAACCAAATCGAATACCGAAAAATGGGTACACCAAACTGGCTTCTTGAATTTCAAGTGCACACTTAGCCTACGAGTGTTGGATCACAAAGTCAACGAGTCGGGTCGGTTTATGTGCTCGACACAGTAAAATATCAGGTCGTTGAGTCAACCTTACTCTTTGAGAGCCCTATAGAAAGGGAGCCATTGGAGGTAGAGCCAGAATTTCTTCTTACACGCAAAGTTAGGCCTCGTTCGGTAACCCAAAATCTGAGCAAAGCCCACGTTCGAGAGCCAATTTTGGGAAGCGGGAATCTGAGTGTTTTCTGAGTGAAAACGACGTTTGGTCGTCCGACCAAACCTCTCGGATTAGCTCAGATTCTGAGCTCAGAATCTGGGTTGGTGAAGTATACTCCTCATCCATCTATGCAGCTGATCAAAACTATGTGTCCTCCCCAGCTACGCAGTAGCTTCTTTGAAGCTACTGCATCGTCTTCCCCAACCATCCATGGCGATAGGTAGGGGCCAGCCTCGATTCAAAAACACCTGCCTCCATCTCTGCTCCGATTCCCTTTGCAGTGCATTCACATGGCCCTGTAATCGATGACGACTCAGTACAGAGTCGGCATCGACTCGGTACAGAATCGTCATCGATTACATAAAAAAAAAAAAAAAAAAATTTTTTTTTTTATGTAATCGATAACGACTCAGTACAGAATCGGCATCGACTCGGTACAGAATCGTTATCGATTACATAAAATAAAAAATAAATAATAAATAATAAATAAATTTTTTTTTTTTTTTTTTTTTATGTAATCGATGACGACTCAGTACAGAATCGGGATCGACTCGGTACAGAATCGTTATCGATTACATAAAAAAAAAAGTAAAATTAATTTTTTTTTTTTTTTTTTATGTAATCGATAACGACTCAAGATGTAATCGCATCGATTTCTCGCATGTAATCGTATCGATTACATAATTTTTTTTTTTAAATATAATCGATGGCGACTCAGATAGAGCCAATGACGACTTTGTACGAATCGATGGCGACTCTTAAAATGATCATGATCGCGTACGTAGTCGATATCCCCTTTTTCTCATATCTATCTTTAGAATTAGCGGTTTTATATTGTAGTCTTCAAATCTGACGGCAGAGATCTCGTGTGTTGAATGAGTGTTTGGTTTTTTTATGTGTATTGTTCTCCTATCCACTTTGGTTATGTATATATGGCAGTCGCTGTGATTTCTTTATAGTTCTCAATATGAAGCTTGTCTCTTTCATATTTTATTATTTCTCGTATAAGCAAATCATATGGGTTGTGTATCGATCCCAAATGACTCTTCTCGAGGTGAGGGTCACCGTCAGGGGTTGTCATACTCATCACTTTATGGTGACGACGTTACATAATCGTGTAATGGTAGTGTTAGGGACCCATTTTAAAAATAATAGTAATTAAATCAAATTCAAAAAGACTCAGTCAAATATGTTCAAATTTCATCTCGATTGGTTGCCCGTAAATTTTTAGAGAAATTCGAGTACGGCACATAAACCGATGATTAAGATCACGTTTTTACGGTCGTAGTATAACCACTGATTGAAGCTATTCTGAGGATTTTCTGAGAGGAATCTGAGTGGTTTAAGAACAAAGGATTTTGAGTTTTGTAAGAATCTGTCAGGAATCTGAGTGGTTAAAGAACGCATATGGTGAAAACCAGGAATCTGAGTTTGCTAAGAATCTGTCAGGAATCTGAGTGTCCAAAATCTGAGCAAAATCTGAGCTTTTCTGGGAAAAATCAGGAAACACCCGAACGAGGCCTTAGAAAATGAGTTAATATCCTGTATGTGTTAGACAAGCTTAATGTGCCTCATGTCATAGCACTCGAGTGACTGGTTTTTGGGATGTCTGCCATATGGAATCCATTTAAATTCAATAATTGTCATCATTCGATTTAAAGTTGTAATATATGGAATCCATTTAAATCTAATCATTTTCATTATTGGATTTAAAGTTGTAATAACCATCTAAAATTATCGACAGATGATGGAAATTGCTTTCGTTGCAATTATTTACAAAATATATTGATTGTATTGATATCGGCTCCGAATGGCATAACTCTTTGCTAGCTTCAATCATAGTAGAGTTAATCTGCTTTAGCAGATTCTCATCTTCTTTGTTAAAATCATGCTACCTGCTTTAGCAGGTACTCTTTCACCTTGATAATTTATTGTTTTACTCCGGTAAGGAGCTAGTAATGAGCAAGGAGGTTATTATTAGAGCAAGTAAATCCTTTCTTTCCAAAGAGTTAAAAAAGAAAATAGGAGTCAATTAAAGCAGATGAACTCCGCTATGACGAGAACTAACAAAGAGCTATGCCATATGCAGCCATCATGTCTGTCAAATCACAAAGAACATAATTGTCCCAAATAGTACAAATCACAAAACATGAACCGACTACCAAGAGAATTAGTGGTCGGGTCAGGTACCTCATAATGGCTCAAGATAAAGAAAATATGTGGAGAATTGGGTGGGTAGGTGTGAAGAGGAGTTGAGGGAATCATACATAGAAAGGGCCAAACTGCCCCCCAAGCCACTACTTGGCCCCGCAGGAACGTTCATGCTCATGTGGCACGTCATCACCGGTTGGCACACATACTCTCACAGTTCACTAGTACCTTTAGTTTTTTAGATTAGGTTTTTTGTGGGAGCCATTACTTGCAGTTGGAAAATTGATCCTTGCATCGAATTTAAAATAAAGACTTGTAATTTTGGCGATCTTTGCTATATGAAAAAATCGAGAATCATTCCCCAGTTGGCGCACATGCTCTCAGAGTTCACTAGTCCTTTTTTGATTAGTTTCTTTTGTCTTTTTTTTTTTTTTTTTAAATTTATGGAGGACAGATTTATCCTTCATAATGGAATCTCCATCCTCATGGTAGTACCTTTTCCAAGGACTATGGAGGACAAGTTTTTCTAATTTTGTTAGAGTTGAATACGTGAGAATTAGGATTTGAAACTCTTTATGGTGGCAGATTCTCACAGCTATGGAGCTTAAGCTTAGAGATGAATCGATTCTCCTTACCATCGATATTGAGTTTGATGGAAAACCAATGGTTACCATCGATAGGATCGTTCCCACAGAGAAGACTGAATATCTTATTGTGACAGCCCGAATTTCGGCACCTCGAAATCCGTGCCATCAGCACGATCATCTTGACCGTGCCCCTTAGCTAAGCACGGAACATTGGTATATCAAGCAAAAAAATGAAATAGTAAATGAAACTACGGAATGTAAATCTATATAAAAGCATTTCTCAAAAGACAGTTCTACCCTCATGCCTCTGCATGAATGGAGAACCGATTCGAACCATCGATGATAGCAATCATCATGGATGGTTCGCCCCAAAAGCATAATCCCAAAACCCAATATATACATTGTTTAACCAAAACAAGGCTTGACATACCAAGCCGTACAAATCTCTATCAAAAAGCCCTCAAAGCGGCACAACGGAGTCCTCTAAAAGAAGTCCTCAGGAGGTGGCTCCAACTCTTCACCGGCCGCAAAGTCCGACTCATCGGGGTCAGCGTCTCCTGAAGCCTCGGCAGCTGCTAGTAGTGGACCTGCGACGTATAGTCTATAGGGTGAGCTACATCCTAGCTCAATAGGGAACAAAATATAGTTGAACATATAAATTATTACTCACATATATTTCATGATATGCCATGCATGATGTGCCTATGCAGTTATTGATGGAAACAGTTAAAAAGCATTGTATTTTACTGGTAGTTACTTATGTCTTCATTTATTCATGAATGATGCTGAAAAGGCCAAAAGTAAAACTTAAACTTTCAACTTAAGTAATCCTCGAGCGATATAGCATCGAGCCCCGATGAGATACCCATCATCGTCATCTATATAGACACTTTTAACGTATTCCTTGGGAATACTATTTAGTACCCAAGCCCCTTTCCCCTGGGGATTGGTGGCGGGGTTTCACTTATCTCAAATCAACACCCCTGGGGTGTGCTTACTGTGTACGGATAAGCCTCCGCACTGGCCTACGATTTCGCCGCCATATCGGTTAGGATATCCTGCCGTGTCAGTCGTGAATATCCCGCCACGTCGGTGGGGTACCCTATCAAACCTCAAATAATAAAAATATCGGTGCCTTACATATAGTTATTCACCGTGTAAATGTGCTATCTTATATCAGTTAGGCCCTATCAAATATGATTCAATATTGGATACACCCCTGGGATGTATCCATTCACTTGCATCACACCTGATGCCCTTACCTCTTTATTTCCTCATCCCCTAGGGATGTTTCATTATATTTACTCTTATGGATGTCACACACACACACCTTTCATAATTCTTAAGAAATAAAAACAATTTGAATTGAATTCTATATCACTACATACATGCTCTTGTAAAATAAAGTACATGTTCAAGGTGTTCCCTACCTCAAGTCTTTGTTTGATCAACGCATCAAGGTCCCACGTGACTCCTTGTGCACTAGCTCACACGTACCACCTATGGTACCACATAATATGTGAAACACATCACTAAGGATGTAATAAAGGAGGTCCAAGACCCTCCATGAAGCTTAAAGTCAAACTCAAAAGTCAACGTAAACTAGTCCAGTCGATTAATCGAACTCCAAAATCGATTAATCGAAATTCAAAATCGATTAATCGATTCTCAAATTGACTAATCGAGATTCTCATTCGATTAATCGAATCCCAATTCGATTAATCGAATTTCTCCACTCAGTCCATTCGATTCTCAATTCGATTAATCGGATTCCCAAAATCGATTAATCGATCCCAAATCGATTAATCGAAATTTGAAATCGATTAATCGAAATCTCATTTCGATTAGTCGATTTTCCCAAGTCATTTCCTCCAGCCCCCTGGGGTCCACTGGAGGTCCCCAGTCGATTAATCGATATTCAAATCGATTAATCGAAATTCAAAGTCGATTAATCGAAACTCAGTTCGATTAATCGAACACGGGTTTCCTTGACTTTTCAACTTCTTGGCGAATTTTGATTAATCGAATCTCAATTTCGATTAATCGAAATTGCCAGATTCAGCCTCCTTTTGAGCTGTTCTTTCCAACCTTTTTCCACTCTTTTTTCTCTATTTTTCTACACCATTATCCTATAATTTAAACCATTTTTAACTACAAATTAACCTTTCAATCTATGCATTTAAACTACAAGAATTTTTACCTTCAATCAATCTCAAATTGATTTAAATCAAGTGGTTGGAAAGGCTAGGGTTCCAACTTTTGCTTGAACGGATTCCTCGCGTTGAATCGGCCTCTTTAATGCTAGAGTCCCCCCTCCAATCACCCAATAACTCTTGTTTAACCTTCTTTACTCCTCTCTCTCTCTCTTCTTTACTCCTCTCTCAACAACCCAAAAATACAAATTTAGGGTTATTAAACCCTTTTATTTCTCCCCTAACTTGCGTGTTGAACACACACACCGCGATAGGTGTATGTGACTTCGCATTTACATCATACACCACATAAACACTCAAACTATCACATCTCATCCGTTCATCACACTCTATGCTAACTATTGAACTCCTAATTGGTCAAACCTGTGACCAATCGAGCACGAATCCCGAGGTCACGGTTTAACGTGATTTTTTGGGATATTACATCCTCCCCACCTTGGGAATTTTCATCCGCGAAAATAACCCAAGGTGCGTCGGTTGGGGTCTCTCCCCCCCCCCACACTCGCAGGTGAGGTGGTCGAGTAGACTCAGATGCATTTAGATAGTTACAATTACCAGCATAGAATTTAAATTTGACGAATTGGAACAATTTACACAAAATTTTGCTTCGTATTTATAATTGAAACTTTTTACAATGCCAGATAAGTTGGCGTACAAAACAAATCTACAGGTATATAATCAAAATGTAAAAGTAAATACAAGACTCAGACAGTCCCCTCGCCAGGCTGGTCGGGTGCTACCAGGGCTGGTGGGTCTGCTGGAGCTGGCTGTCAAGTGCAGGAGACTGTCAAGTGGCAGGAGGTAGTGGCGTGGTGGAAGCGCTTTGTATTTTGAGCGGATGTAGATGTGGAAGGAGCCGCGTCAATAGTGGCGGTGGTGGGATGGAAAACGGGTCCTCGGTGGAAGGCGGTGCGTCCAACAATCCACTCCTCCTCCTGAGCGAGGTAGCGGCAGTAGTCGGTCGGGTAGATGTAGCGGAGGGTATGGAACAGAAGGAAGTCCATCCTCCGGTTCATCCGCTCGTTGTTGGCCTCCATGCGAGCCAACACGTCCTCGATGGTAGGACCGGATGGAGCGGGGCGCCGGCGGTATGATGAGGTGGGTGTAGCGGGCGCAGAGTGAGCGGGCGGTGTCGGTGAGGCTGTGGTATGAGAGGTAGCCCTCTCCACTGATTGCTCGGCCGGGTGTGCCCCACTCACGGGTGGGTCCTGCTGTGGTGGTGGGGGTGGTGGCGGTGAGATCGCTGCTGTCAAGCTGAGCGGGACCCAAAGCGGTAGGGTCCGCTGAGCAGTTAGAAGCACGGTCCATGAAGACTTTGAGAACGTCTTCACTGGTCCATCGCCCACACCTCGGGGCGATATCAAGATACTGGAGCGTTGGAGTAACACTCCAACATGCTCGAGATCAACCGAGCATACGACATTTTCTCCTTGGGCCTCAAATTGCCCTTCATTAATTTCCCTTTTATATATCTCATCCCCTCTAGGATGAGCATGGTGGCGTCGAACCACCGGCCACAAAAGGCCGCATATAGTGCCTGCTGCACCACATCTATCCGCTCGGTGTTGTGCCGCAACGGATAGAGATTGCACTTGATAATGGAATCAAGCATCCACATGTAGTGGGGAAGGTCGACCTCTTGATGGAAGATCCCGACCCCTTTTTCCCGTTTGTCATGCGGGTCATGATCTCTTCAAATCTCACTTCCTCTTCAAAGGGTGGGAAGAGGGTGGTCTCGGGGGTAAAGTCGAGGTAGCATTCAAGCACCTCGTGTATGTGACGACGAGTGATCGTGTAATCTCGACCCTCAATGGTGGTCTTGATCACGTCATCAGTCGGGTCGTCCACAAGCCCTTGGTAGAATAATCGCACCAATCTAGGGTAGTAAGAACCCCGGATTGGTTTGAGAAGATTGCCGAGACCGGCATTGTTGAGGTAATTTCGAGCCCATTGGGTCTCGCCCGGTACATCGGGATTTGTGAAGAGGGTAGGGTCAATGAGGTACTCGACCTCAAAGGTCTTTGCGGCCCACCATTCATTTGGTTGCACCACGTTAGTGGGTGGTGGGGGCATGGGGGTCGATTCGCGGGAAGACTCGCGCGAAGATGCGCTTGTCGAACCGGAGGTGGTCTCCGATGCCGATGGTGATGGAGTCCTCACGGGCGATGGGGTGGGTGGTGGTGGCGCGCTGCTTCTCCAACCCAGAAGCTTGGAGGTTGTCTTCTTTGAAGACAATCGGGTTTTGGGCGGCATTTTGGGCGAAATAGCAAAATTCTAGGGCTTTAACTAACTCAAATTGAAAGAAGATCACGATTTTTAGGGTTTACCGTGGGTTTTGGAGGCGTGAGCGTGCAATTTCGATCCGAAACACCAACGAAAAGCCAACCCTAGGGCATCGGATGGTCGAAGAAGAAGAAGAAGGTCAAACGCCCAAAATTTTCGAGAGCTGAAATGATTCGAATGGGGAAGAAAATCCCCAAATTTCAATATATAGGCCCCGGCTCGATTAATCGAAATTCAGAATCGATTAATCGAGATTCAAAACTAGGTTAAGCCGCTCAAAATCGATTAATCGATTTCCCAAATCGATCAATCGAAAGTCAAAATCAATTAATCGAAAATATTTCGATTAATCAAAATCGTATCCGTTTAAAAATTTAAGTTTTAGAGCTCATCGGGCGAGCCGACATTATCAAATCCATTTCGATTAATCGAATTTCAAAATCGATTAATCAAATTACTTCGATTAATCAAATCGCAAGAATTTCCAAAAATTTTAGATTCTTGTTATTCGATTAGTCAACAATGGTTCGATTAATCGAATTTCAAATCGATTAATCGAATTTATCATTAATCGAAATTGTTTCTCTGACTTCAATTTCTTCCAAGTCCCTTCAGTAATTCGATTAATCGAACTTCCAGTTCGATTAATCGAAATCTCAAATCGATTAATCGAAACCTCCTCGATTAATCGAAATTTCATTAATTCATTCCTAATCTCTTCTAACATTCCCAGTTTGTTCGATTAATCGATCATGCAGTTCGATTAATCGAGATCTCAATTCGATTAATCGAATTCCGAAAATTGTATTCTGTGTCTGTCCTAACTCTTATCCCAATTTCCAGTCACTGGCACATGCCAGTCGACTAATCGAACAAAATCGATTAATCAAAATTCCAAATTGATTAATTGATTTGAAATTCGATTAATCGATTTTGCCCAATTCCTGCAGATTTTCAAGTTCTTTGGTCCTTTGATTTCTTTTGGTAGTTTATGACATCAAGTGGTTCATAGTTCCATAGAAATGCATACACTTGGTCATGTACATACTAAATCTGTTCCTGTAATCATACTTTGATCAAAACTTCCATTGAATTACAAGTATCGTGGAAATTCCACAAACATGCTTGTGGTTTACCTTGGATTCTCACGTCGTTGGAAACAAGGCTGGATATTGTTCTTTCACATTGGCCTCTCGTTCCCAAGTAGCCTCTTCTTTTGGATGATTGTTCCACCGAATAAGCACTAAGAGAATCACTTTAGTGTGCAGTACTTGTTTCTTTCGATCCAAGATTTCCACTGGTTCCTCTATCATGCTCACGTCCTCACCATCTCCATAGGTTGTTTTCCTAACACATGAGATGGATCATTTACATACTTTCTGAGCATTGATATGTGGAAAACGTTATGTACCCGATCAAACAATGGTGGTAAGCCAATGCGATACGCAACTTCACCTACGCGTCCCAAAATTTCAAATGGTCCAACATAACGTGGGCTTAACTTCCCTCTCTTGCCAAATCTCATTACGCCTTTCATAGGTGACACTTTCACAAACACGTGCTCACCCACTTTATAGTCGACACTAGTCTGCTTCATGTCGGCGTAACTTTTCTGTCTACTCTGTGCTGACTTCATCCTTTCTCTGATTATTCGAATGACGGTGGCATTGTCTTCAAGTAGTTTTGGCCCTAACACAAAATTTTCACCTGTTTCCTCCCAATTGAGGGGTGATTTGCATCGTCGTCCATACAGAGCTTCATACGGTGCCATGCCAATGCTCGTTTGGAAACTGTTGTTGTAAGCGAATTCGAGCAACGGTAGATACTCATCCCAGTATCCTTGCATATCTAGCATGCACGCTCTGAGCATGTCTTCTATCACTTGGTTTACTCGCTCTGTCTGCCCATCAGTTTGAGGATGGAAAGCTGAACTAAAGTCTAATCGTGTTCCCATTCCTTCCTGAAATTTTTTTCAAAACTTGGATGTATATAGTGGATCACGATCTGAAACTATGCTGCTTGGAATCCCATATAACCTTACGATCTCTTTCATGTATAAGTCTGCCAGTCTTCCTGCCATATACATAGTATTGTACTGCAAAAAGTGCGCTGATTTGGTCAATCGGTCCACAACGACCCAAATGGCATTGTATCTCTTGGCAGTACGGGGTAATCCAACAATGAAATCCATCGAGATTGATTCCCATTTCCATTCTGGGATTGGTAAAGGCTGCAATAGTCCAGCAGGATGTCTATGATCAATCTTCACTTGCTGACAAGTCAAACACCGTGACACGTATTCGGCCACGTCTTGCTTTAGTCTTCTCCACCAGTAGTTCTTTTTCAAGTCTTGGTACATTTTGGTGCTACCAGGGTGGATAGCATAATTTGACTTATGGGCTTCATCAAGAATGGTTCGTCTTAGATCGACATTGTCCGGAATGCATAGACGGCCCTTAAACAATAAAGAACCATCTTCTTTAACTGAGAAGTCTGACCTGATGCCTGCACTCACGTCTTGATGAATCTTTGTTAATGCCGGATCTTTCATCTGTAGATCGTGGATATGTTCAAATATCACTGGCTTTACCGATATGTTAGCCAAAAAGGATCCGGTGGCTTTTGACTCAATGTTCGTGATCAGAGAATGCCGTGTCTTCCAATAATTTCCATCGGTGCATACCCAAAACCAAACAAGCTAACTGAGTTGTACCCTTCCGACTCAATGCATCGGCTACTACATTCGCCTTGCCTGGATGGTATTGTATGGAGCAATCGTAATCCTTGAGGAATTCCATCCACCTGCGCTGTCTCATGTTGAGCTCTTTCTGTGTAAACAGGTATCGGAGGCTCTTATGATCGGTGAAAATTTCAAAAGTCTCACCATACAAGTAATGTCTCCAAATCTTCAGCGCAAAAATGACTGCTGCTAGTTCTAAGTCATGAGTCGAGTAATTTTTCTCGTGTTCTTTCAGCTGTCTTGATCTATAAGCTATCACCTTCTTGTGTTGGTTGAGTGCACAACCAAGGCCATTGTATGACGCGTCGCTGTACACGGCGTATCCTCCACTGCCTGAAGGAATCGCTAGCACTGGAGCCGAAGTGAGTCTCGTTTTGAGTTCTTGAAAACTCTTTTAGCATGCCTCACTCCACTCAAATCTTGAATCTTTTCGTGTCAGCTTCGTGAGAGGTCCCGATATCTTTGAAAACCCCTCGACGAAACGTCGATAATAGCCTGCTAAGCCCAGAAAACTTTGGACATCGGTCACTGTCTTTGGTTGCTCCCATTTAACCACTGCTTCTATCTTTGCTGGATCTACAGTGACACCATGCTTTGAGACGACATGTCCCAAAAAGCTAACCTCTTCCAACCAAAACTCGCATTTGCTGAGTTTGGCATACAATTGGTGTGCACGTAGCGTCTGTAGAGCAATCCTCAAATGTTCTTCGTGTTCCATCTTCGATTTGGAGTATATCAATATATCATCAACTTACACTACGACGTAGGAGTCCAAGTGTGGTTTAAACACTCGAGTCATCAGATCCATAAACGACGCCGGAGCATTCGTCAACCCAAACGGCATCACAAGGAATTCATAGTGTCCATACCGTGTCCTAAAAGCTGTCTTCTGGATGTCCTCTGCCTTGACTCGCAACTGATGATATCCAGATCTCAGGTCGATCTTGGAAAAATACCTTGCTCCTTGCAGTTGGTCGAATAGATCGTCAATTCTAGGCAAAGGGTAGCGGTTCTTCACAGTGAGTTTGTTCAATTATCGATAGTCAATGCATAGTCGCATTGACCCATCCTTCTTCTTGACAAACAAGACCGATGCTCCCCATGGAGACACGCTCGGTCTAACAAACCCCTTGTCCATAAGCTCTTGTAGTTGTTCCTTCAACTCCTTTAACTCAGCAGGAGCCATTCTATATGGCGCTTTCAAAATAGGCTCTGTTCCTGGTGCTAAGTCAATGGCGAATTCTACTTCTCTCTCTGGAGGTAGTCCAGGCAATTCCTCTGGAAACACGTCGGCGAAGTCTCGCACAACTGCTATCTCAGAAATGACATTCTTTTCTTCCTTGTCCTCCTTTAAGGAAGCCAAGTATCCACTGTAACCCTTCCTGATCATTTTCGGCCTCATCACGAGATCGGCATGATGACGACCTCACCCTTGAAACCGAAATGATCTTCTTGTGTTGGGTCCGAAATGACTACCTTGTTCTTGCAATCGACGTAATAATGTCGGCCAACCACCCATGCCAAGGATCACATCAAACCCTTGCATGTCTAAAAGATCAACTTTGCTTCCAATTCATGCACCTCTAGGTCTCGAATCACATAATGATGGATTTGCAAGCTAACTCCGTGTCTACTAACTCTCAAATTTAATAGACATGAGATAGGACGTAAGTCCAACGCCTCAGAACAATCTTCATCTTCTTGGCGAACGTGGAGTGATTTAATGAGTGGGTAGACCTCGGTCTATCAACACTCTAGCGTCATATCGAACAAAGCATCCTTTTTCATATATAGTTAAAGTACCTATAGTATACATACATACAATAATTTATACATCAATTTATACCCTTAATTCACATATAGATTTAGTATTGAGAAAAAGAATCTATGCAATTCCTAATGCATGCACCTTCTCTATCTAAAATTTTAATGAAAGGGAAATTTTCTTTAATTTAAAAGAGTCTCACCGATGACTCGCTTCATGAGCAAAGGATCGCATAAGTTTCCTCTCAACGAATAAGCTTCCTTGCTTGAAGGGGTCGTGGTGCTGCAACTGAAACCGTCTTTCTTTTATCCATCTCGGAGCAATCCTTGATCAAGTGGCCCACCTTGCCACATCGGAAACAACCCCTAATTCCCGCTCTGCAATCCACCGTTCTATGAGGCTTGCCACACTTTGCGCAAGTCTCCCGAGGTGCGAAAGAAACAGTACGAGAACCCTTTGTGATAGTGACGCCAGTAGACATGGCAGGGCTCTCATATCGTAAAGGTCTCCCCAACGCAAGTAATGGAAACCTCTGTTGGTGTTGTTGCTGCGCCGGCCTTCCAAAACCTCCCTGAAACTGTGGTCTCTGACTTTGGGCCATGAACCTCGGCTTTTTGTTCACCGATTCATAGGTCCCCGTCCTTCCTTGTTCATTTCCTCCTCTTTGCTGCTCCCTCTGTCTATATCTGTTATTGTTCTCCTCTTCTACAACCAACGCCTTGCTCATGACTTCTTCATAGGTCCTCAACTGAAATGGAGCTACGCCTCCCCTAACCTCAGGCTTCAAACCTTGCTGAAACCTCTTGGATTTCATCACGTCGGTAGCGACGTAATCCGGAGCAAAACGGGCAAGTCGTAGAAACTCTATCCCATACTCTCTCATTGTCATTCTCCCTTGCACTAACTGTAAAAATTGTATCTCAAGCTGGTTCCTCACCACTTCCAGAAAATATTGTTTGTTGAACTCCTCAACAAACTCCTCCCAAGTCTAAGGCAACTCTGGGGTCTCCTGAGCCCGAGTCCGTATCATGAACTTCCACCAAGGCCTAGCCTCCCCATCCAACATATAAGCTGCCCATCTCACACTCTCATCTTCCGTGCATGTCAGCACGCTAAAGACTTTCTCCATCTCCATAAGCCAGTTCTCAGCGGCCATTGTGTTTGCCTGCCCAGAAAATGAAGGAGGTCTCATCCTCCTAAACTCTGTAAAGGATGAGGGCACAGGCAGCGCAGGTCCTACAGGTGGTGTAGGTGGCTGCTGTTCTCTTGACGCATGAGCGACAAAGGATGCGGCTTGTTGTGCCATGGCAGCTGCCATAGTCTCCATAGTGTGCATCATCCTTTGTTGCTCCTCTCTATCTTCTGTCTTTCTCTCACTCTCTCTTGTTCTCTTAGATTTTGATCCTGACGATCTCGATCCTCTTCATCATGCTGTCTACTACTACTGTCCCCTGGGGCCTCAGTACCTCCTAAAGGCACTCTATTAGTAGGAGAGATGTAATCATCTCCACTACGTAGACTCCTCTGTTGGCCTCCCCTTGGTCGGCCTCTTCCTCTAGATGACATTTGCGGCTGCATTTGAAACTAAAGTTTCGTCAGCAGAAGTCCCTATGTTCTGACCAAAATAACGATTGTCAAAATTGCTAAAAGAAAGGCTCTGATACCAACTGTGATAGCCCGGATTTCGACACCTCGAAACTCGTGCCATTAGCACGATCATCTTGACCGTGCCCCTTAGCTAAGCACGGAACATTGGTATATCAAGAAAAAAAATAAAGTAGTAAATGAAACTACGGAATGTAAATCTATATAAAAGCATTTCTCAAAAGACAGTTCTACCCTCATGCCTCTGCATGAATGGAGAACCGATCCGAACCATCGATGATAGCAATCATCACGGATGGTTCGCCCCAAAAGCATAATCCCAAAACCCAATATATACATTGTTTAACCAAAACAAGGCTTGACATACCAAGCCGTACAAATCTCTATCAAAAAGCCCTCAAAGCGGCACAACGGAGTCCTCTAGAAGAAGTCCTCAGGAGGTGGCTCCAACTCTTCACCGGCCGCAAGGTCCGACTCACCGGGGTCAGCATCTCCTGAAGTCTCGGCAGCTGCTAGTAGTGGACCTACGACGTATAGTCTATAGGGTGAGCTACATCCTAGCTCAATAGGGAACAAAACATAGTTGAACATATAAATTATTACTCACATATATTCCATGATATGCCATGCATGATGTGTCTATGCAGTTATTGATGGAAACAGTTAAAAAGCATTATATTTTACTGGTAGTTACTTATGTCTTCATTTATTCATGAATGATGCTGAAAAGGCCTAAAGCAAAACTTAAACTTTCAACTTAAGTAATCCCCGAGCGATATAGCATCGAGCCCCGATGAGATACCCATCATCGTCATCTATATAGACACTTTTAACGTATTCCCTGGGAATACTATTTAATACCCAAGCCCCTTTCCCCTGGGGATTGGTGGCGGGGTTTCACTTATCTCAAATTAACACCCCTGGAGTGTGCTTACTGTGTACGGATATGCCTCCGCACTGGCCTATGGTTTCGCCGCCATATCGGTCACGGATATCCTGCCGTGTCAGTCGTGAATATCCCGCCACGTCGGTGGGGTACCCTATCAAACCTCAAATAATAAAAATATTGGTGCCTTACATATAGTTATTCACCGTGTAAATGTACTATCTTATATCAGTTAGGTCCTATCAAACAGGATTCAATATTGGATACATCCCTGGGATGTATCCATTCACTTGCATCACACCTGATGCCCTTACCTCTTTATTTCCTCATCCCCTGGGGATGTTTCATTATATTTACTCTTATGGATGTCACACACACACACACCTTTCATAATTCTTAAGAAATAAAAATAATTTGAATTGAATTCTATATCACTACATACATGCTCTTGTAAAATAAAGTATATGTTCAAGGTGTTCCCTACCTCAAGTCTTTGTTTGATCAACGCATCAAGGTCTCACGTGGCTCCTTGTGCACTAGCTCACACGTACCACCTATGGTACCACATAACATGTGAAACACATCACTAAGGATGCAATAAAGGAGGTCCAAGACCCTCCATGAAGCTTAAAGTCAAACTCAAAAGTCAACGTAAACTAGTCCAGTCGATTAATCGAACTTCAAAATTGATTAATCGAATCTGATTCGATTAATCGATTCCCAAAATCGATTAATCAAAATTCAAAATCGATTAATCGATTCTCAAATCGATTAATCGAGATTCTCATTCGATTAATCGAATCCCAATTCGATTAATCGAATTTCTCCACTCAGTTCATTCGATTCTCAATTCGAGTAATCGGATTCCCACAATTGATTAATCGATCCCAAATCGATTAATCGAAATTTGAAATCGATTAATCGAAATCCCATTTCGATTAGTCGATTTTCCCAAGTCTCCATTTCAGGGTCCACTCGAGGTCTCAAATGATTAATCGATATTCAAATCGATTAATTGAAATCCAAAGTCGATTAATCGAAACTCAGTTCGATTAATCGAACTCGGGTTCCTTGACTTTTCAACTTCTTGGCGAATTTCGATTAATCGAATCTCAATTTCGATTAATCGAAATTGCCAGATTCAGCCCCCTTTTGAGTTGTTCTTTCCAACCTTTTTCCACTCTTTTTCCTCTATTTTTCTACACCATTATCCTATAATTTAAACCATTTTTAACTACAAATTAACCTTTCAATCTATGCATTTAAACTACAAGAATTTTTACTTTCAATCAATCTCAAATTGATTTAAATCAAGTGGTTGGAAAGGCTAGGATTCCAGCTTTTGCTTGAACGGATTCCTCGCGTTGAATCAGCCTCTTTAATGCTAGAGTCCCCCCTCCAATCACCCAATAACTCTTGTTTAACCTTCTTTACTCCTCTCTCTCTCTTCTTTACTCCTCTCTCAACAACCCAAAAACACAAATTTAGGGTTATTAAACCCTTTTATTTCTCTCCTAACTTGCGTGTTGAACACACACACCGCGATAGGTGTATGTGACTTCGCATTTATATCATACACCACATAAACACTCAAACTATCACATCTCATCCGTTCATCACAGTCTATGCTAACTATTGAACTCCTAATTGGTCAAACTTGTGACCAATCGGGCACGGATCTCGAGGTCACGATTTAATGTGATTTTTCAGGATATTACACTTATAGTTCTATTTATTTCTTCTTTTCTACTCTTTTTTTCTTAAACTTTTATTTATCTTTTAAGATCTTAAACTACTAGAGAAATATGAATAAAAGAATTATTTCTTAAACTAATTTGCAAGAAAATAAATCTAAATCCTCCTCTTTCCAGATAATGGTTATCAATCACAATCCTTCAAGTCTCGGATGTCTATAAAATTAAAATATCGTTACACCGTATTGCAGTCTTCTAGAATTTGGGCGTCAATCAAAAACTAAAATTCTTTAACACAGATTTAATCTAATCAATAATTCTCTTAAATTTTGGGCGTCAATCAAACTCAAGAAAATTGAAGATGGAAAAGTAAAACTATTATACTAATCTACAAATCTCAATCTGAGTTGTCAATTCAAATAAAAAACTTGGAGATGTTTATAAAGCAGTAAAAGTGCATAAAAATAAATCTAAACTAGAAAACAATAAAAATTATATCTTTCACCCCTCAGTTGCAAGCGTCAATTACTTCTGAGAAACTACGGATATATACACTAATCTTTTAACTCTCAATCCCAGTCGTCAATTGTGAACGAGGAACCTTGGATATCTAAACTAACCTACTATAAATTTGATCGAAAGAAAACTCAACCTCAGTCATCAATTGATGCTGAGAATTCCTTCGATGAAGAATTCTTATATGGGGCTCTCTTATTTGTAGATCATAAGGAGTCGGTTTATATTATTCTAGTCCTAATAAAAGAAACTACTAAAAATAAAAGTTTTCTAATATAACTCTAATTCCTAATTTTATTCCTCCTTGCTTTGAATGGTTGATGCGTTTGGATTCTATCCTTGATTTCAGCAGTAAAGATCTTTAGAAGTTTATCTTCATCATTCTTCTCGGATTCGTGATTCATCAAACTTCTAATTCAAGAGTCCTTCTAAATTGGTGCATGGCGGTGTGGATTTTTTCACTTCATAATCAGCAATAGAATGCTTCAAATTGTACAATCGTAGATCACGATTTCTCTCTTTGCATAGCTTTCATTTTGGACATTTCTGCATTTACGATCAATCGCTTTTTCCTTTGTACATCGCACTTTGCTTTTGAACAATCGTAAATCATGATTTCATACTTTCCTTTGGTTCCGTTCAATCTTAAAGTATGATTTATGGCTTTCAGTAAGCGTTGAATCGCCTTTCTCGTACAATAGCCTTTCTTACTGCTTTTTGAGTTCATTTTGATGAAAATTAACACTTTGGCTCTCTTTTACTGTCTATCCTTAATATCTGCACATCAGTAGCTTATCAGTAGCAAACTGGGGTCTAACATCACTAAGGTAAGGGTGGTAAAATGGTAAATTCTGTGACTGATCAGTGCTCTCCATGACGGACTGTCCTACTACTGTCAATATTGCTATCGACTTCTTTGATAACTTTTTCAGGGAAATAAATCAAAATAGACCAAGGCTTTGCAACATCCATCCCAATTTGATTACTAGGATCGAGGCAGATCAATTGGAAATTGGTTTTCATGAAGAAGAGATAGTGGCCGTCATCAAATCCTGTAGCGCCGAGCGCGCTCCTGGGCCGAACGGATACACATTGATATTTTTTCAAAAATATTGGCCAGTGATCAAATGTGATGTTCTTTGGATGTTTTCCATACACAAATCTATCAATGCTACTTTCATCGTTCTTATCCCTAAAGAAAGATGAGCGAACAAGTTGTGAAAGTTTAGTCTAATCTCCCTGGTCACGAGCCTTTATAAGATCATCGCTAAAATTTTAGCCAATAGATTTAAAAGGGTGATGGGGTCTGTTATATCGAAATCTCAATGTGCCTTTATCGAGGGTAACCAAATCCTTGATTTAGCTGTGATTGCCAATGAAAGCATCTACTCTATGCATTCATCCAAACAGAAAGGGATCCATATTAAAATCGATATGGAAAAAGCTTATGATAGAGTAAGTTGAGATTATTTACTCTAGATGATGAAGAAAATAACAGTTGGAGATCTTAGATTCACGACTGTCTTTCTACTACTCACTTTTCTATTATCATAAATGGAAAGGCTTGCGGTTTTTTTGAGTCTTCTAGGGGCTTGAGATAGGGTTGTCCTCTTTCTCCCTACCTGTTCGATATTGCCAGTGAAAGTTTGGCTCTCCTATTTCAGAAGGCAGAACATGGAGGTACCATCATCGGTTTTTCAAAGCTTAGATATAATTCTCGTATAAATCTTCTCCAATATGCAAACAATCCTCTAGTTATGTGTGGAGGAGATCCTATCCAAATCCACAATGTTTGTAATATTTTAAAGGCGTAGCTTTTCGGCCAAGGAGTTAATTACGATAAATTAAATATTTTTGGAATCAATATTGATGATCAATCCTTGAACAGTTGGGCTAGTTCTGCTGCTCTAGTTTAGGCCACTTTTCTCCTCAAATATCTGGGAATCCCAATCGGAGTTCAGAAAATTAAAACCTCTGATTGGGACCCAGTCATCACTAAAATCAATGGTAGGCTTAATGGGTGGAAAAGTAAGATTCTCTTTAAGAGTGGTAGGTTGACTCTCATCCATTCTGTTCTTTGTGTCATTCCAACGTTTTATTTTATCTTTCGACAAATGTCCGACTAAAGTTTGTCAAGAAATCTAAAGACTCGAGAGGAACCTTTTGTAGGAGAATACAGAAAGTTACACCTTATAAGCTGGAATAAAATTACCCAACCCAAATGGGCCGGAGGCCTTGGCATCGACTCGTTATTTCTATGACCACTACTTTGATGATGAAATGGTGGTGGCATCTCGGAGATTCCTCGGACCAATGGTGGAAAGAAATTGTGATTCACAAATATCGTGTATGCGATAGAGGTTGGGAAATAAGAAATATCAAATATAACAACTCTTCATGGTGGTGGAAAGGTATCCTTTATGGTCGGATCGCTGATAAATGGATCAATTCTGAGTTCAGTTTTGAATCCAAGTTTCCCAATCTTTTTAGCATTGCTTCTGATCCTAAATCAAAAGTCTCTAAATTGTTTGGGTTTCTTGGTAATTCACAATGACAAATTGACTTTCGGCGTAGACTTAGTGATGTTGAAATCAACGAATTCAGTGAACTCTCGGGAATCCTTGATCATGTTTATCTTCATCTCAACCAAATTGATTCCAGACTTTGGCATAGCAATAAAAAGAGACAGTTTTCAGTGAAGGGTGCTTATTGTTCCCTTCTCTCAAACAACACCTCGATCAGTTGACGGCAATCTGGGATTTCAAGATCCCTTCAAAGGTCTCTTTCTTTCTTTGGTCCTTGTGCTGGAACAAATTGCCTACCATTTCCAATTTAAACAGAAGGGACATGTTTCTCTCTCAAAATTATTTCTTCTGCAACGACTACGAGGAGGACTCCGAACACCTTTTCCTTCTATGTGAAAGAATTTGACATGTTTGGTATAGATGCTTCAGAGCTTTCAACATTTCTTACTGTTTACCTGGTAACCTAATCTGTACCATTCTCGGTTGGGCCTCGCTCCCAGTCAGCAGAATCAAACAATGAATATGGGATCACTTACACATTTCCATCCTCTGGAATACTTGACTCTTGCGCAATGACATCAAGTGCAACGGAGTTTCTTTTTCTGAAGAAAATCTTACCCGATCTAGTCTCATATTGGTTTGCTACTGGGTGATTGCATCTGCGATCCCTCGATCTTTAACGTCAGAAGGTTCAGTGTCGATCAACTTCTATCTTTCTTGCATAACATGTAATGAGTTTTCGGATTTTCTTGTTTTGGTGGCATGTTTCACCTTTAGGGGAATTTTTTTTTTCGGAGGTTTTTTTCCAAACATTTCGGTTTCCTTCAATGTAGGTTTTTCCCATTGTGCTAGAGTTTCCTACATTGTACCCAAGTACCTACTCTAATTTTCTTCTAGAAGTCTGACTTTCTAGGTAGCAATTGTTGTGGTGTTGACTTAGTCTTTTATCGGTCCTTCCAAGACTCTTGCCCAGCTTTTTATATAATATTGAAGCAACTTTCAAAAATTTTTTTTTCCTTATTTCATTATCTAAGGATGCATTTGCAGTGAGCCTTTTCTCATTCGACATGTTCCAAGAGTTTAAATATCTGGATTAAAAGTATTAGACTTTGTTTTCCTTTGAAAAAACTGTCTTGATGGCATCTTTAGAGTCAATGTCAAATAAGGTTTATGGCTTGTTCCCCAAAACTCTTACCATTACTCAAAATGGGAATATTTTTTTCCTTCAAAAAGTGGAGTAATTTTTTTTTTTTTTGTCACTTTGAGTCGAATTTGTGTCAGTCATGAATCTTCAGGACTAAACATCACCACCACTACCACCACCACCACCTTGTCAACCACAATTATCACCTCTTTAGTACTATCAAATAACATATACATTAGTTATTGGAAAGTTTTAGATGATAGTTAGACAACAAACTTATATATTAGTCATTAAGAAGTCATCGTTGTTATATCCACAGCAAATGAAATATAGTTATAGATAAAGTAGTTTATGAACAAATGTATTTTTAGATTAATTAAATTTCCCCCCTAGTAAAAAGTTATAAATTTCTTAAATATTGAGTCTCAAAAAAATATATCTCATGTTTAAAATAATGTTATGTGAGAAGCAACATGTAATACGTTTCTTTTCAGCACTAAAAGTGTTTTTCAGAAAAGAGTTATCAAATATGGCTTAAACATAAACACCAAAAGAATTGTGCATAAGACAATCTTAACCATATGATCATTGCATTTCAAAGTTAGATTTATCTTTATAATCAATCATACGATTAGGAATTTTTAATTTATTTTAATTGTGACAAAAATGTTTCGTAATTGAATGTATATAAGTTGTGGTGGATGAATCATAAATTCCCCACATTCATTCATTAAGACGTTACAGGGAGATCAGAACCATAAATTCTCCACATTCATTCATTGAGATGTTACAGGGAGATCAGACTCGGCCTAAAGCTCACGCTGGTTAGAAGCTTTTAACTATCTAACCAAAGCACTTTTTGCTCCCACCCATTCACTACTTAATCATTCATTTGAAGGGTCATAGCTCTAAAAGTGCACTGACCTGTATTAATTGAGCCCCATCGCATTTGCAGCCAATTGTATCGTGCCACATCATCCGTCTGTATTTTGTCTGCGTAAATTTTTTCGTACATATAGCATATCCAAAAACAAGTAATCTACGTTGGAAGCCTCTCATTAGAGTAGATGGATACATCATACAGTTTAAATACTCCAATAAGTGTATTTGTTAGGGAGAGGTAGCTCACAACATGGATCAAAATTTTGGCCAAAATCTTCGAAATGCATCGGCTTCGGACCCCACTGAAACAAAATCCCTAAAATTTTTGGCCAAAATATCAACCCTTCAAATTATCAGTCGATATTTTGAGTAAAAAAAAAAGGAAAAAAAAAGGGCATCAAAATTTCGGCCTGGCCCACAAGATTTCGAATTTCGGTCAAATGTTTGGTTTCGGTCAAAACACTGTTGTCAGTCACGTCGCGCCACATAAGTTGTCTGTAAAATTGTCTCTAAAAAATTATTGACCATTAATAATATTTCCCACTTATATCTAGAAGAGGATCCGTTGTAAAAGTTAATTTATTTATTTTTTGTTGGCTAAATAAGTAAATGCGTTAAGAAAACAAAATTAAAACAAAGCCAACACGATAAGCAGTGGAGCATTGGCATTGTCAATCACCCCAAAAAGGAAAAAAATTGGTAGGTCAAAAATTATTTCTATCATAATATTATTATTATTATTATTATTATTTTATTTGTAGTGCCTCTACGTATTATTATTATTATCATATAAACAGCCCAAATGTAGTGCCTCTACGTAAAAATGTTTTCTTTTTTCACCTTAGGTTGTCGACTTAAGAAGGCCTGACATCAAGTGACATAGTTAATGAAAAATGGTGTCTCACATAACCAATAACAGAATAAACGTAGGGTAAATACGAACGCCCACGGAATCTTTAAAATAGGGATTCCATGTGACTGTGTATGAAGCAGTGGTTTTAAAATAATTTGTTAAAACCAATTGAGTCGATCCCAATTCAACCGAATAAAGGCTCTCACTCATTCAGCCGCAGGTCCAATTTTTAAAACGGTCAAGTATGACCGAGGGGAGTGGGCAGCAACTCAGAGTCAACGCTACGCGTTCCAGAAGTTGCCAGCTCAAATTATTTGGTTGGTCAAATATAGAGAGCTAATAACGTGTGGTACCATAAATGGGGCACTCAATTGGGTCATAGAAAACGAGCAACTTGCAGGTGATTTTTGCCGTCAATTATATCAAAAGATTCGCATGTTTTTACTTTCCCAATCAGTAAAATAGAAGTGGCTATTACAAATGGAAGGTAGGTTTTGTGTAGACAAATTGCAGGCGGCTGATGTGGTGTGACGGAATTGATTGTCCTGACCTACAATATTAGGGCCTCACTGTACTTACAGCCAATTATATCAACTTGCAGCCAATTGTGTCAGCCGAACACCATGATTGGTGCTCGGAGTCAATCTATTAGAAAAACATGAAGGCTAGGCATTCATGTGATTCAATGACCTTTTCCTACGTAAAAAGTTGTCATATGTGGACTCTTTGCCCTATCTTAGAAGATGGTAATCACCATGTTTGCCCTTCGTTCATCAACTGGCAACCATTGGAAGTGTTATGTCCAGAAAATCAAACTAATTGGTCCCTGGAACAATTCATGAGCGATTATTATTCTACATTTCCACTTGCAGAGGGTCACTGCTTGCTGCAATTAAGACGTGTGTTTGACTTTAAGAGCAGCCTTATTAGCTAGGGATTAGGTATTTATCCACTGATTCCAGTCCACCCCTCCCAACATACGTAAGAACATTCTGGACGAAGTCTGGGTAATGTCCTTTTTGGCCTTTTGAGAGACCTTAAAAAATTAGGCCCCTCTTAGATGGTGGTCCATAGTCCATACCCCAAAATTTACTGATCTGACGCTGAAGATGATAATGATTGAAATATGTGTAGCAGACCCAAAATAGTTCAGTGGCAAGATAGCTATGACAGCACTACAAAAAATAAGCTTATTAGCAGTAATTTTTCAAAAAATTATCGCTATTTATAAAAAAATTATTAAGACTATTAGCGACAAAGATATTAATAGCAGGGTTTTGTTAATAACGGCGATTTTTAGCTCCCGTTAATAGTCAATCAATCACAACAATTTCTTTAAGGATCAAACGCTCATGATAAGGATGAGAAGGTCGTTAATCAGTGTTGATCCCTTGTTTAAGAGTGCTGAGATGGAATGACACTATCAAGACCTAATTAACCTTTGACTTTTTACACACAAATTAGTTGATCTCAAATTCGAGCCCATATCTTTATGCTTGACAGCCCAAACCTTTTAGTATTTCACCAAGAAATGGCCCCTAGTTATGATCAAGGTAACCAAATCAGTATCGGGTATTGGTCCATGGAGGATTGATACGTATCGACCGATACCAATACGAATCGACTCATTTTAATTAATTAATTTTTTTTAAAAGAAGGAAAATATAGGTATCTGCCGATACTCGATATGTATCGGCTGATATGTTGGATACTCGATACATATCGGCTCTAATACGTATCATTATCGGCCAATATTTGATACCATAGTCATGATGATGTTGATGACCGAAAAATGCGTGGTGCCACA
This sequence comes from Chloranthus sessilifolius, assembly GCA_021018995.1. NCBI lineage: Eukaryota > Viridiplantae > Streptophyta > Magnoliopsida > Chloranthales > Chloranthaceae > Chloranthus > Chloranthus sessilifolius. Next base: position 114,974,436 of record CM037591.1, on the reverse strand, counting down.
AAATAATTCATTGGCAAGATAACTAGTGGCTTATGGTCAGTCAATTGGTCTAAAGTTTTGGCTAGCCAAGGTATCAAATAGGGGTTGATACCGATATTTATCGGTATTTTGGCAAATCGATACGCATTGGCTTCGATATGTGTCAAGTTTCGGTACCCGTATTAGCAAAACATCTCCAAGTTTTTCTAAAAGAAAAAATAAAAAATTTTGCGGATATGTATTAGTAATGGCTGATACGCATCCATACTCCATAGACCGATACCGGAGTTGACACCTTGTACATAATCCATTAGTGGAGTTAGATGGGCCACCATTATCTTCTATATTTTCTTAAATAAATAGAAAAGAATTCTATGATGGGTAGCTCAATTAGAACGGTGCTACGGTGCCCACCACAACTACACTTTAAAAAAATTATCCACTTAAAGACGCTTTACTTAAGGTTTAGGTACAGAGATATTTATTTTCTAAACTTGCATCATTTCTCACGTGATGGTTAAGTAGTTTTGGAAACTTTTAAATATGTTATAAAATATTGTTTTAGTGGGGCATCTTATGATGGAATGCTACAAGCCTCCGTCATAAGAAGAGCTATGTTTTAGTATATATGCATTTGCAATTAGTTTAATAGGGCAATGGTTAAGTCCTATTAGGTAGAATCATATTTTCAATCCAATGGTTAGGCCCTTGGAAATTGGAAAATTTTGGCTGCATGTCAAATGATAACCGAAACAGTCAAAATTCTCCAATTTCCATAGGCATGGTAGGACTGAAAATCCAATTTTACCTAACAGACCTGACCATTCCCCTAATTTAATAAAAGTGATAACACATATCTTCTTGTCTCATATAACAAAATCCAAGCCTCAAAGATGATATGTATGGCTGTGTCCGACCTGAGTGTTTTACCAAGTCAGGTACATAAAGTTTACCTGTCGGGCTAGTTCATAAATGAGTCAACCGATCTGACCCTTGGGTTGGCTCGAGTCAGTTGACTAAATGGTTGGGTCTTCTCGTTGTGTTGGGTTGGATTGACTCCACCTGAGTCAGGTCATGTTAATGTTTAGTCCCACACTAGGTAAATTATAGCTTTGTCTCTTCTCTTATATTATCCTAGTCCCGTCCACTCACAGCCAAATTGGTTTTGAGCTGGATGCATACATGCTCTTCTCTATTCTATGTCATCCACACTACAAAAAATAAGAATATTAGCGGTAGTTTTTTGCTGTAAAAAATTACCGCTATTAACAAAAAAACTTTTAAAAATTATTAGCGGCTAGGATATTAGCGGCTGTTTTTTGTTAATAGCGGCAGTTTTTAGCTGCCGCTAATAGTCTTATTTTTTGTAGTGCCACTTCAATTGTCTACGTGATTTGACTTAATCCTGTCAACATATGTCGGGGGAGGGGGGTATTGAAGTTTAACCTCACATCGGGTAAATCATAGCCTTGTCTCTCCCCTTATAATATCATAGGCCTCTCCACTCATAGCCAATTGGAGTTGAATTGGATGCATAGTTTAATCATGGTATTAGAGCAGACCCTTCGTCACTCCATGTCACTCAGTTCAATTGTCCACGTGATTTGGCTTAGCCCTGTTAATGCATGCGGGGGCATGTTGAAGTTTATCCCACATCAAGTAAATCATATATAGCCTTGTCTCTCCCTATATAATATCTCGGGCCCCTCTACTCTCAGCCAATTGGTTTTAAGTTAGATGCCTAAATTTATCAGGTCAACTTATCGGTTCGGACGTTGGGTCGCATTGAGTTTTCTAAGTTGGATTGGGCATATACCCTTAACCTGCTCCCCTAAAAAATATACCCGCTGGTAGAATTTGTATCATCAAATCTCAGTACTTCAAAACAAATTGTCCATTTTAAACTATCCAGATCGAACATTTTGATTGCTCAATGAACCTGTTTTTTTTTTCAGTTGGGGTGGCCTTCATATGATATGTAGCCACTCTGAAAGTTTGAACTAGACAAAAACATGCTGCCAGATGCCCCAAAAATGAGCCCGCGAGGGCTTTATCGTAGGGCCAACAAGTGGGCGCATGAGCAACTATTAATCTTTTTTCAAAAAATTATAATATTGTTTATTTTTTATAATTATAAATAATTTACAACTTTTCCAAAAAGTCAGAGAAATTTTAGGCTGCATATAGCATAGTTCTTTACTAGCCCTTGCTACAACAGAGTTCACTTGCTTTAGTTGGTTCCCGTTCTCTTTTCTAACTCCCTATAAAGGATGACTTACCTGCTCTAATAACAACCTCCTTGCTCTTTATTAATTTCCTAGTAGAACAAATAAAATCTGCTTTGACAAGGAGTGAGTAGAGTGGATGATAGAACTGTTGAACAAGTAAATTCTACATAAAATCTTGTTATAAAAAAGGAATACCTGCTAAAGCAGATAGCAGGATGTTAGCGAAGAGCAGCAAAGAGGATGGAACCTGCTAAAACAGGTGAACTCTACTATGACAGATGCTATCAGTGAGTTATGCCATACACAACCTAGTCACTATCACAACGATATCAACAAATAGCATTACTTAAAAGTTAGAAGTGACTTTTTGTAGCATCTATAAATATTAGGCTCCTAAAAATATGTGAAGGTCAACTTTTGTTAAAAACCCGTCAAAAGACATTCTAAGTGCCAACACCTATTGATGTCACGAGGAGAGCCGGCCGTTTATAAAAATATTTCGAAGGTGAAGAAAGCTGACCTATTGGGCTTGTATTTACTTATGGACAGGGACGTGTAGAAAATGATATACTACTTTGGTAATTCAGCGATCTCTGGTATTTGCCACTCTTAATTGATAAAATATGATAAATCATAGATTCTAAATCCTAATTAGGTTAGAGATGTCAACATTCGACCCATTTAAAACACATTGCATACAATTTTTTATCACTTTAAGTATTGGGTAGCTTTCTTGCACCCACGCGATCTCTGAAAAAACCTATGTGGGAGGCCTCTTACAACTCATTGATTGAGTTAAATTAGACAATAAAGATTGTGTTTCACCCCAATCTTCCACACAATAGATCTTGAAATCATGACGCACCTATCAGACGGTCAATTTTTTGTTCCACATGTCACTGACCCCTAAAATATGACTGTAAAATCACATTTGAGCATGATATGTGTCATAACACACAAGGTACATATTTTGGGGTCAAGTACCTAATACCATCTCCTTTGGAAACTTTAGTGTTTTTTATTACAACTACTTTATTATCTCCTTAATTAATTACAATACCATAATATAGAAACTTAATTATCAGATGAAATAATTAAAATATTACTGTAATGGGATAATATTGATATTTAATTACAAGAGGAATCTCAAAATTATTATTTTTTATCTCCTTGAGTATCAATTTTTTATGGAGCTGATTCCACCAATCATCATTTAAACACCAAAATGCATGGTGTTTGAATGATCTTACACCATTAATGGTTTAACATGTGGGCAATTCACATTGTCAAGTGATAGATCATAGACTGAAGGGTAATGGGTAACCCACATTGTCAAGTGATAGATCATAGGTTGTTAAGAGATTTGAACCATTTGATTTATGGACTCTAATCCTAAACCTTCGTTCTTACTTTCTCAATGGCTGATATTAAAGTTTACAAATCGGATGATTTCCATCCATTTATAGGCATTATCCTTTAGCTTAGACATGTTCCAAAAATGGATTACCTCTTGGACAATTTAAATTGATCACAGCTGTGCACCCCGTAAAATAATAGTAAACCACACTTCAAAGGAGTAAATTTGAAATGCTAATTTGATGATTCAAGATCACTTAACCATTTGCTAGGTGTCCTTGGGTTTGATGTCAGTGAGGAGCCATTGTTCCAATTTTTTTTGAGAGGGTACCATTATCTGTAATGGGAGATTCTTTCTTAACAATCAGGGTTGGCGTGTGAGAAAACCATTGACGGCATTCGATTTCTAGCTAACACACATTACAAAAAAATGAATGTGATCACTATATATCATCAAACTTGGTTCTTGGATAACTTTTTGAAATGTATCTCACCTGGAGCCATAATCTAAGGCCTCGTTCGGTTGCGATTTTTGCTGAGAATCTCGACAGATTCTGAGTTTTTTTGCAAGATCTGAGCCTTTTCCGACGTTCGATAGAGATTTTGGGGAAGCGGGAATCGGAGCCTTTTCCGAGCGATAGCGACGTCTGGTCGTCCGAGCAATCCTCTCGGATTAGCTCAGATTCTGAGCTCAGAAAACGGTGATGAAGTATACCTCTCCTTGGATGTATGCAGCTGATCCAAACTTCATCGTCAACGGTCATGAGGCGTCGAAACAGCTACGTAGTAGCTTCTGAAGCTAACCCATCGTCTTCCCCAACTATCCATGGCAACAGGTAGGGGCCAGCCTCGATTCTAAAGACATCTGTCTCCTAGATCATAGCTCCGATTCATAGCCGTTGAAAAAGGAGTGTCCAAGAATCGATTCTGATGAACTACATTCACATGGCTACAGCTGGGAATGAATGCAATGTGGTGGAAATCCAGTAGGGGCCAGCATCGTTGGGAGCTTGCAGAGATATGGGGTACTACTTTAAGCAGAGCTCACTCTGGTAAGACACATGTCTCCTACTCTGATTCATAGCTTCAAAGAGGTGATTGATTGGGGGCATTGAAGGCTATAAAATTCTCCCCTTGCCTCTCTTCAAACCATCTCTGTGTTTGCATTCCAACGCTACAAAAGGTGTTTGAATTAAGGCCAAGGTGAGTTTTTTTTGGTAAATTTTATAGAAACTTTGCCTTCTTTGCTATTTACAATCTACCACTGATGTAGTATATAGTTGGTGGTAGTGTTATTTGCAATTTACTGATTTAATGATATGCAGATGCTTTCTAAATTATCTATTTTCTGTGTTTTTTATGTCTTCTATTTGGGTCTTTGATCTTTTCTTACTTGCTCATCTCCACTTCTCTTTGAATAGAATTCTTATAATAAAAATCAAACCAGAGAGAGCCGTCTTCAACAAAATTGAATCTCTTGTCAGATGGATTTCCTCTAAATTTTAGTCTAACCAAGTTAAACTCTTTAATCAGTCGGCTGGTGCTTTCTTCTTTTTTTTCATTAAATTTATAAAATTTAAAGAGAGTCAACGTTTGCCGTTTAATGGCTTCTGATTCACAGGTTAATAAATCTAGAGTTGCTTCTTTACTTTGCTGTTTTTTTTGTTTTTGATGCTGATAAGAAATCTCAGCCTTATCATTGTGGTATCCCATTGCCACTTTTCAACATCCATGCATCAATTTAGATTGGAATTGATTATTAACACCAACATTTCAGAATTTAGCTTATTAATAATAAAAAATAAATGAAAAAAAGAACACCAAAATTTCACCCTAAACAGGAGTAATTAGTATTTATTTATGTATTAAAAAGAAAACATGGGCAACGAGGCATGACATATGAATATGTGGTTGGAAACTTGGTTATTATGATCAAAACATGCCTATGGCACGATTACGTATAGCATACACATGTTTGACAAAGGAAAAGTACAATGTCTTGCTTCCACGATGCCATCAAGCGACTTAATGCCTACACATATATATGATGATGTCAATTGAGAGAAAAATGAAAAAGACGAGAAACGTCAAATTAACACTATGTATTCGTAGTTTCAATATTGACTAAGGCACCATGAAAGGTAAATCAGCCATAAAGCATCAATGGCTCACTAAAAATATAAAGCAATTTGTCCCCTCTAAGAAGACAGTTAACTCGTTCATGAAAAAAGAAAGAAGAAATGAAATACTGAATATTCATACTAAGGAAAAATTCAGAGTTATCCTGTAAAGAAAAGCATAAAAAATCTGTGATTGATCCCACTTGTGAAATTTCGCTCCCCAATTCATTCAGAAGCCATCTGTAATTTCACCCATGAAATCTTTGAAATGGAAAATTCACGAGATAATTTTATCATTTTATATCTCTAACTTGTGGATTCAAAATCACGAGGAGCCCACTTACAGATTTGCTAAATAAAAATAAGCATAAGTTTATAGTTGAAGTCACTCTTTGTAATGAAACAGATTTAGGGAACAAGTGGGTATAGAGTAAAGTGAAAGTGTTTTCATACAAAACAATGATAAATTTCACAAGGTAAAATAGACTTAATTGGAAAACATTAATAATTCAATTTCAGGCTCTCTACCTATCTGAAGAAAATATAGCCATACAGTAAAGAAGTAGTAGAAAATAATTCAATTGCAAGTTCTTTTCTCTTTAAGCTCCTTTTTTTTATGGGCTACTTCTATTGCCTAAGACTGAAACTCTAACTGAAAGCTCTCTCTCTCTTTACGAAGAACGGAGTAATAGAAATGAAGCATCACTTTGCATGATGACCAGTCACTACCTCGCTAAAGGAACGACTATGGATTCCATATCCTCTAAATCACATTTACTGAATCACCTGATTTTGTTCGTTCACAGGCCACCTCGATTGCCAAAGAATCCTTCAATTCTCTTACAACCTCGCTCATAAAACGCTTGTGGATTGAGATGTTTGGTGTGCATGCCATTGCAATCTCGAGAACTTTCAAAACAGAGTTAACTTCATAATCCCCTTGAAAACTTGGATCAACCAAGTTTTCTATATCCCCGTTCGCAACCAAGGGACTCACCCACTGTACAATGTGAATCCTTGCTGAGCTCTTAATTATTGCTTCTTGGCTTGTGATTAGCTCTAACGGAACAATACCAAAGCTATATACATTGCTTCTCTCATTTAATTTGTTACAAATGTAGTACCTGCAGACGGCACACTTAAACAGGTTCAGCTCAACCGATAAAAAACATTTCACCTCGTTCGCTAGAACTAAACTCTCCAACTGATTGCAAGGTAATATTTCACAGCTCTTATCGCTTGAAATGTTTGTAGGGTGGGTGGGGTTGAGGGAATAACCTGACCCTTTAATTCCTCTGCTGGGCTGGTGCCCAGCTCTGTCCGTGGGCTTCCAATTGGAGTGTGCCTTTTCGGGTTTTATGCGTTTTGTTCCTTTTGTGTAGCTTCTCGCTACCATTTTTTCTTCTTCTTCCGCTTTGTACTTGTTTTTTTTCTTTAATGAATTTCTTTGTTACAGATCATTAAATGTGTTAAGGTAAGCTTAGCATTGGACCTCCCAACAACTACTCCCATTTTTCTTTACCATAGCATGGGTCCCTGACGGCTATTCGCAAAGCAACAAGTGGGCCAGGGGCCTTTTCGTCTTTTGTTAAGAAGGTGGTCTAATGGACCAGTCGCCTTTGGTACTTTTGTAGTCAATTTTGTTCAATAGCAACTAAATAATAGAAATAGGGTTATAAGTAGGCAGTTTACTATTGCTATAAGGGTTGCTTGCATTTTCAAATCTTAGCTTCGCTATTGCTCCTATGTAGTGGTCGCCTTTTTACGGCTTGGCTTCGAGTAGTTCTTTTCTACAAATGGGGGTGCTAACTTTACTTTAAAGCCATACGGGCATCTAACCAGAGTCTTTCACCCCCTCTGTTACCCCTTGGAGGTGAATTAGAGCTCGAAGGGAAGCCCTTCTGTGTGTGTGTGTGTGTGTGGTGGGGGGGTTATGTTGCTTGTGCAATTCAGCAGCACTTTTCTAGGATGTTAAGTTCTAAGTGAAGGGAAAACATACTTTGGATCAAGATATCCTGGGTCCCCACATGTTAGCTTGATATGTGAGTGATGCCTTAATTCACGAGAGGCTTGACAATCCAAAGTCCGATAATTTAGCTTCTAATCTCGCTTAAGAGGATGTTGGTTGTTTTCACATCTCTATGGATTATCTTTGCAACCATTATGCAAATACTCCAATCCTCTGGCGCAAATATTTATCATCAAATCATTATCTTGCAATAAAAAGACAAGTAACCAAAAGCATAAATTTCAAGTACGTATATTCTCGCTAACCTTAAAAGATCTACTACTATTCTAAGTCTGCTCCCAACTTAAATTATTGGAATTACTGTTTGCTGCTGTAACCAGTAGTAAACTTTGTAAGATTCTTTGAGATTGTAGTGTAGCATCAAAGTGGGAGATAGATTTAATTGACGTCATAGGAAGGTCCAAATTTACGATACCTGAGAGATGCTCTCTTAGATTTCCTTTAGCCATACTCATAGATGAGTGCCATGTTCTTTCCTTCATTACATTAACCAGAAAAAGAGGCTGTTTTCGTGATGGACTCTCATTAAGAGTTGAGCCGAGATACAAATACCAACCAACACGTAAAATTTCCAACTAATCTAGATACTCAATAGTTTTTTAATTTTGTTATTGACATATAATGGTTCAATGAATTTCAGTGAGACAAAAATTGATTACCTCTGTTTGGAACTTCTTAAACCCTTGAGATGATGATTCAGAAAGCACCTTGACAGTTGGAAAGTTCCAAAAACTGTGACAAAGGTCTTCTAATTTTAAAACTTTAATTATTAAATTACTTATATCCTTCAACATATTTCAATCTTCAACCATATCACTCCTCCCATTCTAAACTATAAACAAATATAAATATGTGTGTTAGTTAATCCATCTCCACCATGGATCAAAATTTCGGCCGAAATGAAGTTGAAATCCAAAATTTCGGTCCAATTTGTATGGGGTTCAAAATTTTGGATTATATAATAGATGTTGGCGGTTTAAGTGATCATGTCAAAAAACCGAAATTCAACCCAAAATTTTGATCCTTAATTCTGAGTATTGAAGTAAAGGCAATTGAGGTTGGACCGTTAAATAAAGGCACGGAAATAAGCTTAAAGAAGATATCGAGCTACAAGTCGATTCGAGTCCTTAGTTGCGATAGAAGTCATTTATAGAAAGAAGAGACCCCTCAGAGAATTTAAATGACTCTGTAATATATGGGGAGGTCTGGACATGTTTGAATGGTGAAGAGTGTTGGTTAGATATAAAACTCAAGACCACGAGGTCTTATAGATTCAAAACCCCTCTCTATGTTTTAAAAAAAAAATTAAGACAATAATTAGCAATTACTGGTCAATTTGCTTGTCATGCCAAATCAGACCAATATGTGTAAACGATTATATTGTAAAATGTATCGCATTTATTGACACTATATTTCTAAAAAATTAAAATTTCAAATAACTATATACCAAATTCGGGTATGGTACACTAAGGGTCGATCCGTAAATGTATCGACATGGTGCATCTAAAAACCAATATGTATCGGTTTGCTCTAGAAATTTGAACCATGTTAATTTTGTTTTACCAATTAGAAAATTAGACCAACTTGAAAGCATGTCTATTGATGGAGATATCTATTGGAGTAGAATTCTTATAATGATCAAATCTGCAATGAATTTTCTTCATCCGAATTGCGCATGTAAGTCGAGTGCTTTTGACAAAGCACTATATTGGGATAAAATGTTCCGACAAAACACAAGGAAATTAGTTTGTGAACTCAAATGTCCGTAGGCGATTGAAAGACCAAGTCTTTCTCTCGGTAGTGATAGAACCCAATTGTTGGTTCACAATTAGGGGTCAATTGGGTAAGTCAGAGGCTTTCGGAGAGGGTTTTCTCATTAAAAAAATAATAATAATAAATAAAAAACAAAGGCAAGTTATCTTTGTGTAGACAAAAAAAAATAAAGGTTAACAAAAAAAACACAAAAAAAGGAAGTTTTCTTTGTTTTTATGATGAAAAAGTACGAAAAAAGAATAAATTTGTGATTCAAAAAAGAACCCAAGGGTTTTGTGAAGAAAAAATTATCAATAAAAACACCTAAAATAAGGGAATGGTTTTATGATGAATATACAAAATGAAAGAAAAAATAAACCATGTAAATTCCAGCAAAACCCAAAAAAATAACATAAGAACATACTCACCGTTAGATTTTAGCCCCCAGAAGATTACAAATTAGACGCTGGAAACGATTCTTTGGGACTCTTTTCGCAGATTTCGGGTGGGTAGTTGAGAGAGATTGTTGATGCTTTTAGTGGAAACCCCATGTAGATGCTTTTAAAGGGAGACCGCTTGGTCTTCCGGGGTTTCTTAGAGCATCTCCAAAGAAGCTTCTCAAACTCGCAGAAATTGCCATTTTAGCGCATCGAGAGTCGACTTAACGAGCGATCGTTGGTCTTCTATAGAATCGCATCTCTTCGATCATGCGCTATTTTATCCGCTTTTGGTTTTTCTAGGCGATATTCAATCTAGGATTTCTTCTTCACTTGTCGGTTTTTCTTTGTTTTTCTAGGCGATATTAAATTTGGTATTTCTTCTTCACTTGTCTATTTTTTTGTTTATTATCCGATATTAAACTGCATATTTCTTCTTCACTTGTCTATTTTTTTGTCGCCATGTCGATATTAAATGCATTTCCGGGCATCTTGTCTGCTTTTTTTTGTTTTCATGCCGATATTAAATCCGTATTTCTTCTTCACTTGCCTATTTTTTTTGGTTTATCATGCTGATATTAAATCTGATATTTCTGGGCATCTTATCTGTTTTTTTTTTTGTTTTTCTTGCTGACATTAACTCATATATACCTTCTATATTTTGCTGTGAGAACTTAAATCTATAGAGCAGTAGTAGATTTCTATCACTATTTCTTGAAAATATATATTTTTTTAATTTCACCATTTTCCTATTGATTACAGTGGTAATGGGGCAAAGCAGGAATAGTCAGATTTTATTTTTTGAATAACTTATTTGGAAAATTCTTAAAATTTTCTTTCTTGGTCTCTTGTCCCATTTCGTGTTTTTAATTGTAGTATTTTTTTTACTGTTTTGGAACAAAGAAATGAGCAGAAGGAGACATTTTCTATATACAATATAGCATATTTGAATGAAGAGCCTTAAATTTCAGTAGCCAATAGTAACTACCGAAGCTGTACTTGCGTTGGAGAGAAATCAGGCATCACAAGATATCGTTTGATGTGTCACGATTGATCTGTATATATATATATATATACATACAACAGCCATCAACTACTGTTGTATATATACACTATGTACAACAGCGACTGATTATGCCTTAAAAGTTCATTTCTGTATTCTTTTTATTGAGTTTTTTTTGTATAATATGTTCTTCCACTTCCCATTAAACCGTCAGCTAAAATGTGGATTGAATCGTCACGCTTTTGTGAAATGATATCCATAGTACAGTAGGATGAGTGGTAGAATTTCAACATGTTATTGAAAGCATGGACCGATGATTAACACATAGTTTGAATGGATTTATGTGTTTGGGTAGAATTCAAACATGCTATTATAAGCATTGATTGATTTCTAACACTGAATCTGATAGATTAATGTGTTTAGAGCATGTACGTTTATACAAAATCAGTCCATGCTTTCATCAGAGTCATTAAGACGAGTCTATATGGTTGTCGTATGTCAACCGCCAAATATCGAGCCAAACCTTGTTTATGTAAAAAATCTAAAACTTTGATAATTTTTAGGGGAACATAAGTTATGAGTAGCCGCAAGGGAAAGGGTGTTGCCCCCGATAATGTCGGTCAGTCAAAAAATTTCACGTGGAATGAGCAACAAGACAAGGCCTATATCGAGGAACTGGTTGAGCAATACCATCTACGTCGGAAACTACCTAACGGAACGTGGCAAAAAAATGTGTGGCCTGAGATGGCCGAAAAGCTAAAGTCTTATGAGTGCTTCGAAGGAAAACTGGAAGAACTCACCAGAGATAAATGCTATAATCACTTGAAGTCAGTGAGGAATAATTACTCTAGGATGAAGAAAATTCTTGATACTAGTGGTTTTGGTTGGGACAATGATAATAAAATGGTCATTGCAGAAACTGATATATGGGACAATTTCATTTCTGCACTGGTTAGTAACTACGAACTTTAACCTTGCTTGAGGTGTGAATCTAAACAGTCGTACATAATTTGAACATTTCATTTAACCTAACATACATGACTTCAGGGTAATATCTGGGCTACAAATTATCGAGGTAGGAAGGTTCAAGACTACAAATTGCTTTGTCTTCTATTTGGAAACAGCACATATACTGGGGCTGAGGAGTTCCACCCTAGGGATCGTCGATCCCCTATCCAAGAACGTGCTATTCCTCTTGGCGATGACTTTAGTGGCGACTCAGACCACCCACAATTTGATAATGAGGAGTTCCCCTACCAAGAAGGGCCTACCAATGCGAGTCTCCCTTAATCATGAGAGTGGTCCAAACTCGAAAGCACCGAACCCGCCCTACTCAAAACTCCAATTCAAGTGGGTCCGAAGGAAACTAAGAGTGTAGACCTCCTCGATGGTCTTCTTGAGCAATTAGCGGATTTCAAACAACTCTTGAAAGCATCGCTAATCGGGTCATCCTCAACCACCTCAACCACCTCAAGCAATCATGAACAATTTTTGGAATTTTTACAAGAAATGAGAGCAAACAACTTTATTGACCATTCTATGTTTATGGAGGTCCTAGTATCCATTGAATGGTCGAGATAGTGATGGGGTTGCGCCGAGCATCGCCAATCCTACCTCTTTTGTTTTATGTGGAAGGCCATGGCCACCTCCATAGGCCTATTGATGTTTATGTTATAAAGTTGTTTTGATTTTATAAATTTGTGAGTTAATGTAAAAAAATTATGGTAATTAAACTGAATGAGCTTTGTCAATTAGGTATAATGGCACCCCCCCTCATATCCGTTGATTTAATTGATTTGTGTACAGTGGGCTTCGTCATTACCGCCATTGTCATCATCTTAACACTTCGACCAGAAAGGCAACGACGTCACACATCGATTCTCACTGGTCCGTTATACGTTCAGGAAACGCTTCGCGGGCATCCAGATATTGCATATGAACTATTTCGAATGCGTACGCCCGCATTCAGAAGTTTATGTGACGGCCTTAGGGCGAGGGGTCTATTGGAGGACTCACGGAGGATGAAGGTAGAGGAGGCGGTTGCTATATTCATGTACACTATAGCCCAAAATCAAAAGAATAGAACCGTCCAAGATAGATTCCAACGTTCGGGCTCAACCATTAGCCTATGTTTTAATAGCGTACTTGACGCTATCTTACAGTTGTATGGCGATTTTGTGAAACAGGCCACTACTAGAACTCCCCCGGAGATTAGTAGCCAACAAAGGTTTTACCCCTGGTTCAAGGGTGCTGTAGGAGCTATCGATGGTACACATGTTAACGTTACTGCTTCTCAAAGTGACTCACTGTTATCGAAACCACAATGCGACATCACAAAATGTTTTGTGTGTGTATCGCTTTGACATGCTATTCCAATACATACTCCCGGATGGGAGGGGTCTTCCTGCACTCAAAAGTTTTAGCAAGTGCTCTCTAGGCCACAAAATCGACTTCAAGTGCCATCAACAAGTATTACCTTGTGGATGGGGTTATTCCAACATGCGAGGCTTTCTAGCTCCCTATCGGGGTTCGCTACCATATTAAAGAATTCAATACCGAATCCCCATTGACTCCACAAGAACTTTTCAATAAGCGACATGCCCCACGTAATGTAGTTGAGCCAACATTTGCGGTACTGCAACAACGGTTCCCGATATTCAACACACCCACGAGGTTTCCAATTCAATCACAAGTGCGAATAGTAATCGCATGTTGTATTCTACACAATTTTATCAAATTATACGATCGGAAGATCCATTCTTTGAAGAATGGCTAGAGGATCGATCGAGAGCCATCTGACGACTCGGTTCACGAGATAGATCCCGACATCCATTGTACTCAAACCCCGCAAATCGCGAATGGATGAACACATTCCGTGATAATATAGCCAACACTATGTGGGACGCGAATCACGCTTGACATATTAAATGTACAAATTGGTTATATGGTTTTATTGTAAACTCGAACTTGAATCAATTAAATGAGCCACTTCTCACTCTTGCACTTACTAACCAATTGACGATTTTGTAGATATGGGTAAATATTACGCGGTGTTCATGGTAGGAGACCGCATATATCGAACTCCGGGAGGAATGCTCGAGAGAAGTAACCGGTTTTTCTGGGCTCACATCGCTCCTTTCATTCGTGACGATGAAGCAATCGAATGCGTATGACACCTCAATGAACCCTCATATAACTCACCCACATATCAGCATGTACCGGCGATGACCCAACAAACACAAGTAATGGATAAAGTGATAGATAGGGCCTCGAGATGTTGGTGTGCATGTAGATTGCATATGTGGAATGTTTTAACGCAGCTTATTATTGTTCTCCTATCCACTTTGGTTATTTATGTATGGCAGTCACTGTGATTTCGTTATAATTCTCAATATGAAGTTTCTCACTTTTAAAATTTTATTATTTCTCATGTAATCAATTCATATCGGTTGTGTATCGTATCCCAATTCAAAGTATTCTTAATTCGGTATATGGAATGTGTAGATATGTCAGGCACCCCTGGTTCATCTCATTCTCGGACAGGTTCATCTGCCTCAGCGTCGTCGGCAAGGCGCCAGATTGATGTTGTTATTATTGACGATGAAGAGCTCGGCCCATGGCTTTTCGTTGTGCCTCTCGGATTTAGGGCCCCCGACCCCCTTACAGTTCGTCCCCTTGCACCACCCCCAGTTCGTACTCTAGCCCCCTTTGTTCATGTCGTTCAACCTCCCCCCATTAACGACGACATCGTAGTTGCCCTCCCATGAGCTCCGGCCCTGATGCTCCCGCATCTCCCCCCCTATCGGTCGGGATATCAAACTCTCCCGATCCGACCTATAGTTGGGAGGGCTCAAGGTGAGGGTCGCCGTCGCGGCCTTATCATACTCAGCTCTGACTCCGACACCTCAGATTCGGACTACCAACTACCCTTCCATCACTGAGAGGCCTTCAACAGCTATCATGTAAGCACTGGCTCATCGGCTGCCTGCTGACCTCCTACTCTTCGGAGGATGACGACCAGTCCGATGCTAGTTTGTAGTGGTTGTTATGGGGGGAGGGGGGGTGTTGTTCATTTGTGTTGTTATTATGGGGGGAGGGGGGGTGTTGATCCTGAATGTAATTTTCTTTTTTGCAAATTAATGAAAAATGGTGAGTGGTTGCGGTCTAACAGCCTACCAGCTATGACTTTCTAGTTATTCATGGGTTTAGTCTTGCAAATCAAAAGTTTGGACTTAGATGAGACAAGAATTGATTTAGTTGAGAAAACGTGGGAATGCTTGAATAACTGATTTTATTTTGTGTGGTTTTTTATGAAAGCCAAGGCACGCCTATAGCTTTGACCTGAGACTCAATCAGGTTAGATTGACTCACCATGTTACTCAAATCACTAGGTTGATAAATGATAAGCTAAACTATCAGCCACACTCTTTGCCTCGCTATGAAAGCATATATGATCACGATGGATAAAAATCACCCTATTCAAAAGTAAATATATGCAACCTCATGGTCACAGGTTCGAGTCCAGCTTACCCATCAATATATATATATATATATATATATATATATATATATATATATTGAATATGACAATTGTGATTAATCATCACCGTCTAATACTTCCTTAAATGTGCAGTTACTTCTGAAGCACAGGGTCCTTATATATTACTATTGCAAGAAACAGGGGAACGCTGTATATTTAGGGGTAGAGATGTCAACTACCTGAGCCAATATTGAGCTGTGTTGGAGTCACCTCTAGCTCGGCTCTACCATACAAGGATGAGCTCTAGCCCAAACGCTATATGCTCTTCGAACTGAATTTGTAGGGCCTAGCTGAGACCATGCTGTACTAAGGTCAAGCCATCGATCATGTTGGTTTCTCAAAATGTGGGAGCCCTAAAAATAAGGTTTAAAAAATGAAAGACAAACTAAGAGTTGCTGATACATCATCTGCTTCAATTGTTTGCTTGGTATAGTTTTAAAAACTACAATCACTTCGAAGTTTTTATTAAGATTTTTGTATTTCAACACCCATCTTTGGGGTTATATTGGTTGATCACACCGCCAACTTCCGAGGTATTTGGGGCAGCCCATTTAAGTGCCCAGCTTAGGTCCGATTGATGCTAGGTGGTTCGGTCTTCATGCTTTTAATGGTGATTCAAAATTTAAGAAAAAGCTCTCCTTTATGAATCTAAGTCATTGCAATTATTGTTTAGCTATGGTTTTAGCCTACTCATCATATGATGATGAAGTGTTGTCAAGGTATGCCTTTAGCCTCAAGTGTGCACCTTTTCGTGCATGCTACATTTAGAGGCATAGTAGGGTGTAAAAGGGCTGCTCTAGGGTAATGAGTTGCATAAACATGAAATTTTAACATAACTAGGCTAATGTGTGAACCTGCATAGGATCCACCTGGTTTGTAAACTTGGCTAAATTATGTATAAGAACAAAATTCACAATCACAAAATTCAAGACTTCATCCATTGAAAGGAGCTTCCAACGGAGGGTTATCTTCAAATGCAATCGAGAAAATTGGTACCATCAAGAGTGTAATGCCTGTAATTTTTATTACCGGTCTTGTAAAGATATGACTACTTTGACATGGCTCACACATGTTGTGGTTGATTGTACATGAGATTGGTCACCGATTTTCTTGCAGATTATATTTTTCTTGTTGTTGGAAGGGTTGGTTCAACCAATCGATCCGATTGTCAAAAGAGTTGAAATTGTTAATGAGTCGGACAAACGTAGCCACCTCATGGACCTTATTATGCCCAAAGACCTAATGGAACTCATGGCAAGGTAATAATGGAGGACACATACTTTTCTTTTATGGGTTTCAGCTTTAGTAGACTATCCCGATATTCATCTTACGTAACACCGGGCCGATGGGTTTATTTATCCGATTATAATTTTGTGATGTTATATATGGTCACCAAGCAATTTAATTTGATTTTTTTTCATATAATGACCATGCTATTGTTATTTGTGTTTGCAAAGAAGCTTTTGACTTTAGTCTCTGTGGAGACAAAGAAAGGAGCCGATTCATTGGAATAAAGGGTTATGTATAAATGGGTTTCTGCGACAACCATTCATGGTGATAGAACACAGCAGGTAAGATGATTAAGTCGGCGGCAGGAAAATAGACTTCCACCTGCCGATTTTTATTTTATTTTGTTAATTCTAATACACCAAATAAAAATAAATCAAAATATTTTATTTATGGGTATAAGATGATGGTTATGTTATTAGTAGTCTTTATGCTTGGATGTTGAATTCATGCTATTCCTTGTTCATTTGATGCATCGCTAGAAGACATTATTGTCGGCTTAGGGCCACTAGGTTATGTTATCAAATCCTCGCTAGGTTCCCCACTTGATCACCTAGTGTTGGAACCAGGTCAAAATGAACAAGAAGAAGAATATAGTTTCAGGATTGATGATTGCCAATATTAAAAGCACCCAGTATTGGAACCAATGTAAAAAATGAGCAAGAAGAAGCATACAGATTTAGGATTTGATAATTCCCAATCTTAAAAGCACATTATCTTTCAATCTGTAAATCAGATTAAGGTCATTCCAAAATGAAAAAATGTAGAGGAGTTGGTCAGTATGATGTTTATGGTGGAGGAGTTGGTGGAGAAGTGTAAGGCTTTGTGGTATCAAGGGCAATTTGATTTGAGAGATGGGGTGGTTTCGACCGAAGCTTGGGTAAAGGAGATGAAGTGGGAGGGATTGGAAAGGTTTCTCATGGTAGAGAGGAAGGTGTGGAATGGTACTGGAGTGCGTGGTGGGTAGGTGCATAAATGGGGGAGCTTGACCCATGTTGTTTCAGGGTGAGGGCACCTTGTTCCTGCTGATCAGCGCTAAGTTCTCACGTCATGAGCGAAGATTGGACTTTGGAGAAAGGTCTCTTTGGTGAGGAGGAAAAGAGGGCATTTTCAAACTTTAGGCGTTTCTCTTGAAATTATCATTTAGGAATCTAATGAGATAAGTGAGTTTGATCCGATTTTCAATAATGTTATGTAGTTAGGGTCGGTCAAATAATTAAGGTCTAATCATCGTAAATTGAATGAAGAATCAATTAGTTGATGGCCGCTTGATTCGATAAACATGTAGCAATTACAAAAATGCGGATGTAATGAGACCGCTCAATGCTCATAGAGTTCATCTGGTTCGATTGTAGGCGAAGAAATTATTAGGAATGTAATTTGACGAGATGTCTCTCCTCTCATATCATTAGAAAGGTTGATGTATTAGTTGTTAAATCTTAAAACACGAGCAAAAGTTTTTTCTATAAAGTAGTGGTATCATCCAATCGATAATGTGTTAAGTTCAAAGGACTAAATGAGAGAGTTTTACTCTGTATTCTTCCATCCAGTCCACCACAACATAATAGGTAATGATTCTATCATAGTGCAAATGAGAACAAATATTGGATTGCCCCGTCCATGAATTACATACAATTGACCAATTTAAGCACTAAATAATCCCTCAATTTTTTTATTTTATATCAAGTGAAAGAAAAAATGAAACAAATTCTTGAAGTACATGAAAAAGAAACAACTCTTTTCTTTTTTATTGATGGATAAGGTGTGACAGAACCTGCAACCTAACCCCAGCTGAAAAAAACATGCATCTTGATCAGTTTCTGCTCAAGTTGACCAGTAGGCCCCGGTCTTTATATAGGTCAAAGGAAGTGACATAATTTCAGTCCATTTGGTAAAGAAAATCCATCCCCAGGTAGTCTTTCTTGACCCTACTTCCAATTGGCTTCATCGATTTTCTGGGCCCATCATTAGCCTTCTAACAAAATATAGCTTCTTATAGGGGAATATGCAAAGGAGATATCGATATCCTCCTCATTTATCTCTCTTCTTGTCGGTATCTCTGTCTATTAGATGCCACAAACAGAAATTGACAAAATACAAGTCTTACCAAGTTTTGACTTCCCTCAAGTTAAATGACAACCTTCTTCGGAGAGTCTTGCTTCTTCATTAGTTCTTGTTTCTCCAAAAAAGTTTGAACCAAGCTGGTGCATTCAAACCAAGCATCTATAAGAATAAGAAATTTCCTCTATAGCTTCCAATACATAGAATAATATTATCTTTAATCATTTCTTCCGATGATTGCCAAATTCTAGGAAATGTAACAATTTGTGGTCTTCGTGGGCTTTATGAATGCTGAATTATACAATCCTTAAAAAATCTTTCTTGGCTCTTAAACTCGCCTTTAATGCATAGTTGTCCTCTTTGCTCACACCAATAATCCCCATAAGAACACGAACCACCATCAAAATGGTGAAACGTTAGAGTCCCTTAAAATTATCAATTTCAGGATTTTGGATATGTGCTTGATTGCATTGTGGTAATCTTGAGGTAATGCAAAATAGTATATAGGTCGTCTTCAAAATTGATGAATATAGGAGCTTTAACAAAAATTCCATCTTGCTATACTAGTAATTCTTGCAACTGCTTTGTTTATGAATTTTAATAATTTTTATTTGGTACTCAAATGGTTTGAAATGTTACAAAGTACGTAAACAGGTAAAGAAATCAGCAAAAAATAGATATATAAAATATTCCAATAAGAGTAACCTTTCCAAATAAGCAATTTACAGAGTTAAAAGATTCTAAAACAGAACTTAGCTTCACTTTGGTCTAGTGAAACAAAATTGTGGTGAGGATGTGTAGTGAAGTGACCTGCTTTGCTAGTAGCGTAGTGAAATGATAGTGTGGCATCGATTATGTAGTTTTGGCTATTTTCTACTGCCTCTATTGTTCTTTATGACATCGAGAAGCTCAATAATACTGGTTCCTTAGTTTATCAAATAACAAATAGAAAGGGAATTGCCCAAAAGCAAACTTGGACCCGTCAACGCTATGATGCAAAAATACACACAAAACCCACCGTCACCACCTTCAATCTTGCTTTCCTCAGACCACCCTACCTAGAACCTTGAGCTCCCCCACCGCTAAAATACACCTCGATATAACCGTATTCTTGTTTCTTGTTTTCTTTGAAAAAGAAAGTAAAAGAAGAACATACCTAGTTCTACCAACTGACTCAACACCCACTTTTCCATTTTTCAATCTTGCTCCCTTTCTATTATATAATAACATTCCCCAATCTATTTGATTCACTCCTATTGGTTTCATGCCTTGGTTCCCTTATCCTTGTTGGGTTTTTTCTAAGTGGGGTATCCTTGTTGGTTTTAACACAACAACTAACAAAACCATCAGTTTTCAATCCTGGGTTCCTCATGGAGGTATGCATTTTTCTTATATGGGTTTTCTCTATATGGTTGGCATATGGGTGGGGGGATTTGGTAACTATAATTGAGCAATGTGAGCCACACATGAATAATGGTGCTTTGTTATTTCCTTTGTATGATTTGATATATATGTATATGAACCTGCATTGCAGACTACTGAGCTGAAGGTGGAAATGGCAGGGATACATGAAAAGAGACTAAGGAAATGCCTATCCAAAATAAAAGGTATCATATACATTTTGAATTTCATGTAGTTTTATAGTCAAGTAGCTTATAACTAAATACTATTACATTTCAAAGGCAGTTGTAATCAAAGATCAAAATCTGGGCTTCGGAATTTTTGGTCACTTTGAAGACTTTAGAGAACTGAGATTTTGGTTAAACTTTCAGTAGCTGGAGCAGGCTGAAATCGTAATATTACCTGCAAAAATTTAGATTTCCATCCATGGTTGAAATGACATGCAACCAATGAGAACTTGGGCCATGGGTTATGTCCTAAGGCTCAGGAGATCATTTCCGTTGTAAGTTTTCCTCTTTAGTTTTACATTTTTCTATACTAGAAAATTACAAGTTTACATAAAAAACATGAACCCGCCTGAACTTAGTTTTTTCTTTTTAAATATTCATGAGTACTGTTTCTTTTTTCTTTTTAATAATAAACGAAAAAATCTTTTCAACGGTTTTTATTCCATTTGTACCATTTCTTAAATAACAATTTTTTCCAATTGAGTGGTGGGTACAATTTTCAGAACATGAGTTGAATTGTGAAATTAGCTGTCAAAACTTCCTCTTTTTGGTTTTGTTTTTGATAATTTTCAAAACTTCCTTATATATATTGTAAATTAAATAAGTTAACAAAGTAATAAAGAGGTTAGCGGGCCATTGATATATATTTCAGGTATAGAGAAGGTGGAAGTAGAAGTAAGCAGTCAGAAGGTGGTGGTGACAGGGTATGCACACAGGAACAAAATTCTGAAGGCATTGAGGAGAGGGGGTTTGAAAGCCGAGTTTTGGAATGCTCAGAATGAGATTCTTCTAAACGCTTATGCAAGTGGGAGTTATGGGAACTTGAGAATCAACAATTTCAGCTTCTTCTAGACACTAAACTATGACCTATAATACAGGTTAATTTGAGAGTGCATGTTTATTTCTTACATATTGATTTATAGGTTTTGTGAGTGAGATCAGAAGGCACAGTTCAATCTCATCATATCTTATCTTGTGTTTGTTTTGTTGGGCCCTTTTACATTCTCTTTTTCTTTTCTTTTTTTGCATATTTTTTTCTTCTTTTTCAAGGCAAAATGTAAAGAAAGCATATCAGAGAATGAAGGCCCTTTGGGCAGTTTTCTATTTTTTTGGTAACTAATCCCAATTGCTTGTGCTTTGGCCAATCCCTAAGGGGTGCCCTCGCCCCTACCTTGTTACGATTAGAGATGCCTCGCCCCACCTTGTTACGAGTATTTCAAAGTCCCATGACCTATGGGTAACAATTGAGCCAACCCCTAGTGGGTCCCTTTGGGCAGTTTATAAGATTTTTTTTATTTTTTTATTTTTTTCGGTAGATTTCATATGAAAGACTTATCTGATGACTATCGAAATTATGCTACACCCCCAAGGCATCATAATTGGGGCGACACATCAATATTTATGCAAACCTATATTGATACCACCTCGTAGTCTGGTACATTTATCTGGGTGGTATCGGCATCAAGTATTGACCAATATTGTATCGGTATCAATCAATAAGATTATATTTATGAAAATAAAATAAATTAAAAGTAGTTTTCATTCGGCAATGTAATATCAATATCACATATAGCTAGGTCCAAAGATTGGCCGATACTCAATAATGATACCAAGTGAATACCTTGGTTACACCTCAACTAAGCAAGATAAGGTGTTAAAATACTCGTAATCCGCAGATTCAGTTTTTCTGCAAGATCCGAGCAAAGCCCACGCTCGAGAGCCAATTTTGGGAAGCGGAATCGAGTGTTTTCGAGTGAAAACGACGGCGTTTGGTCGTCCGACCAAACCTCTCGGATTAGCTCAGATTCTGAGCTCAGAATGGGTTGGTGAAGTATACTCCTCATCCATCTATGCAGCTGATCAAAACTATGTGTCCTCCCCAGCTACGCAGTAGCTTCTTTGAAGCTTCGCATCGCCTCTTCCCAACCATCCATGGCGATAGGTAGGGCCACCTCGATTCAAAAACACCGCCTCAATCTACGCCCGATTCCCTTTGCGTTGCATTCACATGGCCTCAGTAATCGATGACGACTCGCAGTGGCTCGATCGACTGAGAATCGTCATCGATTACATAAAAAAAAAAAAATTATTATTATTTTTAAAATTTTTTTTTTTTTTATTTTTATGTAATCGATAACGACTCATTAGTCGATCATCGACTGATGCAGTAATCGTTATCGATTACATAAAAAAAAAATTAATTAAATTTTTATTTTTTATTTTTATAGAATCGGGATCGACTTCGATAGAATCCAAGATCGACTGATGCAGAGAATCGTAATCGATTACATAAATTTTTATTTATTTTTATATAATCGATGGCGACTCTGTATAGAGCCAATGACGACTTTGTACAGAATCGATGACGACTCTTAAAATGATCGGTACACTGTGTACAGAGTCGATATCCCCTTTTTCTCATATCTATCTTTAGAATTATCGATTTTATATTGTAGTCTTCAAATCTGACGGCATAGATCTCGTTTCTTAAATGAGTGTTTGGCTTTTTTATGTTTATTGTTCTCCTATCCACTTTGGTTATTTATGTATGATTTCTTTATAATTCTCAATATGAAGCTTGTCTCTTTTCATATTTTATTATTTTTCGTAAGCAAATCATATGGGTTGTGTATCGATCCCAAATGACTCTTCTCGAGGTGAGGTTGTCATACTCATCCACTCCTTATGGTGACGACGCTGCATAATCGCATACAATGGCGCAGTTAGGGACCCATTTTAAAAATAATAGTAATTAAATCAAATTCGAAAAAAGACTCCGTCAAATATGTTCAGCCCCATCTCGATTGGTTGCCCGTAAATTTTTAGAGAAATTCGAGTACGGCACATAAACCGATGATTAAGATCACGTTTCTACGGTCGTAGTATAACCACTGATTGAAGCTATTCTGAGGATTTTCTGAGAGGAATCTGAGTGGTTTAAGAACAAAGGATTTTGAGTTTTGTAAGAATTTGTCAGGAATCTGAGTGGTTAAAGAACGCATATGGTGAAAATCAGGAATCTGAGTTTGCTAAGAATCTGTCAGGAATCTGAGTGTCCAAAATCTGAGCAAAATCTGAGCTTTTCTGGGAAAAACCAGGAAACACCCGAACGAGGCCTAAAGATATTTTGAGTAGAATATTGAGCTCAAAAAACGATCTCCGACATTTGATTTAAACGGTCTTTTGATTTAAAGCAGTCACCTGCAAACCTTGGTTACGAAGAAAAATCTCTATTTGCAAATAAAAGTTGTCTTTTCTCTAATATAAAAACTTTAAAGTCTTTGACGCTAAGTCAAGCAGTCGACCTCCACTTCAGAGCACGATTGACAAGGAAAGAAACGACAACATAAATTCTTTTAATATTCACATGAACGATAACAGCTATCAAACAGGAAAGCCAAACGAGTTGGGCGTTATTATATGGGGAAATTTACCTGACACGCCCTGTCAGATACGCCTTTTACGTCAGAAGCCCTATAGTTTCACTTTTACTCAGACAAACTCACTGCGTGCCGAGCTGAGGCACGCCTGTAGGAAATACCCAAAGTACCCTCACAGTAATAAATAGTCGCCCTCTTTTCAAATCATTTACTGTTTTTAATTTACTTTTTTGTTCGAAGTCGGTAGAGAGTCGTTGACGCTTCGTAGACGATCGCGTTCAAATCAACAACCTTCAAGCTACCAAATCTGTAAGTTAGAATTAAAATTCGCTTCCATCGCTATAGATTTTTTTTTTCTCCTTTTTTTGGTGCATATTTTGACATAATTTTTTTAAGTTTTCCCATATGTAATCGATATCGATCTTCTATGTAATCGATATCGATCCTATCTGTAATCGTTATCGATTACATATTTAGTCGCTATCGATTACATTGAAGATCGA
This sequence comes from Chloranthus sessilifolius, assembly GCA_021018995.1. NCBI lineage: Eukaryota > Viridiplantae > Streptophyta > Magnoliopsida > Chloranthales > Chloranthaceae > Chloranthus > Chloranthus sessilifolius. Next base: position 114,950,133 of record CM037591.1, on the reverse strand, counting down.
TATCGATTACATTTAGAGTCGATAACGATTATATATGTAGTCGTAATCGACTATATAAACTGTGGATGACGAATCTATAACAAATCGATATTGACTCTCTATGAATATAATTAATAACCATCATTTGAATTAATTTCCCTATAGTTATTACCCTCGATGCCATAATAAATCATACGAGGTTTTATATTTATCTCAGCCGACGTTCAATTTATTGCCAACTACCCTTTTGTAAAACCATTATGGCAAGTTAGGTTGGAAGAATGAGAAAATTTAATACAACGATTCGTATTCCACAATCTATGAGCTTTAAATACAGGTTTAGTTCGTCCTTAGCAAACCACCTATCATCCCTATCAGCCCATATTTTTTTCAATGTCTGACGACGAAGAAAAAATCTTCTATAACCCAATCAAGTTCGAGCCTGTATGGGAGGACCCACCACCACCACCAGAACCAGATCCTCTGCAATTCCTGTGGGACGAGTACGATGAAGTAATGGAGATTTTGGCGAAGGAAGAAAAGAAGAAGAGGAAGGAAGAAAAGAAAAAGAAGAAGGAAGAAAAGAAAAAGAAACTTAAGACAGAACCACCCGCCTCTCCACCCCATCCACCACCTGCTCTTCATCCTTCTTCCTAAATTTTCTTTTCATTTTTAATTATAAGTGAAAATTTTTTAATGTAATTGAAAAATTTTGCAAGTAAATGAAACTTTTTTATGCAATGGCGACTTCATGAAATCTTTTGAGTCAGTAAATTAAATATTTTCTATATAAATAAGGGAAATTTACCTGACAGGTAAATTAAACATTTTGAGATCATTGTAGACTTATATTGAATTCCTGGCGATTTCATAAGTAATCGATATCGATTACATTTAAAGTCGGTATCGATTACATATAGGGTCGATATCGATTATATATGTAATCGATATAGGTAAAGAAGAAGGAAGAAAAGAAATAGAACAAAAGAAAGAAAAAGAAACTTAAGAGTCAGTAAATTAAGTAATTTCTATATAAATAAATATTTTGAGGTCATTGCGAATTTATATTGAGTCGTTGACGATTTCATAGGTAATCGATATCGATTACATATAGAGTCGTTATCGCTTACATATGTAATCGATATCGCTTACATATGTAATCGGTATCGATTATATATAGAGTCGGTATCGATTACAGTTCATTTCAAAAGGCTGTCAAGATGGTTGTACACCGAGTCACATGCAAGTGTTCGCCAAAGGTCGCAATCTCCACGAAAATGCTACCCCAGCTCGGAAGAAGTTACTGAGAGATTCAGTTTTTGGTGGAATATTTCAAATGCCCAAGGGTGTGGGATTTCTTTCCGATATGGTAGATGCGATGCTGACATTTTGGGTTGATAAAAACCACTTTCGAATTGGAAAGACTGATGTCTATCTTCAGAAGATAGACATTGCATTGATACTGGGCTTTGCCGTAGTTGGCCCAGAAAAGTATACCCCATCCGTTAAACCATCGGTAGAACAAACCATTAGATACAAATACTTTCGTGGAACGCCTCCCGAAAAAATTCTCCGGTCTCATATAGATGCTGCAATTTGGAGAGCGGAAAGTGATGAGGACTTCTTAAAGTTGTCCCTTCTGTTTGTGTTGTGCATATTTCTCTTCCCCGGGTCCCACCATCAGATTTCGGAAGACCACATCGACCTCATCGATGATGTGGAGACCTTTAACCGAACTCCGTGGGGTCTGCACGTCTACCAGGACTTGATCGAGTATATAATAAAGGGCGCGACGAATAGAAAAATCGCCGAGATGGATAAAGCTCTGAAGACGTACAACACATATGGATGCATATGTGTACTTCGATGGTGGGCTTATGAGATCCTGCCCGATATATCGCCATCTCAGCTAGGCCTCAAGGACCCTTTCCCACGGCTGCTGAAATGGTCGGACAGGACGCAGTCCAGGATCAAAGGTTACACTCGCGGGCAGATGTTAAATAGCAAGGTATGAGGTCTATTGCCTATTCAAAAAAAAGCAACTTACCGATTCATTCTAGAATCGATAACGATTCATTTATGAATCGATAACGATTCCTTAACAATCGATAGCGATTCCGTACAGAGTCGATAACGACTTACTAAGTAGTCGATAACGATTCATTAACTAATCGATAGCGATTTTTTAACGAATCGATAACGATTTATTAAATAGTTTAGATTCTTTACATAATCGAGAGTGATTTATTATATATAACGATCATTTTATTCTGTTGTTTACATGTTTCATTTTCTTTCAAAAGGTTCGCGCTCCCCTCGTGCCTCAGGGCTTTGAATTAGAGATACCCGTGTTAAGAGAATATCTACGGGTTCAAAAGGAGGTTGGGGGGAAGAGGAAAGAACCGGTCAAGAAAGCTGTGGAAGAGATTCGGTCGAAGAAGAAAAAAAATTACATTCCGGTCGAGAATGTTGGAAAGGGAGAGGAAGAATGGGATGACGCATCGACGTCTGAAGAAGAACCCCTCTCGAAAAAGGGCCCCTTGCATGTGGGAGAGGGTTGGCCAAGAACTAGGGGGGCCGCCAAGGAGAGCTTGGCCGTGAAAGATAGCCCAGCTGAACCGTCCACCTCCAATGATTCTTTGTTGAGGAGGGTCGATCATTTGACGCTGGATAACTTGAAGCTCACCCAAAGAGTGAGCGATTTGGAGGGAGAGAATAAGGCCCTGGATAAACGTTGCGCTTCTTTAGAGAAACTATGCAACTCCTTCAATGATAGGCTGAATTCAAGGGATGCGGAGTGGCAGAAGTTAAATCACTACAACTATTTAGTCGAAGGGCGGTGATATAAAAGAACTCCTTGAAAATTTATTGGAGGCGAGACCTAAGGTATGTGTTGAAATCTGGTTTTAGATGTTCAATTTTGTTAACATAAATCGATATCGATTATATATAGAGTCGATACCGATAACATATTCAATGGTTATCGATTATATATGCAATCGGTATCGATTCTATTTACAATCGATCGCGACTATATATATAATCGATAACGATTATATATAAAATCGATAGCGACTATATATATAACCGATAACGATCATATATAAAATCGATAGCGACTATAAGTACAGTCGATAACGATTATATTTAAAATCGATTTGGACTTTTTAAAATGTGGACCAAAAATTAATTCTTATTTTGCATCATTATTACGATGTACAGGATGTGGTTATGGAGGAGTTGATATCGAAGGTGTGCGACACAACCTTCGATGAGGAACCCTCCCGTTGATGGGATCAAGGCAGCTACTGACAAGCAACCTGAGACCCAAACTGATAAGGGTCCTGCTGGTGAAGAGGAAATCTCTTCCCAATTGCCTCACCAACAAGCTAAGCTTCGCTTAAGACCTAGGCAAGCGAAAGTCAGCAAAGTAATTGCCGTCAAACCTAAGGCCCAGCGAAGGGTAGCGGCTGAAAAGAAGCCTACCGAGAAGGCCAGCAAAGGACCAACTGCTGAGCTTGGACCGGTGGCAGTCATTACTGTCCGGTCTCGGATGAAGATGCTCCTCGAGCTAAATTGAGCAAAAATATATGCTAGACATATAGAACAAGCCTCTGAAGGAGGACGAGTAACTTATTCTACCCTGAATACTTAACTTTATTATTATATATATATCGTGAAGATTAGTTAAGTTGACCATTTTTTATGCAGAGAATATGTTAGCACTGTCGGCAAGTATAAGCTGGTGGTGCAATCCTTCAGATGTCTGGTGGGAACTCAGTACCTGGATAACTTTGTAAGTTTAACATACTGTAGGCAAAATCATTATCGATGGCTTATGTAATTGTTATCGATGGCTTATGTAATCGTTATCGATGACTTTTAGAGTCGCTAACGATGGCTTATGTAATCGTTAGCGACTCTGTACATCATCGATATCGATTCATTAGAGAGTCGATAACGATTTCGATGACTTAAATAATCGTTACCGACTCTCAAATGAATCGATATCGATGACTTATAGAGTCGATAACGATTATGTATTTAACTCTAACAGCATATTTTAATCTAACTGCATTGGTTTCAGGTTATGGGCGCCTACCTGAGACATTTGAAAGTTATTGATGATAAAATTCATCCTGAGAAAGAGGTCAAAAACTTCCTTATGGACCCTGCCGCGCTGAGGTACATGGGCTATGAACTGAGAGATTTCAACAAGTTCCTGTTTGCTGAAAAATTATACGACCAGTCGATCGAGGTTCAAGTTCAAAGGTGGGCTGCCTATAGACAAAGAGAGACCGGAGGGAAGAAGCTGATGGAAACTTTCTTCTTCAATGAGCTTCGGAATCTGTGGGCTGACGAATGCAACATAGTATGCTTTTATCCTCTTTATAATTATTCTTTTTAATTTTTCTATCATACCCTTTGAGATTATATTACTTTTTTATGGATATTTATGCCAATACATTCAGAACAATCACTACACGATGCTCCCTGAGTGAAGGCTACAACCCTTGAACCAAGACAATGATATATAAGCCAAACCCAAAAAAGAATTTACACGATGTGAGGCAAATCCTAATTTCAAAAGCTTATTTTTAAAACCTTTAAAATATCTAACATTTTTTTAGTTTTTTCGAAATTTTTTTCGCTTCCAAGCCACCCATACCGAATCAAATTGGGGTTCGGTTCGGTTCAATTTGTGTCGTGTTTTGGTGCAATTTGGTCCAATTTAAGACCCTCAGGTTTCGGTGTATTTTTATTTTATTATTTTACTACTAGATAAGAGAGAGAGGAGAGGAAAAAAGAGTTATCCTTTATAATTTTATTTAAAAAAAGAAAATAAAATTATTATTATCTTTAACTATTGCTATAGTAATAACTAAATTTAACTATTATTATATTGCAATAACTATATTTAGAGGGTAGGATGACACGCCTGTTGAAGCTACCTTTTTTATATTTGGATGCCACTGCGATAGATGCCACCCGACACTTGTGATGGAGATCGCATGACGGCCAACCGAGAGTGGCGGTAGAGATATGTAGCAATTTTGTCAAAAAAAACTTATGGATGAAACTCTTAAAAGTTCGTTAAAGGGGTGATAAAAAAGTGTAAATGGCGTAGTAGGTGAGTAGGTAGGGTTCCATAAAACGCGTAGGAGCAGGCACACACGTAAGTGAGCGAGCGAAAGATTCCAAGAGAGATGAGTAGGTTTCAGATTGAGAGTGACAGCGACTTGACGTAAATCGTGTCAGCCGTCAAGATATTTCCACAACGACTAATCTTAATTTGTCCGTACATTTTCCAGCCGATGATGGCCGACACGTATGGCCACCCGATAGCGATGCATTTACTTGTTCTTACTTCTTAATTTCTGCATGCAAAAGTTGACCATACATTTCTCCACAGCAATATAATAAAATAATGACTATAAACTCTTTTTTTTTGACAAAAATATAGACTGATAAGTCTCCTATCATATGCATGTTATTAAGAGAGAATCCTTAAAATCTCTATAACAAGTAAATCGAACCCTATATCAAAACATTTTGATTTTAATTAACTAAAAGTTTCAACCCTCAAACAGAAACTTAACCGATCCAATTTTGGCTTTGGTTGGTTCAATTTTTTATTTTTCTATATATTTTTTATAATTTTTTTGTATTTTTTGAAATTTGTCATTTCTTTTTCAATTTTCTAACTCCATCCAGTCGGTTTTTGGATTTTAGATAGCGAAATCGAAACTGGTCAAATCGGTTCAGTTGGATTTAATTTCTGTCCGATTCAATCCAATTGGTTTTTGATCGGTTCTCAGCTCAAATCTACAACCCTTGTCACAAGATAGGTGCTGTAATGAACTTTCTCTCAAATACCTATTTGATGCTTCAAATTTTTTTCATCTCAATCTTCGTATTATTTAATTATACATTATATTAATTTTTAATGTTATAAATAGCTATTGCACTCGGATTATGTAATTCACTTCTCTTAATGTTTAAAGACATTAATTTTAAATTTTAATATATTAAAAATATTTTTATTTTTGTTAATTAATCTTTAATTTTTTTTTATATTTCCTCCCAAATCTTGATCCCTATTAAACTGATTTGACACTCCACCTAATGATTGCCGAATTCCAACATTATTACTACGCTCAAAATTGAAATATGAGGGCAACTGCCCTTGAAACTTGTCCTATGAAAGCAAAACTTTATTCCACCTACACGTCCTATTGTTAGATACAGTGCCCCTTGCCAGTAGTATTTACCCATCCGACTTGTCCAAACTTTAAAGTAGCAAAATATTTTTTACTTTTGTGCAACTTTAAAAAATTTCTTTTGGAGGATCTTACTGTTATATATATTATTTTAATAATATATATTTTATTAAAAAGACCATCTTTTTAATATTCGTGAAAAGGCACAAAATTAAATCTCTATTGTATCTTAGAAGTTAGATTCGTTGGAAATCTAATTACATTTTTATTTGGTGACTATTATTTTTAAGACAATGTAGTACGCTACGTGTCTCGGAGCTATTTTCAAAATCATTTTTTTCAGCAATTATCATTAAGTTCAAATTCAAGCGCTATACTGGTAACATGTTAATTATTTCATTATTATCTAAGATTATTCTTTCTCAAAATCCAAGTTTTACATGTTGAAATCATTGACTGCTTTGAATCAAAAGATGGAGATTGTTTTTTGTCTCACTCTTCGACACAATAGATTGAGATCAAGGGCCTGCAATCATACAGACGGTCATATTTTGATTCCAAGTGGCACACATCTTAAATAATGAACATGATTATGGGCGTATATTTTCATATCACTTTTGAGGATGTGCGCCGTACAGGCATCAAAATATAATCGTATGATAGTAGGATCATGATCTGAAGATAAATTGTCGAAAAATTCCTAAAAACTAAAGATGAATTGTTGAAGATTGGGATGAAAAATAATTTATTTGTCTAATTTAAAAAAATTAGCTGTTAGAGCACAAGAAACTCGGGTTGAAAAGGAAGAATCTTCCGTTGAAAATAATAGTACCCCCAAAAAAGTACAAAAAGGAACCTTTATTTTCAACTAAGATTCTTCCTTTTCAACCCGAGTTTCACGTGCTTAAACTACTGTTGACTGTTTTGAACCAAAATATGGATATCAGTTTTTGTCTTAACTTTGACATAATGGATCTTGAGATCCATGGCCCTACCACCAGGCGGTCGTTGTATTTGATTTCACATATGATATACATCCTAAAAGGTAATATGAGAATCATGTTTGATGTATGCTCATGATCATATTTATTTTTCGAGATGTGTATCATATGAAATCAAAATTAGCTATATGATTGTGAGCTCATGATCTCGAGATCGATTGTGTCGAAGATTTGGACGAAAAATGATCTTCATAGTCTTATTCACAATAGTGATCAACCATTTAACCACGTGAAACCTGGGTTGTAAAGGATAAATCTTGGTTTATAAATAAAGGTACCAAAAACCAAATTAGAGGTAGGATTTAACAAGGGCCAGATGTGACAGTACTGTGGCACACATCCCCACCATACAGTCCCCACCATCCAGATCTTTCACAAGAAGTAGACTATTCCGTACGTTTCTAGATCACTGGCTGGCATTCCGAGCCGGCATAAAGCTTTTATTGATTTCTGTAGACGTTTAGTAGCTTCATGCCCAAAATGAATAGAATAGTCAAAATTAGTCTTCTCGTAGAGTGCATGGAAATGGGGAAGGCCCAAAAGCATGTAAGCATCTCCCTAGAAACGTCTCAATTTCATCTAATGCTCCTCGGTACCTAAGTAATCGAAGAGAAATGCTCCCTCCACGGGAAGGTAACAAAATCAGTATCGGTCCTTAGAGGGCTCATTCGAATAGGTCTATCGGCATATTTAAAAATGATGTTTTAGGGAGTTTGAAGTGGGAAATCATACATTCAAGTGCTACAAGTCATAAAATGACATTCTAGGAAGATTTAAATTATCCAATTTATTGACTATAATATCAACCGACATTTTAGTTTTAATGGTATATATTAAATTTCGTGAATTGAATGATTCAGATCTACTCATAGGCCTGTTGCTTTGGGCTGAAATATATTCCAATGATAGGTTGCCACTATTTAAACAATTTACATTTGTCCCAAATGTGCTCCACATGACATAATGATAGATCACCTTTCATTCCTTCAATGTGTGAGATAAAAAATAAAATTGTAATTATAAAGATCACTTATAAACCATTTTGATGTTTAAATGTAGTTGTAGCCATTAACCCTTTAGATTAACCAGAGGAAGTACAAAGTGTTACCCAGGAAACATAAATTAGTTTTTGTTTCGTTGGCCGGTAACACTTTGTATATTATCAGCGGCCAAATTATTCTGAAATAATATGTGATGGCACTCGTTGGATCGTCATCATTATTACGGTGTTGGCAGTATTGCTATTAGGGTGGCATTATTTGCATCCGTTTGATAGGTGTGCTATGATCTAAAGATTTAATTTGTGAAAGATTTGGGCGAAAAAGTTCTCTATCATTTGATTCAAGGTTTTTTTTTTTTTTTTTCGATAAGTTAGCTCCGAGGTTAAAAGGGTCCTCTCCCCTATTATTAAGAAAAAAAATATATGTACAAGGAGGTTACAAAAACTAAAGAGTACAGAAAAATAAAAAAATGAATAAGGAATTAAGGAGCTTCGGCATCACCATCACCCCCCAATTCCAATTCAATTAACATTAGTGGTTGAAACCTGTATATCCATTCATACGCATACCAATCTAATCAAGGTTTTTATAGTAAAAATTTGTGTGTTCTTCACAGAAAAAGGGTGCATATAACCTCACCCATATTATTATTTTTTAATAAAATCCATCATTTGCTTAGATATAAAATTACAATAAAGCTAAGTCCAAGGTTGGATAAAGCTCTCGAAACAAAATTTCTAAATTTTATACCCAAGAATTTATTCTGATTTTTTCATGGAGGTCCGATTTTCTAAATAAGAATGCTTGTGATGTTCGCCTATGTATTTCTCATGCATTCCGATGCACTTGCCCATGTTTTTATATGATATAAACAAATTTTCAAAAAAATAAAAAAAACACTCCGAAAACTTTGTTAGAATTATAAGCTAGAGCGGCCCATTTGACCCATTTTGTCTTTTGGATCATTGGCCCATTTGGAGTTATATTGGTCAATCTTAGAGTTTTTTTTTGTCATAGGAAATTGGTGTAATTAATGTGGTGTCTTGAGAATATGGAATATACTTTGAGAATGTAATTTTCTATCTTTTTCTAGGCTAGATAGTGGTTGTAGTAACCACATGACAGACAATAAAGGCGTATTTGTCACTTTGGATGAATCTATTCAAAGTGAAGTAAGGACCGACGATGATAAACGACTTTTCGCAAAGAGAAGAGGTAATATTCTTGTTCCATCAAAGAAAGGCATCAAACGCATCTCAAATGTTTTCTATGTACTCGGCCTCAAGCACTATCTTCTAAGTGTTGGACAACTCCTTTTGAAAAGACACAATGTTTATTTCAAAAGAGATGTATGTGAAATCAAGGATATGAGCAATGCTCTCATTGCAAAGTAAAGATTACTCCAAACAAGATGTTTCCACTTAAGTTTCAAAATGAAGTTCTTCCTTGCTTCAATTCTATCATCCAAGACAAATCATAGCTATGACATCTTCGGTATGGCCACTTGAGTTTTAGCTTATTGACTCTCATGTGTAAAAATCACATGGTGAGAGGCATGACAAATATAGATCGCAAAGACCAAGTTTGTGAAGGATGCGCACTCGGAAAGCATCAAAGAAATTTTTTCCGGTTGGGAAAGCTTGGAGGGCATCAAATCCTCTTGAGCTTATTCATTCGGACTTATGCGGGCCTATGCACACCACTTATATTGGCGGTAATTGTTATTTCCTCACTTTTATTGACGATTATAGTCGTAAATTTTGAGTTTATTTTTTCAAAGAAAAATCGGAGGTATTTGGCCACTTCAAAACATGTAAGGCCTTGGTTGAAAAACAAAGTTATTTTATGTTGAAAACTTTGCGTACCGATCAAGGTGGTGAATATGTTTCTCATGATTTTAAGAATTTCTTAAAAGATAATGACATTTGGCATCAATTAACCACTCGGTACACACCTTAACAAAATGATATTACCGAAAGAAAAAATATAACACTTATGGAATTGGCTAGAAGCATGTTAAAAGTCAAAGGGATGCCAAATATATTTTGGGCCGAAGCCGTTTCATGTGTCAACTATCTTTTGAATCGTGCCTTATCCAAAAATGTTGAAGGCATGATACCACAAGAAGCATAGAATGGATACAAACCATGTGTTGCGCATTTAAGAATATTTGGTAGCATTACATATTCTCATGTGCCGGATGAAAGAAAAAAAATTAGATGATAAATCTGAAAAATGTATTCTTATTGGTTATAGTGAAAATTCAAAGGCATACAAATTGTTTAATCCCATCACCAAGAAAACTATCATAAGTAGAGATGTAAAATTTAATGAAGAAAAAGCTTGGGATTGAGATTTCCAAGAAAAGACACAAAAGTCTATTTGTGTCAACGAAGAAGAATTGAAAGATGCTCAAAATTGTGAGCATGAAGAGGATAGAACTTCCTCTCCATCTTCATCATTATCATTATCATCATCATCATCATCAAGTTCTAATTCTCTTTCAAAGAAGACCAAAAGTATCAATAAATTTATGAAGCATCAAGAAGACTTTTTTATGAAGATGAGATTAACTTTGCATTATATGCCGATGTCGATCCAATTTCTTTTGAAGCATCTCAAGAAGAAAAGTGAAAAGATGCAATGAATCAAGAAATTGACTTCATCAAAAGAAATGAGACTTGGGAGTTAACGAAACTTCCAAATGGGCACAAATCCATTGGTGTGAAATGTGTGACAGCCCGGATTTCGGCACCCCAAAACCCGTGCCATCAGCACGATTATCTTGACCGTGCCCTTTTGCTAAGCACGGAACACTGGTATATCAAGCATCAAAAGTATAATAAACGAGTTTGCAGAATTTAAATCCATAATAATTAACTTCCCAAAAGACAGTTCTACCCTCATGCCTCTGCATGAATGGAGAACCGATCCGAACCATCGATGATAGCAATCATCACGGATGGTTCGTCCCAAAAGAGAAATCCCAACTCCTTATGTACATGATTTTAAACAGAATCAAGGCTTGACATACCAAGCCGTACAAAACCTCTCCAAAAATCCCTCAAAGTGGCACAACGGAGTCCTCTAGAAGAAGTCCTCTGGAGGTGGCTCCAACTCGTCACCGGCCGCAAGGTCCGACTCGCCAGGATCAGCGTCTCCTGAAGCCTCGACAGCTGCTAATAGTGGACCTGCGACGTATAGTCTATAGGGTGAGCTACATCCTAGCTCAATAGGGAACAACACGGTTGAACATATAAATTATAACTCACATATATTCCATGATATGCATGCGTGATGTGTCTATGCAATTATTGATAAAACAGTTAAAAAGCATTTCGTTTTACTGTTGATTACTTATATTTTCATTTACTCATGAATGATGCTGAGAAGGCCTAAAGCAAAACTTAAACTTTCAACTTAAGTAATCCCCGAGCAATATAGCATCGAGCCCCGATGAGATACCCATCATCGTCATCTATATAGACAGTTTTAACCGTATTCCCTGGGAATACAAATAGTACCCAAGCCCCTTTCCCCTGGGGATTGGTGGCGGGGTTTCACTTGTCTCAATCAACACCCCTGGGGTGTGCTTACTATGTACGGATAAGCCTCCGCACTGGCCTACGGTTTCGCCGCCGTATCGGTCACGGATATCCTGCCGTGTCAGTCGTGGATATCCCGCCACGTCGGTGGGGTACCCTATCAAACCTCAAATAACAAAAATATCGATGCCTTACATATAGTTATTCACCGTGTAAATGTGCTATCTTATATCAGTTAGGCCCTATCAAACATGATTCAATCCTTGGATACATCCCTGGGATGTATCCATTTACTTGCATCACACCTGATGCTCTTATCTCTTTACTTCCTCATCCCCTGGGGATAGCTCATTATGATTACTCTTATGAATGTCACACACACACACTTTCCACAAATTCTTAAGAAATAACAATTGAATTGAATTCTATATCACTACATACATGCTCTTGTAAAATAAGGTACATGTTCAAGGTGTTCCCTACCTCAAGTCTTCGTTTGATCAATGCATCAAGGTCCCACGTGGCTCCTTGTGCACAAGTCCACACGTACCACCTATGGTACCACATAACAGGTGAAACACATCACAAAGGATGCAATCAAGAAGGTATAAGATCCCCCAAGAATCTTAAAGTCAAACCCAAAAGTCAACATAATTTATGTCAGTCGATTAATCGAACTCCAAAATCGATTAATCGAATCCGATTCGATTAATCGATTTCCAAAATCGATTAATCGAAGGTCAATATCGATTAATCGAAGAAATTTCGATTAATCGAAATTCTCCTTTTCGCAAAGTCCATTCTCAGTTCGAACAGTCGAGTTTTCATTCGATTAATCGAATCCAATTTCGATTAATCGAAATTCTTCTTTTCGCAAAGTAATTTCACTGTTCGAACAGTCGAGTTTTCATTCGATTAATCGAATCCAATTTCGATTAATCGAAATTCTTCTTTTCGCAAGGTAGACTCTCAGTTCGAACAGTCGAGTTTCACAAGTTGATTAATCGATTCCAAATCGATTAATCGAAAACTAAAATCGATTAATCGAAATCCCATTTCGATTAGTCGATTTTTCCTTAAGTCATTTCCTCCAACCCCTGGGGTCCACTGGAGGTTCTCAGTCGATTAATCGATCCCTAAATCGATCAATCGAAATCCAAAGTCGATTAATCGAAATCAAATTCTATTAATCGAAATCGGGGTCCTCTGACCTTTCAACTTCCTGGCCAATTTCGATTAATCGAAACCCAATTTCGATTAATCGAAATTGTCAGATTCAGCCCCTTTCGAGCTGTTCTTCCCAATCTTTTTCCATACTTTTTCCTCTATTTTTCTAAGCCATTATCCTATGATTTTGACCCACATTCAACTACAACTTAACCCCTATAATCTATGCATTTTATTTACAAAAATCTTACCTTGAATAGATCTCAAGTTGATTTCAATTCTAGGGTTGGAAGGCTAGGGTTCCAGCTTTAGCTTTTCAGCGGATCCCTTGCGTTGAATCAGCCTCTTTAATACTTGAATCCTTCCTTCCTCAACTAGCCTTTACTCCTTGCATTAATCACTCTTTTTACTCTCTCTCTCTCTTCTTTACTCTCCTTCAACAACCCAAAATACCTATCTAGGGTTATTAAACCCTTTTATCCTATTCTTCACTTGTGTGTTGAGCACATATACCGCGGTAGGTGTATGCGACTTCCTATTTACAACATACACCACGCAGTCACTCAAGCTATCACATCTCTTCCGTTCATCACATCCTATGCTAACTCTTGATCTCCTGATTGGTCAAACTTGTGACCAATCGGGCACAGATCCCGAGGTCATAGTTTAGCGTGATTTTTCGAGCTATTACAAAATGGATATATAAAACCAAGTTAAATGCAAAAGGTGAAGTTGAAAGGCACAAAGCTCGGTTAGTGGTGAAAGGCTACAAGTAAAGACATGGCATACACTTCAATGAAGTTTTTGCTCCCGTTGCTCGACTTGAGTCTATTGGATTGATTTTAGCATTGGCGGTTCAAAGAAATTGGAAGGTTTATCAAATGAATGTCAAATCAACATTCTTAAATGACATTTTTGAAGAAGAAGTTTATGTTGATCAACCTCCTGGGTATGTGGAAAAGGGTAAAGAGCACAAAGTTTATAGATTGAAGAAAGCACTTTACGGTTTAAAGCAAGCACCAAGGGCATGGTATAGCCGTATTGATGGGTACTTCATGAAGAATGGATTCAAAAGGTGTTTTTTTAAACACTCTCTCTACATCAAAGAAAACACTCAAGGTGAGTTCTTAGTTGTTTGCTTATATGTTAATGATTTAATGTTTACCGATAATAGTTCAAGCATATGTGATGAATTAAAAAATTCATGATGCTTGAATTTGAGATGACCGATATGGGTCTCCTACACTTCTTTCTTGGCATTGAAGTAAAGCAAAATGAAGATGAGATTTTTATTTCTCAAAAGAAGTATATAAAAAATTTATTGAAAAAATTTAGAATGGAACATGCAAATCCTATTTGCACTCCAATGGAGGTTGGTTTGAAACTTAACAAAAATGATAATAAAAAAGAGTTAATAAAACTCTTTATTGAAGTCTTGTTGGTAGCCTCATGTACTTGACCGCCACATTACCGGATATTATGTTTGTGATTAGCATGATTAGCCGTGTCATAGAATCACTTAGAAGAAGTCATTGGAATGTTAGAAAGAAAATTTTGCGATATGTATGTGGTACTATTAATGATGGTATACATTAACAAAGGGTTCAAAATTCATATTTGGTTGGAAGTGATAGTGATTGGGGTAGAAGTGTAGATGATGGCAAAAGCACTTTCGGTTACAATTTTAATATTGGTTCGAGTTAAATTTCATGGACTTCAAAGAAACAACAAGTTGTTGCTCTCTCTACAACCGAAGCGGAATACATTTCATTAGCATTGGCCGGCTGTCAAACACTTTGGTTAAGATGGGTTTTAGAAGAATTTAAGCATCCATCAATTGAAACTACAAATTTATTTTGTGATAATCGTTCAGCCATTGCACTAACCAAGAATCCCGTTTTTCACTACAAAAGTAAACACATTCGAATTAAGTATCATTTCATCCGTGACTTGATCAATGATGGTAAAATTGATGTGAAGCCTTGCAAATCATAAGATCAAATAGCGAATATTTTTATAAAGGCATTGATGAAAGAAACGTTTATCAAGATTAAAGAAAAGTTCGGCGTTCGATCGGTCTAGCTCAAGGGGGGCTGTTAGAATTATAAGCTAGACCGGCTCATTTGGCTCATTTTGTCTTTTGGGTCATTGGCCCATTTGGGGTTATATTGGTCAATCTTGAATTTTTTTTTTTGTCATAGAAAATTGGTGTAATTAATGTGGTGTCTTGAGAATGTAATTTTCTATCTTTTTCTAGGCTAGGTAGTTGCTTTGGAAGTGTATATTTATTTATTTCCGATTTTATATTTTGGGCTATTTTTATCACTCATGTATTTTCATTATACAAGTCATATAAATGAAATTTGAAAGGTTCTATGTAGTATATCACTTTAGTCTTTATTTTTGGTGTTTTTCTACACAAGAGAACAACTTTCTTCTTTTTAGAGTGTCATCTTCTTTCAATCCTAGTTGGTGTAATTCAACAAACTTGAGAACTTCGGTATTATCGCCATCTTTCGCATGACTCCGGGAACTACAGTTAGGGGGAGTGGGGGCAACCTTAAGCGATTTAAGTACTTGAGGGAGTCCACATTGGACCAGCGCACACAAACTTTAGACAAAGAAGCTCACATGAAATTGAAGTTTTTGTGGACTCAATATTTGTTGACCGGCAGAGATGAAGTAACTCTCCGAAGGTTACCTTGTTCCTTTCCATCAATAGTGTCCAGAATTAGGGTGGTGGAATCACTCACGGGTGTCGTACTAGACTCTCCTCTATTTTCAACTCTAGTAGGTAGCTTCAGTTAAAATGGTTGGCTTAAAAAAGAGCTAACAAGAACAACCAATGGGTTATCGCAGTGGTTGCCTAAATTGGGCATTGACACCCAAGGTCCTGCATTTGAGTAGCGACTCTTTTTCTGCATTCCTTAGGAATTAGTCTAAACGTAAACTTGAGATACCGTATGTTATAATTTTATTTTATTTTTTAAAAAAGAATTGAGTAGACATGATGTAAATTTAGGACCAATTAACTAGCTTAACCAACCCTTTAGAGCAAATAAGTTACCTGACTTCATCTTGAATAATTACTTTACAATCCCAAGGTTGTCGGAGGGAGATTGACTGAGTTCAAAAGCTGGTATTAGAGAATTGTAGGGTTACAGATGATAGGATAAGATTGTAGAAAATAATAAAATTGAGACAATATAAGGAGATGGAGAGAGAAGAAGATAGAACATGCAAGACTAGATTGTGGAAATCTTAACTTAATGTCATCAATCTTTCTTTCCGTGTCTCTAAATAGACTTTTGTTTACATATATAACAAAGATAATTAAGCATAATTTGAATCTTAATCTTAACAGACTTATTTTAAGACCTTAATCCTAATCTTAAAATATCTAAATATCTAAACAATCCTAAATATCCTCTAGTAAGGACGTGATTTAAGATTACATTAGGAAGATAAGATTAGGATTTTTATGATTGTGGTTATCTGCATCATAAATTGCATTGAGGTTATCATTCGTGTACATATGGGAAAATCAATCACGTTATAGCTAGTGTAGAAGTTGATTTATAGACTCCCAAAGTAAAAGAATATCATTTTCTCTCGTGATTTAACTTCTTCTCCTATTCATCTTCTTCTTATCTCTTCTTTATTTTATAGACTTCTACATGTCATCAGAGCCCTAGTAGCTAATGCCTTTTTTGATCCAACTTTTTTTTATAGTCTTACGATTTCATTATCTTCATTAAAGACTTCTCTAACGAGAGCTTGTGTCGCATAATCCGTCTTCAGTTGCTTATAGGGCAGATCACAATAGATCTAAACTAGTGGACTACCAGCTCCAACAGACTCCAAGATGAGTGGGATGCGACAATGATGGAATTCGCAGACGGACGGTGACTACCATCAAGTTTGATCAACATTGCAGTTATCATTTGTAACCCTACAATTCTCTACTAGCTGGCACACTGGTCGTGTAACTAATCCCAACTTAAGAGGTTTTGAGCCTATAACACAATGGAAGGTTGAAAATATTGCACATTAATCAAGGTCACAAATTTCGAGTCCAACTTACCCATCTAAATAAATAAATATATAATATTAACTCAAAAATTTGTGCATTTGATGGTAGCTACCAAACTCGAGCATCATGGCATACTTGAGCCTAGGGGTGCAACTTTTGACGCAAAACCTGAACCCATCCAGAAAACTTACCGTTCGACGCTATAAAAAATAAGACTATTAGCAACAACCAAAATTGCAGCTATTAATAAAAAAACTTGTTGTTTCAGTAGCAACAGGACTTGTAGTGACAATTTTTTGTTAATAGCGGCAATCGTTGAAACACCTTATTTTTGTAGTGTGAACTGTTACAATTCGATCGAAAATTGATTCGGAGTGAACTACACTAATTCTGATTTGATTTGATTTCGATTTTGGGTG
Organism: Chloranthus sessilifolius; assembly: GCA_021018995.1. Classification (NCBI taxonomy): domain Eukaryota; kingdom Viridiplantae; phylum Streptophyta; class Magnoliopsida; order Chloranthales; family Chloranthaceae; genus Chloranthus; species Chloranthus sessilifolius. Next base: position 114,932,767 of record CM037591.1, on the reverse strand, counting down.
GCAAAAATAAAAAATCAAGTGTCAGATGAGAAAAACCCAAAAAAAGCCGAAAAGCAAAAAAATATACAAAAGAAAAGTAAAAAACTGAAACCAAACCAAAATTTTCAGGTTTTGATTTAGTTTTGGCTATAGAACATAATTTTTTAAAAAAATCGAAGAAAAACCAAACCAATTCATTTCGGTTTCGGTTCGGTACATTGAATCTGCATCCCTACCTGGACCAATCTCTCTTTTCCAACTTTTGGAAATCGAATCTGCATCCCTACACTACAAAAAATAAGACTATTAGTGGCAGTTTTTTTAACAAAAAATTATCGCTATTAGTCTTGTTTCTACAAAACACTGCTCGGTATTAATCTTGTCACTACAAAAAATTGCCTTAATAGTAAGTGCCGCTAAATGACCTTATTTTTGTAGCCTTCATAGTAAGTGCCTTCACGAGCTTCTCTCGAATTACGATTAGAAGCGCTCCGCTGTTTGAAGTTGCCTATGACACTTGTTCTTAAGACGATTGTCGAAGCTTCATCGCTTCTTATTTGAATTGTCATCGCTTCTAATTCGAAGCATCATCGCCTCTAATTTGAACCATCATCGCTTTAATTGCTGGCAGGGACGTTTCTTGACGTAAGCGACGTTTCATCTTTTATGATTTGATAGGACTTTGATATTGTGGACTGTGTTATTGTAAACTGTGTTGTCTTTTCACGTAGTCTTTTCTAACATTATTTATTATAGCGGCTGTTCATATCCCAGTGAAAACAATTCTCGAGTAGCTTGAAATTGGGGATTATGTTGTATTTTGTCCGATCTTATCCATCATTAATTAATCCAGCGACTGTCCGTATCCCAATAAACGCATTTTTTTCTCAGAAAATATAAAAATGCCTTTTAGCCATTCTTCAGTTTAATCTTTTGACCAAATCCTTTCTTTTGCCTTCCGTCCCCAAACCAAACTCCCTCCACCATGCCTGAAAAAATCAATTTTGAGATTATCCAAGCCTTCAGATTCCTCAATCGTATTATTGAATGTTTGAAGGTGGATGTTTTGGAACAACAGCTCGCGCTTTTGGTAGAGAAGAAGGCGTGTTTTTAAAGGGTGAAGGACAAGATTGAAGGGGATATAGCCACGATTGAAGACAATTACGCTTAAGTTTGAAGGCATTGCAAGAAAGTACAGTGATTCGAAGTCGTTTACCCCTAGATGATGGCTTCTTAAGCAGCTTTGCAGATGTCTCTCCTCCCTCTTTCCTATATTTTATTTTCTTTGTCTTGTATAGTTTGTTGTACTTTTTTTTTTAATATATAAATACATTAATACAAACTTTGCTTTTGTCATTTAAATTAATACAATCTCTGCTTCCCAATGTGCTGGTAGCCCTAATAATCATGCCGGTAATAATAATTCCTCTAGGTTGTAGCGCTAGCTCTAATTAGAAGAGTCATCGCTTCTAATAGCAAGCGTCTTCACTTCTAATTTTAAGCGTCATTGCTCCTATTTTAAAGCGTCAGCGCTTGTAATTGAAGCATCGGCTCTTCGATTGATGGCATCATCGCTCTATAATTCAAGCGCCCGTGCTTTTTAGTTAGATCGTGGTCACTTTTCAAATAAAGCGTCATCATTTTTTAACTGTGCAAGTGGTGGTAATTCCAATCTATTTATAATTCGTATTTATTGCATCGACTATTTTAAATCTATATCTTTTGGTATAACTTTGTCCTTAGTGCATATGAAGAGATTGACAAGAATAACAGGAAAATAACATGTCTCCAAATGACAAGAACATCGTGTTTTGCTCTAATCTTATCCACTAAGGATCTATAGATCATGAACGTTAAATCAGACGGCCTAGATTGTCTTTTCACATGTCACATGTCCCTAAAATACACAGTCTTTCTTTAACCTCGGTCTATCTTGAAGCGTCATCGTTTCGACTTCGAAGCGATATCGCTTCTATCACGAAGCATCACTACAAAAAATATCGGATACGCCAACGGCTGAAATTAAGGAGCCGTCGGCGTAGGAGAAGATTTGGGCCACCCCACGACCCAACCCGGCCACTCCACTTAATGTGCAATTGCCCACGACCCACTCAATCGGGCCACTATATAGGTCACATCCCCTTCACACGAACTCCCTTCTCTCTTCTCCGTAATCCACAAACTCCCTCCTTCTCCCTTCTCCCTAACCGTTCTCCCTTCTTCCTTCTCACGATCGAACTCCCCTCATTCCCTCTCGCTCAAGCCATAAATCCCTCTCGCTCAACCCCTAAATCCCTCTCTCGCTCAAACCCTAAATCCCTAAAAAAATAAGCTGCCTTAGATTCTCAGGCGACGGATGTTTTTTCTCGAGAGAAGAACTCAAATTGCAACCCTAACCCTAATCCCTATGGAAGGTAACTATCTGATGATCTAGAATTCTTTTTGCTTTTTTTTTTTCTTGCTTTCAATCTCTAAATATTGTGTTAATGAATTCATTTGGGGAATTTGAATTGCTCTATCTCAGTGGATGTACTGTAGATCAATATAATTTTTTCTCTTTCGTTTAATTTTAGGTGTTTTTCAAAATTTTAGGGTGGTGTCTACTGTTTGAAGCTAATTGCTTGAATTTGTTGTGATTTTTGTTGGATTTTGTGAGGTTTGAGTTTTGTTCTTCGTACTAGACTAAAAATCTGTTTTTCATAATTGGAGAATCTGTTTGTTTTGTAGGATTAGTTTTGATTTCGAAGATCAGAGGGGTTTTGGAAATCATATATGGTGTTTTGTTTTGGGAATTTTTTATGGTTTGGAAGGTAGGGTATTGTTATTGTGTGTTGATTTTTGTCAGGTTCTTGAAGTTGTTGATTTGAGGTATCTTATAGCATAAAATCTAGGAACTACTTATATATTATTAATATGGCTATATATGATAGAATCCATGAATAATTTTTAAGATGGAGACAGGGAATAGCAACTTAAAAACTTAAACTGATGCCAAATCCTATGATTAGGTGTTGCTTATATTATACATTATTAAAAACTTTCAGGCTTTGTCAAACATCGGTGAAAGCATCGGTGATTCGGCCAGGCATTGTCAAACATCAGAAAAAGTTGCCACCAATCTAGAGATGGAATTAGCCAAAAGTAAAATAGAGGTAGTAGCTATATGAACATATTGGAAATTGGTATTCCCAGTCTTTTTGGCCGAGTCAGTGAAAAATGTCACTCTTATAAAAGTTGGAGTATGAATAAGGCAATATTAAGGGCTAGGCTATTGACTTCGAGTACTGATTTGATCCACAAGTTTTCAAACCTTTTTATATAACTTACACCATGTAGCCTAAAATTTCTATTGGCGTTGTGAGATATTTATTGTCAAAATAATGACAAAAACCAGTAGTGCTCCTTAGAATTATAAGTTGGCTAAGTAAAATTCTTATGACTAACAGTTTATCATTTTTGGACCCACGGACGTTCGTAATGCACTCACAGACGACGGTGGTCACGGTCGACCGTGAGTGATTCACGGACGTTCGTGGCCCGAAATCCTATAAATTCTAGGCAGTTCGAACAGTTTTGGAACTGAGCCGAAAATCCTACATTTTCAATATTCTGGTCCTAAATTCTATCCTTGAGATTACTTATGTTTTGTTTATTTGAATCCTAAATCTCAAAGATGTGTGTGCTTTTTCTCTAATCCTTGTTTGAGAGTGTATGACTTGTGAGAGACAAGTGGACCTTCGTGAGAGACGGCGGTTGTTGGAATTGTTCATTGTGGATAGGATGATGGTGAGAGGCTGTCATTATAGGTGAGAGGAGTGATAGGGCATATCATTCTAAAAAGCACTGTAAGGTTATTTATTCATAGTGGATTTTTTCTTGGATTTGAGATAGATCCAGTGGTTTTTACCTGTTCTGGGTTTTCCACGTTAAAAACGACTTGCATTCATTTTATTGTTGTGTGGTGATTGTGAGTAGTAAAAATTTGATTAATTTTATAGATTATTATAAATTCCTAAATTTTAATTGGTATCAAAGTCAGTACACTTTGTCTGATTCTCATAAATCGAGTGTCATGGTCAACTCGGGGTATCATGATCTTCCTAGAGAAGGTGCGTTTACTACTAGACCTCCTCTATTTGATGGCTCTAATTATCCTTACTGGAAGGCAAGGATGAGAGTATTTTTAAGTTCAATGGATCCTCACATATAGTATTCTATTGAGGACGGATGGTCGCCACCAACTACGACCTCAGTTGTCGATAATGTACCACATACCACCATCAAACCTAGATCTTTATGGACGGATCAGGAATATGATAATCTTGGTTATAACTCCAAGGCTCTTAATACCTTATTTGGAGCAGTTACTGCTTCCGAATTTTGTCGCATAAGTACTTGTACCATAGCCAAAGATGCATGAAAAATTCTCGAATTCACTTATGAAGGGACTCCTCAAGTGAAGATTTCCAAACTTCAAATGCTCACATCTCAGTTTAAAAATCTTCGCATGGATGAGGATGGAAAGTTCTCTGATTTTTATATTCGCTTAAATGATATTGTGAATGACTCATTTAATTTAGGAGAACCTGTTTCTAATACAAAAATTGTGCGAAAAATTCTAAGGTCTCTATCTAAACTGTTTAGATCTAAAGTCAATGCCATTGTTAAATCTAAAGATGTTGACAATCTAAACTTAGATGAACTTGTCGGGTCTTTACAAACTTATGAATATGAAATTCAAGACAATCATATTACTAAAAGTGTTGCTTTCAAATCATCTAAGGATGAGTCTGATTCAAGTAGTGATTATGATCAATCAGATGAACTTGCTTTGTTTGTTAAAAAATTAAAATTTTTTTATAAAAATAAGAAACAACCTTTTAAAAAATTTGAGAATTATGAAAAATTTAAATCTTCTGAGAAGAAATCGAAAAAGGAATCTACTGACACTAATCAATGCTTTAAGTGTCATGGTTATGGGCATTATGCTAATAAATATCCTAATAAGAAAAATGATAAGGGAAAATCTAAAGTCGTGGCTGCCACTCATGAGGTTGATAAATCAAATGAGTCATCTTCTGATGAATCTGAATCTGTCTCATATGGGTTTAGAGCTTTTGTGGCCTCCATTATTGAATCTAATAATTCTCAATCTCAAACACCATCCCTTATTGAAACAAAGTCTATTACATCACTATCTTCTGATACTAAAATTGATGGTGATGTATTGGATATGACTAATGCTTACGATGAACTTTATCAAGAGTCAATTCATCTAACCAAAGAAAAAATTAAATTGACTAAGGAAGTGGTGGAGTTAAAAAACATTATCAGTAATATGCAATTTCAAGTCAGAACACATGTTCAAGAAAATATTACTCTTCAAGAAAATGTAAATTGTTTCTCTTCTAAATTTATGGAATAGGAAAATAAAGTAAATTCCCTCACTTTAATAAATGAAAATTTTAAAAAGGAACTTGGTTTCATTTCTGTAAAATATTCAAATTTTTACAAGGCTAATGAGAAAATGGAAAAAATACTAAATTCTGGTCAAAGAACTACAGACAAATCAGGTATTAGGTATCATCATTCAGTAAATAAAAATCTTAAACCTGAGATAACTCATGCCATAAAGAAATTAAATCACTTTCTACAAATTTTAAACCAACTTCAAGCAAATCCAGATCTATCATTTCTAGATCCTTTAGTAGAAGAGTTCCAATCTATTATACTTGTGGGTGGGAAGGGCATACTTATGTGTATTGCCCATTTGTCTTTGAATACTCTTCGTACTATGTCCCTAACTTTCAAACTTTGAAGAATAACAAATTCATCTCGTTGAGTAGTTCAAATAAAAATATCAACAAACATGTGATTCAAAATAAATCAAATCTTAAATACAAACATGATTGGATTCGAAAATTTGATTTGACTGCTCAAGTTGCTCATATTTCACTAAAAGCTAGTGAATCATCTAAGTGGTCCTTGATAGTGATTGTTCCAGGCATATGACTGGTGAGAAATCATTTTTCTCTCACCTAAGTCCATGCTCGAAGGGAAATGTGACCTTCGAAAATGGAAGTTCCTGTAAAATTACTAGAAAATGAACAGTTGAAGCACCTGGATATCCTAAATTAAATAAAGTCCTTTATGCTGAAGGACTTAAGGCTAATCTCATTAGTATTAGCCATTTATGTGATGATGGGATGCATATTAATTTTACGAAAAATTTGTGCATTGTAGTTGATTCTAATGGTTAAATTATTCTTGAAGGGATTAGATCTTCTTATAACTGTTACACCTTTAGTGATCCTCTTAAAAATAATTGCCTTATTATTAAAATAAATGAGATCAATATTTGGCATCAAAGGCTTGGCCACATGAATAAGAATGATCTTTACAAATTAGCCTTTGATCAACTTGTTAAAGGTTTACCGAAATTAAATAAATCAGATGGATCTATTTGTAGTGCATGCCAAATGGGTAAATAGACCCGTGTTCCTCACAAGAAAGTTAATGTTCCTACTTCTTTAGGATACATGAATTAATACATTTTGATTTTGTAGGTCCCATGAGAACAAGTAGTTTAGAAGGTAAGAAATATGTGCTTGTATTGGTTGATGATTTTTCTAGGTATACTTGGGTTGTTTTTCTTAGAGATAAATCTCAAGCTTTTGATGAATTTATTATAATTTTCAAAAGATATCAAATTGAAAAAAATCTTTCTATTGTTCGAATTCGTAGTGATCATGGTAAAGAATTTAAAAATTCATCTTTTGCGAAATATTGTGCATCAACTGGAATAAAGCATGAATTTTCTGCTCCTCACACACCTCAACAAAATGGTGTGATTGAGAGAAAAATTGGGTACTTCAAGAAATGGCTAGGGTTATGTTAAATGCTAACAATGTGGCAAAAAATCTGTGGACTGAGGCCATTAGTACTGCTTGTTATATATCAAATCGTGTGTACCTTAGACCCAACACTACTAAAACTCTATATGAAATATGGAATGATAAAAAACCTCAAGTTAGTTATTTTCGTATTTTTGGTAGTGCTTGTCATATTTTAAGGGATCGTGAATCTCTTATTAAATTTGATGCTAAAACTGACAATAAAAATTTTCTTGGTTACTCTTTCAACAGTAGGGCTTATAGGGTTTTTAACTTAAGAACTCTTACTGTCATTGAATTAGTAAATGTTGTTGTAGAAGATCAAAAATCAAATTCTTCTACTGTTTTAAATAGAGATATTGATGATAAAATTCTTATTGTTCCTATTAATCATGAAAAAAATAGGCTTGATAAGACTAATTTTTCATCTAATAATGAAAATTCTACACACCCTACATCCAATATCACTGAAGATATGATTGTAGAAAATACACACAACAATAGCTCTGAAAATAATTCTCAACATAGACCCTCCTATGCTCGTAATATGAGAAGTCACCCTCTAAGTGCAATCATAGGTGATGTTTCCACCAAACTGATGACTAGGAGAAAATTTAAAAATCTTTCAAATCTTCTATATCATGTCTATTACATATCAAATCTTGAACCAAAAAATATTAAAGAGGCTCTTCTTGATGAGCATTGGGTTATTACCATGCAAGAAGAGCTCACTCAATTTAAAAGAAATGATGTATGGGAACTTGTTTCTAGACCTCCAAATATTAGAATTATTGGTACAAAATAGATTTTCAAAAATAAAACTAATGAAGAAGGTAAAATTATTAGAAACAAAGCAAGATTGGTGGCTCAAGGCTATACACAGGTTGAAGGCATTGACTTTCATGAAACAGTTGGACCTGTGGCTAGACTTGAGTCCATTCACATAATTTTTGCAATGACATGTCATTTAAAGTTTAAATTATATCAAATGAATGTAAAGAGTGCCTTTTTGAATGATTTTCTAACTGAGGAAGTGCATGTGGAACAACCTAAAGGGTTTGAAGATCTACATCATCCTCTTGATGTTTTTTGATTTAAAAAAGCATTATATGATTTGAAACAAGCACCTCGTGCTTGGTATGAGACTTACAAAATGTTTAATCAACAACAGTTTTAAACGTGGTAGTGTGGATAAAACTTTATTTTTAAAAAAAGAATCATCTCATTTAACTATTGATCAAATTTACGTTGATGATATTATTTTTGGATCCACACTTGACTTAAATGCATATAAGTTTCAAACTCTAATGAGCAATGAATTTGAAATGAGTTTATTTTGTGAATTAAACTATTTTTTAGATCTTCAAATTAAACAGTGTTCCTCTGACATTTTCATTACTCAATCCAAATATGTAAAAGAACTTGTTAAAAAATTTGGTTTAGACTCAAGTAAACCAGCCCGCACTCCAATGAGTACATCTGTAAAATTGTCAAAAAATGTAAATGCATGGTAAATCTGTTGGAGAAACTCTCTATAGAAGCATGATAGGTAGTCTTATCTATCTAACTGCTAGTCGACCGAATATTGCTTATAATGTTGGTATGTGCCATAGATTCCAGGCTGCCCCTAAGGTATCTCATCTAACTATGCTTAAACGTGTCTTCCGTTATGTTAACGGAACATTAGAGTAATGTCTCTGGTATTCCTTTGATACCACGTCTCATATTATAGGTTTTTCCGACTCTGATTGGGCCGGTAATTTTGATGTTCGTAAAAGCACTAGTGGTGGTTGCTTTTATATCGATAATTGTCTAGTGTCTTGGCTCAGTAAGAAACAAGCTTCGGTTTCTTTGTCCACTGCTGAAGTAGAATATATTTCTGCTGGAAATTGGTGTATTCAACTCTTATGGATGTAATAAATATTGTCTGACTATGGGATTTTTTCAGATGTAATGACCTTGTTTTGTGATAAAACCAGTGCTATTTGTATTTCTGAAAATTCTGTACAACACTCTAGGACTAAACACATTGATATTCGACACCACTTCATACGTGATTTGGTGGAAGATAAAATCATTCTCCTTGAGCACATAGATACTCAATTACAATTGGCTGATATTTTTACAAAATCGTTAGATTTTGTTCGATTTGAATTTCTTCGAAAATCCATTGGTTTATGCTTCATTGATTAATCATTTCTTCAAAACTTGTATATATTTTTTGTTTTGAATTTGCACATATTTTCTTATTTTTAAAGAAATCATTGTTTTTCTTCAATGCTTCAAAATTTTATTTGATACACTCTAAATTTTCAAATATGAACATTTGATCAAATTTCCTGAGATTGCATTTCTCTAATCTTAAGCTACTCTTAATTAGCTATATTAAAAAATCAACTAAGAAAGACAACATGCAATTAAACAACGACTCATTAGGATGATGATTTCATACCTTGGTTCATTAGAGATCGGACCATGACATAAAAGTACAGGTTTGAATCCTTCTATGGATATCTGCCTTTCAATGCCACAAATTCAACGTCTCCAAATAAGAATAATTATTGCAATATGCGACACCTGTAGTCTTGCATGTAACTGCATATATAATTTCATATTTTCCAGCTTTTCTATTATAAAATTGCTATTTTTTCGTTATTATTGTCTCGTCATCAGTTTAAGCGCCACAGCAGAGGAAATCCCAAATTGGGTGCTACTAATATCATTCTAAGATAATCAAACAAAATCATTCATCTGAGTTCTTACAAGGAAAAGTTCAAAGGTTGGAAGAAACATGGAATCAAAAGTAAACAAGAACCTCTTCAAGCTCCATGGAATCGATTACAGGGGCATTCTACATCTTCGGATTAATGAAGTTTGAGGAAAATGCAAGGTCAAGAGGTCGAGAGATCGAGAGAGAGGGTTGGATTTTGTTTATTGGTCTAAAACCCTAGCATCTTCCTCTCCACTGATCAAAACCTAGAAAAAAATTGATGGATCAATGATTGAAACAAATATTCCAACTCCAAAAGATTAAATCAAACACTAATTAAGCAAATTCAAACCTAATGATCTGAAGCGTGCTCAAGGGTTGAATCGTCACGCGTTGCTCGAGCTCCCTATTCCTGTTGCGTAGGGTTATCCTATGCCGACAACTCTATGGATTAGCTGTCGGCGAAGGTTCCATTTTTTTTACAACCTATCAAAAAATGTTTTCATATAAGATGTCTTTTTGTATATTTTCATATAAGAGGCATTTTAATTAAATGAAAAAATATATAATTAAACATAGTGTGTGTATATATATATATATATATATATATATATATATATATATATATATATGATCATTTATTTATTTATAAAAAAAATTCCCTTTATTTTTTATTTTCCAATTTTTTCAATTTTTTTCCTTATGTACCCTTCTTGTACTTAAATTTGACTGTTTTCCCATTTTCCTATAGTTTCAATTATTTGAAAAAAAAAATTCCAAAATTTTTCCATCCAATTACTTGAGGGAATGGAATAAAGTGGAGTAAATTTCCCAACTTTTTACTCTGACTTTCCCATGATTTTCTAATCGTCATTTTACAATAGTTGGCATATAAGTTTCAGATGAAGGCTTACCGATGTTGAAATAGTCGAGTATTCCTTATTATCTGCTATCATTGACAATGTGAAAATAGACTAGGATGGCGACGATCTTAGAGTTTGGAACTACGGTAATCAAAGAAGCTTCTCCATTAAATCAGCTTTCAAATCTTTGCATCCAAATCTTGCTATTGTGGAATGGGCTTTCATCTTGGAATATCGAACCCCGACCAAAATAAGTTTTTTCTTTTGGACAATTTGTTAGAATAAACTTTTCACTATCTCCAACCTCATCAGAAGAGGGATACAAATAGATCAAAAGTGTTTCTTTTGTGGCTGCGCAGAGGAAGACATCAAGCATCTTTTCTTTACATGTGAGAAAATATGGCTTATTTGGGGAAATTTCATTAAAACTTTGGTATCTCTTCTTGTCTTCACACACTTCAAAAAATAAGACTATATATTAGTGGCAATTTTTTGTAGCAAAAAACTGCCGCTATTAACAAAAAAATTATTAAAGGCTATTAAAACTATTAGCGTCAAAGGTATTAGCGGCAATATTTTTGTTAATAACGGCAATTTTTGGTTGTTGCTAATAGGTTTATTTTTTGTAGTGACAAAAACACAGTTATCTTTCTCTCTAGCTGGGATCAGTGTGATGCTATAGGTCTTAAGAAATAAATATGAGACCATCTCCACCAAGGTCGGCCCTGGACCAAGGCGAACCAGGCGGATGCCTTGGGCCCCCGATTTTTAGGAGGCCCCCCCAAATATGAGATACCTATTAAAAAATAGGTTTAATATATATATATATATATGTATTCTCTAGCTCCTATTTCTCTCTCTATCTCTCTCTCTCTCTCTCTCTCTCTCTGTAAACAACTACACTCCACAGGAGTAACCAGGTATCCAAATTCCAGTGCCTATTTCTCTCTTACTCTCTCTCTCTAGACTCCACAGGAGCATCCACCATTCCAGTCCAGCACCAACGCTTCTCTCTCTCTCCACTATCTGCGTCTCTCTCTCTAGACTCCATAAGTCCACCGTCCACAGCTCCAGTATTGACCATTGCTAACCCGACGACCAACGCCCACCCCGGCTCCCCCAAACACTCCCAACGGCTAACGCCGACGACCCCCCCCAATAATTGATCTAGGAATAGGATATCATATTTTCATTTCACATTAGGGATAGATTTAGGATTTTATTTTTATTTAAATTTAGGATTTTAATTGCTAAAATATTGATTGTATTTTTTTTTATTTTTTTTGTAGATTTTTAACAAATCGGATTTGTCGAATACTCGGTAACTCTGATCATGCAATCCGATTTGAGCTAAAATTTCGGCGAATCGTGCTAAATACACAAAAATTATTGTCTGATAGGTGAGAGACATGGTCTTAAGTCCCATTGCGTGGAAGATCGACGTGAAACACTTTCTCCATCGCTTGATCCGATCCAATCAATGGGTTTTAAGGGGTCTCCGGCTTAAGTGCTTTCAGAGAAGGCGTGGGTACCCTTCGTTAAATATTCCATATAGATCTTATCCTTGGTAGACATGGCAATTTAAAGGTGCCACTTGCATGTGTAGATTTGGCTCCTCCCTAACTTTGTTGATTGAGAAAGGGTCCAACCAATTAGTGACTTTGCCGCTAAAAATGTGAGAAGAGAAATATTTAAATGAATTTTTTAAGGTAAATGTATAAAATGGATAATATTTTTCATTTATGTTTATTTTTTACGAGAATATAAGACTCTATACTTTTCCTTTTCGAATGCAGAAGAGCAAGTTCGGAGATGCTAAAAAGTTAGACTTTAAATCCACCCACAAAATCTTTGAGTTCACCCACACTGAAACACATCGACTGTATTGAATCAGACGATGGAGATTGTTTATCGTCCCATGTTACACGCGATCGATCTTTAGATCATGGGTGTACCATCATACGGTCAGTTTTTTATTTCATGTGGCACACACCCATAAAAGTGACCTTAAAATCAATGTTAAGCGTGCACCTGATGTTAAGGTCACTTTTCTGAGATGTGTGTCACGTGAAATAAAACACTGACTGTTTGATGGTACACCAATAATCTCAAGATCCATCGTGTGAAAGATTGGAATGATAAATGATCTCCATTGTTTGATTCAATTTAGTCAATGTGTTTCAGCGTGGGTGAACTCAAAGATTCGGTGAGTGGATTTAAAGGAACTCAAAGATTCATTGGGCTTAATCATGCTTATGATGTTCTTTTTCAGTTAGACTCATGCACAAGATGTTGGGTCTAATACATTCTTATACTCCATCAGACATAAGATGTTGGGTTTAATGCTCATTAATCATGACTTGACATTTCATCATATTTTATAATCGTGCATTGTATAGATGATCATCATAGTACACAAACATTGAAATCCATATAATAATGAAATATGACATTGGCGTGCATATATAATCATGACATATAATAATGAAGTACATATGTGATCGTGACTTATAAACTGTAACCTTGAATGAAGCATATATAAAAGGAACTAAGAAATAAACGTAACTGTCCATAATCAATCTATTAATTTTTCAGAATCAATCTATTGATTTCGTGTTCAAACTCAATCTATTGATTTCTCATAATCAATCCATTGACTCATCCGTGTATTTTCCAAAACAATTTTATTTATCAGTATCTGTTTAGGCTCAATCGATTGATTTCTTATCATCAATCTATTGACTCCAATCCATACATTTTCCAAAATTTTATTTATTAGTATCTGTTCTAGCTCAATCGATTGATTTCTCAGAATCAATCAATTGACTCAAATCTGTGCATTTTCCAAAATCAATCTTTTGATTTTTTAGAATCAATCTATTGATTTTCCATAATCAATCTCCAGAATCAATCTATTGATTTTCCATAATCAATCTCCAGATTTTGGCCCGTGAGCACACCCCAACGGTTCTTTAAATCTCATGGTAAGGTTTCAACCATCTTCTTTTATCAAAATTATTAACATTAAGAATCATTAATCATAACATGCATCTCATTTAATCATACAATCATTATTCATGAAATAAACGCACTAATTTGTATAAAACCCATTTAAAAACTAATATTTTAAGTTTAATGGAAAGCATGATTTCTCCATATCTAGATCGATCATATCACCGCGATTAGATCGAGATCCCATCAACGATGATGATTCCTAAGGAGGAGAAGGCCGCTTAAGGATATACGCCAACGTCTTGACGATCTTCCAATTTTTTTTTTTTTTAAAAGGTAGATCTCGAATTTCTTCTCTATGGTCTATAGGGTTTCTGACGACTCTATTTTTAAGAAGAACACTAAATGAGGTTATGATTTATGGTTCTTCGTAAGACACTTATTTATAACATTTTGGGGCTCATCCGATGTTATGCTAACATACTAAGGAAGGGTGTATAGGCTTTTACCTCAAAGTCCAAAATAGAAGTTTATAACACACATAATAAGGTTCGATTTCTAGACCTATTGTCTAGAACTCAAGCCTTTAACCAATAGACTACCACACAACTTGTGTTCATAATGACGAAAATAAATATAAGAGCTTGCAAAATCAAAATATATATTTTTAGTTAAAACATTTTGAAAAGTCAAGGCATGCAGTGTATACGCTATTAGGCACATACACATAAATTAAGTGTATCAAAGATATAAAATGCAGATCATAACATTCTTCCCTACTTATAAAAATTTCGTCCTCAAAATTAAGCTATACCTTACTCAAAGAGATGGGGGTAGTCTCTCCTGATAGCATCCTCGTGCTCTCAAGTGGCTTTTTCACGAGAGTGGTGCTGCCAAATCACAAGGACCAATGGTATAACTTTATTCCTCAGAGTCTGTTCTTTTCGATCAATAATTTGAACAGGCACCTCCACAACAGACATATCCTTATAATCCTCCAAGGGTTTCCAGTCGAAAACGTGAGTAGGGTCTGCCACATATTTCTTTAGTATGGATATGTGAAAAATATTGTGCACCTCGACAAACTTTGGTGGTAGCTTGACTCGATATGTCGTTTCTCCGATTCTTTTCAAGCCTTCAAACGGTCCCTTGAATCTCGGACTAAGCTTTCCTTTTAGCTCGAATCTCATCACACCTTTCATAGGTGAGATTTTTACGAATACTTTATCCCCTTCGATCAAATCCCAATTCCTACGCTTCAAATTGGCATAACTCTTCTGCCTGCTCTGCCCGGTCTGCATTCGTTCTCGGATCAACTGAACTTGTTTAGACGTGTTTTCCACAATTTTATGTCCTAGAAAACTTCTCACGCCGACCTCATCCCAACACAGAGGAGTTTTGAAACTTCTCCTATATAAGGCTTCATACGGAGCCATCTGTATAGTAGACTCGTAACTGTTGTTATAGGTAAACTCCAAAAGAGGTAGATGCTTATCCCAATTATCTCCAAAATTCAGCACACAAGCGCGAAACATGTCTTCCACCACTTGATTCAGTCTTTCGGTCTGCCCATCCGTCTGAGGTTGAAAAGTTAAGTTAAATTTCAACTTAGACCCCATTCCGTCCTGAAATTTCTGCCAAAACCTCGATGTAGAACGAGGGTCTCTGTCAGACACAATATCAGCAGGTACACCATGCAATATGAAAATCTCCTGAATGTAAATATCTGCCAAATTAGAAGCTGAATAGGTCATGTGGTACAGAATAAAATGAGTCGACTTAGTTAATCGGTCAACCACGACCCAAATAACATCGTTCCTCTTCAAAGTCCTTGAAAAACCGGTGATGAAATCCATACTGATACTTTCCCATTTCCAACCTGGAATCGGTAGTCGCTGAAGTAACTCAGGGGTTTCTGGTGTTCAGCTTTAACTTGTTGACATGTGAGACATTTTGCCACGTAGTTAGCGATCTCTCTCTTCATATCATTCCACCAATAGTTTTTCTCCAATTCTTTATACATCTTATTGTTCCCAGGGTGAATAGAGAATTTAGACTTATGGGATTCATCAAAGATCTCCCATTTTATTTCTAAATTATCAGGTACACAACAGCGTCCCTGAAACATCATCATCCCATCATCTCTAATAGTAATCTCTGGCGTACTACTATCCTTCAGTTTCAAAAGGATAAGATCTTCCAGCTATAGTTCCCTGATTTGATCAAGTAATGAAGAGGTGATAACAATGTGCAAAAGCAATGCCCTTGGTCGAATCACCTGCTCTGGAATAAATCTGCTGAGGGCATCGGTAACAACATTATTCTTTTCCAGATGATATTTGATATCGCAATCATAATTGATCAGGAATTCCAACCATCTCCTCTGGCTCATATTCAAGTCTTTCTAAGTAAAAAGGTATTTAAGACTTTGATGATCCGTGGAGATGATGAATTTCTCTCTATACAGGTAATGTCTTTAGATTTTCAGCTTGAATATGATAGCAGTCAGTTCTAGAATATGCGTAGGATAATTCTTTTCATGATCCTTTAGTTGCCTGGACCCGTAAGCTATAACTCTCTCATTCTGCATCAGGACACTGCCTAGTCCTTTATACGACGCATCAATATTAACGATGAAGCCACTATTGCCAAAAGGTATCACTAGAATAGGAGCGGTAGTAAACCTTTTCTTCAACTTAAGAAAGCTCTTCTCGCACTCATCGATTCAATTAAATTTCACATTCTTCTTGGTTAGCCTGATAAGAGGTCTAGAGATTTTTGAGAAACCTTTCATGAACCTTCTATAGTAACTTGCTAAGCCCAAGAAACTCTGTACCTCAGTAATACTCTTAGGACTCGCCCAATTCACAATTGCTTCAATTTTAGCAGGATCAACAGTAATCTCTGCCTGAGAAATCCTGTGGCCCAGGAATGCCACTTCACACATCCAGAATTCGCATTTACTCGTCTTAGCATACAATTGGAGGTCTAAGAGAGTTTGCAAGGCAATCCTCCAATGCTCAGCGTGCTCTTCTTCAAACTTGGAGTAGATCAAGATGTCATTGACGAAACCCACCACAAACTAATTCATGTAGGGCTTGAAAATACGGTTCATCGAGTACATGAAGAGAGTAGGGGCATTAGTCAATCCGAAGGCATTATTAAAAATTTAAACTGCCCATACCTCGTATTGAATGTTGTCTTAGTTATATCAGACTCTCTCACCCTCAACTAGTGATATCCAGATCTCATATCGATCTTAGAGAAATATTTTATACCTTGCAGTTGATCAAATAGAATATTGATCTGTGGCAATAGATACTTATTCTTAATTGTCTGGTTTAATTGTCAGTAATCAATGCATCATCTCTGAGAACTGTCCTTCTTCACAAATAAAATAGAAGCACCCTATGGTGATTGGCTCATTCTAATAAAGCCCTTATCTTACAGTTTCTGTAACTATTTCTTCAATTCTGACAGTTCTGCAGGCGTCATCTTGTAAGGAGTCTTGGC
This sequence comes from Chloranthus sessilifolius, assembly GCA_021018995.1. Lineage (NCBI taxonomy): Eukaryota > Viridiplantae > Streptophyta > Magnoliopsida > Chloranthales > Chloranthaceae > Chloranthus > Chloranthus sessilifolius. Next base: position 114,915,857 of record CM037591.1, on the reverse strand, counting down.
TATCGGTGTAGTGCAGGTACGAGCTCAATCTGAAATTCGACTTTCCTATTCGGCGATAAACGTATCACCTCATCAGAAAAAAATCTTGCAAATTTATCCATAATGGAAATCGATAATATATCTCCCCGCTTTTCCTCGGCTTCCAATAAAGCAAAGAGTTTAGGAATGACACCTTTTCGTGCTCCCTTAAATTTAAATGTCGGTCCATCCAAAGGAGTAAATATCACGGTCTTTGCGAAACAATCAAGGGTCGAATGAGATTCAGCGATCCAATCCATCCCTAGGATAACATCGAAAACTTCGAAGTTTAATTCAATCAGATCAACAACCAATGCATGGGTTTCAATCTGAATATAACATCGAGGGTAGACTCTGTCATCAAACACACTATTCCCCAGAGGAGTTGCTATGGTCAAAGAAATGCTCATCGGGGATGAGTGCTTATCAAGACGTATAATGAAGTTCAAGGAGATGAATGAATGGGAAGCACCCAAATCCAAAAGTACATGAGAAAAAAGCCCTTTGATCAACATTGAACTTGGGCATCCAAGACACGTCACAATTTAAATTATCCATCACAATAGTTTATTATTCAATTTTAAAGTTAACGTTCATTTCTGAAAATATGTTCATTCTTTTTTTTTATTTAAATATTTCTGAAAAAGCGATCAAACTCATTTTAGACTCTAGTTCTACATATTTTCGACGTAAGAATCAACCTTAGGCTCTAATATCAAGTGTAGCAACCTGAAATCTCACAACTTCTTGATTGTAAGTTCTTAGACCGTACCTTTGTATCGTGAATCATAAAAATATAGTAAGGCCATAAAAGCACCTTAAACAGTAGAAGATAATTTTTTTTTAAAATATTAATTAATTAAAATAAAACTCATGATAATATTTTTATCCCAATAATAAAGTTCAACATGATTAAAACATAAACAATCTTAATAAAATACTAACTGATCATTATTTCATTTATTTAAAAAATAATAATAATAACTAGAAAGGAAAATAGATAATTAAGCCACGAAGCCTTCATCGCTATTCATTTCAGGTTCTTAAGCACCACGTGCAGTCTCATCACCATAGACCCATACATTATCCTCTTATATACTTGTCTCATCTAGCCACCCACATCAACAAGGGGTGTAAGTTTATACTTGTATGGACCAGACATGCAATCCATTGAAGCATAAAATTTTAATCATAGCAATATGAATATTTCTGTATATTTCATGTGTGCGTGCTTGTGGCATGTATAATCTCAATAAGTTGAAATGAACTGAACATAAGCATAAATATCAATGTTCCATGAATGCATCATTTCTTTTAATTTTATCTTTCTTGTCATTTAATATACGTTAGACTCCGTCCCGCTCAAGATGTTGGGTCGTAATTATGTTTATCACTTATTTAGTTAGACTCCGTCATGCTCAAGACATTGGGTCTAATCAATCATATCATTTATTGCACGTCAAACTCTATCCCGCTCAAGACGTTGAGCTTAATCATGCTTATCATATTCTTGTTTAGTTAGACTCCATCATTCACAAGATGTTGGGTCTAATACCTTCTTAATCATGTTTAGTTGAACTCCATCAAGCACAAGATGTTGGTTCTAATACCTTCTTAGACTCTATCAGACACAAGATTTTAGGTCTAATGCTCATTAATCATGGCTTGAAATTTTATCATATTTTACATGCCTTAATTTATATCATCATGATACACAAATATTCAAATGCATATAATCATGGAATATAATACTGACGTACATATATAATCAAGACATATAATAATGAAGTGCATATGTGATCGTGGCTTATAAACTTTAATCTTGCATGAAATATATGCAAAAAGAACTGAGAAATAAACGTAACTATCCATAATCAATCTATTGATTTTGTGTTCAGACTCAATCTATTGATTTCTCAGAACCAATCTATTGATTTCGTGTTCATACTCAATCTATTGATTTCTCATAATCAATCCATTGACTCAAATCCGTGCATTTTCTAAAATAATTTCATTTATCAGTATCTGTTTAGGCTCAATCGATTGATTTCTCAGAATCAATAGATTGACTCAAATCTGTGTATTTTCCAAAATCAATCTATTGATTATCTAGAGTCAATCTATTGATTTTAGCCTGTGAGCACGCCCCAACGATTCTTCAAATCTCATGGTGGGGTTTCAACCATCTTCTTTTATCAAAATTATCAACATTAAGAATCATTAATCATAGCATATAGCTCATTTAATCATACAATCATTATTCATGAAATAAACACACTAATTTACATAAAACTCATTTATAAACTAATATTTTAAGTTCAATTGAGAGCATGATTTCTCTATACCTAGATCGATCGTATCACCGCGATTAGATCAAGATCCCAACAACGATGATGATTCTAGAAGGAAGCGAGGGCTGCTTAAGAATATACGCTAACGTCTTGGTGATCTTTCAAAAGAAAAGTTCTTGAAAGATAGATCTAGAATTTCTTCTCTAAGGTCTTTAGGGTTTCTTGTTAGATTTCTAGAACTCAAGCCTTTAACCAGTAGGCTACCACACAACTTGTGTTCATAAATGACGGAAATAAATATAAGAGCTTAGAAAACCAAAATATGTATTTTTAATTAAAATATTTTGAAAAGTCAAGACATGCGGTGTATACGCTATTAGGCACATACACATAAATTAGGTGCATCAAAGGCATAAAATTTAGATCATAACACTAATATTTTATTTTTCTCTTTTTGTATTGCATTTTCTTTTAATATATACTTGTATTAAATTCTTAGTTTCATTTTCAAATTGTATGTCGTAAAATAGAATATGAGTATTATTTTATTTGTCAGAAAATAATTGTGGCGAATTTTTTTAAGTTATAAAGTACTATAAAGTAAGGGCCCCATTTTAGAAACTCGCCTTGGGCCCAGAAAATCTCAGGGCCAGCCCTGATCTCCACATTTTCACTCTTTGGAATATATGGACATCTCGAAATAATATCAAATGAAATAACTCTTCTTTGCATGAAACACTATAAAATATAAGACTATTAGCGATAGTTTTTGGCAGCCAAAAACTGCCACTATTAATAAAAAGACTATTAAGACTATTAGCAACAAGGGTATTAGCGAAAATTGTTGTAATAGCCCTAGAATCTCGAACAAGAATTCGACAGTTTTGATATGCGTGCCTGGCACGAAAATCTAGACAGATTTAAAAATTAGTAATTAATATTATTTGAAAGAATATTAGCCTATAGTTAGATGAAGTCATGTGTGACTTCTCGTTTAAGTCCGAGCCTTGTAGGATGTTGATATGGCGCGTTACACCGTAGCGACCATGTTCGCGCTTCACACCGGAGCCAAGCTTAGGGTGTAAACTGAAATATCAGAGATATTTCAGTCACCTAGCTTATAAGAGAAGGAATGGAACCTAGGAGTTCATTTTTTCTTCTTCTTCTTCTTCTTCTTGTTCTGATATAACCTAAACCTAAGCTAAGGGATGATGGGTTGAATTGCTTTTCGGAGAGATTTGTGTGAGAGAGCTTAGATTAACGATTACTTGATTTAAGAGGTTGAAATCGACGTTAATACGTTGAATCTTCTCATCGGAGGTGTGCTATCGCTACGTGTCGAAGCGAAGCCACAAATTACCGTCTCCGAGTCATGGGAGTGACAAATCCCAAATCCCGGATCCGAAACCCTCTTCCAGATCATTTGCCGAAATCTCGAAAGGGCCCAAATAAAGGTGAGCCTTTGCATTTAAGAAGGGCAAGATTAAAGCCTTTTATACTATGATTATGAGTGTGTAGATGGTTGTTAGAAACTATTAGTGAAAAATGGGTCAAAATAAGAAAAATAGGTGACCTCCATTAATGACAGAGATATCGATCAATACTAGATTGATCGATCAATAAGAGGCATTGATCGATCAATTCATATAAGTCTTAAAGAGAGAACAGTAGACTTGATTTTCTGAAAGTTCAGTGCTCGAGAGACATTGATCGATCAATTTGCTAATTGATCGATCAATTGTGAGGATTGATCGATCACAGAGAGAGTGATCGATCAATGGCAAAGGTTGATCGATCAATAAGGGCATTGATCGATCAATCTGTATAAAGTATGAATGAGAACCAGAAGAGGAAAATTTGAAATTTTTGGTTGGTGATTGATCAATGAGTCCATTAATCGATCAATGAGACAGATTGATCGATCAACTAAGCTACTGATCGATCAACTTTTCTCTGTCAAGTGTGAAGAGAAAGGATCTATTGATCGATCAATTGAAGCATTGATCGATCAATAAGAGGAGGTGATTGATCCATAGAGGCTATTAATCGATTAATTAACTTTGTTGCTTGTGAGTATTTGGAGGGGATTGATCGATCAATGAGGTTATTGATCGATCAATGAGGTTATTGATCGATCAAGGAGGAGGATTGATCGATCAATCAAGGTGTTGATCGATCAATCACCTGTTTTCTGCCTGTTTTGTTTTTATAAATGGAACACTACTGGGCACTGTGCCAGTTGATATTCTGACATCCCTGACACTTAGTATACTATGTTTATGGTCTAGGGTCGGACCATGATGCCTTAAAAAGCTTTAGATTTGCTTAGAAAGGTCTGACCTGAGGTACGGGAATTCAACTGAAATTGTATTTGTTCTTGATCTCATGGATTCCAAATTTTCTGCATTTGACTGCATAGTCTGATTTTACTTTTCAGTCATGTTTAGCATATGTGTGACAACTCTGTTATATCTGACTCCTGCTATCTGACACCTGTCATCTGTCATCTGATTTCTGTTATGTATAATAGGTCTGAATGTGATTTGAGGTTTAATAATTTGATGAATCCCACCGACTCGGCGATATATCCGTTTCTGGCACAATCGTGCATCTGCTTGAAAATCCTCGACACAATTGCACTCCATAGTTGAGGCATTGTTGCATTCCTGAAATTGTTCATATGAACGACGATGGTCGGGATTATCCATCGGACCAAATCTGGCTACCATGTGCTATACTCACGGGAGTTACTTAAGTTTATTATTCTAAGTCATTAAACACTATATGCATCACATTCTATAAACTCTGATAAGTTCTGCCTGTTTTGATAAATTCTGTATATCTGAAATATCTGCTTGCATCTGTTCAATTTTGTCAATATCTCCTGCAACCATGTTTTACAATTAAGATGCAATTTTAACTTAAATTCTTCTACTGAGTTTAAATGGTTAGCTCACCATGTTTCTATAATAATTATAGGTTCTGAGGCTAGAGCGACCCTGACTACCAGCCTGATCTAGAGGCTGAGGCTGAGGACGAGGAGACTGACATCCAGGCGGACGATTTTTATCTTTAGTCTGGGTACTTGAGTCTTTTATTTTGAGATTTTTGTATGATACTCTGGATTATCGTGTGCCTGGTGGCCACTTTCTGTATTTACTTTCTGTAGATATTTTTCTTTTTCTTGTATTATTATTATACATTCTATAGGAATCGCTATCAGGAACCATTGTTTGGGTGATGGACGTCCATCACCAGTGGTTCTTCTTGGTTCCTTTTTGGGGATGTATATTCTTTTGATATATACATATACATATACTTTTTACTGCTTCTTTCATTTAAAAGTATTATGTAATGACTTGATCAACTACTGTTGGACGGTTTCCGCTATACGATCAGACACTTCGTGATTTGTCTTGGGAATCATCCAGAGTATGATCCTGATGGCACGGATTTTCGAGCGTAAAAATTTGGGCTGTCACAGTTTTTGGGTGCCGCTAATAGTCTTATTTTTTGTGGTGAAAAGAGGCTCACTCGAGACAGTATCGTAACAATTTGTAATTCGGTGATAGCGGACGACAAAGGTGGTTCTTCTGTTTTCAACACTAGAAGCTTCGAACTGGAACATTTATTATCTTTTCTTCATTTTTTGTAAGGGGTTTCTATATTGTACGGGGTTTGTGGATTCCTTTTCTTGTTTGTAGGAGGTTTTTTCTCAGACGTTTCGGTTTCCTGTGAGTGTAGGGTTTTCCTATTTCTCTCAGGTTTCCTATGCCACCCAAGTACCTACTTTAATTTTCTCCGAACCATCCGAAGCTTTCGGTGTCCCGGGATACCTAGTTCATTTTTATGAGCACATAAGTGCTAAAAATATGACTCTGAATCCGGTCCACACTAAAGGCTCTTGGGTAGGGGCTTCAATTATCGATCGGGAAGGTGTTAGGCACCCGATCAACCCGCTTAACGCAGTCTCTACTAATGGCCAAAAATAAAATGAAGTAGAAGCAAAGAAAATAGCTTCCTCTTGCCCAAAAGGGCTTAGAATCCTATTTGTGCCCCTCCGTTCCTACAGAAAAATCGGCGGCGTAACAGCACAAATGGGAGGATGGAGGGAACTAAAAAAAGATAGGAGAAGAAAGGGGAGAGCCGGAGCTCTCAGGCCTTTGTAGCACCGTAGAGGAGCCTTGCGTGGCTTGCTTTGATGAGCTCTTGAAGGCCTTGTATGGTAGAAAATGGGGATCTAACTCCTAAGACTTGAAGCTAAGGGGTAGGGAAGGGAGGGTAGGGGATCACACACACCTAGGCTAAGGGTTTTGGATGCAAGAACAAGCTTGAAATGAGGTTGGGAGATTATGAAATTTGGGTGAAAATAATGCACAAAAAGGAGGAAGAACTTCTCACTTTGAGCTCTTTCTCTCTTAAACAAATTTCTCAACCCTTAAGCAAAGGGGTGGGGGGCTCTATTTATAGGAAAAGGGGGGGTTAGGAGGCCACTTAAGAGCTAAATGAGTTTAGCAATTAGGTAATCTCACATCTAAGGATTCTTAGGGTTTTTGGAGCCTTGAAATGTGTGGGAAGGTCCTCCAATGGTGGATAATGGGATGAGGGCTTAAGCCACTTAAAGGGGTACAAATAGGCTTTAAAAGGGTGCAACATAACTAGCAAAGCACACCCCAAAGGTCAAGGTGGTCAACAAGTCAAACCAAATTCCAACGATTCTTGTTCATATGCGCAACTATTAGTTCCGGAAAATCTGATAAAATAGTATGTACAGTGCCTGGAAGTCAGCTCGCGAGGATGGGGCCCACTTTTGAATCTGGAACAACTATTAGTTGCGACATGCTTAAAATAAGGGAAAATTGGCCTGACGCAACTATTAATTGCGACAGGCTTAAAATAAGGGAAAATTGGCCTGACGCAACTATTAGTTGCGCCAGAAAAAGTTTAATATTGGAGTAACTATTAGTTGCGCCAAGTCCCTAAGGGGCCCACATGACTTTACGTTCATGCCCTCCAGGCTCGGTTTGCCATATATTTTGACATATACCTCCAATTGGGGCGATTCTTGGACCGTTGGAAAGCTGACGATCTCTACTTTTCAATGGTATGAGATTTGATATCAATAGAAGACCTCAGCTAGTCCTAGTGAACCATTCTTTATCCATAGCTCGGGAATGTTAGGTTTAGGGTTTGGAATGGGTTCTAAGGGTTGAGACTGGTTTCTAAAGGTTCGGGATAGATTCCTAAGGCATCTAGGGTGATTCCTAAGGGTTTGGGGTGATTCCTAAGGGTTCCATACATACCATCAAAAGCTCAGAATTGCACCTCTCTCGAAAGGTATTTCGATCGGGTCTTCAGCCAAATTTGGGTGTCTACACTTTTATATATATAATAAAATAAAATAAAATTCAAAAACCAGTAAGAATCCTAAGTCTTAGTGCATTTATTACCTTTTGAATAGTCATTTTAATGCTTGAAAAAGTAACATGAGTTGGTATTTGACACATCACTATATTCTCGTCTATTGTGCTCACAAAATTTTGAATGGAATATATGTCATGTTGAACCAAAATTGAACTATTCGATGGTACGCTCATGATCTCAAGATCCATCGTGTGAAAGATTAAGACAGAAAAACAATCTCCATCGTCTGATTAAAAGAAATCAATGATTTTATGTGTTGGTACCCTCCAAAATTCGGTGGCTGCAAACAACATTTTCCCGAAAATGTTGTAACTGAATTTTACCACTCAGACTTTCCCACGAGAAATCAAGCCGGGGAAGGGAGGGGGTTCGTATTGTGCCTTAGTAAAATGGATACCATAATTTATACCTTTTAAAATCCTGTCAAATAACTGTAAATAGAGAAAACTGAAATACCCCATTTTACTTATTTGCATTTAAATGAGCTACTATTAGCACAAGAAATTTTTATGGTTGCATATAGGTTAAAAGAAAAAATTTGTACTTATCTAGATCTATGCCACATGGACTATTATCTGTCCTCTCATCGGGAGGGCACAATGTAATGATCTTTGGTGCCAAACATTGACATGGTCAACCCGGTTTCTATCATGTGACTTGGCATGGTCAACCATTTAATTATATGATGGGCATTGAAATCAAATGATAAAGATATATTTTGTGCCAATCTTTATACGAAAAATCTTTAAAACATATTCTTCAAATCATACTATTTAGATGACATTCGGCGTGGCACAAGTCTCCAAAGATACCAAATATGTCATTTAAACTATGTCCACCAGATATAATCTAGTGTCTCGTGTGCAATTATCACTCCCTTTACTCAGTCACCAAAAATGATATTTTTAAAGAAACAAAATGCATGTATAACATTTTTTTTCAAAAACATATAAAAACTCGTTTTATATCAGAAAATATAAAATTTGCGTACTGTTGTTTAAAATACGTTTTATAGGTTTTTTCATATAATATGCATTTTAAATGGAAAAAGGTATAACTAAATATATTATATATTTTTTAATTTACAACTTATTTTTTTCTATACTTTTCATTTTTTACGATTTTTTTTGTTTAAGGTTTCAACAGTTCAACCAATAAAATCATTGTTCTTGTACGTAATTGATGTGCTTTCTTGTTATTTTATATCATTTCCATTTTAATAAATACATATTTGACTTAACTTTTTTTTTATATTCAATAATACCATAGACATAAGTCAAACATGTATTTATAAAATCAGGAAAGAATATAAAATAACAAGAAAGCAAATCAATAAGTTCAAGAACAATGATTTTATATGGTTGAACTGCTGAATCCTAGGGATGCAAATTTGTTGTACCGAACTAAAGTTAATTTTTTCAGTTTGGTACCCCACACATTGAAACAGAATCAGAATCGAAACTCATTTGGTTCAGTTCGGTATTTTTTTTTTCTTCTGAAACCAACACCGAAACTGATTCAATTCGGTTATGTGTGGGTATTTTACCCATTTTTTATATTTTTTTTCGATTTTCTCTATTTATTTTAGGGTTCTTTTTTGTTTACTCATCTTATTCCCACGATTTTTTATTTTTGCCACCCTAAACTGAAACCGTTCGGTTTGTTTTAGTTTTCGATGTGGGTCGAGCCAATTCGATGTCCTCAATTTTTCGTTCAATTTCGAGTTTCAGGTGTGCATCCCAAGACATAGGATAATGCAAATGTAGTGCTTGTGCAACTGTGGCACAACACACTGAGAGTATACTTTTGGGGAATAAATCTCACACAATAAATCACTCACGTTTGTTAATACAAAGAGAGAAAGTAAGCGTCTAGTGTTGAACCCACGACCTCATCCCCACAAAGGACAAGGATGCCAAATTAGCTATTGCTCAATTGGTTTATTGGCTTGGCTCTAAGGATCAAAATATCGGGTATCAGTACCGTATCGTTCGAGCCTAAAATCGATACGTATCGTTATCGGGCGATACTGAATAATACATTCAATGTATCGTTCGGTATCTTCCATACAACTGAACGATACAATACATTGAATGTACCGTATCGTTCAGGTTTGATACCGATAAATATCGTCAGATATGTATCGGTATCGACCGAAATTTTGATCCATACTTGGCTCTATCAAGTTGACTTAATCTAGGGGTGCAAATGTGGTTTACTGAACGGACATAAATAGAAAAAACACCCTGATTTTTGGTTCGGTTCAGCATGAAGCCAATCTGAACGAAACAGAACTGTTTAGTTAAACTCGAAATGTGGTTCGGTATGGGTCCAATTTGGTTGGCAATTTTTTTATGTCGGCTTTGATTTTCTGCACAAAACTTTCACCCAAGTTTTTGACTGTTACCACAGTATTAATTGGAGGATATATTTTACGAAGACAGTGCCAGCGGCTTATATGGCACGCGACGCAATTGGTTAGGGTGAGACTCAATTAATATATTAATATGTGTCGGTTCAAATTAATACATATCGGTGCACTTTGACCACAACAAATCTGTTCTAAGTTTCCCCGATTACTACGAAAGCTAAAAAGCAGGCGAATACCCCGAATCCCCTACCAACCAATCATTTCCCATTCGCACATACGTCCTTTCATCTGCCGACCGCCAATCAATAATTTCGTAGTCTCTGTAGCACGTTCTTCTTTGCGTGTAAAGAGTGAAGGTCCAAAGTCCATCCGTTCAAATCGGTCTTTGACCATAATCTTTTATCTAATTACTAGTTTTACCTAAGCATTACCTAAGCATTGGATGGCGATGAAGAAAACCCTCTCCTATGGCTAGGCGAATACGTTCACCCACTTCACGAGAAGTTGAATAGACTTCAAAATAAATTTCCACTTCTTCCATAATTAATGGTTAGTGGCATCATATATACTATTTGTTTTTTTTTTTTTTTTTACTATCATAATGTGAGAAGGTGGGAAATGAGATGGGAGACGAAAATACTATATTTTTCTTCCCATGTGTTTTTTAAAAATAAGACAAAATTATGGAAGATATCCTCATTTGCGGCTATAGTTGTGGAAGAAAAAAAAATATTGCAAATAATGATACACATTATTAACTATATTTGCTAAAAGCAAATTTTCAAATATACCTTAGGTCCCTTTGTGTGGGACATCTCAATATTGACTCATTCCCTGTGCCTCGGCAATTCTCACCTCACATTTTGTGAGCTTGACTTAAGCCCATAAAATTTTCCAAATATCTCATCCGTAGAAGAGAGATCTGCATCGTATATAGCATGTCCAGCATGCTAATTATATTAGGGATGGACTAATTTGGTGTTTAAATGATCACATACCATTAATGATTGAGGATGTGGGTAAGCCCCACTGTCAAAGTAATCTATAGATCATATGTCAAAGGGCAATGGGTCCAAATATCAAGCTTTTTGAGTTATTCGAATCATTCGATCTATTGACTATAGTACCAACCGGGGTTTTTAGTTTGAATGGTTGATATCAGAGTTCAACAACTGGATGGTTCATACTGACTTATAGGTGTGCTTTTTTGGGCTAAGATATGCTACAATGATGGATTGCTACTTGAATAATTTAGATTGATCAAGATGTGCGCCACATGGCATAATGATAAATCACACTTTAATGGTGTGAGATAAAGGTAACAAATTTAATGGTGTGTATGCGTGTTTGCTCCTCGATTCTCTTGGTCAAATGGGCGTATCTTAAAAATAAAAAAAATAAATAAAGAGTCATTATCCCATTATAATAATGTCTATATTATTTAACCATGGTCAGATCCATTGGTGGAATCCTTACACGTCACAAAAACTTCATTTTTTATAGGCATTTTCCCATAAAATTGTTTACAAAAGCGTGCAAAATTTATCCATTTAAATATATAAAAAAAAGGATATAAAATTCCTTTTTATTTTTAGAACATGTTTTGCATTTTGAAAGAAAAAATAAAAGTTTAATTAGTTTGTTTTCTGGTCGGCTGCTCCTCCGAGTTTCTTGAAATTGAATTTTGATGGATGCTCTGTAGGCAATCCTGGCAAAGCTTGTGCTGGCGGTTTTATCTCGAATTCAGAGGGAGTCATCTTGTAAACCTTCAGTTTGTTCTCTGGTAGTTGCGCCAACGATGAGGTTGAATTAGCGGCAGCAACATATGATATCTCTATTCTAATGGCGATGGACGCCATCAATTATTTAATTGAAGGTGACTCTTAGTGCAACATCAGGTGGATCCAAGGCACCTCTTTATGTCTGTGGAGATACAAAAGTTTTCTTCATTATATATCGTCTGCAATTGTCAACAAATCTATAGTCTTCTATCATATACCAAAGAGTGTTAATGGTCTTGTTGGTAAATTGGCTAAAGATAGTGCTATCTTAGGGCCCTTTGGTGTAAGCTGATCCAATTCGTTTATAAATATTATTGATGGGTCGATGATTCTTTATCCCCATTTGTAAATACTTTCCGTTTTTCAATAAAATTTGACATTATCTATAAAAAAAAAATGGGAGTAGTGCTCATTTTATTTTTATTTTTATGGAATATAGTGCACATCTTGGAACGTAAGATTACTTGCCCTGGAGAGGAGATCTAGATTATCCTTCTTGTGATAAAGGTCACAAAGACTATGGGTTTAAACAAACTTACATCATTCATTAGCTTATACATCATCAATTGAAGGACTATGGGTTAAAAAATTACACATTTGGGGAGAGATTTGAACCATCCAATTTATGCATTCTAATATCAACGACTGTCCTTAATTTTGATAGTTGATATTAAAGTTCATCGATTAGATGGTATACATCCATTTAAAATCATGATCCTTTAGTGGGGACATGTTCCAATGATGGATTATCACTTGGAAAATTTAGATTAATCATAGATGTGTGCCACATGGCTTAATAATAAATCACACTTCAATGGTCTTAAATAAAAAGTGACATTTTAATGGTATAAGATCATTTAAACACCATTTGGTGTTTAAATATTGGTCAAGAGCCATTATCCCTAATTTAAATAGGCCTTATGGTGCATATCGATATTTTAGAAAGGAGTGGAGATTTCTTGAAAAAGCCCTAGTGAAGCTTAGATTCCATCAACGGATGATAAAACTGATCATGGGATGTTTTACCTCGGTATCATATTCCTTCAAAATCAATGGCAATATCGTTGGAAATGTGAAACCCACCTGTGGCATTAGACAAGGAGATACACTTTCTCCATACCTTTTTATTTTATGTGCCGAAATTCTCTCATTGCTTCTCACTAATGCGAACAATGCAGGGCTAACATCTGGTGTGATAATTTGTAGGGATGTCCCAAAAATTTCTCAGCTATTTTTTTCAGATGACAGTGTATTGTATTCCAAAGCTAAGGTGAATGAAATTACAGTGTTACTCTTCATATTTTAAAGCTATACGAGACGGCCTCCGGTCAAAAAATCAACTTTGATAAATCTGCGGTTTCCTTCAGCCAAAACGTTGGCACTAAATGGAAGAAAGAAATCATGGAGCTGCTACAAGTTCGCGAAGTCAATAACCATGAACAGTATTTCAGCCTACCATGTGTCATTGGAAGAGCGAAAAGAGGAATCTTTGAATGGGTCAGAGATCAGATATGAAGGAGGATCCAAGGGTGGAACAAAAATCTCCTCTCGAAAGCCGGAAAAGAAACTTTCATCAAAGCGATTGCATAATCAATCCCCACATATATATGCTATGTCATGCTTCAAGCTTCCTAAATCCTTATTCTCGAAAATCTCTTTACTCATTTCAAGTTATGGTGGCAAAATAGCAATAAATTTGAAAAGGGGATCCATTGGCTGGCGTGGGATGAGTTATGTAGGGCTTGAAATTGTGGGGGTCTCGGTTTCCGTCACCTCAAATCTTTTAATTTAGCCATGCTCTCAAAACAATGTTGGAGACTTGTGTCCAACCAAAACTCCCTAATTTTTAAAGTCTTGAAAGCAAAGCACTTCCCAACCTCTGATTTCCTCTTGGCCTCTATAGGATCCAATCCCTCTTTTACCTGGAAGAGCCACTTATCCGCCTGGTAGTCCCTTCAAAATGATCCCTTATGGAGAGTTGGAAATGAGACTAACATTAATGTGTAGAAGGGTTGTTGGATACCCCGTCCGTCAACCTTTAAAATTATCACCCCTAACCCAAATGGAGACATTCAAATGGTGGCATAACTTATTAACCACCAGGAAAGAACTTGGAATATGAAGATCTTGTAGAACAATTTTATGACTGAAGAAGTGGAAGCCATCTATGCTATTCCCCTCACACCAATGGCTACACAAGACCATCTAGTATGGGCGCACAATGCAAAAGGAAGATTCACGATTCAGAGTTCCTACCATGCTGTGACTCATGAAGTTCAAACGCATTTAGCTAATGGTGATTCTAGTGCTAACCGACATACTGGTGTGTTGAAAGAAATTTGGTAAAGTCCTATGCCAAACAAAATAAAATTTTTTGCTTGATGAGCTATGAAGCATATCCTTCCGATTAAAATAAAGTTCCACTCAAAAATCAATCTAAATGAGATGGGCTGTGAAATTTGTGGGGCCGATGTCAAAGACTTGACGCATGCATTGAAGGATTGTGATTGGGCTGCTCGGGTGTGGTTTGTCAGCCCCCTAGGTGGAAGAACACATTATGCACATGTCTGCAGCTTCCAAGATTGGGACGAGAACTTCATGAAGTATCAAGGAGGCTACATGATCAATATTTTCTTTATAATAGCATGGGGAATCTAGAACCACTGTAACAAAACTATTTATGGGAACAAAATTTTGGGATCCAATAGCCACGGCCTCCTTCACTAAAGACTATCTTCATCAATAAGTAGAAGCCAATAAGTGCATCGATTAGAGCTTAATTGCAACACAATAATCTCAGGTTATCAAATGAAAACCGCCTGTTGAAGGAATCTATAAAGTCAACGTTGATGATGCATGGCGCAAGAACACAAAGAAAGCGTTGGGAGCCATCATCAGAGAACACTTGGGCAATCCAATGGCCGCCATGACAAAATGTGTTGAAAATATGATTAGTGTTGTTACGACTCAAAATTCTACCCTATCACGAGAGCCTAGAATTCTGTATTATGACATCACACGTTTGTTAAGGCGATAAGCGGAGAAACATATTATATCATAAATTCTCATGGAAATAAGATTGAGGCATTTTAATGATAATTAATGATAAATGACTCATAATTAAAAGCAGAAAGTGTAACCAACAATTAATAAGGTAAAAACCTATCCACGCATCTCAGATAATAAAAGAAACTGAAGTTTCACGTAGGGTAAAATTTTCCCATACATAAACTCAAACTAAGTAAAAATATGTCTCTCAAAGAAAATAATAAGACTGGAGCTAAAGGGACGCTCAAGCCTCATAATAGTCCATCGGATCTACTCCCTCATCTAAATGGTAACCGACATCCTTATCTTCATAAGTCGCCTCAGGTACTGTTGCGTCCACCTCGTCGAAGGTAGAAAGATTTGAGTTCTCACCTGCAACTATTAGATTTTTTTTATTTTTTTTTTTGGGGGGGGGGGGGGGTGAGTTTAGTGAGTTGCACAACTGATCCACCATAACTTACCTAGGTGGTCGTGTGTGCAATCATTTGAGTTGCAGTATTTTTGAAAGAAAACTAAGCAGCTTGTATAATTATAAAACATCTACGAATCTCATAGCATACTATATCGAAACTGAAAGACGTATGATAAAATGAAATATACATGATACATCTATTTCTTATTTCTTTTCCTATTTGTCTTTTTAACTTATCATACGTGACATATCTGAAATCTTTTATTACTCCGTATGCCAACACAACGTACTTCGTATCATACTTATCTTATTTAAATATCTTTTGTCAGGATCGTTGTTCGAGCCTATCACGCGAGGTCCACATGTAAATAGTCACCTAACCTCCATAACGTGATATAAATCACCATCTAGTCAGATGAGATTACACGCATCAGTAAAATAGATTCTCTTAAGTCGAAACCTCCAGCGTCCCCTTAGTTCGAGATAAAACTATCATATTGTCCTCTAGATCCGTCTTGGTTTCAGACGTTGGACCCTTACGATGGCTCATAAGGTATGACACGTGTAAAAATTAATTTATGTTTAACTGACCTTCATAGCATGTCTTATCATATCATTATTCGGTTCTGGGCTTAGGCCCCCTCTCTAATTTTATTATTGACGTGGGCTTAAGTCCCCTCTTTCTTATCATATTGTATCTTAACATAATCATTTCTCATCTTTTTTCTTATAACTTAATTGAGTGAGTCACGATGCGATAGACTTTGCTAAACCACGCTTTCCAAGTGATGAGTTCTATAGTAACCTGGATGTACTTCGTGTGACAGCCCATACTCACACAGAGGGTTGCATCCGTATATGAATGCCTACATTCTAAGTTTCATGTGACTGTGAAAGAAATTTTATTGTGATGAAGGCTTACGGCATGTGTTATACCTTATTCCTTATCTTATCATGCATGTCTTATTATAATTTTCTGCGCGATGCATGTTATATGATAAAGGTCTGCAATCGTGGATTTTTGTCAAACATGTCGCGACGATGTGCTGGTGATAAATATTTAGAGTCACCACTCAGCGCTTTTGGAGTTTCGGGAAAACCAAATCAAATTTAAAGAGCACCGAAGTGCCAAAAATTGACTTTGAATTCGGACTACGCCAAAGGCTCTTGGGTAGGGGCTTCGGTTATCGATTGGGAAAGTGTTAGGCACCCAATCAACCCGCTTAATGCGATCTCTACTTATGGCAAAAATAAAAAAGATATAAAAGAAATAAAAAAGCCTTCCTCTTGTCCAAAGGGCCTTGAAATCCTATTTGTGCCCCTTCGTTCCTACTTAAAATTCGACGGCATAACGGCACAAATGAGAGGATGGAGGAAGAACTGAGAAGGTAGAGGAGTCGCCGGAGCTCTCGGGCCCTTGTTGCACCAATGTAGAGCCTTGCATTGGCTTACTTCGGTGGACTTTTGATGGCTTGTACAACTTGATGATGGATTCTAACACCTAGCTAGGGTGGATAGCTAGGAGGTAGAGAAGGGAGGCTAGGGGGGTAGCATACACCTAAACTAAAGCTCTTAGGTGAAAGGCTAAGGTTTTTAGAAGGTTTTGAGGTTATGGAATTTGGATGAAAAGAGTGCACTAGGGGAGAGAGAAGGGATTCCTTAATGTCTAATTTGTAAAAAAAATTTCAAGCCTTTGTAAAGGGAGGGGTGTCTCTTTATTTATAGGAAAAAGAGAAGTTAGGAGGATGTTTAGAGGCTAACTTGGATTAGCAATTAGGTAATCTAGTCATCTAAGGTTTCTTAGGATTTTTGGAGCCTTGAAATGTGTGAAGTGATGTTCCAATGGTGGTTGATAGGGTGAGGCTTTAACTACTTAAGGGGTTACACATAAATAGTAAATGGGTGCAACGGAATTAGCAAAACACACCCCAAAGGTCAAGATGGTCAATAAATCAAACCTTAATCTCGAATTTTAAGGCAAAAAGCTACAGTCACTGTTCTTAAGCCTGGTGCAAATAATAGATGCGCTAGGCAAAGGTATAGGAAAATAGTATTTCAACAGTGGTCTAGAAGTTGGCTCCCCGTGGTGGGGCCCACCTTGTAGCTGGTGCAACTATTAGTTGTGTCAAGCCATTTTTGGAGAGAAATGGCTTGGTGCAAGTAATATGCATTACTTGCGCCAAATTCTTAGGGGGTATGTCAAGCCATTTTTGGAGAGAAATGGCTTGGTGCAAGTAATACGCATTACTTGCGCCAAATTCTCAGGGGGTACTCAGCCAATTTATCATTTTGCCCCTTAGCTTCGGAATGCGATATCTTCTTGTATACAGCTCCAATTGGGGTGATCCTTGGCTTGTTGGAAAGCTGAGGACTTCTACTTTTCAATGGTATGAGATTTGATCACAGTAAAAGGTCACAGCTAGTCCCGATGCACTACTCTTCATCCATTGCTCAGGAAAGCTAGGTTTAGGTCCGAAATTGTTTCTAAGGGTCGGGATGGGTTTCTTAGGGTTCGAGAAGGTTCCTAAGGGATCTAGGGTGATTCCTAAGGGTTTGGAATGGCTCCTAAGGCTTCAGAAAGGTTTCTAAGGGTTCCATACATGCCATCAAATGCTCGGAGATGCGTCTCTCTAAAAATGTGTCTCGATCGGGCCTTGGGCCAAATTTTGGTATCTACAGATGCCCCTCTTTGGTATCCGATTACTAATGATCGAATGCTAAAGAAAAGAGACATTTGAAGAGGCCCAAGGCATTACTGATGAGTCCGTTGCATTCAAAATGAGCTTCAAATATCATATGAGTATCATGGTGTGAAAACGAAAGCCCTGTATGTCAGAAAAAATGCTCGTTTCTTAAGGTAATCGGTCCCCAAGTGCTTAGTGACATTACTGGGCATAATCGAGGTGAAATGAGTTGCAAAAGCCTAATAGCTAGGAAAAATGATCGCTTCTCGAGATAATTTGAAGGAGTTTGACGTTCAAGATTTATTCTGAATACAACCGCTTCGTAAGTAAGGAGGGTGGTCGACCCACATTCAAAGATAGGCGTAAAGGAAGTACACAAGGTTCCATAGTTTGTGTCCAATCATATAAGGCATTGACCGCCTCATCTGACTGGTCACGGGTGCCCCCGCTTAAAGCAGGGTTCGAACTATTTGGGTGAACCTATTGATCCCGAAGTTTATTTAGCATGACTACCCGAGCAGAGCGAATAGATGTCGCAACACTTTTTGGGAGTACGTGCTATTTTTTGATAATGTACCTCGGATCAACATGACCTAGAGCATCCAACCTAAAATAACACAAAACAGATCTGACCAGAATTGGGTGCCCACCGAAGGAGACACCTAATCCTGATCTCTGCCAATAATAATCTTATAAATTATTTAACTATGCATAAACATGCATCCATTAGGGGCGATAAACAACGAAGGCGATGGAAGTCTCGACCCAGATCCTGCCCGAGTATATTGACGAGAATAAACGATCATCCTACGGATACCCAGACGTATGCCGCCTATCTAAGGGAAATCGCGCCAATGCAAGTTTTAAGCCTACAAAAAAATAAGAGAAAAGAACCCTTCTGCATGCATGTTTGCACATAGTTGATTGATATGTAGTTTTATTTTTAATAAATTGGTCTCAACCAACGATTGACCTTTTTCATAGAGCTACCCAAACCTCAAACCTCGTAGGGTGCACGCCCGGACTGCACAGACCAAACATCCACACCTTCGAAAATTTCATGAAAAATCTGAAGTTTTGACACTCACGTTCATATGAATCCAAAGACAGAGCGTTAGCTCGAAGATTTAGCAGTGGAATCACACTGATCGAAATATTTGACCATTTGATCAGGATTGATGCCGCTGCTCCTACTTTTAAGTAAGATCCAAAAATCTAACGCGAACCTTAGATTTAGGACATTGATATAGTACAGCCGCGTAGCTGATAAAATATTGACATCTTATTGCTTCGAAATACGCATGTGCGTAGTCTATGTCCAATCATATGAGGCATAGACCGCCTCATTTAACTAGTCACGGGTGTCTTTGCTTGAAGCAGGGTTTGAGGTCTTTGGGCAAACCCATTGATCCCGACATTTATTTAGCACGACTACTCGAGCGGAGCGAATAGATGTCGCAACATTTTTTGGGAGTACGTGCTATTTTTCTAAAACACATATTTTTTATTATTTTATGTGGAATTTTTTTTTGACTTTTTATGTTTATCATTTTATGTGATTTTTTTTTTAGATTTTGGGTTATCATTTTATGTAATTTTTTAGATTTTAAGTTATCATTTCATGTGATTCTATCACTTTATCACTTCTATTTTTTGATGCGAATTATTTTTGGGATTTCCTTTATCTTTTTTTTTTGTTAATTTTTTTGGATCATTTTATGTGATTTTTTTGGTTTTTCAAAGCTATCATTTTATGGAATTTTTTGATTTTTCAAAACTATCATTTTATGTGAATTATTTTATTATTTTATGTGAATTATTTTTTACTTTTTATTGAGATTTTTTTCATCATTTTTGGGTCATTTTCACGTTTTCCTATGTAGGATCGGGCTGCTTATTGATCTTGATCTATTTTATTTTAGCACGGCTTCTCGGGCAAGCCGAATGAGGATCGACATACCACTTGGGAGTACGTGTATTGGTTGGAGGTAACAAAACGAAGAGAGGGGGGTACCGGGCTATGCATGTGACCTATACCCGGTCCAAAACCAGTCTATAAGTGACCTAGCACAACTATTAGTTGCACCAAGCCAACTGGGAGCTCAAAATAGCCCGGTGCAACTAATAGGTGTGCCAGGCATGGCTGGGGATTCGAATTTAAAGCGCTCGAGTCTAGGCAGCAAGGGTGTATTTCGAAAAAAATTTCTCCCCCTCTCTTCAAATCGAAAACAGGCCTCCCCTAGGATTCCTTTACATCGCCTCTACGCGTGCCTTATTGCCGGCAT
This sequence comes from Chloranthus sessilifolius, assembly GCA_021018995.1. NCBI lineage: Eukaryota > Viridiplantae > Streptophyta > Magnoliopsida > Chloranthales > Chloranthaceae > Chloranthus > Chloranthus sessilifolius. The sequence goes on along the minus strand of CM037591.1, from coordinate 114,895,543 downwards.
TTTCTTGCGCTGATTGATCTCCCGCCTCACGCTAGATCAAAGACCCCTTTTTCTTCAAAGGTAATCATCTATAACCCATTTTATTTTATTTTTCTTGATTTTTCTTGCATATGTGATCATGATCTTACATTTTTAGATGATAAATGATTTATTTTTATTGTGAGCATGTTTATTGATGATGTGTTGATGATTTTTCATGAATGATACTCTATTTTTGTTGTTTTATGGGTTTTATTAATATATATATATATATATATATACATTGTTGTTTTTATTTATGCATATAGAAAGGACTCTATTTTAGGTTTTTGTTTTTGTTTTAATTTTTGAAAATAAAGCAAGGATTCTTGGTTTTTATTTTTTGAAAACTAACTAATGAAAGAGGATTTTTGGCTTCTATTTTTTGAAAATTAATTAAGGAAAATGATTTTTGGTTTCTATTTTTTGAAAATTAATTAAGGAAAAGGAGTTTATTTTTGGTTTTTGTTGTTTGTATTTTTTTTAAAACTAACTAAGGAATCGATTTATTTTTTATTTTATGGACATAAAAGAAGGGATTTTTTGTTGTAGTTTTAGTTTTTATAAACATGAAGGAAGCATTTTTTGGTTTTTGATTTTATGGACATAAAAGAAGGGATTTTTTGTTTTAGTTTTTGTTTTTATAAACATAAAGGAAGGATTTTTTTGGTTTTTGATTATAGAAGCATAAAGAAAGGATTTTTTGTTTTTAACTTGGTTTATTTTTGAAGATAGGAAGGGAAAAATTTGTTTTATTTTTATTTATTTTTGAAGATAAAAAGGAAGGGATTTTTTTTAATATTTTCATTCTATTAAAAAGAAAGGGATTTTTTGTATATATATATTTTTATTTTTGAAAATAAAAGAAAGGGATGAGCATACTTACGTTCCCTTGGCCTGTAGAAAAGATGGCTTTTTATCCCTGATTCGCTCTGATATAACTGCTTGCTTCTGCCTCAGAATATCTGGTGATGAAGAATATGTGCCAGAGGAAGAACAGGAGGAGGGGCTTGACGTGGTCTACGGTCCTCGTGAGGAACAATTCTTCGTAGTAGAATGCAAGGCAAGTCTTAGGCTTGAGATGTAGGGCGAGACTGCCCGAGTCGGCCTTCTCTACCAGCAATATATCCTCCAACTTTGGTATAGCGGGCAAGGTAAAAGATAAGTTTAGTTCTTCTCCCTTCTTGTTTTTTGTGCGACTTTCTTTATTTCCATGACCTGATGCATTTCTCTCTTTGGACGCAGGACTTGCCCCTATATCGTATTCTGAGGGGGCTGGCTTGACTTCCATGACTTTTATCGCTGCATCCCCCCTGTGGTGAAGTATTTGCTTGAGCAGGCGGGTTTCAGAGAGTTCTTGTCCTGCCCCCCATGAGGGCCGACGCCGCATACTTGAGAGCCTTGATAGAGAGGTTTCACCCGGAGACTATATCTTTTCATATGGCCTTCGCTGACGAGGTTTGTAGGGCGCAGACTCCCTTTGCGGCTGACGAGGTTTTGGAATAATGTTTCTTCCTAGGAATGTGGGGGTCAATTGTGTCTGCGGGGGTGTGAGACGTGGTCTTTTATTTTTTGAAAGGGTAAGAGGAAGTTGGGTCCTCCAGGTGAAAGTGGGTAGGGGTCTTTGTGGGATAAATGAACCCATTTGAATAATTTTTCCCTTTTGGACCTCCAACCTGGCATTTCTTCTATTAATCATTTCACCTGATTCCCTTTCTTGGATCTGCGCATGATCCATGATATCTCTATATGTTTCTATTTTCATTGCAGTCTTATTCTCGCGAAAGAATGGTCGCAAACCATTTTGAAATGCAAAGTGCTTATCACCCTCATCCTTGATCAAATTCTCAGCAAATTTGGATAGCTGATCGAACTTGGCATCATTCTCAGCCACAGTCATACTTCCTTGTCGTATGTTTATGAATTCTCGTTTCTTCTAGGCTTTGGTGGCCTCAGATAAATACTTCCCAAAATATGCTTCCCTGAATTGCTACCAGGTCCATTCTTCTTCATTGTTTTGATTTGCAACTCTCTTTGTTGCCCTCCACCAGTTCTCTGCTTCTTGGTCTAGATAGAACGTTACCCACTTCATCTTTTCATTTTTTACAGGTGAAGAGATCCCAAAGAACTTCCTGATTTGATTCACCCAATCTTTAGTAGCGATTAGGTTGAGCTGACAATGGAAATAGGGAGGTCAAGCTCTGTTGAATACATGAAATCCGACAAGTTCTTGGAGTGGGTTCTTCTATCAAGGAGGAGGCTAACGTTGATTGACAAGCTCTTGGACGACTTGCCTTTGTTGCTCTCTTCACACTTCCATCTCATGCAACAAATCCTTTCTTATTGATGTAACTGCATCAACTGGGTCATTTACTAACTGAATGTAGTGGCCATCTCATGTAGTAGGCGCATCGCCTCAGATCTTATAGACCTTCCTATGATGAGGCCTCCTTTACTTGAGAGTTATTTGTTTCTCTGCATCGTGGAGCCTTTCAATCTTGATTCCATAAAATATTGACTACTAGTTGATTTGTATAACTTACTCCCTAAGGAAGTAAAGGTTGGGCTTTAATACTATCTCTGTCACGACCCAGAATTCTAACCTATCATGAGGGCCTAGATTTTCATGTTATGACACTGCATGCTTGTTAAGGCGATAAGTGGACATACATACAAAATCCTCATGGAAATAAGATCAAGACATTTTAACAATAATTAATGATATATGACTCATCAATAAAAGCGAAAAGTGTAACCGACAATTAGTAAGGTAAAATCCAATCCACGCATCTAAGATAATAAAATAAATTAAAGTTCCACGTAGGGTAAAATTGTCCCATATGTAAACTCAAAAGAAGTAAAAATATGTCTTTCAAAGAAAATAATAAGATTGGACCTAAAGGGACGCTCAAGGCTCATAATAGTCTGCCAGATTTACGCCCTCATCCAAATGGTAGACAACACCCTCATCTTCATAAGCCGCCTTGAGTAATTCTGCCTCCACGTTGTCAAAGGCAGAAAGATCTGAGTTCTCATTAACAACTGTTAGATTTTTTTTTTTTTTTTTGGGGGGGGGGGATGAGTTCACTCAGTCGCGTAAACTCAGTGGGTTGCACGATCGATCCACCAAAACTTACTCAGGTGATCATGTATGTAATCGTTTGAGTTACGGTACTTTTGAAATAAAACCAAGCAACTTGTATTGCTACAAAATATTTACAAATCTCATAGCATACCATATAAAAACTAAAAGACATATCATAAAATAAAATATACATGATGCATCTATTTATTATTTCTTTTCCTATCTGTCTTCTCAGCTTATCATACGTGACATATCTGAAGTCTTATTATTACTCTGTACGCCTACACAATGTACTTCATATTTTTCTTATTTAAACATCATATGTCAAAGCCGCTACTCGAGCATGCCACGCGAGGTCCATGTGTAGATAACCTTCTAACTTCCATAACGTGACATAAATCACCATCTAGTCAAATAAGGTTGCACGCATTAGTAAAATAGGTTTCCTTAAGACCCATCTTGGCTGCAGAAGTTAGACCCTTACGGTGGCTTGTAAGGTTTGACACGTGTAAAAATTAATTTATGTTCAGCTGACCTTCACAACATGTCTTGTCATATCCTTATTCGATTCTGGGCTTAGGTCCCTACCCCGATTTTATTATTGATATGGGCTTAAATCTCCACTTTCTTATCATATCGTACCTTAACGTAATTATTTATCATCTTTTTCGTATAACTTAATTGAGTGAGCCACGGCGCGATAGATTTTGCTAAACCACGCTTTTCAATGGACGAGTTCTATAGTAATCTGGATGTACTTCGTGTGGCATCCCATACTCCCTGTAGCGACCCGAAATTTGACAAAGACTGATTGTAAGATCTTAGGCAGTTCCTTTGTATCGTGAAGCATAAAAATATAATGAGGCAATAAAAGCACTTTAAACAGTGAAAGATAAAATTTTTTCTTAACATAAATGCATCGTAAATAAAACCTATAACCATTTTCTTATTCCAATAATAAATCCAACATAATTAAAATTATTAATCATTCTTAATGAAATACTAGCTGATCATTGTCTCTTTTATTTAAAATCAAATAGTAACTAGGAAGGAAATATATATAACTTGGCCATGAAGCCTTCATCACCATTCATTTTAGGTTCCTGAGCACCACGTACAGTCTCATCACTATAGACTCATACGTTGTCCTCAGTTACACATGTCTGATCTGGCCACCCACATCAATAAGAGGTATAAGTTTACACTTGTATGGACTAGACATATAATCTATTGCAGTATAAGATATCAATTATTACAATATGAATATTTCTATATCTCATAAGTGTGTGCTTGTGGCATGCATAATCTCAATAAATTGAAATGAATTGAACATAACATAATAACATCGTGGCATGAGTATATTTTTTCTTTTCATTTCATCTTTCTTTTCATTTCATTTTTTTTTCTTATCATTTAATGCACGTTAGGCTCCGTCATATTTAAGACGTTGGGCCTAATTATGCTCATTACTTGCTTAGTTAGACTCAGTTCTGGAGACGTTGGATCTAATTAATCATATAATTACGTTAAACTCCGTTTCGCTCAAGACGTTAGGTTTAATCATGCTTATCATATTCTTGTTTAGTTAGACTCCATCATATATAAGATGTTGAGTCTAATACCTTCTTAGACTCTATCACATACAAAATATTGGGTCTAATGCATCTTATTCATGTTTAGTTAGACTTCATCATGTACAAGATGTTAGGTCTAATACCTTCTTAAACTCTATCATGTTTAAGATGTTGGGCCTAATGCTCATTAATCATTACTTGATATTTTATCATGTTTTGTGTACCTTGTATAGATCATCATGGAACATGTAAAGTGCATATGAGTAAGATTATAATACATAAGCTTTAACTACATTTAATCTAGTACATAAATATTGAAGTGTATACAATCATGGTGCATAAATATTAAAGTACATATAATATGATCATAGTACATAAGCATTGACATTTAATCACTGTTATGAGAAAACTGAATATAGAACTTGACTGTTCAGACTCAATCTATTGATTTCATGTTCAGACTTAATCTATTAATTTCGATTCAATCTATAGATTTTGGCTCAATATATTGATTTCGTGTTCAGGCTCAATCTATTGATTTCATGTTCAAGCTCAATTTTTTTATTTCAGCTCAATCTATAGATTTCGGCTCAATCTATTAATTTCATGTTCAGGCTCAATCTACAGATTTCAGCTCAATCTATTGATTTCGTGTTCAGGCTCAATCTATTGATTTCAGCTAAATCTATTGATTTATGTTTGTAAGTATTTAAAGCATTCCTATATTTAGACTCAATCGATTGATTTCACAGAATCAATCGATTGATTCCAATCCATGTTCAGACTCAATAGATTGATTTTCTAGAATCAATCTATTGATTTCGGCCCGTGGGTGCGCCCCATGGTGCTTTAAATCTCATCGTGAGATTTTCAACCCATCTTCTTATTAACCCAAAATCATCAACATTAAATTCATCTATCATAGCATGCATCTTATTCAATTGCACAATCATTTTTCATAAAATAAAAGCATTAATTCACATAAAAATTTATTTTTAAATCAATATTTTATGTTCGAGGCAAAGCATGATTTCTCCATACCTAGATCGATCGTATCATTATGATTAGATCGAGATCCCAATGACGACGATGATTCTTGAGGGAGGCGAAGGCCGCTTGAGAATATACGCCCATGTCTCGCCGATCCAGCCAAAAGAAAAGTTCTAAAATGGTAGATCTAGAAACTCTTCTCTAAGGTCTCTAGGGTTTTCTGACGGCTCTATCATTAAGAATTCTAAATGAGATTAAGATTTAGGATTCTCCGTAAGACACTTATTTATAACATTTTAGGGATTATCTGATGTTAAGCTAATACATCAAAGAATGGTGTATAGGCTTTTACCTCAAAATCTAAAATAAAGGTTTAAGACTCACATAATAAGTTTCGATCCCTAGACCTTTTGTCTCAAACTCAAGCCTTTAACTAGTAGGCTATCACATAACTTGTGTCAAGTAAAGACAAAAATAAATATAAGAGTTTTGAAAACCAAAACATGTATTTTTAGTTAAAACGTTTCGAAAAGTCAAGGCATACAGTGTATACGTTATTAAGCACATACACATAATTTAGGTGTATTAAAGACATCAAATTCGGATTACAACACTCCCACAGAAGGTTGCATTCGTACATAAATGCCTACGTCCCAAGTTTCACGTAACCCTGAAAGAAATCCCACCGTGACGAGGGCTTACGCCATGTATCATACCTTATTCATTCTCTTATTATGCATGTCTTATAGTAATATTCTATGTGATGCATGTCATATGATAAAGGTGAAATATATATGAGAAAAGAAATTGTTGCATGCATCCTCAGCATTGGGTGAACATAATGAAATCAACATGGAGCGTGGAATGAGAAATATTGAGTAATGACAAAGCATAAGAAAAGTTCAAATATATAAATATATAAATATAAATATAAATATATATATATATATATTCTATAATTGAGTACAATTACTCTTTCTTGGAGGCAGTCGTGTCTATAAAACTCATGGTTTGGTCGGTAAAGCGATCAGACTTGTTTCGAAGCCTAAAGAAATGCACGTGCCCATACAGGGATCGTAGGAGCCTCAAAAGAGATAATAGACATTCTCATTGTGTCTAGAAGGTCCAAAAACTATAAGATCGAATTCTGATTCGCTTAGATCAGATGTCTCCGCAAAAAGAAACTATAAATAAGGTTTTTAAAGAAACTACAGTTCTGAACAGTCAATCCCAACTGGTCGAATTGGGTCTCGACACAGCACCTCAACTGGTCAAATGTGCATTTCGATCGGTCGGGTTTTCAAAACTTAGAACGAAAATAGGCTTATATGAACTCGACTAGTTGAAATGACAGTTTGACTAGTCGAATTTCCTGAAAAAGACTAAAGAGAATCCAATCTCAACTGGCCGAAAATAGGTTTCGACTGGTCGAAAACAAGAAGAAAGAATTCTGAAGAAAAGTTAGAACTTCGACTAGTCGAATTGAGATTTTCAATCGGTCGAGTTGACTGAATAGTAAGCAAACAGTTTATATAAACTCAATCTATCGAATTGGATTTTTACGGATCGAGTTTTCTAGAGAGACTAGAGAGAAGATTAATCTCGACTGGTCGAATGTAGATTTCGACCTGTCGAGATCAACAAGAGGACAACAATCCTTATACAAATACATCTCGACCGATTGACTTGAATTTTGATCGGTTGAGCTTTTTGACACAATCCAAAATCGTTTTCTTTCCCGATTGATCTATGAGGTCGAATTAGGGTTTCCTTTTATTAGAAAAAGCTGAATAATTTAAGATGGGTAGAGAGGCACCCACCTATTGAAGCGTGAATCAATTTTCGATACGATTTGGCTGACGACGATGGGATTCGGAGTGTTGATTGCTCGACTCTTTTTGTAAGTAATCTTCTCTTACGACGGAATCACAATGATAAGGAACCTCGAAGGGTGGTGATTTGGATCTAGAAAAGACAACTCGTCCGCTAATATATGATGGTGGTGCACGGTGGTGGTGTTTCTGCCGCGAAGATCAGAGAACAAGAGGGAGAGAGAAAGGTAATGAGCTTTGTTTTTCTCCAGATTCTCTATTTATAAAGAAAAGACAATTTAGATGAAGAGCCGACTTCGGCAAGTTGGCCTTACTAAAAAAGCAAGAGTCCTTTAAGGATTCTAATTGATTACCAAGGCAATCCTATGAATGGTGGGATTTAAATGCCTTAGTTGTTTTAAGATAGTAGGTATCTTGGAAATTCGGTTGCAGTTTTTGTGAAAACCAGATCCTATTTAGAATTTTCTTAAATTAAAATGCATGGGCTGAGATAGGGTATGCGCATAAACACCTGGTCTTGGTGCTTCACCCATCTATTACAATTAAACAAGGTCAAACTAGACTCCGGTTATAACAAGTGCAAAGCCTGGGGAATTATTGGCGGCTTACGAAGGCGTTAAGTGGGCAATAGATAATGGGTTTAGGAGACTAATTCTGGAAGGGGACGCAAGTTCTACAATCTCTAATATTATGGATCGGGTAGATAATGACTCTTTGCTTGGAGACTTTGTGAAGCTCATTCCAATGGAACTGCAAAATTTCAGTTCTTTCTCATGTAATCATGTGAGAAGAGATGCGAACAAGGCGGCCGGTGGATAGAGGAAGTTCCTCTTCAAATTGTACCTATTATCATTGCTAATTTGGCTTAATGAATTTAACCGTTTCTTTAAAAAAAAAAAAAAAAAAAGAGAAAGGTTCCTATGCGTGTATGCCAATTATCTTTGTGCATATTAATTTTAAGTTTTGTGCCTCAAAAAAAAAATAGAGTGCAGCTAACATTCCTCTAGCAAAGAAAATTTTAATTTTTTTATTAATCAGTGTGTTTTAAGCAACCTTATTAAATGGTGCACGTACGAGATTTTTGAATTCCTCTATTTTAAACTTGGGAGCCATTGCTTGCACATAAGGGTGTAGATTCGGTTAATTGAACCGAACCGAAATCAAAATTTCTTTTGGATCGGTTTCTGTAAATCCAAACCCTAACCGAAATATTTCAATTTTGGTTAATCGAACTTTTCAAACCCCAAACCGAAACCAAAATGAACCGATCCGATCTCGGTTTTGGTTGGTTCAGTTTTGTTCTCGTGTTTGCCTCATATTATTTTATTATTATTTTTTAGTTTTTCCAAATTTTTATCAATTTTCTCACCCTATCAGACCAATTTTCGGTTTTTGGGTACCAAAATCGAAACCGAGTCGAGCTGATTTGGTTTGTTGTCATTTTTTCTGTTTGGTTCATGCTAGTTTGGATGGCTAGGTTTTCGGTCTGTTTTCGAATTTTTTTGCACCCGTACTTCACAAAAATCATTGATTTTTTGAATAATTCGCGAATCTAAGGTCCCCTGATTTATTCGCGAATTTTTTAAAAATTTGCTTGATCACAAAAAAATCGTGAATTATTCCAGAATTGTTCCCGAATTTTTTTAAAAAGTTGTGACTTAAATTTTTAATATTGTTTAAAAAAATTTATAATTTTAAATTTATAATTTTTATTTTAATATTTTTCTCACCGATTTTTCCTTTGACTATTTCCCTGAACTTTTTGAATTTGCCAGATTTTTCCAAATTTAAACCTTGCCGAAGCCCCATTTAGTAACCATGCTTCCAGGTATAAACTTGGCTGTGTAGCTAGAATAGCAGAAAAACTTGAGAGCATCTAGTCGCACTTGATTTCATGTTCAACCAAACCTCCAGCTTAGTACTAAAGAGGTACCTTTATTCTCGCGTTCACACCTCATAGCCTCTAGCGGATATGCATGGACCTCCTATGAATCAAACAATGGAGATTCATTTTTGTCCCATTCTTCCGTACAATGGATCGATAGGCCATGACATATGATTAGACCATCAATTCTTTATTACATGTGACTCTAAAAGTGACCATAAAATCATGCTTTAACCTCATATATGTCACATAATTCTCAGATTAGTTTTTGATAAATGTGTCTAATAGAATAAAAAATTGATTGTTTGATTGAACAATAAAATGGGCTGTGTGGAAAGATTGGGTTAAAAATAATTTTCATCGTCTGATTGAAGGCAGTCAATGTTTGCCGGCGCAAAGATATTTGTGAAAAAGCAAATTGAGGGATGAGATGTTGAGAATAAGCAATTTCGTGGGATCACCAAAATCAGGTTTAGCCAATTGGATCTGACCATCTGCCATAAATGCATAATGCTGTGGCCAAACTGGAAACAGTGACAGGACAGATAGTTTGACTTCTCTTGCTGGGTTTTGACCAAACGATTCCGAATTTTAAAATGGTTCTCTGTTTTGATGTTAGGCTCTGACCAGAATGCCCTTATGCCTTCCGAAAATACTCGAGGTAAGGTAGTTGGTGCCTTGGTGAGACGTTACCTTAATCAACGAACCTAATACAAAGGTTACGCATTATAAGTAAGAATCCAAAACACCAAAAACAAAACTGTGTACCATTATTTTATGGGAGGCCTTATTCACTTACTTGCAATCACAAATCTTGTTAAAAGCATAATTATTTTGTTAGGTAATGTGGGATTACTATAAGGACAAAGGTTCTCTGGTCCTAGGTTAGGTAAGTTATCTGATGCCATAAATCAAATACTATGTACAGAGCTGCCCCATGATCTAGATTATTATAATAAAAAATTCTAAAATCACACCGTCAATGATGTTATAAAGTGAAAAATGAATGATCAAACCAACTATGGTTCCACGGTTCATTTTCTACACGATTGACAATGGCAACCATAGTTTTAAATCTCGTACGAGACGTCTCACGTCTCAAGCCTCAACAAGACGAGATCCTGTTCGGTTCGAAATACAACCTCATAAATACTATTTTTATATTTTAATTTATATAAAATATTAGGCTTGTATGCTATTGAAAGTGCATTACTCAAACTCTTTGTACACACAACACTATTTTATATTATCATATCCTATCTATGTGATAATCTTGTGAATAACTATTATGGTGTGTCCAAATATGCACCCAATTAAATATCGCTATTATTTTTATTTTTTAACAGCTAATATTAAAAATCTTTGATGGAACGGTATTCAATTGATTTATAGTTGTGATTATTTAACTAAGATGTGGTCCAATCATGAACAATCGCTTTGATTGTTTAGATTTATCTAAAATATTTATCACATGTCATAACAATAAAGTATTCTTTAATGGTGCAAGATCAAATGTCTATTTTAATAATATATGATCTTTCAAAGAATTATTTTCGTTCCACGTCATCTCGTTGAGAGGTCTCGGTCTTAGGGTTGTCTGAGACAACTCGAAAATCCGCAATTTCAAACCATGCAGCTTACTATAAATATACTGGTCTAGATTATTAGAATAAAAAAATTATAAACTCACACGGTCAGTGATGTTATAATGTAAAAAAGGAATGATGAAACCAAATATACTTATATACATAATTATTGAAGATGATTTTTTCTACACAGTTGACACTATTAATTATACAAATATATAGACTGTTAATTTTTTTTACACAATTACCTCTCGCTACCTCAAGTTGTGTTTCTATATTATTCACTTCCTGGTCTTCGGTAATCACAATGAGGTGTGACTCTCGAAGATCTTCCTGATGTGATTGATTAACACTGATCAACCTGTGTGCCCATCCACTGCGATTTGGCGTCATATTTTCCACCGTTGCCTGAACCCCCATTGATAGTCGGGTCGAGGTGCCTCCCTATACGTTGCTTGAGTTTCAAGCCCTTGATTGTGTCGCCTCGAATTTCGTGTCACACAAAATATTTATCACTGTTGATATAGTTTTTTTATTTTTTTAATTATTATGTGGTTGAAGGGGACAGTGTGGCCTGACCGCCTGATATATTTTGGATGGGTGTTGGAACTTTATAGGCTACTGGTTATTTTGATTTCTTGCATGGTTAGTGAACTGATCATATGCTTATTATTGGCCTGCTACTGAGTAGTGATACTTTGTTTTGCAACATATATCCTCCCTTTCTGAAAAAACAAAAAGGGAAAGAGATTATTGGTCATATTGTTGTGTTGCACTTGTTTATTGATTTTGCAGGGGATCTTTTTTGATAGATCAAAACTCATCTTGGCTTAGGATAAGTATAGGTTTAGAGAGAGATCTAGTGTCCATATATTTTCCTTAAACTTTTTCATGTACCTCAATGTATAAGATTAATGGGGACATACCTGATATAATTGCATTGTTTTTTTATGTAAATATAGGTTTTATCGTAGAATATGACAAATGGGAGATTGTTAGATTTTTGTCACATTCTACACCCAAATCCGTGTAGATCTCTCTTAGCTAGATTGGTGTGGCGTGATGGATGGGTGGTGTGTTGTTAGACAAGGTCATTGGTTCACACACTCAACTCTTAACCATGTTTTCAAACTTTGAGACCTTTGATAATCAGGATTTTAGCAATTCTGTTTCGTGGTTCGCAGCGACTTGTAGTATAAACCACAACACTGCGACGGCAACGCGCTGCAGTTAACAGCTCGTAGATTTCTCTGGAGTGCGCCGTGAACTAACAAACTGTGAACTGTAACTTTTTTCTAAAATGAATTATCAAGGTCTTTTTTTTTAACTTTCCAAAGTACACCTTTTTAGGGCAACTTTTAGGGTCTCTTAGTTAAGCCTCTTTTGGCACTTTACTCAATTAAGCTTGCCACTCTGTTTGGAATGTTATTGCCCATCATCTTGAAGCTTTGGAAAACTCATTATAATGTTTTAATTTCTTCAAATTTTCAAAGGATCTTTTACCTCTTTACCTTCTCCTTATTCTTCTCAGGTGATTTAGGTGTTTGTCCAAGGGATTTGGGTGTGTGGATAATTGCCTTGAGAGATTCGAGGTGGATAGTTGTGTGGTCATCAACGATTGATTGAAGCAATCAAGTTTGGAAGCTTTGAAGACGGTCTGCAATGGATCGTTGGATTGCATTGGGGTTTGACAGTTCCTGCGCATTGTCGATATATCATTTGTATTCATTGTAATTTTAGCATTTCATAGTGGATTTTGATTGCTTAGACTAGAGTCTCATGGTTTTTCCCAGTAATTAGATTTTCGCGTAAAAAATCATATTGTGCCTTTTATTTGCAGTTGTGGATGCTTACAATCGATAGACACGGTATGAATTAATCAGATAATCCCCATGCAAGAATATCATATTTGTTTCTTTCTTAGCTACCATACCGACTACGAATTTGTTAGGTGAGAGAAATCCCATCACTTGGCACCTTAAAGGGTCCACTAAATTGGTCCTAGATCATCAAGGTGATTGGACATTCAAAGAATAAATGAATAATGCTTTTCTCATCCCTCTTGCATGAATAACATCTAGAAGTGAAAGGGATTTTACAATATTTTATCTTGGAATCCAAAGAGATAGCTGGAGTGTAGTATTTCCAACCAAAGATTTTTTTGTCATAGAAATTTTAGCCTTCCAAAGACTATTCTATATGTCATTCGAGGGGTAAGCATTCCTAGCCAATTTGAACGAAAATATATGTTTATATTAAACTTTGTCTTTTCGATGTTGGTTTTTTATAGAAAGTCCGTAGGGTTAATCCATGTCTCTCACCAAATTACACTATAATACAAATTTAATTCCAGCTATCTAGAGACACTTTGTTTTCTTTTCTTTTTGTTTTTATGTCAAAGATGGAAAAATGTTGACAATTAGAGACTTGGCAATTAATTTTTTTTCGTAGAATTTTGATAATTTCTTAAATTAGATTTTGACCGGGATTATGTAGGCCTAACATGATTTGAATCAATTTAAATTTGACACACTATTCACAATATTTATACCAAACAGCAAGTGGAGTAATTGGACATTCAAAGCCAATCGCAAATAGATAAGATAAGGTTATAATGATGATGATGATAACATTGATTCTGATTATGTATCCTGTAACACCATTCTTAATTTTTAAGACAAAAATCTATCTTTTAAATCATTCGAATGGATATTACACTATTAGATGCACTAGTCTAGCTAATATTATAATGCTCCTAATTAAAGTCTTAACCGTATAATTAATAGGTAAAATGGTCCCTCTGATTGCACCAACTAAAACTCTAAAAGCACCTTACCTTCCATTTACATCCATTATTATTAGAGAAGTTATAGCCACCCACTTATGTTTTATCATTTTTTATAAAACATGCACCTTCAATTGTGTACCGGAAGCACCCTCTTCTTCTTCTTCGTCCACTTTGACAAGTCGCAATTGATGGAATCTAAATGGATCTGACGATCCGACCATCCAAAATTTAGCCTAAAGATCTAGGCGCATGATCAATCAAAAACAATAAATTTATAACCTATAAATATGCGCACCTTGAGCGTTAGCCATCGATGGTTGGTTGCCAATCTTCAACGATCTTCTCGCGTTCAATGTCTCCTAGCACAATGGGGATGCTCTCGCCAATAGGGAGGATTGAATTCTGTCGAGCTATCGTTGGGACCAGGCACCCCTTATATTTATAGCCAAAGAGTCCTATCCCATTAAGGACTGAAATTGCTAATTGTAGTGTGATTAGAAATCACAATCATACCTTAACTGAAAGACTCAACAATCAGTTGCCTATTCTCTTCAAACTCACCAGAATAGCAATTGTACATCTTAAGGTTGATCTTATACCATTCACTGGTCAACGGGTTTGACCATAGTGATGGCCACCAAAATAGGAACTTCTAACAGTCTCCCATTTGGCCAAACTATGTCAATAAACTCCGATTACCCAATGTTAGCTAACTTTCTTTGAATGGTAAGTCACAATCAATCTCAATCAAAGTCTTTATTATCAGTCCAGTCCAGTGAGAATTGCAACACAGAATCAATGTAGTCAATATATCATATCATCGATATATGACCGCTCATTAGTTACTGTATTGGAAGTCATCACTGACATGGATTTCAACTAGTATGATTTCACATAGATTGTAAGTTTACAAACTGAATGGTGATTACATGTAAACTCAATCTAATATTGGTCCTACTTTATTGCCATCTACTGGCACCATATGTTCCAAGGAGTTATTTGCATAAAAATGGAAAAACAAATAAATAAGTTTTATTTCTGAATCAACTAAACAAATGTATTCACTCGCATATATCCACTCTCAAAGGCTATCAAAATTATCCATTAACCCCATGCGCGCAGCATGCTCCAAAAAGAGTGTGGGAGGTAAACCTTTAGTGAAAGGGTCAGCCAACATGAGTGTCGTACTTATCTTTTCAACAGATACAATTTGATTCTGAACTTTCTCCCTTACAACAAGATATTTTATATCAATATATTTGGAACCCCCACTAATCTTGTTGTTATTGGAGATAGCAATCGCAGCGGAATTGTCACAAAAGATTCTCAGTGGCTTTGAAATAGTATCAACAACTCGAAGCCCTGAGATAAAATTCCTCAACCATATCGCCTCACATGTTGCCTCAAAACATGCAACGAATTCTGCATCCATAGTGGATGAAGTAGTCAGCGTTTGTTTAACGCTTTCCAAGATATAGGTCCACCTGCAAGCATAAAAATATAACCCGATGTGAACCTACGAGTGTCTTGACACCCAACATAGTCAGCATCTGAATAACCAATAACTTCAAGGTTATTCGACCTTTTGTATGTGAGCATGTGTCCTTTAGTCCCTTATAAATAGCAAAAAACCTTCTTAGCTGCTTTCCAATGATCCAAACCAGGATTACATTGGCACCTGCCAGGCATGCCAACTATATACGCTATATCTGGACGAGTACAGACTTGGGCATACATGAGACTCCCAACTGTCGATGCATAGGGAATTGTCTCCATTTGTTTGCTCTCCAGATCGATCCTGGGACTCTGAAGTAGACTAAATTTATCACAGTAGCAGAACAATTGTGCATGTTAAACCTTTTAAGAACTTTATCAATATAAGCTCTTTGAGACAATCCCAATATGCCACGGGCTCTATCTCGATGAATCTCAATTCCTATCACATAGGAAGCTTCACCAAGATCTTTCATATCAAAACTCTTTGATAAAAAGTTCCTTGTCTCATATAACATGCCCAAATTGCTACTCGCAAGTAAGATATCATCAACGTATAAAACAAGGATGATAAACTTACTCCCACTGATTTTAAGATATATGCATTGATCCACAGTATTTTCTTTAAAACCAAAATTTGAAATGACTTCGTGAAATTTTAAGTACCATTGTCGAGATGCCTGCTTTAAATCATATAGAGACCTTTTAAGTCTACAAACTAAATGACTCTCCCCCTCAACCTGAAAACCTTTAGGTTGTGTCATAAAGACATCTTCATGCAAGTCGCCATTCAGAAAAGCAGTTTTAACATCCATTTGATGCAATTCTAAGTCAAAATGAGCTACTAATGTCATGACTATCCGAAAAGATTCCTTTCTAGAGACAGGAGAAAATGTCTCTTGATAGTCTATTCCCTCTTTTTGAGTGAAACTTTTAGCGACTAACCTGGCCTTGTATCTTTCTATATTACCTTTGGAGTCTTGCTTGGTTTTAAATACCCATTTACAGCCTACAGGCTTAACTCCATTAGGTAACTCACAAAAATCCCAGACCGAGTTATATTTCATTGATTCCAACTCATCTTTCATGGCTTCGAGCCATTGAGTGGATTTGTCGCTCTTCATGGCTTGGCTAAAGGAAACAGGATCTGATTCCTTTCCAAAATCAAACTCACTCTCATTGAGGTAAACTATATAGTCATCAGAAATGGCAGGCTTCTTTGCTCTCTCTGATCTACGCAATGGTAGATCATTGGGAGTCGCCATGGGAGCAAGAGCCTCATCAATGTGGGGTGTTTCAATAGTTACAGCCACAGGTGCATCAACACTGGTTTGAATAACTGGTGTTGGTGCCACTTTTTCTTGGATAAAAGGGATAGGAATTATAACCCGATTTTCCTCAAAAGTGATTTTCCTAAGCTCAACACTCCCACTGATCTCACGATTCTCAAAGAATTTTACATGTCTAGTTTCAACAATCCGGGTACTATGAGTGGGGCAATAAAATCTGTAGCCTTTTGATCTATCAGGGTAACCAATGAAATGACAAATTATAGTTTTAGGGTCCAATTTTCCTAATTGGGGATTGTACACCTTTGCTTCAGCCAAATAGCCCCAAATGTGTAAATATCTTAAAGTCGATTTTCTGTCTACCCATAGCTCATAAGGAGTTTTCGGAACTGCCTTACTAGGAACTCGATTTAGGATATGCACCGCTGTTTTCAAGGCTTCTCCCCACAAGAACGTAGGCAACGTAGAGTTGCATAACATGCTTCTCACCATATCCATAAGAGTACGATTTCGTCGCTCAGCTACACCGTTCTGTTCAGGTGTTCCCGGCATGGTGTATTGAGCGACAATGCCATGCTCTTGTAGATACAGGGCGAAGGGTCCTGGATTGCGACCTGTTTCAGAGTATCTACCATAGTACTCTCCGCCTCTATCAGATCTCACAATTTTAATCTTCGAATTGAGTTATAACTCAACTTCGGCTTTATAGATTTTAAACATATCCAGGGCCTCAGATTTCTCGTGAATGAGAAATATATAACCAAAACGAGAATAATCATCAGTGAAGGTAATAAAATACTTTTGACCACCAATAGCGGGAGTTGGAAACGGTCCACAAATATCAGTGTGGACTATTTCCAGCAAACTCGTGCTTCTGAGAGCCCCTTTCTTATTAGTCTTTGTGAGTTTCCCTTTAACGCAATCAACACAAGTATTGAAATCAGAGAAATCGAGCGCATCGATTATATCATCTTTAATTAACCTCTCCATTCTATCCTTAGATATATGGCCTAAACGTTTATGCCATAAAATGGAGGAGTTATCGAGTGCTCGTTTTCGTTTCTTACTTATTTTATAATTCACATGCATAGAAACTAAAGATTTGGCGTAAGATGAATCCAAGTTTAACTGATAAAGATTGCCCACTAATGAGCCACCACCCACAATATCGAAATTAAATAATAGAGTAAACATATTATGTCCAAATTTAAATTCAAAACCTAATGAATCCAATTTAGAAATTGAGATAAGGTTTCTAGTGATACTGGGAACATAAATAGTATCAACTAAATCCAAAATGAAACCACTATCTAAAATGAGACGGAGAGTCCCAATGGCCTCCACGTCTGCTTCTACTCAATTCCCGAGTTTAATGGTACGTTCGCCTTTACTTAGCTTCCTGCTGGATCGAAATCCCTGCATTGAATTACTTATGTGAATAGTTGCACCAGAATCTATCCACCAAGTATTGCGTGGAGCATCAACATAATGTGATTCAAAACACACAAAAGCAAGGTCATTACCTTTCTTAACTAGCCAATCTCTATATTTCTGACAATTCTTCTTAATGTGTCCCTTCTTCTTACAGAAGTGACACTTGATGCCAGAAGTAGATGTGCTAGCTTCTCCTTGTTTGGTTTTCGGTGGAGGAACTTTCACGTTCTTTCCTTTATATTGTCTCGATTTTCGCTTGAAATTTCGTTTCGATGGGCCAAGAGCGGCGTAATGGGCACTTTCAAGTTTTTCAGCCCGAAGTCGTTCTTCTTCTTGGACACAGTGAGCGATTAACTCGTTCATCTTCCACTTCTCTTTCTGCGTGTTATAATTGATCTTGAATGGGCCAAATTTTGCAGGAAGAGAAGTTATAATGAAGTGAACAAGATAACCCTCAGAAAACTCATGTCCAGTTCTTTCAATTGAGTTGCCATGCCACTCATTTTCATAATGTGCTCCCGGACGCCGCTATGACCATCATATTTTATGGTTTCCATTTTAACAATTAGACTACTGGCAAAGGCTTTAGAAGTCCCTTGAAATTGTTCCTTAATGGCTTGCATGTATTCCTTTACAGTATGCGAGTCAGGAATACCTCCCCGAATCGCATCAGCAATGAAACTCTTTATGATCATGAGGCTCATACGATTTGATCTATCTTATTTTTCTAAATCCGTATGGTTCACTGTCAGATCCTTAGCCGAGGCATCAGCGGTGAGCACCTTGGGTTTATCAGATCGTATAGCATAGTCAAGATCCATGCAGCCTAGAACAATTGCAACTTATTCCTTCCATTTCTTATAATTTGATCCACTCAAAAGTTCAATTCCACCAATCATACTGGTTATGATAGATGGGTTCAATGTTGCACAATAATTAAGGGCTTTATTATGTCCACATACAATCGAAGTAACTATCAATTCCACAAGGTTATAATTATAGTATGTGACGTAAAAGTTAAAATATATAAAGGAATATAAAAATTAAAACCAATGTGATTTTATTGAGAAATAATTTGTGTCATTATAACCCTCCGTTGGGTCGAGCCATAACACACTAGTCACTTCCTCAATCTATATTAATGATTATGGTACTAATTGTGTCGTTATGACCCTCCGTTGGGTCAAGTCACAACACGCTAGCAGTACCCACACACACAAAATAATGAATAGTGAAACACAGCCATCATATAACATTAAGTGATTCATCACCGTTGGGCAGAAGAATCCCTTATGTTGTGATGCCAACGTTCACTATACACTTTCATTAAATTTGTAACACGGTCTTGGACAAAATTAAACCTCACTATGAAAACCACGGCACTAGAAAGGATCATCACCGTTGGGCGGAAGAATCTTTCCAAGCCATGTTTTCAAATTAGGCTTGATAATATTTTAAAAGATCACAAAACGTGTTATGAGGAGGTTTCAATTCTAATGAATGATACTAAAAAAAATTGATTACACAATTAAAAAAAAAATAATAATAATAACATCAGGTCATGAAAATATCATAATAGAGAGCTCATTGTCAAAAATAGACCTCAATAACAGATCCGGAATGTCCGAGATAGTCAAAATTTATATATATTGTCCAAAAATCGGACCTATAAATAGCCCAGAAATTGCCCGAGAAGATTAAGAAATATAAAGGGCATAATGGGTCAAGTACCGGACCGGGTCAGGGGCCGAGTGAGCTATGGGCCCTGTGGATGGGCCCAGTGGGTCAGGTGGACCAAATAGGCCAGGCCAACGGTGGGGGCCAAAATAGGCCAGCCAGGCCATGTGGGCCAAGTAGGCCCAAGCGGGTCGGGTGGGCCATATAGGTCCAGCAGGTCAGGTGGGCCAAATAGGCCCAGACGGGTCTGGTGGGCCAAATAGGCCCAGGCGGATCGGGTCGGTCAAGGTGGCCAAGCGGGTCGGGCCAAAGGCCAAAGGGCCAGGCGGATCGGGCCAAAGACCAAAGGGCCAGGCGGATCGGGCTAAAGACCAAAAGGGCCAGACGGGTCAGGCCAGGGTCCAAATAGGTCGGGCGGGTTGGGTGGTGGGCCAAATATGCCCACGCGGGTCGGGTGGGCGACAAGGGCCAGGCGGGTCGGGCAGTGGGCCAGAAGCGGACCCGCCCCAACCCCCTTTCTTCTTCATCTTCTTCAGAATTTTTTTTTTTTTTTTTTTGAAGTTACAACAGCTGCCCCCATGGGGCTTAATCACACCTCACCGTGTGGCCAGGTCCGCCTCGCCGATCAGCGACGCCGGAAGTCGACCAATCAATCCGGTGGCGGAAAAGGCCCATGGCCACGGACCGTCGGCCACCAAAAACCCCAATTTTTTTTTTTTTTTTTTGATTTGCAACCATCCCAAGAACCATCGCTCACGGTGACGGACAGCAGATGCGGTGGGCCATCCGATCCGGCCATTGACCGGTGTCAATCAATCCGGTGGCCGGAAAAGGCCCACCGGCAATCCCCCTTTTTTTTTTTTAAAACAGCCATTTAAAAAATAAAAAAAATAAAAATAAATAAATAACTCTACGCCATCGCTCGCATCAATTTTGTTTTACGCTAAAACTATATGTTAATGCTTTGACCGATCATAACGCCAATCATGGCTCTGATACCAATTGATGGAATCTAAATGGATCTGACGATCCGTCCATCCAAAATTAAGCCTAAAGATCTAGGCGCACGATCAATCAAAAACAATAAATTTATAACCTATAAATATGCGCACCTTGAGCGTTAGCCATAGATGGTTGGTTGCCGATCTTCAACGATCTTCTCGCGTTCAATGTCTCCTAGCACAATGGGGATGCTCTCACCAATAGGGAGGATTGAATTCTGTCGAGCTATCGTTGGGACCAGGCACCCCTTATATTTATAGCCAAAGAGTCATATCCCATTAAGGACTGAAATTGCTAATTGTAGTGTGATTAGAAATCACAATCATACCTTAACTGAAAGACTCAACAATCAGTTGCCTATTCTCTTCGAACTCGCCAGAATAGCAATTGTACATCTTAAGGTTGATCTTATACCATTCACTGGTCAACGGGTTTGACCATAGTGATGGCCACCAAAATAGGAACTTCTAACAGCAATGACTCGTTTTCTTCTTCTTCAGCTCCGACAAGTCACAACGACTACAATGGTTTCATCTCCAATGACCACACAACGACATCAAATCTAGTGGTAGTGCCAGTGATGGTAGTAGTAGTGCTTGTGAATGAGTGTTTGCCTCTGCAGCCATAGTGGTCCGAGTGGTTTGAGAGAGAGAGAGAGAGAGTGTGTGTGTGTGTGTGTGTGGGTGACAAAAGTTAGAAAGTAAAAAAGAAATGAAAAGAGCCATTTCCTAACACTTTATAGTTGGATTTCACTGATTCTATGGAGGGTGGAGTAGTAGTGAAAATGGTAGGTCATGAGAGGAAGAGATTCGAGTTGGTGGTTCATGTAGAGAGGCAGCAGGGCCATTTGGCGAAGGTGAGGGTTTGAACTGATCTATACACATTATACAGAACCGTTTTGTTTTCCGGACGAAGTTTGGAGCTGTTTTTCAGAGACAAGAAGTGTCGATTGGGGCCACGCTTAATCAGAAATTAAAGAGAGGTGCAAGGGCAATAAGAAGATGGTAGTGGTCGAATGAGGCAACAATTTAGGTGGCTGGTAGAAGGTTTGAGTGAGGTTTGTGATTTGCGGGAGCTGAAGAAAGAAGAAAACAAATATCATTTATTAAAATTAGCGAGGATAACATTTTATCCCACAAACAAGTAAATCAAGTTTTTCATTTATGAAGAAAGAAGAAAACAAATGTCTTCCATTAAAATTAGTGAGGATAACATTTTATCCCACCAACAAGTAGATCATGTTTTTTATTTTTGGAATCAACTCTCCTGACTCTCATGTAAACACCAAAATTGTGTTTAATCATCTTACACCATCAATGGTTTACGATGTTGGTGATCTGTACCGTCAAAGTGATAGATCATAGATTGAAGTGGAGCAGGCCTTAAAATGGTATTTTAGAAGATTTAAGTCAATTGATCTGTGACAGTACGAATTTTCGCGACCGGAAATCCGTGCCATCAGGATCATCCTCAGGATGATCCTCAGGACAAATCACGAAGTGTCTGCTCGTATAGCGAAATTCAAGCAGACACTGTTCAGCAGTGGTAGTTCGAGTCATCATATAAGGCTTTATAAAAAGAAATAAGCAATAAATACCACATGTCTATATATATCTCAAAAGAATATACATTCCCAAAAAGGAACCAAGAAGAACCACTGGTGATGGACATCCATCACCCAGACAACGGTTCCTGATAGTAGTTCCTATAGAATGCATAATAATACAATAAAAGAAAAATATCTATAGAAAGTAAATACATAAGTGGCCACCATGCACACAATAATCCAAAGGTTTACACAAAATCCCAAAAATAGCAGACTCGTATACCCAGACTAAAGATAAAAGTCATCCGCCTGGACGTCAGTCTCTCGTCCTCAGCCTTAGCCTCTAGATCAGGCTGGTAGTCAGGGTCGCTCTCGGTGCCGGGAGCTCTAGCCTCAGAACCTATAATTATTATAGAAGCAGGGTGAGCTAACCATCTAAGCTCAGTAGAAGAATTTCAGTTAAAATTGCATCTTAATTGTAAAACGTGGTTGTAGAAGATATAAACAGAACTGAATAGATGCAAACAGATGCTTCAGATATGCAGAATTTATCAAAGCAGGCAGATCGTATTAGAGTTTACAGAATGTGATGCATATAGTGTTTAATGACTTAGAATAATAAACTTAAATAACTCCCGTGAGTATAACACGTGGTAGCCAGATTTGGTCCAATGGGTAATCCCAACCATCGTCGTTCACATGAATAATTTCAGGAATGCAACAATGCCTCAACTACGGAGTACAATTGTGCCGAGGATTTCTAAGCAGATGCACGATTGTGCCAGAAATGGATATACCACCGAGTCGGTGGGATTCGTCAGAGTATTAAACTTCAAATCACATGCAGACATATTATACTTAACAAAAATCATATGACAGATGACAGGTGTCAGATAGCAGGAGTCAAATACATAACAGAGTTGCCACACATATGCGAAACATGACTAAAAAGTAAAATCAGACTATGCAGTTGTATGTAGAACATTTGGAATTCATGAGATCAAGAATAAATGCAATTTCAGTTGAATTCCCCTATCTTAGGTCAGACCTCTTTCTAAGCAAATTCAAAGCTTTCTAAGGTATCATGGTCTGACCCTGGACCATAAATATAGTATACTATGTGTCAGATATGTCAGAAAGTCAACTGGCTCGGTGTCCAGTAACATGCAATTCACACAATCAAAACAGGACAAAAACAAGGGTGATTGATCGATCAACACTCTTCATTGATCTATCAATCCTCCTTGATGATTGATCAATAGCCCCATTGATCGATCAATACCCTCAACTCACCTCACAAGTAACAGAGGTAGTTGATCGATCAATAGCCTTTATTGATCGATCAACACTCTTCATTGATCGATCAATACCTTAATTGATCGATCAATACCTCCCTTTTCTTCACAATTTGTCATAGCAAAATTGATCGATCACCAGCTTGGTTGATCGATCAATATGTCTTATTGATCGATCAATGACATCATTGATCGATCAATAGCTTAAACTTTTAAAATTCCCTCTTTCTGTTCCCTTTTGTTACTTATATAGATTGATCGATCAATGTCTTCATTGATCGATCAATACACACAAGTGATTGATCAATACCATCATTGATCGATCACCACCATCCATTGATCGATCACTCGCTCTGTGATCGATCACCCTTCAGAATTGATCGATCAATTCACTAATTGATCGATCAATACCCCGCGAGCATTGAACTTCCAAAAATTTCAGTGTTCTGTTCCCCTTTTTTTTTATACGAATTGATTGATCAACACCTCTCGAGCACTGAACTTTCAGGAATTTTCAAGTCCACTGTTCTCTCTTTAACCTTATATGAATTGATCGATCAATGACCTTTATTGATCAATCAATAACCCCCATTGATCGATCAATCTAGCATTGATCGATCAATAATGACAGTACCTCTGTCATTAATGGAGGTCACTTATTTCTCCTCTATTTGACCTATCTTCATTAATGGTTTATCCTAACCATTAATACATACTCAAACACACACATAAGAGCTCTCCTCTGCCCAAGTTTAAAAGCATAGGCTCACCTTTGCTTGGGCCATTTCAGGGTCTTGGCCAAATGATCCGAAAGAGGGTTTTGGATCCGAAACCTGGGCTGTATCTCCGATGACTCTGGCAAGGAGATTATCGGCTCAGGTTCAGTACACAGGGGCTTCACACACACACAGGCTATACTTGAGTTCGTTTTATTGAACTCTCCCTACCCTAACTCATACCGATGCACGATCCTGGCATCTTTAACCTTGTTCCCTCGAAGAACTCGTTCAGCTTTCAACTTAGCTATATAGTTCTAGCTCAAAAACAAGAGGAAGGAGAAGAAAGGGGGTCTCTCCAAGTCTCTCCCTTCCTTTATAAGCTATCTAAATTGAAATATCTCTAACATTTCAGTTTAGACCCTAATTTAAACTCCGGTGTGAAACACCCACACGATCTCTACGGCGTAACGTGCCACGTCGACGTCCTACACGACTCAAACTTAAGAGAGAATTCACATGTGAATTCATCTAACTACGGGATATCTTTATCTCAACTAATATTGATTATTAATTATTATTTTTAAAACTTATCTCGATTTTCATGTCGGGCACGCATATCGAAACAGTCAGTTTCTTGTTCAAAATTTCAGGGTCGTTACATTATCCCCCCCTTAGGAATTTTTGTCCTTGAAAATGTCAGGGTGGTTGTAAGAATTTTAGGGAGTACAAATGACAGGCGAGCATATCGATAGGAAAGCAAAAAAAAACATGCAGACAGAATAATAAATAGAAGGCAGAATAAGTACAATATATTATACGTAGGCAAAATAATAAAAAATAAATAGAAGAGCATAGCAATTACCTGTTGGGACGTCAGATGGTTCGACCTCGTCAGGCGTAGGTCTGCTGGGACGGAGTGGTGGTGTACGGTAGTCGCGAGGATCCACCACGTGCTGACTGGCGTGGGCAATCATCGGTGTGGATGTAGTGGCATATAAGTGCTGCATGACGAGCTCATGCATGCCCTCGTGATAATCCAAACGGCAATGGATCTGCCGCTGGAATGCCTCCATGCCGTCTAAACGCTCATGAATGCGCCGGTTACCTTCCACGAGCTCACGAAGTATCGATGCTACGTCGACTGAGGAAGGAGGTGGGGGATGTGACGTGGTGTGACGGGGCAGCCTACGGGGTGTAGTGGGGGCAGGGCGGGTAGACACCTCAGGCGGAGGTGGTGGATCACATGGTGCCTCCCCCTCTCCAGCTGGCACCTCTCTGCAGGCGGGGCGGGCTGCGCGCCTCTTCATCCTCAGGGAGCCATCGAACTAGTAAATTGTAGCTCTTGGTTTAGTCCTTCAGGTAGAAGACCTTGGTATTGTTGACCAAGCGCGGCTCATTAGGAGCCAAGGTGTACGCCTCTCTTAGAGAAGTGTATTGCTCCACCATCTTGGTAATGAGGTGCGCGTACGAGATCTATTTCTTGACCCCGGATTTCACCTTCTCAGACATGAGGTCATTGGCATTTATGATGTTGTCAATGACCAAGTCAGCCATAGAGAACCAACGGTTCTCAAAGGCTGAAAACAGGGCCTGTTGCACAACTCCAGTCCGTGAGGACTTGTGCAAGAAAGGGCTAAGTGCACACTTGATATAGGTATCAAGCATCCACAGTTAGTCAGGTAATTGGGCCCGTGAGACGGATTGCCCCTTCCCATGCTGACCTTGGGTCATTTTGGTGACCACATCAGTAAAAGGAACCTCCTTAACATAGGGGGCATCCAAACAAGCGTTTTCAATGTAAGCGGACGGGCACTGGAGTGCAGCCGCTACATGAAAGTGGTTGAACTTATACGCGAACCCATCAATGGAAGTGATGAGTCGGTGTTGACTATCACCCCACCGAAGGTTTTGGAAGAAGAGCCGCACGATCCGAGGACAATAGTGATCGTGAAACGACTCTAACAAGGGTTTTAACTCGAGACATTGAATATAACCCTTGGCCCAAACCATTTCGGGCCGATCCTCATAAAAGGACGAGGTGAACACGTACTCAGGGAGAAAAGACTTAGAAGCCCACCAAGGATTGGGGACTTCACGTTCGATCGAGGTCGGGACGGGGATTGGGACGGGTGGAACCACGTCCGAAACCGATGCCACAAGTGGCACGGATGGTTGGGGAACCGAATCGATGGGCGTTACAGGTGTACGAGCCCGAGAAGTGGGTACCTTACGCGAAGGGTTCTTCGTGTGCGATCCCTGGTCAAGTTTTTTCAAA
Source organism: Chloranthus sessilifolius (assembly GCA_021018995.1). Classification (NCBI taxonomy): domain Eukaryota; kingdom Viridiplantae; phylum Streptophyta; class Magnoliopsida; order Chloranthales; family Chloranthaceae; genus Chloranthus; species Chloranthus sessilifolius. Next base: position 114,869,054 of record CM037591.1, on the reverse strand, counting down.
AAGAACGAGAACGAGAATCGAAATGAACGAAAATAAAAGTGTTACCGAACGAATGGAATGAAATCCACTCGAATCATGCGGAAGAAGGAGCTGGATGGCTGGAAAATCAGTCGGGAAGAAGGTAGAACGGTCGGTGCCAAAAACCCCTTTGATCGATCACTTGTACGCTGTGTGCAAATGACCGTTCAAAAACTCAACTTTAACTTAAAACCCCAGGATTGATCGATCAATGCCTTTATTGATCGATCAATGAAGCATCTTTATGCCCTAGCCCGATGCATAGATCGATCAATATCCACTGTTGATCGATTAATGCCCTCCGAATTGATCGATCACTACTCCGTTGATCGATCAAAACTCTTTACAGTGATTGATAAATACTGAAATTGATCGATCAATCAATCGATCTCAACCCCATAACTAGATATTGTTGATCGATCAAGGACCTCATTGATCGATCAATCAGCCATGGTGATCGATCAATAACTCCTATTGATCGATCAATCACACCAGAAACTAACCTTTGAATATTTGTATTTTTAATTCTAAAAATGCGGACCAATAGCATAACCTACATACGACACTCGAATAAGTCAAGCATACATGCACAACTATGAACGTAAATCGATCCGTGAAAGAACCTTTGATGCCAGGTAAACAAATGCGGGTACTGCTCGCGAATTTCAGTTGTGCGTTCCCAAGTAACTTCCGAAGCTGAATGATTTCTCCACTTGACGAGTACCAGTGGAATCAACTTAGTCTGCAAAACTTGATCTCAATGATCCAAGATCGCGATTGGTTCCTCAATGACCATCAAGTCCTCTTGTAACTCTATCGGTTAGAAATCCAAGATGTGAGTCAGGTCGCGCACGTATTGTCGCAGCATGGAAACATGAAAAACGTTATGCATGCTTGCCAACTGTGGTGGCAAAGCAATCCGATAAGCGACTTCGCCAACCCATCCGAGTACCTCAAATGGACCGATATATCAAGGACTCAGCTTCCCACGATTTTCGAAGCGCATCACGCCCTTGGTTGGCGAGATCTTCACAAAGACCTTATCTCCAACCTGAAAATAGTGGTTAAGTCCATAGCCAACCATTTTAACTATGAATAGCAACTTTCTCAAACGTATTTGGGTATACCTAAAACTCAACGTGCGTCCGATGGAGATCGGCATAGCTCTTTTGGCGACTTTGAGCAACCATCAATCTTTCGCGGATCAACCGAACTGTCTCGGTTGTGCTATCCACGATATCAGGTCCCAAAACATGCTTCTCACCGACTTCTTCCCAATTCAAAGGAGATATCCATCGTCGTCCATACAAGGCTTCATAAGGCGCCATCCCAATACCCGACTGATAACTGTTATTATAAGCGAACTCGATCAGAGGCAAATGTTGATCCCATGAACCATGAAAGTCCAACATACATGCACGCAATATATCCTCTATAATCTTGTTCACTCTCTCAGTCTGCCCATCTGTCTGAGGATGAAACGCTGAGCTGAACTCCAATTTAGAACCCATGCCTTCCTAAAATTGTCGCCAGAATTGCGACGTATAGAGCGAATCTCTATCACACACGATGCTGACTGGTATGCCATGTAACCGAACTATCTCTTTCATATACAGCTCTGTAAGCTTATTGGCTGTATATGTAGTCCGATACGGCAGAAAATGCACAGACTTCGTCAGTCGATCTACAATGACCCAGATGGCATTGTTTTTTCTCAATGTGCTCGGCAATCTCAAAATAAAATCCATAGAAATGGCTTCCTATTTCCATTCTAGTACTAGCTATGGTTGTAATAAACCTGCTGGATTTCGATGGTCGACTTTCACCTGCTGGCAGACCAAACACCGAGAAATATAATCTGCAACATCTTTCTTCAGTCCTCTCCACCAAAAACTTCGCTTGAGATCTTGGTACATCTTGGTACTCTCAGGATGTATAGCATACGTAGACTTGTGCGCTTCCTCTAAAATTATATCTTTAAGATATTTCGTATCAGGTATGCACATCAGATCTCTAAATAGCAAAGTGTCATCATCTTTGATGGTAAAATTAAGCCTGATCTCGTTGATCACATCCTTTCTAATGGCCATAAGCTCACCGTCAATCATCTGGAGCTTACGCACGTTATCAAACAACGTGGGCCGTATCACAATAGTAGCCATCAATGCCCCTGAACCCTTGACGTCAATCAGTGTATCGCTCAAGGCCAGGTCCTCAAGTAGATGCCACCGCTATATTCTGGTGATAAGATGTGTTAACTGAGCTGAAGACTTCCTGCTCAAAGCATCTGCCACAACATTGGCCTTCCCAGGGTGATACTGGATGGAACAATCGTAATCTTTCAAGAACTCCATCCATTTGTGTTGTCGCATGTTCAAATCCTTCTGGGTAAACAGATACTTGAGACTTTTATGGTCGGTGTAGATATCAAATGTCTCACCGTATAAGTAATGCCTCCAGATCTTTAAAGCAAAGATCACCGCCGCTAACTCCAGATCATGAGTCGGGTAATTCTTCTCATGTTCTTTAAGCTGTCTAGAGCCGTACGCGATAACCTTCTTGTGCTGGTTGAGGACACAACCCAAACCACTATAAGATGTGTCACTGTAGATAGTGAAACTCCCTCTGCCAGAAGGTATAGCTAATACCGATGTTGTAGTCAGACGCGTCTGCAGTTCCTGAAAACTCTTCTCACATTGATCGGTTCAATCAAACTTAGCATTCTTCTTGGTAAGCTGAGTAAGTAGACTCGAGAGTTTGGAGAACCCCTCTACAAACCGTCTGTAGTATCCTGCTAACCCAGGAAAACTACGAACCTCTGTTACTATTCTCGATTGTTCCCAATTCACGACGGCTTCGATCTTCGTCGGGTCAACTGTTATACCCTTAGCAGAGACAATATGGCCCAAGAAACTAACTTGGTCCAGCCAAAACTCACACTTACTAAACTTCACATACAATTTGTGATCTCTGAGGGTCTGTAAAGCTACGTGTAGATGTCCTTCATGTTCTTCCTTTGTCTTGGAATAGACAAGGATGTCATCTATAAAGACAACCACAGACTTATCCAAGTGTGGTTTAAACACTCGGTTCATCAGGTCCATAAAAGATGCAGGTGCGTTCGTCAATCCAAATGGCATAACCAAGAATTCATAGTGCCCATATCTGGTTCTGAACGTCGTCTTCTCAACATCTTCTGCTTTGACTCGTAGCTGATGGTAACCTGACCTCAAGTCAATCTTCGTAAAGAACCTCGCTCCTTGTAACTGATCAAACAGATCATCGATCCTAGGAAGCAGGTAACGATTCTTAATCGTCAACTTGTTCAACTGTCGATAGTCAATGCATAGACGCATTGAACCATCCTTCTTTCTGACAAATAACACTGGTGCTCCCCAAGGAGACACACTCAGTCGAATGAATCCTTTGTCAAGCAGTTCCTGCAGTTGCTCCTTTAACTCTTGTAATTCTGTTGGAGCCATCCGATACGGAGCCTTAGATACTGGTTTAGTGCCTGGAACCAGATTTATTGCAAACTCAATCTCCCGGGCTGATGGTAGTCCTAGCAAATCCTCAGGGAACACATCGGGATATTTGCATGCAACGTGAATATCATATATAACGTTTGTCTCTTCCCATTGCTCTTATAGAAAGGCCATATATCCACTGCATCCACTCTTCATCATCTTTTCGGCCCGAATAGCAGATATTAACGGAGCTACCTTAGACTTCACCCCGAAGAATCTAAATGATCGTTCCTTTGGAGGGCAAAAAACCACGATCTTCCGAAGGCAATCAACGCTCGCATGATAAGAGGATAGCTAGTCCATTCCCAGAATGATGTCAAATCCCTTCATATCTAACAAAATTAAATCTACCAGTGTCTCGTGATCATCTCCTGACACTATCACCGATTTACACACTGTGAGTGCATTCACTGCACTACCCGTAGGAATGGACACTGTCAATATGAACTCTAACTGCTCAGGAGTGGCGCTCAATTCTTTCATAAATTGAGGCCTCACAAATGAGTGCGTAGAGCCTGGGTCTATCAAGACTCGAGCTCTGTGAAAACAAATATCACAACTCCTATATACTTTCAGCTCACCTATAAGTCAGTCTAAATATTAGATCAAGCGTTTAAGATATGTGTGTGTATGTGTACTAACCTCCTAAATATTTAATTAAAACAACTCTACATTCTGAAGTTCCAGTATATCCTACTAAATAAATAATCTCACTTGAAATTTAATCATACCTTGGATGACATCATTAGATGTCAGAGCATCAGTCGCGGTAACAGCTGATCGATTTTAAATGTAACCCTTGCAAGTGCACAAGATCTATTGCAGTATGGCAAGAACAAAGGTATCGAACCCACAGGGAAATCTTGAATTTTAAATTAATTCTTTTAGAGACTTAAAAACATCCCCAAGGAAGTACCAAAGGGCAGATTTAATTTTACCAAAAATTTATCACTTTTTCTAAATGCAAGAAAAATAAATTAATCTAAACAACTAATTACTGATGAATCTAAGAACAGTATTTAAAGATGATCAAGGAATATGCTACCCCAGATTTGTACCCCTTTTCTACCATTAAAACCTACAGTTTCATTAAAGCATCATTCACACCATCATTCGTCTATAGATATGATTTGTAATAAAATATGACCATCAATCCGGCATACCCTATCTAAAAACAATGACTCAGCCTATCATTGCGGTATGAGTCATATAAGAAGCATAGCGTATCTCATGATGTTTAGATCACAACAGTAAAAATATAATCGCTCCGCAGCTTAGATCAGTCTGCAGGTCCAGATCTAGCGATTATGGCCGTTGATACACGCAATCAACGGTCATAACAAGCATTCAATATATTTTCAATAACACAAACTTTTAGCAAAACGATTCCATGATGACAATAAATCGACTATGGTATTAATTATAAATATGGGTACTTATCTGGGGATCGCATCTTCCCCGATCTACTGATTTAGCCGCTCATCTTTGGTGTATGATCTCCTTGTTCATTCAAAGTCATTCCTCTTTTCATTTCTCCCAAAGATCTTTGTTTACAATGCCTTTTCCTAAATACAATCTATGCTTTCATGAACGTAAAGGAAAAATAATGTAAATCCTAGGTACAATCTACTCAGATGGAACCCTAGAAGAAGGAGAAAGAAGAACTCTTGAAAAGATGCCAAGAGGAGTCTAAAACAAAAAATAATAATAATGAATAATAATCTTCTAAAAAATTCTCTCCAAAAACTCCAAAAAGAAAAGCCAAAACTAACTCTCTAATTATCTATCTCTAATTCCTATCTCTCATTTTCTCGAAGTGTTTGATCCGCTTTAAATAGAGCCAAAGTTTCCCAGCCGCAGAGGTGTTCCAAATTGAAAATTTAGGGTCGATTAATCGACCCAATAGGGTCGATGCATCGACCTCCCAGATTTTCGTGAATTCTCGCCGAACTTTGCATCAGATACTGCTTCGGTATTGTAGCCATAACTTTCTGACTTGATCTCGGATTGAGGCGATTCTTACACCGTTGGAAAGCTGATAGAAAGATCTACAACTTTTGTGTTATGCCAATTTCATAATTCGGCCGTCTAGAAGGTCCAAATTGAGCTACAAGTTGCACCATGTTCTCGATGACCCAAAGTTACAGTGTTTTGACATTATTTTCAGAATTCTTGGGCTGTTTTCTACACTTGGCTTATATTTACCTAAAACACTTCAAATCTAATAATTCTTATCAGATAGCCTTCATCAGATAGCTAAATGTAGGTATCTAGGTATGAAATATCATCATATTTCACTACTCATCAACAGCGTATGCTCGACCTTGAACCACAGGTCGAGAAGATCTCTATGTAGATACCGATCCTGACCATTCTTTGCCATCTTTGCTCTCCTCTGGGCAATTCCTAATCAAGTGGCCCATCTTGCCACACCTGAAGCACGCCCCTGTATCCCTCCGACAATCCTCTGTCTTGTGTGGTTTCCCACACTTTGCACATGACACAACTGGAGTGAACGAAGAGACCCTTGAAGATCCCTGGGTCACTGAGGCCCCGCTATCAGAAGACCCAGACGGCCAAAATGGTCTGGAAAATATAGGCACTGCTGCTCTCTGGTACGAACTCGGTCCCGAAGAAATCGCCTGTTGGGAGTGTGTAGGGTATCTCGGAGGTCTGGAGAATCTAGCCCTCTTGTTCTACTCAGAGTCCTGAGATTGCCCCTGAAATGACCTCTCTCTCATCTGCTTGTCTCTCCAAGCAAACTGCTTCTGGTTCTCCTCCTCTGCTATGAGAGCCTTAGCCATCACTCTCTCATGTCTCCATTTCCCACTTGGCGACATCCTTTTGTAGGTTCTGCCTCAGGCTAAGCTGAAACTTACGTGCTCTTATCAGCTCAGTGGCTACATGTTGGGGTGCGAACCTAGCCAGTTGATCAAACTCAGCACCGTACTCTCTCACTGACATCGCACCCTGCTTAAGCTCTATAAACTTCACCTCCCATTGATGCCTCATGATTTTCGAAAAGTATTTATTGTAAAACACTTTCGTGAACTCCTCCCATGTCCAAGGAGTGTGAGGAAACTCTCTCTCCCGATTCTGTGACACCGACTTCCACCAAGGTCCGGCATCACCATCAAACTTGAAAGTGGCCCATCGCACCTTCTCTACATCATTGCACTGGAGCACTTCAAAAAGCTTCTCCATCTCCTCTATCCAGCCCTCTGCTTCTATAGGATTGTCTGACCCGAGAAGTTAGGAGGTCTCATTCTCTTAAACTCCGTGAATCCGCTTGGTTGATGAGGTGGTCTAGCTGCCTGCTGAGTCAGAGCAGCTATCTGCTGAGCAACGTTGGTAGCCAAGGCTTCCAACACCTGCTCCATTCTCTCCTCATTGCCTCTTCTACCTCCTCTCGGTCCCACTAGAACCGCGTTTGTGTGCGAGAGGAATTCAAATCCCCGCGATGTACCAACAACATTGGGGATCTCTCTCATAGGAACTTCTCTCTATCCTTCCCTTCCTCCACTACGTCCGCCTCTGAACTTAGGGCCCATACTGGTCTGTCATTGTGAAAACAATAACACTAATCAGTACTAGATAGTGAAAACAATCCAACATGAACCCGCAGTTCAACCTAAAGCCTAGGCTCTGATACCAACTGTGACAGCCCAAATTTCTGCGATTGGAAATCCGTGCCATCAGGATCATACTCTGGATGATCCCCATGACAAATCACGAAGTGTCTGCTCGTATAGCAGAATTCAAGCAGACATTGCCCAGCAGTGGTAGTTCGAGTCATCACATAAGGCTTTATAAAAAGAAATAAGCAATACATACCACATGTCTATATATATCTCAAAAGAATATACATTCCCAAAAGGAACCAAGAAGAACCACTAGTGATGGACATCCATCACCCAAACAATGGTTCCTGATAGTGGTTCCTATAGAATGTATAATAATACAATAACAGCAAAATATCTACAGAAAGTAAATACAAAAGTGGCCACCAGGTACACAATAATCCAAAGGTTTACACAAAATCTCAAAAATAGCAGACTCGTATACTCATACTAAAGATAAAAGTCGTCTGCCTGGACGTCAGTCTCCTCATCCTCAGCCTCAGCCTCTAGATCGGGCTGGTAGTCAGGGTCGCTCTCAGTGTCGGGAGCTCTAGCCTCAGAACTTATAATTATTATAAAAGCAGGGTGAGCTAACCATCTAAGCTCAGTAGAAGAATTTCAGTTAAAATTACATCTTAATTATAAAACATGGTTGTAGAAGATATAAACAGAACTAAATAGATGCAAACAGATGCTTAAGATATACAGAATTTATCAAAGCAGGAAGATCGTATCAGAGTTTACAGAATGTGATGCATATAGTGTTTAATGACTTAGAATAATAAACTTAAATAACTCCCGTGAGTATAGCACGTGGTAGCCAGATTTGGTCCGATGGGTAATCCCAACCATCGTTGTTCACATGAACAATTTTATGAATGCAACAATGCCTCAACTACGGAGTACAATTGTGTCAAGGATTTCCAAGCAGATGCATGATTGTGCCAGAAACGGATATATCGCCGAGTCGGTGGGATTCGCCAGAGTATTAAACCTCAAATCACATGCAGACATATTATACTTAATAGAAATCAGATGATAAATGACAGGTGTCAGATAGCAGGAGTCAAATACATAATAGAGTTGCCACACATATGCGAAACATGACTGAAAAGTAAAATCAGACTATGCAGCTGTATGTAGAATATTTGGAATCCATGAGATCAAGAATAAATGTAATTTCAGTTGAATTCTCCTACCTTAGGTCAGACCTCTTTCTAAGCAAATCCAAAGCTTTTTAAGGTATCATGGTTTGACCATGGACCTTAAATATAGTGGCTCGAGTGTCGATAACCATATAATTCACAATCAAAACAGGACAAAAACAGGGGTGATTGATCGATCAACACTCTTCATTGATCGATCAATCCTCCTTGATGATCGATCAATAGCCCCATTGATCGATCAATACCCTCAACTCACCTCACAAGTAACAGAGGTAGTTGATCGATCAATAGCCTTTATTAATCGATCAACACTCTTCATTGATCGATCAATACCTTAATTGATTGATCAATACCTCCCTTTTCTTCACACTTTGTCATAGCAAAATTGATCGATCACCAGCTTGGTTGATCGATCAATATGTCTTATTGATCGATCAATGACATCATTGATCAATCAATAGCTTAAACTTTCAAAATTCCCTCTTTATGTTCCCTTTTGTTACTTATACAGATTGATCGATCAATGCCTTCATTGATCGATCACTCGCTCTGTGATCGATCACCCTTCAGAATTGATCGATCAATTCACTAATTGATTGATCAATACCCCGCGAGCATTGAACTTCCAAAAATTTCAGTGTTATGTTCCCCTTTTTGTTTTATACGAATTGATCTATCAATGCCTTCATTGATCGATCAACACCTCTCGAGCACTGAACTTTCAGGAATTTTCAAGTCCATTGTTCTCTCTTTAACCTTATATGAATTGATCGATTAATGACCTTTATTAATCGATCAATATCCCCCATTGATCGATCAATCTAGCATTGATCGATCAATAATGACAGTACCTCTGTCATTAATTGAGGTCACTTATTTCTCCTCTATTTGACCTATCTTCATTAATGGTTTATTATAACCATTAATACATACTCAAACACACACATAAGAGCTCTCCTCTGCCCAAGTTTAAAAGCATAGGCTCACCTTTGCATGGGCCCTGTCGGGGTCTCGGCAAAATGATCCAAAAGAGGGTTTTGGATCCGGAACCCGGGCTGTATCTCCGGTGACTCCGGCAAGGAGATTATCGGCTCAGGTTCAGTACGCAGGGGCTTCACACACACACAGGCTATACTTGAGTTCGTTTTATTAAACTCTCCCTACCCTAACTCATACAGACACACGATCCTGGCATCTTTAACCGTGTTCCCTCGAAGAACTCGTTCAGCTTTCAACTTAGCTATAGAGTTCTAGCTTAAAAACAAGAGGAAGGAGAAGGGGATCTCTCCAGGTCTCTCCCTTCCTTTATAAGCTATCTAAACTGAAATATCTCTGATATTTTAGTTTAGGTGTGAAACACCCACATGATCTCTACGGCGTAACGTGCCACGTCGATGTCCTACACGACTCAGACTTAAGAGAGAATTCATATGTGACTTCATCTAACTACGGGGTATCTTTATCTCAACTAATATTGATTATTAATTTATTTTTTTTAAACCTGTCTCGATTTCGGTGCTGGGCATGCATATCGAAACAGTCAATATCTTGTTCGGAATTTCAAGGTCGTTACATGATCTATTGGCTATAATATCAACCATTGTTTTTAATTTTGAATGGTTGATATTAAAGTTTATAAATCAGATGGTTCCCATCCACTTATAGTCATGTTTCTTTGGGCTGCGATATGTTCCAATGATTGAATTGCCGCATGGACAATTTAAATTGGTTACAGATTTATTCCACATGGCCTAATTTTAAACCACGTTTCGAAATTAAATGTATAATTTTAATGGTGTAACTAGTGGTGGCAATGGGTTGGGTGCCCACCTAGCCCGAGCTTGGGCTTGATCATAAAGTCATGGGTCGAGCTTGGCCTAGCATCATAAGCCCGATAATTAAACAGGCCGGGATTGGGACTAAACCCTAAGCCAGATGGGCTTTTATATTCGATAGCCTCATATCACCAATCTTATGCCATCTAATTAAAGTAGAGAAGATTGTGACAGCCCGGATTTCAACACTCCGAAACCCGCCTCGAGGTCGTGCCCCATAAGTCTGCACAGAACATTGGTATACCTAAAGAATTATGAAGCAAAATAAAAACATTAGAACTGATACTAAACTAAATCTCCAGTTCTACTATATATCACCAAAAATAAGTAACCCAAAAGATGGTTCTGATCTCATGCCATTGCATGAGCAAGAAACCCACCCAAACCATCAGTGATGGCACAACAGTCACCTTGGATGATTCGCCAAAAGAATTTCTCCCAATCTTACATGGTTTTTTACAAAAACATGCTGGACATACCAAGCCGTACAGTTTCTCTCTCAAAATAAGTCAAAGTACGCAGGGGTCCTCTAGAAGAAGTCCTCGAAAGGGGGCTCTGAATCCTCCCTAGGCACATAATTTGAATCCTCCGGATCTATGTCTCCCGTAGCAGTAGCAATCGTAAGCACCGGACCTGCGACGTATAGTCTAAAGGGTGAGCTACATCATAGCTCAATAGGGAAATGACTGAATGAATATATAAATCTACTTACTCACATATATTTCATGACATTAGAAGCATGATTAATCAATAAAAATAACTGAAAAACAGTTTTAAACCACTGAAAACATAGTTGAATGTATCTGTTACTCTACATGTGTTACTTATTCACAAAAGATAAAGATCGGCTTAAAAACTTAAATTATAACTTAAATAATCCTCGATGTACTATAACCTTGAGTCCCGATGGAATATCCTCCATCGTTGTCTAATCAGACTATATTTCATATCATTTTTCATTCATGTACATACTACCCAGGTCCCTTCCTCATAGGCGATGGGGTATAAATCTCGCATACATCCCTGGGATGTCAAACTGGTGTATGAGTTGGCCGCCGTATCGGTTACGGATATCCTGCCGAGTTAGTCGCGAGTATCCCGTTGCGTCAGTAGGGTATTCTCCAAACCTTAAATCAATTGTGCACTATATATAGTTATTCACCCTGTGGTTGTGCTAATTATAGTATGTTAGGCCTGATCAATTCTCATTTACTTTACTTCATACTTTTCCTTACATCCCTGGGATGTTACCAGCTCAATGCATCACACAGATGCCCTTATAACATTTGCATCCCCTAGGGACGTCGCATACTCATATTGTAACTCATTTTCTTACTTAGTGTTCACGCACACACACTTAAGTTTCACATTTTCAAAGCATAATCATTCATTTCTATATCACTACATACATGCTCTTGCAATTAAAGTACATGTTCAAAGCGTTCCCTACCTCACACGTATAAATTCTCACGCGTCAAGGTCCTTAGTTGCTTCCTATGCATGTGTTCAATTGCACAACCTAAGTTACATCATAGCATAAGTAAAGCATCAAGAACGATGCATAAAAGAAGGTGCAAGATCCTCCTAGAACTCTAAAGTCTAAACAAAAGTCAAACAGAAACTGTCAAAATCAATTAATCGATCTCCATATCGATTAATCAAAATTCCAAAATCGATTGACCGATTTACAAATCGATCAATTGATTTTCCCAGGCTCCTCATTTTCCAGTCACTGGGAGTGCTCAGACGATTAATCAATTTCTAATCGATTAATCGAAATCCAAAAATCGATTGATCGATTGTATTTCGATCAATCGGTTTCGGGCATCTATGCCCAGCTTCAAAATCGATATCGATTTTGTCAGAAACTCAGCCCTCTTCGAGCATTTCTTGTAACGTCCTTCTCTCTCAATTTCCCTTCCTTTTCTATCTCTTTAATTTACCAATTTAACAATATAACCACAACATTATACACATTGAAATTTAAAGAATTCTTACCTCCAATTAATCTCTTGATTTATTTAAATGCTTGTGTTATTGGCTAGGGTTCTTAGCTCTGACTCCAACGAGTTCACCTACGCGTTGCCTTCGGAATTAATGCTCACGTGTGGCTTCAATCCGCCATTCCACACAATTCCCTTGCAATTACTCCTTCCTCCTCACTCTCTCTCTCTCTCTTCATAAAACTCTACACCAACCAAATTAAAGAGAAACAACTTCTCTTAAATCATTTAAGCCTTTTTAACTCATTCCATGTTTTTAGTGCAAAGCACATACACCAATAGCAGGTGTATGTGACCTTCCCAATGAACTTCAATATCACCCTCACAAGCACACGCACATCAAACTTAATTTGATCTAAGTCATCAAGTTAACTTTCACTCGGTCCAACTTACGACCAGTCGGACACGCATCTCGAGGACACTATTTAAAGCCCAAATTTTGGGGATGTTATATTCTCCCCACCTTAAAAATTTTCATCCTCGAAAATATACCCAAGGGCTTCCCTTTGGAAGACACACACATAGACACATGTAGTTTCATTCAATAGCAATCATAGCACATCCTACATGAAGACCAATTACATTTGCAACTATTTTGAGTAAATAATTACAAGCCAAAAGTAATTAACCAAGATTGAAATTGGATTTACATTCCATACATCAATTACCCACACCCAAAATAATTTCAACCCAAAAGAAATGGCAACCATGCCACATAGTTCAGTACATGATTTTTTCAAAAATAATTACAATCCAAAAAGTAATTACAACGCAAAAAGAAATGCCAAAAGCTGACAATCACGCAGTCCCATCCCCAGGCTGATCCATCTCGTCCTGCTTGCGAGTACTAGAACCCGATGCATCAGGAGCCCATGTCTGTGCTGCCACGATGCGCTGCTGATAGTCGCTAGGATACATGAACTGCATGGTCTGATGGAGTAGCGCCTCGTGAAAATTCATCCTGTGGTCCATCCGGGTGCTGCTCTCCTCCATACGCCCATTGTGCTCTAGCATCTGGCGATTGTTCTCCGCCATGAGGGTGAGAACATCATCAATAGTGCTCGATACTGGGGCCTGAGATGCCCGTCTCCTGTGAGAACGCACAGGAGGAGTAGGAGTGGACTGTGTAGGAGCAGGAGGTGGTACTAAAGGATGCTCCTCAGGTGGTACCGGGTCAGGAGACTGCTCCCCCGCTGGTTGGTCATGCTGTGGTATAAAAGGCTGCTCCCCAGCTGACTGGTCCTGCTGTGGTGGTGGTACATTACCAATCTGGGCAGCTGCTGGCTCCTCCAGTGGTAGAGCCTTCTCCAAAAGCCTATAGCTACAGCCCCACGAAGCGATAGAATAAAGCTTCACATGATTGATGGCCCTCGGCTCAGTGGGAGAAACCACGTACTCTGCGACGGCAGAGTAGTACTCTAACATGTTCGAAATAAGCCGAGCGTAAGGCATACGCTCTTTCGGCCTTAAGGGCCCCTTCATCATTTTTCCTTTAATATAGATCATACCTTCAATCACTAATTTGGTAGCGTCAAATCAACAACCGCAGAATGCCGTGTACAATGCCTGTTGGACCAGCTCTACCCGCTTGGTATCATGGCGCATGAGATAAAGGTTGCATTTTATAATTGAGTCAAGCATCCACAATTGAGGGGGTAAATCAACCCTCCGTATGGATTTTCTGGATCCTTTGTTTTCCCTCGTCATCTAGGTTCTAATTTCCTCAAAATTTACGGGTTGTGGGAAAGGAGGTAAAAGGATAGTCTCGATCACGTGTGTCAGAAAACATTCTAAAGATTCATAAACATGGCGGTGGGTGAAAAGGTAGTTACGACCATCGATCTCAGTCGTAACGGTGTTATCGACTCGACCCGCTTTTAGGTTTTGGTAAAATAACCTAACAAGCCTAGGGTAGAAATAACCGTGTAACGGTTTCAAATGATTTTCAAGGCCCGCATTTACGAGATATTGTCAGGCCTATTTGGTTTTACCTTCAACCTCGGGGTCCTCAAAGAGAGCTGGGTCGATGATATATTCATATTCAAACTCTTTGGCAGCCCACCATTCATTAGGGTGGGGTACATGGTTGGGTGGTGGTGGTGACGATTCGCGTGATGGCGCGCCCGTCGAATATGTTGAAGATGATGATGATGATGACAATGATGAAGGTGAAGGTGGTGGTGGTGGTGCGGCGTTCTTGCGTCGTACCGGTAGCTTAGAAGTCACTTGCTTCGAAGCTAGCCTAGTCTTAGGTGGCATCGTAGGTTTAAAACGAAAAATTTCCAAAAACCTAGGGCTAGAATGATTCAAAATGAAATGAAATAGAAAATTTTAGGGTTTATCGGTCGCATTCAATCTGAATGGCGAGGGTTTTGATTCGTTTTCGATTTCGAAAACCCCCAAATCCTCGCAATGCGCTAGCCCAAGGAAGAAGAAAACTGGTGCTCAAGGGAGAAAATGAGTTTGAAATTCAAAATGGGAAGGAAAATCCCAAAACTGTTATATATAGGCAAAAATCGATTAATTGATTTTCAAAATCGATTAATCGGCTTTTATCACTTAAACTCAGCTGCTCGAAATCGATTAATCGAATTTAAATCGATTAATCGAAATTGACTACTATTATATTTCCAGGTTTCTCAGCTCACTGGCATGTGCCAGTCGTTCAATCGAACGATTTCGATTAATCAAAATCCAAAATCGATTAATCGATTTGTAAATCGATTAATTGGTTTTGACAGAACTGGAAAAAATTTTAACTTGTTATTTTTCTTCATTTGCTTTTGTCATTTGTCAGTTTTTCTTTGGCCTTTAGAAGTACATATCAGTCATCCTTTTTCATGATGCAATTACCATCAAGCCATATATTTTTTAAGTTCACAAACGGTCCATTTACAACCCACATTCGTTCTTTTCATTTCTTGCATAAGTTGAGATAAGCGCGCAATTTTTTATCTCATAGACGTATCAAACTTACAAACATACATTCGATGATACAATTAGGCTCTCAGCTCTCCGTAAATAAGTCCGGATACTACTCTCTTATATCCGCCTTACGTACCCACATAGCTGCTTCAGTCAGATGATTCTTCTATCGAACAAGCACTAAAGGAATCACCTTCGTGCGCAAGACTTGCTCCTTCCTATCCAATATCTGAGCCGCTTCCTCGATCATGGCCATATCTTCGTACATTTCCAATGGTTGACCTCTCAAGATATATGACGGGTCATTCACATACTTTCTAAGCATATAGACATGGAAGACATTGTGTACCCGATCAAATAATGGTGGTAATCCAACTCGATATGCGACCTCGCCTACTCGACCCAAAACCTCAAAGGGTCTAAGATAACGGGGACTCAACTTGCCTCTCTTTCCAAATCTCATAATGCCTTTCATAGGCGATACCTTCACAAACACATGCTCACCAACGGTGTAGTCCACACTCATTCTTTTGATATTGGCGTAGCTCTTCTGTCTGCTCTGAGCTGACTTAAGTCTCTCTCTAATCATACGAACAATGATAGCATTATCTTCAAGTAACTCCGACACCAAAATAAACTTTTTCTCGGTCTCTTCCTAATTGATAGGCGATCGACATCGCCTTCCATAGAGAGCTTCATACAGCGCCATTCCAATGCTTGCTTGGAAGCTATTGATTTATGCAAATTCGATCAACGGTAGGTGTTGATCTCATGATCCTTGTAGTTCAAGCATACATGCTCTGAGCATGTCTTTTATCACCTGATTTACCTGCTCTGTTTGCCCATCGGTCTACAGATGGAATGCTGAACTAAAATCCAATCGCGTACCCATGCCTTCTTGAAACTTCTTCCAAAATTTGGAAATATATACTGGGTCACGATCAGAGACAATGCTAATAGGAATCCCGTGTAACTGTACGATTTCTTTCATATACAACTCCGCGAGCCTTCCTGCTGTATACATCGTGTTGTAGGGTAGGAAGTGTGCTGACTTGGTTAGTTGATCCATGATGACCCAAATGGCATTGTATCTCTTTGTTGTACACGGTAGCCGAATAATAAAATCTATGGAGATTGACTCCCACTTCCACTCTGGTATAGGTAGAGGCTATAATAATCTAGCAGGGTGTCTATGATCTATTTTCACCTACTGACATGTCAAACACCTAGATACGTACTTGGCTACATCTTGCTTAAGACCTCTCCACCAGTAATTCTTTCTCAAGTCTTGATATATTTCGGTGCTACCAGGATAGATTGCAAATTTTAATTTGTGAGCCTCATTAAAGATAGTTTGCCGCAGATCGGCATCAACTGGGATACAAAGGCATCCCTTGAATAGTAAGGAACCATCTTCTTTCACTGAAAACTCTGGTTTGATGCCCTCGATCACATCTTGTTGAATCTTGGTTAACTCTGGGTCTTTCATTTGTAGCTCGTGAATATGCTCAAAGATCATCGGTCTCACTGTGATGTTGGCCAAGAAAGCTCCTGTAGCTTATACCTCGATATTCATGTCATACAATTAAAGATCTTCAAACAACTTCCATCTGTGCATTCCCATGATCAGATTGGCCAACTGAGATGAACCCTTTCGACTCAAGGCATCGGCTACTACATTAGCCTTGGCTGGATGATATTGTATGGAGTAATCATAGTCTTTGAAAAACTCCATCCATCTGTGTTGTCTTATATTTAACTCTTTCTGTGTGAACAGATACCTGAGGCTCTTATGGTCGGTGAAGTTCTCAAAGGTCTTATCGTACAAATAATGTCTCCAAATCTTCAACGCAAATATGACCGCTGCTAGTTTCAGGTCATGTGTCAGATAGTTCTTCTCATGATCTTTCAGTTGTCTCGACCCGTAAGCAATCACCTTCTTATGTTAGTTAAGCACACAACCCAAACCATTATGCGAAGCATCACTATATATCACGAACCCTCTACTACCTGAAGGAATTGCTAGCACTGAAGCTGAAGTGAGTCTCTTTTTAAATTCTTGAAAACTCTTTTTGTACGCTTCACTCCACTTGAATCTCGCATCCTTCCTTGTAAGTCTCATAAGAGATCCGGATATTTTAGAAAATCCCTCTACAAAACGTCGATAGTAGCCAGCTAGACCAAGAAAACTATGGGCGTCTGTTACCGTCTTTGGTTGTTCCCATTTCACCACTACTTCGATCTTAATCGGATCAACTGTGACACCATCCTTTAAGATGATATGTCCCAAAAAGTTAACTTCTCCAACCAAAACTTACACTTACTGAGTTTGGTGTATAGTTGGTGTTCACATAGTCACATAGAGTTTATAGAGCAACTCTCAAATGTTCTTCGTGCTCTTGCTTTGACTTGGAATATATCAAGGTATCGTCGACGAATACTACGACGCAGGAGTTCAGGTGTGATTTAAACACCCGATTCATCAAATCCATAAATGGTGCCGGTGTATTTGTCAAACTAAATGGCATCACTAAGAACTTGTAGTGTCCGTACCGTATCCTGAATGTTACCTTCTGGATGTCCTCTGCCTTTACTCTCAGCTGATGGTATCCAAATCTCAGATCGATCTTGGAAAAATATATCGCTCCTTATAGCTGATCAAATAAATCGTCAATCTTAGGCAATGGATATCAATTCTTGATGGTCAGTTTGTTTAACTTACAATAGTCAATGCACTGTCGCATCGACCCATCTTTCTTCTTTACAAATAAGATCTGTGTTCCTCAAGGAGACACGCTAGGGCTTACAAACCCCTTATCCATGAGCTCTTATAATTGCTCTTTCAACTCCTTCAACTCAGCAGGAGCCATTCTATATGGTGCTTTGGAAACAGGCTCCGTTTCAGATGCTAAGTCGATAACGAATTCTAGCTCTCTATCAGGAGGTAATTCTGGTAACTCCTCCGGAAACACATCTTCAAATTCACACGTAACTGCAATCTCTAAAGTAGCGTTCTTCCCTTCCTTGTCTTCCTTCAAGAATGCCAAGTAACCACTGCACCCCTTTCTGATTAAGCGCTCGGCTCTGACTGCAGAGATAAGTGGTATAAACGTCAATCTTATTCCTCGAAATTGAAATGATCTCCTTGTATTAAGTCTGAAGGTGATGACTCTGTTCTTGTAATCTACCGTTGCACAATGCTGTGACAACTAGTCCATGCCAAGGATTACATCAAATCCTTGTATGTCCAATAGAACTAATTTTGCTGGTAGTTCAAAGACGTCTCCATCTCTGATGGTCACTATCACCGATTTACAAACCCTTTCCATATCGACCGATTCCCCAGTCGGGATAGATACTGCTAAGAAAAAATTTAACGTCTTTGGGTTGACGTTCATTTTCTTCGCAAATCGAAGAGTGGTAAATGAGTGGATAGACCCCGGGTCTATCAACACTCTAGCCTCATAAGCTACATCACTTCCCCTTTCATACAATTGTAAGGTACCTATATCATACACATTTATATATATATATATATGTATGTATATAATATACTTATATATCAAAACTTATTACACCGAGATGAGTTTATATTACTTCCTACATGAATGCACCTTCTCTATCTAAAAATTTTAAGAAATTAAAATTCTTTATTTAAAAGAAAGTCTCACCTTGGATCACGTCATTGGTATTATGTGTCTCTTGGGTAGTAATAGCATAGGCTCATCCTTGTATGATCGACTTCCTTACTTGTATCGGTCGTGGCATTGAAGCAGAAGCCATCCTCTCTTTACTCATCTCAGGGCAATCTCGGATAATATGACACATCTTTCCACATTTGTAGCAACCCCGAGTACCCCTTCTGCACTCTGCTATTTTATGCGACTTGCCACACTTGGCACAAGCCTCAATCGTAGTAGATGATGCCCGTGAGAAACCCTGGGTAACTGCTACTCTAGTGGTGGTAGCAGGGTTCTCATATCTGATTAGCCTCCCCGACGCAAGCACAGGTAATCTCTGGTAATTCCTCTGTTGCATCGGTCTAATATAACCAGCTTGGAACAGTTGCCTCTGAATGGGTGTCACGAATTGCAGCTTTTTGTTCACTTGTTCGTAGTTCCCCATCTTACTTTGATCCATCCTTCCTCGCCCTTATTGATCTCCTCTCCTGTATCTATCTTTGTTATCCTCTTCTATTACCAAAGCCTTACTCATGACCTCTCTATAGGTCTTTAACTCAAATGCCGTTACCTTTCCCTTGATGTCTGCCCTCAAGCCCCGTTGTAGTATTTTCGCTTTTATCAGATCTATAACCACAAAGTCAGGGGCAAAGCGAGCAAGCCTCATAAATTCTACTCCACACTCTCTCACTGACATCCTTCCCTACTCGAGCTGAAGAAATTTAACTTCCATCTGATCGCGTACTACTTCAGGGAAGTACTATTTATTAAACTCTTCCACAAATTCCACCCATGTCCATGGCAATCCTGGGGTCTCCTGAGCCCTAGTCCTAGAAACAGATTTCCACCATAGGCCTGCCTCCCCATCTAACATGTACGATGCCCAACGGACACTCTCATCTTCCATGCACGTAAGCACGCTGAATACTTTCTCCATTTCACTGAACTAATTTTTTGCATCTATTGGCTCCGCTAGCCCTGAAAAGCTCGGAGGACGCATCCTCCTAAACTCTGTGAATGCAGAGGGCAATGCCTATGTAGGACATACTGGAGGTGTAGGTGGTTGATGCTGGTCATTGGCATTATGAGCTGCCAAAGACGCCGCTTGCTGAGCCATGGCAATTGTCATGGTTTCCATGGTGTGCATCATTCTTTGACGCTCCTCCCTCTTTTCATTTCTTTCTCTTACTTTGTCTTGCTCTTGCTAGTCCCTCTCTTGATGATCTTTATCCTGATTCTCCGCTTGGTCTTGGTTCTCTTGACCACTACTTCTTGGGGTCCCTCTATTCCCCAATGGTACTCTATTCGTAGCCGAGATGAAACCGTCTCTGCTCCGCAAGTTTCTTTCATAATCTCCCCTGGGTCTACCTTTTCTTCTAGAAGACATTACGGTCTGCACATGAAACCAAAGTTTCATTAGTAGAAGGTCTTATGCTCTGACAAAACCAAAACTTGTCAAAAAATTTAAAAGAAATTGCTTTAATACCAACTATGATAGCCCAAAATTTGATACTCTGAAACCCGTGCCATTGGTACGACCCTCGATGTCGTGTCCCATAAGCCTGCACGGAACATTGGTATACCCAAGCAACTATGAAGCAAAATAAAAACATTAGAACTGATACCAAACTAAATCTCCAGTTCTACTATATATCACCAAAAATAAGTAACCCAAAAGATGGTTCTGATCTTATGCCACTGCATGACCAAGAGAGCCCACCCGAACCATCAGTGACGACACATCAGTCACCCTGGATGGTTCGCCAAAAGAATATCTCCCAATCTTACATGGTTTTATACAACAACAGGCTGGACATACCAAGCCGCACAATTTCTCTCTCAAAATAAGTCAAAGTACGCAGGGGTCCTCTAGAAGAAGTCCTCGGGAGAAGGCTCTGAATCCTCCCTAGGCACGTAATTCGAATCCTCCGGACCTACGTCTCTCATAGCAGTAGCAGTCGCAAGCACCGGACCAGCGACGTATAGTCTAAAGGGTGAGCTACATCATAGATCAATATGGAAATGACTGAATGAACATATAAATCTACTTACTCACATATATTCCATGACATTAGAAGCATGATTCATCAATAAAAATAATTGGAAAATAGTTTTAAACCACTGAAAGCATAGCTGAATGTATCTATTACTCTACATGTGTTACTTATTCTCAACTTGTTTACAAAAGATAAAGATCGGCCTAAAAACTTAAATCATAACTTAAATAATCCTTGATGTACTATAGCCTCGAGCCCCGATGGAATACCCTCCATTGTCGTCTAATGAGACTATATTTCATATCATTTTTCATTCATGTACATACTACCCAGGTCCCTTCCTCATAGGCGACGGGGTACAAATCTCACATACATCCCTGAGATGTCAAACTGGTGTACGGGTTGGCCCCGTACCGGTCACGGATGTCCTGCCGAGTCAGTCGCGGGTATCCCGCCGCGTCCCTGTGATGTAACCAGCTCAATGCATCACACAGATGCCCTTATAACATTCACATCCCCTGGGGACGTCAAATACTCATATTGTAACTCATTTCCTTACTTAGTGTTCACACACACACTTAAGTTTCATATTTTCAAAGCATAATTATTCATTTCTATATCACTACATACATGCTCTTACAATTAAAGTACATATTCAAAGCATTCCCTATGTCACGCGTATAAATTCTCAAGCGTCAAGGTTCTTAGTTGCTTCTCATGCTCGCGTTCAATTGCACAACCTAAGTTACATCATAGCATAAGCAAAGCATCAAGAATGATGCGTAAAAGAAGGTACAAGATCCTCTCATAACTCTAAAGTCCAAACAAAAGTCAAACAGAAACTGTCAAAATCGATTAATCGATCTCCATATCGATTAATCGAAATTCTCAAAATCTGATTAATCGATCCCAAATTGATTAATCGAAATTCCAAAATCAATTGATCGATTTATAAATTGATCAATCTGTTTTCCCAGGCTCCTCATTTTCCAATCACTGGGAGTGCTTAGACGATTAATCGATTTCAAATCGATTAATCGAAATCCAAAAATCGATTGATCAATTTTATTTCGATCAATCGGTTTCGGGCATCTGTGCCCAGCTTCAAAATTGATTGATCGATTTTCAAAATCGATTAATCGATTTTATCAGAAACTCAGCCCTCTTCGGGCATTTCTTCCAATATCCTTCTCTCTCAATTTTCCTTCCTTTTCTATCTCTTTAAATTACCAATTTAACAATATAACCACAATATTATATACATTTAAATTTAAAGAATTCTTACCTCCAATCAATCTCTTGATTTATTTAAATGCTTGTATTATTGGCTAGGGTTCTTAGCTCTGACTCCAACGAGTTCACCTACGCGTTGCCTTCGGAGTTAATGCTCACGTGTGGCTTCAATCCGCCATTCCACACAATTCCCTTGCAATTACCCATTCCTCCCCACTCTCTCTCTCTCTTCATAAAACTCTACACCAACCAAATTAAAGAGACACAACTTCTCTTAAGTCACTTAAGCCTTTTTAACTCATTCCATGCTTTTAGTGCAAAGCACATACACCAATAGCAGGTGTATGTGACCTTCCCAATGAACTTCAACATCACCCTCACAAGCACACTCACATCAAACTTAATTTGATCTAAGTCATCAACTTATGACCAGTCGCGCACGCATCCCGATGACACTGTTTAAAGCCCAAATTTCAGGGATGTTACAAAGATTCTCTCTCTCTCTTAATGTCTAGTCTAATAATTATTCTAGAAATCTAACTAGTTCTATGAAGAGTATAATAACTTTAGATTGAATTCCTAAATGTGATATTTCTATCTTGGCTAAATGTGAAATTTGTGTATAGGTGAAGATTATTCGAAAACCTTTTCCAAGTATGGAAAGGAGTTCTGAAAAATTAGGCCTCATCCATTCCGATATATGTGACTTAAAAAATACTGAAACTTGTGAGGGTAAGAAATATTTCATTACTTTCATTGATGACTTTTCTAAGTTTACATACATATACTGATTAAGATCAAAGGATGAAGCACCTAACAAATTTAAGATTTATAAAGCAGAAGTTGAGAATCAATTGAAGGCTTCAATTAAGGTCTTACAGAGCGATAGGGGTAGAGAATATTTATCACATGACTTTGATGACTTTTGTGAATCTCATGGTAGTATCCATCAAGTTACCGCCCCTTATACACCTCAGCAAAATGGAGTTACAGAAAGGAAGAATCATACTCTTGTAGATATAATTAATACTATATTGTTAAATTCTGGCTTACTGAAGAATATGTGGGGTGAAGCTTTACTTACATCTTGTTATATATTGAATAGAGTACCTTTAAAAATCAGAATAAAACTTTATATGAACTTTAATTCAATCATAAACCTAACTTAGGATACTTTAAAGTTTGGGGGTGTCTTGCATATGTGAGAATTCTTGACATTAAGAGACCTAAGTTAGAGGCTAAAACTATGAAATGCATATTTATTGGTTATGCACAACATAGTAAATCATATAGGTTTTGGGATTTAAAAAATAATTTCATTATTGAATCTAGAGATACAAAATTTTTTGAGAATATACTCTATTTCGATCGCCACAAATCAAATCATGATTTGCGTATCTCTAGTTCTTCTAACACTGATATTGTTACTTCTAGTAATGGTGTTATTGCTTCCAACAACGATATTGTTGTGAGTAACAATCCTACTTCTGAATCCATAGAACCTAAAAGGAGTAAAAGAGCGAGACATCATACAACTTTTGAACCTGACTTTTATATTTTTCTCATAGAGGGAAATAGAAATAACATTAAAACAAAATATTATATTTTTAATATTGAGGGTAACCCTACAACCCTTAAGGGTGCATTATCATCAAATGATTCATTTTTTTGGAAAGAAGCCATCGATGATGAAATGAACTCAAATTTATCTAACAACACTTAAGTGTTAGTCACTTACCCCCTGGTTCAAAACCAATAGGGTGTAAGTGGATACTTAGAAAGAAATTGAGAGATGATAGATCCATAGATAAATTCAAAGCCAGAAAGTGTAAAGACCTGTATTTTGAACCCGAGTTAGACTTACCTCATGTGCGTATTTGGCTCGGCGACCGACGTCTCCATTTGTTTTGAATTGTTATTTAGATGTGATTGTGCGGATGGATTTTAATTTAGAAAATATTTGGACCCTCGTGTGAAAGTCGTGCACTGACCTCGGTGTGGCCGCTCAACACCAGGCTTGAGCTTTTAAATTAGAGGTGTATAACACACAAGAGGTGTGTATGCTTAACTTTTTGGGCAATCCTATTATAAGAAGGAATTGCATTCTCGTATTATACTAGGTTTTGCTTAAGAGAGAAAGAGATGTGAGCTTCGTGAAGAACTGTAGCCGTGTGATAGTCGCCCAACCGCGCGAAACTCCGTCTTCTCTCTTTTTCAATCATCGTAGGAGATCGATTTAGAAACCTCCTTCTCTAGAACCCTCTTTTGTTGAAACCTTTGAACCTTAGAAAGAACTTGAATCAATCTTAGATTCGTTTTGACATTTAGGAAAGGTGAAGATCATTGGGAACGAATAGAAGTGATCCTTGTGAACTCGTAGGATCGATCGTGGCACGAATCGTCGAGGAAATTCACCGATTTCGTTCTGAAACTTCGTTCGCGTGACTCGTTTCTAATCAAGGAATCCTTAGAATAACGGTACATTTTGATTAAATTTATTGATTAAAATCATTGAATTAGCCATGATTTCTTGTCTTGAGATGTATATGTATCGATTCGGATGAAAACTAGGTGAGAGTCACGATCTGAATCGAGTTATAAAACTTTGAATTCTAGCTATCGTTGTAGCTCACTCGAGCGAGCTATTATCATCGCTCGAGCGAGGATACTCCAGAAGTTTGACTTTAGAAGTCATATACCAGAAAAGGTGTTCTCTGTTCTTGTTCGAGCGAGCTTAAGTCATCACTCGCGCGAGAATCTCGCTCGAGCGAGCTATTATCATCGCTCGAGCGAGGTATCTCTGAACTCCGATGCTATCTTGATATTTTAGCCATAACCTTTTACTCTGAACTCCGATTAATATGATTCTTTTTGTGTTGGAAAGAAAATAGAAAACTCTACAACTTTTGTGTTTTGCCCAACTCATGAAACAATCATTTTGAAGGTCAAAAATTTAGGAGAAGATTACATCAAATTCTATGTTGGCACAAACTTGCCCGTTTCGACTCGATTTTGAGAAAACACTTAAATAGGTCTAAATTATTAGTGATTAGAGTTAACCTTGATACATCATCGTATATTTGTAATGTAGATTAAGGGCGAGAGGCCATCAATAAGATTTTGCTTGGCTTCGCGCAACTCCAAGTTTTAGTAGGAGATTCTCATATTTACAATATTTTATTTTAACTCGCATGGATATTTTGAATTAGAATATTTGAACTTGCATATGCCATTAAAATCGCATCTGTAAACTAAAATTTGAGATGAAAAATTAAAAATCTGAATCTACCTGAACCCTGAAACATGAATCTGCTTAATCTCTAAAAAGCTAAAAATCTAAAATCAAGAATATGAACTATATATAAGAAACTTGCATCTGATTTATATTAATATCTACATCTGTTTTATGATTGACCTGAACGACCCCTAAAAAATTCTTGAATATCTTTTTGGCACAAGTTTTCTTCCTGAGTGTAGGGGCTTGTTGCATCCTAAAAAGGATTCCTGCTCTCGAGATATAGTTTACTCGGGAGGTATTTTAAGTTGAGGATTAAGTCATGAATTACTGAACTTTGCATATAGAAATTAGAGGCACTAAGACACTGAAATTCTGCATTGTTCTTGAATCTATTTTCACATATTTAGAAACTGATCTTGCATATAAATTTTACACTTAAATTCTGTTTTTACCTGTATTTCTGGTTTTGACATATAATATTCTGATACTTGTTTTGAAACTCATATTAGTTAAAATACAATGTCATTGATGATATTTTTCTATTGAGCTTTATTGGTTACCTCACTCTAACTATACGACATAGGTCCAGGCACTGACATGGCTGTTCGGGACTGCGAGACTAATCCTGATTACGTACTTGAGGAAGAGCCTGAGGTTCCTCCTGAGGAGTATTTTTCGGCTTAGGATTTAGTTTATTATTTGCTTTTGGTGAGAGTTTGAACTTGGAGTTGTGGGCCATTTAGTTAGATATCATAGTTTCATACTTGACTTTTGATTACTGTTTGAACCATGTTTCGGTGATAGTCGGCCATCATCGGTGGTTCTTTTATTTACCTTTCGCTTCTGCATTTATTTTAATATTAGATATTATTTACGCTTTACTCTGATATGTACCTTGTTTGTCTGGCTTATCATTTAATCGATAGGTTGGCGAATCGGCATTTCCTATACCTGAGGGATTGGAAAAGTCGGGTCGTCACAGATAGTGGCTAAAAGCTTTCGAAAAAAAGAAGGAATTGATTATTTTGATACTTATGCACCTGTTGCGAGAATATCTACTATTAGACTCTTGTTGGTGTTGGCTTCAGTTCACCATCTAATCATTCATCAAATATATGTAAAAACAATATTGTGACAGCCCGAATTTCGGCACCCCGAAACCCGTGCCATCAGCACGATCATCTTGACCGTGCCCCTTAGCTAAGCACGGAACACCGGTATATCAAGCATTGCAATAAAATAATTAACGAAATTGCGGAATTTGAATCTATATTAATTAACTCTCCAAAAGATAGTTCGACCCTCATGCTTCTACATGAATGGAGAACCGATCCGAACCATCGATGATAGCAATCATCACGGATGGTTCGCCCCAAAAGAATAATCCCATCTATATATATATACATGGTTTAAACAGAATCAAGGCTTGACATACCAAGCCGTACAAAAACTCTCTCCAAAATCCCTCAAAGTGGCACAACGGAGTCCTCTAGAAGAAGTCCTCTGGAGGTGGCTCCAACTCTTTGCCGGCCGCAAGGTCCGACTCACGGGATCAAGATCTCCCGAAGCCATGGCAATGCTAGTAGTGGACCTGCGACGTATAGTCTATAGGGTGAGCTACATCCTAGCTCAATAGGGAACAAACACGGTTGAACATATAAATTATAACTCACATATATTCCATGATATGCCATGCATGATGTATCTATGCAGTTGTTAATGAAACAGTTAAAAAGCATTTCGTTTTACTGTTGATTACTTATATTTTCATTTACTCATGAATGATGCTGAAAAGGCCTAAAGCAAAACTTAAACTTTCAACTTAAGTAATCCCCGAGCAATATAGCATCGAGCCCCGATGAGATACCCATCATCGTCATCTATATAGACAGTTTTAACCGTATTCCCTGGGAATACAAATAGTACCCAAGCCCCTTTCCCCTGGGGATTGGTGGCGGGGTTTCACTTGTCACAATCAACACCCCTGGGGTGTGCTTACTATGTACGGATAAGCCTCCGCACTGGCCTACGGTTTCGCCGCCGTATCGGTCACGGATATCCTGCCGTGTCAGTCGTGGATATCCCGCCGCGTTGGTGGGGTACCCTATCAAACCTCAAATAACAAAAATATCGGTGCCTTACATATAGTTATTCACCGTGTAAATGTGCTATCTTATATCAGTTAGGCCCTATCAAACATGATTCAATCCTTGGATACATCCCTGGGATGTATCCATTTACTTGCATCACACCTGATGCTCTTATCTCTTTACTTCTTCATCCCCTGGGGATGGCTTATTAGAATTTCTCTTATGGATGTCATACGCACACACACTTTTCACAATTCTTAAGCAATTAAACATTTGAATGGAAATCTATATCACTACATACATGCTCTTGTAAAATAAAGTACATGTTCAAGGTGTTCCCTACCTCAAGTCTTCATTTGATCAATGCATCAAGGTCCCACGTGGCTCCTTGTGCACTAGTCCACACGTACCACCTATGGTACCACATAACAGGTGAAACACATCACAAAGGATGCAATAAAGAAGGTATAAGACCCTCCAAGAATCTTAAAGTTAAACCCAAAAGTCAACATAATTTATCTCAGTCGATTAATCGAATTCCAAAATCGATTAATCGAAGGTCAATATCGATTAATCGAAGTAATTTCGATTAATCAAAATTCTCCTTTTCGCAAAGTCGATTCTCGGTTCGAACAGTCGAGCTTTCATTCGATTAATCGAATCCAATTTTGATTAATCGAAATTCTCCTTTTCGCAAGGTCGATCCTCAGTTCGAACAGTCGAGTTTTCATTCGATTAATCGAATCCAATTTCGATTAATCGAAATTCTTCTTTTCGCAAAGTCGACCCTCAGTTCAAACAGTCGAGTTTCACAAGTTGATTAATCGATTCCAAATCGATTAATCGAAAACTAAAAATCGATTAATCGAAATCCCATTTCGATTAGTCGATTTTTCCTCAAGTCATTTTCTCCAACCCCTGGGGTCCACTGGAGGTTCCCAGTCGATTAATCGATTCCCAAATCGATTAATCAAAATCCAAAGTCGATTAATCGAAATCAAATTCGATTAATCAAAATTGGGGTCCTCTGACCTTTCAACTTCCTGGCCAATTTCGATTAATCGAAACCCAATTTCGATTAATCGAAATTGTCAGATTCAGCCCCTTTCGAGCTGTTCTTCCCAATCTTTTTCCATACTTTTTCCTCTATTTTTCTAAGCCATTATCCTATGATTTAACCCACATTCAAACACAACTTAACCCCTATAATCTATGCATCTTATTTACGAAAAATTTTACCTTGAATAGATCTCAAGTTGATTTCAAATCAAATGGTTGGAAGGCTAGGGTTTCCAGCTTTTGTTCTAACAGATCCGGGTTGAATCCGGCTTTTATCTCTTGAATCCCCCCTCCAATCAGTTGCAATAACTCCTCTCCTACTTCTCTCTCTTTCTCTCTCTTCTTTACTCCCCTTCAACAACCAAAAATACACATCTAGGGTTATTAAACCCTTTTATCTATCTCCCTCATTGTGTATTGAGCACATACACTGCAGTAGGTGTAAGTGACTTCTCATTTACATCACACACCACATAATCACTCAAACTATCATATCTCGTCCGTTCATCACATTCTATGCTAACTTATGATCTCCTGATTGGTCAAACTTGTGACCAATCGGGCACGGATCCCGAGGTCATAGTTTAGCGTGATTTTTTGGGCTATTACAAATATTTTTGAATGGTGATCTCACTGAAGAAATATATATGGAACAACTCGAAGGGGTTTGTCATGAAAGGTCAAGAGCATAAAGTATGCAAGTTGGTCAGATCATTATATGGTTTAAAACAGGCTCCTAAATTATAGCATGATATATTTGATAAAGTGATGTTATCAAATGGTTATAAGGTTAATGAAGCAGATAAATATGTATATAATAAATTTAATAAAACTTTCGATGTTATTATCTGTCTTTATGTTGACGATATACTTATATTTGGTACCGACATAGAGTGCATCATTAAAACCAAACTATTTTTGTCTTCCAATTTTAAGATGAAGGATATGGGAGAAGCCAATATAATTTTAGGAATCAAATTAATAAGAAATGATGAGGGTATACTTTTAACTCAATCTCATTATATTGAGAAGTTCCTTAGAAAATTTGATCACTATGATTGTCATCCAGTTTCTACCCCTTATGATCCTAACTTAAAAGTGAGAAAGAATGCTGGAAGGTGTGTTTCTCAACTAGAATATGCACGGGTAATTAGTAGTCTAATGTATACAATGCATTGTACTCGTCCAGATATTGCTTATGCTGTAGGTAAACTCAGTAGATATACTAATAACCTTAGTCAGGAACATTGGGATGTTATACATCGAGTACTCAAATATCTTAGAAGGACTATAAATTATGTCTTGTATTATCTTGACTATCCTGTTATTCTAGAAGGATATAGTGATGAAAGTTGGAACACAGATAGTGAAGAATCAAAGTCTATAACTTGTTGGATTTTCACTATGGCAAGTGGAGCTATTTCTTGGAGATCTAAAAGGTAAACTTGCATAACTCATGCCACTATGGAAGCTGAGTTTATTGCAATTGCTGCAACATGTAAAAAAGCAGAATGACTTAAAACTCTATTGGTAGACGTACCTATAGGGGATAAACCTGTCACTGTAATTACCATCTACTGTGATAATGAAGCGACTCTTAAACGAATGAATCATAAGACATATAATGGTAAAAATAGACATATAAGTTTGAGACATAACTATGTCAAAAGTCTACTAAGGGGTGGAGTAGTGACTTTAGATTCTGTAAGGTCGAAAGAGAATTTGGTCGATCCTCTTACGAAGGGCCTTGCAAGAGGATACTTACATAAGACATCTAATGGAATGGGGTTGAGGTCTATAAAATAAAAGTCACCTTCAATGGGAACCCAACCTAAGTTTTGTGAACCATCACTTAAGTTCAATGGAAAAAACAAATTGAATGAGTGAATTGTGTTGGCACTAGAACGAACTATATGTTCAAAAATAACTCATTCCCTTATGTCTACCAAACTAGTGCTAATCCTGTGAGAGAGGATGAGATTGATTCTCTTATTGAATCTATAACCTTATTTAAGTTGGAGTTGTATACAGGAGTCATTCTTGATAGATTCACCTATTTGAGTGTGGAAAACAGGCCGCTTCCTATGGAGCAATAGATTCTCCTAGAGCACTCAAGAAATTGGGGTAAAGCACATGGCCATAAATGTGCGAGCTTTTTTAGAACACTAAATTTTATAAATTATAATGTGTGTAGTATATCCGATTTGTTGAATAAAGTCCTTAGTTCAAGATTATAAGTCACTAAGCAGCTTGATAAACTTTGATATGCTTACACTAAGTGAAAGTTCAAATCTGTAAGATACTTTCATATATGCATTATAATTTTCATATGTCCAAAATAGATTATTTTTAAAAACTTTTAAAAAATAGTGGGAGATTATTGTATATTTTTAAAACTTTTTTAAAATAGTGGGAGATTATTGTATATTTTAAAGAGTTTTAAAAAACTTTCTTTCTTGATTTATTTCAAGATTCACTTTTTCTTTTCATAAAGAGTTTTAACAAACTTTCTTTCTTGATTTATTTCAAGATAAACTTTTTTTTTGGTAAAAAATAAGTCTTGTGGTAAAAATAAGCGTAATAAATATTAAAGAATTTTTCTCCGAAAAGGTGTCTTAAATGGCTAGTATCTTTTTCTACGAAAAGATGTTTTAACGGATAGTTTTTTGTGCAAAGGGTTTTAACGGTCATCTTATCTTATGAAAAGATGCCTTATCATTTATTTTTATCTGAAAAGACAACTCTCTGAAAAGACACAAGAGATCTGAAATCTCTTCAGCGTAATCTGAAAAGATACAATGGTTCGAAATTTTCTCTATAAATAGAGATAAGATCTCCATTAGAAAGACACAAGAATAGATACAAGAAAATAAGAATTTCTTTCTTTCTTTTTGGGCATATTATGTAGTGTTCAAAATTCTTTTTGTGAGTGCAAACACAAAAAAAAATTACAGAGGGTTGGGCTTGGTTGTATCTCGGGAACGTGTTTGCTATTCTCCTCATTTGCTATTGCGGTTCTAACCGGAAGGAGATAAATAACGTTTAGAGAAAGCGTTTATCTTAACGTGCCTCTAAGTTCTACCCTTAATTTCATCTCCTTTATTTTTTCTTTCATATTTCCAATAATTTTTTCCAACATTAATGATCATACACCATCAATGGTTTACGATGTTGGTGATATGTACCGTCAAAGTGAAAGATCATAGATTGAAGTGGATCGAGCATGCCTAAAAATGGTATTTTAGAATATTTAAGGCATTTGATCTGTTGACTATATTATCAACCGTTGTTTTTAATTTTGAATGGTTGATATTAAAGTTTATAAATCGGATGCATGGCTCCCATCCACTTATAGTCATGTTTCTTTGGGTTGCGATATGTTCCAATGATGAATTGCCACATGGACAATTTAAATTGGTTAGATTTATGCGGCATGGCATAATTATAAACCACAGTTCAAGATGAAATGTATAATTTTAATGGTGTAACTAGTGGTGGCAATGGGTTGGGTAGCCTGACTAGCCCATTTTAAAGCAGGCTTATTAAATGTATAATTTCAATGTTGTAACTAGTGATGCAATAGGTTGGATAGCCTGCCTGACCCGATTTAAAGTGGGCTTGGGGTTGATCATAAAGTCGTTGGCTGAGCTTGGCCTAGCACCATAAGTTTGATAATTAAATGGGTCAGGATTAGGACTAAACCCTAAGCCCGATGGGCTTTCATATTCAATAGCCTCATATCACCAGTCTTATGCTATCCAATTAAACACTACAAAAAATAAAATTATTAGTAGCAGCCAAAAACTGTCGCTATTAACAAAAAAAACTGCTGCTAATAGTCTTAATAGCCATTTTGTTAATAGCGGTAGTTTTTGGCTACCAAAAACTACCGCTAATAGTCTTATTCTTTATAGTGAATTGTCACGCCCCAAAATCTGACTTACAACAAGTCTCGTTGCCCAATCAAAATTTACCATCAAAGAAGCGCAAAAGATAAAATAAAGCAACACTAAAAGATATTTTCATTAAAGCTCACAAAATTACATTGTCCTTTGATACATTTCCATAAAACCCTTACACTAACCCAAAAAGTTATGATAGTCCCTGTAGTTGTCTACCCTATGAAAAGGTGCTACAAGCATTC
The DNA here is from genome assembly GCA_021018995.1 of Chloranthus sessilifolius. Classification (NCBI taxonomy): domain Eukaryota; kingdom Viridiplantae; phylum Streptophyta; class Magnoliopsida; order Chloranthales; family Chloranthaceae; genus Chloranthus; species Chloranthus sessilifolius. The sequence goes on along the minus strand of CM037591.1, from coordinate 114,836,519 downwards.
TTTCTGAAAAGACACACCACTTTGGAAAGACACTTCTTTTGAAAAGACACAACTTTGAAAAGAGATACCTCTTTGGAAAAGACAAGTTTCAAAAACTTTTAAATATCCAACGATTCCCCACTATTTAAAAGTTATAGATTAGAGCAAAGTCATAAATATGTGCATAAATGAAAATATCTTATAGACTTGAATTTTCACTTAAGTGGAAATAACTCAAAGTTTGTCAAGGTCTTTAGTGAAACTAAGTCTTAAACTAACAATCGTATATGACAAATCAGAACTATTCCACATATATATTTCATATATTTAGTGTTCAATAAATAGGTTAGCAAATTTACGCCATATTCTAGTACCCTGGTTTTCATAAGCATTTATGAGATAAAGTCATGTCTCATTGAAGGCGGCTCCACCCTCACACTTATATAGGTACACCTATAAGAGATGTCCCTATAACTTTAACATCTCAACACATAGTGTTATAGCATCTATTAAGAGCAATACTCAACCTCCCCTTATCCATTACAGGTAAAACAATACCCTTCCTGAGATGTTTATAAGAATTTAATTCTCATCAATGTAGTGTCCATTTGTCTGTCACAATTTTACAACTTGTTCTTTCCTTTGAACATAAACATTGACCAAACAAATATTAGGTAGGGTACCAATCATAAGTGATTGTTTGGGTAAATGACTGTAAACTCATCTCGATTCTTCTTTTAGACTAATACTTTTCATAATTGCTCATAATTACAATTATCAATATATAAAGTGTTTCTTCAGATATTTCTACCTGAAATCATATCTCACTTGTTTTCTTGTTCATTGACAAGGAAACAAATTTCATAGAGAATTTAGAAGTTTTGACTTAATCCTTATTAATACGTCTACTAATAATAAATCCTTAAATCACTTCATTTCTCTACCTATTTCAATACAAGCAACATACTGCAATGGGATTCATAATTACTTCTGAAGATCTCTTGTGAGACCGTACAAATAACACACGCAACGAGATTTACAGTTGTGACTTCCTTTATTAAAGGGAAATCATCTTCAAACAATTTAGATTTTTAAATTTAAATTCATTATCTTCTTAAGATAACTCTTAACATTTTTGTTCAATGTACTTCTCAATGAACTCAATGCAATAGAACATTCATATATTATAAAATATCAGAGTTTCATGCATGCTTGAAATAAAATAATCATGTTTCTTAAAACAAATAATTAAGAGATTTAAAATATATATATGATAATCTAATCATAATTATTTAAACATCTATAAATAATCTTATCAATATTTTTGGTAATAACTCGATGATGTCAAAAAATTATGGGCATTTTGATCATTGCTAATGATTCAAAGTCATGCCCAATCGATCAAGGCCACTCAATGACCATAGAGCTAAATCTGGTGATTTGATTAAAATCACACATATGTAATCACATTTAAACACATGAATGCGCAATTTCATCTCAACAAAGATTTACTAAGTTTCCGTGTCACTCATTCAATGAGCCAACCCCCACAACATAAATAATAGAGAAACAATATTGATGTCCATATTTAGTAACATGATACATATGTTAGATCTATCAAAGTAGTCTAACAATCATCTCATCATTGACACATGTTATTTATTCAAAATCACATCATTGGATTCTAACCATCTTGATTTTTAGGATTGTCACGCATCATAATAGTAAAATGACATGCCTTTATAATCCTTGAATTAATAAGAAATTTTGTTAAACTAATGTTTGGAATAAGTACCATATTTCGTGCTTCTTCAAACATCAAAATAAATTCTAACAAGTATAATTGCATATGTCTTGGAGACATCACAATCAAATTAAAAATCAATAATAATAAATGAAGTCAAATTCTACTTACCTGTTACTGAAAGAAAATATAAATCGACTTCATGAAATGGTTTTATCTCTTTAGCCAACTACAACATTCCCACGCTCTAGACTTTCACGTGTAGGAACTAGACACAATAACCACCTAAATCTAAACCGTCGCCTCAAATCCAACAGTACGGTCAGATGAGTCATCATCGATCTTGACTCTATGGCGTGCTTCTCTACATGAGAAAGAGAATTTAAAGTACAAAGACAATCTCTCTGTTATAAGATGGGTGTATCACTATAGTTCTCTGTAATAGATTTCGACATCCCGATTCCTCTGCTATAATTGATTTAAAATTAACAAGTATTAGTTTAAAAATTGTTGGAAAAAATGTGAAATGTTGATCCGAAATAATACAAGGAACCGGTCCGAGGCATGAGAAATATCGTTGTCTTTAAACCAATATTTGTCCCGACAAAGTGGTCACCAACAGATTACCGACAAATTAGTTTCAGGATACAACGAACCAGCTATGTATTATTGTAAAGGATTTGGTGAATTCGTTCATGCTATCCAAACACTAAATATTGTAAGAACGCTCTGATCAAGACCTTTAAAGACAAAACCAAAAAAAGAAGGGAGACTCCAATATGTTGTATTAAACCAGTGATTTTAAATTCCTTAAATAGAAAATCAAGTGGTGTGTTAATGCACCATTTTTTTATGAAAAGGTGCTACAGGCATCTCTTAGGAAAAGAGACACCACGTTGGAAAGACACTTATTTTGAAAAGATACATAACTTTGAAAAGAGACACCTCTTTGGAAAAGACAAGTTTCAAAACTTTTAAATATCCAACATGTGGAACTAGGGTAAGTACTAAGGATGTCGAACCACTAAAACTATCTGTTTATCTAAATTAAAGCCTTGATTAGAAATGAGTTTTTAGAAGTAAATCTAACTATAATTATTTAGAGAAAGTAACAAAAATAGATTTGGAAAATAATAGAGAAAACAATTTAGGATCCTTCTTAATCGCAGATTCGTAATTAACTCGCAATTCTATTCCTACTCTAATTTGAATTCGGGATAATAGCCTTCTCTTCTCTACAAGCTAAAGTTAGGTAAAATAATCAGATCCTATTCATAGTCATGGGCTAGTCGGAGCAATATAATCCATCAAATCTCTAATGATCTAATCCGTAAGCACCATTGCATGAAACCTATCAAACTAGACTACAAGTACTAATTCGATAATAAATTTTCTATCAAATATAATCCTAATCCCTATAAAATGATTATGCTTATAAAAAATAGAAATAAAATGCTTTAAAAATATTTACATTAAGTCACTAACAAGAGTGAATCTCAATCATGCAATCATTACCATAAGAAAATTTAAAATAAAATAAGAAATAGAACTTTAAATTAATTACTCATTTTTTATTTATAAGAGATCCAAATCTTCGAAAACTAGCCACACATTGTGGAGTACAACTCTCTGATTCGACCATATAATGAAAATATACAATTCCCTCAATCTTACAAACTCTCAAAATCTGAAAAATTATAAAAACTATGAAACTATTTCTAGAAAACTATGAATTGAAAAACTATATTAAAATATTTTTTTGATAATTAAGCAACCATAAATAAATAAAAGAATAACAAAAGAATTATAGGGCTATGAGATTCGGCATCACCATCACCCACAGCTCCATAACAAAACAACAACCCTCCTATTTGATTCTAAGATAACAAGCACTATCTCTATCGAGATTAACAAGATCAACAATATGATTCGGAAGATCACAACCATGAGGAAAAGTAATGCACTGTGTGCTAGACGAAGCTAATCTAGCTAGCCCTCCCGCAATGTTGCTGACCTCCCTAAAGCAATGACGAACCTCCCAGCATTCACTGTGAAGAAACTCTAAATTTTGATCAACTGTCGCAACAATATTCCAAGGAATGGTCTCACCAGATAAGGCCTTAACCATCAACAAGGAATCAGTTTCAATAATTAATCTTTTAAACATAGATTTAGCTAATCTAACCTCATCCAAGATAGCATAAGCCTCAGCCTCATTGTTAGATAACCGACCATAAAAATTATTAAACGCAACGGTGAAGCCTCTCGTTTATTCCCTAATGATCCCACCTCCTCCAGCTGCACCTGGATTACCCAAGGACAAACCATCTGAATTAAGTTTGATACAATCCCTGGGAGGAAAACTTCAAGTGATGGCAAGTACACTAGGATTTTTTTTAATCGCTAAAGGAATACCGAGACAATCCAATGCTTCAAAATCAATGGAAGTGTTATTCCTCGTAGGTTTAATAAGGGCATTAAGATCCAACAACCAGCAACCCACTTTCGAATAAATAGCATCAGAATAAACCAATTTACCATCAAAATGAGCCGCATTATGACACAATCAAAGTTCCCACCAAAGAATCATCGTGATTAACCCACAAATAATCCCAAACTATGATTTAGGATTCTTGTTCCAACTGCTTAATCTGTCAATTACCTACTGCTAGCCATGATAAGGTATATTGCAGAGGTTAGACAATCGTTTCCATACCGAGGAAGTTACACCACAAGAAATAAACATATGATGGGCAGTCTCCACCTATGCCAAACATAAAGAAAAGACAATTGGAATTCCAATCCGTCTAATATTACCATCCGTTGCCACACAATCCTGAAACACCTTCCATGAGAATAATTTGATTTTAGTCAGGGCTATAGAATGTCAAAGCCTAGACCAAACCCAAAGGGGCTCCTTGTTTTTCCTAACAAAGTTCCATGTAGATTTAAAGGTAAATACTCCACTTTTATGAAGTTTTTAGATTATCTTATCTTGTTGTTGAGTGGACAAATTATAATTCTGAATCTTTTATTGCAATTGATCCGGAAAAAATGCTATAACATAGATTTTCCAGCTTTCCCCATCCCTAATAAGGCCAATGAGACAATCAATATGGGGATAGTTTGGAGCTAAATCACCAAGGACATAATTCTCAATCCAAGGGACCATAAAAATCGAAAAGGAAGAATTCCTGTCCACCTGCCATTTACATAGATTCATAGCATTCTTATTCTTCATTCTAACCTTCTTCCAAATATATGAATCATCACAATGAAGCTGCACAAATCAGAAATCCTTGTTCTTAATATACCGCCCCTCAACATAGGATGCCCATATAAGCATCCCTTAGATAACCTTTCACACCGATTTCATCATCCCCGTATCATTAATATCTCTCAATCTTCTCACTCCAACTCGGCCTTCCTCACAAGACATCGCAATATCACTTCATTCCTTCCAAGGATGTTTGATCTTGTCATCTGAAGTACCCCAAAAGAAGTTAGCGAAACACTTTTCAATATAATTGATAGTACCTTTCGGAATAGGCAAAATAGATAACAAATAGATTGGGATTGAGCAACCTAATCCTAGGGTCCTTATTTATAGATCCATAATATAGACACCACATTTTCGACCTTTCAAGATCATATGTGGCATCCTAACTATCATACTTTAGGCCCTAAGTCCTGTTGACCGAAAGTCAAAGGTTGAGCCAAAATTTGGACAATATATTCCCCATTAGGGAGCCCAAATATTGATTTTTTTACCAGACTTTGGTATTTTAGTAATGCTTTGATATGATAAAATGTATAAGCTTTAAATTTTCTTAAAAGGGTTTGTCATTTGAAAGTTAGAAATTTGACTAGATTGTAAAAATCCAAATTTTATTCTTGAACTGGAAAGTTGACTTTTTATTCTTTGAAAATTTTAATACGAGACTATTTTTATTGGATTCAAATGGGGGGTATTTCGTTATTAACAAGTAATATCTTAAGCAAATGAAAAAGAAATTTCATTTACTTAAATGATATTACATGTAAATGTGTCTACCTGTCTATTCATTTTTATAACTTGCCCAAAATTCTAAAAGAGTCATTCCTTAGTAGAATTCTCAAAAATCCGTAACTTGGCAATTATACACTGAAATCTCAACGTATAATTGATTATACGCTGAAATCTCAGTGTATAATTCAAGCAGACTCGGACCCTGACCGATTTCCAATTATACGCTAGAATCCCAGCATATAATTGATTGTACGCTGGACTCCCAATGTATAATTAGTCTATTTTGGATTAGGACTCAAAAACTCTGCGAACCGAACTCTCTTCCGAATTATATGTTTAACTCTTAGCGTATAATTAGTCTGTCTTGGCTATTCCTCACAAGCTGAGTTGACTCCGAGAGCTGAGTTCCCAACCGCCGCTTGAATTATACGCTAAAAATCTAGCATATAATTCAATTATAGGCATACCTGTGGGCGTATAATTCGTCAATTATACGTTGGCTTCCGAGTGTATAATTGGGCTGATATTATACCCTACGCCCTTCATTCAACACACACGTCAATTCACTCATTCTCTTTGAAAATTTCGAAGTTCGCCTTGAAATTCCGAATTATAAAAAGTTGAACTCTAAACGTTTGGGTTTAGAGCTTTGACTTTCTTCTAGGAACTTCACTAAGTAGGCGTTCTAGTTGGGGTTGGCCCTTCTACTTCATTTCTCTCACTGGATACTCTTTCCTAAATTTTTAATTTTAGATCTAATTATGCCTGTACCTTCTCGTATATTTCCAAAACAATCATTGCCTTTAAATTTATTTGCCCAGGGGAGCCAACGAATGGTACTCGGGAACGGGTTCGATCCTCCCATGCGTAACGGTCGAACACACCCTTTTTTAATTAGCACTTTTTAGGTTAGAATTCTGAATTAGTTAAACCTTAGGCAACCTTAGTTGCTAAAAACGGCAAACCGATATTTAATATAGGAGTCCAATCGACAATCCCCCACCTTATCCTCGCGATCAAGAGACATTCTACAATGTCAATAAACATCTGTATGTGGCAATCACGAAAAAGGTTAGTAAGTTCGTTTGTTACTAACCCTTTTTACCATATGTTGTTAGCGAGTCTCTTTGTCACTAACACTTCTTTTGAAGGTTCATAAATTAACAAGTTCGAGAAAATGGCCCAATGTAGTCACAAGGGACTCGGTTTAAAAGGAGGTGAAGGTGTACTGGAGAAAAAATAGACTCACCCACTGGTGAGTCTGTTTGTCTCCAATATACCTTCACCTCCTTTTAAACCGAGTCCCTTGTGACTACATTGGGCCATTTTCTCGAATCCGAGAGGGTTCCTGAAAATGCGTACCAACACATAAGGCCCTAGTACAATGAGATAAACTAGGAAAGAAGTCTTAAAATGACTATAATTATAAATAGGAAAGAAGGTGTTCTCAAATTCTAGATTTACCAAAATAACCCATTCAATATTGTTGCTGAACTTCCAATCTCGACAGGTCGAGATTGGGTTTCTAAATTTTAACTGTGGATCTCGACCAGTCGAGTTTTACTTTTCTTTCTTCTTGCTTCTAAACTCGACAAGTCGAGTTTGTTGTTTTCTTCTTGTACTCTCGACAGGTCAAGGTTCACTTTTTTTGGGCTCTTTTATTTCTTTATTTTTCCTCTTTTGGAATTTAATTTATTTTCTTTCTTTCTTGGGTTTCTTAGCTTTTTTTCTTTCATCCTACCTTCAAAACCTCATGTACATGAAAACATACTAAAGGTAGACATTAGTCATCTTTCAAGGCCTAGCAACATCAAGATTTGGGTCTTTACTGTAAAGTTTTGAAGGTTCATCAATAAGACATCATATATCCATAAAAAAATGATTTTGAAGGATATAGGACTAAACAAGCCTCTTCTCTCCTCCTATAATCTCATTCAATTCTTCTCATCTATGATAAATAGTTCAGGTCTTAGGTATTCAGAATATGTTGTTGGCCGGGTTTGGGCTTGCAATCATAAGCCCACCATGGGTCTAGGCGCTAGTTCAAATCCGTCGGGCCAGGCTTGAATATGCTCTAGCTCGGCCCAAATTCGGCCGATTGCCACCCATAGGTGTAAGGTCAGTTAAACACCATTTTAGTATTTAAATATTGGTGGGAGCCAGTACCCCATTTTTTTTGAGAAAAATTTCTAAAATCTCCCTCCTTTTAAGTTACTTTTCTAAATCCTCCCCATATTTTTTTTCATGTTTTATTTTTTTGATACGACATGTTTTATTTAAATGCACCCTCAACCATAAATATTCGCTTTAATATCTACATTTTAAATGCAGGTTTTACAATCTTTTCTTAAGATTTAAAAATATTTAGTTTTTACATATCTTTTATTATTTTTCTCAATTTTTTCAATTTTTTAAATTTTTACTAAATTTTAAATATTTTTTCACTTTTTTTCTTTTGTTTGAAAAAAATAAGATTCTTTACTTTTTTGAAATGTAGTTTTTATTGGTCCAATCAACCAATTCATTTTCTAGAATCTTCCCCGGTGAGGATAATTTTGGTGTAAAGTGGTTATTTATAGTTGAGGGGCATTATAGATAACCAAATTTTAAGTTTAGGGTTTATTAGATATTTAAAAAACATGTGGGGGAGGATTTAGAAAAGTAACTTTAAAAGGGGAGCTTTTAGAAAGGGAGCCATTACTTACACCGCTTTTTAAGTGATTGCATTGAAGTTAAAGAAAGACTTTATTTTTTAGGGACATGTGACATGTGAAAATGCAATTTAGGCCGTCTAATTTAAAGTTCATGATCTATAGATCCTTAGTGGATAAGACTAACATGAAATGTAATCTTCATCATGTGATTAAGTATAGTCAAAGGCTATTATTTGATTCAATAGTTGACAACAATAGATCATATGATAAATATCGTTTTTTGCTCCAACCTTATCCACTAAGGATCTATAGATTATAAACTTTAAATCATATGACTTAAATTGTGTTTTCACATGTCACGTGTCCCTAAAATATAAAGTCCCTCTTTAACCTGGGTGCGATCACTAAAAAAGCGTCGCTACCGCCGTACCGCCGTACCGCCTTTAGAGTTTCAGTTGGTGAAAATTTGAAAATACGTGAAATGTATGCCTGCGCTATTTAGGCACGAAACATACCCCTGCTAAAACAATCTTCAGCGTCATTAAGATAAAAGGTAAGGGCATATTTGCCTTCCCGCGTAGATAAAGTACGGGCCGCTCTCCTACCCGCATGCTGTATGTGGTAACCAACAATGCAGACGATGGTGGCAAATGGCGACCGGGTTATTTTTTCTGATCTCTTGAATTTGAAAAGTCAAAGTTTCTAAGAGATTGATTAATTCTATAATATTTTCGCCGCATCCCTCAATTTTTCATAAACGCTCTCCTAGAAATTCGTTCACTTGTTCGAAACTACTGGGTGAAACTGCCAAATAAGGCAAAGAGGAAGATATGGACGCAGTTTTTGCGAATTGGAAAAAAAAAATTGTTCTTTTGGTTATTTTAGCGGCCTTTAATTGGTTTGGAGAGTTCGGATCTACAGCGCAAACACTGCCTGCTTCTGAAGGTACATTATTTTTTTTTTCGATTCTGTGAATAATGCTCTGTTTTTTTGTTAGAGATTTTTTTTTTCTCAAACTAATGGATTTTTTTTAGGGGTGTTCGCTCTAAATGATATCAGTGAAATCTGCTATATTTAGTTGATTTTTTTTAAAAATCTTTTGCCTGAAATTTTGTATTCGTTCCCTGTTTGCTTATTATACTGATGAAATCTGTAAATTTCGTTTATTTTTTTAATTATTTTAAATTTTAAATTTTTGCTTAAAAATGGATGAACATGAAATCGCTTACTTTTTTTGTGCATCCTCCTAAAATTACAAATAGTGAGGTTTTTTTTTTTCCAGATATCAGTAATGTGCTGATTTAGATCGAGTTAGCGGAACTAGAAGTCGTTCTACACTTGTACTTGGCCCAAATTATGCTCTGTTTCAATTGCATCGATCCCTCTTAGATCTTTCGAAAAATATTGCTTAATGAAGAGTAACTGGGTATTTTGTTGATTTTCTGGCCTAAAAAATATAAGAAAAAATTGCCATTTTCTTTGGAAAATCAATGAAAAATGGCGATTTTTTTACTTTGTATTGATTGATTTATTTATTTTTTGTTTACTAGCTGTGTTCTATTGTTCGAATGATTGCATATATTTTTCTTCAGCTACGGATTAGGATGACAACCCCAATTTTATACCACTTGTTCTTTTGATTAATTCATCCATAGCTCATTTAATAAGAGCTAAAGTGGACCCAAAATCTCACTCCATCTGAACCATCGATCGATTCACTCTAAGATCAATGGTTGTGCATATCTTTTTCAACGGTCCGTTGCATCTGATACTTCGGATTTTTCTCGTAGGCATGATTATGTGGATATGTGCCACCGATCATAGTGACAAATTTCTCCGCAATTCTCATAAATATCTTCCAAATTTACCGAAATAAGTCGGACAAAATTTTCGGGAAAATTTCCATGATTTTTCTAAAATCAGAGAAATTTCATTAATTTCAGCAAAATTAAGGAAATTTTGCCATTTTCCCAAAATTAACCAAATGTTTTCGTAATTAATAAATCATTTCTAATTTTTATCATTTTTTAAATAATAAATAAAATTTTTATAAAGTTTAAATATAAATTTTATTTAATATTTTTTGTACTTTTGAAATTTTTTTCAAAACTTTTCAATTTTTTTCAAAATTAATACGAAATGACCCCTTATTAAAATATTGCCGAAAAAGAAATTTGTCACTATGCCACTAATAGGATGCTAGTTATATTACTAAAATATTGCCAAAAAAAATATTTGTCACTATGCCACTGATAGGATGCTAGTTGGATTGATATAAGTAAAGGCCACGTGTCATAAAACTGATTTGTCATGCCATGTCTTCATGAGGACACTGGTGTCGGGCAGTGTTTATTAACAAAGGTATAATCAATAATGCCTTCCGATCCACATTTAAACACTCTAAAGTTAGAATTTTAGTCTCACAGTTGAAGTGCGGTTATTGCCATGTGGTTAATATCTTTAATCAATCTAAATTGTTTTAAGTAGTAATCTATCATTAAATATATCTCAACCCAAATAAACATACTTATAAGTAGACACGAATAATAAATTTTAATTAGTCATAAAAAATGACAACAATGGGTGATATTAAATTTCACAGATTGGATATTTTATATCTCTCTAAAACATTATTTTTGGATTTGTTGCACTTCAATCTACATCCAGGACTCAAATAACTCACATCTTAAACCATCAATTGGGTAAGATCATTTAAAAATCAAAACTAAAGCAAATATAGCGACACCTCTTTTTGAAGAGTTAATGTACGGTATATAACATGTGATGTGTTTACCCTAGGCACGGGAAAATCCCTCAGGTAGCGGCACATAAGTTAATATCTGGTACCCTAATCACATCACCATCTATTGTGCTTGACACATGAAACCAGCCACGTGGTATGATGGTCATCAATCCAAAATGTCCAGGTGGCAGCTCATTTGGACTCAATATCAAAGTCGGACCACCCATATTTTGACTACATTTGACACAAAAATCTCTGTTGATCAGATGATTGAAATCTAACTTCTTTTTTTTTTATATGTTTTTTGAGGGAATTGAAATCTAACTTGTCCACGCAACATAATGTTATCTAGATGTTTCCGGTCACCCACACGTGGACTAAAAATGGGTGTGTAGGTACCTCCCTGACGTGTCATGCTCCAACTTAACATTTCGGATGGCTATAGCCTATAGGTTAGAAAGTTGGGATCATCTGATTCTTTGTCACCGTCCGTTTTTTTCCACTGAGTCATCTGATCGTTTGGCCGCCTCTGCGATACATAATGGAAATTTTTATTTTCACCACCACGGATGAGTTTTGACAAATTTTAAGAGAGTATAAAATAAATACATAAAATATATCTACTGTTTTACCAAATTATTATATTCCTTGTAGAAATTTTCGTCAGGGATTTATGATAGTTTTTGGCAAAATTTTATCAAATATCACTGAAATTTGTCACGAAGCTCCATAGGCCATAGAAAGAAAAGATACATACTAAAAGATCCAGACCATCAGTTGGATCAATAGCCTAAATCGGATGGTTTGGTTTCTAAAGTTACCAGTACCATATCAAATGGGTCTGGATTATGGATCAAAATTTTGATCGAAATTTCAATTTATCTCGGAAAGTTTATAAAAAATTTGACGGAAATCTAGGTTGATCTAGGTTTCGATGATGACTGAAACCGAAACCGAAACCGACTTTTTGATCCTTGGTCTGGATGGATGGGATTGCCTACTAAGAGGCGGCCGACAATCGGCCGTCTGGTTGTTTGAACTTTGACCGGTAGAACTCGTCAGTGAAAACTCTTACACGCGCGTGTTTGATTAGACCTGTATTTTGTCTTGTTTGAACACGATAGGAATCTGGCCGGAAAGAACGGCTAAGCCTTGTGAGCTATAATCAGCCTTTGGGCGTACGGAAATAAAATTATTGTACTAATCCTGCTTAACGCCATAAGTACAAGGCGAAAGTTTAAAACCTGGTCTGGTCCAATCACGGAAGCATCAAGGGAAGATTTCTAAAACCTCCCCCCTTAAAGTTATTTTTTAAAATATCTAATAACCCCTAAATCATCTAAATGCCCCTCAATCGTAAATATTCACCTTAATATCAAAATTACTCTTAAAAAAGAAAGTCTAGAAAATAAGTTGGTTGGTTGAGCTAATAGGCTAGTAAAAATTACAGTACAAAAATTAAAAATTATATTTTTTATTAAAAGAAAAAATGAAAATTTTTTTTCTTAAAATCCTATACAAATCCAAAAAATTTGATAAATATAATAAAAAATATAAAACAATAAATATTTTTTAATCTCAAGAAAATAGTAAAAACTGCATTAAAAATGTAAATATCAAGTGGATATTTATGGTTGAGGGGGTATTTAGATCATGGTATAAAATATCGGTCGATACCGATACCATACGTATTGGCGATACATATTGGTTTTTCGGCCAACCGATATGTATCGGTGTCGATACGTATCAGGTATCAACTCAAGCAACGATATCGGTATCGGCCGATGCGGGCCTGTCTCGACCGATACCTCTATTTTCTTAAATAATTTTTTTTTTTTAAATGACGCCAATACAACTCAGTATTGGTCCTCCATGGACTGATACTCGATACGGAGTTTGACACCTTGATTTAGATAACTAAGTTTTAAGTACAGAGATTTATTAGTTTTTTTTATTTTTATAATTACTAGAAAATTTCATTCATACTGAGAAAGGGATACAAACAAACCTTCAATATGAGCAAGAGACTCATTGGAGGGCAAAAAAGGTTAAAACACACGCCCTTAGATCAGGGTGTCACGGGGTCGCACTTATGCAACCTCAGTCCCGTGTGGCACCTAACGCACGCTGCGCTAGGTCAGCCTACTTCTGATACCAACAGTAGCGGGGCGTCCTTCGACGCGCTTCCAACCCGCGCGGTGCTTCGCTACCGCATGCAACGAAGCCAACCCATCTACACATCAGCTCTGATACCACCCGCCTAGAGGACGGGAACTCCCCCAACGTGGTTACCTCTGTTTCGGGGCCTACCACCCAGCTTTATCGTGCCCCTTACGACACGCCATCTGCACCACTGTGCTAAACTTGGCCTGCTCAAGCTTCACCCTGTGCACTGTACTAGTACCTCGTTTCGCAACAGTCTTGGCATGCAGCTTCCCATGCCACCATGTCATGCTCACATACCGAACCAAGTCCACAGCCTTGTGCCTCGTCGCTCGCGTGCTCAACTGAGTCCCACGTAGCTTGCCTTCGTGTGCGTTCCGAATTACTAGCACCCGTTCATCCTTGGCCCATGTGCTGTCGTGCTCAACTGAGTCCCACGCAGCGCTGGTGTTCTTCTCGCGAGGTTGCCCAGCCGTATGCACCGCGACGCGTAGTTCAAAGCCATACTTCAACCTCCCTTGGGTGCCACACGGCATCGCTGCGTCGACGTCCTAGGCCCACCCTTTCAAGCCTAGGAGACACTTGCGCCCCCTCTGACAACGCAAGGCCCCGTATGGGTGGAAGGCAACTCTCTAGCTCCTCTCCCACATAGAAGGGTAAAACAGTCATTTAGCCAGAATGACGGGAGGACCTCAAACCTCATGGTTTGACATACTGCAACGCCTCCTGCATCGCTAGCCCACCTTGGCTGTGTCGCGTCCGTGTCGCTCCTGCGTCTTCCCTCCCATGGGGCTGTGCCACGTCCCCGCAGCGCGACCACGTCACAAGGCCCTCTTGGCCCCCATGTCGCGTGCCCTCCTGGCACCACATGTCGTGCCCCAAGCACCATGCTACAAGCTCGAGTATTGGCCCCGTCACATCCTCCACCACTCCATAAATGTCAACGTCCTCGTTGACGCATTATCACAGTGAACTGACCCCGCCAACTCCTCCCAGCCTGTTAGCATCACATTTCTAGTTCTTAGGTCCGCACCTTCCTACTAGCTCCCCACCGTCACTCCTGCCTGATCAACTTGGTTCTGCTGTCACAAGGCCCTCACCTGTTAACTAGCTCAGGGATGCCGCGTGCCCTCTTGACACCACACCGCGTGCCTCCGCACCAATTGTTCATGGATGTTGCGTGCCCTCTTGACACCACATCGCGTGCCTCCGCACCAATTTGTTTAATAGCATCATCGCTTCTGGATCGAACTTGGCTCTGATACAAAAATGTCACGGGGTCGCACTTCTGCAACCTCAGTCCCGTGCGGCACCTAACGCACGCTGCGCTAGGTCAGCCTACCGATACCAAGTGGGCGTCCTTCGACGCTTTCAGCCAGCTGGCTTGCCACCGCATGCAACGAAGCCAACCCATATGCACATCAGCTCTGATACCACCCGCCTAGAGGATGGGAACTCCCCCAACGTGGTTACCTCTGTTTCGCGGCCTACCACCCAGCTTTATCGTGCCCCTTACGACACGCCATCTGCACCACTGTGCTAAACTTGGCCTGCTCGGGCTTCACCCTGTGCATTGCACTAGTACCTCGCTTCGCAACAGTCTTGGCATGCAGCTTCCCATGCCACCATGTCATGCTCACATACAGAACCAAGTCCACAGCCTTGTGCCTCGTCGCTCGAGTGCTCAATTGAGTCCCACGCAGCTTGCCTTCGTGTGCGTTCCCAATTATTAGCACCCGTTCATCCTTGGTCCATGTGCTGTCGTGCTCAACTGAGTCCCACGCAGCGTTAGTGTTCTTCTCGCGAGGTTGCCCAGCCGTATGCACCGCGACCGTAGTCCGGAGCCATACTTCAACCTCCCTTGGGTGCCACACGGCATCGCTGTGTCGATGTCCTAGGCCCACCCTTTCAGGCCTAGGAGACACCCCCTCTGGCAATGCAAGGCTCCGTGTGGGTGGAAGGCAACTCTCCAGCTCCTCTCCCACATAGAAGGGTAAAACAGTCATTCAGCCAGAATGGCGGGAGGACCTCAAACCCTTTGGTTTGACATACTGCAACGCCTCCTGCATCGCTAGCCCACCTTGACTGTGTCACGTCCGTGTCGCTCCCGCGTCTTCCCCCCATGCGGCTGTGTCGCTTCCCCGCAGCGCGACCACGTCACAAGGCCCTCTTGGTCCCCATGTCGCGTGCCCTCCTGGCACCACATGTCGTGCCCCAAGCACCATGCTGCAAGCTCGAGTATTGGCCCCGTCACAAGGGGGGGCCCAAACCAACATAGAGCAAACTGAAAAAAGACAGGACCCAAAAACTCCCCCTAGGACCTATATGATCCTCAACCCATACTAAGCAATCACATGAAAATTTCTACATACTACATCCCAGTTACGGAGACCGCCCGAAATGGAGTAGGCGCCTAACAGATTGAAACTCTTGGCCCAGATAAGAGACTTTCTTTTAATTCTGTCCGCTAGGTCTGCTGAAGATTCTTTCTTGTTTTCGAAAACTCTTTTGTTTCTCTCCTTCCAAATGAGAGAGATAGCAGCAAACATCGATAGATTCTAGAAATCCTACTCTCTCTCTAATTAGTGTCCCATAATTGCCAAGCTCCAACAAAAGAACTGAGAGAGTTAGGGAGAACCCAACTATGATCGAACCATCTAAGAATATGACTCCAAACCTGAGATGAGAATTGGCAATGGAGAAACAAATGACTGTTATTTTCCTCATGACGGCTACACAGAACACATCTATTGGCAAGCCTCTACGCTGAAGGTTGTCCACGGTGAGACTTTTGTCTAGAACAACTAACCAGACAAAGGATAAAATCCTATTCGGAGTTGAGACTTTCCAAATCCAGAGCCATGGTAGATTGGGCGCAACAACCGATGCGAGGAGCTTATACATAGAGTGAACAGTGAAGCTTTGTCCTTTATCGAGTGTCCAAACTATCCTATCGTCGGAGTGAGGCCTTAAGTAAGTAACCTTTGCGAGCACTTCCAGCAATTCAATTAACTCTCTGATCTCGTGATCATATAATCTTCTCCGAACTTCTAAATTCTAAGAAATTTTATCATCTGGACCAAGAATAGTAGCTTGCCTGACAGAGAATTCTTTGTTAGTAGACAGATCAAATATTGCTTTGAACCTGTTAGCGAAGGGCACATTTCCAATCCAGACGTCCTTCCGAAAAGCGGTAGTCGCCCCATCACCAATGGTTACAGAGGCTCCAACTCTGAATATTAGTTTGAGATTAGATATAGCTCTCCAAGTCTCAGACCCGCTGCTAGTAGCACAACTATTAATATCCCATAGACTTCCCCCGCTGCCATATTTCGACAACAAGATTCGACGCCAAAGGCTATCGACTTCTACGGGGGCTCTCCAAAGCCATTTGATCAATAACGGAGTATTATAGTCCTTCAGATTAGTAATTCCCATTCTGCCTTTATCCTTATTCTTACAAAGAAACCGCCAATCAGCGAGGTGGATTTTACCTTTGTCATCCATACCTTGCCGCAAAAAATCTCTGTGATTTTTTTCGATTTTCCATCTTACCCAAGCAGGGCAACGGGAGAGAGGCATGAGAAACACCAGCAAGGCAGTGAGAGTCGACTTTATAGGCGTGATGTGGCCAGTGAAAGATAAGCATTTTCCTCTCCATCCTTCGAGTCTCTTAGCAGTTCTATCAATGATAGGCTGCCACATGGACCTGGAGGGGGAGTAGAGACCAACCGGGAGTCCGAGATAAGAAAAGGGAAGGGAACCTGCAGAACATATGAACCATCTAGTAAGGGCTTTTACCTTCTCCTGATTAGTCGATACTCCCATTAATCTGGATTTAAGAAGATTGACTTTGATTCCGGAAATAACATGGAAAAGAATAAGGATGCTCTTTACATGACAAAGTGACTTTGCTCCCCCGTCAATAAAAATGATCGTATCATCTGCGTATTGAAGATGCGAGATTTTGAGGCCATTGCTCGCTGATTTGAATCCTTTAAAGAATCCAACTCCTACTGCCCTTAGGAGAAGAGAGCTAGGGCCTTCTGCAACGATAAGGCATAGGAAAGGGGAGAGAGGATCACGCTGCCTCAGACCCTTCTCTGCCTTGAAAAATCCTTTGACAGAGCTGTTGATCAGAACTAACATCTACATCGTAGAGACAGAACCCTTAATCCAATGAATCCATTTTTTGCCAAAATCCATCAGCTGCATCATGAAGGACCGGTATCCCCTTTCCTATGCCTTCTGCAACGATAAGGCATAGGAAAGGGGAGAGAGGATCACGCTGCCTCAGACCCTTCTCTGCCTTGAAAAATCCTTTGACAGAGCCGTTGATCAGAACTAACATCTACATCGTAGAGACAGAACCCTTAATCCAATGAATCCATTTTTTGCCAAAATCCATCAGCTGCATCATGAAGGACCGGTATCCCCAATCCACCTTGTCATAAGCCTTTTCGAAGTCAACTTTCAAAATGAGACCCTGTTCTTTTTTCTTGTGTAGCTTGTGAATGCATTCTTGAGCAATTAGAATGCTATCATGGGGAAATGAGGTAGGGAAGGACTTTCTTCTCCCGATTGGAGAGAACCTTGGATATGATCTTATAAAGACCATTTATTAAGCTGATAGGACAAAAGTATCCGACATCCTCGACTCCTTCATGCTTAGGAATCAGAGCAATGAATGTCGCATTCATTTCCTTATTAATAACCCCCTATCATGAAATTCCTGCAAATCCTCCATAACATCAGATTTGATAAAATCCCAACATTTATGGAAAAACGCCATCGGAAAACCATCTGGACCAGGGTGTCACGGGGTCACTCTTCTAGTAGTGTCAGCCCGTGCGGCACTTAACGCCCGCTGCGCTAAGTCAGCCTATTTCTCTCAAATGAGGCACGCGATGCGGATTCCCAGATGCTACAAAGGATGGAAGGCTTGTCCTACTCAAGCTTCACCTCAACCTCTATGTTCGGACTTCGCCCTGCGAAGCAACGCAACAGGTTAGAGCCGGCAACGATGATTGTTAAGGCAACAGGCAACGATGATTGTAAGGCAACATGCAACAACGATAGATATAGCGATAGGCAGCGACAAGCATATACCGAGCCCCCTCTGGGCTAGAACCCGCACCTCGAAGGTGGTTGGGAACCACCAATGCGATGGCCCTAGTACACGGCGTAGCTGGGACGACCACGCACTGGCGTGGCGGATATGCACGCATAAGCCCATGAGGCTAGTGTGCACGTGTACTCATGTCCCCCTATATAAGGGTAAAACAGTAATTCAGGTGAAATGGCGGGAGGACCTCAAACCCCTTGGTTTGTCATACTTTACTATTCACCCCGCAACGCCCCGCAACACCAGCCCAACTGACCATGTCGCGTCCATGTCGCAACCGTGTAGCGACCAAGTCTTCACCCTCCACCCCAACATGTCGCGACGCCATCGTGGCTTAGCCCAGTACATACGGTGCCGCCCTCATGGCCTTGACACACCAGTCATACTCAACACTTGGAGAGGAAAAGTGGCCCTACGGCTGATCCGGATGACCACGCCGCGTGCCCCCGTCACAAGGGGGCTTTGTCTCCCTTCATATCGAAGATAACCCCTCTGATTTCATCTTCTAAGAAAGTCGCCTCCAAAAACACTGCCTCAGAATTAGAGAGGCGATTAAACTCGACTCTATCCATCAACGGTCTGGGAAGCTCCTCATTCCTGAAACGATCCTGAAATTGATGAACTAAAGTGTTAGATTTGGCTCTAACTTATGTTGCTCGCTTGAGCGGGAACCAAGTCCGCTCAAGCGAGGTGAGCTCTAAACAAGAGCATTTTTCCGGGTTTTAGTCGCTCGAGTGACTTTGGTTGTCACTCGAGCGACCTGTGACGTCCGCGTTACGTGCAGACTCCATATTTGGCTAGTTTCTCTTGGGTTAGAAGTAGGATTCGAGACTTCTATATAAAGGGAAAACCCTTGGTCGAGTTGAAAGGTAGAGATATCATTGTAAAGCTTTGGAAAATCTATTTAGGGTTTTGAGGAGTGCTTTGGTGAGGCTTGAGTGTTTTTGTATTCTTATGTAATCATCAATATAGTGGATTATCGCTGCCTGTGGACGTAGGCATATTGCTGAACCACGTAAATATTGTCTCGTGTATTTGTGGTTGATTTTCTTCTATTTTGCGTTCTTATTTGATCGTTCATTGTGAGTGTGGGTTTCCGCGCAACAAATTGGTATCAGAGATATTAGGTTTCTGTTCTATGATCGGAGATGGCATTGAAGTCCGCAAAAGTTTCCAACGCGAGGTTAGAGGGTGAGAAATTCGATGGGAAGATCAATTTCGGCTTGTGGTAAGTACAAGTCCGGGATATCTTGATTCAACAACGGCTGCACAAAGCATTAAAAAGGCTTTTGGGTAAGCCGAAGGATGTGTCTGATAGTGATTGAGAAGAATTTGAACTTCAGGCGTGTAGTACGATTCGGCCGTTTAGCGAAGGAGATTATGTACAATGTGATGCGGGAGAACTCGGCGACCTCGCTGTGGGCCAAATTGTAGTCTCTATGTGAAGAAATCTCTGACGAGTCGTTTATATCTCAAGAAGCAACTGTACAAGTTGCAAATGAAGGTAGGTACTTCTCTCAACGAACATCTTAATGAATTCAACAGAATAATATCTGAATTATTAAATGTTGGAGAAGAGGTTAAGGATGAAGACAAAACACTATTACTGTCTTCCCTCCCCGATTCCTATGAGCACCTTGTTACTACGCTGCTCTATGGGAAGGGTACTATTGAACTGGAGTCAGTTACAGCATCACTGCTTTGTAACGACATCATGAAGAAAGGTTCTAATAGTGATACACAAGTAGACGACTTGTTGGTTAGTGGGAGAGCAGAGGACCATAAATCTGGAAGGGATAGATCAAAGTCTAGATCTAAATTCAAAAATAGAAAGATAGTAGAATGTTACAAGTGTCATGAAAAGGGTCACATTAGAAAACATTGTCCACAGTTACAAACAAAGAGGGACGATGCTTAGGATAAGAAGCAGAAAGGGGTCGTTGATGAGGCTGGTATAGCCAAACAAACTTCGGATGATGATGGAAACGTGTTGTTAGTGGTTTATGATAAATACTCACATAATGCATGGATACTTGATTCAGGATGCTCCTACCACGTGTGTCCAAATAGAGACTGGTTCACGTCTTATAAAGAGGTGGATGGTTCGATGGGTACTAACATGACTTGTAAAATAGTTGGAAAGGGGAGTATCTGAATAAAGATGTACGATGAGGTTGTAAAAACATTGACCGATGCACGCCATATTCCCGAACTGAAGAAGAACCACATATCGCTTGGTACCCTATACTCCAATGGGCTCAAGTTTACAGCTCAAGGTGGTGTTTTGAAGGTGATAAAGGGATATGTGGTTGTGATAAAAGCGGAAAAGGTTGAGAACCTTTATTTTCTATCAGGGAGTACAATGACAGGTGGAGCAGTAGTATCTACATTACATGATAGTGGTTTGTCCTCTACACAGCTATGATACATGCGCCTAGGGCACATGTCAGAAGAGGGATGATATAATTGAGTAAGAAGGGCTTGTTGAAAGGTGTAAAGGCCGAAAAAGTTGACTTTTGTGAGCATTGTGTTTTTGAGAAATAGTGTAGGGTTAAGTTCAACACAGCAGTTCACACTACGAAAGACACACTGGACTATATACATTCAGATGTATAGGGGCCGTCAAAGGCCCCTTCTAAAGGTGGTGTCAGGTACTTCATCTCCTTCATCGATGATTACTCTCGATATGTATAGATCTACATGATGAAGAGTAAGGATGAGGTATTGGAAATCTTTAAGAGGTGAAAAATACTGTTTGAGAATCAGGCTGGAAGGAAGGTCAAGCGATTGAGAACCGATAATGGTGGTGAGTACATCGGTGGACAGTTTTAGGAGTTCTGTGTGGAGAATGGTATTGCTAGGCACTTCACAATGAGGAATATACCACAACAGAATGGGGTAGCAGAGCGTATGAATATAACTCTACTTGAAAAGAGAAGATGTATGTTATAC
The DNA here is from genome assembly GCA_021018995.1 of Chloranthus sessilifolius. Lineage (NCBI taxonomy): Eukaryota > Viridiplantae > Streptophyta > Magnoliopsida > Chloranthales > Chloranthaceae > Chloranthus > Chloranthus sessilifolius. Next base: position 114,815,150 of record CM037591.1, on the reverse strand, counting down.
AATGCTGGATTGGGTAGAGAGTTCTGGGCCGAGGCAGTCAGTACAATGTGCTATCTAGTAAACAGATCACCATCTACAACAATAGAATGTAAGACTCCGATTGAGATGTGGTCAGGGAAGCCTGCAGATTACAGTGTATTGAAGGTTTTTTGTTGCACAACTTACTATCATGTCAGTGATAGTAAAATTGATCTAAGGGCTAAGAAAACGATTTTTCTTAGGGTATGCAAATGGTGTGAAAGGATGTAGGTTATGGTGTCTTGAGCATAATAAGTTTGTGATCAACAAAGATGCGACCTTTGATGAATATGCTATGCGAACTTCTAGCAAACAGATCATGAAAATTGGAGAAGAGGTGGCGGAAGATCAGTTTGAGGTGGAGTTAGAAATTCCTATAGTTATTACATCAGAGGAAAGTATAGAAACAGTTGAAAGAGAACCAGAACAATCCTTAGCAGGTGGAAGACCCAAAACGAATATTAGAGCACCAATTCGCTACGGTTACGACGATATGGCCGCCTACGCGTTGATGTTGGATGGCAATGAGTCTTCTTCATTCAAGGATGCAATCAGTGGTAGATGTGCATGGAAATGAAAGACCCCAATGGGTGAAGAGATGGATTCTCTTTACAAGAATCAAACTTGGGAACTGACAGAGTTACCTAAGGGAAAAAGAGCGATTGGGTGCAAGTGGGTTTATAAGAAGAAAGAGGGTTCTCTGGAAAGTAGTGGTGCAAGGTACAAAGCATGGTTGGTAGCAAAAGGCTATGCACAAAAGGAAGGCATTGATTACAATGAGGTGTTCTCACCGGTTGTGAAACACACTTCAATCCGAGTTTTGTTATCAATTGTAGCACAGTGGACTTAGAGTTGGAGCAACTCGATGTGAAAATAACGTTTCTACACGGTGATCTGGAGGAGGAAATTTATATGAACCAACCTGAAGAGTTTAAGTCTCTTGGAGAAGAGAGGTTAGTGTACAAACTGAAGAAGTCCTTGTACGGGTTGAAACAGTCGCCGAGACAGTGGTACAAGCGGTTTGACCGTTCATGGTGGGCTAAAATTATATTCGAAGTGAATACGATAACTGTGCTTACTTCAAGACGCTAGCGGATGACTCATTCATTTATCTTTTCTTGTATGTTGATGACATGCTCATAGCTGCAAAGAGCATGGTGGAGATCAATAAGTTAAAATCTCAACTTGGCATGGAGTTTGAGATGAAGGATCTTGGCGTAGCGAGAAAGATTATTGGGATGGAGATTCAGAGAGACATAAAAAAAGGGTATTTGTGTATGACACAGAAGAGTTATCTGGAGAAGGTACTCTCACAGTTTGGGATGGAGAACTCAAAGGCAGTGAGTACTCCACTAGCAGCTTACTTTCGTCTTTCGGCTAGCATGCCTCCTACTACAGATGAGGAGCGTGAGTTCATGACTCGTGTTCCCTAAGCGAGTGCGGTTGGTAGCTTGATGTACGCTATGGTATGCACTCAACCAGATATTTCACAGGTCGTTAGCGTGGTCAGCAGGTATATGGCTAATCCAGGTAAGGAGCATTGACAGGTAGTGAATGGAATATAAGGTACATACGTGGTACCAAAAATGTCAGCTTGGTTTTTCACAATGGTACAAATCATCAGTTATGCGGTTACGTAGATCCAGATTACGTGGGTGATTTGGATAAGCGTTGGTCTACAACGGGATGTGTTTACACTATCAGGAGGTCGATGTTACAGGATACAGTGGCTTTGTCTACTGCAGAGGCAGAGTATATGGCAGTAATAGAAGCAGTGAAAGAAGCATTGTGGCTTCAAGGCTTAGTTGGTGATTTGGGGATCACATAAGAAAGTGTCGATGTGTTCTGCGATAGCCAGAGTATTAATTACTTAGCAAATAATCACGTATATCATGCTTGTACCAAGCACATTGATTTACACTATCAGGAGGTCGATGTTACAGGATACAGTGGCTTTGTCTACTGCAGAGGCAGAGTATATGGCAGTAATAGAGGCAGTGAAAGAAGCATTGTGGCTTCAAGGCTTAGTTGGTGATTTGGGGATCACATAAGAAAGTGTCGATGTGTTCTGCGATAGCCAGAGTATTATTTACTTAGCAAATAATCACGTATATCATGCTTGTACCAAGCACATTGATATAGAGTATCACTTCGTACGAGAAGTAAATATGATGACAAAGGAGGTACCGGTGGTCAAGACTAAACATTGATTGGATTTGATCAATGTTCAGTAGGTTTGAGTGTCCTCGGGGTGCTGGTGGCAGCAATGATATGAGTATAGCGATGATCGGAAGAAAAAGTACATGGTGAAGCTTAGAGCCAGGTGGAGAATTGTTAGATTTGGCTCTAACTTAAGTTGCTCGCTCGAGCGGGAACCAAGTCTGCTCGAGGGAGGTGAGAACTAAACAAGGCGTTTTTTTGGGTTTTAGTCGCTCGAGCGACTTTGGTTGTCACTCGAGCAATCCGCGACATCCGAGTTACGTGCAGATTCCGTATTTGGCCAATTTCTCTTGGGTTCAAAGTAGGATTCGGGACTTCTATATAAAGGGAAAACCCTTGGTTGAATTGAAAGGTAGAGATATCATTGTAAAGCTTTGGAAAACCTATCTAGGGTTTTGAGGAGAGCTTTGATTAGGCTTGAGTGTTCTTGTATTCTTGTGTAATCATTAATATAGTGGATTGTCGTTGCCCGTGGACGTAGGCATATTGCCGAACCACGTAAATATTGTCTTTTGTGTGTTTGTGGTTGATTTTCTTCTATTTTACATTCTTATTTGATCGTTCATCATGAAGTCATTGATTTATTTGTGGGCTTCCGCGCAATAGAAAACTGCCGAGATCTGATCGTGCTCTGAATGAACCACCCCATCATCCTGTGTCGTAGTTAGAAAATTCCGTCTTCTTTTGTTCGAAGGCAGCTGGTGAAAAAATTGTGTCCCGGTCTCCATCTTTGATCTATCTATCCCTTGAATTCTGGCGCCAATATATCTCTTCGTTGCGAAGGGTAGCTTAATTTTTTTTTTCAGCAATACCCTGATATTGCGGTCTGTGACAGATAAAGGGCCGTTTTCTTCCCTACTATCGATATTTTTTTATTTGTTCAAGGATACTACCTTTTGTAGAGAAGATGTTTCCGAAGCAATCCCTATTCCATACAACAAGAGCTACCCGAACACTTCTCAATTTGACGATGAATCTACCCAACTGGCGATCGTGGTAGAAGTCCACGCATCTTTAATTACTTGAAATATCCCATTGTTCTCGAATCACATAAGTTGAAACCTGAATGGTTTTGGCTTCAATTGGTGTCTTCGGTGTTTCATAAGAATGGGTTGATGATCCGACGTCTTGCCAACATTTCCCCCACAAAATCGGGGCATATCTCCTCCCAATTATCCGAGACAAGGAATCTATCAAGCTTTGAAATAGTACGTATTTCTTGTAAATTGGACCAAGTAAAATTACCCCCACAATGGGGCACATCCAGCAAACCGTAAGAGTGAATGAAATTGGAGAAATCCTGCATACCTGAGATGTCCCTTCTAGCGAAGCTGGATCTATCAGAACCGAATCTTGTGGCATTGAAGTCACACGCTATTCCCCAAAGGGGATTGCTCCCTTCGAGAGCATTTCTAGCGAACAAAAGCTCATCCCAAAGAACACTTCTCTTTACCACCCGCCAGCGTCTGAAACAGAATGGTGATGCTGTGTAAACCTTTGAAGACGTTTAATTTGCGATAATTGATACGATCCCACACCATAAGAATTCCTCTAGATGCCTCTTGAGTGTCAAGGGCCTCCCAATCAGCAGTTTCCCCCCCTCCCAGATCTCTGATTTTGAAGATATCCATAGATTCCACTTTGGTTTCCTGAATCAAAAGGATGTCTACTCTGCGCTGTCTCACAAGGTCCCTAATATGCCTACGCTTGTTGGGAGAACCCATCCCACGAATATTCCAAGACATAATATTCATGGGCCACCGCGACCATCACCTTGTGCCTTTCCCCTACCTCCTCCATCACCCCATGGGGTAAAAGAGGATTCTAATCTCCTGAGTTCCCTTTCTCTTTTAGATAGCCTGGCTTTGCTTTTAGTAGAAGTCTCCACAGTAGATGATGTAGCTTGATATTCAATAAAGTCCACGATTTTTAGTAGATCATCATGACGGTCGTTGAAAGAAATGCCCAGCTTATCGCAAAAAATCCTTTGCTCTGAGCATTCTGATGTCATCTTGGTCAGACTTCTCTCTAGATAGCATCGGCGAGTAAGAGCAGTCTCTATCAATTGGATCCTTGTTTGAATTAAAATCGTCCCCACAAAGATCTTCGTCATTCATAGCCTCAAAACCAGGTGGCCAGAGATAAGGGAAACCCCTGTTATCGTCTTCTCCCTTGTCAGACAGGAAAATTTTCATGTGGTGTCAAGTGTGCAGGGCTAATATTAATCGGGTCCAAAATTAATGGATCTATTTAAGAGTGGGTCCAGGTTCTTGGGTCTTTTGCCAGCAGATAAGGAAAGAAGACCCGGAAAAGCCCCACGTGACAACTTCCCCTCCACCGGACAGCTGACAGCACAATGGATAGGAACTTTGATACCTTTAAAATTTGAATTTGAATTTCAAAAAGAAGGGTTCCGTTGAGTGGCACGTGTCTCCCAAGGAGGAGTGCTATGCTGCTGCGCGCTCTCATGTTGCTGCATACTTCTCCTGGGACCGGAGTCCTCAACCACTGGACTCCGATTGCATCGCCCGAGGCTGACGTCATCTCCTGTTGCCATTATATCCTTTCTGATATTTCCACCTACCGACTCAGGACCACCCTGGGGAATATTCGGCATGCATTTCTGGACCCATTTCATTTTTTTCATTCATTTTTTTTATCTGACCCTCAGTCTTCAAATGAATTTCTTTGATGCTGACATGATGGGAGCCCTTACCTTGGAAATCATTAATGACATCAATGCCAACGAAGTGGACACAACTTAGCAATCTGCTTGGGAATACGTGTAGCCTGCTTAACCAAAATATTGACCATCGGGGGATGAAAGAAATCCAAATTGGAATGCTCGTCATCGAAGGCAACCAACTGGCCAAAAAGTCTGGCAATGCATACAAAGGTGCTTTGCCACCATGCATGCAAGGGAACCCCTCTAATCTGGATCCACATGGGTGTCTCCTTCACTTCCGGCAGGGACTCCTCATTACGAGACCACAAATGAAAACACACCTTGAAACCTAGAATCTGCTGCATCTTCCCTCTGAATACCCTTTCTTTTCCACTAGCAGAGTTAAAAATGAATACAAATTTATTTGGTCCGAGCGATGATACCTCTGGTTCATCTCCTATGCTCCATACCTCAGCAACCCACTTGCGAATCTCAATAAGTTCAACCGTGGTGTCCGTGAACCGATCAAACATCTCCTTTGTAAGAAACCACTTATGTCTGCTGTGTTTGAGATTACGACTTGGGGACCAGAGGAAACTCTGTTTCTAGGATTTATATTTTCTGGCCAACCAGAATGACTCATCTGCCAAGGACCACCACCAGAGGTATACGGGTTCTGTCTAAACACCTTCTTTCTCCCTTGCACGCTCCATCCATTGGTGATATCAATCTTGTGTTGTCTAGAGAAAGGAAATAGATCTCTCTTCCTTGTCGGAATCTTGGATATTCCGGTGTCCTCCTTGCGAGCATGACATCTATTTCGATTGCATATCAATCTGAATCTGAAATTATGATTTCCACACTCAGAACCAAGGTGTCAAAATCGGTGTCAGACTTAGGTATCAGTCCATGGAGGACCGATACGATTCGGCTGATACGTATCGGCCTATTTAAAAAAAAGAAAGAGAAAACGGGCCTGTATTGGCCGATATCGATACCGAGTTGAGATACCGATATGTATCAGGGCCGACACGTATCGGTTTGTCGAAAAATCGATACGTATCGCAGATACGTATCGGTATCGGCCGATTTTTTATACCTGCTCAGAACAGAACCAGTTGCCCTCTCGCACTTGAGTATGAGCTCCGATCATCGGTCGGTGCCCCATGACAAGAGAGAGGTGTTTCTAACCCATCACCCTAGTAAGGATTCACTGATGAGCTCCGGTCATTGGTCGGTGTCCCAATCAACCTAAACAATACGAGAAAGGAAGAAAAAATGGCTTCTAAACTAGGTCTGCTCACTTTTCAAATTCAAAATCATTAGTTTCAATGAGATTTATGGATTAAGAAAAATAATTTTAAAGGGGAGAGATTTTATAAATTTTCCCATATATATATATATATATATATATATATATATATATATGAGTAATGATCCTCTCACTTGAGTCATGAAATATACTTTCATGACTCTAGCAACTGGACGCCCACTTCAAACTAACTCATATATATATAATTCTAACTCAGTGGTGTTTTGGTGGAATTAGTTGCTGCACTTCGACAGATAGGAATCAGGTTGAGGAAGGGAGATTGGGATTTCAATTCAAATCCCTGTGGACGGACGGGTGGATGGGCTGTCAGTAGCGCCACCAACGGTGTATCCAACAACGTCACTTGCCGGTGCACCAACTCCACTTGCAATGTGGTCAGCATGTATGTACTCCTGCCTCTTTCTTATTAATTGTTGTGAGGGTAATAAAAATTGGTGTCCAAGAAGAAAAGTTGGTGTACTCATGCCGCTCGTCTCGTGTGATTGAGTTGATAAATGCAACTCGTAGAAGCACTTTTTGAGACATGTTACACACAGTTTCATCACGTATGATGTGGGATTTAAAGAGCATGACTTGAGAGCATCTTCAACAGCGACATCAAATCCACTAAGGGAACTGCTATTTTTCTCCAACCCCAAACGTCTTATCCTCCATAGAAATAGCCCACCGCCTAGTACTTTATTAATAACATACCCCCAGCAAAACGCTATTTCATTATAAATTTGGATAGCTCTATTCACACCCACACATTCGCTGACAATGCCAACGTCCCAGACCCCTTAAAAATCATTGATTGCTTCAAATAAAATGATAGAGATCGTGTTTGACCTTGATCTTCTACACAATGGATCTTGAGATCATAGCACACCTATCAAACAGTCAGTTTTTATTCCACATGTCACAGATCCACGAAAAATTCTCCTTCAATCATATGACACATCACACTCAAACATGATTTTAGGAATTTTTTTGGGATTTGTGATACATGGAATAAAAAATTGGACCGTCTAATAGGTGCGCCGTGATCCCAAGATCCATTTGTAGAAGATCGGGGTGAAACACGATCTCCATCATCTAATCCGAAGTAATCAAAGGTTTTCAAGGCATCTAGGAATATCTATATATATATAAAACGTATGTGATTGGAAAGACCACATACCTTATTTCTCTAAGGGCTTAAAGCATGACGATATACTTTCCATCTCAGCATCTCCAATGGCTATATTTGACACAGCCCGTTGGAGATGCTCTCAAATTTATGATGTGGAAAATTGGAACGAAAAAATTATTTTCATCATTTGATTTAAATTTTATTATTTATTTTTGAAATCAGTACCACTGTTAAATGGACATTGGATAATGCTTTGAAATTTGAATTTCCCTTTTCTTTTAAACAATAATGAATCTACCTCGCGCGAAAGCTTAGGGCACCTAAAATTGTGTTTTGGTGCTACATGACACCCGTCTCACTGGACTCTTTCTCAGAGCTGTGGTGCTCTTACGGGTGGCAATGGGATGGCTAGCCCACCCAACCTGTTAGGCCTAGTTCCTTTTAAGGTGGGCTTGGGTTTGATTATAAAGCCCACGGGCCAGGCTTGGGCTAGCCCTATAAGTCCGATAATTAAACGGGCCGAGCTCGGGCCTAACCTTCGAAGCCCATTGGGCTCTCCTATTTGATAAACTCCTATCATCAATCTCACGCAATCCAATTAAAGTAGAACAGAGCATGCGTCTCTCTTAACGTCTAGTCTAATAATTAGAATCTCAAATTTCCAATAAAAAAAATATTCTCAATAAAAATTAATTTTAAAGATCTTATCTTTTCAATTAACAAAATATTTCCTACTTATTTCCCCTTCCATATTCGGCTCATCAATGAATAGATGGGCAGGGCCAGACTTGGAGTTTGAAAGTTTGTTGCGGGCTGGGCTTGGGCGTGGAATCATAATCCCTCTATAGGCTCGGGCCGGGCTTGGGATAAATTCAAACTTTCCGAGCCGGGCTTGGGTATAGTCGAACCTGGACCAAACGTGGCCCTTGCTACCACTAGGTGCTCTAAAATGAATTGGTTGTCAGCACATAAACCCATTTTATATGCTTCTGTGGTGAGGACTTACAATAACCTGTTTTGTTTCCTTGAATTGTTGGTTTCCTCAGTCTGCTCATGGCTCAGAACCTCACTGGAGTGCTACCGAATGAGTTCGCGGATCTTCCTTTATTAGAACGAATGTAAGTAATTCTCTACCAGTTGTATAATAATCCTTACTACTATTATAAAAGCACCAATATTTCTGTCAATTTTGTGTTTCCACATGTTAGGAACAAAATACCCTTCTTAACCAGCCTAATCTGCCCCTGTATACTCCTAAGCCATGACAATAAAATTAAAATGGGTACCATTATTTACCATCGGTAAAACTTTGACTTCATCCCAACTCCTTAAGTCTGAATGTATTGGTCGCTTTGAATCATATGATGGAGATTGTTTTTCGTCTCAATCTTCTATATAGTTGATCTTGACATCCTGGTTGTATCATCAAACAGTAAAAATTTTATTTCACTTGGCACACAACCCAAAAAGTGACTCTAAAATCATATGGCATACATCACTCTCAAGCATGATTTTAGTATCATTTTGAAGACATGCGCCATGTAAAATAAAAAATCGACAGTCTAATGATACTCTCATGATCCCAATTCCCAAGATCATTTGGGTAAAAGATCGAGATAAACAATGATCTCCATCTTCTGATTCAAAGGGGTGTAAATAATGGTACCCAATAAGTTCTCTTTCCTTCCATATTTTTAGCACCTTCAAAGAAACCCACAAAGTTAAGAGAATTAACAATTTTTCCATATAATATTTGACTTGCATTGATATCAAGTTCCCTTATGTGGAAGATTGGGCCAAAAAGCGATCTCCATCAACTAATACAAAGAGTCGATGGATTTTGGCAGAGGCGCCCTCTAAGATTTCGCGGGTGTTAAGCTACCCAAATAATAATTTACTGGAAAGTTAAAACCCTTTGAGCCACGATTAATGTACCCATGATCAAATTTTCTCATCTTACCTAATCCGTTTTCGGCTTTTCCCACCTAAAATCGAAATCAGACCGAACTAGAATTGGTTCGGTTTGAACCGATTTTTGAGTTGATTGAGGCTGATTCAATTAGTTAGGTTTTCAGGTCGGGTTCGGATTTCGGTTCAAAACTTGCACCCATACGTATGGCTGGTCATAGGACTTAGGCTAGCACTTAACTTTATTTGACTTGGACAAGCATATAATACTTCTCCGTGCGGATCTCAACAAATCGGGTAGACTTGATACTCGATGTGCTCGGGACAACTTTTTTATTAGGCTAGGCACTAAACTTGACTTATTGGGCTAAGTTAGGCATGAAGTGTCAGACAATCTATAGGTATGGTTGGGTCGGTGTGCAACCGTGTGATTTTTGACGATCTCGTCACGGCGATGCGCTCACTAACAAAATATAGAGTCGCCACCCGGAGCTTTTGGTGTCCCGGAAAACCTAGATCATTTTTATGAGCACCGAAGTGCCACAAATATGACTCTGAATCCGGTCCACACCGAAGGTTCTTGGGTAGGGTCTTTGGTTATCGATTGGGAAGGTGTTAGGCACCCAATCAACCCACTAATGCGGTCTCTACTTATGGCTAAAACAAAAATAATACAAAAGAAAAGAAAAAGGCTTCCTCTTGCCCAAAAGGGCTTAAAATCCTATTTGTGCCCCTCCGTTTCTACCGAAAATTTGGCGGCATAACGGCACAAATGGGAGGATGGGGGAATGACCGAGAAGGTAGAGGAATAGAGGGGAGAGCCGGAGCTCTCGGGCCCTTGTTGCACCGTTGAGGAGCCTTGCGCTTGCTTGCTTTGATGAGCTTTTGAAGGCTTGAATGGTGAAAAATGGGGTTCTAACTCCTATGGCTTGCTAGCTAAGGGGTAGAGTGAGGAGTCTAGGGGGTAGCACACACCTAGACTAAGGGTTTTGGATGCAAGATTAAACTTGAAATAAGGTTGAGAGATTCTGGAATTTTAGGTGAAAATGGGGCACAAAAGGGAGGAAGAACTTCTCACTTTGAGCTCTTTCTCTCTTAAGCAAAATTTTCAATCCTTTAACCCAAGGGGAGGGGGGCTCTATTTATAGGAAAAGGGTAGGTTAGGAGGCTACTAAGGTGCTAATTGGGGGTTAGCAATTATGTAATCTCTAATCTATGGTTTCCTAGGATTTTGAGAGCTTGGAAAGGTGTGAAGGTGGTTTTAATGGTGGATGATAGGTTGGTGTTTTAAATCACTTAAGGGTTGCAAAGAAGTACTAAAAGGGTGTCACAGGACTATCAAAACACATCCCAAAGACCCAGGTGGTCAACAGGTCAAACCCCATTCCCAAAATTTGAGGCAAAGTTGCACAGTCACTGTTCATATGCCTGGCGCAACTAATAGTTGCGCCAAGCATATGTACAGTAAAATAGTGCAGTTAAGAGGGTTTTTGGGACGTTGCAAGCCTACGGGGGACCCACCCACTTAAGTGTGGCACAACTAATAGTTGTGTCAAGCCATTTTTGGGCACAAAATGGCTTTGTGCAACTACTAGTTGCGCCAAGCTAAAATCCTGCAAAAACTGCTCGGTTTTCAAATCTCCATAACTTTTGCTATATAACTCCGATTGAGGCGATTTTTGGCTTGTTGGAAAGCTGGGGAAGTCCTCTTTCCAATGGTATGACTTGATAGTAGTAGAAGACCTCAGCTAGTCCTGGTGCACCACTCTTCATCCATTGCCCGGGAAGGTTAGGTTTAGGGTTCGGAAGGGGTTCTAAGGGTCGGGATTGGTTTCTAAAGGTTCGAGATAAATTCTAAGGGATTTGGGATGATTCCTAAGGGTTTGGGAAGGTATCTAAGGGTACCATATATGCCATCAAAATCTCGGAAGTGCGTCTCTCTCAAAATGTGTTTCGATCGGGCCTTGGGCCAAATTTGGGTGTCTACAGATGCCCCTCTTTGGTATCCGATCACTAATGATTGAATGCCGAAGAAAAGAGACATCCGAAGAGGCCCAAGGCATTACTGACGGGTCCATTGCATTCAGAACAAACTTCAAACATCAGACGGGTAACATGGTGAGAAAACGAAAGCCCTGTATGCTAGGCTAAACATTCGTTTCTCAAGGTAATCAGTCCCCAAGTGCTTAGCGACATTACTGGGCATAACCGAGGTGGGATGAGTTGCGAATGCCTTATAGTCGGGAAAAATATTCGCTTCTTGGGATAATTTTAAAGGTATTTGATGCTCGAGATTCGTTCTAAATACAACAGCTTCGCAAGAGGGGTGATCGACCCACACTTAAAGATAGGTGCTAAGCAAAACTACGCAAGGCTCCACAGTTTGCGTCCAATCCTATGAGGCATTTGATATCCCCATTTGACTGGTCACGGGTGCCCTGCCTGAAGTAGGGTTCGAGGTCTTTGGGCGAACCCATCGATATCGACGTTTTTTTGGCATGACTACCCGAGCGAAGCAAATAGACATCGCAACACTTTTTAGAAGTACGTGCCGTTTTCAAAAACGTGCCCCAGATCCACATGACTTAGAGCATCCAACTTCAAATAATCCTGAACAGATCCAACCAAAATTGGGTGTCTACCAAAAGAGACATCTAGTCCTGGTCTCTGCCAACAATGATCTTACACCTCATTTAACTATGCATAAACATGCACCCATTAGGGGCGCTAAACAACAAAGGCGATGGAAGTCCTGACCCAGATCCCATCCGGGTACAATTTACAGGAACAAACGACCATCCTATGAATACTCAGACGCATGGCGTACACTTTACAGGGATACCGCGCCAGCATAGGTTTTAAGCCTGTGGAAAATAAGGGAAATGAACCCTTCTGTATGCATGATTGCACATAATTTGATTGATACGTAGTTTCATTCTTAACAGGTTGGTTTCAACCAACGATTGACCTTTTTCAATGGAGTTACTCGAACCTCAAACCCCGTATGGCGCATTTCCAGACTATGCGGACCAAGAGTCCACACCTCCGAAGGGTTTGTGAAAAATCTGAATCTTAGATTCTCATGTTCATATGAATCAAAGACAGAGTGCTTAGCTCAAAGATTTAGTAGTGGAATCATCATAATCGAAACATTGACTGTTTGACCACGGTTGACACAGTTGCTCCTGCTTTGAGGTAGGATTCATAGATCCAAGGCGAACCTTAGACCTAGGACATTAGTTTTGCACAGCTGTGTTGCCGATAAAATATTGACATTTTACCGCATTGAAAACACGCATGTGCGTAGCTGTGCATGAAAAGTTCACAAATTTCTTTTTTTCTTTTTCAAAATGATTGTCATTCTCCCCATTTTTTTGGAATAGACCTGATGTCGGTGGCGGGATGCTTCATTTGATTTGTCCATCGCTGAGAAGTTGCCTGCTTCGAAGCTTTGGACCGTTTGATGTTCCTGCACATCCTTGAGAAAACGTCAGTCCCTTTTTTGTTTATATAGGTAACAATAAGCATCCTAATTAACAGAAGGAGAAATAAATTTTTACCTATATTTTTTCACTTTCAAGATTTATATATATTTTTTGGATTTTTATTTTCAGAGATTTTTTGTTCTTTTTCTTTATTTTTGAGATGGAAGTACGATACTGTAACTATGTACATGGGAAAGAGTAGAAATATATACACATTTTTTTTTGTATTTGGATTTTTCTTGATTTTTCTTTTTTAGCTTCTCTTTTTTTTTAATGATGCCTTATCAGTGAGGTGAAGTCACGGGTCCCACTTTGGGCATAGTCGAACCCCCCTTTTAAATGGTCGGGTCTGAGGGACTTTCAGCAGCCTTACCTAAACTGAAACATCAATCCCTTTGGGTTGAGTCAAACCTTTCTCCTTACCTTGGGTCATACGTTTGACGAAGTCGTTTCACAAAGACAATTCTGGTCGGGGCCCGATTTGAACTAGCATGAGCAGCCCAGAAAAGGGGATCAGGGAGAGTAACCAAGAGGGTTCCTCAAACATTAATTTTATCAGCCCATTCCAACAATTATTTTTCTTTTAAAACTCTTTTACTCACAACGCCCAAGGTGGGTTCGTCGTGCCCGTTTTTGCCCTCTTTTTACCCGTGGTGTCCTTTCGGGTTTTCACCTCGTCCATGGGTTTAGCTCTCTTATCCCAAGCACCCTTTCAAGTTCTCACCTGGTCCGCACAAACTCGCTGTTTTTACTCGTAGTGCCCTTTCGGGTTTTCACCATGTCCATCTTGCTTTGAGCCTGTATTTTTATTTTATTTTATCTTTATTTCTTTTATCGTTATTTTTCTTCAAAAGTCACGACATAGACGTCGATTCCATCATAGCTGGCTGGATGGGGTTCTGGTGTCGTCTCACAACTCGGCCCACGTTGACTTAACAAATGCTATGACTGCTTGTGAACCTACAAAGAGGGCTTTCTTCAGGGTGTAGCTTGGCCATGGGTTAGGTTAGGATTTTAAGGTATGCTGGGCTAAAAAGGATTTCTTTGATACGGCTTCAGTTTTTCACAACATACTTTCTCCCTTGGGAGATTTTACTGTACATGCCCCATGATTCTTCTACATTTTTTATTCTTTTTGTTTTATTTCAGGCAATCTCTTTTTGAGGTTTTACTTTTTCGATTTTTTTGGTTTTCTGATAGTAATTCTACTTCCTCTCTTTTTTTTTATATATGTACATACTTTTTCTTTTTCGGGGAAAGGGTTTATTGAAAGAAAAGGCCTAGACTCAAATGGGATAGCAAAGGATATCATCATTTTTAGGGATGCTTTTTTGGCTACTGTGCTTGGAATGATGGCCTCTTTTGAGTGATTCTTAAGCAGTCACGCATCTGTTTCTCCAATACTTACCTTATCGCAATAGACTAAGAGTAGAACCGTCGGATGTATCCAGCATTGATAGGCTTAGGAAGATGATCTCCGTCCATGGTGGCGAGGCGGATGACGTATCTCGGCAGCACTTCTCGGACGACGTACGGTCCTTCCCAGTTTGGCTTGAATTTCCCTCTTGGATCGGCATAGAGGGATGGGAAGATCTTCTTCAACACAGTGTCTCCTATCTTTAGATCTCGACCGTGGATACGTTTATTGTAAGCTCATGCGATTCGCCCCTGGTAAACTTGAGTATAACACAAGGCTAGGAGTCTCTTCTCGTCCAATAGATTTAATTGTTCGAAGCGGGATCTCTCCCTCTCTGCCTCGGGTAAGTCTGATTCCATGAGGATTCGGAGTGAGGGTACTTCAACCTTTACTGGTAGGACGACCTCAGTTCCATTCACAAGGGAGAATGTTGTTGCCCCTATAGCTGTACGGATCGACATTCTGTAGGCCCACAAAGCAAATGGCAATGTTTCGCTCTAATCTCGATAAGTGACGACCATCTTCTCTAGGATGCGGACGACCGTCTTGTTAGCAGCTTCTACGGCTCCATTAGTTTGAGGCCGATAAGGTGATGAGCGATGGTGCTTAATTTTGTATTGCTCACAGAAGGCTCGGATGCACTTATTCACAAAGTTTGTGTCGTTATCCGTGATGATGTCTCTGGGTACTTAAAATCGGCACACAATATTGTTTTTGAGAAACTTCTCGATGTGACTAGCCATGATGTTGGCATATGACGCGGCTTTTACCCACTTGCTGAAGTATTCAATGACGACGAGGATGAACCGATATCCGTTTGATGCTTTTGGATTAATCATTCCGATGACGTTAAGGCCCCAGGTAGCAAATAGCCAAGGAGTGGTCATGCAATGGAGATCGATGGCAGGAGCGTGTATTGGACTGGAATGTTCTTGACACTTGTAACATTTCTGAACATGTTTGCAGCAATCTGATTCCATAGTGGTCCAAAAACATCCCTGCCGTAGAATTTTCTTAGCAAACATGTGACCGCTGACGTGGGCTTCGCATACTCTCTCGTGGATCTCCTTCATGATATTGATCGCTTTACTTTTTGTAAGGCACCTGAGTAAGATGTTATTGTAGGATCGCTTGTAAAGGCATTCCCCACAAATGACGTAGCCTACTGCTAGACGTTGAATGGTTTGTTGGTCCGTCTTGGAAGTACCCTCAGGGAAAGTTAGTGTCTCGAGGAAATTCTTGATATCTGAGAACCAAGGTGGCTCATCATCAGACTTTGTAGGTTCCTCAATCTGGAGGCAGAAGGCCGGCTCATTCCTTTGCTCGATCATGATCGGTTTCATCTCCGCACCATATGGGATTTCTATCATTGATGCCAGCGTTGCTAGTGCATCGGCAAAGCGATTCCTTATCCGGGGGACATATGAGAATGTCACGTCTTGAAAGCAAGCTATCAGATCCTCGAGGTGCTCATAATAGGGGATCAGTTTCTCGTCTTTCGTCTTCCAGTCACCATTCGTTTGACATATAATTAACTACGAATCGCCAAACACTCGGAGGTGAGTTACATTTAGATCGAGAGCCGCCTGCAAACCAGCGACACAAGCTTCGTACTCAGCCATGTTGTTAGTGCAAGGGAAGTTGAGCTTGATAGAGACGGGTACGTGGGATCCTTTCGGCGAAATCAGAATGGTGCCAACTCCCTGACCTTCAGCATTTACTGCTCCGTCAAAGTGCATTGCCCAAGATTCCTATGTTTTTTCAGTATCGTCCTCCGTCATGAACAGGATGTCCTCATCGAGGAACTCAGTTCTCAAGGGTTCATAATCTGGCAAAGGATTGTCGGCAAGATGATCGGTGAGTGCTTGCCCCTTAGTCGACTTCTGAGTGACGTACGTGATGTCGAACTCAGGCAATAAAAGCTGCCATCGTGCGATTCATCCAGTGAGAGCCGGCTTCTTGAAGAGGTATTTCAACGGGTCCATTCGGGCCAAAAATAGAATGGCTTGGGATAGCAAGTAATGGCGGAGCCTCTAAGTAGCCCATACAAGAGCTAGGCATGCTTTCTCCATATGAGAATGGCGCGTCTCATAATCAGTAAACTTCTTGCTCAGATAGTAAATGGCCTGCTCTCTTCTTCCCGTCTCGTCATGCTGCCCTAAAACACATCCCATTGAAACTTTCGTCGTGGAGATATATATCAAGAGTGGATTCCCTGGCTTGGGTGGTACCAACACGGGTGGGTTAAGGAGGTAGCTTTTGATTTTATCGAATGCTGCCTGACAATCGTCGTTCCATTCAACGGGTGAGTTCTTCCTTAGCAGCTTGAAGATCGGCGTGCATATTAGAGTTAGCTGTGCAATGAACTGATTGATATATTATATTCTGCCTAAGAACCCTCTAACTTCTTTCTCAGTAGATGGTGGTGGCATTTCTGTGATCGCTTTAACTTTGACTGGGTCGACCTCGATCCCTCTCCTGCTGACGATGAATCCCAACAGTTTCCCGGACATAGCATCGAATGCGCACTTCTGTGGATTCAGACGTAACCTGTATTTCCTCAACCTCTCAAACAACTTCTGAAGGTTTACCAGATGATCGCTTCGCTCCAGTGACTTAGCTATCATATCATCGACATATACTTCAATCTCTCGGTGCATCATGTTGTGAAACAGCACAGTCATAGCTCTTTGGTACGCTGCCCTGGCATTCTTCAGTCTGAACGACATGGCTCTGTAGCAAAAGGTTCCCCACGGAGTGATAAACGTCGTCTTCTCTCGATCTGCCTCTGTCATTTTGATCTGGTTATATCCGGAGAATCCGTCCATGAAAGAAAGCATTTCGTGCCTGGCAGTATTATCGACCAAGATGTCGATGTGCGGCAATGGGAAATCGTCCTTCGGGCTAGCCCTGTTCAAATTGCAAAAATCGATACTCATGCGGACCTTTCCATCTTTCTTTGGCACATGTACAATATTGGCTAGCCACTGCGAGTATTTGGATACCATGAGAAACCCCGCGTCATATTGCTTGATGACCTCATCCTTGGCTTTCAGCATCCACTTGGGTCGGAGACGTCTCAGCTTTTGTTTAACCGGCTTCATATCAGGGTAGAGAGGCAACTCATGCTCGACCAAATCGGTGTGTAGACCAGGCAAGTCCTCGTATGACCAGGAAAAAATGTCTTGGTATGACCGGAGGAAATCGATCATGCTTTTTCTTTCTTTAGGAGACAGCGACGTTCCGATTTTGGTAATTCGGGGAATCTCCTCAGTCCCTAGATTAACATCCTCGGTTTCCTCGACAATAGGGGTAGGGCCATGCTCAAACTCAGCAAACCGGTCAAGGAGCTCATTGGGGAGCTCCTCCAAGGGGATATCCTCGTCCAGACTCGTAACTCCTACCTCTTCTCGTATTTCTACAGGAAAGGGGTCGATTTTGCGTGGGACGAGTACTTCTATTAAGATATCTTTTTGTGAGATTTTTTCTGAAAGTTTAAATGACAATATTTTTGGACTTCGTATTTTTTCAATGTTTTTGTAATTTTGTATTTTTTCAATGTTTTTGAGATTTTGTATTTTTCCAATGTTTTTGAGATTTTTGTTTTCTTCGAAGATGGACCCTTGGCAGCACGAGTCTGTGTATATACAAGGTATTGCCTGCCAATGACTTATCTCACTTTTTATAGGTTTTTTTTTTTGGGAAACGGGTGCCAAATGTTAGGCCACTCCCCTCTTCCAGGGTTTGGGGTAAAGATACCCAATTGCGTACCTAAGGGGCCGCTCCATTACCTGATTGGATGGAGGGGGCTGACTGATATGACTCATTGGAGTTAGCTTCCATCATATTGATCCCCATTTTGTCTAAGATGATGTCCTTAAACGTCAACACCGTTTTGTGGTGATTTACCACAGGGGTAGTTTGTTCAGGTACTGGTCGTCGTTCTTCAAAGAGGGATAACGTGGCCAAATCTATCTCCAGGCTAAGAAGGGTAATGTGGGGATGGGTGGGGTGAACTGGTGTTGTGGGCTTGTGTGGGGTTAATCAAGTTTCCCCCATTCCGATCAATCTTCACAACCCCGACACTCACAAATGAATTTTTGTTATGAGGCATGGGCCAAGGTTTCTCCTCTATGTGGATCCCCTGGCTTTTGCAGCTGCCATCGCACGGGTTTTCTCCTTAGCCTCTCGTACTTCTTCTGTGGGCTTGTAACGTAGCCCAAACCTGACTTTCTGTCCGCCTTTAGCTGTGACGGACTCCTTCCTTCCTTGTAATCTGGGCCTAAGACCCCTTCCTTTCTGATAGCCCCACTTTTGGAGCATAGCCACTGCCGCTATCATTCCCCCTCAGGTTCTTGGAATGATGCCCTCGATGGGCTCCAGGAGTATTGTCGACACCTCGTATTTGAAACTGTGGAGGTCGACGTCCTTAGCGGTGTGCGGCACATCCAGCACATTAGGCTTTTCAACGCTGTTGGTGGCCTTTTCTTTCTCACTGTGCCCCTCACCGATGATTGTGATGATCTTATGCTCTGATGCAAATTTGAGTTTCTGGTGCAATGTGGAGGGTATCGTTCCAACCTCATGTAGCCACGGGCACCCCAGTAGCAGATTAAATGAGGGTTTGATGTCCATCACTTGAAATAATATGGAGAAGGCCATTGGCCCAATTAATAGCTTAAGGTCAACTTCTCCCATTATTTCTCTTTATGTGTTATCGAAACCTCTAGCGCTAGTTCTCGTGGGTCTTAGCATGTAAGGATCTACCCCAATCTTGGTGGCGGTTCTCAGCGGACATATGTTCAACACAGACCCATTATCGATTTGAACCAAGGGGATTGCCATATTTTCGGACTCAACAACTATATTCAAAGATTTTGAGTGACTACCTCCTTCCTCAAGTAAATCAGCATCAGAAAATGAAATGGAATTTGGAGCCATCACTTGACCAATTATCTGCCCGACTTCATCCGGGCTAACCTATAGTGACACATGCGCATTCTTTAACGCCCCCATTAATGCTTGAAAATGGAGTGGGGACGTCATCAACAGTTCCCATACAGTAATATGGGCAGGCATTCTTCTTAGCTGAGTCTCCAGTATAGGTTCTCGACTCATTTTCTCGAAGGGGTTTACTGCGCTATCTTTCTTCTCCTCTGGTTGGGCTTGTGCTACTGTCGGTGTTTCTAACTGCTTTGAAATTTTCTCGGATCGGGTTACGAAGTCCACTGCCCCTTCTCTGTGGCTGCCAGCATTGATATTGTTTTGTTCATAACTCAGCGGGACCTGATGAGGATCATAGGTAGGTCCTGAAATCTGGAATGGTATAGTTGCTGGTATCAGAGGCACTTGCACTACGAGCTCAGGAGGTGTGGGCAACACTTGATTTACCTTGGTGATAGCTGGTTGGGTGGCAAAATTAGGCCAAATGGGAGTGGTGAAGCTTGTCAGTGGTGGCGCCCGTGGAAAAGGGGTAAGATTAGGCCATTGGTAGCTGGTGGGTGCCGGTGGGGGATGGGGGTAGGGGTGGGCCATTGGTAGCTGATGGGTGCTGGCAGGGGATTGGGGGTTTGATGGGCTACTAGGTAATTGACAGGGGTGGTGGTGTATGGTTGATATGCATTTATGTGCACATAATTGACTGGTGTGGGTGATGGAAAGTAAGCCCTAAGATCCAAGGGTTCAATTTGTGAAGTCGGGTTGGGGAAATAATCTGACAAATTTAGGGGTTCAATCACCCCAATATTCCTTTCTTCAACATATCTTGACAGTGGCGCCACATAGCTCTCCCGATCACTGATATAATCGGACAGGTCAAACTCAAATTCCTCCTCATTTTCCTCCACCATGCCGATGTTGGGTCTGGGACCTGCTCCTTCGGAAGGATGTGGGGGTAATGGCACCTGGTGGATATTTGCATGCTGGTTCACTTGCGAAGGTATTGGTGGAATGATTTTTCCGGCATCGATTAAATCTTGGATTGCGTGCTTCAATGGGAAGCAATGATCAATCGGGTGACTCGGGCCTTGATGAAAATTGTAGTGGGTATTCGGGTCATAGTTCTTTGGGATTGGGTGGGGAGGAGGTTACGGTTGGCGAATAGTAACTAATCCATTTTCTATTAATAAGGGCAAAAGTACACTTAGTGATTGCCCCAAGGGTGTGAACACTCGGTCGTAACGGGCTCTCCTTTGCTTTGGAGTTATCTGCATTCCTTGACCGTTCCCCGCTCTCTGTATCTGCTCAGTTCTGACCGGTGCTAGCTGGGCCGCTTGGAATTGGAGTGGGGTTATATTATTGTTGGGCCTGGCATTGACAATGTTTTGGATATCGGCCCCGGTTCTCTTATCATTCCTTTATTCTGAAAACCTTCTAACCCCACTGGCTCCACTTGGTATATTTTTGTTCGGGCGCCCCTCCCTGATGGCATCTTCACAGTGGTTGACGTTCCTCACCAGGTCAGCAAAACAAGACTGCTACTGGTACACCAAGAAATCTGAGACCACTGGTAGAGTATTCTTGGAAATCATTTCGATCTGCTCATCGTCAGGTATCCTATTACTGACCTGAGCCACTAGTGCTCTCTACAGCCCCAAGTAGTTGTTAAAGGTCTCATTCGGGTTCTGCTTTAACCGGGCCAAGTCGGACTTACGCGGCTTGATGTCAATATTATAGACATATTGCTCTTGGAACAAGTGCGTTAAGTCCTTCCATATTTTCATCATAGCTGGCTCCAAAGACGTAAACCACCTCAAGGCCGAACCAGTCAGACTCTTTTGAAAGGCCTTTATCAACAGTCATTCGTCCCCTCCATATTGGCACATGTCCTCGCAGTAGGACTTGAGGTGTGCAATAGGATT
Organism: Chloranthus sessilifolius; assembly: GCA_021018995.1. Lineage (NCBI taxonomy): Eukaryota > Viridiplantae > Streptophyta > Magnoliopsida > Chloranthales > Chloranthaceae > Chloranthus > Chloranthus sessilifolius. Next base: position 114,794,133 of record CM037591.1, on the reverse strand, counting down.
GCCAGTGCCGTTGTACTTGTCAAAAGCCGGCATTTTAAATTTGGGAGGCAAGGGGACCTCAACAAATAAACATAAATCTGTGAAGTCCGTGACGTGGATTTTAGCAGCACCCATTTTCATCAACTGCTTTTGTATCTTGTCTAACTCTTCTTTCAGCAACTCTGACTCCTTAGATATGGGGGCCGCTTTCTCGGCAGTTGGTTGGATTTCACTTTGTGCTACCAGGGGGTGGGAAATGATTGGGGGAGGGTAAAGGCTGGTCAATGCCCCAGCATAGGCCCCATTGTTCCTAATCTCATCCTCTTCATACTGCTGGTCGGCATAGTGTGCAGTAAGGGTGGGATTCTCATGCTGGTGTTGCATGGACTGGGTGGGAATGACATGAGTAGGGATTGGGTGAGCCCATTGGGAACGAGGGAAAGTTTGTTGGGTGATGGGATGAGTGGAAGTTAGATTTTGGAATGGGGCCTGACGAGGTCATTGGGCATGGAAGGTTTGAAGCTGACTTTGGGATGTAGGGATATGGGTGGATTAGGGTTGATGTAAGGCATGGTTTTCAGCTGGGTATAAGGGTTGTGAGTGGGTGAAATTTTGGAGAAATTGTGAAGGGTATGGGTGTAAGGTTCCAAGGTTTTGGGCCATGAAGCCTTGGGAGGGTTGGGCCATGAAACTTTGGTCATTATAGGTTTGGGCCATGGGCCCTTGATGGGTTTGGGTCATTGGTGGGTTTAGGCTATGGGCCCTTGATGGGTTTAGGCCATGGGCCCTGGTGGGTATGGGCCATGAGCCCTTGATGGGTCTGGCCCATTTTCCCTTGATAGGTATGGGCTATGGGGTTTTGGGCCATGAGGTCTTGAGGTATGTGGGGAATGAAGGTTTGGGCCATGGGGCCATGGGGCATGTGGGAAATGGGGGTTTGGGCCATGGGGCCTTGAGACAAGTGGGGAATGGAGGTTTAGATGGTGTGGATTATGGGGGATTGATGGGGGTCATGGGGGAATGAGCCATGGAGACTTGATAAAGTCTCGGATGAGTTCATGGGTGTGGGGTATGGATGAGTGGAGATGTGTTGGGAGACCTTCCACCTATTGTAGGTTTGGACCATCTCTTCCATCATGGCCATGGAAGGAGGATCGGTTGGGGATGGGTTGTTTGAGGTTTGGAGGGGTATGGATGGAGTGGATGTGCAGGGTAAATTGGGCATGGTTTCGGTAAAATCAGGCATGACCCGAGTAGGGGATGGGATATGGGGTGGATTGGAGGAATGAGGTGGGGCATTGGAAAAGGGGGGTTGGTTGGGTATGTATAGGGATGATGAAGGGTAAAGTGTGGGTGTTGGGGAAAAAATGGGCATGGAGCTTATAAAAATGGGCATGACCTGGGTAGATGGGTCGATGTGTGGGGGGTTGGATAGGGCGGAAGTGATATATGTGAATGAGGGGGGATCGGGTCTAGAGGGGGAAGATAGGAAATGGAGTATGGATGTGGATGGGGACAATCGGGTTGGGCTTGGAATGGATGTGGGTGGAAGATGGGGTTGATTTGGCATGGATGTGGATGGAAAGTGGGATGGGTTTGGCATGGATATGGGAGGGAAAATGGGCATGGTTTGGGCAAAAGATAGGGAATTGGGGGGTGGATTTTGGATAACTTGGGAAGCGGTGGATGAAAAAATAGGGGCGCCAAAGGGGCCGAAAATGGCGAAGGGCGATTGGGTGAGGGGGGTGGAATTGGAGGCTTCTTCGGTGTGGGAATGGGTTGGAGAATGTGGTGGGGATGAATCGGGATCGGCGTATGCCAGGTCCACGGCCCACGACATGTCTCGGTATCGAGTTGGGTACGAGTGCCTCGGATGGGGCCCGTAAAGCTTCCTCCTTCTTCCCTTACGGGATGACGGAGGGTATGATGATGCCTTTGTGCCGACACCAATCAAGACTCTTTTTTTATTTTTAAATTTTAAATTTTTATTTTTTTGGATTTTTACAAGTGAAAAAGAAATGAGGGTTTTGGGGTCTTTTCGAATTCCCTTCTCGGGTGGTTTTCGTACCCTAAATAGGTCCCGCGGTAATGGCTCCGAAGCGCTTCAGAAGAATCAAAGGGAAAACCCTTGATCTATTGAAGGCACGAAAACCAATGCAAACAACCCGATCCCCTGAAATGAATAGAAAGAAGTCATCTTCTTTTGACCGGCGAGGGCATATTGAGCGTTGGAAATTGCAGGGCCTAAACAGAGGCACTAAACACATTGATCAGGGAGTCCGGGGAGTGAAAATAGGCCTCAGATCCAAACTGGGCTGCTCAGAACCACACTGGCGCAACTAATAGTGGCGCCAGAGCAAAAACCACAGATTTAAAGCTGGCGCAACTAATAGTTGCGCCAGTGTACTGTTGGGGAATTTTGCATTGGTGCAACTAATAGTTGCGCCAGAGCAATATGGCTCTCCAGTTTGCTTGACAGCAGCAAACTCAGTCCGGAATTGGTCTCTAAACTGGCTTTTTGTGGAAGTTGGGCTTCCGGGAACTGACTGATTATGTGATCCGCTCTCTTTCTCATCGAACCTAAGGGTTTAAGGCCAAATTGGGTTCATTATCGCTCTCTTTTTTCCTGGGCTTTAAGCTTGGAATGAGAAGGTGACCCACCCGATATACCTCAAGTGCAAGAACTTTTCTTAGGTACTAGGTGGGCTGGGACTTTTCCGGATCATCACCACTAGGGGTTGCCGCCGTACTAAGACCCGAGTGGTTGTATGTGTGCCTAAATAATCCAACCCTTTAAAAATCTACCCTGCAAAAATCAAATTAAATCCCCTTTGTTGGTTCAATTTTATTTTTCACTTTTAAAGAATTTTTCTTAAGTTCAAAGACTGAGGGTGATGATCCTGTGCTGCCTCTATGGGCCGGCGTCCACTGTTGGAATATGGTTGCGGAATTAAAAGCGCAAGTAGGCTCGCCAAACGGCTATGACACTTAAAATGACGGAAATATAAAGAAATTAAATGACAATGTACAAGTAGACTAGCCAATCGGCTAAGGTGCTTGAAATGACGGAAATGTAAAGAAATTGAATGACGGTGCGCAAGTAGGCCCGCTAAATAGCTAAGGCTCATAAATGACGTAAAAGTAGGGGTAAGTAAAATGACTTAATTGGAGGGGTGAGTAAAAATAAAATATAGCAATAAAAGGTTAGTAAAATAAAAAATAAAGGGGCCAAGTTCAAGGGGAAGCTCTACTAGCTACTCCCCAGCAGAGTCGCCATCTGTGCAACCGTGGGATTTTTGACGATCTCGTTGCGGCGATGCGCTCGCTAACAAAAATATAGAGTCGCCACCCGAAGCTTTTGGTGTCTCGGGAAACCTAGATCATTTTTATAAGCGCCGAAGTGCCACAAATATAACTCTGAATCCGGTCCACACCGAAGGTTCTTGGGTAGGGGCTTCGGTTATCGATTGGGAAGGTGTTAGGCACCCAATCAACCCGTTAAATGCGGTCTCTACTTATGATCAAAACAAAAATAATAGAAAAGAAAAGAAAAAGGCTTCCTCTTGCCCAAAAGGGCTTAAAATCCTATTTGTGCCCGTCTTTTCCTATCGAAAATTCGGCGGCGTAACGGCACAAATGGGAGGATGAGAGAAAAGGTAGAGGAATAGAGGGGAGAGCCGGAGCTCTTGGGCCCTTGTTGCACCTTGAGGAGCCTTGCGTTGGCTTGCTTTGATGAGCTTTTGAAGGCTTGAATGGTGGGAAATGGGGTTTTAACTCCTATGGCTTGCTAGCTAAGGGGTAGAGTGAGGAGTCTAGGGGGTAGCACACACCTAGACTAAGGGTTTTGGATGCAAGATTAAACTTGAAATAAGGTTGGGAGATTCTGGAATTTTAGGTGAAAATGGGGCACAAAAGGGAGGAAGAACTTCTCACTTTGAGCTATTTCTCTCTTAAGTAAATTTCTCAACCCTTTAACCTAAGGTGAGGGGGGCTCTATTTGTAGGAAAAGGGTAGGTTAGGAGGCTACTTAGGTGCTAATTGGGGGTTAGCAATTATATAATCTCTAATCTAAGGTTTCCTAGGATTTTGAGAGCTTGGAAATGTGTGAGGTGGTTTTAATGGTGGATGATAGGTTGGTGTTTCAAATCACTTAAGGGTTGCAAAGAGGCACTAAAAGGGTGCCACAGGACTATCAAAACACACCCCAAAGGCCCATGTGGTCAACAGGTCAAACCCCATTCCCAAAATTCGAGGCAAAGTTGCATAGTCACTGTTCATATGCCTGGTGCAACTAATAGTTGTGCCAAGCATATGTACAGTAAAATAGTGCAGTTGAGAGGGTTTTTGGGAAGTTGGAAGCCCGCGGGAGACCCACTTAAGTGTGGCGCAACTATTTGTTGCGCCAAGCCAAAATCTTGCAAAACTGCTCGATTTTCAAATCGCCATAATGTTTGCTATATAACTCCGATTGAGGCGATGTTTGGCTTATTCGAAAGCTAGGGAAGTCCTCTTTCCAATGGTATATGACTTGATAGTAGTAGAAGACCTCAGCTACTCCTGGTGCACCACTCGTCATCCATTGCCTGAGAAGGTTAGGTTTAGGGTTCGAAAGGGGTTCTAAGGGTCGGGATTGGTTTCTAAAGGTTCAAGGTAAATTCTAAGGGATTTGGGATGATTCCTAAGGGTTTGGGAAGGTATCTACGGGTACCATACATGCCATCAAAATCTTGGAAGTGCGCCTGTAAACAACAAATTTGCATAGGATATAAATCTAACACAAATCAATCATAACAAATTTTCCCTCGCTAGGAGAGGGTTTTATTAAAATGGCGGACCTTACACTTCCGGGTATCGCAGTCGATTCCCCGTTAATTATATCAAAATTGAATACCTCTGATTAAAAGCTACTAAAAAATAATAACGTAATTACATCTCTGAAATAAATAAAACTAAGATTCTAATTCTAAGTCTTCATTGACATCTTCAATCCGTCATGAGATAGATGGATAGCAGACTATCTTCATCGGAGATCTGAGAAATATGAAATAGGGGACGACGGATGGGAGAACCCCTCCAAAAGCCGGGTCCATTTGATCGAAAAGTACGAGTCATTACTGAAGCAAGAAACTCGTGGACGAGTCTTAAAATGAATTCTTGTTCTCTGGTCTCAAAGATGACTTCGAATACCAAATCCATTTTTTGGGCAACTGATTATCAGAAGAATTATCACTTTCAGTGATAAAGTGTCTAATCATGAGTTAGATATCATCAAATTCCTTAATTTGATGATCATAGATGATTTTATAATAATTTTACCATCGGATTTGATCAATATCTTAAGATTTGGTCAATACATAGTAAATCCACCATTGGATCTCATTACGATCTCACATTATGATCGTTTGACTAGAAGTCAATGATTCCACCATTGGATTTGATCAAAATCACAAGATCTTATCAATATGTAATAAATCCACCGTTGGATCTCATTACGATCTCACATTATGATCGTTTGATAAAAAGTCAATGATTCCACCGTTAGATTTGACCATAATCACAAGATCTAATCAACATGTAATAAATTCACCGTTGGATCTCATTACGATCTCACATTATGATCGTTTGACTAGAAGTCAATGATTCCACTGTTGGATTTGATCATAATCACAAGATCTGGTCAATATACAATAAATCCACCGTTGGATCTCATTACGATCTCATGTTATGATCGTTTGACTAAAAGTCAATGATTCCACCGTTGGATTTGACCATAATCACAAGATCTGATCAATATGTAATAAATTCACCGTTGGATCTCATTACGATCTCACATTATGATCGTTTGACTAGAAGTCAATGATTCCACCGTTGGATTTGACCATAATCACAAGATCTGGTCAATATACAATAAATCCACCGTTGGATCTCATTACGATCTCACATTATTATCGTTTGACTAAAAGTCAACGAGTCCACTGTGAAAGAATTTCCGATCTCGAGGTTAAGGTCCAAACCCTCATTTGAGGGAGTGATGATCTGAACCGCGAGGGAAACTCTAATTATCGTCGGTGGATATTTTGGGTATTATAGCCCGAAATCATTCTTCGGGTTCGTGATTGCAACCCGTATGAGCATTGAATTTGTGGTCGCAATTCGAGTGTACTAGGAGTTATGCCCAGGGTCGTACCCACGTGGCTTAACTATTTCTAAGTACGCAAGAGATTGGGTACGAGTCGTAACACGTAATCCCAAATTGTAACCATAAATCCCGCTTAGGAGGAGCCGTAGCTCTTATCCTAAGCGTATCTCCTTTAGGTAAGGACCGTAGCCCTTATCCTAAAAGTCTTAATCCTAACTTACTCCTCCGGTCCACTTTAAAAGAAAATAAAAAAAAGAAGAAAAGAATAGTTAGAATCTCGGAGATCACCCTAAAGTCTTTTTAGAAGAGTCGGAGATATTTTCGGCAGAGCTTTCGTCTCAGAATTTTCGGATCCCTTACAATGAGGACGGGTCTGCTATTTATAGATTTGTGGTAGCGGTTATAGAAGTTACGATCTTACGGTTCCGTAAGGTTTTCATGAAATGAACGGTTGAGAGAGCTGTGTAAGTTTTTATCTTCACGCGGATTGAGAAGATTCTTCTCACGTACGTCATTCTTTTCTCGTAACCGTCTAGGTGGATAAATATTTTTCTATCTACCTAGGGTGGATAAATATTTTTTCTATCCACCTAGGGTGGATGAGTATATTTCTATCCACCTAGGGTGGATGAGTATATTTCTATCCACCTAGGGTGGATAAGTATTATTCTAGCCATCTAGGTGACTACGTATATTTTCTAGCCACCTAGATGGATAAGTATATTTCTATCCACCTAGGGTGGATAAATATTTTTTTCTATCCACCTAGGGTGGATAAGTATTTTTTTAGCCACCTAGGTGACTACGTATATTTTCTAGTCACCTAGGTGGATAAGTATATTTCTATCCACCTAGGGTGGATAAGTATTTTTTCTATCCACCTAAGGTGGATGAGTATATTTCTATCCACTTAGGGTGGATAAGTATTTTTCTAGCCACCTAGGTGACTACATATATTTTCTAGCCACCTAGGTGGATAAGTATATTTTTATCCACCTAGGGTGGATAAGTATTTTTTCTATCCACCTAGGGTGGATGAGTATATTTCTATCCACCTAGGGTGGATGAGTATTTTTTCTATCCACCTAGGGTGGATGAGTATATTTCTATCCACCTAGGGTGGATAAGTATTTTTCTAGCCACCTAGGTGACTACGTATATTTTCTAGCCACTTAGGTGGATGAGTATATTTCTATTCACCTAAGGTGGATGAGTATTTTTTCTATCCACCTAGGGTGGATGAGTATATTTCTAACCACCTAGGGTGGATGAGTATTTTTTCTATCCACGTAGGGTGGATGGGTATATTTCTATCCACCTAGGGTGGATGAGTATTTTTCTATCCACCTCGGGTGGATAAGTATTTTTCTAGCCACCTAAGTGACTAAATGTTTTTTCCTAGCCACCTAGGTGGCTACGTATATTTTTTCTAGTGGCTAAGCATAGCTTAGGACTTTAAATCCTATTTAGATTAGGATTTGTTAAAAAAAACTATAAATAGTCTCTTTCCCTAATTCCTTCTATCTGACTTTTAAGGCTAAGTGGAAGAAAAAAAGGGTTCTCAATTCCAAAATTTTCGAGTCAACAGCGCCTCTCTCGAAATGTGTTTCGATTGGGCCTTGGGCCAAATTTGGGTGTTTACAGTCGGGTTAAGGAAAATTTGGTCGCCTAAGCTCGAGTTAAGCTCCATTATGTGAAAGATTGAAAAGAAAATCAATCTCCATCTTCTGGTTCACATTAGTTAATGATTTTTCTAATGTAGTGAACTTAGAGATCTGGTTGATATAATTAGAGCTATCCTTTAAAGGAAAGACTTGGTATTTGAAAGACTTAGGCCAACTGGAAACTTCATCTTAGGTATCGGATTTGAAGGTCATGATCTAAAGATGTTTAATGCAAAAGATTGGTATAAAATAAAATCTCTATTATATGATTCAAAGCAGTCAAATATGGATTGAGATGATGACCATTTATTGTGTTAAGTCATATGATAGAGATCGAAGATCTTTAGAATGTGACATTTAAATCAGACAAATTCGATGGTGTCTCCACATTTATATTAACATGTGCAATGCACGTGCACTTTTACTAGTAATAATAAAAGGAAGCAAATTTTACAATTATATGCATGTTTTCCCACATTAAGTTGCTTGTGAATTGGTATTTCTTAGAAGTGACTGAAATTGTCTGCAATGAACTTTTCCAATAGTTCGTTACATACAATGCGCCGTAGTCACAAAGTTAGGAGTCAGCAATAAATTGCAAGGGTCTAACCATCTAAGTTGGAAAAAATTTGTAAAATCGGTCAAAGTCATAAAAATTGGGGAAATAAAATAAATTTAGAAAAATATAACAAATTTAGAAAATATATTTTAAGTTAAAATAATAGTTTTAATGAATAAAATAGTACAAAATAGGCAAAAAGAAGAAGAGCAGTGAATTCTGAGACAAACAGGCAGCAGAGATGGCGATAACCCTAAAGTTTTTTTTTCCATTTTAGGTTAAATGAAAAAAATAAAATCAGACAACATCATAAAATCGTTGATTGATCGGCGATGTATTACGGATGACAACAAGTTGCTGACTTTTTCGATCGTTTGAAAAAATTGGAGACTTTTATGACTATGCAATGCGCCCAGTCTTTTCATCTGAGGAGTGCGTGGACCTTAAGAGTTGAGACATACTGAATTGGAGAGGATAAAAATCCGGACTTATTCAAAGTCAATGCACAGCTGACAAGAGATACAGACCTGAAAGAGCATAAAAATCCAAACATCTATCCAATCAATGCACATTGCACAACTGATAAGAAGCTGGCTCGTTGTTTAGGATGAGTCTCCAATGTGCCCTTAAGTGCACTTGGCACGTTGTAGAGAAACTCAAAAGCACCAAATCTATTTGTGGCTCTCACTTCCATTAAAATCTGTTGTTGGTCCACTTGTCAACATCTTCAACTCTGATTTGAAAAGCTGTAACTACTGTGAAAGTGGGGAATGTGTCTTCCGGCCTGTGGTCGAATTTGTCATCCATGATCCATCTACCACCCTTAAATTCCTTAAATAATGGTGTAGATTCGAGAGTACTCTCAAAATAAAGGAAAATGGTAATGAGCAGACCTCCAATAGCAGACCAACAACGGATTGCTTATATGGCGCGATGCAAGTGGCTGGCCCAACCTGCATTGCTGGGACCTACTGCGCTTGCATCGCGCCATATAAGCGGTCCATGCAATGGTCTGCTGTTTGCGGTCCGCCATATATCAGTGTCCCAAAATAAAATCTGACTCTGTAACTGTGGGTAATGACTGGTAAATTGCTACTAATGCTTTGCTTCTGCATAATTTAGTGATCTCTCCCGCAACTATATTAATGGATCCATTCCTGCTGCATGGGGGACCCTTTCTCTCACCAATATGTAAGTTCTCCCCTTCTTGGCAGAATATAGTTGAAGTGCTTTAATCCAGTAGCATAACTGACCTTGTTTCTTCTACATGGCAGATCCTTGCTGGGAAACCGTATCTCTGGTCAAATCCCAAGGGAGCTCGGAAACATCACGACTCTTATGGAATTGTATGTTTGACCTTCGCAAATTCTCGTTTGGATATATGAAAAAGAAAATGTTATATTAATGCAAATTGGCTATTTGCAGGGTCTTGGAATCTAACAGTCTTGACGGCCCTATTCCTTCGGAGCTTGGTAACTTGACCAGATTATCAAGACTGTAAGTCATTCTTCATTTTCCACAATTTTTTTCTTTTTTAGATTATTTTTTTGTGCATATCTTCGTTGCATGATGATAATGCTGTAATTGATTCCGTTGGAAAACTCACATTTCTTGGCAAAAAAAATCCATAAAAGAAGACAAGTATAGAAAGTTATTTTATTTTATTTATTGTTTGTTTGGTTAATTCTATTAATTTTAACAAAATGGAACATTTTTATAAACATTTTTAATCTATGCCAGACCAAGGTACTAGCTCGGTTTCAGTTTCTGGTATCCATCCATTCTTGGTACCGATATGTATCAGCCGATATTGATACGATATCACCAATATCCTATTTCAAAAGAATTCAAAAATAAATAAAAAAGATGATCTTATCAGCTGATACAGAGACACTGTTGGCCGATATCGATACCAGTGTCGGGCTGGTATTGCTATCGGTTTCTGGCGAACTCGATACATAGTGGTATCTGCCGATACTTGATACCATGTGCCAGTCCAATTTTGTGAATAAACAAGGTACCTAAGAGCATTGCCTCATTACATTGATCTGATCTGCTCGTCTGATAAACATTATAACTTGTAGATTTTATTAGAGTTTCGCATTAATCTAGTACAGACGTTTACTAGAGTTTCACTTTGCTAGAGTTGATATTATTCTAGATTTTTGTGATTGTGCATCCAAATGGTTCCTAAGAGCATTGCCTCATTATCCCTGATCTGCTTGTCTGATAACCATTATACCTTTAATCGAGTAATCTAGTACAGACATTTACTAGAGTAGCTCATTGCTAGAGTTGATATACTTCTACATTTTTTGTGATTGTGAATCCAAACAGTACCTAAGAGCATTGCCTCATTACATCCATTTGATCTGCTTGCCTGATAATCATGATAACTTGTAAATATTATTGGAGTTTTACAGTAATCTAGCACAAAAAGTTACTAGAGTTTCTCATTAATCTGATAGGGGGGCCAAAAATCTGAAATATATAAACATGATAAAGAATGAAAAACTCTCCTAAGTACACTATATTAAAGAATATTTAGGATAAGATTAAATTGGTTACATTGCTTTGATTAGAATAAGATTATATTTAGAAGTTAAGCATGATTAGGATTATAATTGTAATCTCGTCTATAGCAGGCGAGTACATAGATTAATGAAAGTACATCCAAGATTTAGCACAACACAGTCTCTCTCTCTCACATTGTCATCCTCCTGTCTTCGTAAAAATTTATATGGTATCAGAGCCCTAGTTCCTCACGCCTTGCTAATCCTTCAACTTTTTCTTTCTATTTCAATATTTTAAAAAACAGCAGCGCCAATAGTTCAGACATCCTACCCTAACGTACCAATCCTTTAATGCTTTGGGAACATCATCCACTGACCGAACCATCTCTCACAAACACCCTACCAATACTGTGCATCACTCATTCCCAATACCTTATCTTATGATCAGGCAGCTGCTGTTTCACAGCAGCTTCACCGACACATCTCAATCCATGTAACCAAAAATCCCATGCGATCTTTACTGTCTCACACCCAAGTGAACACCACAGTCCACTCATCTAATGCCAATCATCACAGCATAATCATTCAACCCAACCTAACAAAACCTATCCCTCACAATTCTCCCAACCATTGACTAGTCCCCATCGTCCTTGTAATCCTATAGGGAAAAAAAAAACCTCTATTTGATTGTCCAAAAAAAAAATATTCCTGCTAACCAACTTCTCCCTCAACTTCACAGCCCTAGGATCTCCTCATCATTTCATTAAAGGCGTCTCCAACTTGAGATACGCCGCACTTTCCATCTTTGGTTGCTTCTAGGAGGATTTCATAGACTCTAAGATGAGCAGGATGTGACTGATGGACCACAGACAAGCAATGACCATCATCAAGCACGATCAGACGTTTTTGGCCGGTTATCAACAATACCATTATGAAGATCAACAGCTTATCTTTTTTGTAACTAATTGCACGTTCCTTCTTCAAAGGGACATGTGATTGAGGGAGGGTTTTAGAGTACATTTTGGAATTGTGGTTAGGAGTGTTTGAGTTTGATCAGGTTTCAATTCAGTTGTAATATCGCTTATAGATAGATGCAAATCAATTAATGAAATCACATTTAGATTCCTCACAATGTAGTTTCATAGCCTCTCATGGCTTCTCTCTTTCTTCCTCTCTCTGTTTCCTCTGTAAGCTTTTCATGGTATCGGAGCCCTAGTTGCTCATGCCTTTCGATTAAGGATGACCACCACACAGCCCTCTTGCACCCGTCTGCCATTTGCTCAGCAACCACCATGCTAACTATTCGTCAGCTAATTGTGTACAACTTTTGTTGCAGCCAATATCATCCTGTCCCCTTAGCTCCTTAGAGCCAATTCCAAACAGAAATCTGCCTTTGCTTCATGTCCATGCTACAGTGTGTAACTTGACAACATTCATGTCTAAGTTACCAAAGCACTTCAACAAGTTTTCCAGAAAATTGGTCCACTTGAAGATATATGCAAGATCATTAGGAAGGCAAGTCTTTTTTGGGTTTCATGGAGTACTTCAATTGCATATCAGCTGCTGCTATTTTGACTACTAATGGTGACATCTGTTTGGTGAGCAGTCAAAATATTCTCACTTTGACCACCCAATCTTCTCAAGCTTCCCATGCATCTACCCATCTCCACATCAAATACCCCTCTAGTTAGGGCTGCAACAGAGCCGAGCTAGCTCGACAGCTCGGCTCAGCCCGAAAATGAGAGCTTCTCCTCTCTTAAGCTCGGCTCAAGAGCCAGAGCAGAGCTTTTTATTTAAAGCACTGTTGAAGTAGAGCTGAGCTAGTAAAACTCGGCTCGGCTTCATTAATAGTATATAATACTTTTATATGATAAAATATATTATATATAATTTTGAAAGTTTTTTCTTTCTTTTTTCCCCTTATAATAAGATTCATCTAATGGTTACTTTATAATGGATAGATATGTAATCAACACATAATCCTTATGATCCTCTATTGAAGTTTGCGCTTTCTTTCTCCTTCTCTCTATCTCTCTCTATCTCTCTGTGCAACCATTAAAGTGTTTTCTCACTCGTCTCAATGAACAACAACTAGCATGGAAATTAACCAATCAATCAACACCTACGACCAACACCTATGCTCTTAATCAATATTTAGCACATTAAATTTAAACACTTTTTTACTTTTCAAAATTTAAACACCTTTTTCTCCAATCGATCCATTAAATCCAAAAGGACTAAGGGTTTAAAAGATGTTAGGGCTTTCATTTATAATTTTATTAAATCTTTCATCTATTAAAAAAAGATGATATTGTTTAAAATAACATTAGGAAAAAAATTTATAATAAAACTTATTTAGCTCGAAGCTCGGCTCAGCCCGACTCAAGCTCGATAGAGCCGAGCTAGAGCTCAGATTTTTTAGGCTCGAAGGGCCTAGAACCAAGTTCCAGCTTGGTTGCAGCCCTACCTCCAACTATAATAAATTCTCTCGAAACCTCTCTTCATCGTTTTTGCTTAAAAAAAATCATCTTCATCATTGTAGCTAAAAAAAATCTATTACTTATTTGGGTACCCCTGTTTGCACCCGCACATTCTCTGGAAGCTTCCACGTCCCAGAGCCCTTGAAAGCCATTGATTGCTTCGGATCAGATGATGGAGATTGTGTTTGACTCTGATCTTCCACACAATAGATTTTGAGATCATGACGCACCTATCAGACGGTCAATTTTTTATTCCATGTGTCACAAATCTCGATGTTGGAGATCGTGTTTTACTCCGATCTTCGACACAATAGATCTTGAGATCATGTCGCACCTATCAAGCAATCTATTTTTTATTCCATGTGTCACAGATCCCCAAAAAATGGCCCTAAATTCACGTTTAAGCTTAATGTGTGATATGATTCAAGAGACATTTTTGGGGATCTGTGACACATGGAATAAAAAATTGACAGTCTACTACGTGCGCCATGATCTCAAGATCTATTGTGTGAAAGATTGGGGTGAAAAACGATCTCCATCATCTGATTCGAAGAAATCAATCGTTTTCAAGGGGTATGGGACGTAGGGGCTTTAAGAGAATGAGTGGGCGCAAACAGAGGTACCATACTTATATTAGGGTTTTTTTTTATTTCAATCCCTCTCCCATCCTCATCTTCCCAGCCAGCCAAAGTTGTGTCGCATGATCCGTTTTGGTTGCTTCTGGGAGAGATTATGATAGACGTTCTCTAGTGAGCCACCGGGCTCCGAAAGACTCCAAGACGAGCGGGATGCGAAAATGATGGACTTCCCGGACAGGCGATGACCATCATGAAGCACGATTGAATGTGCTTGACCATTATCAACTACATCAGTATGAAGATCAAGGGCTTATCCTTTTTGTAACCAATCACATGCTCCTCAAAGGGACATGTGATTGTGAGAATATTCAGGAGAAGATTAAATTGGTTACATTGATTATTAGATTAGGATTATATTTAGAAGTCGAGGACGATTAAGATTCTCCTTCTAACCTCATCTATAATAGGCGAGTACTCTTATCAATGAAAGTGCGTCCAAGATTTAGCACAATGTAGTATCCTGTCTCTTTCTCTCTCATCGAATTCTTCCTCTCTTAAAAGTTTGCAAAATAACACCAGCAATTACAAATGAATTTGAATGGAACAACGATAACAAAGATGCACTAAATGAGTAAACATTATGGTCCCAATGGCCATGTTAATGGAAAATCACAAGAAAATGTTAATAAAAAATATTGTTGTTATTTATTTATTTTATTGTTTGCAATATTCTTTGATCTGTTGTCAATCCATAATAAACAGCCTTTTTTTTCCTCCTGCAGCCTTCTTTCTGGGAATAACTTTAGAGGGGAGTTGCCCATGACATTGGGCAATCTGGCTAACTTGACAGATTTGTACGTTGATCCTACTTAATACCTCCATTTATCTTTTTACCAAAAGAATAAACTCTCACGTTTGGTTCCTAATTGCAGTAGGATAGATGGGAATGATATATCTGGGAGGATTCCTGATTTCATTGGCAACTGGACACGACTCCAAAGATTGTAAGTGCTAGATATATTTTATTTGTTGTGCATCTGTAGTTTTTAGAGTACAAATATAACTATGCAAAGGCTTTTTTATGAACTGCGGTTGAAATAAATTGCAGAGACATGCAAGGCACTCTTCTGGAGGGGCCAATTCCATCCAACATCCGTTTGTTGCGAAGCTTAACTGAACTGTGAGAGCACCTTCCCCGTTATTTTCAACGATTCGAATTGTTTTCCTTTTAGTTTCTAAACTACGAGGGTAGGAGAAAGATATGTAGTCTTAGTTATTGGATTTGGCACTGGCATGTTCTTATTTTCAGGAGGATATCTGACTTGAATGGACCGAGTACAGGTTTCCCTGATCTACAGAATTTGACAAACTTTCAGAGATTGTGAGTTGAATGGTTATATTTCTGTATGTGATATTTGCATATAAATGTATCGTAGCATATTAATGTTTGTTGTTTTGTTCTCTAGAAAAGTTCATCGGTTTCCTCATATGATGCAGGGTACTTAGAAACTGCTCAATTTCAGGAGTTATCCCAGAATATCTTTGGAATATGGTGGGCATAAGAACCTTGTAAGTTGCTCTGAATAAATCCTTCAGAGATTCTCTAGAAAGTACTTGTTGAGAAACACAAACTCAAAATTTTCTAAGGTCTATTATTTTTGTGTAGATACTAAACTTTTCTTAGTTTAGTATCACAGTCATGATGTAGTGTCCTATGTACTTAGAAGCTCTAATCTTTTGGAATCCTCTGGAGTTTCTAATGATTAAACATTTGAATTTCTTATCTTTTGTTACTTTTCATGGTATTTGACCTAGAATTTCTCTTTTGTATTTTTTGTATCTCTTTGGAAGATGAAAATGCAATTTGAACTGATCTACGATCAACATATACTGAACTGAATTTTTCTTCTTAATTGTTTGTCTTGCGTGTCACGATCTGCCAATCAGAAAAGAAAAAAAAATACAATTTCCATGCTTCGGTCTTCCCAAGTTAGAACATCGTTTTGGTACGATTTTGTCTCTGATCTGAAATATTCTTTAAAGTTTGATTAATAACCTCTGGCTGGGACATCTTGACTAGATTCAAGTTTGGATAGGATATTTGAGACGTAAATTTCTTTTAAATTCAAGAAGGGCGATTTAGCTAGCCAAAGAGGACTAATGCGATATATTCACAGTAGTTTCCTACAAAGCAATTCATTCTGTGTAGGGAGACTCATTCAATCCCTCCCCATTCAAAAAGGAAAAACAATTCCCTTCATTCTTTGTCTTCCCAATTCTTTTGTTACTTTTTAATCTATCTATATCTAATTCTTAAAATTATGCAATCTAATCTAAATTATCTAATCAAAAGTATTTTCTTGCACATTAACACATGATGACATGACACCTGGAATGTACTACAATATATCATTAAATTGTATCACTCCACTGTCAACATACAAACTATATGGGACATGCTTTTGAATAAATTAAAACCATCGTAGATGATATATGAAATAAAGTAGTTCAGGTTTATCGTTCACAGGTCAGAGTCAGAGATTCTCTCAACTAATCGATTAAATTGAGATCAACTAGTCACTGAGTAAAATAAATATAAATTGAGATCACTGATTAAACTGATTAAAAATAAACATAAATTGAATCAATAAATCAATCAATTAAGCTAAGATCTCTAATTAAAATGAGATCAACAAAGCACTGATTAAAAATAATCATAAAGTAAGCCCTAATTAAAATCTAACATAAACACAGATAATCATTCACAAAAATAAGCGTGTTACAGAAGCCTAAATGATGAATGGGAGCGCCGATCATTGTCAGGGAGTGCCGATCATCGTCAGGAACGGGGATTGGATTTGCGCTTCTTGTGCAAATCTCAATTTCAAAAGATGGATAAGGTGTTTCACCAGAGGGTGTGATGCTCACTGGAGCTCAGGGAAGATTATCTCTCGAGCGGCGACAGTGAAACCATCAGCGTTGGGGATGCGTCGAAACCTATCTTCGAAGGTCATCACGAGTCGCCAAGATCGGGATCTGCGGCATGGCTGGAGATTAGCGGGTAAAAATTTCAAAGAGATTAACGCGAGTTACGATCGGCTGGCTCGACATCGAGCGAGGTCGGGACAACCGATAGCGGATGGGAGGAAAGGTCCGACGGGGACGTTCCCTCTTCGTAGTAAAGGTCCGACGGGGACTTTTAAATCGCTTTTCTCAACCGCTTTGCAGACTGAACGCGGTTTTCCCACAATTTATGTCTCGGGGGATAGGTATCACCAGGAAAAAAACGATAACCAAAATAGATGGATAATAGTTAATACTAACAATCCTCCATTAAATGAAGATAACATTAAAGACATTATTTTACAGAGATTGGGAGAAACTTTTAACACTATATGTACAATTTCAAAGTACAAAAAAATATTTTCCTCCTTGCTTTCCCGAAAGAGAGGCCGGAGGATTTAGCGTGCTTAATTTCCCACGGGCCTTTTGTGTGCGACGGCCTTGTCTTCCGATGCCATAGATGGGAGGAGGATAATTTTCGGTCGAGCTTACAAAAAGAGTCCGACGGCAGCCTGTGGTTGCGGATCTACGGCATCCCACCTTTCTTATGGACCAACGAGGTCCTTAGCGGAATCGGCCGTTTCTGCGGAATCTTTCTCAGTGTTCACACTAACACTGCTGAAAAGGTGAACATCCGGTACGCGAGGATCATAGTCCATACCCCGAACATCGCCGATGTACCGCGGGGGGGAGATGTTGTCATCGATGGTACGCGGTATAGGTGGTGGTGTGAACTGGAGCAGATGAAAGGGACGACGATTGGAGATCACGGCGTAGTATATACCGGGCGAATAGGGGCCGGTGATGTATAGAACGCGCCGATCGCTGGCGATGAAGTTCTCGGCTAGAAGGGGGAAGTTCAGAGGATAATGCATCGTCGGGAGGGGATGAAGTTCCCAGATCTCCATGGCTCGCGAATCGGGTTCCATACCGAGCGGAAGTCCGGTGCGGGGCCGGTCGGCACGCGAGGAGCACATTTGGCATCATCGGACGCTGCGCCATGCTGAGTTGGAAGGAGGCAAGGTGCTATTGGACCGAAGGGCAAAAGGAGTTGTTGATGCAGAGAAGCCAGACTCTGAAGAGGGTAGAGGGACAAAAAGGGAAGGTATGGATAGGTTGGGACACGCGTCCGCTTCCGCGAAGGGGCACTGCGGCCTCATTAATGCCGACGCTCGACAGCTGGAGATAGAAGCTTCTAGACGGCGGGCGCAGGACTTCTCGGCAAATCACAGCGAGACACCTGGCGTGGAGGCAGATAAAAGGTAGTTTTTGTTTCGTCGCAGGCCAACCACGTCGGCGGAAGCAGTAAAGATTGCTGGTAGGGGGGGTTTTGACACGTGTTCCAGAGAAGCGTACCTGTCTGCGTCTTCTTCGAACCAGGACCCGAGGCAGACTAGGGTGAGGGGTTTACAGTTCGCATCCAACTATCCTTAGAACCGGGATAGTCGGGGCCAGGCCATCGTCTACCATTCATCTACTTACAGAGGCAAAGACCGTGAAGAGGAGGATAAGACTTCTTCTATTGGCGACATGGTGACACATGTCTCTTGCTCGGACAGCTGGCAGAGGGGCGGTGATAGGATGGGAAGGGTGACGGGTCCAATAGAGGCCAACTTCTCCGTCGATGGGCCGAGTTACTTTCCTGTCAATGGGCCGAGTCGCTTTCCTGTCGATAGACCCGAGATGGCCTTAACCGGCCCGTCGGGTCAACACCCTGAAAATACTTGTAAAGGCAAACCCGTCCAGGGCAGAAGTATGGAGTTAGGGCCTTCGTCTCCCAGGATCTCCTCATTACCCCTGCGAGATGCAGAGCCTAAAGGAAAAGATACGGTAGTCGGATCTGATACGTTGCCCGGGGAGGCTCAATGGCTCAATGAAGTTGGGGAGGATTGTGACGGATCGATGGACACGTCGGCGGAGAGGGTGAATGATCAGGAGGTAGAAGATGGGGAAAGAATTTATCAGATAGGGTCCAAACTGGGAATCACCTATCATGAGGGACGAGAAGGGCTGATCAGGTTATATGGGGAAATACTGGACAACAGAAAATAGATGGCAAAATCGGAAAGGCTGATAGGCAGAAAGAGCGGGATTCGATCCAGATGGGGACTGATTTATACCAGAGGAAACCGCGGAGTTATATATAACAGAGGAAAGAAGAAGCAAAGGAATGGGAAGGGCCGCAATGGGTCGTCTAAGAAGACGGACTCCTAGGTTGGGGCCGTGCCAGATGGGGGCTGTCGGTTTTCTCTTGAGTTAATGGTAAACTCACTTTTTGTATCGTGGAATGTGCGGGGGTTAGGACTCGCCAATAAAAGGGCGATGATGAAGGCTGCTCTGAATAAATGGCGCCCAAAGGTAATTGGGTTACAAGAGACTAAATGGGGTAGTACCAACTTTTCGATGGTTCGTTCGGTGATGCCAGGACCTGCCTGGGAGCGGATCGCCCTAGAAGCGGATGGATCTAGGGGCGGTATTCTTCTTGCTTGGGATACTGATTGACATACCTTGATGGACTCGGAATCGGGGAATTTTCTCCTCGCTGCTCACCTAAAGGACCGACGCAATGGAAGGGAGTGGGTCGCCATCACTGTTTATGGCCCGAACGACAATTCAAGCAGGAAGGACTTCTTCGAACTTAGCGCGGTGATTGAAAGTTGGGATCTACCGATGTGTATCGGAGGGGATTTCAACGCGTTACTAAGCAATGAGGAGAAAAACTCGGGCTCGATCGACGTTACGGCTTCGGATATGTTTGCCGATTGTATTTCCCAAGGAGCTCTGATTGATCTCGACATAACAGGGGGGAGATTCACTTGGTCCAACGGTCAAGATCGCCCAATTCTATGCCGGCTGGATAGATTCTTATGTCGGGCCGATTTTCTGAACTTTCGGATGGATCACAAGGTTACTGTCATGACCACCACCATATCGGACCATAGACCCATCATCCTGTTGACTGGCCAGCATCGACGGGTGGAAGGTGGGGCGAGCCCTTTCAGATTCAACAACTCCTGGCTGATGATTGAGGACTTCAAGCAAATGGTTCATCAGTGGTGGACACATGATTATGTGGAGGGCTCCCCTGATTATGTTTTCTGTGTCAAACTCAAGAATCTGAAAATCAGAATTAAGGAGTGGAGAAAAGAGATGTTTGGCAAGACTACGTTACGCACTGATAAAATATTGGCTGAAATTGCGGCTTTGGACACAATGGAGGAAGACGAGGCTTTAAGCAACACCGAGAAAGATATTAGATCTGCCCTCTGGGGCGAATTCAATCAGCTGATCCTTCAAGATGAGCAGGAATGTCGTCAAAAGTCGAAGGCCCATTGGCTAAGGGAGGGAGATGGGAACAACAGATTTTTTCACGTGGTTGCAAATGGGAGAAGAAGGAATCAGATCACTTCCATCAAGATTAATGGCGAGGAATTTTCGGAACCGGATAGCCTAGCGACCAATATTGTCCATTTCTTCCAGCGGCAGTTCAATAATGACACGATTAGTAGACCTCGGATGGAGGGAATTCACTTTCGATCAATATCCATTCAAGAAGCTACAGATCTCGAAAGACCTTTCGACGAAGAGGAGGTGAAAAGGGCCCTAAAAGGGTCGGGTTTCAACAAATCGCCAGGACCGGATGGATTCACTTTCGAATTCTACCGACAGTGCTGGCAGACCATCAACACTGATTTTATGAAGATGATATGTCAGTTCAACATTACGGGAAAGATTAATAAGAGCATGAATTCATCGTTCATTGCGCTGATCCCTAAAAAAGAGGGAGCCACGTCAATTACGGATTATCGACCAATAAGTCTCATCGGGAGTGCGTACAAAATCATATCTAAGGTGCTTGCCAATCGTCTAAAGGGTGTGATTTGTCAATTAATATCCAATGTTCAAGGCGCGTTCATTCCGGGAAGACAACTTATGGACATTGTTGTGGCTGCCTCAGAAACTATTCACTCCACCAACAAGCGTAGTAACAAAGGCTGGATTTTCAAGATCGACACGGAAAAAGCCTACGATACGGTTCAATGGGATTTTCTGGATTATGTGTTGACCAAAATGGGTTTGGCGAGAAGTGGAGGCGTTGGATGAAAGGATGCTATGCGTCGATTCGTTTCTCTGTGCTGATTAATGGAACTCCTCATGGCTTCTTCCGAAGTAAAAGGGGCCTTAGGCAAGGGGACCCGTTATCCCCTTTGCTCTTCAATTGTGTTGGGGAGGCGTTACACTTATTGATTAACAGAGCTGAAGCCAGAAACTTGATAAGAGGTCTCAAAACGGCTGATGCAGGGCCCACCGTTTCCCACTTGCAGTATGCCGACGATACGCTGGTTTTATGAAATGCGGATAATGGGGACAGAGAGTTAAAGATAATCAAGGACATCTTCACGATATTTGAGGCTGTTTCGAGCCAGAGAATAAACCTCCACAAATCCAGTCTATCGGGAATTAATATCCCCGCTGATATAACTGCTGTGGTCGCAAGGGATATTGGATGTATTTCAGCGGAGCTCCCTATATTGTACTTAGGCATACCGCTGGGCTTCGGGAGGAGGAGAGTTAGGCTATGGGATACGGTGGTGCAGAAATTGCGGACCAAGTTGGCGACTTGGAAGAGTAAACTGTTAAGCTATGGCGGAAGGCTAACGCTTATTAAATCCACGCTCGCGTCCATCCCCCTTTTTATGATGTCGTTTCTCCATGCTCCGGCCTGTATCATTCAGAAACTTGAGCAGATTATTAGGGATTTCCTATGGGAGGGAGCGGGGGAGCGGAAAAAATTTCACCTTGTTAAATGGGACCAATGTTGCGAAGCTAAAGAAGACGGTGGACTAGGCATCAGAAATCTGCGGTTAATGAACAAAGTTTTGTTAGCTAAGTGGGTTTGGAGGTTAGGGAATGCGGGTGAGAGACACAATCTTTGGCACCAAATTACGACGGCAAAGTACGGTACTCCTACTCAGGATATATCGCATCCGAACCATCGATCACCTTGGTGGAAGGCTATCAAAAGTTGTATGCAGGAAGTCACGCTGGGGACGGTTTTCAAATGGGGGGATGGGCAAACTATCAAATTCTGGACGGATGTTTGGGCTGGAGACTGGCCTTTCAGCGAAAGATTCCCTACTATTTTTGGGCTCGCCATCTCTAAAGCTGCGGTCATCAGCAACTATGCTCAAACCCAAGGGGCCGACAGCAGTTGGGCATGGAACATCCCACTTAGGCGACGGTTGTGGGGGTGGGAAGAGGAGGAACATTAGGAACTCCTCAACACTGTTGGGGAGATGACACCTATGACTGGCAGGGCAGACATGAGGGAATGGAGGCACAAGACCAATGGTCAATTCACCGTCAAGTCTTTTTACAACAGCCACAAAGAGTGGGACAGTTCTGCGATTACGAGCAATATTTGGACAGGTTTTTGGAAAATCAGAATGCCGCCAAAGATTAAATTTTTTGCCTGGCTCGTGCTAAAAGGAAGATTCTTACTAGGGACCAACTCATCAGAAAAAACATTCCGATAACTAACAAATGTATGCTTTGCATGAGGGGAACCAAATCGGTGGAGCATATTTTCTTACACTGCACGTTTGCACGTAAGATTTGGAACAAAATATGTCAGATTTTTAAAATAGAGTGGGTCTTACCGCAATGGCCTAGCCAACTCATGGAGGGATGGAAAGAAACCAAATTTGGTGATCAGAGGAAAGAGGTTTGGCTGATGACGGTCTACGCTGCCTTTTGGGCAATTTGGTTGGAGAGAAATAACAGAATTTTCAATCGCAAGGCGAAACCGTTTACGCTGATTATTAGAGATGCGAGGGATCTACTCATCAGTTGGAACGCCTGCCAGATAAGGATCTTCAATGATGGCCTTCAGCTCTTCCTTAGGCTGTGGGAAGAGTGCTGTCAGTAGGGTTTTTTTGATCGATGATTGCTCTTTTGCGATCCGAATAGGTCGATATGTTTCGACGTAGAATGTTTGAGAGCTGCCTTTTTATTTTTTTGCGAGATTTTTGGTTCCGGTAGCTCCTTGCTACCTGCCAAGATTCGTTTTACTTTATGTAACTTTTTCTGATCTAATATATTCCTCTTTGTGACCGTTTCAAAAAAAAAAAAAAAAAAATCTTACATAAACTGAGATGGAATATTTGATCAATAAAAACTAATTAATGAATTAGTGTTAGGATTATTCGATTAGTAGGGGGCCTCAACTTTCCAGGGTTGAGCCCAGCCAGCCATGTGCCAGATATGGCCTAAGTCAGGTAGGCCCGATGTATAAATGGAATGGTCCAACCCAAGGATCAAAATTTCAGCCGAAATGACCGAAATTTAGGTCCAAAATTTCCGTTTCGGTCCCCACCGAAACCGAAACGAAATCTCAATATTTCGGATATTTTTGTATTGGGGGGAAGATTTCAGCCGAAATTTTGGTTTCGGTCCCCACTGAAACCAAAACAAAATCTGAGATTTTGATCCTTGGCCCAACCTGTCCCGATTAGTAAGTCAGGCCGGGTATGAGCTATTTCCAAAAGTCCAATTAAGAGTCGGCCAGATTAAGCCCGACTCGATCCCAGCAAGAACCGATCAGTTCACACTTTCTGTATAGAAATTATCAGGCCGGTCCATGGCGTGGTCCAATCGGCCAGGGATGGGCTAAGATTAGTAAGCCCGATTCGTAAACAGGCTGGCCCGGCCCAATCCGATTAGTAAGTTGGACTGATATGGGCTAATTTTAAAAGGCCCAACTAATTGACCCGTTTAAGGCCCTACTCGACCCATTCAAACCCTCCTCAGAGAGAGAGAGAGAGATTAGGGTAGGAGTTATGATTTTGGGTTTACAATAAAAATAAAAAACCTAACTGACCTTAGATTTGACGATGTTCCGGTACCAATGGACGATGATGGTGGTGTTGTGCAAGTGTGGAGGTGATGAAACGGGATTTCAATTAGGATTAGCTGATTAGGGTGGGACTTAGGGTGTAGGATTTAGGCCTTAGGTTTAGATTCCAAATAAAAAAGAAGAAAATAAAAGAACCTCACTTATCTCATATCTGACGATGTCATGGTGACGATGGGCGATGGGGTACTGGGGTAGTGATGGCGGTAGTTTGCAGTGTGAAGGCATGATGTGGATAAAAAAAAAGAACCTCACTAAGAGTCGACCCAGAACAGTGATCAACTAGGGTTTAGGGTTGCACGATGCCAAGAGTTTATTATTGCACACTTGTAATGATGTCGATTGTTAATAAAAAATAAGAATAATAGAAAACCTTAGACGATAATCTGGTGGTACTATTTTTATGCCTATGCGAGGTGGAAAGATCTGACAGTGTTGAGATAGAGAGGAAGGGCCCTTTTATATGGATTTAAAAGTATGTAGCCTTCACAGCTAACCGTAAGATTAAAAGGTTATTTTATTAATTATATTTAACTAAATACGCTATATATTGTTTATATGTATTGGCTGAACGACAATAGGATAAGTAGATGTCAGTTAATGCCAATACAAACTAAAACTACACTAAAGCAAAGGGGAGTTCAAATGATAAGAAAGACCTGGTTATCCTCGAAATTTGAAATGAAAGACATGGGGGGAAGCATCCTATGTCTTAGGAATAAAGAAAACTTTAGATCGTTAAAGGCTTTTCTTTCTTGGTCACAAGAAAGGTATTGTTATTTAGATTTAGATTTGAGTCGATTTAGTATGATGAATAGTAAACAATCTAGGGATACTACCATCTATATATATATATATATATATATATATATATATATATATATATATATATATATATATATATATATATATATATATATATATAGGCTGAGGGGAGAATGCGCCCGGGCGTAGATATTTCTCTTTGCTCAGATTTCTCTATGAACGACATGTGACATGGGGCCCACTGTACTAATTATGGTTAAAAATTTTAAAATATTTTAAAAGTTTTATTCGATTTCAACTGTCATTCTTGACTTTTTAAGAGGTCTCTTTCTTTTCTCTCTTTTCTCCTGTTTTCCAAGGAAGTGTCTAACGTATTTTTTCAGGTCTATTTTACTCAAAAAGGAGGGCCCTTGGTATCGAAGCTCTGACATCCCAATAGCGAAGTGCTGACACACCGGTCGTGAAGCACTGGCACCCTGGGAGAGAAGCATTGACACCTCGATAGCAAGGCATTGACACCCCAGTAGCGAAGCGCTGACACCTAGCGAGGCGTTGACACCTCGATAGCGAAGCACTGACACACTGGTCATGAAGCGCTGGCACCCTTGGAGAGAAGCATTGACACCTTGATAGCAAGGCATTGACACCCCAATAGCGAAGCGCTGGCACCCCGGGATAGAAGCGTTGGCACCTTGATAGTGAGGCGCTGACACCCAAAGCGCTGACACCCCGGTAGAGAAATGCTGACACCCAGGGAGAGAAGTGCTGGCACCTTGATAGTGAGTAGTTGGCACCCCGGTAGTGAAGCGCAGACACCCTTTTAGTGGAAAAGAGGTTGGTTGATGGGGTTCTGACACCTAGGTGGTCAGGCGCTGTGTATTTCAAAAATGTTATCTACTCTTTTGAAAACAAAGATAACCCTAGTTAAAACGTGGTTAAATGATTATAAAGTCACACCTATCGCTTCACAAAAACCACTACGTGTCACGCCCATATCAATAGGTGCAGAGATATCTCTATGCCTGGGAGCATAGTATATATATATATATAAGCGTTCCATATTTGAGCCTTTGATATGGAAAATGTGCAATCCCGTGTGGTACTACAAATGCCATGTGGCACCACTCCCCCCAGGGTTCACCCCTCCCTAGCATGTTTTAGGAAAAAAAAATTGATGTCAGCATAATCAACGGTGATTAAAATGAACAATGAAATGATACTTCATTTCGTTTCCATTTACATAGAATACTATTGATATGGCTTTCAGGCAGGTCTGTCTTAGACCAGCCTGATTTTCATCGTCCCTATAAATTTGGAGCTCAAAAAGTATTTGCACAGAATTTCTTTTAAGACACTATAATCTTTGGTACTTTTGCTATTTTGAAACCGGAAGAAGTTTCAATTAGGGGTGCAAATGCGTCTGGTCGACCCGGGAGCTGACCCAATTGGATGTGAACCGGACCCGACTGAATGACCCCATTGAAAATTGGGTTCGTGTCTGATACATGTTGCAGGAGAACCGACCCAAGTTATACTTGGGTTGGGCCGATCCTTTTTAATCCCGAAGACCTGAACCCGAACCAATCTGGAATTGATAGAGACCCAAATGTATATGCATTTGTGTTATGTATATAATTTAGATATATTAAATTTGTATATTAATTTTCTTCTCTTTTATATAAAAGAGTTAAAGTCTCTATTTGTCTATTTTATTTAGTATTAGAATTTTAATACCTTTTGAAATGGGTGATAAGGTTAGCCCATCTACTGAGAAAGAACAAATTTGGCAGAAGATAATTGCAAGGGAATATGAGTAGCATTCCTATTACATGGGTCATGGGCTTAGTCTATATGTTTAATATTTTAGATATTCATCTAATCATTAAAGTAATTGGTTATTTTCAAATTAATTTCACTAGATATGTATCTGCACATGAGTAATTGTATTTGAGAGTAACACAAACTTATAGATTAGACCTGGACTCGGATCCAAACCCGACTTAGACCCGACCTGTACCCGACCCGATCATCAATGGATCAGGTATCGGTCTAGCTTGACCTAGACCCAGACCTGAAATGAGTTCAAGGCTTTTTATTTGGAACCGATTCCAAATGGTTAGGGTCCGGTTCATCCCTGACTCAGACCCGACCCAACCCATTTGTTCCCCTAGTTTCAATGGCGATTTAGTTTTCAAATTCTCATCTTATAGTTAAGGAGTATGACAATAATTAAGAAAATATATACAACTAATACCTATAAATACTCTTCTTCCTAGTTATTGTTCTCACAACGTTTGTCCTCCTGCAGAGACTTGAGCTTTAACAATTTGACAGGGGAAATTCCAGACAGTATTGGATTTATTTCAGTGCTAAATTTTATGTAAGCCAATTCGCATTATGAGTGTACTCTTAGAGTGATATTTTTGCTTCAGGTTGATACTTTAGACAGTAGTCGTGACATTGTTTTTCTTGTGATGTAGGTATCTTACTAATAACAACTTGAATGGAGAAGTACCCGGTTGGATTATCAATACCAACCAACGCTTGTATGTATTTCATGCAGAATCCTCAATTTGTACTTCACTAGAAAGGCCCTCCTATGGAACTCATGTAGATATAACTGAATCTAGCACTAGCCAGTTGGAAGACAGAATAGCCTGTCCCATCAAATTGTATTTACCCTAATTTAACAGCTCATTCGCTCGGATGTTATTCACTTATTTTTTAGCCTTATGGTTATAGCCTCTTCAAAGCCCACTCTTCATTTAGCCTTATGGTATTTTATATGTTTTTCATTGCTTCTGTTTACCATCATATGTAAGTTCTTGGTTAAGCTCTATAGTGTGGCTTCTGTAGTCCGTTTAGCAGATGTGCTGTATTATTTTTTTTGTTCACTGAAGAATTCATCACTCTGACGCTGTGTGTTTATTCTGCTTTTCAGCGATATTTCTTACAACAATTTTACAGGACCTTCAACTATAAATTCTTGTGATCGGAGCACTCTGTAAGATCACTTGTTTTCCCTGATATCCTACTTTTAGGTCTCCAGCTTGGTTCTTGTCTTTATTTTCTGTTATCGCCTGCAGGAATATGGTTGCCAGTTATTCAAATTCAGAAAGCAGCGTGTAAGCTCCTTTCATCCCTTCTACTAATATGCATTCTAGAAGTCTCGAGACTTTCTTTATGCTACTGCAGGAAAATAAATGAACAAGTTATTCTAAACTTTCCAATCCCTTTTGTAGAATTCCTTCATGCTTAAGGAGGAATTACCCTTGCGTTGGACCAAATAGATGTAAGTAAAGAAACTGGCCACTGTTAATTCTCTCTGAGATTCATGGACCTATAATTTTAACTCAGGATCATCGATAGAGGGGTCTCGAGGACATTACTATGTTGCATGACCATATAAGAGTTCTGTGATATTTTCAGACACTTCCTTGTTCATAAACTGCGGAGGTACTGGGTTTGACGAATATGAAAACGACGCAACAGATGGTGGCCCCTCAACATTCCATTCTACTGATAGATGGGCATATAGTACTACAGGGGACTTCACAGGAAACAGCAACTTAAGATTCACAGCATCAGCCACTACTCCAATGAACATGACCAATGCAGGATTGTACACGGAAGCTCGCCTATCTCCTCTTTCACTCAAATACTATGGACGATGCTTACAGGATGGCAATTATACGGTGCAACTTCACTTTGCTGAGATAATATTCACAGATGACCAGACATTTTCCAGTCCGGGGAGACGCATATTTGATGTATCTATCCAGGTAAGGTATTTGCATGATTGTCTCATTAAGATCATTAACATTTATCTATGCTAATTTTGTTTTTGTATTAGGACCAGCGAAAGGATTGATAATTTATCAATAGCTTTGGAAAAGACATCTTGCTGATTTGAATTTCTTGTATCTGTTTCTTTGGCGGCGTTTGAAAATGCTTTTCAGGCACTGGAATCACTTTTTGGCCCTGAAAAGCAATACCAGAACATTAATTATTGTTTTGTATGAACACCCTTCCGGATTCCTGCTGAAGCGGTCAGGCTAAAATTGGGCAAGAAGCAGAAGCTGGTTTTTTGCAGGAATCAGGAGAGCGGCCCCAAATTAGGGCCTTTGTAAATGTGCTCATTTATGTTGTGTGAGAAGCAGCATTAGACAGCTTCTCAATACAGCACCTTTTCAGCTAGAGCTTGTCATGTCTTTGGGTGAAATGTGCTTCTCACCCAACAGTTTCTCTCTTAGAAAGTGCTTTTGGAAGAGGATTTCCAAACAGGGCCTGAATTTTTGAATATGTATCAGAACTAGCCCCTGTCTTGAAAATGCTCATATCCCCCATGAACTTAGATGCTCCTTTTCAGACAGTTCTCCTATGTATGCTTTAGAGCCCCTGTCTAGTAGCTTACGAGTTCTGAGAAAGCATTAGACTTATTCTCATGACCATATAGTATATGCACGTTGCAAGAAATTTATTTTATATTACAGTTGTTTCCATCTTCCAGAAGGGAAGTCAACACATATTGTGGCAATTATTAGATAGTGGGCCCCACTCTTTATATTAGCTCAGTAGTATAAATGTAACTAGGGCTGTCCTTTCCAAGATTTGATAGTCTTATCTGAGATGCCAGCATTGTTCAATTAGTTGTCACCATATGATGCACCATCCCTTGCTCACCGTGGAAGAAAATCCTGGCTCTGCCCCTGTTAATCTATCTAGTGTTTTCGAATAGTATTCTGTTTGTTAAATAAGAAGTTCTACTTATCCTTTGAACACATAGATAACGGTGTGTGCTTGTGTGCATTGGTTTGTATTGCAACACTGTAACTTAAAAACCTTTGTGGAACATCCATTCAGTCATGGCACTGCGTGATTGCAGCAATTTCATTATTTATTTTATTATTATTTAGGATCGGGCTTAATTTTCTATTTCTATACCAACATATTCAGCTTCCCGTGGTATTGCTTTTTCCTGCAGGGCCAAAAAGTTCTGAGGGATTTCAGTATTGTAGATGAAACCCATAGGCCTGGTCAGGCACGCATTATGACTTATCCTAATGTACGTGTAGAAAATAACACTTTGGAGATCCACTTATACTGGGCTGGGAAAGGAACTACAGCCGTCCCGGTGAGAGGCGTATATGGTCCTTCTATTTCAGCCATTTCCGTGACGCCAAGTTAGTTTTTACCCATGGTTTAGCTTTCGTTCTTCTCATTGACTCCCTTCTCCTGAAATCTAATTTTGTTTTTCCTGGAAGTAGATTTTGATGTGGGTGGTGACAGACTATCTGTTGGTGCCATTGTCGGGATAGTTGCTGGTTCATGTGCTTTTGTCATATTGATTTTAGTATTTCTTTGGAAGAAAGGTTGCTTTGGAGGAAAAGATGAGGACAAGGGTGAGTTATGGAAATGCTAGTGCTTTTATAAAATGATGTATTCTTTCTACAAACGTCTAGTTTGGTTCTCGGCAGTTGATTCTTGTGAGAGCCTTGGCTTAGCAAAAAGAGCTGCTTATGAGTTTGATGAACTTGCAGTTCTGCTAATGAGATGTCTCTTAGAAATCTAAAAAATACTTTGTATTTTATTTTCTCATGGAATGTAGAAAATATTATATGCATTGTTAATTTGTGTTGTATACTGGCATTATTTATTAAATGTGATGTGTGTGTGTATGTATATATATTCCTCCTATGGAGGATGGTGACTGTCCTTCAAGGCTCCACATGGAGCACGGGTGCTTATATCATTTAGTTTTTTTTTGAGCAATGAAATTTGAACCGTTGAAATCAGTCAATGTTTTTCTTATGCTTTTTTTATAAAAAAAAAAAAATAAAATAAATTTTTTTTTGAAAATTGATCTACACAATGCACCCATGCTCCATGTGGACCTTGGAGGATGGTCCATTGGAAGACGGAAACGGGGTCCTATATATATATATATATATATATATATATATATATGAAAAGTGGGATATGAATTCAAACCAGTTGGGTGCCACAGAAACATGCCCAAGGGCGATCAGGTGCCATCTAAATTTTTTTTTAAAAGGGTGTGTATCCAGTATCCACTGTTGGATCTTTAGTCAAAGGTGCAAGTAGGTATGCGTCAGGTTTAGGCATCGAACCAATTACTTTTGCCTATGATTTAAAGGGAAAAAAGTCAAGGAAAATAAAATAAAATTCTTCTAAAAACCAAGGGGCTGGGTGAACCATAAAGGTGTGGTGTAACTCAAGATCACGTGGCACGTGGTCTGGGGTTCGAACACGGTTCACGCCGTGTGTTCGATCCCATTCTCCCATTTCTCATATATATATATATATATATATATATATATATATATATATATATATATATATATACATATATAAAATATAATATAATATAATATAATATAATAAATAATAATATAAATAGTACCAGGGAAAGAGGAAAATTATATTCCTGTTTGTGCAGTTGCTCACCATATAAATTTTTTAGCAATGATATGTTGTCTTATATAAAATATTTCATCATGTTCAGAAGTTTGTTTCTAACTATTTTTCTTTTTGGGCAGAACTCAGAAGAGGCTTGGAGTTACAAACAGGTTACTTCACTTTGAGACAGATTAAAGCTGCTACGAATAATTTTGATCCTGCAAATAAGATAGGTGAAGGCGGGTTTGGGCCAGTTTACAAGGTAAAGATATGGATATATTTTTTATTTTCTTTTTGCTCCTATGAAATTACAATATTACATGTTCTTCATGTTGGTCTATCTACATCAAGCCAGTATTTCATCATAGAGCTCAAAAAATTTCATATTCTTTTACTACGATGAAATTCCAATACTAAAATCACTGTGTTATCATTAGGGTACACTTTCGGATGGTGCCATAATTGCTGTCAAGCAGCTCTCATCCAAGTCAAAACAAGGAAACCGTGAATTTGTAAATGAGATAGGCATGATATCTGCTTTGCAGCACCCAAATCTTGTGAGGCTTTTTGGATGTTGTATTGAAGGAAACCAGTTACTGCTGATATATGAATACTTGGAAAACAATAGTCTTGCCCGTGCCCTATTTGGTAACCCTTTTATGCCATCTTTTATAATTCATGCTACATATCTGTTTCATAAATGATTGCACGGTGCAATTGTATCTGTAGTTATCCATTTGTTATGACAAATGACTTCTAGTATAAAATGTGATATGGTTCAAGTCACTTATAGGTCGTGAGGAATTCAGACTTAACCTGGACTGGCCAACAAGGCAAAAGATCTGCATGGGGATAGCAAGGGGTTTGGCTTATCTTCATGAAGAGTCAAGACTGAAGATTGTTCACCGAGACATCAAGGCGACCAATGTTCTGCTTGATAAGGATCTTAATGCTAAGATATCAGACTTTGGTTTAGCCAAACTTGATGAAGAGGAGAACACCCACATCAGCACACGAATAGCTGGAACTATGTGAGTCATTTCACTTAATTTTTCTACTTTTCTGTTCTTTTTCTGGTTGTGATTTAGTGACGCTATATTGAAAATTAAAGAATCCTATCTTGCATTAAACAACACATACCCACACATACATATGCAATTGCAAACACATAGAGACAATACTAAGAAGCTCATTTCTAGTGCTATCACAAGAAGTTCAAGTCCTAAACAGATTGAAGATATTGAATGATTCACTACACGTCAAGGTTGCAGGTTCGAGCCCAGCTTAACTATAAAAAAAAAGGATTCACTACACGACATGTGGATGTTGCTTGAGCAGCCATGAATTGAGTGCGTGCTCAGAATCATGGATCGAAATATTGTCCGATACTGATACGTTTCGTCCGATAAGTATCGGTTTTGGATCGGAACGTTACGGTAAAATGGGTTTTTATCGCCCCCCCTAAAAAGTAGTCAAGTTATCATTCGTATCGTCCAATGTATTGTCCGTATCGGTCAAATTATCGGTCAATTTATCGTCTGTCCCAGAATTTTAGGGTTTTTCTATGGCCCCTTAGAAACAGTCAAATTATCGTTCGTATCGTCCAATTTATCGTTTGTATCGTCCGTATCGTCCAAATTATCGGTCGTCCCAGAATTTTAATGTATTTTTTGGGATTTAAAAAAAAATGGTACTAGGACGATACATTGAATGTATTGCCGATACATTGAATGTATCGGATGACACACGATACGTATCATCCTAGAGGTTTGGACAATATGTATCAAAAATCCGATTTTTTGATCCATGCTCAGAATAGGAGATAATTGAAGAGGTAGTTTTCAAGTAAATGAGGTTGCCAACAACCCCATAAAGGGTGGTATCTGGTGGAGGGTTCCCTATGCTGAATTTCAGATTCAGGTCAAATGGCATATCCACCATCTTGTTGTCTCCGAGATGTGGTTGTGTACTGAGTTTCATAGTGTACTTTGAGAAGGAAAACCACATAGAAAATATGCCACCTTGATACCCAAGCACCGCATCTCTCATATAAAATCTCTTCCGTACTTTGACTTGAGAACATTAAAAGCTCTCATCCTTTCCCCTAACTGTACTATCATCTACATATGCAAGAGTATGGAGATACCTCCTGATGTTTTGCAAATACACATAAGGTAATAAGCCCCACTTTGTTTGAACCCTATTGAGGTAGTGGCAGATTTGAATTTCCAAATCAATCTCAGGAAGCTCATTTTAAGAATTGGTATACAAAATGTGTTCAAAGTGACTTGCAATCTGGCGGCGATGCCATGGAGACCTCATGAAGGTTAACATGCAAACTTGACTTTAGTTGATACAAAGACCACTTTTGCAATGATGTTAGGGCTACCAAAGTACATATCTTAGCTATAGGTGCAACAATTCTTCACAATTAATATCATGTTTTTTATTGTATCTTTTAACTACAAGGGGTGCCTTTGTGCTTGATTGTCCCATAAGCGTTGGTCTTGATTGTGTATATCCAGCAACACCCGATAGTATGTTTCTCAGGAGGAGAGATATGAACTCCTACGTGTGATTTTGGTGGAGGGATTCATAGCCTCTTTCCAACAATCTTGTGTAATAGCTATAAAGTAAGAAGCATGAACCTAGTGAGTTCATAGAGTAGAAAGGAAGTGAAAGTAGCATTGGGTAATAATTTGAAGAAACAAAACGTTCTAACGGTTTACCACATTTAATTCGCTTAGAACAATGGGTTGAAGGTTCAGGCTAAAACTCTGGCTCATGCGGTGGTTTGATTAATTGGAATTGTCTTTAGTCATCAATTACAAACTTCGTTTCTTGCTTTTCTTGGAAGGACTTCATGTGGTGTGCCGGTGTGCCCAAAGTTCTTTTTTAGGGGAGATTTCATCCAAATGAAGTTGACTGCTAGCAGATGGATTTGAATTCAAACCTAAATCATCTTGACTAGGATGATCTAAAAGGTAGGTACAGTGTTATTTGGATGCGATGTTTCTCATAATATGCATGCATTTATTGACTAGACCAAAACTCCTATTCCCCTTTGAAAAGGAGCATGACCCAAGAAGAAACATTCAGTTGTACTTTCTTGGTTAGAGTGATCAAAATCCGAAAGTAGAATACGATTGATGGGCAAGGGCAATACGATTGATGAGACAAACAAAGTTTTAAGATTAAGCTGAATAGGTACATTCATAGTGGTCAAAAGAGTCACAGTAATTTTCAACAATATGGCAATGTTTTGTACCGCCAATGCTATTTTATTAGGTATCCCCAGGACATGATCTCAATCATGGAAATAATATAGTTCATATTTGTCTATGTGTGTTTAGTCGAGTGAGAGTCTAGTTATGTTTGTGGGTATTTGTTTAGTCTCGTAGTGGATAAAAATGAGTTTGGATCATGGGGTCTACCATTACCACTTGAGTGCAAAGTGTAGCACCAAGTTGTTAGTGAGAGCAAGTATTTGCACCATATTGTGGGCTGTTGGTCTTGGACACTTCAGTGCAAGTGTTTGCACCATGATGTGGACATAATGATAAGGGAGATGATTGTGTCAAACATGTATTCGATTTTTGTATTTGTGGGCAAGTTGTACATCCACGTCATGGATGCTCCAACTTGAGGGGGAGTGTTGAAGATAATATAGAAAAATGTGTCTGTGTATGTTTAGTTGAGTGAGTCTAGTCATCTTGTGGGTATAGTTTAGTTCCACATTGGATAAAAACGGGATTGGTATGCATCTAGCCCTCTATTCATATGGGTCATCTTATGTAACTCGTTATCGCAATTAGTAACAATATAGTCCTTTATGTAATATTGGTCTCTTCTCTCCCTCTTCTCCATCTCACTCTCTCGTAACCCCTAATAAGGGCATTCTTCTCTTCGATATTTTCTTTATCTGATTATTAGTTTTAATACTCACGTGTGCACCCACGATCCCTCCCATAGTCCCAGTAGTCGGGATATGACAATAAATCGGCAATGAATCAATTTGGGAAATTTCAATAAAATTCAGTAAAATTTTTGAAAAATATAAAATAATAAAAATTCAAATATATATCGTAATATATTTCAAGTTAGAAAAAATATTTTAAATAAAACAAATAAGCTATAAGGTGTTTGATGAAAGTCACATTTATAATACATAATCCTTGAAACCATGTAAATGCATATGCATGAATAAGTTATAAGGTGTTTGATGAAGGGTACATTTGAAATTTTATAATCCACATAACCATATAATGCGTATGCATGATTCATTTAAGCCAAATTCAGTAAAATTCATGAAGATTCGGCACACCATTAATTCAGAGATTTTTAGCCTTTAAAAAAGACAAAAAAAAAGAGCTGATTTTTGTGATTATGATCACTCCCCCTCCCCCACCCTGCTTAATTTTCTTTTCAAATGGACTATCAATTCCTATAAATCACAAAACCATGCAAACACGTCATGTATATGCTTTAACATATAGGCACTTATGTAACAAGAGAACTCATCAATGAAACTATAATGATGTCTGACCGTCTCCAAACATCTGAATGAATTACTTGAAATAACTCTGCAACATGATTAATAGAACCAGGAAATAATTGAGTTGGTAATTTTTCAGACAAACAGCCATGGCAATTGAGAGTTTTATTCATCAAATTAACATCAACATTCAAAGCCTTATAGCTTATTTAATCTATGGAAACTGTTCAAAGGGGATGTCATAATCTAAAGCACCATAATTCTTCCTCGGGTGAAACTTCACACGAAATTGAAAAGGAAGTCATAAAACTGGAGCTACCATCTCAAAGGAACCATATGTCAATCTCTTATGGTATATGTGGCATCCAACTCTTTGGCCATTCCCAATTGATCTCCTTGTTTCATGATCCGGAATGACAAATGAAATTGGAGAGGAGAATGTCATAAATGTTATCAATCAACGGGCAAACAAACTCTAAATTAATATCTAAACCTGAAACATAGGAAACTCCAAATCTGTACCAATCTTTGACACTAGTAAACTTATGGAATTTTCAGTTTGAATAAAGACGAACTTATTCTGAATTTAAGGGAAGACAAAATAAGTACTGGGTACATGGAGGCTCCTGTATGTAGCGTCATACTGGTGAGTAAATGCTTGAAACCAAAGCTGAAGTTGAAGTAGAGGAAATCTGATCAGCTGCATGAGGTTTTGCAATTACCGAAACTGTTGAGGTGTGTACTCTCCTAGATTGATGCTGGGAGTAGCTATAGCGGCTGATGTAGAGATACTGGAAGAAGAATCTGTCCATGTGAGAAGTCACCAATCCCATGTGCAGCGTATTTAGCTTCTGCGAGCTAGCATCCTTAGTCCTGCAGTTAAATATCACATGCTCTGGCTTGTTATAATGGTGACATGTTGGATGTATCCCTTTGTCCAACGCAATGTTCTTCAGATTAGGTTTCTGGTGACTTGCTTGGGTTACAGCCAGGAGTTTCGAGACAACAACGCTTGACCCTTTCAAATGCATTCTTTCAAAACATCTTATAATTGGAATGATTTCTGGCAGTAGGTAAACAAGTTTGTGAATACAATGCACGGAATTTAACTTTACTTCCAGGTCTCGAATGCAACCCAAAAGAAATTTCAGAAAATAGGTATTGATGCAAAACTGGTCAAATTGTGGTGATATAAGTACCAAATATGGTTGAGTGATGTTATGGAGGCGTGAAGCAAAACCACATAATTTCCAGAAGAACCACAAAAGGAAGAGGGCAGAATCAAAAGCCTACAGTTCTGAAGGTGTTGACGCGAGACTAATCAAACCATGAACAATCCACAATTCTGGTCGACTAAAGCTATTATTATGGAGCACAACTTCAAAGCTATTAATACAACGATCAGCAGAAGAACGTCACAGAATCAGCGTAAACCCGTAATGATAATCCTTCTTCAAGAGATTCGTTGGCATCTTAATGAATTAAGCTGTCACCTTAATTCATAATCACCATTATCACAGCCTTATCCCGTCATCCTCAATGAACTCTACAATTCATTCGGGATCTCTGTGTCCAATCAACTACTCTCTTTGGCGAATAGTCAAAGGGTCTCGTTCATCAAAACTCCTAAAAAAGAAATCTCATAAATATTATTTTTCATTAATTCATTAAAGTATATACAAGGAGATGATTCTTCAATATGACATTGGAGCTAATAAATTTGGAAATTAATCCTATTGATGTTCGCCTTCTTTTTTTCAGCAGAAAATCTTTGCTCGAACTGTTGAATTCGCCTTGCCAACTTGATCAAGAGGACGAGAATTAAGGAAGAACTCACTCAAGAACACTTCAATTTTCTCCCTGGAGTTTACCGACTACAAAGTCTCAAGAATTAATTTAACCCACCCCCTTCCCATGCAACCATTGCTATTTATAGGGGAATTCGTATGAGAAATCCCGCCTTCAATTTCCTCCATGTGTCTAGCTGCAATTGATTAACTTACTGACTTCACTGATTCAGAGATGACATTCATAAATTCTCCTGTTGTAACAATGTCTATACTCTGTTCTAGGAAGAAGGTAATGATCTTCCGGTATGGATTTTTGTTTCATTGTTGCGACAGGCTTAGAGCAGTGCCTGCTCCCTTGTGTTTTGGGGAATGGGATGGCCATTCAGCCGTTCGGGACTATATTGATTCTTTGTTGGTTGTCCTGCTAAGACTACTTCAAAATACTATTAGGATATGAGAGTCTAGGCGTACCTGAGCACTCATGCCTGCAGTCAAATCAATATAGAAGGAGAGTCGAGGGGTCTGTAGTGTAAGGTCTTTGCGGGAATAGCAATCCCCAGCAGATGAACACCCGGATTGACATTTTGACTTCAGTTTCTGGTTTGCCTTTATATGATTTTGACAACTGAATTTGTGAAAATTGTGTGCTGCAAACATCATCGGAATTCTTTGAAGGCTAGGTCATGGAGAGCAAGTCAACCACTCGAGCTAGTGCATGCCGACATATGTGGTCCAATGCAAATGTTGTTTCTCAAGAAAAGTCGTTCTCATCTTTGTTGATGATTTCACTAGGGGTAATTTTCTTAAAAACAAATCAGACGCATTTCTTGCTTTTCTTCCATTCAAAGCTTATGTAGAAAAACATAGTGGTCATAATTTGAAGGTCCTTCTAACTGACAGAGATGTTAAGTTCACATCGAACCATTTTTGGTTTTTTTTGAAGATTAATGGAATTAAGCATCAATTAGCAGCTAGCTACACCCCTCAATGAAATGTTGTAGCAGAACTACAGAATAGGACCATCATTGAATGGAAAAAAGTATGTTCAAAGGAAAAGGCTTTCAAACATGTTCTGGGCAGAAGCAGTCGCAACAGCTGTTTGCCTTCTCAATAGAAGTCCAAAGAAAGCGGTGAATGATAAGAGCAAGAAAATTTATTGGGTACAGTAAAGGAACAAAGGGATGAGATAATCCTACAAGAAATGTTTGGATTAATAGAGATGTGATTTTCAATGAACAAGATGTTTGGACTTGGACTGAAAGTGATCAGCATGTTCCAATTCACATTCAGGAAGAAAAAGCAGCAGAATTCGAAAATCTAAATGAAAAGTCCCTCTTCTTCATTGATTAATTCTCTGACAATTCTCGAGATTGATCTTCCTTATATCATCCAAACCAATGATTAATTCCCACTTGCTGCTGATTCACTGTTAAAGTAATCTTAACTGTTTCAATTTAACTTCCTTCTGAAAGCACCGATCTTGGAGTCATTAACAAAGCGAGGAAATATTCATCAACGACAGTTACTATCAGCAATCTCGCAGCTATTGATGGACACCGTCGATAAAATTGTACCGCCTAATCAATTATAAGATTATACACTTTATACTGATAAGTTTGAAAACCACTTTACTCATCGACACTTAACGAATATTCCTGTCACCGGACTCATATCCCCATTTGACTAAACACTGTTCTTAATTTATTTGTACTTTTGATGTTGTGCCAAATTAAGATTGATGGCTGCAAAACTTTGCTCTGATAACATGTCACAATATGTCTGAGATAGTGCTCACAAGAGAGAGAGAGAGAGAAAGAGAGAGAGAGAGAGAGAGAGAGAGAAATGATGTGCAAAAAGATTTCTGTATGTGGATTAAGTATGCCTTGATACATGTGTTTAATGATCGAAAATAAAGGGAGAATTAAGTTAGAAAGGATAAGTAGAAATCAAGATATAAGGAAAAAAGAAAACCAATCCATGTATTGCAATTACCTCATCTACCAAGTTCTTGTTAATAGTGAGTCAGACTCTGACCAGCTTTCCTTTATCTTGCTTAAGAAATTCAAGTAAAAAGTAGAGATAGTTAAGATAATACATTATTTGTTACAATTGCATCATCTACCAAGTTCTTATACCTGTGATATAACTGGTTATCTAAATTTTGCTTGAGGAATTCAAATGTTGGACTGGTTTTGACTTTCGGGGCATAACTTGCTGTTCTAATGTATTCTCTTATACTTTACATTTGATTATGCAGAGGATATATGGCTCCAGAATATGCAATGAGGGGTTACTTGACAGACAAAGCAGATGTTTATAGTTTCGGAATTGTTGCGTTGGAAATTGTCAGTGGAAAGAGTAACACGAATTATCGGCCCAAGGAGGAGTTTGTTTATCTTCTTGATTGGGTAAACTACATATTCTTACCATTCATAGTATAAAGGATGAATCTTTTGACTCGAGTTCTAGAAAAACATCGAAGTAGAATTATGAACAAATTCTTTGCTTGTTTTTGAATGACCAAGATGACCCCAATTATGCCCATCAGCTTATGTCACTTGAAAGGGAGGTACTTATGTTCCTCCCATACCTCTCTTTGATAATTTTGTCATTAAGCCTTGATTCATTGTCAGAATTGCCCAGGTTGTGATTTTATTTATTTATTTATGGGTAAGCTGGCATTGAAATTGCAACCTCGAGGCCGCAATATTGTCAACCTTGTAGTTGAGTTACAGACCCAACAAAATAAGATCGTGGATGGTGGTTTTAGGGTTTATGTTTAGAGGGAGAGAGAGAGAAAAAAAAAGAGAAAGAGAGGAAAAGGCTTAGTGAGTTCAATGTTCTCACTAGCATTAATATTTATATTAAGTGAGAGGTTACATGCATACCCTATATTAATAAATACACTCACACTCTAACTAACTCTAGTAACATTACTAACACTCCCCCTCAAGCTGGAGCATGCATATTGACCATGCCCAGCTTGACAACAACAACACTAAGTGTATTAGGTCCAACAGCCTTAGTCAAAATATCTGCAAGCTGCTAAGAGGATGTAACATCAATTAAAACCAGTGTCTTGTCCCGCACTTTCTCTTGGACGAAATGAATATTGACTTTAATATGCTTGGTTCTCTCGTGAAGAACAAAATCAGAAGCAATCTTTTCAGCTGCCTCATTGTCACAACGAAGAGGAGTGGAATCTGAGAGAGGAAAACCATGTTCAGATAGAAGAGAGCGCAACTATAAAACTTCGCATGTTCCATTTGCAATAGCTCTATATTCGACTTCAACACTAGATTTAGACACAACGGCCTGCTTCTTACTCTTCCAGGCAATTAGGTTACCTCCCAAGAATACACAATATCCTAAAATAGACCTGTGATCAGTAATGGATCCAGCCCAATCGACATTAGTGTAAGTAGAGATGCTCATAGAATCATAAGCACGACATATCAATCCAAAGCCCGGGCTAGACTTGATATATCTGAGAATACGACGGACGACAGGGAGGTGGACTGTGTGAGGGGCATGCTAAATTAGCTCACAAGATTGGCAGCAAATGTAATATCAGGTATCGTGAGAGTGAGGTAAATCAATCTCCCAACCAATCTCTGATATTCATGCGAATTTAGAAATAAGTCGCCATCCTTCTCATAAATAGAAAGCTTTTGATCCATGGGTGTGGTTGCTGATTTACAGCCTAGCATTCCAGTGTCATGCAATAAATCTATGAAATACTTCCTCTGAGAGACAAATATCCCTTTATGAGATCTACCAATTTCTAATCTAAGGAAGTATTTTAGATTTCCCAAATCTTTAACTGCAAGCAGGAAACCAGGTGGAAGATCCATATACACCTCTTCTAAAAGATCACCATGAAGAAACACATTCTTCACATCAAGCTGATAAATGGGCCAACTCTAAATGGCAGCAAGGGATAAAAGAACGTGAACTGAAGGTAACTTGGCCACAGGAGCAAAGGTAGCCTCGTCAATTGCATTGGATTTAAGTAAACCATTTAGCAACAAGTCAACCTTTATACCGAGAAACAGAACCATCCGAATCGTGCTTTATTGCAAAGACCCATTTGCAGCCAACAATTTTCTTTTCTGACGAAAGAGGAACCATGTCTCATGTATGATTCTGCTGTAAGGCACTCATCTCATCAACCATGGCAGCTCGCTAGGAGGGGTGGTCAAGAGCGACACGAACAGTCCAAGAGATCGTCTTAGAGTCAATGGCAGAGAGAAAGGCCTGATAAGTTGGAGAAAAATCCTAAGAATAAACAAAATTGGCAAGGCGATGAGGGGTTACTCTATTGCGAACCCCTTTCCTGAGAGCTATAGGAAGATTCAAATCATTAGTAGAAGATAAAGGAGAAACAGGAGCTGGATGAAGGATACGTACAGGAGGTGGAGTCACCACTTCAGAGGATGTTGGAAGAAGCACTGAGATGGTTGGATCACGCCACCTACGACGTATAAAAGTAAGTACCCCCTTCTGTTGCTGAGAGATCGGAAGGTCCTGAAGGGCAGGTAAAGGAACAGGGGGAGCAAGATCAGGAGTATGACAATCCTTAGTGAAATATGGGACATCCTCAAAGAATGTGACATCCATAGAGGTGTAAAAGTGACGGGTATGAGGATCATAACAACGGTACCCTTTAGAGACAAGTACATCCAAACACACGAGGTTCAACCACAAAGAGATGATCTGTAGGTCTAAGAGATTGATAAGGAGTGTGACCCATGAGTGCTCGAGAGGGTGTGCGATTCATAAAAAAACAACCAGTAAGTAGTGCCAAAGACCAATAAGTTTTTGGCACATACAATCCACAGAGCAAGCAACTAGTCAATCCTAATAGATGTCTGTTCTTACGCTCGACGACACCATTTTGTTGGGGAGTGTAAGGACATGAAAACTGATGAATAATGTCATGCATTGTCAAGTAGTGATCAAAGGATTGAGACGTATACTCTCCTCCAATATCAGACCTTAGAATTTTTACAGAAGCCCCATATTGAGTCTTGATTAAAGAACGAAATTCTTGAAACTTAGAAAAACCTTCACTTTTATTTTTCAATAGATATAACCAAGTTGATCTAGTGCAATCATCAATAAAAGTGATAATACTGAAAACCATCAACAGGGGTAATTGGGGATGGGCCCCACACATCAGAGTGCGCGACATGAAAAGGAGCGTCAGATTTATGCATGTGAGATGGATAAGAATTTCTAACATGTTTTGAAAGCTCACAAACAGCACACTGAAATTTAATAGAAGTGCACATAGATTTAAAATCGGGAATTAAAGTGCATAGAATCTGAAACCCAATATGTCCAAGTTTAGCATGCCACAAAGATAAAGCGTTTAAATTAACGCTAACAGGAAAAGGAAAAATAGAAGTAGGAATAGTAGTGGGTCCATCAGCAACAGCAGTTGTAGGGGTACTGAAGTCAGCTTGCAGGTAGTAAAGTGCACCCCTCTCAATGCCTCTACTAACAATCCTCTTTGTAGTAAGCTCCTGAAACACACAATAATCAGGGTAAAAAATGACGCAACAATTTAGTTTCTTTGCAATGCTACTAGCAGAAAGAAGATTAGTAAAGAAATGGAAAACATGTAAAACATGAGAAAGTGACAGGGAGGAAGATATGGAAATGGTGCCAACTCCTAGGATGGGAGTGTAGGAACCATTAGCAATCTGAACCTGAGCTGGAGAAGTGGAGGGATAATAAAGAGAGTACCCCTGAGACTCACCCGTCATGTGATCAGTAGCCCTTGAGTCAATGACCCAACTGGGAGAAGTAGTGGTCGCAACGAAGGCAGATGAATTAGAAATACCTGGTGCCTCAGAAGTAGATGTCGAGATCTCCGTATGCTCCGTAGGAGGAGGCTGCAGGGCACAGTGCTCATAAGCACGAAATAACTCTGTCATTTGGGATCTAAGGGAGCTCACTTGCAGAAGTAGCCTTGAGAGTGTCAATAGTAGCAGTATGAGCAGAAGATGCATATCTAGGTTGATAACCCTCTAGATAATCATGAAGACGATAACAATGATCACGTTCATGTCCTGTAAGACCACAATGCGAGCATGTGAGAGTAGAAAGACCTCCTCGACCACGCCTACCACCTATATCACTCTCCCAACCCCAGCTTCCAGGAGAACGAGTATCTGACGTAAAAGCGACCCGCTCAGGTGGAGCAGAGGTGATCGGAGCACTGGTAAACATAATAAGGCGACGTTGCTCCTCAGTAAATAGTATCTCATAGATGGTGTTCAACGAAGGAAGAGGTCTGGTAGTGAGTATCTGAGTGCGTGTTTGCTCTTCGTCAGATCGTAAACCCCTAAGAAACTTATAGATCTGGTCTCTTTCAAATCGCTTTGCCAACTTGG
The DNA here is from genome assembly GCA_021018995.1 of Chloranthus sessilifolius. NCBI lineage: Eukaryota > Viridiplantae > Streptophyta > Magnoliopsida > Chloranthales > Chloranthaceae > Chloranthus > Chloranthus sessilifolius. The sequence goes on along the minus strand of CM037591.1, from coordinate 114,750,374 downwards.
CTCTGACATCCTCTCCAAACTCAAATACTTTGAAGTATGCTATCATAATGACTGAGCTCCTCCCACATACTTTGAAGTATGCTATAATACTCCCCCATAGAGGCATCTTCCTGCTTACACTCGGAGATCATTTGCTTGAGTTGATATATGCTTGTATCATGATCAGAAGGAGCAAACGTGTCAGCCAGCTCGGCCCATAGCTTGGTTGTCATAGAACATGAAGGTTCTGTATGTAGAGCGATCCATAGAATTTAGTAACTATCCAAGAATGATGGCATTATCGGCATCCTACTTTTCGGCCTCACTAGCACTAGTGCTTGGCCTAGGGGTAGCCGCTATCAACAAACCTATTTTCATACGACCCTGAATATAAAAGGTGATGACCCTTTTCCATTCCAAAAAATTTGCAGAATTCAGTTTTAGAGAGGTGATAGTGGTGGGTAAATTCTCCCTACTCATATTTTTATACCCTTCGGTCATTGTGATTTACAAATAACACCAAAGGGAGAATGCAGGAATGGTTGGAGAAGACCAGAAAATTGATTGATAGGGTAGAGCAACTACATCAACAGTCAGCGCTGTTCAACCAAATCATCAAGAAGATTTCAGATTTGATCCTACCGCTGACAAAAAACTCACAACTGGTCATTGCAGCCTTTAACAAAAACTTTGTGGGCAACAAAGCCATCAAGAGCAAGTAAATAAATAAATGAATAACTCACAACTGGTCACTACAACCTTTTAACAAACACTTTGTGGGCAACAAAGTCATTAAGAGCAAGTAAATAAATAATAAAAACTCACAGCTGGTCACTGCAACAAGTTAACAAACACTCTATGGGCAGCAAGCAAGTGGTCTGACATCGCCAATAAAACTCATCACTGTGGAAAAAATCTGCACACTTGTATATATAAAATGTAGTTGTTGAAAACTGTTGTGTAGAATCAACACCCTCTTATAGACAAAATAATCTAGAGCGCATACACAGTCATCGGACTTCCAAGCTTTATCATGAATCCTCCATTATTTTGGGTGCGAATGATGGGCCTGCTGACGTTAGCGTGCAGTCATACTGACGTCAGCAGAGGATGGTGATGTGGCTGTGTGAGAGATGTTTAGAAACCTACTTTGATACCAAGAAGAAGATTGTGGATGATGGTTTTAGGGTTTAAGTTTAGAGGGAGAGAGAGAGGAAAAGGCTTAGTGAGTTAAATTTTCTAACTAGCATTAATATTTATATTAAGTGAGAGGTTACATGCACACCCTAAATTAATAGATCCACCCATACTCTAACTCACTCTAGTAACATTACTAACACCAACCCCGTCAAGTGAGTTGGGTTACCTAGACTGAACTAAAGTCTAAACGAAACTACTTTGATGAAGCCCCGTTTTCTAGTCGTTCAGATTGCAGTATTGAAGCAATAGGTTCAATATCAGGTTGCCAACTGAAAAACAGACAGAATACCATATTTAATGTTTTGACTTGATAAGCTAGCCAAGTTAACCAAGGGAGACTCGTCTCGGGAGGCTCTCACTCTAGCATATACAACTATGCCTAGTCCTAGTCTTCCAAGATCCAACTGTGCCTTTATCTAAAATCACCAACACTCTAGCAGATACCCTTGCACGGAACAGTCGTATTTTATAAATATACAATTTTACTTAACTTATTAGTTAAATTTGATTGGCATTCATTTTTCCGCAATGCAAAATTGCAGGCCTACGTCCTACAAGAGCAAGGAAGTCTGCTAGAACTCGTCGATCCAAGCCTGGGATCAGACTACCCAAGGGAAGGGGCATTGAGGATGTTAAACTTGGCTCTATTGTGCACCAACCCATCTCCTACTCTGAGGCCTGCAATGTCTGCCGTGGTTAGCATGTTAGAAGGGAAAATTGAAGTCCGGGCACCACTCGTAAAGCGCAGCTCAATGAATGAAGAGTGGCGGTTTAAGGCTTTCGAGAAGCTCTCTCATGACAGCCAATCACAGATGGAGACAGTCTCCCATGATAGTGAGAGACAAAGCATGTCGATGGGTGGGCCGTGGATTGATTCCTCTGTATCTTCAAATAGCAAAGAGGCTTCTGCCTCTACCGCAACACCAATTCTTCCTGATCAAGTTCGATCTCATTGAACTCGAAGAGAAGGGTAAATCTCGAGTGTGAGGGCGACAATGACGGTGGTTGGCTCAAAGTGCTTGTTTTTTAGTGTCACATGCAAATATGGTTTTCAGGACTTCAACGCTACATTTGATTGCTATCGTAAATTATTGATTGAAGATCTGTAAATACCTTTAGATGGTATTTTCTCACTATAGAGGTTTATATGTACGTGTAATAAAATCTTATATTTAACCAAAATGAACCAAGAGTTTCTTGATTTCCTCTCTCTCTCTCTCTCTCTCTCTCTCTCTCTCTCTCTCTCTCTCTCTCCAGTTTTAACTTACAAGCAATGTATCAAAATCAGTATCGGTCCATGGAGGACCGATACAACTCGGCCGATACATATCAGCCTTTTTTAAAAAAAATAATAATAAATAAAGGTATTGGCCGAAACCGATGCCGTATCGGCCGAAACCAATACTATATCGGTCGATAACAATACCGAATTGAGATACCAATATGTATCGGTAGCGGCTGTTTTTGATACCATGCTTGTAAGGTTGTATAAACCTTTTCAATGGTATCTATTGTTCTTGGGTTGATCAGCCAATGTTGTGTTGGATGTTTTAAATTAAGTATCATAATCCTCAAGGTCACTTGTTCGATCCCAGCTTATGTACATACAAAAAAATTTAAGTATAATATATATATATATATATATATATATATATATATGAGGTTTGGAACTATACAACCGGTTGTAGTAAAAAAATACTACAATCAGACCATTTGGGCACCACATGGTATCAATCACGAGGATCGGGTGCGACGACAACTTGGATCATAACAATCATGTATTATCCAAAAAATTTGGGCTCTATCCAATACATATCCATTGTTGAGTATGTGGTCAAAGATGCTTAAAATCAATGCACTAAGTTGATTGGGCGTTACTTTATTTTTGACCAATCAAACGAAGGTAAAAAAAGTTAAATTTAAAAAAAAAAATTAAATTACATGTCCAATGGATGATCTATCCAAAATGAGTGTTGGTTTAAATTGATCATGCCACGTGGCATGTGATCTGGCATGCAAGTGTAGCATTTTTTGCTACATTGGGTTGTATTTCCCAAAGTCAGTCTATATACTCCCTGTATTTAGTGTTTACAGTAAAATTTTTGTTCTTAAAAGCACCATCCAGGTAGAAAATTTTTAAGTAGAAAGATGTTGAAAAGGCCGTGTTTCACAAGTTGCCTATTGATAAAGAAATATTTTTGAAAGATTGTCCTTTAGGCCTTGTTTGATAACGTGAGTTCAGGCATTAAACCTAGGATTTTCAGAGGGCAGAGACTGGTCTAGAGGGCCGAGATAGGTGTAAAAGCCCTGTCCGACTTGGCCCTAAATGTTAAGGCCAAATTTTAAAGGCCCTAGGGTAGGGCTTGGGCTTTTAAAATAAAAGCTTTGAAAATTTATGCCCGGGCTAAGATACGGCAAGGCCATGCTCAGCCCAACCCTATATATGAGTAAATATTTATTATATATTTTTATTTTGTCGAATGTATCCTTTCTAACCTTTAAATCATTATTCATAGATAGATTAGGAATCATATATCATAAATTATATTTAAAATTATATAATAATAGATATCATATATATTTTTTATAATATAAGGAAAAAAAAAATGGTGATACTAGAAAGCCCAAAGCATGGCCTTAGTCACTGCTAAGGCTAGACCAACAATGTTAAAGTCTGTTTGGGCTAGGGCCGACCATATTAAGTTCTTCGGACAAGGGCAATGCAAAATCCCCGCCCAACCCATTGGCAACTGTAGTAAAACCTAAGGTCGTCAATAGGGGCAGGCTAGCCTATTAGACTGCTTGGCCCGGCCCTAAATAGTTAGGGGTGGTGATAAAAAAAGGAATAAGAGGGCCGTGCCAGGCCTTATGAGCAGAAGCCCATTGTAGGTCAGTCCGGGTAAACACTTACCAGTCTGAAACCCATAAGCCCGGCCGGAATCGTGCATCGCGATATAATAATATATTCACATATGCTTTTAAGATATATATTTATTTTTTACAATCAAATTATCAAAACAACAGACAGCATTATATTTAGATTTTCTTGGATTGATAGTTGTAAGATAATTTTGAAGAATATCTATTAAAAAAGGTTTGAATGTTTTCTTTTGGATTTTATTTTACTTATTTGAAATATTGTTCAATGGAGCCCACCCTTACCCTAGCTATATGAGGGCTAGGATTGGGCATATCATATCTCACTTAAGTTAGGGCAGAGTTAGGGCTTAGCCTATAAGACCATGCTCCATTTTGTAGAGGTCTGGTCTTAACCCGGCCCATTGATAGCCCTAATAAAAATCAGTATTTTTGTTCACGCCCAAGCAATCTCTGAGAGGGCCTACATTTGAAGCCTGTTGATTGCTTTGAATCAGACAACCTAGATCGTATCTAGATATTTTTTCACTCCAATCCTCCACACGATAGATCTCGAGACCATGAACGTACCATCCTACAGTCTGCTTTTGATTCCAGTGGTACAAATCCCTAAATATAAAGAGCAACTACTTGCACACGAACAAGATTCTACATGGCAAACATCATGGTCAAACTACATTTCTTGGAGATCAGTATCCCTTGGAATAAAAAATAGACCATCTTATGGTACGTTCATGATCTCAAAATCTATCATATAAAAGATTGGAGTGAAAAATAATTTAGATCATCTAATCGATCACAGATTGCGTGGGAGCGAATAGAGGTAACTTTTTTACTAAAAGTGCAAACAATCTGGTGTCCCACTTATCAGGCAAAAAATAAAATAATAGGTGAAATGTTTTATCACCCATCGTCCATACTAAAATGAGAGGGGCTCTTTCTCACTTAAGGTTCAAAAGTTCGGCTGAAATTTGAAAATTTGGGCCGAACCAAAACCGAAATGATATTATGAATTTTGTTTGGAAATTTTCAGTTTTGGTCCCCATCGAAATCGAAACGAAATCCGAGATTTTGAACCTTGCCTTCACTTCCCTTCGTCGTCCACGCAGAGCAGAAAACGCTCACCATTTACTTTACATGGAGAACGGTTTAAGGCTATCGAATGCTTTTTATATATGGAAATAATGCTGAAAACTCAAAAGACCAAATTTGCCCTTGCTTTAAGTAACCCACCTGTTCACTCTATACTATTGTTGATTAGTTGATTCTCTACACCTTAGACTGAGCCAATCATTGATTCTCTGCACCTTTTGAGTCGTGACTTGGTCCCTAAATGATCGTGCATCAATAATGATTTTAGATAGGCATAAAGACTCCTAAGGCTCTCAATACGCCTGGCCCCACCCAAAAAACTTAAGACTAGGGCTGAACTATGAGGTAAGAGGGCAATGTTAGGGCATCGAAACCAAAGCCCACTATCCGTTGTGCCGGATAAGGGCTTGATAAGTTAAAGCCTGTAAGCCCGGCCCTACCTCACTTTTAATTATATACTAATTATCTTAATATAAGTGTATATAACATATTATATTATGGGATTATTACCAAAATGTCTCGTGCACATATTTTAATCACTAAAATAATGAGGTTTATTTTTTATGAACAAAATGTCTCATGATACAAGTGTACACGACCGGTGTTGTGAATTGAAAATCAGCTTCGGTGGACTAGCCCCGCAGCATAAAAACCGATACCGATACAGTTTGCCGAGTAACCATATGAGGGCTTAACCACGAGTTAAGAAGGAAATGCTAGAGGCTCGAAACCAAAAACCAGCAATCCATCGTGCCGGGTGAGGGCTTGACAGGTTAAAGCCAGTAAGCCTGGCCCTACATCACTTTTAATTATATACTAATTATCTTAATATAAGTGTATATAGCATATTATATCATGGGTTTATTATCAAATAGTCTCGCCCACGTATTTTAATCACTAAAATAATGGCGTTTATTTTTTATGAACAAAATGTCTCACGATATAGGTGCACAGGACTCGTCTTGTGAAGTGAAAATCAGCTTCGGTGGGCTGGCCCTATAGCATAAAAACCAACAATGGTGGGCTAGCCCCAAAGCATGTACTATAATATGGACGCTATCCAAAAGAAATGATCAGAAATTTTTTTAATTCGGAGGGAATCAATTGACATGTTAAAACACGTTTCGGTGGGTTGACCCTTAAGTAACCCGTGTTGCTACTTTTGGTGATAAAAAATAGACCCCATTATTTTGGTAAATAAAATAGGAGCACAAGCATAGTGACAAATTTTGTTTTCGGCAATATTTTGGTACTGGGTCATTTCGAATAAATTTTGGGAAAATTTTGAAAAAGTTTTGGGAAAATTTCAAGAGTAGGAAAACTATATATATATAAATTATATTTATTATTTATAAAAATCTTACTTATAATTTATTAATACCTAAAATGGAAAAAAAATATTAATTTCGGAGAAATTTCATTAATTCAATTGAAATCAATCGATTTCGCGATTTAGAAAAACTTGAAATTAGCCAAAAGTTTCGTCAACCCATGTTTGATGAATTTGGAGAAATTTGTCACTATCTTAACGTTTTGGTCATTTACCCTTACATTATTTACAATCAAGTTATCAAAATAGCACTCAATATTACCATATTACTATTAGATTTATCAAGTGAATGATTATAAGGATATTCTAGTAATTTAAATATTTATAAAGAAAGTTATTCGATTTCTCTTTTTCTTCATTCGAAATATTTTTTCCATCTTTAATAAAAAAAAAATCACAAGGGAAAAAATTACAAGAAATTTAGAAAAAGTACCAATAATCAATAACGCCCGAAGCCCGACCTGAGCTCGCCCCAACCTGCCTAGGTTAGGGCTAGAGCTGGCATGTCAAAGCCTGCCTAAATTGAGGTCGGGCTCGAACCTAGCCTTGGCCCCTAGGGCTGGGTTAGATTTTAGGGTGGCCTTAACTTAGGATTATACCTTTTATCTCACACTATTGATGTGCCATTTAACATTATGCAATGTGGCACACATCTATAATTAATCTAGATTATCCAAGTGACAATCTAACATTGGAACATGTGTCTGCCCAAAAAAACATGCCTGTAAGTGGATATGAATCATCCGATTGATGAACTTTAATATCAACCATTAAAAATTTAAAACTAAAAAACGGTTTATATTGTAGTATACAAATTGGATGATTTAAATCTTCCTAAAACAACATTTTTTGGTTGAAAAGTCTTGAGAACATTAAAATATGTTTGCACAAAATGTTAGAAGTTTCTATTTTGCTGGCCATCACTATGGTCAATCTGTTGACAGGTAAATGGTGTAAGATCAATCTTGAGATGTAATAGTTGCTAATTCGGTAAATTTGAGAGAATAAATAGCTAATAATTAAGTTTTTTATTTAAAGGATGATTGTGATTTCCAATCACAATATAATTAGTAATTTAAGATTGTGATTGTGGATTCCTTTAATGTGAACGATTCAACATCTATATATGGTTGCTAGGGGTCCCAACGTTTGCTCATGTGAAAAACAACCTCCTCATCTTTGTTTAGCATCCCCATTGTGCAAAAGGATTAGTGTCGAGAAGAATGTTGAAGATCCTAATAGAGACTAGTGGACGAAACTTCATTGATATTCTATGGCTTATACACAAGATATGATCTCTACATGACTATTCTACGGCACATGTGTTATAGGGGCTTTGATGAATCGACACCCAAGATCCGTGCAACTTGTTTAATAGTGGTGTATCGAAACTTATAGTTGGTATTAGAGCATCAAGCTTATTAGGTTTTGATTCCATCAAACCCATTAGTTTTTTTTTTCATTGATCTAGTGCCTGTAATTACCACTCTTGTGGGCCATTGATTTTCTTTAAATTTCTAAACGGGCCATTGAAAGTAACCCGTAAAGGCTAAATAAATTATACAAATAAAAAATCTTATCAAATAAAATAAGCATACTTTGGAGAGAGTAAAACATCTTATCAAATAAAATAAGGATTGATCTGGAGAGAGTATGCTAGAAACTGCATAGATTAATGGTCCATTCTAAATCTTTATTCTCTATCGGTTTCACCCAACTGAAAATTTTGGCTTTTCTTTTGTGTTGAATGATTGTGTCTTGTTGCACATGAACCCGCATCCTGTTTCTCTTTGTCTTGGATTGGATTGGAGATAACTTCCATGAATTGAAAGGGAGCAATGTTCCCTTGTTGGTATTACACCAAAGTTGGTGCTTTACTACGAGATGAAAGGGTCTTATTTTAACAACCTAGATTTTTTAATTTTATTTAACGGTATTAGATGATGTACAACTCAGTGCGTGGTGCTAATACTCCACACCAAAATTTACCCACTTTAGAAATAGTCTAATTTTTTTTATATCAAATTAAACTCATTACGAAATACTCACCGATACGATTCTAACGATATATAATTTGTCGATTTTCGACAAGAATATAAAAAGTTACGCCCGTTTAAAGAGTGAAGCAGGTTAAAGGACATAACTATAATTCGGGGAGAGAATCACCATTTGCTTTGGTGCTTACACAAAGCGCTGGAACAAAACCTCTTCTCAAGCTATTCAAGTCACGCATGAATTCTACTTGGGTGAAAAAACTACTATTTTATTAAATCTTGTACGAAAAGTCTTAATCAGAGTTAACCTAGAAAGAGAACTAGAAATATATTTACTTCTTCTCTCAGTTGTCTCTCTTTATTCTCTCTTCTCTGTAAAAGCTCCGACAGTGCCATCTTTCACAATTTCTCATCGGATCTCTATCGATTTTTCGATCTTATCAGAGAATCTTCCACCATCAAAGTTCCTCATCGCTGCGATCGATCTATTGTAAGAAAGGAATTCTCGCGAAAAGACTCAGACATATCGTCTCTCGAACCCGATCTCCATCAACCCATATCATCGTCGGATTTGAATCACGCTTCAACAGGTGGGTGCCCCTAAATCCATCTTAAATTATTCAGTTATTTCTTAAAAAGAAAACCCTAATTTTTTTCTAAATTTTGATACATTTCGAGTCTTAAAAACATAAAAATTCGGCCCAAAATCGATAGGATCGTTTTTCCCAGATTTTTGTGAAATTCGACCAAACTTTTCAACAAATATAGTCTCAGTATTTTGGTCATAACTTTTTACTCCCAACTCAGATTGATATGATACTTGCGGCATTAGAAAGAAGACAACGAGATCTACAACTTTGTCTGAAATAATAATTTCACGAATTTAATGTTTTTAAGTTCAAAATTGAGCTACAAGTCGGGATATGTTTTAGATGATCCAAGGTTGTACGGGTTTGACATTATTTTTTTAAACTCTTGGGCTACTTTATACTCAACTTATCTCCAGACTTATAAATCGCTAAAATTATATAAAATATATTAAATAACTTGCATCGAATAACAATCTATAAGTTTAAGGGGTCAAATATTAACATTTTTCAATACTTACCATTCTATTACCTCTTTTAAACCTTCTACAATTCTTGAATGGACATGTGTGCCCCTTTAAAATCTGAAATACATTCGATTGCTATACCAATCGACCATCAATTTCTATGAATACAATTAATCCCAATAAAATATATTTTCAACTTAATCATAAAACAAATGTAGTTAAATATTTCTTATTCTCTGTTTTACTTCAATGCTTTATGTGTTATATTCTATATTAATTTTCTTCAAAAATATAAAATGCTTAGGGTTTATGTTATAGTTCATTTTTATATATGTTCACCATTATCATATGACATTTACCATATAGAAAATCACGATAGGGCATACGTATATAAGTTAAGAATAAGATATGACACATGACATAAGCCTTTTTTACGGTGGGATTTCTTTTACGGTCACGTGAAACTTGGAATATAGGCATCAATGAACGGATGCAATCCCTCTATGATAGTATGGGATATCATACAAAGTACATCCAGGTTACCACGAAACCCGTCCCTTGGAAAGCGTGATTTAATAAAGCCTATCGCACCGTAGCCAATTCTAACTAAGTTTTGAGAAAAAATGAGAAAAAAACATGTTAAGACACACGTATGTTAAGAAAGTAGGGACTTAAGCCCATGCAAATATGAAATCAGGGCGGGGACCTAAGCCCAGAACCGAATAATGTTATGATATATTAAGATATGTTGTGAAGGCCAGCTAAATATGAATTAAGTTTCTACACGTGTCATACCTTACGAGCCACCGTAAGGGCCTAACGTCTGCAGCCAAGATGAGTCTTAAGGACATTATAGCCTTATCTCAAAATAAAGAGACATTGTGGTTACTATGCCGGTAACCTCATCTGGCTGGATGGTAGTTTATATTATAATATGGAGGTTAGGTGATTTACCGTACAAATGGACCCTCGCGTGGTAGGCTTCGGCGGCCGATCACGGCACCTCGTTTAAATAAAATAAGATGCGAAGTACGTTGTGTAGGCGTATGGAGTAATTAATAAAACTTACGATATGTCACGTATGCTAAGTTGATGAGATAAATAGGAAAAGAGATAAGAAAATTAGAAGCATCATGTACCCTTCATGTTATAATATACTTTTCAGTTGAATTATGATATGTTATGAGTTATGGATAATTTAGTCATTTTATTTAAATGCTAATTTTAGTTTCAAAATGCACTGTAACTCAAGCGATTGCACACACGATCGCCTGGGTAAGTTATGGTGGATCGATTATGCAACCCACTGAGTTTACACGACTAAGTAAACTGACCCCACTCCCAAAATCTAACAGTTTCAGGTGAAGATTCTGCTTATCTCGTCCTTGATAATACGGAAGCTGTTGATTCGGAGATGACTCACATAAACGAGGACGCCGGCTACCACTTAGATGAGATTGTAGACCCAATAGGCTTTTACCAATATTGAGAATCTTTTACTCTAGTTTTTCCTTTACTTCTTGAGGGACATATTTTATCCTTGATACATTTTTGTGAGTTTACGTTTGGAATCATTTTATCCTACGTGAAACTGGTTTGATTTTTTTATCTTAGATGCATGATTATGATTAAGTACTTCATTATTATTGTCTACATTTTTTGTTATTAATTTATGAGTCATTTATCGTTTAATGCTATCTTAAATGCCTCAATTTATATGGCAAGTCAATTTTTAGATTAAGTATAAATTCACTTATCGCCTTAACCAGCGTGCGGTGTCAAAATACGGAATTCTAGGCCCTCGAGATCAAATAAGGATTCTGTGTCATGACACCTATTGTTTAATCTGCTTAATTTATTGGATTTACAAAAATACCCAATGAAAGCCTTGTATGATGGATGAAGATTTGATCTTACCCTATAATTTTTTTAAATTACCAATTTGAATCACTAGATTTGGATTGAAAATGCCAAATTTAGGAGAGTAAATGTTTATAAAACCTCTCCCTTTTGAACAGTTAACATTGTATCGTTTAGTATTTCCTAATAAACATGTAATGATGTAAATACTGTCAACAATGGAATTTGAGTGTTTCCTAGCAAAATATTGGTCGGGAAACAAAAATTTTCCTGAAACAAAAAGGACATGAATCTGGTTGGTTATGTGGAATTTGAGTCCTTCATGGATTTTTCTTTCCTTTTTTGGAGTTTTTTTGGAGATGAACATGGGTCTTAGGATCCTATGCTGAATGCATATATACTTATTGGTATGCTAGTGGGGATCTCATGTTACTTATATACAAGCGTTTATATGTTGGGAAAACAAGTTTCTTTTTACCCAAATTGAATAATGTTTGAAATTAATATTTTCTTATTCATTTCTTTTAGGAGACCTTCAAGAATGTGTGTGAAGTCTTGGTGCACGATGCATCCAATAATTAGGTAGAATTTTAATGAAATCATTAACTGACTTATTTATTTTATTTTATTTTATTTTGGTTTAACCACATTTATTACCATCTAAAATATTATAAAATGCAAATAGAAAAAATAGCTTAGAAGGATTCTTCAGCCTAACGGTGATGATCTTTCCTGGTGCTGTGATTTTCATAGTGAGGGAGAGCCTTGATAGAGAGGTTTCGCCCAGAGACCAAGTCTTTTCACATGGCCTACTCTGAGATGACCCTGACGCCCATGGATTGGGCGATGATTATCAGTATCAGGGTAGGGGGCGTACTAATCGCCAACCTCACAGTGCCTAGCAGAGACGATATTATCAGATTAATAGGGGATTACCCCCCTCATGGAAGTTTGCATGGTGTCGAGGTCAAGATGACCTGGCTATCTGAGCTCCATGGGACGAATGAGTTGGTAGATCTGGGCCAGCCAGATGTGGAACTTTACATTGAGCCCGAGCGTGCAATTGTCTTAGCCTGTATCATGCTTCTGCTCCTGTTGGGCAAAACCATCTTTACTAATGCAAGCGGCGGATGAGTCAATTTGGCTCTGCTGAGCATCATGGATAATTGGCTCGATATCCATAGATACGACTGGTGCAGGGCCATATATGCAATGTTGATGTATGGCATAGCCTGAGTATCTACCGGGGATTCGAAGTCCATCGTTGGTTTCTGGCCGGCTCTGGAGGTAATCTCTAACTCTTTTGCTTTTATTCAGTTTATTTGGATGGTCATTGCATGCTACTGACTTATCTTTTATGCACTGCTCTCCTTAAGCATTGGGGTATCTGCATTTTCAACCCGGACGCCAGCTTCTCCACTCTAAGATCTACACCTATCCCCTCCTTAGCAATTGGAACAAATCCCGGCGCCGCGATGTGGGTATGAAGCATCTAGAGATGGGCCTGAGGTCCCAATTAAATCTAATGATCCTTGAGCAGGTAAGGCCTTTTCTCCTTTGATTATTTCAGTTCGGAAATTCTCCTTTATTATTATGTTATAATTTTTGATTGATTGGCCACCTCTTGACTTGGATAGATCATTTATGACCCATACCTTGGCTCTATTTTTTTGGACTGGGCTACCGTAGGTCCATCGCGCCTTTTTAACAATCGCCACTTCATCTTCTTCTATGGGGCATGGGCCAGGGCCTACTATCTGGGGGAGCGGGTAGTTCATCAGTACCAGAGCTATCCCGCCATACCCATGGATCCTCCTGCAAATGTTCTGGACCCTATGGGTAGTATCGAGGAGCTCACTGTGGCCTTCCTCCATAATGGAATCCCCATTAATGCCCTTCTCATGTCCGGGGACTATCGGCTATGGTATGAATCTTTGTCATATCGGTTCATTCTGCAGCACTTTGTCCCTAGTGTCAATTTCCTCGCTTTCGGTGGCCCGCGCACCCAAGTAATTCTCCTTTCTCTTTTAGATTAGTCTCCCTTTTAGTTTCAATTTAGCTTTTGTTCCTACTGAGCGAATCTCTATTTTGTTCATAGGTTGTCCAAGGGGATGACTCAGATGATGGTGGGGCAGCGGTGGGTATTGCGGACGCTTCAGAGGCGGGTCCCTCAGATGCTGGTCCTTCCGGTGCTGGTCCCTCAAGTGAGGGTTGTTCAGGTGCTAGTCCGTCGGGTTCTTCTCATGTGTGTGCCCTCGGTGGTGCTCCTGCCGTGGTCCATGGGACCTTCAGATGCCTCGACGATAGCTTTCTCTTGGGTCCATGTGTTGACATAGATAAGCAGGCACACCTCTCAGCCGAAGCGGTTTGGGCCCCTCCTCCTGAGGTGGTTCTGGGGGTAAGACTCTTTTGATCATTCCTTCTTGGTTCTGGCTCTTTTGTTAAATACTTGTGTTTTGCTAACAAACCCTATGACTGATATCTTTCCCTTCTGAATGTAGAATTTCGAGTCGGCCATGGACCAAGCCGCATATTATCATAACATCGCAGAGCTCCGGGACATGGAGGTGGCGAGTGCCTTGCTGCTCAATCTTTTTCACTGTTTTTCCATCCATGTCTTTCAATTTATTCCTAATTTGTGACCTTGGCTATGATTTGAAGCGCGCACTTGAAAAGGAATCGCGCTCTCTACTTAGCCGGCTTTCACAGGCATGGTCTCGGGTAGGAGATCTGCGGACCTTCCAAAGCTCCTCGCACCGGCGAAAGAAATCTAACGGTGCCAACAAGGACTAGGCCTAGTTTCTGCTTTTAAACACTTTAAATATTTTAGGATGATTTTTATTGGGATTTAGAAAAGTTTGTAACGGATAATTGTGGCACTCTTTGGATGATTTTCTGTTTGGAAATGTTTAGTGCTCTTTCTTTGATTGCATGCTATGTTTCCCTTGCACTATATCTGATTGCTTGCAGGATGGTTTTGAAGATTGCTCGTAAAAATGATCTTTGAGGTCACATGCCTTGGTGCGGTTTCTCCTTGCACATACGTCAAATGATTTCAATGTTAGGTGCCCTTTAATTTTTATGTTTGTGAATATCTTTTAAGGCATAAAATAGGTGAACAAGCTAACTGGATAAGGGGGGCAGCAAAGGCCCACAAAAATACCCTAAAACCTCCAAAAATTGCATAGAAGGGGGGCTAGATTGACTTGGCGCAACTATTACATGCGCCAGGCTAATCCTGGGGGAATTTACACTGGCGCAACTATTAGTTGCGCCAGGTTTAGCCTGGGGGAAATTTGCACTAGCGCAATTATTAGTTGCGCCAGGTTTAGCCTGGGGGCAGTGGGCTCTTTATATGCCTGAGAAAGACTGTTTTCTCTCTCTTTTCTTTTTGACTTGGCTTTTTCAACTGATTTTTCCTCTCCTTGCTTTCCCAAGGGTGGGTCCATTGACATACATTGAATTTTATATTTTTGAAAGATCTTTGTACGTCTATGGAACCACTTTCCAACCCTCCTTTACATGGAGGGCTCAAAACCAATTTACTCCTTTCTTTGGGCTTGGGGCCTAATTTTCTAAAAAGTTAGCTTAGGAGCTTGAATGAGAGAGAGCTCATTGATCTGGAGCAGCTTGGACTATCTCATCTTTCCTTCTTTCTTGAGGTTTCTCCACGGTGGAACCTACTTCATGCGACAATCACGTTTTGGGATACAAATGCCCATGTGTTCCGTTTTGGGAAGCGGGAGCTAACTCCCACCCTTGAAGAGTTATCCAATTTGTCTGGCCTGAAGCTCCACAGAGGCCTCACAAGAGTCACGCCGAAGTCGGGTTATTCTATGTCCGTTCACCTTACCCTAGGTTTGAAGAAATTTGAGTATGAGAAAAGTCTCATTGGGGGCCCACAAGGTATTTGATCAAATTCCTCAAAGAACTTTTCGATGACGAAAGTCTTCGAAAATTGCTAGTTAGGAGTATCTTCAATGTAAAAGCCTTTGCTCTCAGTCTCATCTCGGAAGTCCTTTTCTTCACTGGGGGAGAGAGCTTCTCTCTGGCTTTCTGCAATGTTTTGACCGAGTTGGTAGAGTGCCGATTAGTGATGCACTTGGTCCTTGCTGAATTATATCGATGCCTTGATGCATTCACTCTGGACAAGGTGGAGAGCCTTAGGGGATGTCCTTTGCTGCTCCAGGTCTGGTTAGATGAGCATCTCGCTATCATGGGACCTGTGCCAATCTTTTACATCGCTTGAGATGAGGCGGTTTGATGCTTTCTGGGTAGGTGTCACTTGATTCCGCAGGGAGATTTCTCAGCTTTAAAGCTTTGGCTGACCGATGCAGAGCTGATATAGAGACTTCCTTGGTTGGATCGAACCTTCCCAGTAGTTCGTTCCAGAGACCATGGGGGCATCACCCTCCTAGGATTGATTGGCAACACCTTCTACTTTCCATTCCGGGTGTTGCATCAGTTCAACTGCTCTCAGCAGGTGCCTTGTGAGGCAAAACCCCCTTTATATAATTTGATCTTTTCTAGGGGACCTCTGTGGACGTGGATCGGATTATTGACTCTTTGGGAGAAGCATCAGTCGACGTTGATGTGTGATATGGGGCAGGGAGATTCAGTTCAATCTTCCCCTAAGTACGAGGCATGGCTATTGGCTGAGCAGACTGCTGCTGATCATTTGGAGCAGGCAGAGGGTATTGATATGGGAGGCCCCTGACCGAAGACAGAGATGGCGCTTCGAGGTCGCATTAAGCTGCTAATTGATGAAAAGAGGGTCCTTCAAGAGGTTTTGGCATAAGAGAAAGTTAGGGCAGAGGTAGCAAAGACTAGAGCTGACATAGCTGAGGGCGAGGTCCTTCATCTGGAAGGAACCTTGAATGTTGCTCATGGGGCCATAGTCACAAAATCGGGGTTCGGTAATAATTCGACAAAGTTAAAATTCGAAAAAATTCGTCAAAGTTTGGGAAGTTCGGGAACAATTCGGGAAAATAAAAAAATAAAAATTATAAATAAATAAATATATATATATAATATAAATATTTAAAATATTTATATATATTTTAGCGTCACCTTTTGAGATGTGTGCTATGCTAATAAATAATCGACCGTCTGATGGTATGCCCATGATTCATAGATCTAGTGTGCAAAAGATGGGGATGAAAAATGGCCTCCACTATCTGATTCAAAGCCAGTCAATGCATACTAGGTGGAGGTGATGGGGTGAAAAGCAACCTTTTTGGGGTGAGTAATGTACCCATCGCTGAGAAAGAACTTTAGAAGCCCAAAAAGAAAACTGCAATCAAATTGTAGTCCTACATCGTTGAGAAAGAAAACTTCACACTCTATTTCACCTATAAAACTTCGCTTAAACAACTCAACAAGACGTGTGGTGAGTCTGGTGACTAGTGAGCAACAACGTGTGGTGAGTCTGGTGACTGGTCATTTGCCAACATGTGGTCTTTTGCTAACATGTGGTGATTGGTCATTTGCCAACATGTGGTCTTTTGCTAACATGTGGTGACTGTTCATTTGCCATATTAAATAAAAATTAAACATTAAAACTTTAAAAGACAAATACCTTCGGTAAAACTGCAAACTTTGCTGAATTATGCGCGAACTTTGCGAAATTCGGTGGTTTTGACGATTTTTTGGAAAAATCGTGAATAGTTCGTGATTTGTTCATTTTTCACAAAAATCGCGAATTATTCAATAATTCGGTGATTTTTGTGACTATGCATGGGGCTACTGATGCTTCTCGGAAGAGGTATAAGAGCCTCCATGGCCATTGGCTGACCGAGCAGAATGTCTGGGAGGATGATTTTCGTGCGGAGATTAGTGCCTTGAAGCTCGAGTTAGGCCGTTGATTCCCTCCTGCACATATATATTTTTTCATAGATAAGATTCATAGAAAATGGGCATAAGAAACTCCTTTACAAATACATATTTTTTGGTATACATATTTTCTTTATGTTTTTATTTTTTCTGCTTCTGTAAAAAATGAAAGAAAGAAAGCTAGACATCACACCGACTATTTTTTTGGGATGTGGTGTAAGCGGTACAGTTGTAAAAGGAAAATCTATCATATTTACAAAGACTTCGCTTTTTTGTTGTTATTTTTAATTGATGGGTCCCTTTTTGGAATGTGCACTGCCTGGGCATGGAAATGGAAAAGGGAATCGTTATCTTTAACAAAAAGGGCTTCCCTGCCCAGGTGCACGAAGTGTGGGCATGAAAGTAGAAAAGGAATATTATTATCTTTGACAAAAGGGGCCTTCCACCTTGTCCTTTATTCTCTTTTTGTTTGGTTTGATGTCTCAATCACAGGGTGAGATCTCGAGTCTCCTTTTGAGCATGGTCGCACCCCTTTTAAGTGGTTAGATCTAGGTGAGTTTCAACAGCTTTACCAAGACTGGAACATCAATCCCTTTGGACTGATTTAAACCTTTCTCCTTACTTTGGGTCATGTGTTCAACGAAACAGTTTCACAAAGACAATTCTGGTCGGGGCCCGATTTGAACTAACATGAGCGGCCTAGTCGGAAAAAGGATACCAGGGAGAGTAACCAAAAGGGTTCCTCAAACATCAATTTTATCAATCAATTCAAACTTTTCTTTTTCAATTTTTTTTCTTTTTCTTTCTTTTACTTACAACGCCCAAGGTGGATCCATCGTGCCCGTTTTCACCCTCTTTTTACCCATGGTGCCCTCTCAGGTTTTCACCACGTCCATGGGTTTAGCTCTCTTACCCCAAGATCCCTTCCGAGTTTTCACCTGGTCCGAACAAACTCACTGTTTTTACCCGTAGCACCCTTTCAGATTTTCATCACGTCCATCTTACTTTGATCTTGTATTTTTATTTTTTTATTTTTTTTATTTCTCTCATTTTTTCAAGGGTCACAACATAGACGTTGATTCCGTCATAGCCGACTAGATGGGATTCTAGTGTCATCTCACAACTCGGCTCGTGTTGACTTAACAGATACTATGACTGCTTGTGAACCTAATAAAAAGAGCTTTCCTCAGGGTGTAGCTTGGCCATGAGTTAGGTTAGGATTTGAAGGTATGTAGGGCTAAAAAGGTTTCCTTGATACGGTTTCAGTTTTTCCCAACATACTTTCTTCCTTAGGGGATTTTACTGTACATGCCCCATGATTCTTCTATTTTTTTCTTTTTCCTTTATTTTATTTCATGCAATCTCTTTTTGAGGTTTTACTTTATTTATTTATTTATTTTTTTTTTATAGCACTTCTATTTCATCTTTTTTTGTATATGTACACACTTTCTTTTTCAGGGAAGGGGTTTATTGAAAGAAAGGCTCAGGCTCTAATGGGATAGCAAAGGATATCATCATTTTTAGGGATACTTTTCAGCTGCTGTGCTTGGAATGATGGCCTCTTTTGGGTGGTTCTTAAGCAGTCACATATTTGTTTCACTAATACTTACCTTGTTGTGATAGACTAAGAGTAGAACCGTCGGACGTATCCAGCATTGATGGGCTCAGGAAGATGATCTCTGTCCATGGTGGCGAGGAGGATGGCATATCCTAACAGCACTTCTCGGACGACGTAAGGTCCCTCCCAGTTCGACTTAATTTCCCTCTCGGATCGGCGTGGAGGGATGGGAAGATCTTCTTCAATATAGTGTCTCCTACCTTTAGATTTCGACCGTGGACACGTTTATTGTAAACTCGTGCGATTCGTCCCTGATAAACTTGAGTATGACACAAGGCTAGGAGTCTTTTCTCGTCTAATAAGTTCAATTGTTCAAAGAGGGATCTCTCTCTCTACTTCCGGTAAGCCCGATTCCATGAGAATTCGGAGCGAGGGTACTTCAACCTCTACCGATAGGACGGCCTCAGTTTCATACACAAGGTAGAATGGTGTTGCCCCTATAGCAGTACGGATCGACGTTCTGTAGGCCTATAAAGAAAATGGTAACATTTCACTTCAATCTCTATAAGTGACGACCATCTTCTCTAGGATGCGGATGACCGTCTTATTCGCAGGTTCCATAACTCCACTAGTTTGAGGCCGATACGGGGATGAGTGATGGTGCTTGATCTTGTATTGCTCGCAAAAGGCTCGGATGCGCTTATTCGCAAAGTTGGTGCCATTGTCCGTGATGATATCTTTGGGTACTCCAAATCGACACACAACTTTGTTCTTGAGAAACTTCTCGACGTGACCGGTCGTGATATTGACATATGACGCTGGTTCCACCCACTTAGTAAAGTACTCAATGGCGACGAGGATGAACCGATTCTATTTGATTCTTTTGGATTAATCATTTCAACAATGTCAAGGCCCCAGGTAGCAAATGGCCAAGGAGTGGTCATGCAGTGAAGATCGATGGTGGGAGCGTATATCAAACTGGAGTGTTCCTGACATTTGTAATATTTCTGAACATGTTTACAGCAATCCGATTCCATGGTGGTCCAAAAGTATCTCTGCCGTAGAATTTTCTTAGCGAGCATGTGACCGCTAATGTGGGCACTGCATACTCCCTCGTGAATCTCTTTCATGATGTTGATTACTTCGCTCTCAGTAAGGCACCTTAGCAAAATATTGTTGTACGATCGCTTGTAAAGGAATTCCCCACAAATGACATAACCTGCCACTAAACGTTTAATGGTTCATCAGTCTGTCCAGGACGTACCCTCAGGGAAAGTAAGATTCTCGAGGAAATTCTTGATATCTGAGAACCAAGGTGGCTTATCATCAGGCTTTGTTGGTTCCTCAATTTGGAGGCAGAAGGCTGGCTTATTTCTCTGCTCGATCATGATTGGCTTCATCTTAGCAACATACGAAATTTCTATCATTGATGCCAACGTTGCTAGTGCATCGGAGAAGCGATTCCTTATCCGCAGGACATATGAGAATGTCACATCTTTAAAATAAGCTATCAGATCCTCGAGGTGCTAATGATAAGGGATCAGTTTCTCATCTTTTGTCTTCCAGTCACCATTCATTTGGAATGTGATCAACTGCGAATCGCCAAATATTCGGAGGTGAGTTATGTTCAGATCGAGAGCCGCCTGCAAACCACCGACACAAGCTTCATACTCGGCCACGTTGTTAGTACAAGGGAAGTTGAGTTTGATAGAGACTGGTACGTGGGATCCTTTTGGAGAAATCAAAATGGCACCAACTCCCTGACCTTCAGCATTAGCTGCCCCGTCAAAGTGCATTACCCATGATTCTTCTGCTTCCTCAATATCGTCTTCCGTCATGAACAGGATGTCCTCATCAGGAAATTTAGTTCTCGAAGGCTCATAATTTGGCAAAGGATTATCAGCAAGATGATCGGTGAGTGTCTGCCCCTTAACCGAATTTTGAGTGACGTATATGATGTTAAACTCAGACAATAAAAGCTACCACCGTGCGGTTCACCTAGTGAGAGTCGGCTTCTCGAATAGGAATTTCAACGGGTCCATTCAGGCCAAAAGTAGAACAACTTGAGAAAGCAAGTAATGGCGGAACCTCGGAGTAGCCCATACAAGAGCTAGACATGCTTTCTCCATATGAGAATAACGTGTCTCATAATCAGTAAATTTCTTGCTCAGATAGTAAATGGCCTGCTCTCTTCTTCTGGTCTCGTCATGTTGCCCTAAGACACATTCCATCGAGACTTCCGCATAGAGAGATATATCAAGAGTGGTCTCCCCGGCTCAGGTGGCACCAAAACAAGTGGGTTAACAGGGTATCTTTTGATTTTATCGAACGCTGCCTAACAATCATCGTTCCATTCAACGGGTGAGTTCTTCCGAAGTAGCTTGAAGATTGGCGTGCATATTAGAGTTAGTTGTGTAATAAACCGACTGATATATTGTATTCTGCCCAAAAACCCTTGAACTTCTTTTTCAATAGATGGTGGTGGCATTTCTGTGATAGCTTTAACTTTGACTGGGTCGACCTCGATCTCTATCCTGCTGACAATGAATTCTATGGTTTCCCTGACGTGGCGCCAAATGCGCACTTTTGCGGATTCAGACGTAACCTGTACTTTCTCAACCTCTTGAACAGCTTCTGAAGTTTTACCAAGTGATCACTTCACTCCGATGACTTGGCTATCATATCATTGACATACACTTCAATTTCTCGGTGCATCATGTCGTGAAACAGCGCAGTCATAGCTCTCTGGTACATTACACCGGCATTCTTCAACCCGAATGGCATAACTCGGTAGCAAAAGGTTCCCCATGGATTGATAAATGTCGTCTTCTCTCGATCTGCCTCTGCCATTTTGATTTGATTGTATCTCGAGAATCCGTCCATAAAAGAAAGCATCTCGTTCTTAGCAGTGTTAGCGACCAAGATGTCGATGTGTAGTAACAGGAAATCGTCCTTCTGGCTTGCCCTATTTAAGTTTCTAAAATCAATGCACATGCAGACTTTTTTATCTTTCTTCTGCACAGGCACAATATTGGCTAGTCACTATGGATATTTGGATACCATGAGAAATCCTGCATCATACAGCTTGATGACCTCATCTTTGACTTTCAACATCCACTCAGGTCGAAGACGTCTCAGCTTTTGTTTAACCAGCTTCATATCAAGGTAGAGCGATAACTCATGTTTGACCAAATCGGTGTCTAGACCAGGCATGTCCTCATATGACCAGGCAAAAACATCTTAGTATGACCAAAGGAAGTTGATCATGCTTTTTCTTTCTTCGGGAGACAACGACGTTTTGATTTTGGTAATTCAAAGAATGTCCTCAGTCCCCAAATTGATATCTTTGATTTCTTTGACAATGGGGGTAGGGCCATGCTCAAAGTCGACAAATCGGTCAAGGAGCTCATTGGGGAGCTCCTCCAAAGGGATATCCTCGTCTAGACTCGTAACTCCTACCTCTTTTTGTATTTCTACACGAAAGGAGTTAATTTTATGTGGGACGACTATTTCAATTAAAGCATCTTTTTACAAGATTTTATTTAAAATTTTAAATGATAATATTTTTGGACTTTGTATTTTTTCAATGTTTTTGGGATTTTTGGTTTCTTCGGAAATAGACCCTTGGCAGCATGAGTCTGCGTATATACAAGGTATTGCCTGTCAAGGGCTTATCTCACTTTTTATAGGTTATTTTTTTTTTAGAAACGGGTGTCGAATTTTAGGCCACTCCCCGCTTTCATGGGATAAAGATGCCTAGTTGCGTACCTGAGAGGTCGCTCCTTTACCTGTTTAGATGGAGGGTGCTGAGTGATACAGCTCTTCGGAGTTAGCCTCTATCATGTTGATCCCTATTTCGTTTGAGATGATGTCCTCAAATGTTAACACGGTTTTGTGGTGATTCACCACAGGGGGAGTTTGTTCAGGTACGGATCATTGTTCCTCAAAGAGGGATAACACGGCTAGGTCTATCTCTAGGCTGGGAAGGGTGATGTGGGGATTGGTGGGGTGAACAGGTGTTGTGGGCTTATGTGAGGTTAATTGGGTTACCCCATTCCTATCGATCTTTATAACTTCGACACTCACGAATAAATTTCTGATATGAGGCATGGGACGGGGTTTTTCCTCTATGTGTATCCCCCTAGCTCTTATAGCTGCCGTTGCACCGGCTTTCTCCTTACCCTCTCACACTTCTTCCGTGGGCTTGTAACCTAACCCAAATTTGACTTTTTGGTCCCCCCTTGGCAGTGACGGACTCTTCTGCCTTGCAATTTGGGCCCAAGTCCTCTTCTTTTTTTATAGCCCCACTTTTAGAGCATGGCAACTACCGCTACCATTCCACCTCCGATACTTGGAATGATGCCCTCGATGGGCTCCGGGAGTATCGTCGATACCTCATACTCGAAACTGTGGAGGTTGACGTCCTCAGCGATGTGCGACACATCCAGCACTTTGGGCTTTTCAATGTTGTTGGTAGCTTTTTTCTTCTCATTGTGTCCTTCACCAATGATAGTGATAATCTTATGCTCAGGCATGAACTTGAGCTTCTGGTGCAGCATGGATGGGATCGCTCCAACTTCATGCAGCCACAGGCGCCCTAACAGTAGATTGAGTGAGGATTTAATGTCCATCACTTGAAATAAAATGGAAAAGGTCATTGGCCCAATCAATAGCTCAAGGCCAACTTTCCCCGTTATCTCTCCTCATGTTGTCAAAACCTCGGGCACTGGTTCTCGTGAGTCTCAGCATGCATGGATCTATCCCAATCTTGGTGGCAGTTCTTAGTGAGCATATGTTTAAAGTAGACCCATTGTCAATCAAAACCAGTGAGATTATCATATTTTCAAATTCAACTGTAATGTTAAGGGATTTGGCATGACTACTCCCTTGATTCAGTAAATCGGCATCCGAAAATGAAATGGCGTTTGGAGCCATGACTTGACAAATTATTTGTCCAACTTCATCCAGGCTCACCTGAAGTGAGACATGCTTGTTCTTTAACGCCCCCATTAAAGTTCGGAAATGAAGTGAGGACGTCATTAATAGATCCCATATAGTAATGTGAGCCGGTATCCTTCTCAATTGAGTCTCTAATATATGTTCTCGACTCATTTTCTCAAAAGGATTCATGGCTAATGTGAAATTTAATTGTAATGTTTTACTCGCAAGCGCACGAATCAGATTAAATATAGTGGGTGCAGAGTACGAGATCGTTCCCACGAAGACTATTTTGGAAGATCTAAAAAGATAAGACAGTAATTCAAGAAATCTATCAAGATCTAACAGTATTCTACCAATATTATGATTAAGGTGGTTTTATGAGATGATAATTACTGACTACAAACTAAAATTTAATTGATGATTCAAAAATAAAAGAAAAGATGAAGATACTAAATCCTCCCATCTTTGGTCTATTCTTCCCGTAATATAAATCTACGGATTAAATTATGAGATATACCATTCAAAACTAACATCTTTTATGGAAGATAAATGGTCAAAACCCCGATAGGTTCCACGTTGCATCCCTGCAATCAGGACTTAACTTTAGAGATAATTTTCATATATAGATCTGGGATCAAGGGCATGGCTCGGCTCACATGATCTCAGGTTCAAATAAAAATCATCCCCAAAGTGGGTGAAAATTCTAACAAGAATACCACCATAGATCTGAAATCAAGGGCATAGCTCGACACACTTGATTTCATATTAGGGAGTACTTAAGATAAAATTACCATTACAGATCCAAGATCCAGGGCATGGCTCGGCACACTCGATCCCGGATCATAATCGTAATTAGATCCACACGATGAAAGCAAAAAGACCATATAACAATGATTGAAATAAAATTACCGTCACAGATCTGAGATCCCGGGCATGGCTCGGCACACGCGATCCCAGTTAGTAGCGGGGATTTCATCCATTCGTGGTAGCACAACAACCATAAAATAAGATCTCATATTTTAATCCTAAATTTATATTATTAAAAGTACATCCCTCGGATGGGAATCATTAGATCCCCATCCCTATGAATTTAGCTACACATATTATAATTAAATGACATAAATAAATAAGGAAGGGAAAATAACATTAATTTAATAAATTAAAAATACCTCAAACTTCAATAGAAATTATTTGATCCAAAAGTACGATGATCTTCAGAAACGAAATTAATGTAGAAATCAACTAAAAAAAAATAATAAACTGAAGGAATGAATACTGGAAATTAAAGGAACAAAGCTCTCAAAAGGGAAAAGGAATAATAAAAACTCTCTCTATCTCTACCTCTATTCTAAAAAAAATAAACTCTTCTAAAACTAAAAATCCCTAAACTCAAATTCCCCTTTTCCACAACTCGTAGCATCCTTTTTATAAGGTCGGCCAAACCCTATCCCTAATACCTCAATCGATTAAGAATTAAATCTCAATCGATTGACTCTTAAGTTGGAAAAAAGTTGTCTTCTCATGTCAATCGATTGAGACTTAATTCTTAATCGATTGAGGTCTAAAAGCTATTTCCGTGAACTCTCGCCAAACTTTGCATCAGACACTGCCTCGGTATTTTGGCCATAACTTTCTATCCTGAACTCGTATTGAGGAGATTCTTATGGCGTTGGAAAGCGGACGACGAGCTCTACAACTTTTGTGTTTTAATAATTTCCTGAATTTGACATCTTGAAGGTTCAAATGGAGCTACAAGTAGCACCAAGTTTCCGATGACACAAAGTTGCAGTGTTTTGACATTATTTTCGGAATTCTTGGGTTGTTTTCTGCACTTGGATTATATTTACCTGAAACACTTCAAATCTTATAATTCTCATCAAATAGCCTTCATCGGATAGCTAAATATAGGTATTTAGGGGTAAAATATCATCATATTTCGCTACTCATCACACCCCCAAACCTACACTTTGCTAGTCCTCATGCAAAGTAAACTAAAGAAAATAAATGCCACTTTCGTAGGGAACACGATTGCACTTAGCATGTGCAACAAGCCTTTAAACCCCCAGGTAATCCCTAGTGGAGGAGTTGTGTCTCCTGAGGGTTTACAGTAAAGTTACCAACAAACTTCCAAAATTTTAAACCATCGGCAAAATTGAGTTTTCAAAACATGATTTTTATAATATCTTTAACTTCAAAACTCAAAATCATTAATCAAGTCAACATGCGAATTCTCAATTTTAAATAACAATATTATACTAATCATACTAATATCCATTCAAATTAGTCTAATGCTCAAATCGTTCGATAACTCATCCATTCATGCTTAAATGCATAGTGTGTGCATATCCAAACCAAGATTCATCCATCTCAGAACTAGTTCAAACGGGAAACCGTCAGATCTGTTGTTTTGACTCAATCCTCACTTTAGGTATACTCTTGAAATATAAACACACCGATGATGGGTAAGTTTTCCCACATATGTGAGAGATCAATACAAAGCAAATAAAAAGGTCTCACATGATAAGAAACACGATGCAATCAATGAACAAAAATAAATCTCATAAGAAGATACTTGTATATCCTAAGCATGTCATATCAAGTGTCATAAGTATCATATATTTACTCTCCACAAGGCAGTTACCAATGCAAGATCAGATCATGAAGGTCTTTTTAGGGTTATAATGGGGCTCAGGTAAGGGTAAGAAAGAATTGGAAGTTGGGATTCAAAATTTCTAAGAAATTGGAAAAGAAACTAACTTTTGATTTTTCTATTGCTCTTCTTTTTCTTTTCTAATCTCTCACTATTTTTCTCAATATTTTTCTATTTTTCTCAACTTTCTTTTTCTTTTGAATTTCCTTTTCTTGAAGCACCTCATATTTTTCATTATTTTTCATCATTTTTTTTTCTTTTTCTCCCCCTTTTTTTTTCTTTTATATTTTTGCCATACACTCTCAGTAAACACCACAACTCAGTATCTCTCCACTTACTCTCTTTTCGTTCATTCTCATCCCTTGTTCCTAATCTCTCAGAAATAAGAAGGGTAAAGCTGAATTTTTAAAAATGATGAAAGGTTAAAGGTTAACGTGGCTTATCAAAGAATGTATAAAGGTAAATTTTTCAATAGGCTCAAAGGAGTACTAGAAGGATAAATTTATATAAGGTGGGGTATTTTAAGCATAAACGAGCCAAAGATGGCTTTCAATCATGTCCTAAAAGATGGTAACCTTGCCTATTTGTCTTAAGTAGATATACAGTACGTTTTAACACAATAATATAAATTTAATTGCATACAAAGTCACAAGCCAAAATAAAATGTATGAGATTATGCAAAATAATTCGTATTCAAAGAAAACTCCGAGTTTATGTATTCACTCATCAACAACGGATATTTGGCTCTAAAGCTTACCGGGTTTAGTCTCCACTAAGAACCTAAGATTCACCGTTCAAAATAGTTTATCGATTTCTAAGTCTTAGCTTGGTATAAGTGTAAAAATTATAAGCATGAATATCAAAATTACCCACAAAATATCACATTAAGCTTCATCATCTTAGATACAAGTAATCAGAATATGACATTGATATTCTCAAAATTAAATTCACATGCATCATCAACTAAAGTTTGAAAACAATCGCAAAATAATGTGCATGATGATTTCAAAATTTAAAAAAAAAAAAATTTTTTTTTTTTTTTTTTTCATAAAAAAAAAAAATTAAGTGACGCAAAATAGAGAACCATACCTCCAAACCTAAAGATGACAATGTCCTCATTGATTGAAATAGGTATTGCACCCCAAACCTGTTGAAAAGTACCTCAACACAAAGATCAGGTGCAGAGAATATGTGCAACAAATAGGAACATGCCAAACAAGCGAGAATAAAAAAAAAATGCATTAAAGGGAATGTGGCTACACTAATTTGGGGAATTAAAAACAACCTAATCTAAACAAAAAACTAATATTCTAGAACTAAATATACGAAATAAATAAATCCTAAATCCTACACAAAATTGGGTTGCCTCCCAATGAGCGCTAGGTTAACGTTGATAGCTCGACCAATTAGTTCCTCAGTCAGAATGATCCATTGGATTACCCAAAGAAAGAGTATCAGGGAATGCAACTGCATTCTCGAGGAAAGGTTTTAATCTCTGACCATTAACTCAAAAAACATTCCCGTATCTCTGATTGATAACATCAACTGCCCCATTGGGGAGTATTCGAGAGATTTTGAATGGACCACTCCAATGGGATTTTAGCTTCCCTGGAAATAGATGAAGTCGAGAATTGTAGAGTAGAACCTGTTGACCAACGACGAAAGATTTACGTAGAATAGATTGATCATGAACCCGTTTCATACGGTCCTTGTACGATTTAGCACAGTCATATGCATCAACACGGATTTCTTCTAATTCATTTATTTGTAAACTCCTTTGGGCTCCAGATTTCAAGTGATCAAAATTCAATGACTTAATGACCCAAAATACTCGATGTTCCAGTTCGACCGGGAGGTGACAACCTTTACCAAAAACTAACCGATACGACGACATGCCAATCGGAGTTTTAAACGCAGTTTGATACGCCCATAGAGCGTCATTCAGTTTTAACGACGAGTCCTTACGGTTCGGATGGATTGTCTTCTCTAAAATCAGCTTAAGTTCTCGATTAGAGACTTCGACTTGGCCACTTGTCTGAGGATGGTATGGTATAGCAACTTTGTGTGTGACACCATATTTCTTCATTAATTGGGTGAACACTTTATTGCAAAAGTGCTTTCCACCATCGCTGATTATCGCCTTTGGAATACCAAAACGTGAAAACACTTGATCCTTCAAGAATTTGATCACTACTCTGTGATCATTCGATTTACAGGCTACGGCCTCTACCCATTTTGAAACATAATCAACTCCGACAAGAATGAACATATTTCCAAACGAATTCAGGAAAAGACTCATGAAATCAATCCCCCAAACATCGAATAATTCAACTTCTAAAATTGGATTGCGCGGCATCATGTTGCGCTTTGAGATTCGGCCCAGCATTTGACAATTGTGACAAGATTTGCAATGCTGATGACAATCTTTAAAGATCGTCGGCCAGTAAAAATCACTTTGGAGGATCTTTGTTGCAGTCTTCTAGGAACTAAAGTGACCTCCACAAGCTAACTCATGACAGAACGAGATGATCTGTGGTTGCTCAGATTCAGGAATACATCTTCGTATGATTTGATCAGGACATTATTTGAATAAATACGGATCTTCAAAAAATTAGTGTTTCACCCCAGCTAAGAAAATAGATTTCTCATTCTTCGACCAATGGTGAGGTAATTTCTCGGTGACTAGATAATTGACAAGATCCGCATACCAAGGTGGGAAGTCAATCCCGAATAACTGTTCATCTGGGAAGTGCTCCAAGATCGGAACAGGATCGTCAGATTTCTCAGTAATTATTCGTGATAAGTGATCTGCCACCACATTTTCTGAGCCTTTCTTGTCTTTGATCTCCAAATCGAACTCTTGTAATAACAAAATCCATCTAATTAAGTGTGCTTTAGCATCTTTCTTAGCGAACAGATAACGCAGAGCAGCGTGATCTGTAAATACCACGACTTTAGATCCTAATAAATAGGATCGAAATTTATCCAACGCGAAAACTACTGCCAATAGTTCCTTTTCGGTGGTCGAGTAGTTCAACTGGGCATCGTTGAGAGTACGACTCGCATAGTAGATTACTTGCGGTAATTTTTCTATTCATTGTCCCAGAACAGCTCCGATAGCATAATCAGAGGCATCGCACATGATTTCGAACGGGAAGTCCCAGTTCGGAGATTGAATTATCGGAGCTTTTATCAATTCGGCCTTAATGGTTTCAAAGGCTTGCAAACATTTATCATCAAAGAGGAATGGGGCATCCTTTGAAAGTAAACTGCATAGCGGTCGCGCTATCTTACTGAAATCTTTAATAAAACGTCGATAAAAACCGGCGTGTCCCAGAAAAGATCTGATTTCTTTCACTGTCCTCGGTGGTGGTAGATTGGCAGTTAAATCAACTTTAGCCTTATCGACCTTGATACCCTGGGACGATATGATATGTCCCAAAATAATGCCATCTTTAACCATGAAGTAACATTTTTCCCAGTTAAGAACAAGGTTCTTCTCCTGGCATCGTTCAAGCACTAATGACAAATGATTCAAACAGTCAGCAAAACTGTTTCCATGGATCGAGAAGTCGTCCATGAAGACTTCGAGGAATCTTTCGACCATATCCAAAAAAATACTCAGCATACATCTTTGGAAAGTAGCTGGTGCATTACAAAGCCCAAACGGCATTCGTCGATAGGAGAAAGTACCAAAAGGGCATGTGAATGTGGTTTTCTCTTGATCCTCAAGTGCAATGACTATTTGATTATAACCGGAATAGCCATCGAGGAAGCAATAGTAATCATGCTCGGCCAATCTTTCTAACATCTGATCGATAAACGGAAGTGGAAAGTGATCTTTCCTCGTCATCAAATTTAACTTTCGATAATCAATACACACTCTCCAACCTGTTTGAATTTTTATAGGAATCAGTTCGTTTCCCTCATTCTTCACCACTGTGACTCCCGACTTCTTAGGGACCACTTGTGTGGGGCTGACCCATTTACTGTCAGAGATGGGGTATATGATTCCAGCATCTAAAAGTTTTATTACCTCATTTCGGACCACGTGTTGTATTATAGGATTCAGTCTCCTATGTGGTTCCCTAGAAGGCTTAGCATTGTCTTCCAAATGGATTCGGTACATACACACCGTCAGACTAATGCCTTTGATATCTTTTATTGACCAACCAAGGGCACTTTTGTGCTCTTTGAGTACATTCATGAGTTGGTCTTCCTGATCCGCATCCAATGTTGATGATATTATAACGGGTTGAGTTTCATTCTCCCCCAGGTAGACACGCTTGAGATTTTTCGGAAGAGGTTTAAGTTCTAAGGACACTTTCTCCTCCTCTTTCGGCTTTTCCTTGATTAATTCAATTTGAGCTCCACAATCTATTTCCTTTTCTTCTCCCAGAAGTAGTGTGGAGTCCAACATGTGATTCACTTCTTGGATCAGTTGATCCACATCAAAATTCTCTCCAAAATGCGCAAGACAAGCTGCTAAAGGATCTTCAGTTTCGGATGCACGAAATATTTCTTCTACGATTTCATCAAGTATGCATGCTTGTGCATGTTCATCATCCTCCATAGGCTGCTTGGCAATATTAAAAATGTTGAGTTCCACTGTCATATTCCCAAATGACAGATTCATGATCCCGTTTCGACAATTGATTAGCGCATTAGAGGTTGCTAGGAATGGTCTTCCTAGAATCACTGGGATATTATTCTTCAAATTTGATGCCGGTTCAGTGTCTAGAACAACAAAATCTACAGGAAAGTAGAAAGAATCCACCTTGATGAGGACATCTTCCACAATTCCACAAGGGATCTTTATGGACCGATCAGCTAACTGAAGGGTCATCGCAGTAGTTTTAAGCTCTCCCAATTCGAGCTCTTTGTAAATAGAGTAAGGCAACAAGTTGACACTTGCTTCTAAATCCAAAAGGGCCTGATCAATATGTATATCGCCGATGATGATCGAGATTGTAGGACAACCTGGGTCCTTGTATTTGATTGGGAGCTTTGCTTGCAACACTGAACTAATCTGCTCGACTAAGAAAGCTTTTTTCGGAATATTGGTCTTTCTTTTAATTATGACCAATTCCTTCAAAAATTTTGCATAAGCAGGCACTTGTCGGATGGCATCCAGGAAGGGAATATTAATTTTTAATTGCTTAAAAATCTCATTTATTCCTTCCAGATCGCGATTTTCCCATGGTGCCATCAATTTTTGCGGGTACGGTGCTTTAGGAACAAAACTTTTCTTCTGTTCACTCTTTTCTTCTAATGTTTCTTTTACTTGTACTTTTTCTTCAATTTCTTCTTTCTCTTCAGATTTCTTCTCTCCATCAGACTTTTTCTCCTCCTCTGGCAACACTATTTTGTTATCGACCTGCTTCCCAGATCTCAACGTTGTGATCGCCCGAATTTGTTGTTGATTTTCATCTTGTGATGAAGTTGATGTTTGTTCAACAACCATCTGACCCCTTGGGTTAGGAACTGGTTGGCTAGGAAACAATCCTTTTTCTCTTTCACAGAGAAAAGTTGCTAATTGCCCAATTTGGGTCTCTATTTTAGAGATTGAAGATGTGTGAGAATGGATAAGTTTCATCAGGTCCTCAGTAGAAGGAGTTTGTGTATGAGGACGTTGGGCAGTATTTCCCAGTGGATTGTTAAATCCACGTGGTGAAAATGTTGGCACAAAATTCTATTATGGTTGGTTTTGATAACCTCCCATTGGTTGTGCAAACTGATAATTCTGATTGAATTGTCGTGGCTGCCCCATCTGATTTTGATTGTATTGAAATTGATTTGGATTATTGAACCCTTGCTGTTGAAATTGCCCTTGACCATAGTTTTGCTGCGGTCCTTGATTGAAATTTTGTTGGGGATAAAAGTTCGTCCCCTATTTCCTGGGCTGTATTCTTTGATTATCTTGTTTCCATAAGAAATTTGGGTGGTTTCTCCAACTATTTGGGTTATTCTCATTGAAAACGTTTCCTTGATTCTGCCCATAGTTATTCACAACATTTAGCTGTTCAGATGTGTCTTCATGGTAGGTCTGCATTGAAGGACAATCATCTGTCATATGCATTGGACTTGCACAAATTGAACATGGCTCAGGTTGTGTATTCACCATATGCACATTCTTCTTTAATTTCAATTCCTCCACTTGTTGAGTGAGGAAATCAATTTTAGCCATCAGATCTGGGGAATCCTTTACTACGTATAGTCCTCCCTTCTTGGTTGAACTTCCGGCTTGATCACGAGCTTTGACTGGTTGTTCCTGAGTCTTTGGGAAATCCAGTCTTTGAGAATCCTCGTGACTTTTCTAGGAAAGCATAGGATTCAGTTTCCTTTAGGCTCAGGAATCCTCCGCCATTCATTGACTCCACCAGATATCTATTTGGTATACTCAGTCCATTGTAGAAACACTGGACTAGTCTCCACTTTGAGTATCCATTGTGTGGACATTTGAGTAAGAGATCCATGAATCTATCCCAAGCTTCATATAATCTCTCATCTTCCTCTTGCGTGAAATCCGTGATTTCACGTCTAAGGACATTCGTCTTCGCCATAGGGAAGAACTTTGATAGAAACTTTTTGACTATCTGATCCCAGGTGGTTATGGATCCTGATGGTAGAGAATTTAACCACGCTTTTGCTTTATCCTTTATAGAGAAAGGAAACAAGCGTAACATGATTCTTATTTGAAATTTTGGTAAACGGATGAGCAAACTTCGACGAAGTCTTTAACGTGCTGGTATGGGTCTTCTCTCTCCATGCCATGAAAGATTTGAAGGATTTGGATGACATTTGTACGAATTTCAAACCGGCCACCAGGTGTGGCGGGTATACAATGCATGATGGGGTATTTGTAGTGATTGGAGAGAATAGTTCTCTCAATGTTGGTTCTTCCTCTTGTTCGAGTTGCCCATTCATGTTGTCAATCATATTGACTTCAGTGGATGATTCACTAGAGAATTTCTGCCTTGATCTAGCATCCTTACGATTTAACCGACAAGCACGTTCGATCTCAGAATTTAAAGGCTCTAAAATTCTTTCTTTAGAAGACCTAGTGTGCATGCAAATGACGCACAGAGTGGAGGTTTCAGGCAGGAAAACTTTGAGAAATTTTTTTATTATTATTATTTTTTTCGAATTTCAAATTTTAAAATTAAAATTTCTGATTTTTTTTTTTTTTTTTTCAAAACACTCACAACAGTCGATCGATTGACTCTTTCGTGTCAATCGATTGACAAAGTGGTGCTCAAAACCATAGAACACAGTCAATCGATTGGGGAAGAATTTTTTTTTTTTTTTTTTTTTTAATCACAGAGCACAGTCAATCGATTGAGGACGAATTCTCAACCGATTGAGGAAATTTATTTATTTATTTTTTAATTAGCAAAAATACTATTTTAATCCCCGAAAATTCCTAAAATTTACTGTCTACTAAAATTCAGATTTTCTTAATTTAATCCCCGGCAACGAGGCCAAAAACTTGATGTGAAATTTAATTGTAATGTTTTACTCGCAAGCGCACGAATCGGATTGTATATAGTGGGTGCAAAGTACGAGATCGTTCCCACGAGGACTATTTTGGAAGATCTAAAAAGATAAGACAGTAATTCAAGAAATCTATCAAGATCTAATAGTATTCTATCAATATTATGATTAAGGTGGTTTTATGAGATGATAATTACTGACTACAAACTAAAATTTAATTGATGATTCAAAAATAAAGGAAAAGATGAAGATACTAAATCCTCCCATCTTTGGTCGGTTATTCCCGTAATATAAATCTACGGATTAAATTATGAGATATACCATTCAAAACTAACATCTTTTATGGAAGATAAATGGTCAAAACCCCGATAAGTTCCACGTTGCATTCCTGCAATCAGGACTTAACTTTAGAGATGATTTTCATATATAGATCTGGGATCAAGGGCATGGCTCGGCTCACATGATCTCAGGTTCAAATAAAAATCATCCCCAAAGTGGGTAAAAATTCTAACAAGAATACCACCATAGATTTGAAATCAAGGGCATGGCTCGGCACACTTGATTTCAGATTAGGGAGTACTTAAGATAAAATTACCATTACAGATCCAAGATCCAAGGCATGGCTCGGCACACTCGATCCCGGATCATAATCTTAATTAGATTCACACGATGAAAGCAAAAAAACCATATAACAATGATTGGAATAAAATTACCGTCACAGATTTGAGATCCCGGGCATGGCTCGGCACACGCGATCCCAGTTAGTAGCAGAGATTTCATCCATTCGTGATAGCACAACAACCATAAAATAAGATCTCATATTTTAATCCTAAATTTATATTATTAAAAGTACATCCCTCGGATGGGAATCATTAGATCCCCATCCCTATGAATTTAGCCACAAATATTGTAATTAAATGACATAAATAAATAAGGAAGGAAAAATAACATCAATTTAATGAATTAAAAATACCTCAAACTTCAATAGAAATTATTTGATCCAAAAGTACGATGATCTTCAGAAACGAAATTAATGTAGAAATCAACTAAACAAAAATAATAAACTGAAGGAATGAATACTGGAAATTAAAGGAACAAAGCTCTCAAAAGGGAAAAGGAATAATAAAAACTCTCTATCTCTACCTCTATTCTAAAAAAAATAAACTCTTCTAAAACTAAAAATCCTTAAACTCAAATTCCCCTTTTTCACAACTCGTAGCATCCTTTTTATAAGGTCGGCCAAACCCTATCCCTAATACCTCAATCGATTGAGAATTAAATCTCAATCGATTGACTCTTAAGTTGAAAAAATTTGTCTTCTCATGTCAATCAATTGAGGTCTAAAAGCTATTTCCGTGAACTCCCGCCAAACTTTGCATCAGATACCGCCTCGGTATTTTAGCCATAACTTTCTGTCCCAAATTCGGATTGAGGCGATTCTTATGGCGTTGGAAAGCGGACGACGAGCTCTACAACTTTTGTATTTTAGCAATTTCTAAATCTAACATCTTGAAGGTCCAAATTGAGCTGCAAGTAGCACTAAGTTCCCGATGACCCAAAGTTGCAGTGTTTTGACTTTATTTTCGGAATTCTTGGGCTGTTTTCTGCACTTGGATTATATTTACCTGAAACACTTCAAATCTAGTAATTTTCATCAGATAGCCTTCATCGGATAGCTAAATATAGGTATTTAGGGGCGAAATATCATCATATTTTGCTACTCATCAACGGCATTATCTTTCTTTCCATCTGGTCAGGTTTGTGCTACTACTAGTGCTTTCGGTTGTTTAGAAATCTTCTCAGATCTCGTGATAAAGTCCACTTCCCCTTCTCTACTGCTGCCAGCATTGACATATGTCTTTTCATAACTCAGCGGGACCTGATGTAGGTTGGTCCCAAAATCTGAAACGAAGTGGCTGCCAGTAACTGATTCATTTGTACTAATGGCTTCGAAAGGGTGGGTAATTCTTAGTTCACCTCAGTGATAGATGGTTGGGTGGCAAAATTGGGCCAGGTTGGGGTGATGAGGTTTGCAGGTGGTTGCATTGGGGGGTAATGGGGTAGGAGTGGGCCATGGATAGTTGATAGGTGATAGTGGGGAATGGAGGGCCTATTGAGCTATCGGGTAATTTATGAGGGTGGTTGTATATGGTTGATATGCATTTATGTGCACATAATTGACAGGTGTGGGTGATGGAAAATAATTCCTAAGATCTAAGGGTTAAACTCGTGGTGCTAGGTTGGAAAAATAATCCGAAAAATTCAAGGGTTCAATCACCCCGATAGTCCTCTCTTCGCAATCTCTTCTCAACGGTGCTACATAAATTTCTCGATCGCAGATATAGTTCGACGGGTCAAATTCAAATTCCTCCTCACATTCTTCTATCATCTCGATGGTGGGTCTGAGACCTGCTCCTCCGATAGGATGTCGGGGTAATGGCACCTAATGAATGTTTACGTGTTGGTTCACTTGAGAAGGTGTAGGTGGAATGATTTTTCTGACCTCAATTAAATCTGGGATCGCATGCTTCAATGGGAAGCAACGATCAGTCGGGTGAACCGAACCCTGATGAAAATTACAGTGAGTATTAGGGTCACAATTCTTCGGGATTGGGTTAGGAGGAGGTTGCGGTTGACGAGCAGTAACTAATCCCTTTTCTATTAACAAAGGCAAAACTATATTCAAAGATTACCCTAAGGGTGTAAATACTCGATCATAGCGGGCTCTCCTCTACTTCAGAGTTATCTGCATCCCATGTCCATTCCCTGTTCTCTGCATCAGCTCAGTTCTGACTGGTGCTGGTTGGGCTGTCTTGAATTTGAACGGAGTTATATTATTATTGGGCCTGGTGTTGGCAATGTTCTTGACATCGGCCCCCACTCTCTTCTTGTTTCTTTGCTCTGAGAACCTTCTAACTCTACTGGTTCCACTGGGTATATTCTTACTCAAGTGACCCTCCTTGATAGCATCTTCACAGCGATTTCTGTTCCTTACCAGATCAGTGAAGCTGGACTGCTACTGGTACACTCGAAAGTCTGAGATCACTGGCAAAGTATTTTTGGAAATCATTTTTATTTGTTCATCATCAGGTATCCTATTTCTAACCTGAGATGCTAATGCTCTCCAATGTCCCAAATAATTACTAAAAGTTTCATTCGAGTTCTGCTTCAAACGGGCTAAATATGACTTGCGCGATTCAATGTCTATGTTGTAGACATATTGTTTTTGAAATAAATGCCTCAAGTCCTTCCAAGTCTTTATCATAGAGGGTTCCAAGGATGTGAACCACCTCAAGGCAAGACCAGTCAAACTTTTCTGAAAGACCATTATTAATAGTCTTTCATCTCCTCCATACTGGCACATGTCCCCACAATAAGACTTGAGGTGTGTTATGGGATTGTCGGTGCCGTTATATTTGTCAAAAGCCGGCATTTTAAATTTTGGAGGCAAGGGGACCTCAGCGAACAAATATAAATCTGAGAAGTCTGTGGCGTGGATTTCAGCACCACCCATCTTCAACAATTGCTTTTGAATTTTGTCTAACTGCTCTTTCAACTGCTTTAATTTCTTGGACATGGGGCCACTTTCTCAGCAGTTGGTTGGGCTTCACTCTGGACTACCAGGGGGTAAGAAATTATAGGAGGAGGGTTAAGGCTGGTCAATGCCCCATCATAAGCTCCACTATTCCTGATCTCGTCCTCTTCATACTGCTGGTCTATATAAGTTACAGTGAGGGCAGGATTCTCTTGCTGGTGCTGCATGGGCTGGATGGGAATGGCCTGAATGGTGGTTGGGTGAGTCCATTGGAGGTGAGGGAAGGTTTTTTAGGTGATGGGATGAGTGGAAGTCAGATTTTGGGGTGGGGTCTGATGAGGCCATTGGGCATGGGGAAAGGTTTGAAACTGACTTTGGGTTGTTGGGATATGGGTGAACTAGGGTTGATGTAAGATATGGGTTTGAGTTGGGTATGGGGGTTGTGGGTGAATGAAATTTTGGAGGATTGGAGGAATTGTGAAGGGTATGAGTGTGAGGCTCCAAGGTTAGGGCCTTGCTGGGCTTGGGTGTGGGCCATAAAGCCTTGGGAGGGTTGGACTATGAAGGTTTGGCCCATGGATCGTTGGAAAGTTTGGGCCATAAAGCCTTGGTCATGATAAGTCTGGCCCATTGGGCCTTAGTGGGTCTAGGCCATGGGCCATTAATGGGTCTGGGCCATGGGTCCTTGGTGGGTCTTGGCCATGGGCCCTTGATGGGCATGGGTCATGGACCATTGAGTATGTGGGTAATGGGGGTTTGGATGGTGTGGATGATGGGGGTCATGGGGGAATGAGGCATGGAGGCTTGATAGGGTCTCGGATGGATTCATGGATGTGTGGTATGGATGAGAGGGGATGTGTTAGGAAGCCTTCCACTTATTATAAGTTTGGAGCATCTCCTCCATCATGGCCATGGAAGGGGGATCAGATGAAAATGGGTTATTTGAGGGTTGGAGGGGTATGGATGGGGTGTGTGAAGAGGGAAAATTGGGCATGGCCCCGATAAAATCGGGCATGACCCGAGTAAGCGGCGAGATATGAGGTTGGTTGGAGGAATGAGGTGAGGCATTGGTGGATGAATTAGGCATGTATGGGGAAGATATATGGGGCATAGAGGTAGAGAATGAGAGAGGAAAATTGGTCAGGGTACTGGAAATAATGGGCATGGCTTGGGTAAACGGAGGGATGTGTGGGAGATTGGATGTGGCATGGATAGATGTGGGTGGATTGGGTATGCGTTGGGCGGATGAAAAATAGAGTATGTTGGTTAAGGTGGAGGATGAGGCCGGGTTTTGAACGGGTGTGGAAGGAAGGTGAGATGGGTTAGAGATAGCCATAGATGAAGGCATGGCTTGGAAAAATGATGGAAAATGGGGAGTTGGATTTTGGATATTTTGAAAAGTGGTGGAAGGAAAATAGGGGCACCGAACGGGCCGATTATGGGGAGGGTTGATTGGGTGAGGGGGGCGGAAGTAAAAGCTTCTTTGGTATGGGAATGGGTTGGCGAGTGTGGCGGGGATGTGTCAGGATCGGAGTAAGTCGGGTCTACAGCCCACGACATAGCTAGGTATCGGGTTCGGTACGGATGCCTCAGATGGGGCCTGTAAAGCTTCCTCCTTCTTCCCCTACAGGATGACAGAGGGTACGATGATGCTGTTGTACTAGCACCAATCAAGACTCTATTTTTAGGTTTTTAATTTCAATTTTTTGAATTTTTATAAGTGAAAAGAAATGAGGATTTCGAGGCCTTTTGAATTCCCTTCTTGGGTGGCTCTCGTACCCTAAATAGGTCCCGCGATAAAGGTTCCGAAGCGCTTCGAAAAAATCAAATGGAAACCCCTTGATCTATTGAAGGCATAGAAACTTATGCAAACAACCTGATCCCTCGAAACGAGTCAAAAAGAAGTCACCTTCTCTGGACCGGCGAAGGCGTATTGGGTGTCGAGGATTGCGGGGCCTAAGCAAAAGTACTGAAGACGCTAATCAAGGAGTCCGGGGTGTGAAACAGGCCTCAGATTCGGGCTATTGCTGCTTAAAACCAACCTGGCATAACTATTAGGTGTGCCAGTGTAAAATTTCCCAGAATAACGCTGGCGTAACTAATAGATGCGCCAATGTACTTCTGGGCAATTTTGCATTGGCGCAACTAATAGTGGCACCAGACAAAGATGGGTCTCCATATTTTTTTACAGCAGCACCTTCAGTCCAAAATGGGTCTCCAAACTAGTTTTTTGTGGAAGTTGTGCTTTCGGGGACTGACTGTTTATATGAATCGGCTCTCTTCCTCACCAAACCTAGGGATACAAGGCCAATTCGGGTTCGCTAACGCTCACTTTTTCCCTGAGTTTTAAGCTTGGTAACAAGAAGGTTACCCACCTGATATACCTTAAGTGTAAGCACTTTTCTCAGGTACTAAGTGGGCTGGGACTTTTTCGGATCATCACCACTAGGGGCTGCCGCCGTACTAAGACCCGGGAATTTATATGTGTCCTAAATAACCCAACCCTTGAAAATCTACCCCGCAAAAATCAATTTAAATCCCCTTTATTGGTTTAATTTTACTTTTCACTTTTGAGGAAGTTCTCTTAAGTTCAAAGCCCGGGGGTGAGGATCCTGTGCCGCCTCTACGGGCCGGCGTTCACTAGCGGAATATGATTGCGAAAATTAAAGGCACAAGTAGGCCTGCCAAATGGCTAAGGCACTTGAAATAATGAAAATGTAAAGAAATTAAATGACAATGCACAAATAGACCCGTCGATCGGCTAAGGTACTTGAAATGATAGAAACGTAAAGAAATTGAATGCGATGCGCAAGTAGGCCCGCCAATCGGCTAAGACTCGTAAATGCCGTAAAGTAGGGGTAAGTAAAATGACGTAATCGGATGGGTGAGTAAAAAAATAGTAAAAAAAAATAGCAATAAAGGGTTAGTAAATCAAAAATAAAGAGGCCAAGTTCAAGGGAAAGCTCTACTAGCTACTCCCCAGCAGAGTCG
Organism: Chloranthus sessilifolius; assembly: GCA_021018995.1. Classification (NCBI taxonomy): domain Eukaryota; kingdom Viridiplantae; phylum Streptophyta; class Magnoliopsida; order Chloranthales; family Chloranthaceae; genus Chloranthus; species Chloranthus sessilifolius. The sequence goes on along the minus strand of CM037591.1, from coordinate 114,709,987 downwards.
CCACCCGGAGCTTTTGGTGTCCCGAGAAACCCAAACCAAATTTAAAGAGCACCGAAGTGCTAAAAATTGACTCTGAATTCGGTCTACGCCAAAGGCTCTTGGGTAGGGGCTTCAGTTATCGATTGGGAAGGTGTTAGGCACCCAATCAACTCACTTAATGAGGTCTCTACTTATGGCTAAAACAAAATTGATATAAAAGAAATAAAAGTGTTTTCGTCTTGCCCAAAGGGCCTTAAAATCTTATTTGTGCCTCTCCGTTCTTACCAAAAATTCGGCAACGTAACGGCACAAATGAGAGGATGGAGGAAGAACCGAGAAGGTAGAGTAGAGGGGAGAGCCGGAGCTCTCGAGCCCTTATTGCACCGCTGTGGAGCCTTGTGTTGACTTGCTTCGGTGAGCTTTTGATGGCTTATATAGCTTGATGACGGATTCTAACACCTAGGGTGGATAGCTAAGAAGTAGAGAAAGGAGGCTAAGGAGTATCACACACCTAAACTAAAGCTTTTTAAGGAAAGGCTAAAGTTTTAAGAAGGTTTTAAAGTTCTAAAATTTGTATGTAAAATGGTGCACTAGGGGAGAAAGAGAAGGGACTCCTTAATCTCTAATTTATAAATTTTTTCAAGCCTTTGTAAATGGAGGGGTGCCTCTCTATTTATAGGGAAAAGAGAGGTTAGGAGGGTGTTTAGAGGCTAACTTGGATTAGCAATTAGGTAATCTAGACTTCTAAGGTTTCCTAGGGTTTTTAGAGCCTTGAAATCATGGATCAAAATATCGTCCGATACCGATACGTATCGGTATTGGACTAGGACGATATGGTACATTGATGTACCGTATCGTCCAATTTGGATGGGAAGGCTCAGACAATACATTCAATGTATCGTCCGGTAAGTTACTATTCTGATACGTATCGGTTAGGAGCTCAGACGATACGTATCGGAAACGCAAGATTTTGACCCTTGCTTGAAATGTGTGAAGAGATGCTCCAATGGTGGATGATAGGTTAGGGATTTAAACCACTTAAGGGGTTGTAAATAGATAGCGAATGTGTGCAACAGAACTAGCAAAATATACTCCAAAGGTCAAGATGGTCAATAAGTCAAACCCCAATCTCTAAATTCGAGGCAAAAACTCACAAGTACTATTCATAAGCCTAGCGCAACTAATAGATGCGTCAGGCATATGTACAGTAAAGCAGTGTTGCACAGTGGTTTTGAGAAGTTGGCTGCCCGCGGGGGGACCCACTTGAAGCTGGCGCAACTATTAGTTGCGCCAAATCTCAAAGGGAAAATCAGCCAATTTATAATTTTGCCCCTATATTCAGAAAGTGATATCTTCTTGCACACAGCTCCAATTGGGGTGATTCTTAGCTTGTTGGAGAACTGAGGATTTCTACTTTTCAATGGCATATGATTTAATTATAGTAGAAGGTCACAGATAGTCCCAATGCACCACTCTTCATCCATTGCTTAGGAAAGCTAGGTTTAGATCCAGAATGGTTTCTTAAGGGTCGGGATGGATTTCTAAGGGTTTGAAAAGGTTCCTAAGGATTCTAGGGTGATTCCTAAGGGTTTGGGATGGCTCCTAAGATTTCTAAAAGGTTCCTAGGGGTTTCATACATGCCATCGAAAGGTCGGAGATGCACATCTCTCAAAATGTGTCTCGATCGAGCCTTGGGCCAAATTTGGGTGTCTACAACTAAAAGTAAACTAACTAATATACACCGAAGTGTACCCCCCCCCCCCTCCCAAACTTAAATAGGACAATGTCCTCATTGTGCAAAAATAGGGGATACTTAAAAATTTTTGGATCATACCTGTGGTGCTGTTGAGATACCGGGCCTATAATCTGTAAACTTATTCAAAAATCACCTCCCAAACTTGAGAGAAATTACATCCGGCTTATTCAAACAAAAATTGTACCACAAAAAGATTAGAAACAATAGTAAAAATCAAAAGAAATTTTTATATAATAACCGAAATATTTACAGAGTACATTTAAATGAAAGAAAAATGATTACATAAAAGATTAAACCTAAAAAAAATCTAGACACATCCTAACTACGACATTGGCAGCAATGTACGAGGCAAAATTTTCTTCGATAAAGATCGGTCATCGACTTCTAACTACTATCCTGCCAAAAAGTTGGTTCACCCTCCGACTCCAGGATGTGCACCCAATAAAAGAGGGAAAAGGATGGTTTAAGAAGATGGACGAGGTGGCGATGGGGAATGAGGTGTACGAGGCGGAGAAGATTTATGGCGTTTGGAAGATGGAGGTGGTGTTTTGTCAGCGAATTTTGGAATGGGAAGAGAGGAGAAGAGGCCAATGATTTCATTGATTATTTGCACCCTTTCCTTTAGGAGCGCGTTGACTTCCTCTTCATGGCGTCAGAGAAGACGGTCAAATGCTTCACTGACCTCTGACCAACTCAATGGTTTTACCATGGCGAAAGTGCTGATGGTGGAAGAAACCAAACGAAATGGAGTGATTTATGTAAAGATTTGGATGTAGATTTATAATCAGTTCGGGACAGGGATTTGAAGAGTTGCCATAAACGTTCATTATGGGTTGGCTTTGAAGAATGCGAACCGTTTCGTAGTACCATTACTCTTTGGTAAGACGTGGCTGCACAGCGTAAATCGAGGCAATGCCTTAGTTATCAGAGATTGTGCCTTTCCGATAGCAAAATACGCGACTCGAATAGCACATTCTCTCATCAATCGTAATCACTACGATTTCCTATGGGAGAACTCATGTGCTATAAGACATCGTACTCACTACGATTCTTCGTATCAACAGAACAACTACATGACACACCTACTTTTGTACCAAAAACTTTTAAAATTAATTAACTCACACCAAATTGCTATAGGTGAGTCGGTAGCTCGACAATGCCCGAGAGTATATTAGTCATACTCCAGGTCTTTTAGCAACATTGTGGTCACAGTTCCTATTTCTTCTTGTGTAATTATCAATTTTAATCTTTGTCTATTAACCTTGAATGTATGATTGTCTTTGGGATCTTGGATGGTTATAGCCCTGTGAGGATATACTTCCATAACATTGTACAGTCCATCCCAACGACTTCGTAATTTCCTTGGGAAAAGTTTTAATCTAAAATTTAACAGCCAGACTTGTTGGTCTGGCATAAAACCTTTTCATAAAATATGTCTGTCATGGAATGCCTTAGTTTTGGCCTTATAGATTCAGAAATTTTCATAGGCATCATTACGAATTTCTTCTAATTCATTGAGCTCAAGTTTTCGTTGTTCACCAGATGTGTCTAACTCTAAATTCAGTACTTTGATAGCTCATAAAGCTCTATGTTCTAATTCCACAGATAAATGGCAAGCCCTCCCGTATACCAGCCGGTAAGGAGACATGCCAATGGGTGTTTTGTAAGTTGTTCTATATGCCCACAAGGCATCATTCAAACTCATAGACCAGTCTTTTCTATTAGTCCGAATAGTCATTTCCAGTATCTTCTTTAATTTTCGGTTAAAAACCTCAACTTACCCATTGGTTTGCAGGTGATAAGGGATTGCGATTTTATGAGTAACACCATATTTTTTTAGCAAGTTCTCAAAATATCTGTTGCAAAAATGGCTTCCTCCATCACTTATGATAGCTTGTGGGGCTTCAAATCGTGAAAATATAATCTCTCTGATGAAAGAGATTACCACCTTATGATCATTTGTTCTCGTGATTGCGGCTTCGACCCATTTTGACACGTAGTCGACAGCCACAAGTATATATATAAATTCGAGCAAAGGTGAGAAGGAACCCATGAAATCTATGCCCCACACATCAAAGGGTTTTGTGACCAAAATTGGTTGGAGGGGCATCATGTTCCTTCGAGACATGGCTTCTGCCTTCTGACATCGATCACATGCTTGACAAAAATTTTGGGCATCTTTAAATAATGATGACCAGCAAAATCCTGATTGTAGTACTTTGGCAGCCATTTTTCTTCCACTGAAGTGGCCCCCACAAGCATATGTGTAGCAGAATTATAAAATATTGTGGGTGTCGCTATCGGGTACACATTTCCTAATTATTTGGTCTAGACATATCTTAAATAGGTCAAGGTCCTCCCAAATATAGTATTTATACATTAATCTCGACAGTTTAAACATATATACCATGCACGTAAATAGCAAGAATTCAAGGAAAAGTAAGGAATCTTGCATAAGATTATTCCCTACCTTAATCGTTGCTAATACCCATCAAAAAGCATGTCCAAGACTTCCTCGCTCCACCTAATTCAAAGTAGATTCATAAGTTCCTATGCATGATTAGGCCTTCAACCCAACTGGGTCATTTTCTAACGGATCTGATCGTGATCTAACTAGATCCGGCTAAGTAAGAAATTTATTCAGTTGTCGTAACCAATTTCAAGTGGCACCCAAAGTTGTCTCTTCAAGTGGTACTTGAAGTTACACCTTTGAAAAGCTCCTAAAGTCATGCATCTTTAAAAACCACCTAAAGTCGCCTGGGCAACAATTAAAGTCGCCCAGCGGCTTCGCATAAACTCTCAAAGGACCACTTAAAGTCGCCCTGTCGAGTTTTGCCCGAAAATTTAAACATACGAAAGTCGCCCGGCAGCTTTATAAGTTCCAAGCGTCACATAAATTTGCCCTGGCGAGTTGCGCCCGAAAATTTGAGCTTCTAAAAATCGCCTGGGCAGGCCTGTTAAGAACCTAAGCTTGCGCGCTTTAAGCCCACTCGCCCGGCCACTTACAAGGTCACCCGGGTTGCCCTTTTTGACTTATCCACGTCGCCCAGGCGCAAAATGCCCGAACATTTTGGCCTTAAGAACTCGCCCAGGCGAGTTCTTTATCCCTTTGTTTTCTTTCTTCAGTCACGAACTCGCCCGGCTAGCTCATGATTAGCCCGGGCGGTTCCGATCGAGCAGGCCCTTCTGCTACCCTTTTTCCACTCCCAAATTCTAGATTTTCTCTCCCCAAATCTCATTGCATGTCATCATGGTTCATACCATGGTCATCTAAAACACCAAATCATGCATTTAGCTTACTATTTGACCTTTAATTTGAGCCGCATGCAATGTTTTCGACCATCGTTTTCTTGGAGAGCAGCGTTTCTTCTGCGTACAATCGTCAAACCATTTGCGTGCGATCAATCTAACATCGCCTCCCGATTCTAACTATTATAGACTAAGATTCACGTGATCACAATGCCACACATACCTGTTATGCGTAGTTTGTTCCATCGGCGGGGTCAAGATTTCGGCTGAGCTTGGGAGACATCTGGCACTTTTGATCACTACTCTCGACCAGACAGAGCTCGCTTTCCCGTAGATTCAATGATCACAAGTTTCCAACCTCTGGAATTTTCCTAAGAGCTGAGCAAAGATGGTTCTATTCTCTCTAGCCCTCACTCTTATTTTCAACGATAACTGCATGGCTATGTATGTGATCTTGGTTTTATAAGTGAGTATTTTGATTTGGTGTATAGGCTACACACACCACTGGGGTGTACAGACATTGTGTGGTTCTCTTTCAAGGGTTCATGAAGGCGTGGGTTCTACTAATTGGGCCTTAAATGATTTAGTCCGAAAGGCGTCACATGGGGAAGGCCCAAATACCACAAGGTTCATTATTTTCCAAGATGCTTGCTTCAAGTGTGAGACGTAGATACTTACTGTTATGTGTGGCACCAGGACCGTCCATACACTAAGCTATTCTAAGATCAGATTTGATACATGACCTCACCCCCATTGTTAGATTAACACAAGTGTAAGTGTGCACGGTTCAGCTACCGTTGTAATCCACTTCCAATTACACAATCGTCGAGGTAGTTGCCCTTTAATTGGCACTGATTACTTTATCCCCTTCACTCTATACAGGCTGAGGTATCGCATACCAACACCCATTACCAAAACTTAAACACAATGTACCGGTTTTGGAATATCGGGGTTTTACATTTCCGCTGTCCTAGAACTACACCTATTGCGTGATCAGAAGCATCACACATCACTTCAGGAGGAAGGGAGTAGTTTGGAGGTTGGATGATTCGCACAGATGAAAGAAGTGCTCAAAGCTGATTAAATACGTCAAGGCAGGTATCATCAAAGTTAAAAAGTACATTGTTTGCTAATAGGTGGCACAGCGGTCTTGAAATTTTTGAGAAATCTTTGATAAAGCGGCGATAGAAGCCAGCATGGCCAAGGAAAGATCGAATCTGTCGTACCAAAGTTGGTGGCGATAAATTTGCTATTATGTCGATTTTGGCCCTGTCAACTTAATTCTATTCCTCTTTCAGAGACAATGTGCCCTAACACTATGCCATCTTAAACCATAAAATAGCTCTTCTCCCAGCTTAGCACCAAATTAGTTTCTTCGCATGTTTCTAAGATGAAGGCAAGGTGATCAAGATAAGAATCAAAAGTTCGGCCAAATATCGAAATATCATCCATGAAAATCTCAAGAAAATTGTCTATCATATCAGAAAAGATGGCCATCATGCATCTTTAAAATATTGATGGAGCGTTGCATAACCCAAAGGGCATGCGCCGAAAAGTAAACGTTCCAAAAGGACATGTGAAAGTAGTCTTCTCTTGATCTTTCAGGTATACCGAAACTTGATTATACCCTTAATATCCGTCTAGAAAGCAAAAATATTCCTAACCTACAAGTTTTTCCAAAATTTGATCAATAAAGGGCAATAGAAAATGATCCTTGTGAGCCATTGAGTTAAGTTTCCTGTAGTCAATACATACGCTCTACCCTGTGGTTTCGCATAATGGCACCAACTCACCGGCTGCATTTTCCTTTACAGTAATCCCAGATATCTTTGAGACTATCTGGATTATACTCATCCACTCACTATTAGAAATCGGGTAAATAATGCATGCATCTAGTAGTTTCATGATTTCTTTTTTAACAACTTTCCTCATGTTTGGATTCAGTCGTCATTGACTTTCTCGTGAAGTCTTGGCATCTCCTCTAAATGAATTCAATGCATACATATCGAGGGATCAAGCCCTTTTAGGTCAGCGACAGTCCATCCTATTGCATGCTTATACTTCACAAGTATGGCTTAACAACTTACTCTCTTGTTCTATGTTAAGAGCAGATAAAATTATTACTGGGAGAGTTTCGTTAGGCCCAAGGAAAGTTTATTTAAGGGTGTCAGGAAGTAGTTTCAAATCTAAAGATGGTATTTTTTCGATAGATGGCTGTAACGGTTCGTTGGAAGTAATGGATAAAGGTTCTATCCATGGCTTCCAAGTTCTGGATTGGGAATCACGGGAAGAAGTGTCCAGCAGATAAGTCACCTCCTCAGATTATTGCTCAAGTTCCCCCAAGTCCGTATATTATAGTGTAGTTTGAAGCGCATCCCTTAGAAAAGACTAAATGCAATGCTTCTTCTACCAACTCTTCAATTTCCTCTATGCTGAAGCATTCCTCGTCATCGATTGAAGTCATCTGATTGGCTGTCAAGAAGACATTTAACTGTATTCGCATGTCTCCAAAGAAACTTCCATCACCCCGATTTTAAAGTTTATCCAAGCATTGGCCGTGGCCAAGAATGGTCTATCGAGAATGACGAGAATTTGTGTTGGAGATTTCAAACTTGATTCCATGTCTAGTACCAAGAAATTGACAGAAAAAATAAATTTGTCGACCCCAACCATCACATCTTCGATAATTCCTACCGGCCATCTTTCTGATTTATCGGCTAACTAAAGAGTTACCAAAGTAGGCCTCATTTCTCCAAGTCCTAATTTTTCATAGACAGAGTATGGTAGTATATTTATGTTGGCTCTCAGATCCAGAAGTGTTTTGCTTATTGCATGATCACCTATGATACATGGAATCGTAGGTACTCCAGGATCCTTAAGCTTGGGCGGAGTTCTAGCTTGCAAGACTGAGCTTACTTGCTCAGTCAAGAAAACCTTTTGCGAGACATTATTTTGCCGTTTCCGTTTCTGCATGCACATCTATTTCAGGAATCGTGCATAGGCTGAGACTTGCTTGATTGACTTCAGGAGGGGCAAGTTAATCTTCACTTCTTTAAAGATTTTGGTGATTTCTTCCAACTTTTTAGGGTTTTTATCAAAAGGTGACGGTGCACCGAAGGCATTAGGAAAGGGTAACTTTGGTACATAAGGTACTTCGGTTATATATTTGGGTACACTATCTTTATTATTAATTTTTTTTTTATTCTTTTTCAAATTTTTTTTATTTTTCTGGTGGTAGGACTTCTTCTATGGCTTCCCTTTCTTTTTCACGGGTCTCAGGGACGGCTACTTGTGTAGGCATCTCTACCCTATTGTCAACAATTTTTCCACTTCTTAAGGTCTGAACCACTTGAATGTGAGATGTGGAAGTTGGTGTATTTCCCTCACTAAATTGCCCTCCCAAGTTGTTCATTGTTAATGGACGAACTTGGTTATTTTCTTTCTCTACCCCTTTTGTAGCTAGTTGTCCAATTTGGGTTTCTAGGTTCTTAATGGATTAAGTATAGGAATATAAGTCTTGGGAGATTTGGACAAGTCGAGATAGCTTCTTAGAACGTTGATGCACCTGTTGTTGTAGATCTTGGAAGATCTGAATAATAGTAGCATCAGTATCTTCCTTGGACTGTTGCTCAAAAGATTGGTTTGAAGCATATATCTGTTGAAAATTCTAAGGACATTGTGAGTATGCATATGATAATTCTTGTTGAGTTACCCTTGGGAAGTCATAGTAGTTTCCCCACTGAGGATTATAGGAATTCTCAGGACTACCCCAATGAGAGACAAAGGCTTTCTCTGTTCTCATTGGATAAAAGGAGGTGGTTGGGTATTCCATCGGGACATAAGTCGATTGGTAACTTGGCTAAAATGGTTTGTCATGGTCATGCATGGCTGTCTATTAATTATATCTATTTTATTTATTTTTTAAAGCAAGGAGAGAAGATCAATCTAAGCAAGGAGAGAAGATTAATCTGAGTCGTCAATTCAAATAAAAAACTTTTAGATATTTACAAAGCAGTAAAAGTGCATAAAAATAAATCTAAACTAAAATGTAATAAAGAAATCTTTCATCCCTCAGTCACATGTATCAATTGCTCCTGAGAAACTACAGATACTCTACTCTAATCTTCCAGCTCCCAATTACAGTCGTCAATTATTCTCAAGAAACCTTAGATATCTAATTTAAACTAAACTAAAGTTAATCGGAATAAAACTCAACCTCAGTCGTCAATTGATGCTGAGAGATCCTTCGATGACTCTTCTCCTATGATGAGCTCTCTTATTTATAGATCATAAGGAGTCAATTCACATTATTCTAATCCTAATAAAAGAAACTACTAAAAATAAACATTTTCTAATATAACTCTACTTCTAATCCTAGTTCTTCCTTACTTTGAATAGTTGATGCGCACATAAATTGCTCCTTTATTTTAGCAGCAGAGTCCTTTAGGAATCTCTCTTCATCAATCTTCTCGGATCAGTGCTCTGCCAGACTTCTATTTTAAGATATCTTCTAAGTATATGCATGGCGATGTAGATCTTCACATTCAGCAGCAACAAGAGTGCTATTTTTGTAAAATCGTAATCACAATTTTCTTTATTCAGCTCATAACTCTCAAAACAATTTCGCACTATGAACGATCGCGATTCTCTTTTGTATCGCACTCTGCTTGAAGTGTATTGTGAAGAATCGTAATTCACAATTTCTCATTTCTCTTTTACTACGTTCCATCGTAAAGTATAATTTTCTGGCTTTAAACATGCGTCAAATCATCTTTTACGCTCGATCATCTTTCTTACTGCTTTATGAGTTTATTTTGATGAATATTAACACTTTGGTTCTCTTTTATGATTTATTCTTAATATATGCATATCATCAACTTGTTAGTAGCAAATTGGGGTCTAGCATCACTAAGTTAAAGTTAATAAAATGGTATACTCTGTGACTGATTAGGTGACACTGAGCTAGATATAGTTGACTGGTGTCGGAGGTGAGTGTACTGGTGGTAGTGCGACAGCACTGGGCCAGCTATTATTGGTGGGTATTGAAGGTGGATGGAACAATGTCGGTGAAGTAAATTTAGGCACCATGTGATTGACGAGGGTTGGTGCTGAAAATGGTTGGTACAGAGGTGGAGTGGAAAAATTGGGCCAACTGTTATGGATTAGAGCTAGAGATGGAGTGGGTGAAATATAGTGGTTTGGGGTCGTAAAAGGTTGGTATATCGGGGATGAGGTGAAACAGGGTTGCACATCGTTGGCGAGGGCTAGTGCCGAAAAATAAAGCCTCAAATCTAGAGGTGTCGCTTGGGGTGTCGAATTGGGGAAGTAGTTGGCTAAATTCAAAGGCTTCACTACTCCTACGGTTTCATTCTCCTGACTCCACTGCCTTGGTGTCACGAAGCCTTCTTCTGTGCTGATGTATTCTGAGGGCTTAAACTCTTCTATCTCTTCCTCCAACATATTAATTGTCACCCTGGGGCCCATCCCCCCTTACGGGTGTGGCAGCAATGGTACTTGATGGATATTGGTGTGCTAATTTGCTTGGGGAGGTGCTAGAGGAATAATCTTTCCTGCCTCAATCAAGTCTTGTATTGCATGCTTTAATGGAAAGCATCGATTGGTTGGGTGTCCCAGCTCTTGATGGAAATTACAGTGCACTCTTGGATCGTAGTTTCCTGAGAGTGGATTCGGCGGAGGTCATGGCTGAAATAGAGTAACCAATCCTTTTTCAATTAGCAGGGGGAGTAATACATTCAAAGATTGTCCCAACAGTGTGAATACTCTGTTAAGGAGAGCCCTTCTCTGTTCGGGGGTCTGTTGTGCCCATGGGACATTGCCCTATCTCTGCACCTGATTTACTTCTGCTGGGGCTTGATGTACTAGCCCAAATTGAAATGGTGTTGGGCTGGTGTTGGGCTGCGAGGTCGTTATTGTTTAGACCTCTGCCCCTTCTCTTCTCTCGTTCCTCTGCTAGGTAAATTTGCAGACCATGTTGGCCACAATTTTATTTAACTGACCTTCTTTTATCATGTCTTCACAGCAGTTGGCATTTCTTACTAGGTCAGCGAAACTGGCTTGCTGTTGGTATACAAAAAAATTTGAGATGACGAGAATTGCGGTTTTTGAGATCATCTCAATCTGTTCCTCATCAGGTATGTGGTTCCTTAACTGAGCTGCCAAGGCCCTCCACCTTTTGAGATACTCATTGAAAGTCTCATCGAATTTTTGTTTCAATCTAGCTAAGTCAGATTTGCGCAACTCGATGTCTATATTGTAGGCATATTTCTCTTGAAACAGGTGGGTTAGGTCTCTCAATATTGTTATCATGGATGATTCAATAGAGGTGAAGCATCTTAGTGCCGGACTAGTGAGACTTTTCTGAAATACTTTTATGAGAAAGCGCTCATCCCCACCATACTGGCACATGTCCCCACAGTAGGACTTTAGGTGGGAAATAGTATTGTCGATGCTGTTATATTTGTCAAATGACGATACTTTAAATTTAGGTGGCAAAGGGACCTCAGCAAATAAGCAAAGATCCAAAAATCGGTGGCATGGATTACGGCTCCACCCATCTTCATTAACTATTTTTGGATTTTATCCATCTGCTCTCTCAATAATTTGGCCTCTCTGGATGGTGGTGCTGGGGCTGTTCCCCTACTAGGATGTCCCCATTCATTCCCGAGTGCCTGTGAATTGATGAAGGTGGGTTGTGGGGGGTTGAAATTGGCAAATGCCCCCATGTAGGCCCCACTATTTTGGGCCTTGTCCTCCTCATATTGATGACCCGCATCAACAAATGGTGGAGGGATGAGACTATCGGGTGGATTCTAAACCGGTTGGGTGGGTACCTGATGAGGCCATTGTGATTGGTAAGGGAAGCTTTGATGATTGGTTTGTGGTGTAAGGGGATGGATGAATTGCGGATTTTGGGCGGGTGGCTGGTGAGGCCATTGTGCTTGAGGTGTGAATTGGGAATGGTTGATGGTTTTTCATGGATTCCCCTATTGGGTTGGGTACGATGGGTGTGGATGGGTATGACTCATGCTGGGTTGATGGGTTGGGCGAAATGGGTTGGTCATTTGGGGGGAATGGAGTGCACCTGTTGGATGTGATTCTAGGTGAGAAATTGGGAGATTTGTGGAGGGTTTGACAATGTGGTCCTTGGGTTTGGGCCGAAATGGGCTTGTGGTTGGGCATGGGGCCTTTGAGGCCCACTCGAATGGTTCCATGGTTGACGTTGTGAACCTTGGGTGGTGTGGATTTTGCGTGATTGATTAGGGTTAGTGTTTTGGGTGAATGGAGTATGAAGATTTTGGAGGGTTGGTTGTAGATTTGGTGGTGCTTGGGATGAATTAGGAAGACTTTGAGAAGCCTTCCAAGCGGTGAATGTTCTCACAATGGGATTGGTCATGGGTTGGGCATGACTTGGGTTGATGTGGGGGGGATATGTGTATATTGGGTTGAGGTAAGGGGAAAATTGGGCATGACTTGGGCTGTTGTGGGGGGGAAGATTGGAGATGGATTCAGATGTGAGAGGATGGTCAGGTGGAAAATTGGGTGAATGTTGGGTGGAGGGAAAAGATGGTGTATTTTGGGTGAGTGGGGGGGGGGGGAAGTGGGTGCATTTTGGTTTGATGTGGAAGGGAAAATGGGCGCACCAAATGATCCGATGACGTTAAATTAGGATTGGGAGGAGGGATTAGAGATGAGAATCTCCTCCATGTGGGAATGTGATAGAGAATGTGGTGGGGATGAATCTGGGTCGGTGTAGGCTGGATCAACCGCCCAAGACATATTAAGACATATTTTGAGAGCGGGTGTGGTATGGATTCCTCGGGTGAGGACCAAAGACTTTTCTTCTTCTTCCCCTACAGGATGATGGCGGGTTCAGCGATGCCGTGGTTATGGCACCACAAATTCTTTGTTGATTTTTTGGATTTTTTATGATGATTTTTTTATATTTGGAATCATCTTTCTCTTCTTTTTTTTTGAATTTCTTTTTTACCAAATTTTGTTTAGAATTTTCTTCTCTTTCTTTCTCTTTTGTGCTGCTTTTTGGGGCCTTGGAACTCTCTTTTCGGGTGAATTTAACACCCCCAAAGCTTCCTACGACAGGACCCGGATGCCCTCTTAAATATCAAAAAAGAAATTTCTTGATCTTTAAGGACATGAATTTTTGCGATACTGATCTCTTGAAAGAGTCAATAAGAGGGTGACCTCTCTTGACCGGTGAGAGTGTTTTGGTATTGAGAGTGTAGGAAGTATTGGGAATCTTAAATCAAACGTATGGGGGGTTTAGGGCAATGCCCTTTGGGACTTTTCTTTTTTACTTTATCAGGTCCCTCCTTACCGCGCCTAAGGGATACAAGGCCGATTCGATGCACTAACGCTCTCCCCAAGGTTTTAGGCTTTCACAACAAGTTTTGTCACCTACCCGATATACCTCCAACTCGAGTGCTTTCTCAGATACTGGATGAGGTGGTTCTTTTCGAGTTCATCACCACTAGGGCTGCTGCTCTACTTGGAACCAGGTTGGGTGTATCGTAGCTTAATTTTCTCCCCCTTTTACAAAAGCTACCCGTGAAAACAAAATTATTATGTCCCTTAATTCATTTTAAAATTCATTTTAGGGAAATTAGGATTAAGTCCAAATGGGATTTTTGCCACCGTCCACAAAAATCGAGCTATGAGAGTCCTGTGCCGCCGCTATAGGTCAGCATCCACAAATGTTATATAACAAGTAATAAGAAAAAAACCGAGCCAATCAAATAACTATACATAAATTATAAAGTGTCAAAATGTAAATGATAAAAAATTAAATTTAATTATCAAGTAACCCACCAAACGGCTAAGGTGGTATATAACAAAAAATTAAATCTAATTATCAAGTAACCCGCCAAACGATTAAGACAGTAAATAATGAAATCATAGGGGTAAGCAAAAAAAAATGCGAAATCGTAGGGGTATGTAGCAAGCAAAAATAAAATTCAATAAAAGCACATACATACTTGGCCAAAACTTCAAGGAGAAGCTCTAAAAACTTTCCCCAGTAGGGTCACCATTTGTGCAACAGTGGATCTCATTGATCCCTTGCGACGATATGCTCAAAAAATGAAGTCGCCACCCAGAGCTTTTGGTGTCCCGGGATATCCAAAATAAGATCGTCTGAATCGAAGTGTTAGATTTGACTTTGAATTGTCGGTCAACACCAAAGCCTCTAGGCAAGGACTTCGGTTATCAATCGGGAAGGTGTTAAGCACTCGATTGATCCGCTCGTAAATGGTCTCTACTATGGTAAAAAATAATATATAAAAATGAGCGGCACTTCCTCTTACCCGAAGGCACACCGATCCTATTGGGCTCTTTGCAAACACCGAAATTTCGATGGCATAACGGCCCAAATTGTAGGATAAAGGAAAAGTAAATAAAAGAGGTTGAGGAATAAAGGAAAGAGCGGAGTTCTCGAGCCCTTGCAGCACTGTAGTCGGATCTTCACGTGGATGCGGCATCGGTGAGCTTCCGATTGCAAATGGGTTAGAGATGAGTTTTTTAACTAGCTATGGCTTGGGAGCTAGAGGGTTTGAAATGATGGTATGAGGGAGCTAAGCTAAGGTTTGAAGGCTTAGGAAAAATGGGGATGGAAGCATACTGGCAAGGGAAGAACTAAAGTTCTAAGGCTTAGATGGGTTTTTGCTTGGAAATGGAAGGAGATTTAAGTAGAGTTTCTTCTCTTGGATTTCAGAAGTGCTTAAATAACAGGGGGTGGCTCTCTATTTATAGAGAAAGGGTGGATTAGTGAGTGGTTAGATCACCAATAGATTTAGGAATTAGGTAATGGAGAATCTAAGATTTTTAGGATTTTTAAGAGCTTGGAGAAGAGAGAAATGTATTTAATGGTAGATGATGGGGTGATGACTTGAATGGCATAACGGTGATACCTAAGATTGAGAAGGGCATTTGGGCCCTAAAGAAACAAACTCCAAGCTTTGGGATGGTCCACAAGTAAAACCCCCAAATTAAAAAAAAAAAATGGTTTGTTTCAATTTTGAGAAGGACCCGTGTTGGAGAAGAACCACTCTATATAAAAAAAAATATTTATTTTTATTTTTAATCATGCCCAATAAATGCATTGGCTCGAGCTACCCCAAAACGATATCTTATAATAGTTAATCAGAGTTTTCTATCAAAAGTTATGGCCATCGGAAGTTCGAGGGCAGCTCAACATCATGAATCCGTGAAATACAATCTTTTCGGGTCTCGGGTCTCCGTGGGCTGAATTATGGGCCCGAGTTAGGTTCAGTTTCGGTTCTATGGGTCTGGTTGGGGTTTTTAAGAGTCCGAGAAGGGTTCTAAGGGTCCAGGAAGGGTTTTTAAAGTTCAGATTAATTTCTAAGGGTTCGAAAAGTGTTTTCGGAAGCTCGAAAGTACGCCGTTCTTAAAGTATGGGTCAGTCGAGCCTTGGGCCAATTTTGGGTGTCTACAAAAAATTTTAAGTGGAAAGATGTTGAAAAGTTGCCCATTGAAAAGAAATATTTTTGAAAGAGTGCCCTTTAGGCCTTGTTTGACAACATGAGTTCTAACATAAAACCTAGGACTGTCAGGATCGAGTCGGGTCTAAAAGCCCAGTCCGGCCTAGCCCTAAATGTTAGGGCTAAGGCCAAATTTTAAGGGCCTTAGGGTAGGGCTTGGGATTTTAAAGTAAAAGCTCTGAAAATTTATGGCTGGGCTAAGATATAGCAAGGCCCGGCCTGACCCTATATATAAGTAAATATTTGTTATATATTTTTATTTTGTCGAATGTGTCCTTCTTTCTAACCTTTAAATCATTCTTCATTGATAGAATATTAGTAACTTGATAATTTTAACAATAGAGCTATCTTTCTTTTATATTTCATATCATAAATTATATTTAAAATTATCTAATAATAAGTATCATATATATTTTTTATAACATAAGAAGAAAAACAAAAAAAAAATGGTAACGTTAGAAAGCCCAAAGCCTGGCCTTAACCTGCTAGGTGTGACCGGGTCAATACTCTAGCTAGCAACATTGGTTCCTGGGGAACGCGATGTGGTGCCAAGAGAGCATGCGACATCTTGGTGTCGGGGTGGCACGGCATGTGGTGCCATGAGGGCACGCGACATGGGGCCAGGAGGGCCTCGCAACGTGATCGTGCTGCGATCGCAATACGGTCGCATGGAAAGATGATGCGAGGAGTCATGGACATGATGGTTGGGGACCAGACACTGTGTGCCACGGGCAGGAGATGTGTGCCATGGGAGTATGTCAAACTAAGACGTTTGAGGTCCTCAGATTGTTTACCCATAGATGGTGTTTGAACCATCTATGTGGGAGAGGTGTTGGATGAATGTCTTCCACCTACACGGGGCCTTGCATCACCATAGGGGGTGCAAGAGCCTCCTAGGCCTGAAAGGGTGGGCCTAGGACCTCGACGCAACGATGCCGTATGACACTCAATGTGAGGTTGAAGTATGGTCCCGAACTACGCGTTGCAGTGCATACAGCTGGGCAACTTCACGAGGGCACTTGAGGGTTACATGGGACTCGGTGGAGCATGGCAGCATGAGGGTCAGGTTATGGACGTGTGCTTGTAACTCGAAACACACACAAGGTGGGCTTGGTTCGGTATGTCGGCAGGTGCGGCATACCATTACTATTGCAAAGCGAGGTACTTATGCAGGGCACACAAGAGTGAAGCTTAAGCAGGCTAAGCGTGGTACGGAAGTGCAATCGAGCGTGTCGTAAGGGGCACAATGCATCCGGATGGTCGGCCTTGGAAAGAAGGTAACCATGAACGGGAGTTCCCATCCTCTAGGCGCGTGGTATCAGAGCTGATGGAATGAAAGGTTGGCTTCGCTACACGCGATGACGAGCATCGCGCAGGGGTGTTGGCGCGTCGAACCGCGCCCCCGTGACATAGGGCTAGGGCTAGACCAACCATGTTAAAGTCCCCTCGGGCTAGGGCCGACCATATTAAGGCCCGCCTAGGGCTAGGGCCAACGCAATGCAAAATCCCGGCCCAGCCCATTAATAGCCATAATAAAACCTAAGGTTGTTAGTAGGGTCAGGCTAGCCTGTTAGACCACTTGGCCCGGCCCTAAATAGTTAGGGTTGGTGATAAGAAAAGGAATAAGAGGACCGAGCTAGGGCCTTAAGAGCAAAAGCCCATTGTAGGTTAGTCCAGGTAAACGCTTAACAATATGAAGCCCATAAGCCCGGCCGGACCCGCGCATGCATCAATATATAAGAATATATTCACATATGCGTTTAAGATATATATTTATTTTTTACAATCAAATTATCAAAACAACCCACCATATTATATTTAGATTTTCGTGGATTGATAGTTATAAGATAATTTTGAAGAATATCTATTAAAAAAGTCTGAATGCTTTCTTTTGGATTTTTTTTTACTTATTCTACATATCTCTCAATGGAGCCCGCCGTGACCTTGGATATATGAGGGCTAGGGTTGGGCATATCAAATCTCACTTAAGTTAGGGCCGAGTTAGGGCCTAGCCTTAGCCCCTAAGGCTATACTCCATTTTGGAGAGATCTGACCCTAACCCGGCCCATTGATAGCCCTAGTAAAAACTAGTATTTTTGTTCGAACCCACACAATCTCTGAGAGGGCCTACATCTGAAGCCCGCTGACTGCTTTGAATCAAACGACCTAGATTGTGTCTAGATATTTTTTCACCCCAATCCTCCACACGATAGATCTTCAGACAATGACCGCACCATCATATGGTATGCTTTTGATTCCAGTGGTACAAATCCTCATATATAAAGAGCAACTACTTGCACACGAACAAGATTTTACATGGCAAACATCACTCTCAAACTACATTTCTTGGAGACAGTATCACGTGGAATAAAAAACAAACCGTCTTATGATACGTTCATGGTCTCAAAATCCATCATATGAAAGATTGGAGTGAAACACGATTTAGATCATCTAAACGATCACAGATTGCGTGGGAGCGAATAGAGGTAACTTTTTTTACTAAAAGTGCAAACAATATGGTGTCCCACTTATTTGAAAAAAAAATAAAATTTAAGGTGAAATGTTTTTTCTCCCATCGTCCATACTAATACGAGAGGGGTTCTCTCCCACTCAAGGTTCAAAAGTTCGGCCAAATTTTCAAATTTTGGCTGAAATGTTTTAGTTTTAGTCCCCACCGAAACGATAATATGATATTTTCAGACTGTTTGGAAGATTTTGGTCGAAATTTCAGTTTCGGTCCCCACCGAAACTGAAACGAAATCTAAGATTTTAAACCTTGCCCTCACTTCCCTTCTTCGTCCACACAGCAGAAAAAGCTCGCCATTTACTTTACATGGAGAACGGTTTAGGGCTATGGAATGCTTTTTATATATGGAAATAGGGGAATGGTCAGGTCCTACTAAGCAGAACCGGATTTCCAGTCCTACCCCATCCAGTGCCCTTGGAAATCGGAGAAAATTGACTTTCTTGATTTTCACTTTTTATAGCAAAACGTGTAGTCAAGATTCTCCTATTTCCAAGGGCAGCAGATGGGGTAGGACTGGAAATCCGATTCTACTTAATAGGACCTGACCATTGCCCATGGAAATAATGCTCAAAACTCAAAAGACCAAATTTGCCTTGCTTTCATCCAGCTGGTATTAAGTAACCCACCCGTTCACTCTACACTGGAATGAACAATAGTTGATTCTCTACACCTTACACTGAGCCGATCATTGATTCTCTGCACCTTTTGAGTCATGACTTGGTCACTAAATGATCTTGCATCATTAATGATTTTAGACAGGCACAAAGACTCCTAAGGCTCTCAATACCGTGGGCCCCGACCAAAAAACTTAGGGCTAGGGCGTAACTATGAGGTAAGAGGGCAATGCTAAACCAAAAGCCCGCTATCCGTTGAGTCGGGTAAGGGCTTGACAAGTTAAACCTGTAAGCCCAGCCCTACCTCGCTTTAATTATATACTAATTATCTTAATATAAGTGTATATAACATATTATATTATGGGATTATTACCAAAATGTCTCGTGCACGTATTTTAATCACTAAACTAACGAGGTTTATTTTTTATGAGCAAAATGTCTCACGATACAGGTGCACACGACTCGTGTTGTGAACTGAAAATCAGCTTCAGTGGGCTGGCCCTGCAGCATAAATACCAGCAACGGTGGGCTATCCTAGAAGCATGTACAATAATATAGATGGACGTCGTCCAACAAAAATAGTCTGAAAGTTTTTTAGTTTGGAGGAAATGAATTGACATGCTAAAACACGCTTCGGTAGGCTGACCCTGAAGTAACCCATATTTTACTCGTGTTGCAACTTTTTGGTGATAAAAAATAGACCCATTATTTTGGTAAATAAAATAGGCGCATGAGCATAGTGACAAATTTTGTTTTCGGCAATATTTCGGTATTGGGTCATTTCGGATAAATTTCGGGAAAAATTTGAAAATGTTTCGTGAAAATTTCGAGAGTTGGAAAACTATATATATATATATATATATATACTTATTATTTATAAAAATCTTACGTATAATTTATTAATAACTAAAATGAAAAAATATATATATTAATTTCAGAGAAATTTCGTTAATTTTGTTGAAATTAATAAAATTTCAGCAATTTCGGATAAAACACTGAAATTTTGCCAAAAGTTTCTTCTAACCCATGTTTCGGTAAATTTCAGACAAATTTGTCACTATGTGCACTAGACGTTTTGGTAATTTGCCCTTATATTATTTACAATCAAGTTATCAAAATAGCACTCAATATTACTGTAAGATATTTTGTCATAATCATGATTAAACTTAGGAATGCTCCCAAATTATGTTGTTCATTGCCAAGTAAATTTAGTGTGACAGATCTGCTGTCACTGTTGGACGCACAGACGCCCGTGGCTGAACCCATGGACATCCGTGTGTTGGTACGTGCTTTTTCTAGGTTCCTTTCGGTCCCCAAAAGAAGTGGCCCAATTCAGTCCGAGTGGATTCTGGAAAAGGCGATGATGGAGTAAAAAATTAGGAAATATTAAATTGTTGAAATTAAAGAGGCGAATATTAAATGGATAATACCTGAATGACGTGATCACCAGCTGCAGATATTTATTGATGCTGCAACACGTCACTGATCACGCGGGTGGAGATGTGGGTTGACTCCTTTACTGAATCGTTGGTCAGCCAACGTAAGCAACTGTGGGTTGCCTATGTTCTAACTGGTTTGGTTTTCCTATTCCTATTGGGATTCTAATTGACTTGGTTTACTAGTCCTACTGAGAGTCTAATTGATCTAGTCCCCTAATCCTACTGGGAGTCTGATTAAAAAAGGGTCGCCTAATTCTACAAGCAGTCTAATTAATTTAAATATCTTAATCTTACTAGAAATCTAATTAATTAAAAAAAAAGGGTTGTGGCCCGTTACGCTAAGGAGGATTGGCTTCGTTCCCGGGTATCCTCCGTAAGCTCCCTTGGGCAAATCGGATGGCTAGATTTAAAAATCAGAGAGGCTGAGGAACCTAATTGGTTTTAGGCCGAGTGCTTCCTCTTTTGATACTACTTCAAGAATCAAAACTAACGGGCTGGTGCCGCTAGCTTGACTACCTGGGGTTCCCAGAGAAGAGTGTGATTATAGAAGTCTAGAAGGCAGCTCGATTCCTTTTGGGAAGCCCCAGAGAGAATCTCAAATGTTCTCAAAGGGAGAAGCTTGAGAGAAAGAAGAATAGTAAATTGGTTTGATGATTAAAAGCTTGAAAAAAATTGATGATTAGAGATTAGGAATTAAAGACTGGAATCTAGAACTTAAGAATTAAGAACTAGAATGAAAATTAAGAACTGAGGCCAAAATTAAGAACTAGAACCTAGAAGCTAAGAATTATAACCTAAAAATTGAAAACTAGAAATTAGAAACTTAAGAACTAGAAACTAGAACCTAAGGGATTACCTAAAGTCAGGTGTCGAAGAGCGAATTTTGAAATCCCTAAGCTGGGAAGAGAGGAACTCAAAAATTCGATTGTTGGATGCATTGTGATGTCTTGTGATGTGTTGTTAGGATGAGGTAGTGGGTCCTATTTATAGGTATTTTACTAATTGCGCGCCCTGTGAGGTGCGCTCAATTAGTCAGTGAAATTTAATTACGTGTCATGTCTGGTGCGCTCAACTGAATTGCGCGTCGTGTACCAGGCGCTTAACCACTTTGAGTCGGTGACTGACTCAGTGAGTGACCGGCTGACTGGCTCAGTCGGGTCTCCCAGTCCTAGTCTAATTAGACTAATTGTGTGCCCTTTTTAGTGCACTCAATCCAATTAAGTGCTATATTTATTGTGCTTAATAGGGGAACTTTGGTGGTCTAAGGAGTTAAAGACCAGGTTCGCTTGGGAACCAATTACGCGCTCATCTAGAGGCGCATAAATAGAGCGTGCAATCAAGTCTTAAGGCAATTTCTAGAAGGGTTAAGGACTAGTCCATATTGGACTAATTGCGAACTGGTGGTGGAGCGTGCAATATGACTACGCACGCCTGCGTGGGCGTTTAATCAAGTCCTAAGGCAGCCCACAGGAAGAGCCTCCTGGTCCAAGTTGGGCCAATTACGTGCCAGCAGTAGGGCATGCAATCGAATTGCGCACTCTATACAGGGTGCGTAATTTGGGATTTTCTTGGGTTTAGGTCCAGTCCAAGCCACAGAGCTATTGTTTCAACCTAGGTCTCAACCATATACTATTGTTTCAGTACATGATCCTCGTATAAATCTTCAGAGAAGGTCAGTCCTTTTCCGTAGATCGTAGGCAAGGTCAAAGGTTGACCGAACAGATTTATATAATCCAAGAGGGCAAAATGGGGGTGTCTACACCGTGGTCACGGACATCCGTGAGTGATTCACGGACGTCCATGCCCCGACAGTTTATAATGGGAATTTCAGTTCGAAAAGTTACACTTTTTGGAAAAAAAATTCTATCTCAAAAATGTGCATCTGATTTCCTTTTTCCCTCTTTGAGATAAATTTGTTTTACTCATTTTTTATCTAATTCTCAAAGAATCTATTCCCTCTACAATTTGAGGTTAAGAGTGTTGGCTCGTGTGAAACGAGTGGATCATCGTTCAGTGACGACGATTGAAGGCGATAGCTTCACTATGGAAGAAATGATCGTGAGATGCGATTATTGTTGTTGATAAGAGTGATAGGATTTCATTCTTAAAGCACTGTAAGAAATTTATTTTTTCATAGTTGATTGTTTGCCTTAGATCTGAGATAAATCCCGTGGTTTTTACCAGTAATAAGGTTTTTCACATAAAAAATCGTTTGTCTTTATTTTGTGAGAGTGATTATTTCAATTTATTATTCATAGTTTATCTTGTTTGTAAGATCACCGATTAACCTGAAATTTCAATTGGTATCAGAGCTAGGACAGTTGGTTAATTCTTACGAATTTAGTGTAATGGAAAACTCGGGATATCACGATCTTCCTAGAGTAGGTGCATCTACTGCTAAACCACCTTTATTTGATGGTTCTAACTATCGTTACTGGAAAGCAAGGATGAGAGCTTTTTTAAGTTCTATGGATCCACACATATGATATGCTATTGAGGATGGATGGTCGCCACCTACTACAACCTCTGTGATCGATAGTATACCTAATACCACAATTAAACCTAGATCATTGTGGACTGATCAGAAAAATGATAACCTTGGCTATAACTCCAAGGCTCTTAATGCCTTATTTGGAGCAGTGACTGCTTTTGAATTTCGCCGGATCAGTACATGCACCATAGCTAAGGATGCATGGAAAATTCTTGAAACCACATATGAAGGGACTCCTCAAGTAAAGATTTCTAAACTTCAAATGCTTACGCCCCAATTTGGAAATCTCTGCATGGAAGAGGATGAGAAATTTCCAGACTTTTATATTCGACTAAATGATATTGTCAACGGTTCTTTTAATCTTAGTGAACCAATTTCTAATGTAAAAATTGTAAAAAAAATCTTAAGATCTTTACCTAAACGATTCAAATCTAAGGTCAATGTCATTGTTGAATCTAAAGACGTTGATAACTTAAACTTGGATGAACTAGTTGGTTCTTTACAAACCTATGAGTATGAAATACAAGATACTCATGGTAGTAAAAGTGTTGCTTTCAAATCATCTAAGGATGAGTCTGAATCTAGCAGTGATTATGATCAATCAGAAGAACTAGCTCTTTTTGTTAAAAATTTAAGAAGCTCTATAAAAATAAGAAATAACCTTTTCAAAGAATCGAGAAGTCAAGAAAATTTAAATCTTTTGAGAAGAAACCACAAAAAGTTTCTTCTGAAATAGAATGTTATAAGTGTCGTGGCTTTGAACACTTTGCTGTTGAATGTCCAAACTGAAAAAATGATAAGGGTAAGTCTAAAGCACTGGTTGCCACACATGAATCTGAAACACATTATGAGTCATCTTCTGATGAATCCGATCAAGTCTCACATGGCTTTAGAGCTTTTGTGGCGTCAGTTGTTGAGTCGGATATTTTTCGATATAAAAGTACTTCTATCAATGAGACTGATTCTGTTAATTCTTCATCTTCTGAGTCTAAAAATGATTGTGATGTTTTTGACATGATTAATGCCTATAGTGAATTGTATTAGGAATCTTTAGAACTCACTAAAGAAAAATCAAGATTAATCAAGTTTTTTAATTGAAAAATACAATGCATAATCCTAGTTCTCAACTCAAAACTCACATTCAAGAAAAAATTTCCCTTCTAAATTCTTGTAAATCTTTGAAGGACAAAGTGAGATTTCAAAATTCTGAATTTATGGAACAAGAAAATAAAGTCAATTCTCTCACTTTAATCAATGAAAGTTTTAAAAATGAACTTAGTTCCATATCTGTCAAATATTCAAATTTTTGCAATGCAAACGAGAAATTTGAAAAACTTTTAAAGTCTGGTCAAAGAACCTGTGATAAATCTGGAATCATTCTTTTAACCAAAAGTCTAAACCTGAGACCAGTCATGCTCCTAAATTTGTAAAGGCAACCAAACAGACTCAAGTAATTTCTAAGCCTATTTTAAAAAATACTAAATCTAATGCTCATATTATCTCCTAAAGAAGAGTTCCAATTTGTAATACTTATGGTTGGGAAGGACAGACACACTTTTGTGTATTGCCCCTTTACATTTGGAAACTTTTCTTATCGTAATTCTAATTTTAGAAATGGAAGAATCATAAAAGTGTCCAACATAAAACTCAATTCATTCCTACAATACAACCCAACACTGTTAAAAACATTAGGAAACAAGTAGGTCAAAAACCATTGAATTTTAAATATAAATGTGTTTGGGTCAAAAAATCTGACTTGTTGGCTTAGGTTGCCCATATTTCTCTCAAAGCTAGTGAATCATCAAGGTGGTTCCTTGATAGCTATTGTTCTAGACATATGACTGATGAGAAATCATTCTTTTCTCACCTAAATCCTTGCTCAGAAGGAAATGTCACTTTTGAAAATGGGAGGTCATGTAAAATTGCAGGAAAAGGAATAGTGGATGCTCCTGGTTGTCCTAACTTAAATGAAGTCATGTATGTTGAAGGAGTTAAGGCTAATCTCATAAGTATTAGTCATTTGTGTGATGATGGAATGAACATCAATTTTTCAAAAAATTTGTGTATAGTTGTTGATTCTAGTGGAAATATTGTGCTTGAAGGGATTAGATCATCTGATAATTGTTATACCTTCAAAGATCCTTTCAAGAATACTTGTCTTGCACCTAGGACAAATAAGATTAACATCTGGCATCATAGGCTAGGGCATATGAACAAAAATGACCTCTATAAATTAGCCTCTGATCAACTTGTTAGGGGCTTACCAAATTAAGTAAACCTGATGGGTCTATCTGTGGTGCTTGTCAGATGGGTAAACAAACTAGTGTTCCCCATAAGAAGGTAAATGTTGCTACCTCTTATAGGATCCTTGAGTTACTTCATTTTGATCTTGTTGGTCCTATGCGAACAAGTAGTCTAGGAGGAAAGAAATATGTTCTTGTTTTGGTTGATGATTTCTCTAGATATACTTGGGTTGCATTTCTGAAAGATAAATCACAAGCTTTTGATGAGTTTGTTATTATTGCCAAAAAAATCAGGTTGAAAAAGACCTTTCCATTGTTAGAATCCGCAGTGATCATGGAAGAGAATTTGATAATTCATCATTTGCTCAATTTTGCTCTTCTAGCGAAATAAAATACGAGTTCACTGCTCCTCACACACCTCAGCAAAATGGAGTAGTTGAGACAAAAAATTAAGTCCTTTAAGAAATGGCTCGTGTAATGATCAATGTTAGCAATGTGGCTAAAAATTTGTGGGTTGAGGCTATGAGTACTGCGTGCTGTATATCTAATCGAGTTTATCTTAGACCTAGCACAACTAAGACCACATATGAAATATGGAATGGGTAAAAACCTCAAGTTAGTTACTTTCATGTATTTGGGAGTATATGTCATATCTTAAGGGATCGAGAATCTTTTAGAAAATTTGATTAAAAAACAGACACTGAAATTTTGATTGGTTATGCATTAAATAGTTGGGTTTACATGGTGTTTAATTAATTTAAGGACCCTAATTGTCATTGAGTCAATCAATGTTGTTGTAGAAGATATCACCTCTACTTGTAAAAATTATTTTGACAGAGATGGTGAGACATCTATAATTCCTATCACACATGAAAAACATAGAAATGAGAGCATTGATGCTACTTCTGAAAATGTTCCTTCTTCTTCTACACCTCCTTGTATCACTAAAGACTTAATTGTAGAGGAAGCAAATCAGCATATCTCTGAAAATCGGTCGATAATAGGCCTACTTATGCTCATGACATAAAAAATCATCCTTCTAGTGTCATCATTAGTGATGCATCAACCAAAATGATGACTAGACATAAGTTTAAAAATCTTACAAATCTTCTATGTCATGTGTGTTACACCTCTTCTCTTGAACCTAAAAATGTTAAAGAGGCTCTTCTTGATGAACACTGGCCTATGGCTATGCAAGAAGAGCTCACTCAATTTAAGAGAAATGGAGTGTGGGAACTAGTTTCTCGACCTCCTAATATCTGAATCATTGGTACTTTTTAAAAATAAAACAAATGAAGAGGATAAAATTGTGAGAAATGAGGCCTGTTTAGTGACTCAAGGTTATACACAGGTTGAGGGCATTGATTTCCATGAAACTTTTGTACCTATGGCTAGACTTGAGTCAATTTGTATCATTCTGGCTATGGCTTGTCACTTAAAGTCCAAGCTATATCAAATGGATGTGAAGAGTACATTTTTAAATGATTTTTTGTTAGAGGAAGTTTATGTGGAACAACTTAAAGGGTTTGAATATCCACATAGACCTCTACATGTTTTTAGGCTGAAAAATGCCTTGTATGGTTTGAAGCAGGCACCTCGTGCCTGATATGAAAGATTAACAAAATACTTGATTAGTAATGGCTTCAAATATGGAAGTGTAGATAAAATTTTATTTTTAAAAGAAGAATCATCTCATTTAATTGTTGCACAAATATATGCAGATGATATCATTTTTGGATCTACACTTGATCATTTTGCACATAAGTTTAAAATTTTGAAATGAGTTTGATTGGTGAATTGAGTTTCTTTTTGGGTCTTCAGATAAAACAATGTTCTATCGGGATCACTCAATCTAAATATGTCAGGGAATTAATCAAAAAGTTTGGTTTGGAATCCAGTAAGCATGCTCGCACACCAATGAGTACTTCAGTAAAATTATCAAAAGATGTGTCTGGTAAACCCGTTGGAAAACTCTATACAGGAGTATAATAGGTACTCTACTATACTTGACAGCGAGTAGACCAAACATAGCTTATACTTTGGGTATGTGTGCTTGATTCCAAGTTGCCCCTAAAGAATCTCATCTAACTATTCTTAAACGAGTTCTTCGTTATATTAACAAAACTCTAGACTAGGTCTTTGGTATCCTTTTGATACCACATTAGAGATAGTGGGATTCTCTTACTCTCATTGGACTGGTAATTCTGATGATCGCAAAAGAACTAGAGGATATTTTTATATAGGAAACTATCTTGTTTCTTGGCTTAGTAAGAAACAAGCTTCTGTATCATTGTCCACTGCTAAAGCAGAATATATTTATGCTGGAAATGGTTGTACATAGCTTCTTTGGATGAAACAAATATTGTCTGATTACAGAATTTCTCAAGGTGTTATGACCTTGTTCCACGATAACACAAACACTATCTGTATATCTGAAAATCATGTACAACACTCTAGGACTAAACACATAGATATCAAACATCATTTCATACGTGATTTGGTTGAAGATAAAATTATTATCCTTGAGCACATTGACACTAAACTTCAATTGACTGATCTTTTCACCAAACCATTGAATTTTGTTCGATTTGAATTTCTCCAAAAATCCATTGGTTTATGCTTTCTCAACTAATCTTCCAGTTGCTTCTTTTTATAAATATTTTTTTATATATTTATTTTTATGTGTCATTTGCCCAAAGAAACTTGTGCTTCACTTGAAGTGTCTCATGATTATGTCTGATACGATTTGATTCACATAGCATATATATATGATCAGATGTCATGAAATCTAACTTCATTGTTTTTGAGTTAAACTTATTTCACTATATTTTAGTTTAATCAATGTTAACTCATTTTTTATTGTTTGTTTTCTGTAAAGAAATATGTTTTTCTCAATCATATATGTCATTGCAACTCTTTCAAAACTAATCATAGGGATTTGTCAATTTAATGACTATAATTGTTTGCTACTTACTCATGCCTTTTCGACTCGAGCTATTAATCATGTAAGAGTATTTGATAGTCGATGCCCTGAGCCAACTGGATTGGGAGTCATTGGCCTAACACTTGTTAAATGGGTCTATTAGAAAGCATCTAAGGTTGTGCATTTTATTTTTTTTTGTTTGGCTTGCTCAACCTTGTCCTTTTTTACTCGAGCAAGTAAAACCGAAGAGATGTTTGAACATCTAATGCCTTAAACTATCTAGTTGGGTGTCATTGTTCTAAAGCTCAATACATGAGTCAACTAGAAAGCTTAATAAGGTTTGAGCATTGCCCTTGTCAATTTGATATTAACTCAAAAGATTATTTATATACCATAGCAAGAGAATTTCTTGATAAATGTTTTTGACTCTGTTGCAATCGACATAATCATCATTCTCATGCATATTTCTCCTTCAGATTACATTTTATTATAATGAGCTAGAAGATATTAAATTTTTTTTGTGAAATTTTGATCGTCTCTAACATATCAAGTAAAATTTCAAGTTATATGATCATTATTTATTAAGTGAAGTCATTTGTTGATAACATACTGTATGGAATATATCATGTGAGAGTGATTAATTCTTTGTATAAATAGCATTTAAATTCTCTTGATTTTTGTAAAATTTTATTAAAATTATTTCATGAGGATAGCTATTTTTTTCAGATTTAGTTCTTATTTATCGGATTTTCTTTTAACTGTGCAAATTTTTTTTTTACTGTGACCTCATATTTTTCGCAGATGTTCAAAATTTTATGCTCTTACTGTTTCAATGCACAATAATTTACACAGACATCCATGAAGCATTACGGACATCCGCATTTTACCAACCTCACTGTTTCGCATTTCCCGGACGTCCGTCGCGCACTGCGGATGACCGTGACCTGACGGTTCAACTTCCACCAACCACATTTAATGTCCGTAAACTGTCTACCACAGATGTCCATACTTCAAAGAAGGACGTCCGACATTTAAAATCGGGCGAACCTCATTCATTTGTGTTTTAATTGAACGGCTACGATTGTTACTGCACGTGGATTCATCGTCTGACGGACGTCCATGGTTTTTTTTTTCTTTTCTCGAAAATCGTCCGGCTTCTCGTTTATAGCATTTTTTTACCGAATGTTCTCATATTTTCACCAGAGTTTCTTACTTTTCACGAGATTACCTAATAAAATGCCTCTCAACCGTAAAAATTCCAAAAAGAATGCGGCATTGGCGTCTAGTTCGGCACCTCCTACTTCTAACGTTCAGCGATTTCGAACGCCCGCTCATGAGGATCGTTTTAAACTTCACTTTGTTACCAAATCTCTGATAATCGAACAACCCGTCCTTGAGAAATTTCTTTGTGATCATGATCTCTACTCCATGTTCGAAGATTTAGGATGGCTTTCTCTCTTCTCTAGATCGGGTTCAACATACACCGATGTGGTTCAGTGTTTCTACGCCAATTTAATTAAAAGTAATTTGGTCGAGGATAGGAAAGAAAGCTATGTCACTTCCTACAATTTTGGTAAGAAGATTCGACTCTCTCCACTAAGTATTTCTGAAGTGCTTAATATTCCTTTAAATTTGGATGGCTATTCATACTCAGTAGAAGAAGGTGATATACACTCTTTTTCATCCGTCAACAATTTATGATTTTGTATGCAAGACTCCTGATGATCCTCCTGTGCGGCTCTATGCTACACGTCCCTTAAACCTCGTCTTCAGTGGCTTCGTCATGTACTTTTTTCCACTCTAACACCACATGCAGGAAATAGAGATCAAGTTAGATGAGATACCACCTACCTGATATTTCTACAAGAAAAGAGACAACCTCTTTGCATTTCTACTTTCATTTTTGAGATGATTGCCCACCGAATGCGTGAGGAATCGTCTAAGATGTCGCTTCTCTTTCCAATCATCATTGGAAAGGTAATAGCTTCCCAGATCACTCTTCCCCCTAATCTTGCAACCACACGTGTGATGGCTCCGCTTGGGAAGTTGACTAAAATAAGGAAGAGAGTACAGATTGATCTTGATGATGTAAAGTTCATTGATGAAAGTAGTGACGATGAGAATGCTGGAGTGGATGCCCATGGAGATGTTGGTGTTGGAGATATTCTGATTCCTCCTCCATTTCAGGGTCAAGAAGCATATTTCTACAATCAACAGTTTGATCGTATTGACTCTGATATACAAAACCTGGCCAATCCTGTTGAGACGGGATTCACTTTGTATGGGGAGCAGTTGACTTCCATTCAGATGACTATGGCTGGCGGGTTTGCTGCGATGATGTATCATTTCGATAGTGTTTTTCCTCCACCTGGATCGCAGTTTCCACCGCAATGATTGTGATGTGTTTGTTTATTTGAGTGGATGTTTATTTCTTTTGGTTGTGAAAAGTTAAGATATGATTGTGGATGGTTATTTGCTTTTGTTGAAGAATTGTTTGTAAATATTTAAAGGTGTTTAATTGATGACTAGTTGATCATTTGGTTTGTCTATAAGTTCTTCTAAATTCATGCATAGTTGTTCCTTTTATTTCCCTCGTCACATTATGACAAAAAGGGGGAGATATTTAGTATTGTTTATACATAAATCTTCCATGTTACACTTGATTTTCTATTTTATTGTTTCAGGTAACAAGTAAGAGTATCAATGTGAAGACATCTATAAATAGATAGCCTTTAGGTTATTTAATTTACTTGACAAATAGTTTAGGGGGAGCAAATAGAGGTGTAATGCTTGCATTTCATGTTAGATTGATGTATAAGATATAGAAGAGAGAAAATATGATGTAATTTTTATTTTTATTTTTATTATTTCATTATGTCCTTGCAATCTAAGTTTTGTCATGATTATGACAAAGGGGGAGATTGTAAGATATTTTGTCATAATCATGATTAAACTTAGGAATGCTCCCAAATTATGTTGTTTATTGCCAAATAAATTTAGTGTGATAGATCTGCTATCACTGTTGGACGTACGGACGTTTGTGGCAGAACCCATGGACATCCATGGTCACGGACATCCATGAGTGAATCACGGACGTCCGTGCCCCGACAATTTATAATGAAAATTTTAGTTTGGGAAGTTACACTTTTTGGGAAAAAATTTCGATCTCGAAAATTGCATTTAATTTCCCTTTTTCCTCTTTGAGATAAATTTGTTTTACTCATATTTGATCTAATTCTCAAAGAATTTATTTCCTCTACGATTTGAGGTTAAGAGTGTTGGCTCATGTGAAACGAGTGGATCATCATTCAATGACAACGATTGAAGGCGATAGCTTCACTATGGAAGAAATGATCGTGAGATGTGGTTATTGTTGTTGAAAAGAGTGATAGGATTTCATTCTTAAAGCATTGTAAGAAACTTATTTTTTCATAGTTGATTGTTTGCCTTGAATTTGAGATAGATCTCGTGGTTTTTACCTGTGATCTCGAAAATTGCATTTAATTTCCCTTATTCCTCTTTGAGATAAATTTGTTTTACTCATATTTGATCTAATTCTCAAAGAATTTATTTCCTCTACGATTTGAGATTAAGAGTGTTGGCTCATGTGAAACGAGTGGATCATCATTCAATGACGACGATTGAAGGCGATAGCTTCACTATGGAAGAAATGATCGTGAGATGTGATTATTGTTGTTGAAAAGAGTGATAGGATTTCATTCTTAAAGCATTGTAAGAAACTTATTTTTTCATAGTTGATTGTTTGCCTTGAATTTGAGATAGATCTCGTGGTTTTTACCTGTAATCTCGAAAATTGCATTTAATTTCCCTTTTTCCTCTTTGAGATAAATTTGTTTTACTCATATTTGATCTAATTCTCAAAGAATTTATTTCCTCTACGATTTGAGGTTAAGAGTGTTGGCTCATGTGAAACGAGTGGATCATCATTCAATGACGACGATTGAAGGCGATAGCTTCACTATGGAAGAAATGATCGTGAGATGTGATTATTGTTGTTGAAAAGAGTGATAGGATTTCATTCTTAAAGCATTGTAAGAAACTTATTTTTTCATAGTTGATTGTTTGCCTTGAATTTGAGATAGATCTCATGGTTTTTACCTGTGATAGGGTTTTCCATGTAAAAAATCGTTTGTCTTTATTTTGTGAGTGTGATTATTTCAATTTATTATTCACAGTTTATCTTGTTTGTAAGATCACCGAATAACCCGAAATTTCAATTACCATATTACTATTAGATTTATCAAGTGAATGATTAAATCTAACAGTAAGTGTGAGTTTCCCTAAGAGTCTATCTCTCTCCTCCTCTCCCTCCCCCCAATCTTTGTAATTTCAAATGGATTCGGTACTAGAAATCCTAAGTAGAAAATTGGTGATCACAACGGAGGAAACGAGAAAAATCTATGTGGAGAAAGACAAAATGGTGGATCCTTCAATCATCTGTCTAATCGGTAAAATCATCTCATCAAAGAGGATCAACCCAGAGGCCTTTAAAGGAACAATTACGAAGACTTGGAACGTGTCAAACAACATTCAAATTAGTGAACTCGATGAGAACACCTTCTTTTTCTAATTCCCTGATAATCATCAACCGGCAAGATTTTTGAAACAGGGCCCTTAGTGTTTCAACAATCAATTACTGGTCTTAGCAAAATTTATCCCAAATGTTTATGTTGACAAAATTACGTTAAAAAAATCAGCGTTTTGAATTTGGCTAATTGGGCTCCCCCTAGGAGCCATGACAAAGAAAATCGGGGAAAAGATTGGCCATCAGATTGGAGATGTCATACAAGTCGAAGCTGTCAAAAATGGAATTGGATGGGGGTGCCACCTTCAGCTCCGCGTTTCCATTGATATTTCTAAGCCTCTCCGTAGAGGCATTTTCTTTAAACTATTTAGCGAAGACAAGAAGAGATGGATTAAAATCCAATATGAGAGGCTTCCCAATTTTTGCTTCTCCTGCGGTATCATTGGTCACAATGCTCGAGATTGCACGATGGCATCCAATGATAATAAACAACAATATGGGCCATGGCTTCGAGCCAGTCCAAGAGGAATGAGCATCATCACCAAGTCATAGAAGATGACACTGACTCTATTTCGAAGTGTTACCAGAGATGAGAAAATCTCAACAAAAACAATTTGCACAGATTTTTGTGGCCCCTAAGATCCGTGTTGATTCCTCCAACACAACAAGAAGTTGGGTTCTCCATGTTCTCCGCATTCCCCATCCCACATTCTCCACATTCCTAATTTACTCCAACTACCCACTCCCCTAACCATGTTCCTAATTTTTCTCCCCCACTATTCTACGATTCAATTGTGCCAAGCCATGTTCCTAATTTACTCCAACTACCCACTCTCCAAACCATGTTCCTAATTTTACTCTTCCACAAAAGACGACTGGCCCAACTACCCACTCCCCAAATAATAGTTCCCACCCCCAACACCCGAAACCATCTCCCTCCCCCAATGATTCCAACTTCCAGAATAACTATTCTCGCCCCCCACATCCAAAACCATCTCCCTCCTAAGACCCAATCATGATCCCAAACCCTGTAAGCACTTTGGATAACCCCGGCAAGAAAATCTATCAGAGAAGCCAAAAGTCTCGCACGGATATCTGGAAAAAAGTCAACCCAAGGCCCACCTTTACCATCAGCCCAACCACCATTCATATATTATGAAAATCCTACTCTTTCAAAGAAGAGGAAGTGCAATGAGTAGTCCCTTATTAATGATGAAGATTTCCCCAACAAATCACCCAAAACCATTATCCCTGATTTATCGGTGGCGGTTGCTACTGACAACAATGAAAATCCTCAACTGGAACTGTCGAGGGCTTGGGAACCCTCGAATAGTTTTCCAACTTCGTCAATTTCTGATGAAATAAGACCCCTCCATCCTATTCCTATCTAAAACTAAACTAACTTCTATTAGGTTGGACAAAATAAAATGGCAACTCGGATTCAACTCAAGAATTTTCGTAGATTGCATCGGCAGACAGGGGGGATAGATTTGTTGTGGAAAAATGATCAAATCATAGATCTACAATCGTGTTCCAAGAACCATATTGTTGTTACTGTCATGGAAAATGACTATGGTACAAAATGGTGCATGACTGACATACACGGTGATCCCAAAGCCCACAGGTGATATATGACTTAGGAACTCCTCAAAAGGCTTCATAACCAATCCTCTTTCCCCTGGCTCTGTTGTGGAGGTTTTAATGAAATCCTTTTTCATCATGAGAAAAAAGGATGCTGCCCCAAATCGGACCTCCAAATTAGCCAATTTCGGAAAAGTGTTGATTTTTGCGAGTTTCGTGACCTGGGTACAAAGGATTAAAATTTACTTGGAACAATGAGAGGGAAGATGGAGAAATTATCCTCGAAAGAATTGATGGCTTTCTAGCCACCTCTGATTTGGTTTCCTTCTTCCATACAACATCCATAAACCGCTTTCAAACCACATAGCCCTTATCCTATCCACCGATCCCCTTCCCTAACCCCCTAAACAACACTAGCCATCTTTCTATTTGATGCCATGTGGATCAGAGACCAAAGTTGTGCTCAAATCTTAGCCGACCACTAGAACATAATAGCCCACCCTTCTCCCATACTTGATTTCATTTCTAAGGTGAAACACATCTCGGGGGCCTTTTCTCATTGGGACCACACCTCTTTTGGGAATGTCAGGAGATTAATTGCTGCAAAATCAAAAGAGCTCCAAGTCTCATCATCGGGAACTTAAAAAAAAAACTGAGACAAGATTTGAATGAGTTGTATAAGAGACAAGAGATACTTTGGAGGCAGCGATCCAAAGATCTTTGGCTGAAAGAGGGAGATAGGAACACTGCATTCTTTCATGCTAAGGCGACGAAAAGAAGGAAACATGACAAAATCCAAGGGATACAAGATCGTATGGGTGGTTGAATAAATTTTGTGTAGTTGATTCAATAGGAATTTATGTGTTTCTTCCATGACTTAGCTATTCAAGTCCACAAATCCAAAAAGCATTGATGAAGCCTTGAACATAATCGAACCAACGGTGAATCTAGAACAAAATTGGTGGCTAATGCTACCTTTTCCGGAGTCGGAAGTTTATAAAGCACTTAAGAAAATGAAGCCACTCTCGGCCCCTGGGCCCGATGGTATGCCACCGATTTTCTACCAAAAATACTGGCCTATAATTGGTTCATCTGTTTCCCGTACTATTTTATCTTATTTAAATGGAAACATTGATTTATCCTCTCTAAATCACACGAACATTGTCCTGATTCTAAAATTAAAAAACTAACTAAGGTCTCTGACTTCTGCCCAATAAGTCTTTGCAATGTCATGTACAAATTAATTGCAAAAGTTCTAGCAAACAGATTAAAACAAATCCTTCCAAGTATAATTTCTTATTCTCAAAGTACTTTTGTACCTAGCTGTTTCATCACCGACAACATCTTAGCCGCCTTTGAGGCTAACCATTTTCTAAAATCTAGTACCAACAAAGTGGCAGAGTTGAGTGCCATAAAGCTTGACATGAGCAAGACTTATTATTGAGTGGAATGGGGATTTTTAGAGGCATGTATGAAAAAGATGGGCTTTAATGATCGGTGGGTGTCTCTAATCATGGGTTGTGTTTCCTCAAACTCTTTCTCGTTGCTAATAAATGGCACAATCTCCAAGCATTTCACTCCTTCAAGAGGTCTTAGACAAGGCGACCCTCTATCTCCTTACCTTGTCATTATCTGTGCGGAGGTGTTCTTGGCCCTGATTTTTAATTCCATTTCTACAAAAAAATAACTCGGGTCTTAAAATTTGCAGAAACACCCTTATGTTCTCACGTTTATTTTTTGCAGATGATAGTACGATCTACCTAAAAGCCTCGGAGGAGGAATGTACTGAACTGAGCCAGGTACTAGCTCTTTACGAGCAATCTTTTGGGCATCAAATCAATCGTGATAGATCATCAATTTCATTTGGCAAAGCGGTTCCAAAACCCATCAAGGACTGCATATTTCTGGTGTTGACTATTAAAAGCGAAAAGGCAATGACAAAGTATTTGGGTCTTCCTATTTTTATTGGAAAATCAAAAAGAGATGTTCTCAGTTTGATTAAAGAGCGAATCTGGCACAAACTTCAAGGGTGGAAAGAACGTCTACTCCCTAATGTCGACAAAGAAATTTTGATCAAAGCAGCGGCCTAAGCTATCCCAACTTATTCCATGAGTTGTTTCAAACTCCCTTCAACTTTGAAACATCAAATTTCTATGCTTATAGCTCAATTCTAATGGAGTAAAAGTGACAAAGCGGATGGTATACATTGGAAAAATTGGCATTATCTTTGTAAATTGAAATTTCAGGGAGGTTTAGGCTTCAAAAACCTAACCACCTTTAACGAGGCTATGTTGGCTAAACAAGCCTGGTGTGTCATCAACCATCCCAATTCCTTCACAGCCCGGTTACTAAAGGCAAGATATTTTTCATTTACATCCTTCATGAATGCTAAATTAGGGCACAATCCATCATACATGTGGCGTAGCATCTTGTCCACAAAAACTATAATAAACAAAGGCCTCATTCATCGTGTTGACAATGGAAAAAACTCGAACATTTGGGAGGATCGCTGGATTCCTAGACCACAAACCTTTAAGCCGATAACACCATACTCGGATCATTCTATCATATGGGTACACGATCTGATTTTACACCAACTGATTTGGTGGAACGAAGACCTCATCCGCAGCCATTTCCTTGAAGAAGATGTCAAGGATATTCAATGTATCATGTTAAGCTCGAGTGATGATGATGCCGAATAGGATGGACCTTTGATAAGAAAGAAAATTTCTTCGTAAAGTCGGCTTACTATGTAGCATTGGGAGATCTCCGAACTCAGGTGAGTTCTAGTTCATCAATGGAGGATAAAACATGGAAATTGATTTGGAACAGCAAGGTCCCAAATAAAATTAAGCTTTTTATGGGGCGTGTTTGCAATAATCTCCTTCCCACACATGCGTATATTCTGTCTAAAATCAAGAATGCGGATCCCTTATGCCCAGTTTGTGGTTCGTACTGGAGACAATTGAACACACTCTTAAAGAGTGTATCATGGCAAGACAATTTTGGTTTGGCTCTTCTCTATGTATCAGGTCTGAAACTCATCGAAATATAAGCTTCAATGATTGGTTAATCAGTTTTCTAGCGGCATCGACTAAAGAATTTATGGAACTTTTCTTCGTTATTACTTAGGCCATATGGAATGCTAGAAACCTTATCAATTCTGGCTCATCTACCCATCTAAATATACCAAGTCTTGTCAAAGATACAGAGCAATATCTTCTGAACTTCCATCAGGTTAATTCATCATCTGATCACATCTACCAATAGGAGACTCCTAATCCTCCCCCTAAATGGCAGCCTCCTCCTAGAAATGTTGTCAAAATCAATTTTGAGGTGTAGACACTCCAATGTAGGGGGTGTTGGAGTTGCAATCAGAAACTCTGAAGGATCCTTACTGGCAGCTTTAGCAAAAAACATACGTTATGTTGCATCCCCATAACAATCTGAAGCTCTCGCAATCCTATCATGTATTACTTTGGCTAAGTCTATGAACCTAACTGACATAATGATTAAAGGAGATTTTGTTGTAGTTTTTAATTCTATAAATGTTAATGATGCGAGTTGTTCGATCCTGGGATTCCTCTTCAATGAGATAGAATCTTCTGATGTGAGTTTTAATTGTGATGTTTTACTCGCAAGTGCACAAATCAGATTATAGATAGTGGGTGCAGAGTACGAGATCGTTCCCACGATGACTAATTTAGAAGATCTAAAAAGATGAAACAGTAACTCAAGAAATCTACCAAGATTTAACAGTACCCTACCAATATTATGATTTAGGCAGTTTTGTGAGATAAGATAATTACTGACTACAAAATAAAGTTTAATTGATAATTCAAAAATAAAGGTAGAGATGAAGATATTAAATCCTCCTATCTTTGGTTTGTTCTTCCCATAATACAAATATAAGGATTAAACTATGAGATATACCATTGAAAAGCATCTTTTCTGAAAGATAAATGATCAAAACCCAGATAGGTTTCATATTACATCCTTGCAATCAGAACTTAATTTCAGAGATGATTTTCATATATAGATCTGGGATCAAGGGCATGACTCGGCACACTTGATCACAGATACAAATAGAAATCATTCCCATAATGGATAAAAAATTCCAACAAGAATACCACTATAGATCTGAGATCAAGGGCATGACTCGGCACACTCAATCTCATATTAGGGAGTAATTAAGATAAAATTGTCATCACAGATCTAAGATCCAGGGCATGACTTGGCACACTCGATCCCAGTGAAAATGCCGCGATAAGTTCGTGGCCCGACGTTTCATAAACGCCGCTAATAGTCCTACCCGCAGCACTTCCAAAACGCCGGCATTTCTTTTGATAAACTCCGCGATAGGTATGATAAACGCCTCGATAGGTATGCAGGGCGGCATTTCATAAACGCCGCTAATAGGTTCATAAACACCGCTAATAGTCCTATAATCGCGGTACTTTCAAAACGCCGCAAAAACTGAAATTTGCTCCTTGTCCCATTTGGTAATGTAGCTCTTTTACTCTTTGGCTCCAACTGAGAGTTGTTTCATATTTGGTAACACAACTCCTCGCCCCATTTGCTCTAACGGAGAGCTATTTTAAGTTATAAAACTGCACTCTGTTTGTTATCTGCGAGAGCAAAGTTTATCTACTCTGACAGAGAGCTGCTTCTGCGCTTATAAGAGCTAACCCAAACACAACCAATATTTTTCTTCTTAAGAAATTTAGATGATGGCTTTCAATCAAATCAGATAGCAAAGCTGGTGTTTCCATACATGACATAAGTCTCAAAAAAATATAAAGCCTACTTTGTGAGTGCAAAGCTCAAAAGTTTCAAACAATCCCTAGAATTTGAAGTAATTCTTAAAAGTAATTAAATCTTACACACCCATCTACCAAAAAAACACTTTAGTTGCAATAGAAATTAAGATACTAAAAACAAACAAAACTATTTTAAAACTTCAACCAGAGGGAATCCACAATTCAAAATTGAACAATGGCATTCGCTACACATATGCACATTCCTTCCCAATTGATCCTGCAACCAAACACACAAAATTATAAATATTATCAAAGCTAATTGCAATTAAACGAGGCGATTACTAGCCTAATCATTGGCTCAGATAGACCCGAGGTTCTCGCAGCCAGGCTTTTAAAAGCCATAACTTATTATTATTATTCAAATCCAGAAAGGAGATGAACTATAAAAACAAGATTTTAGACAAAGTAAAAGAAAATGAAAGAAGATAAAAACTTTTGGCATGAAAAATTTAGGAGTTTAGCCATCTCTAAGTAGATGTTGTGTTCAATATCCATACCCTCCAAATGTATACAAAAATCATAAATGGTGGCAATTCTTGACCCACCTGATCTCTATTAACATAATTGGGTTCTAAAAGCCATACAGTAAATTAGTCACACATTTGAATCATCGGGTAATTCGGTAAGCCTACAAAATAGAAAAACATTTTGTATGTCCTAAATTTGTTATCACAACTCACAAGAGATCCGTTGGAGTTCTAGCTAAATGATTGCAACTGAGTTTAATAAGAGAAAAGGCCATAAAAGAAAGAGTTGGTAGTAAGAACCTGACCCAAGTACTGCCGGTGGTGCCTGGGTCAATCTCCCCCTAGCCACTTAGTCAAGCCTTGGGAGGAGCACAGCTATTTATGAGCACACAAATTAGTGAAGTATGCTTTGACCTTTCACTAAAAAATATACATGCTTTTCCCAAGAATGGCAGAGGGAGATTAACCTGATCACCACCATTAGATACCGAATACCAACTCTGAAGGAGAAGTATAAAAGGTTTATGCCTATTATAAAACACTTAAAATCGGATGGATAAAGATGTGCCTTCTAACATTCATTCCATGATCTATGGAGTGAGTTACACTTAAATCTAGCTACGATATAAGTGTGTGTAGGAAACATTAACCCTATGTATAATGGTGTTAAGTCTAAGAGTTTTAAGAAATTTTTTGCTTCTTCAACTCTGATCAGTCATTTTGATTCTTGATTCCCGGAAAAACAATAAACTGAAATGGGAAAGCCACCCAGCAAAAGGATAAATTAAATAGAGATTAGAACTGATTTGAAGGAGCATTCAAATATACCTTGACAGTTTTCAATAGTTCTTTGGCTTCTTTGTTGTTTTTGAAGTAATCTCGCACAGGCTGTGAAACAAAGAGGTACTAGATTAGTTCAAAAATCCAAAGCAAAAATGACATCAACTTTTAGTTAATCAAGGAGATATAACTGAACATTGCAGGAGAAAAGATTTGTAAAGCAGCAAATTTCCATCCAAGATGGATATTTTTCCAAGACTATTGGCATCGAGGCAGATGATTCTCCAAGAAGCACAAGCACAAACTCACATTTGGATAGACACTAACCTAATAGATTTAAACTCACTACAGAAGACAGAGGCCAATATTCAAAGAATAGAAAAAAAAAGCCTAAATAATGAGACTGACTCCTGTGACCGCTTGACAGATATATATTGCAATGAAAGGGCACCCATTTATACAACGTGGCATACATCTTTGACCATTTTAAGTGTTTCATGTGTATGGTCATCATTTGTTCCACATTCGGACCAAAAACATATATCAAAGAATTGGAACCATCCAATTAGAGAGCTCTAATATCAATTATAGAATGTATAGATTGGAAAGTTCAAATCCCTCAATGACCGTGATTTTTTGGGCACCACAGTAGCTCCGAGTACTATGAGCTACAACTTTGATAACTTGGATTGCTCGAAAGATGTGCTACCGTCTCTATCTACAACTACTTCTCAGAGTCGAATATTCCTTAATAATACAATAGGGGAAATTTTTCTGGAGGCTTTACAGTTTAAAACTTAATCGATACAACCTTTATGATGGCTTCCCTATACGTATCGTAGTTATAGTATATTTGTAATTGTGCATAGTGATGTTTGGGGCCCAGCCCCTCACACTTCCTTTGATGGCTTTTGATACTATGACACTTTTACTGATGATCACTAACGTTGTGCTTGGGTATATCTCCTTAAGATTCGAGAAGATATACTTCCCACCTTTATTAACTTTGCTACTATGGTCCAAACCCGGTTTGGCAAGTCTATTAAAGCTCTTCGGTCTAATAATAGTTGAGAGTACACTTAAAATGTATTCAAATCGTATCTCGGGTCCCTAACAAGATTTATTAAATATGTAATCCATATGTATATACTAACAATTATTTAAACTAATAGTAAGGTCCTCCAATGGGCCAATTACAAGAGGCCTGAGCCTGATCGCTTACCATGTGATCCTATGAATCATGCCCAACCTGGCCCATTGGAGAGAGAGTCAACACTCAACCCTTCAAATCAATGTTATGGAAGGATAATTTCCATAGAGCAAATGCTACTAGAAATTTGACTGAAAGTTTTTATCGTAAATTTGATTGAAAATTTACCGAAATTTTAACTATTCGCTTTGTTTATGCATGGTCTTTGTTGTTGCTAGCCTGCAAAATTTAAAAAAAAAAAACTTCATCTACTTAACAATTGACTATAAAAATCATGCAAATTAAAAGAAGGTAGATGCTTTATTTACAAAATGAATGAATAAATACAAAAATAAATAAATAAAGAATAGTTACATATACCTGTGTTAAACTTTGCATCATCTTCATAAATTCTTGCATCTTGGCCTCCATTGCAGCAGTTTTTTCTGCCAACTTTTCTTCCATTTGGGCCTCCAATATGGCCGTTCTTTCTGCTATTTTTTTCTCTATTTGAGCGTCCATCATGGCTATTTTTTCAACTAGTTGGGTCTGGATTTCTTGCACTTGCCCCTTCATTGTAGTGAGCTCACTCGGTAACCCACAATAGCTGGAGCTTGATCAAAAATAACTCGATGGGGTAGGCCCTAATCCAAGGCCCCGGACACGACCAGCTTTCTCATCTCCCATCGCGTAAGTATACGCATCCATTTGGGATGTTGAACCATCAGAGCTCACAGGAGGGTTTTGTATAAAGTCTT
Source organism: Chloranthus sessilifolius (assembly GCA_021018995.1). Lineage (NCBI taxonomy): Eukaryota > Viridiplantae > Streptophyta > Magnoliopsida > Chloranthales > Chloranthaceae > Chloranthus > Chloranthus sessilifolius. Next base: position 114,668,093 of record CM037591.1, on the reverse strand, counting down.
GCATCATTGCCTACATAGTAGCTTCTATTTAAATTTTAGCCCACTTATAATTATCAAAAGTTTATAATTTAAACACACAATATTAGCAAGAAGATTGGTAAATTTACCATCTTGGTCTCAGCCTCAGCATTGACAGGCTTGCCATCTTTACGGGAATGCGTCTTCATAAACACATCTACTCAGCTAGGCGTAGTCTGTGTCTCACTCTTCATTCGCTGTGTCAAAAAAAGAGTCATTCACTTTGGTGCACACTTAAATAATATAATAAACGACATGCAACTAATTAAAAGTGAATACATTAAATAAAATGCATACCTCCTCATAGCGAACTCTAGCAAAGCTTTTTGAGCCAGATGTATGAGGTAGAATCTGGCGTTTCCGAATATCCTTATTTCTTTTGCTTATTTGCTATATTACAAAGTTGATCGATAATGAGATTGTAATACTTATTTTTTCTAGTTAAATATTACATAATTAAACTTTACCTTTCCATCTTCTAATCGCCAATAGTGAAGGAGGGTTTCCCATTGCTTCTGATGTACATTAGGAGGGCAAGGTGGCATTCGAATATCATCATTTGCATGTTTGTTGTAATACTTGGTCTTCAAACGAGACTTATGGTCTCTCCATTTTCTTCCGACTGACTTCATTACATAGCCTCGTAGGCTCTTATCAATTTCAAATCTGGTCTGCATAGATAGGGTAAAACTTATATTATAATTATTTTACTCCCTTATGTGTTGAAAAAGTAAATATTAAATTACACATCTTACCAAAATTGTGTCCCATACATGTGCTTTCGACTTTTTATCCACCGTACGCCAAGACTTTTTATCAATACGCAACACGCTTCCATCCCTTGCTAATGTACCACAAAAATTTGCTAATAAAGTAGCATTTTCTGTTGGTTGACAAAAATTGATATCGATGCCAGCATCTATTTTAACACCGTCTTCAAAACCATTCAGATATTTGAATATGGGTGGACCTCGTCTTGCCCGCTCTCCCAAATTATCCATGGGCAAGTTGTCAAATAAGGAAGCACTCTACTTTATCAACCTCACCTGTCAGAAGGCAACACTCTACTTTATCAGTACTAAGAATTCATTAATGGAAAAATGAAACATAAAGCAAAGGCTCATAATGTGATGCATTATACAATCGCTCCTCTTTATTGATTTCAAAATTAAGGATTATGACCAACACAGTTTTCAACATATTGCTATCAATTCTATGTTATATTTTACTAGTTTTTTGTCCTAATGGGTAGGGGGGACCAGCAGCCACAGTTCATTTGCACATGGCACCCAATGATTACAATTCACAGCATGGAGGAAATCACAAATTCAGCTTTCGATGGACCAATTAAATGGAGATATCTAAATTTTGTGAATAGTCAGCCAAATCACCATTTTATTTATGATATATATTTCATAAATATATATATATATATATATATATATATATATATATATATATATATATATATAAAAGAAATAAGTATTCCCATCATTTTGCTTGTTGCTAGTTAAAGAAAGATGATGAACAACCGCACCTTCACATAAATAAGAACACCTAAAGCTTTTTACAGAAACAATACTCAAAAGGAGAAGAAAAAACAGAACAAGTTTTGTTATTTTATCTACATTGACAAGTATTGATACACCAGTATTTATGTAAATTGGAGTCTCCTAATTACATAGATGAATGCTATAAAGGAGACATGGAGAATGTGGAAATGTGCAAAAGGATAAGAAGAGATCAACCAAAACAATTTTATTTAATTTTTTATGCAATAAATAATTTTTTTAATTTTTTCTCACAAAAGAATTATAATCGAGGTGTTTCTATTCATGACTGACCATGAAATTGGATGCAAGTAGCTGCAATTAGTTACGTGGTCAGCCTGTACTTAATTACCTAATACCTACAGGTGGAATATGTAAGAAAGCATGTGTGCGTGATCTCATCATTACTTTAATGTCGGTATCACTGAGCCCCGAGAAGCAAGACGTATCGCCTAAGACATCTCGTCTTGGGCGAAATTTTAAACCATTCCTACATGCTCCTGTTTTCTGGAAGTGGCTGCAGCGAATTTATAAAATGAAAGTAATGTTAGCAATCATGTAATGCATATAACAAATGAGAAGAAAAAAGAAAAGAAAATAAAGATAATTAATGAAATATGCATTCTTTTTGGCAGGTTATTGAAATTGTGTTGAAAGCAGTAACATTTTTTGTGGTTTGCTTTCATTTTCTGAGGATCAGTTGGAAAAAACTATTCCGTGATCTTGTGAATTGTCACTTTTTGATGCCCTTTGTAGGCTTTAAAGGGAGGCATCGATTCATCTTTTAGCCTAATGAGCTTCTCTGTTTTTAGGCCTGGATGTTCTATTGGAATGTTTAACGGGAAATACGGAGAGAAATAGGTCACAGGGTTCTCTTATGTTTGTCAGAACTGAGCCACTAACATATTCTCAAATTGTAATGGAAATGGCTTACTGAAAGTTATTCAGCTAGTCCAAAAATATAGGAGAGAAATAAATAACATCTTGGCAGACAAATTTTGATAATTATCTTAAATTCAACAAACCCAATAATGAAAAATTGCATAAAATAGGAGAAATAAGAAATGACAAGGGGGTCAAATTGTATTATAAAACTAATACAATATTTGCTAATTTATGCAAGAATCAACTAGACAAGCATTCCCATTGCAATATTGAAATTTGAAATATTGAATTCTCAACCATCCTATTTGAATAATTAGCCCAAGGCAATCCGGAAACTTGAATGCCAAATTCTCAACCATATTACAAATTTTACTTTCACATATCCTAGATATAGGAGAACTAAACATAAAATAAAAAATAAAACTTATGAGCAGATTTGCAAAAAATTCAGCAACAAAAAACATGGATTGTTCTTCTTGACCATCAATATTTTGTTGAAATCATGGATAGTTCACGATTCTTTCTGTATATCGTGATTTCTAATATCTTTAGATTTTTTTATTATTTTTAATCTTCTTTTTTTTTTGTCTGATTTTTTCCCCGAATTTGCTGAATTTTAACCTTGCCGAATTATTTCCGAGCCCCGACTTGGTGACTATGGAGGAAGTACTATCCCTGGCCATGAAAAGCATGGAAACTGAGATCATGTTTACTATGCAGATGCCTACCCTAAATTATCTCTTACTCTTTAAAATTATTTATATATTCGTACTTTTGAATAGTTGTTGGTGCTGTTTTATAAATAATTGTCATCTTTTTATAAATATTTGAATACAAGTATGGACCTTGGTGCAATGGCAAGTCATCGCACCAAGTGGTGCGTCACGGGTTTGAGTCTTCAAATCAGCCTTTCCAAAGTCGTGTTAAGGCTGCCTGCCATCTACCTCTCCCAGAACCTGCTAAAAGCGGGAGCCTTGTGCACTGGGGATGGCTTTTTTTTTTTTAATAGCGGTGTTTCTGCCGCATCCATTTTTATTACTGTCACACCACTTAAACAAAGGACAAAACCCATAGAACCAAAATATAACCCAACACCCCAGGCAGGGACAACCTAATTCCTTCTTGAGAAGGCGGCCTTCCCATAGTCAGAGCTGGTCAACTGTCTAATTTCATCCGAAGCTGTGACCTACATGGATTTCAGGCCTCAAGAAGTTCATGCTAGACAGCTTTTGGCAGGTTTCAGTGCCTTAGGGGAATCCTGGTATTACATTCCTAATGAATGTGAACCATCCGTTTAGTGAAATTTAATATCAGCCATTAAAAGGTGAGAACAACGGCTGGTATTGGAGTGCACAGATCAGATAGTTAAAATCTCCCAATGACTAATTTTTGTGCTCAACCTGTCAGGATAGTGCTCGATTATTCTAATCTCGACTTAACATGTCAGGATAGTGCTCGTAGCACAAACAACGTCATCCACTTTGTTATGAGCAGAGGGCTTAGGTTGCTTCACCTCGCTTCATTGTTCGATTAATTTTGTCAATTTCTGAAAGCCATATTCCGCAGCCTCATGAGAAGTTCGAGAACCAAGCTGTCCACCTTAGAGATAGATTGATCCAATGATGGGGGTTAATATAGATTTTCTCTTCCTCAGAAGCTCCAGCACAAAGATTCTAGACAGAAATTTGTGCTTTGGGAACATGTACTATGAACTCTGTCACTCTAAATTTTGACTCAAACATTTTGAACTGAAACAAAAAGGACCCAAATGTAACCAAATCAGGAATTTGTAATCTCCCAATGACACCGCAAATCTCAACACTTATAAAGTGTCTAAGCCTTAACACAGCAGAAAACAAAAAAAACAAAAAAAAACACAAATTCGATGAATGTAACAGATTTTCTCTACTACTACAGAATTGCAAAGTCCGAAAACTCAATCAAAGACGAAAAAAACTACAGCTTTTTAACTCTGAAGCAATCAAGTGCGCCATTACTGAGATCTTCGGGATATGCAAAACCAGCAAAAGCCTCAAAATAGGCCATCAAATTTTCAAACAGAAACTGATCAGATCTGCTTCAACAAATCATTCAGAAGATACAAGCTAGTTTATAATCAGAGTGTATGTATACTGGGCATAGTTTATAATCAGAGTTGGTATCAGTTTCTACAGAAGGACATCAACATCAATATGCATGGAGAACAAAGGACGTTCCCTCTATAACAGTATCAGACCATCAGGAACCCAAAGAAAAAATGCACAATTAATGCGTCCAAGGGCGAAAGATCAATCTATAATTTAGGGGAACATTATCCACACGTTAATATATTGTCACCAGTATAAGTATAATTTTTATGATTAACCAAGTTTAAAAATAAACAAAAATATAAATATATAAATACTTGGACAGAGGTCATGGGTCTTATGTTTGGGAACAAGAATAAACATATCTAAGATGCAAGGACAAGACAAATGATTTGACAAAGAAGACCCGAATAGCATCTTGAAGTGAACCCTAATGTTCAAAGGGGGATTATTGGAGATGAGCATCCACTAAAGCTTCATGCTGACAAACCTACAGGGATACACCACTAAAGCAGAGTTGGTACAAGCATCCACTAAAGCTTCAAGGACTACTTTTGTACTTCAATATTCTATGGATTTGATCAAATGAAAAGATAAGCTAGTTTATTGTTACCTAGTTTTACTTATTCTTAGTCCCACATATCCCTACTTCTATACTTCTTAGGGCATGTTGTCTACCTTATAGTTGAAATCATCATCGAAGCCAAATTTATTCTTCAAGAGATCAACCTATGTTTTCCATGGGCCCATATATTAATGTTTGAGGAATATGCTATTTAATATCACTAGTCAGATATAGGATCTAAGATAGAAATGTGCAGTATAATACCTTTTCTTTCTTGGAAGAGCAAATTTCATGAAACTTAACCCAACATAAGCTATAAGCCCTGGCATACCTAAAAAACCCAACATAATCTTGGTGGGCAGTTACTGCACATTCTCTGATAATAAATTATATATTATGGTCTTGCTGCGAATGCAGTTATAACAAGCAATTAGAAGTATGGAATGAACAAAAAATTGACAAAATTGTAATATTATAGGGAAATGCAACCATCTTCATTGTGAGATTCATCGGTTTTAATAAATCCAACCTCATTTATTAAATGTGCCATAAACTGACTAGGCACCTAATAAAAAAGTACCTTCAAGCTGCCACAACAAGAACAAGGCTTTTCCAGATGAAGACGCATACATGAATAAAACCTAAAGCACATTGAATTTATCTAAAAGCAATAACATTTGAATTAAGATTAGAGAACTTCAACCAAAATTTGTTGGCAAGGTGTGTGCTCAAAGAAATTTAAAAATCACTCACTCAATTGCATCCAATGTAAAATTATGAACTATCTGCATCGCTAATGGAATCATTGGAATGAGTTTGTTCAAAATGTGACCAGAGAGGAACATCAATGGTGGCTCCAACCACATCTTCCCTCACTCAATTAACAACATCATTATCATCCTCTACAATGTCATTTGCCCGGCAGTTTCCGTATACCTCACTATCCAATAGCTCATCATTTTCACTACTCATATCAAACAAATCCCTAGGCTTATTCTTCATCACAATATGTCAATCAGGTTCTGTTGGATTCTCCACATAGAAAACCTATTTAGCTTGAGATGCCAACACGTACGGTTCATCAGTAACTTGATTGGATTGAAATAACAATCTTTTGAAATTTACAAGAGTAAACCCCAACTCATCAGTTTAATTCCTCTTCCTTGACCAATCACATCAAACCAGTCATATTTGAACAACATAAACTTGAGGTCTTGAGAATATGTCAACTCAATTATGTCCGTTAATTGTCCATAATAAGTTACCTCCCCTGTAACGGGTCGTCTATCCTTTACACTTGCGTAGCTCATAATCGTAGCTGTAATAGCAACACCACTATTTTGTGTTTTAGCTCTCTTCTCTTTATCAACGGTTCGAAATTTATATCCATTAATATTATAACTAGTGAACCAACGAGCTACAGAGTGTGGACCTTTTGCAAGCAAATGAAGACCTTCAGGTAATAGTGTATTAGATTCTTCCAACATTTCAACCTGTTTCATGTGCACAAGAAGGTTAAAGACACTTCTAAATTCTTAAAATAAGGACTATAATCTTATGTGGGTTGTTCGAACTTACATGTTCTTCAAACCAATCAATGAATTGTTCAGTGTGCATTTTTTGTCTATCATGTGGGCGCCCATTTGAGAAACTTAGTACCTCCATGTGTTGTCTGCGTGTAAAGATCTCAAATCAGTAGCAGGCATAATAATGAAAAAAAAAATTCATGAAGTTTGAAGATACTTACTCTAAATAACTCATGACCATTTCGTGGTTGAAAAGGATGTATCGACGTGCTTGCATCCATTCTACCTCACTTAGTATGAATGTTGAGGCACCCCTGAGCACAATTTCATCACAAATCCTTGGGGGTCGATTTAACCTTGTTTCAACATTTTGTAAATACCTCGAGCAGAATGTGAGACATCCATCTGCAATGGACCCTTCAGGTTGAGCCCTATTGCGCACATATGACTTTAGCGTGAATAAATATCTAAATGAAAAAAATATTCTTAAATAAGTGAAATATCGGATGATTTCATAATAAAAAATTAATTTCATATTTATAAGGTTATACCTTTCGATTGGATACATCCATCGGTACTGGACTGGACCACCCAGCAGTGCTTCAGATGTCAAATGAATGGGCAAGTGAACCATAACATCAAAAAATGCTGGTGGAAAGATTCGCTCCATGTGGCAGAGGACTACTGCAATAGCTTCTCGAGACTTTTTAAATCATCAACCCTACACACTTTGGAGCACAATTCTCGAAAGAATGTACTCAATTCTATCAAAGTAGCTGTTACATGTTTGGGCAATAATTTTCGAATTGCTAGGGGAAGAAATTGTTGTAGTATGATATGAGAATCGTAACTTTTTAGACTAGATATCGTGTGTTGTTTAACTTTCACGCACCTTGAAATATTAGAGGAATAACCATCTGGAATCTTTAAATTCTTCAATACACTACAGAACTTCTCTTCCTCATTTTTATCCAAGAAGTAACATGCGGATGGTAGATAAGCTCGGATATTGCCTTCATGCCAATTAGGGTGGAGTTCATGTCTCAATCCCATTTTCTCCAAGTTGAGACGTGCCTTTAAACCATCCTTCATTTTTCCTTCAATATTCAGTAAAGTTTCAAGAATATTATCACATACATTTTTCTCAATATGCATCACATCTAAATTATACCTAAGTAAATTATGCTCCCAACATGGCAATTCAAAGAATATACTCTTCTTCTTCCAATTGTATGGCATTTGACCAATTTCCACATTTCTAGGTTTTTTTCGTGCTCGTTGCTTTCCAAAAATATGTGTAATATTCGCTAATTCGTCCAACACATCAGTCCCAGAAAGTGGGTTTGGAGCTTTTCTTATCTCTACAGTACCATCGAAAGATTGTTTCTGTTTTCGAAGTCCATGATTCGAAGGCAAGAATCGACGAAAACCCATATAACAATTCTTCCTACTATTGGATAAGTATTGGCTACATGTATCTTTATGACATGAAGGACATGCCAACTTCCCTTTCGTACTCCAGCCTGATAATATTGCATATCCCGGGAAGTCACTAATGGTCCAAAGCAAGGATGCATGCAATTGAAATAAAGTTTTCATTGAAGCATCATAAGTATCAACCCCAAATTCCCACAACTCTTTTAATTCATCAATCAAGGGCCTTAAGTAAACATCAATATCATTTCCGGGGCTAGATGGACCTAGTATAAGCAACGACAAGATCATATTTGGTTGCTTCATACACAACCATGGTGGTAAGTTATAGGGAATAAGTATCACAGGCCATGTGCTATATGCAATACTCATTGTCCTGAAAGGGTTGAATCCATCACTTGCCAACCCAAGTCTAACATTACGAGAATCAACTGCAAAAGTAGGGTTGATGAGGTCAAAATGTTTCCAAGCTTGAGAATCTGCAGGATGTCTTAATATACCATCTTTGGTATGACCCTCATCATGCCATCTCATGTCAGATGCAATTTTTGATGACATATACAACCTTTGAAGCCGTGGTTTCAAAGGGAAGTAATGTAGAATCTTTGTTGGACTCTTCTTCTTACTACCTTTTGAATGATCTTCTTGAGTCTTCCATCGTGAAGTGCCACAAATGTCACATGATTGTTTGTCAACTGACTCTTTCCAATATAACATACAATCATTTGGACAGGCATCAATTTTATTATAATTTAGGCCCAAGTCCAAAATAATTTTCTTGCTTTGTGAAAACGTCTCTGGCAACGTAGAACCCTCTAGAAGTGTCTCTCTTAACAAGTCAAGCAACATACTAAATGAAGGATTGCTCCATCCACCCATACATTTAATATGCCATAGCCTAATAACAAAAGACAGAGTTGTGTGTGATTTACAGCCTAGATACAAATCCTTTTCGACATCTTGTGTCAATTTACAGAATTTAGCAACACTTGCATTGGGTATATCATTTATTCGCTCAATCGAAGAATCCAAATCTTCTCTTGGAAATGGGACTCCAAACGCATCATGCAACATAGTCCTCATATCGTCACCAGTATCGTCCTCATCAAATCCATCGTCCATCATATCATCTTCTGTAGCACTCGTCTGAAGAATGTCCTCTCCATGTAAATACCATGTGGTGTAATTCCGGATGAACCCGTTGCATACCGAATGGGCATATATTGTACTCTCATCTTGGTATACTACATTACCACATTTAATGCACAGACACTTGAACTTAACTTGGACACTAGTTCCATGGGCTACAGCAAAAGCAATAAATCCTTTTACTCCTTTCACGAACTCTTCAGTATTCCTATGCTTTTGGATCCAACTCTTATCCATAATGTCCAAAATTGAATCGTTCAAAGGATTTTGAGGTTGGATTAAAATTTTACATACAATTAACAGTTTAATAGGTAATTATTGATGTTCTCTATTTGGTTCATACCCATGCTGATCACAGCCATATATGATGATTTATATACGCCCAATGATGGAAAGTAGTATTCCAACAGTGCAAAACTTAATCCACATCATGCCATGCGCGCATCTTCCCAATATGGAGCCTTCTAGGATGTCGCACATGCACACATGGGGTCTTTAATAGCCCATCCAAAGTGTCGCATGAGGCTCGTGTACTCTTGCTCTCTTCATACACTAGACACTTTGTATGGTCTGATGTCCACATCAATTATACACCCTGATAACTGTTTATAATGGCTAATACACCTGATTGTATTGCTACAAATTAACATGTGTGTTGCTAACAAACTGCAATTATACAAAGCTCCCAACTCGTGAAGACATTTTCAACTCAGAAACCATTATGTCTAATGAACAGCTCATCAAGAAATCTACCAGTAATGAAGTTGGTTTGTAACATGCATAAATTGATACAATGCAAAGTATTTTTCAAGCATGTGCATTGATAAGCATTGTCGTAAAAATAACCAACAATAAATGGAATGAGAATTCTAACCAATTACAAAAATATAAAGTTACGACAACGAGACCTAACAGAATCATAACCAGATCTAAACATTCATATCAACTAAGAAAATACACATAGGGGTATAGATACAAAGCTTTGAAGCTTTATTATCTTTATGTTAGAAAATAATTTTTTTTTATAACTAAATTTTCTTGGATGAAAAGGAGAGAAAATACACATAGTCCAAATAATACTGGTTAGAGCTAATTAATCCAGATTAGCCCCAGATAACGCTGGTTAAGGCCAATTAACTACAGTTAGTACTGATAATCAAAATTTGGGCTAATCAACCTCGATTAGTTGACAAAATTTTGGTTAGGGCTAATTAATATGATTAGCCTAATTAAGCATGTTTAAGCCAAAGAAGCATAAATAGCTAAGGAATCATGTTTTCCCTAAAAGGACAAAGAATTTTATGTATGGATTTACCAATTGTTTTTGCTTTTATGATTGTATAAGTTTAATACCTGAATTAAACTCCTAGATTTTATATTCAGCTCTACAATTATTTAGTAGAGCAGGGACATAGGATGTAAATGATGACTAGGAGTTTTACTGTGGTCTAATTAATGACAATCCTGCTTTCCTGCTATTTTAATATCAATCAAAAGATTGAGAAGGTTATATTAAGTACATGTATTTAACACCTGCTTTAATACCTATGCCGTGGCAAGGGCACGAATGTCTGAAAAGGCTGGCCAACAAAAGAATGAACACCTGGATTAATACCTAATTTAACACCTGAATTAATATGTGGATTAATATTTGCATTGAACATATGGTATTCGTGCTCATAGTAGCAAAAGTTATATGTGATAGCCCAACTGCTATAAGTCGGTTCGGTAAATTAAGTTCCCTATTTTAAAACTAAATTTCAAGAGTGGCAATACTGGTTTTCAATAACCAAATTACTTGAATTACCTAAATTAACACTTGTATTAACACCTGGATTGAGCATTTGGTATTTATGCTCGCAACTAGATAGTGGCAAAGGCATATGTAATAAACAAGCTGCTATAAACCAGTTAGGCATGTTAAATGCAACAATAAGATCTTTGAAACATAGGAAAAAGGATTATGGATTTCAAAAGTTACTTCAAGAAGAAGTAATACCTACTTTTATAGATTTCTGATCCTTGTATATCTTTCAGCACTTTTTGCATTGATGAATTCATCACCTGACATTACCAGTATGTTTTCATTTACTTTTAGTATTATGGCTGGCTCTTACCTCTTCTATACTTATTTTAGACTTCTGGTTTCGAAGTAGTACCTACCTCGAAAAAGCTATTATTCATTATTTATGATTAGCTTTGGAGTAGACTGCATTGCAGACAGGATGTGCCCCAAATTTGAGTTTAATAAGGTCAAGGTAATTTGAGTTTAGCAAGGTTAAGGTGATCGTTGTCTGTAAGGTGCGGTGCCTTATTGGTACATATGTAACCATCTGAATTTTTACACTTTTATAATTACATTGAATTGAGAAATTTAATCTCATTTAAAAAAAAAAAAAATTGCGAAAATTAATGCACACAAGTTTTAAACAGATACAAAATACTTTTTTTTTTTTTAAATTTACAAGTAACCTCAAACGATCAGTTATTGATGGTGATCAGTATATATATATATATATATATATATATATCCAAATATAATTAGTCAATACTCAATTGCAAGCTTTAAACTAATTGTGAGATTGAAGACCTTAATTTTGACATGAAGACGATCTGGAAATAGTTCAAAACCATCCCTATGATTTGCTACTTGGCATATGCTAACGAAAAAAGAAGAAAAAAAGGACAATGATAGGGGCTCATTGTTTTATTGATCAAAGAAGATTCATCAGATAATCAAATTTTGGCTGGAAATTTTATTGATCAAATAATCCAAATTTTGGCTGGAAATTTTATATATGTGAGTTTTTTTTCGAAAAACTCTAGTTTGTGGGTCCCACCATATTGCCAAACACTTGCAAATTGCAGTTTTGTGGGAAATTTCAAATTTCCAGCTTATTTTTGCCAGAACTTGTGTTAACAAATAGGGCATTAAAGTTTATCAATGAAATGGTTCATCTACTTGGACAATAGAGATTGATCAAAGATGTTGTGCCACAGTGCATAACGATAAATCACACTTTAATGTTGTGAGACAAAAAGTCTAATTAATTAATGATGTAAGATCATATAAACACTATTTTCTTGTTTATGTGTGGGTAAGGAGCCAGTATCTCTTTAAATATACAGTATTTTGCACACTTGATATATTTAAAAGACGTTGAACCTGTCACAGCTAATAGGGTTTCTGAAATCTGATAATGAAAAAAAAAGGAGGGGAATATGGAAAAGAAGTTATGTGATCTCCATTGTGCAGGGATTGGGGAGGTGGTATTTAGAACAAAGACGAAAGAATATGAACAAGTACCAATATTTAGATTTTTTTTAAAAGGTTCGGCGTCTTAAATGAAATAGGAGAAACAAAACAACAAAAAGGAAAGAAAACAAATCATTACCCAGGAAGCCCACTAAACCAGAGGCAACAAACTACCCTCCCCACCACTCGAGGCAGTGACATCCCCAAACAGCAGAAAGTACTGGAACACAGGGACCTACATAGCTTCTCTCATATCATCCCAAGCTTCAATACGATCATTTCTACCCTCTGGTGCCCCTATTTGCAGCGAGCCTAAGCTAATGACCCACTCCCTGACGTTCCACATGATAAAAGGCGTTGGCCTTCTAAGTTTCCGAAAGATTCTATCATTCCTCTCTAACCAGATTGCACACAACACCCCCTCAAGGAGGTCCTCCAAAAAGCACCTTTAATCCCCTAAAAAATCTGATAGTCCCACGAAGCAAACATCTCCCTCACCAACATCGAAAGAATCCAAGAGATCCCAAAAGTTCTCATCACTAGGACCCATAGCACTCTAGCCAGTAGCCACCCAGCAATGAACAGACAAGTGGTTAGCGTTGTCCTTCTCTTCCCCTCTTGACAAGTTGGTCAAACTGCAGCCTAAGAAATGTACACAACATTCATCTTCTAAAGCCGAGCCAGCTATGGCTCAGCAGAGGTTGTCTAACAAGGTACCTGTAGAAACTCTTAATCGTAAATTTCCCTTCTAGCACCACTCTGGCATCGACCCCACTGAGACTCTACACATATGAATCAATGATACCCAGCAGCTCTGAAAGGTCAATCCATTTAAAGCAGATGTCCCAGATAATCATCCCACCACTGAAACTGACCATTTAAGGAGGCGATGAGCCAGTTTAGTATGAGGACCACCCTTTGCCCTCATGCAAACAAATATCATCTACCTCAGACCAGCCTCAGCCTTCACGGGAAAATTTACCTTTTAATCAAATTGTGATGCAAAAAATCTTGATGCCTGAAGCCCCCTTGTCAGGGCCTGTCTGTGAGCATGCTCTCGATATCAATAACACATATATTCCATACAGATTTTGTACTCCAAAAGTGCTATAAGCATACAGAGGTTGTTTGTCATTTCGTTCAAGAAAAACTACTTTTTTTAGGTTATTTAATTTATCGAATTGTGGTCAGTAGCTTGTTTTTATTCTCTTATAATATTGGATGGCACTTCTTATACTGTTGGATGAACTTAATCGTGCACAATTGTCATCTCCTATCGTTATAACTATAATTTGTGTTATGTTAGGAGATGCCAATTGTGCATGATTAAGTTCATCCAACAAATTTTAAGAAGTGCCATCCAATATCCTAAGCTGTCACTAGGAGATTATATGGTCTTGCAACTTCAGATATAAAAATAGTCTGAAGTCCAGATCAATTGATTTCTGTTTCAGTAGGTTTACTTGCTTGGTGGCTGTTGAGCAAGTCTATTATAATCTATCATTTTATGCCTACTTTTCTTGCAAACCAGTTTCCTCCTTACTATTTATCTAATGTTTTCCACTTTACTAACATAGTTATTCTGCTATCGTGATTTCTTCTGCATCAATCTGCCTAGATAATGAATAGAATTTTTAGATTCCACTGTTTGCCCACTTTAGATAAGCAATATACAGTACCTGCATACAGCTATGTCACCAGTAGCGAATCTTACTATCTTTCTTTTCCAGCTCCAGTTCCCATATTTGGGTCTCTTTCTTTATGGACTTCCACATAATTAATTTAAGAAACCATGATAGTTAAATTTCTTATTCGGTTAGGTTGAGCCACTTACATGAACATATATACTAACACGCCGACACTGAATCATAATCACATAAAAGATGTAAGCTTATTTACATATCTCCCCATCAGTAGTTGATCAGCTAATCAGAAGATCTACAGTGAGCAAAACAAATGTTGTGGCATAGTTGCTCAATCAACAATACAGAAGAGTTTAAGCTTATGTGTGTCATGTGATGTGCCAGAGTTCATGTAAGGATTGCCAAGCCATATAATAATATCATGTTAAAGCAGGGCATAACTGAGTTGACTCAGCTGCAACAAACCAAATCACCTGATACTAATCATTTGCACCAAATGGACTCAGCCGATACAAATGAGTCATTTCAGTTTCTCTGGTTTAGAAACTCGACTGAGTCAACTCAATGTCAGCGAGTCGAGTTGGTTTGTGGCGGCAGAATCAGAATACTGCCGCCACAAAACTTAGAAAGCGATTCAACGAGAACGAATCAAACTAAAAAAGTTTTAAAGAATCCAACAGATTTACTTTTAAACTAAATTTTACAAAAATTGCAAACGGCATTGAAGAAATAATAAAAATAAACCCAATTTAAGAATAAAACCCTAGATCTAAGAGAAAAAAAAAAGAACCTAGATCAATTCTTAGAGCAAAACCATAAATTCACTCACATGAATGGCAGAGATCTACGCACGGTGTTCCAAGATGTACGCACGGTGTTTCGAGATCGACAATCTACCTTTGATGTTTCGATTCAGCGGCAATCCTTTTCGAACAGCGGCAATGGATGGATGGAGTCTGATTTCGAACAGCAGCAATGGAATGATGGAATCCGATCTCGAACAGTGACAATAGAAAGATGGAATCCGATCTCGAGCAGCGGCAATGAAATGATGGAATCCGATCTCAAACAGCAACAATGAAACGATGGAATCCGATCTGGAACAGCAGCAATGGTGTGACGACCCGACTTTTCCAATCCTTAAGGTATAGGAAAGGCCGGTTCATCATCTTATTGATTTCTCAATAAGCCGTATTTCAAACAAAGCCGGCAGCATAAGCATAGATCTAAATAGAAGCAAAGCTAATAAAACAAGAACAAAAGCTTAAAAGCTTTAACAAAAAATATCACCAAGAGGAACCAGAAAGAACCACCAGTGTTGGCCAATCCAAACACCTAAACAATGGTTCCTATTGATGGTTCCTCAAGTGATATCCAAAAGACAAAACAATGGCCTAGGGCCCAATATTCAAAAAAATTCTAATCCAAAAGTACCAAAATGACCTATCTCGATCAAGGAAGGAACTCCTCTGCTGGGGTCTCCAACTCCTCCTCAGCAATGTAGTCAGAGTTCTCCAAATCACGATCGTCAGATCCTAAGGCAGTGTCAGCACCTGTGACGTATAGTCGGGGTATGAGCTTCATCCAAGCTCAGTAGGAAAAAAAACTAATAACATGCTTATCATAACATCAAACACATATCTTATGGCATAACGTACACAAAGTTGTTTTGAACACATGCAGAGAGGTGATTTCATAACCTTAACATACATATGCAATGCTAATGGAATCATGAACATGCTCACATTTCTATTCCGACATAAGAAAGAAGAAAAACTTAAAAGTGTTTACTTAAAGTACTAGAATGAGGAACTATAGCCTCAAGCCCCCGATGGAATACCCACCATCGTCACTCACATGAGTCATTTGCACATAAATCCAAGGCCCCGTTGAGTTGGACACTTGGCGAACATAATTACCGTTATCGGTAGGAATCACAAAGCACATATCACAAAGGGTGTACGGATTGGCCGCGTCGTCAAGTCCGGATATCCTGCGCGTCGATCCACGGTATATATAACCTTAAATCCAAAAGTGCATACATATAGCTTATCGCCGTGTGAAGTGATAATTATAATTTATATCAGAAGTCGGAACAAAGTGTGAAAGTCTCTTATACACATATCAAATGAATCTCGAAGATTCCATAAGTCTCACATGTTTTTAAGTCATACATAAACACATGCCTCATTTCTTCAAAATCATAAACGGAAATCACAAAATAGAATCGAAGAACGTATCATAACATAACACACATGTTTATGAAATAATGCACATGATATCAAGTTTTCCCTACCTTAGTTTAGAGTCGAGCATATCAGAGGCAAAGTAAAAGCTCACTCGACGATCTCCAATCTTTAATCTACATTACAAACATTCATGTATACACATGTTACCGACTAATTATCATATAAGCCAAAGTTTCTAAAATTTTCTCACAGTTAGACGAAACAGGCAAGTTTAAGGTAACATTGACTCATGTAAAAACTTGTCCCTACTTCACCCTAATTTTTGACCTTTATAACATTCGATTCATAAATTGGTTAATTCATGAAAGTTATAGGGCTCGTTGTCTTCTTTCCAACGCCTTACAAATCGCATTAATCCGAGTTCGGGATAAAATGTTATGACCGAAATACCAAAGCAGTGTCGGACCAAATTCGACCATCGAATTTCCCAAAAATGCATCAGGCTTAAAAACCCAAATTCGACCCTCGAATTAA
Source organism: Chloranthus sessilifolius (assembly GCA_021018995.1). Lineage (NCBI taxonomy): Eukaryota > Viridiplantae > Streptophyta > Magnoliopsida > Chloranthales > Chloranthaceae > Chloranthus > Chloranthus sessilifolius. The sequence continues at coordinate 114,651,257 of CM037591.1, read as the reverse complement.
AATTCGATGGTCGAATTTCAAATTCGACCATCGAATTTCTCGGGTTCAGAACCCTTCATGTTGCTTTCTTGGTCTATTTTTCCCCTCAAATCTTGTCGGATTCGCTTTATTTTTGCACACACGCATACACTAAACTAAAATAAGATTTATTCTACAATCTAAACCATTAAAATCAAAAGAAAAACTAACCTCTTTGCCGATTAATCCCACAGCTTTAAGAAATAATGCCGAAGAGGATTTTGAAGCAAAATCATCGGATTTCTTCAACGATTGATCTCCATCTCTTCAAAACACAAACGAAGATTGTGAGATGATCAGCGTCTGGCGCTATGCGAAGGTAATGGAGTGTGCGGAGCTTGTAGGTGATTACATAATTGAAATACCGCAAGGGTTTCAAAGGTGACGATGCTCAAATAGGTTGGGTCGGTTCTCTCAACTCTCATTCCCTTTATCTCTCTACAAAAATTCCAAATGACAAAGCTTAGCCATTAAGCAACCAACCTCCTCTCTCTTATAACCGAATGAAAAACTAACTAAATATCAAGGATATTTAGTTGCAATTTCTATCTTCTTATCTTAAGGTTGGGTTTTGGTGTTGAGCGGCACACCGCAAGTCGGTGCACGGCTTTCACACTAACTGCCCAATCACACTCTGAACTCTAATCCTTCCACTCAAAGCTAACCAAATATTATTTAATGACTTATTATTAAATAAAACCATGGCGACATTGGTCACCGTGCCGAACTTGTGCACGAAATCAGTCAAACTCGAATTCAAAAATATCGGGATATTACATTCTCCCCTCCTTAGGAATTTTCGTCCTCAAAAATGGAGAAGACAAACGAAACAAAGTGCGAAACTAACATAAAAAATACATGGGCCACAGTGCGATAGCCTCACAGGGCACGCAAGTCTAGGGATGGGATCCGTAGTAACCTGGATGTACTGCATGTGGCACCCAAAGGGCCATAGTGGATTGCATCCGTACATGGATGCCTACACCCCGAGTGTCACGTGCCGGGAAACAACCTCTCCGTGACTCATTGTGTACAAATCAAAACAAAAGGACACAAAATAGGTGATTTAAGGGAGAGGGTCGAGTAAATCGAATCACAAAACCAGATAAATACCAAAACAGAATGCAAAAGAACCAAAGGCACAACCATAAGTGAAGAAAAAGAACAACCATGGATGAAAGCACATGCTCAGATATCAAAGTCCATAAGTCCACAACCAAACAAAGATGGCTATAAACTACATGAGCATCCATAGATCGAATAGTACATAACGAAACAAAATGGAGCTTAGCGCTCCATACCATAAAACAAAAGTTTATAAGAAATAGCAAAAGATACAATCATAAGGTTCGAGAGCATCCATAAAAATAAATACAAGCCATGAACAGGACAACAAAAAGAACATAACACCACAGAGGCGGATCTAATCCTCCCCCGCAGCAGTCTGATCAGCCTATTCCTGGTCATCGTCCCCATCATCAGCGTCGGCATCATCCAAACCAACAACACCCACATCGGTAGGCATGCTGGGACCTGCGCCTGATGTCGACGGGTGGTGAACGGACGCTCGAATGTCGGCCATGTACGTGGTATAATCTGTAAATACATGCGCATGAGATACGTGAGCCCGCCATGAACCTCCAACTCCCGACGCATGGAGCTGGTATGATGTGTGAGCTCTTGAATCGGCTGGCTCATAGAAGTCATCTTGCGAGTAAACTCTGACAGCGTGAGTACGTCGCCCTGTGGGGGCTGATCGGGTGCAGGAACATCAGTTTCTGGGGCAACGTGCGTTGGATCCCAATTAACGAGCTTATACAATTTTAGACCATCCATGGACTTCAGCTCAGTAGGGGGAATCTCATAAGCTGGGCCCGCACAATAATTTTCGATCATAACTGAAATCAAACGAGCATATGGAATGCCCTTTTTCGGTTTCTTCACTTGCTTGCCCATCTTTTCACGAGCTTTAATAATCCCCTTAAATATGATTATAAGATCAACCAACGCTCCTTAAAAGCAAATAATAAAGTTGTTGGATGGGACCCCGACGCCGAATGGGTAAAGGGTTGCTTTGAAAATCATGTCTAAGATCCACATGGAGTCGGGCATGTGTGAGCAGGCGATAGAATGACCGGACCCATGACGACCTTGGGTCATTTGCTTGATAACCTCTTTAGAAGGAGCATTTGGGGAAAACCCATATTCGATGAATGTGTAAGTGGGCAACGACGATGTGGCAATGTCCTCTAGGTCGAAGGCGTAGTCACGCCCATCAATTGAGGTATAACTTTTTTTTTTTTTTTTTTTGTCCATCGTCCTTACACATGCGCTGATAAAACAAACGCACAAGACGGGGGTAGAAGTGGTCACTAAAGGCGATACATAACGAGGTTAATTGGGCTTTCTCTAAATACTCCGATGCCGACTGAGTGGTCGGCTGTTGATCAAACAGTTCAGGGTGAAAAACCCACTCAGTAGCAAAGCCTTTAATGCTCCAAAACTCATTCGATTGCTCCCGAATTTGAGGGGTATAGGTTGTGCAGGCTGAACAGGGGTTGGAGTCGGCCGTGGTGGTGGTTGAGCTGACTATGAAGGTTGGCGTGAAGAGCCATCTCTAGAAGCCGGTCTTTTGGATGTAGGAACCCGTGTGGTCGTTTGTTTCTTAGGTCCCACAAATTAAAGAAGACAAAAAACCCAAACTATGCAAGAAAATGAGGCACCAAAACACAAAATAATGAGGGTTTTACCTCTTGAAATGCCTCCAATGTGGTCTCCAATGCAAGAAATTCAAGCCCCTTGTGCAATCAGAGTGAAATCCCCTTGAATCCAGCCAAGAACATCAAGAAAAGGCCCAAAACTCGAAAACCCCGAGCCTTTACTCTGTTTACAAACGCCCGAAATGCCAAACCCCAAAACAGACCCCACTTAAGTCGAAAAAAAAAAAAAAAAATTCGACCCTCGATTTCCTCAAAAATTTCTCAGGCTATATTTTGGCCTTAAACAGAGTGTGCACTGTTCATGTAAAATCGAAATGACTTTCCCATAGGAGGACAAAAGTTACTACTTTCCTCAGGCAATCAACGCTTGCATGGTAAGTGGATAGCCAATCCATTCCCAGTATCACGTCACGTCAAAACCCACCGTATTCAATAATATCAAATCTGCCCTAGTCTCAAGATCCTCCACGCGAATGATGATTGATTTGTTCATGGTGTCGGTCTTCACTATACTACCCGTAGGAACTGTCACCACTAATATAAAGTCTAATGTCTCAGGTGTAATGCCCAAACGTGTTGAGAACATCGGGATAATAAAGGAGTGAGTAGACCCAGGGTCGATTAATACTCATGCCTCAGTTTCACATAAACACTCTAATACAAGTGTAAAGTATTCAGGTTTTATGCCTATGTTTTCATTTAAGTGTATATAAGATAGGATTATGATATTACCCAAAATGTCACAATAGCATATAACTTCTAAGAACATTCATCACATGAGAATAAGGTAAACTCTCGACAATCAATAATGGATTATACCTTGGATGACTTCATTCGTTGGTTGAGCATCGTGTGATGTTGATGGTCCCGGAATAGATGTTGAAGCCATATTCCTTTGATCCGGCTCTGGGCAATCCTTCACCAGATGTCCCTTCTGACCACATCGAAAGCATGCCCCCAACGCGAGCCTACATTTCTCCATCCTATGCTTCTTTTCGCATCTTGCGCACATATCAATCGGTACAAATGAAGAGATACGTAAGGCTTGTCGTACTACGGATGCTCTAGTTGTTGCCGATGTTGTCGTCTCTCTCTCCAATTCAAGACAGTCTCGTATCAGATGTCCAATGCGTCCACACCTAAAACACGCACCTGTGATCCTTCTACACATCTCTGTCTTGTGCTGCTTACCACACCATGAGCATAACTCAACCTGTGTGGATGGAGAGGTGTCTTGTGATGTCTCGCAATAACGTCGTGCGAGCAGCTTTGTTGGGCCATCGTTTTGTTTCGCCAGTTTTGCTCGCGATCATTAAAATATACCAAGCAATGACGACTTTTCCAATCCTTAAGGTATAGGAAAGGCCGGTTCATCATCTTATTGATTTCTCAATAAGCCGTATTTCAAACAAAGTCGGCAGCATAAGCATAGATCTAAATAGAAGTAAAGCTAATAAAACAAGAATAAAAGCTTAAAAGCTTTAACAAAAAATATCACCAAGAGGAACCAGAAAGAACCACCAGTGTTGGCCAATCCAAACACCTAAACAATGGTTCCTATTGATGGTTCCTCAAGTGATATCCAAAAGACAAAACAATGGCCTAGGGCCCAATATTCAAAAAGATTATAATCCAAAAGTACCAAAATGACCTATCTCGATCAAGGAAGGAACTCCTCTGCTGGGGTCTCCAACTCCTCCTCAGCAATGTAGTCAGAGTTCTCCAAATCACGATCGTCAGATCCTAAGGCGGTCAAGACTGTGACGTATAGTCGGGGTATGAGCTTCATCCAAGCTCAGTAGGAAAAAAACTAATAACATGCTTATCATAACATCAAACACATATCTTATGGCATAACGTACACAAAGTTGTTTTGAACACATGCAGAGAGGTGATTTCATAACCTTAACATACATATGCAATGCTAATGGAATCATGAACATGCTCACATTTCTATTCCGACATAAGAAAGAAGAAAAACTTAAAAGTGTTTACTTAAAGTACTAGAATGAGGAACTATAGCCTCAAGCCCCCGATGGAATACCCACCATCGTCACTCACATGAGTCATTTGCACATATATCCAAGGTCCGTAGAGTTGGACACTTGGCGAACATAATTACCGTTATACGGTAGGAATCTAAAAGCACATATCACAAAGGGTGCACGGATATCTGCGTCGATCACGGTTATATCCGCTCCATGTCGGTCGGGTATTCACATAACCTTAAATCCAAAAGTGCATACATATAGCTTATCGTGTGAAGTGATAATTATAATTTATATCAAGTCGGAACAAAGTGTGAAAGTCTCTTATACACATATCAAATGAATCTCGAAGATTCCATAAGTCTCACATGTTTTTAAGTCATACATAAACACATGCCTCATTTCTTCAAAATCATAAACGGAAATCACAAAATAGAATCGAAGAACGTATCATAACATAACACACATGTTTATGAAATAATGCACATGATATCAAGTTTTCCCTACCTTAGTTTAGAGTCGAGCATATCAGAGGCAAAGTAAAAGCTCACTCGACGATCTCCAATCTTTAATCTACATTACAAACATTCATGTATACACATGTTACTGACTAATTATCATATAAGCCAAAGTTTCTAAAATTTTCTCACAGTTAGGCGAAACAGGCAAGTTTAAGGTAACATTGACTCATGTAACAACTTGTCCCTACTTCACCCTAATTTTTGACCTTTATAACATTCAATTCACAAATTGGTCAATTCATGAAAGTTATAGGGCTCGTTGTCTTCTTTCCAACGCCTCAAAAATTGCATTAATCCGAGTTCTGGATAAAAAGTTATGACCGAAATACCAAAGCCGTGTCGGACCAAATTCGACCATCGAATTCAAATTCGACCATCGAATTTCCCAAAAATGCATCAGGCTTAAAAACCCAATTTCGACCATCGAATTTCTCGGGTTCAGAACCCTTCATGTTGCTTTCTTGGTCTATTTTTCCCCTCAAATCTTGTCGGATTCGCTTTATTTTTGCACACACACATACACTAAACTAAAAGAAGATTTATTCTACAATCTAAACCATTAAAATCAAAAGAAAAACTAACCTTTTTGCCGATTAATCCCACAGATTTAAGAAATAATGCCGAAGAGGGTTTTGAAGCAAAATCGTCGGAGTTCTTCAACGATTGATCTCCATCTCTTCAAAACACAAACGAAGATCGTGAGATGATCAGTCAAGCGTTGCGAAAAGGTACGGAGTGTGCGAGCTTGTAGGTGATTGCACAATCAAATACCGCAAGGGTTTCAAAGGTGACGATGCTCAAATAGGTTGGGTCGGTTCTCTCAACTCTCACTCCTTTCTCTCTCTACAAAATTTCAAATGGCAAAGCTTAGCCATTAAGCAACCAACCTCCTCTCTCTTATAACGAATGAAAACTAACTAAATATCAAGGATATTTAGTTGCAATTTCTATCTTCTTATCTTAAGGTTTTTGGTGTTGAGCGGCACACCGCAAGTCCGGTAACGGCTTTCACACTAACCGCCCAATCACACTCAACTCTAATCCTTCCACTCAAAGCTCACCAAATATTATTTAATGACTTATTATTAAATAAAACCATGACCGTGCCGGACTTGTGCACGAAATCAGTCAAACTCGGATTCAAAAATATCGGGATATTACATTCTCCCCTCCTTAGGAATTTTCGTCCTCGAAAATGGTGAAGACAAACGAAACAAAGCGCGAAAGAAACCCATCCAAACCTTTCAGGCGAAACGGAACCGAAAATACAAATCTAAAACAAAAAAATACATGGGCCACAGTGCGATAGCCTCACAGGGCACGCAAGTCAAGGGATGGGATCCGTAGTAACCTGGATGTACTTCATGTGGCACCCAAAGTGCCATAGTGGATTGCATCCGTACATGGATGCCTACACCCCGAGTGTCACGTGCCGGGAAACAACCTCACCGTGACTCATGGTGTACAAATCAAAACAGAAAGGACACAAAACAGGTGATTTAAGTGATAGGGTCGAGTAAATCGAATCACAAAACCAGATAAATACCAAAACAGAATGCAAAAGAACCAAAGGCACAACCACAAGTGAAGAAAAAGAACAACCATGGATGAAAGCACATGCTCAGATATCAAAGTCCATAAGTTCACAACCAAACAAAGATGGCTATAAACTACATGAGCATCCATAGATCGAAGAGTACATAACGAAACAAAATGGAGCTTAGCGCTCCATACCACAAAACAAAAGTGTATAAGAAATAGCAAAAGATAGAACCATAAGGTTCTAGAGCATCCATAAAAATAAATGCAATCTATGAACAAGACAACAAAAACAACATAACAACACATAGGCTGGTCTAGTCCTCCCCCGCAGCAGTCTGATAAGCCTATTCCTGGTCATCATCCCCATCATCAGCGTCGGCATCATCCGAACCAACAACACCCTCATCGGTAGGCATGCTGGGACCTGCACCTGATGTCGACGTGTGGTGAACGGACGCTCGAATGTCGGCCATGTACGTGGTATAATCTGTGGGGAATACATGCTGCATGAGATACGTCAGAGCCCCGCCATGAACCTCCAACTCCCGACGCATGGAGCTGGTATGATGTGTGAGCTCTTGAATCGGCTGGCTCATAGAAGTCATCTTGCGAGTAAACTCGAGGTTAGTACGTGTTGTGGGGGCCGATGGGTGCAGAACATCGCTCGGGCAACGTGCGTTGGATCTTTGTCCTCATCTTCCTCATCGGGAACTACCACGCCCTTGGGAGCCTTAAGAAGTCGATTGTATGTCTGACTCCAATTAACGAGTTTATACAATTTTAGACCATCCATGGACTTACTTTCGATGGGGAATCTCATAAGCTGGGCCCGCACGATAATTTTCGATCATAACTGAAATCAAACGAGCATATGGAATGCCCTTTTTCGGTTTCTTCACTTGCTTGCCCATCTTTTCATGAGCTTTAATAATCCCCTTAAATATGATTTTGGGGGCACTGAACCAACGCTCCTTAAAAGCAGCGAATAAAAGTTGTTGGATGGGACCCCGACGCTCAGATCGGTGTCCGAATGGGTAAAGGGTTGCTTTGAAAATCATGTCGAAGATCCACATGGAGTTGGGCATGTGTGAAAGGGCGATAGAATGACCAGACCCATGACGACCTTGGGTCATTTGCTTGATAACCTCTTTAACAGGAACAGATTTAGGGAAAGGAGGACCCAAACCCATATTCGATGAATGTGTAAGTGGGCAACGCATTGCGATGGCAATGTCCTCTAGGTCGAAGGCGTAGTCACGCCCATCAATTGAGGTATAACTTTTTTTTTTTTTTTTTTTTTTTTTTTTTTTGACCATCGTCCTTACACATGCGCTGATAAAACAAACGCACAAGACGGGGGTAGAAGTGGTCACTAAAGGCGATACATAACGAGGTTAATTGGGCTTTCTCTAAATACTCCGATGCCGACTGAGTGGTCGGCTGTTGATCAAACAGTTCAGGGTGAAAAACCCACTCAGTAGCAAAGCCTTTAAGGCTCCAAAACTCATTCGATTGCTCCCGAATTTGAGGGGTATAGGTTGTGCAGGTTGAACAGGGGTTGGAGTCAGCCGTGGTGGTGGTTGAGCTGACTATGAAGGTTGGCGTGAAGAGCCATCTCTAGAAGCCGGTCTTTTGGATGTAGGAACCCGTGTGGTCGTTTGTTTCTTAGGTCCCACAAATTAAAGAAGACAAAAAACCCAAACTATGCAAGAAAATGAGGCACCAAAACACAAAATAATGAGGGTTTTACCTCTTGAAATGCCTCCAATGTGGTCTCCAATGCAAGAAATTCAAGCCCCTTGTGCAATCAGAGTGAAATCCCCTTGAATCCAGCCAAGAACATCAAGAAAAAGGCCCAAAACTCGAAAACCCCGAGCCTTTACTATGTTTGCAAACGCCCGAAATGCCAAACCCTAAAACAGACCACACTTAAGTCGAAAAAATTCGACCCTTGATTTCCTCAAAAATTTCTCAGGCTATATTTTGGCCTTAAACAGAGTGTGCACTGTTCATGTAAAATCGACCCTCGAATTGCATTTTCGACCCTCGATTTTCTCGAGTTCTATTTTCCTCCAAAATTCAAAATTTTTAAAATGAGGGTCCATTCTTTGGGTCCAAATCGACCTCCTTAGAGCCCAGTTTAGTGCAATTATGGAATGCGACATCTCTGGCATCAAATAGAGCCAATTTTAACTTAGAAAAACAATTAAATGAATTAACTATAAAAGGCCCTATTAATTCCACGAATTGAGGAGTAACATCCCTGGTTTTGGTCAAAGGCCTAAATTTTTTTTTCGATTTTCCATAAAGTAGGTATGTTTAAGCAGGCACAAATTTAATATACATTGGACCGCCAAAATTACTCGCCAAAATTTTATATATATATAAAGCAAGTAAGTACATTACAAAAGTCTAAATACAAGACCTCCCTTATGCATTGTTTAAATAAAATCAATCAAAAAGGTGCAGAAATTGTTCTCGGAGCTCAGCTTCGCGCTCCCAGGTGGCTTCCTCTGGTGTATGATTCCTCAATCTGACGAGAACCAAAGGAATCCTCTTAGTGCGTAGGATCTATTCCTTGCGATCCAAGATCTAAACTGGGTCCTCAATCACCGTCAAACCATCCCGAAGCTCGATGGGTTGGTAATCAAGCACGTGAGTCGAATTGGCGATGTATCTCCGACATGGACACATGGAAGACGTTGTGCATGCTCGACAATTGCGGCGGTAGCGCCACTCTGTATGCAACCTCTCCGACTCGGCCTAATATCTCAAAAGGCCTAACGTACCGAGGACTTAGTTTCCCTCTTTTTTCAAATCGCATAACACCCTTCGTAGGCGAGATTCGAACAAACACATTGTTGCCGACCTGAAAATCCACATGTCTCCGCTTGAGATCGGCGTAGCTTTTCTGACGACTCTGAGCTACACGTAGTCTCTCACGAATCAACCGAACTGTCTCAGTCGTACGCTTTACAATCTTAGGTCCGATAATGAGCTTCTCATCCACGTCTTCCCAGTTTAACGGTGATCGACACCGTCGTCCATATAAAGCCTTGAACGGAGCCATACCAATGCTAACCTGAAAGCTATTGTTGTAGGCGAACTCGATCAGAGGCAAGTGTTAGTTGATGAGTACTGAAAAATGAGGATATTTCACCCCTAAATACCTATATTTAGCTGTCCGATGAAGGCTATCTAATGAGATTGATTAGATTTGAAGTGTTTCAGGTAAATACAAGCCAAGTATAGAAAACAGTACAAGAATTCTGAATATAATGTCAAAACACTGCAACTTCGGGTAATCAAGAACTTGGTACGACTTGCGGCTAAATTTGGACCTTCAAGACGGTCGAATTACGAAATTGTCAAAACATGAAAGTTGTAGATCTTTTCGTCAGCTTTCCAACGGCATAAGAATCGTCTCAATCCGAGTTCGGGATAGAAAGTTATGGCCAAAATACCGAAGCAGTGTCTGAACCAAGAAGAAGTGCTGAATTTCACGGATTTCTGGGGTCGATTAATCGAGCCAGAGTTTAAGTTTGACACGAAATTGACACAGAAAACCTATTTTTTTGGGACTTTTTAGGCGGTCGACGGGTCTATTTAAAGGGACTCAAACACTTCAGAAAAATAAAAATTAGTTAGAGGAGAGTAGATTAGAGATTAGAATTAGAGTTTTTTTAGAGAGTTTTAGTTTTTAGTGTTCTTAGTTTTTAGCCATTGTTTTTCATAGTTAGACCTAGAAATAGGGAAGTTTTATTATTTCTTTTTAAGAGCTTTGTTCCCTTTAATTTTTCAGTACTCATTCCTTCAGTTTATAAATTTTGTTCAAGATTTATTCCTGCATTTATTTCGTTTCTGAAGATTATCATCTGTGTGGATCAACGTAATTTATTTTGAAGTTTGAGGTAATTTTAATTAATGTTATTTTCCCGTCTTTATTTATTTATGTCATTTATTTACAATATGTGTGGCTAAATTTATAGGGATGGGGATCTAATGATTCCCATCCGAGGGATGTGCTTTTAATAATATAAATTAGGGATTAAAATATGAGATTTTAATTTATGGTTATTGTGCTATCATGAACGGATGAAATCCCCGCCACTAATCGGGATCGCGTGTGCCGAGTCATGCCCGGGATCTCAGATCTGTGACGGTAATTTTACCCTATCATTGTTATGGTCTTTGTGTTTTCGTTGTGTGGATTTAATTATGATTATGTTCTTGGATCGAGTGTGCGAGCCATGCCCTCGGATCTTGGTTCAGAATGGTAATTTTATCTTAAATATCCCTAATCAAATAAAGTGTGCCGAGCCATGCCCTTGATTTCGATTTGTAAGTGGTATTCTTGTTGGAATTTTCACCCACCTTGGGGATGATTTTTATTTGAACACGAGATCATGCGGTTGTCAGCCGCACTTGATCCCGAGATCTAGATATATGAAAATCATCTAAGTCCTGATTGCAGGGATGCAACGTGGAACCTAGTAGGGTGTTGACCATTGATCTTCCATAAAAGATGTTTGTTACTAATGAAATATCTCATAATTTAATCCTTAGATTTATATTATAGGAAGAACGGACCAAAGATGGGAGGATTTAGTATCTTCATCTTTATCATCATCTTCACTTTTATTTGTGAATCATCAATTGAATTTTAGTTTGTAGTCATTAATTACCATCAACCACTTAAATCATAAAACTGGTAGAATACTGTTAGATCTTAATAGATTTCTAGAATTGCTTGTCTCTTTTAGGTATTTCAAAATTAATCCTCGTGGGAACGATCTCGTACTCCGCACCCACTATATACAAACCGATTCGTGCACTTGCGAGTAAAACATTACATTAAAAATATCACATCAAGTTTTTGGCGCCGTTGCCGGGGATCAAATTGAGAAAATCTGAATTTTTGGTAGACAGTAAATTTTAGGAATTTTCGAGGATTAAAATAGTATTTCTGCTTAATTAAAAAAAAAAAAAAAAAAAAATTCGAAAATTTCAAATTTAAAAATTTTAATTTAAAAAAAAAAAAAAAAAAAAAAAAAATTTTTGAAAATCGATGCATCGACCCACACTGTCGATGCATCGAGTTAGCCTCGATTGATCGAGTGTGACTCGATTAATCGAATTTAAAAAAAATAAAAAAAAATAAAAAAAATAAAAATAAAAAAAATTAATTAATTAAAAAAAAAAAAAAAAAAAAAAAAAAAATTTTGGAGAAGTCATGTCAATGCATGGATTCAATCTAGAATCATGTGCTATTTGTGGAAATACGATGCACATTTCACCTATGTGTCCCTTGAATAACTCAAATTATTACCCTGAACAAGTCCAACCAAATCCGGTTTGGAACACTCATGACTGGCAGAGTCAATCTAATGACATGTGGGGTTTTAATCAACCTCTAATGTGTGATATGATACCGTACAATGATCAAAATTCTTATCCCAACAAATTTCCTTATGAGTTTTCACAGCAAACTCAATACTTTCAAGACACAAACTCATATGAACCAGTCCAAAATTCTTCTTACTCCTTAGAATATTTAAAAGGTTTGGTGCACACCAATACTCAAAGAATTTCTAGGATACAATCTCAAGTTAGTCAGATGATCGAGTACTTACAAAGGAAAGTTGAAATAGAGGAGTCCCTCATTGTTACCGATCAGAATAAAGAACAATTGGTCACTATGTTTGAGAATGGCATAACGAGCGTTGAGGTAGTGCAAGTGCGAGGAGAAGAGGAAATGGAATGGAACGATACTTATGTCGAGGAGGGAATTGAGAATCAAATTGAGATGAAAGAGAAAGAAAATGTCACCCTTACAACACCTGATAAGGGAAACATAACTTTTTTCGATGAGTGTGAATTCGGTTTAGGGAAGAAAGAGGAATTTCAACTCTGCTGCCCCTTCGTTGAGTACCTAGATAATCAATGAATCGAAAAAAAAGATTCATGGGTTTGAATCAAGTGTGATTTTGGGAATGTCGGTCTGACAGGTAGAAATGGATCATAATGGTGGCACTTGGGCACACCATGAGGTGTAACTAAGTCCTTAAAAAGTGAAATACCGAGACGATTAAATAAATCGTTGATCATGCTTAGAAAATTTTTCATGAAGATTTGGGATCCTGGTGGACTTGGAATGAATTTACACCTTGTAGATTAATTTCGTTTTTTTTAAAATAAAAAAAAATAAAAAAATAAAAAAATAAAAAAATAAAAAAAATTTTGTTTTTCTTCCTCGATTAATCGACAGTGTATGTCGATTAATCGACCCTCCCCCTCGATTAATCGAATTGTAGTCGATTGATCGACATAATAATGATCTGCTTTTTCAATGCAATCGCATTTGTGGTTAATCTCTTTTGTTGTTAAAAAAAAAAAAAACGATCGCCACACTTTTCATTGTTTCTTTCTCGCAGACACCTCTTTCCACTCCTACTCCAACTCTATATTTTTTCCTTTATATTCACCTTTAGGCTCACTTTTCATTAATCTGGCTAATCTTTCTTATGGCTGACGATTATATCTCACGAGCCCGATTATCAAAGATGGAGGAGATCGCTAAAAGCGGAGCGCCTCTCATCGGACGGTCCTTTTGTGCCAAATAATGTTGAAATCATCGACCTCGATCCGCTGGTCGCTCTCATCGGGGAGAACCATCTCGTAAAAGGTAAATCGCCCAAATCTCCTACATCGCGGCATCAATACCGATATCGAGATAATTGATGTGATGCCGCCACCGCCTCCCCCAGCCTTCATCTCCTTTCGCCTCCTCACCTCCATCCATACAATCATGGTGTCTCATCAATTTCCCTTGATCTTTGGGAGAAGTTGTTCCTCGTGCCTAAGATTATCAATTTAAGTGACCCGAGGTGGATGGGTCCGCCTACCAATGATTAACATAGTTGGATTCATGTGTAGTTTAGGATTTTGTTTTAGGATTTATTAGTTTTTTCTTTCCTTTTGTTTTGTTTTGTTTAGTTTAGGTTGTTTTTTAATTCCCTCAATAGTGTAACCATATCCCTTCAATATATTTTTGTAATGTTCCAATTTGATACAATTATTCTCTGTGATCTTTGTGTTGAGGTACTTTTTTCATACTGTTTGGGGTGCGCTTCTTTTCTCAATGAGGACATTGTCATCTTTAGGTTTGGGGGTATGGTTAATTATTTTCCATTTATTTGTTTTATTTGAAATAAAAATAAAAAAAAAAAAAATAAAAATAAAATTTTATTTTGAAGTCATTATGCACATTATTTTACGATTGTTTTCAAACTTTAGTTGATGATGCATGAATTTAATTTTGAGAATAATAGTGTCATATTTTGATTACTTGTATCTAAGATGATGAAGCTTAATGTGATATGTTGTGGATAATTTTGATATTCATGCTTAGACTTTTTACACTGATACCAAGCTAAGACTTAGAAATCGATGAACTGTTTTGAATGTTGAATCTTAGGATCTCAGTGGAGACTAAACCCAGTGAGCTTAAGAGCTAATTTCCCGTCATTGATGAGTGAATATATAAACTCGGAGTTTTCTTTGAATACGACTTATTTTGCATAATCTCATACACTTCATTTTGACTTGTGACTTTGCATGAAATCAAATTTATATCATTATGTTAGAATGTACTGTATATTTACTCAAGACAAATAGGCAAAGTTACTATCTTTTAAGGATATGATTGAAGGCCATCGTTGGCTCGTTTGTGCTTAAAATGCCCCACCTCAAATAAATTTATCTTTCTATTTTGAGCCTATTGAAAATTTACCTTTATACATTCTTTGATAAGCCACGTTAACCTTTAACCCTTCACCATTTCTGAAAATTAAGCTTTACCCTTCTTATTTCTGAGAAATTAGGAACGAGGGATGAGAGTGAACGAAAAGAGAGTAAGTGGAGAGATACTGAGTTGTGGTGTTTACTGAGAGTGTATGGCAAAAAAAAAAATAAAAAGAAAAAGGGGAGAGAAAAAGAAAAAGAAAAGTGTGAAAAATAATGAAAAATCTGAGGTGCTTCAAGAAAAGGAAATTCAAAAGAAAAAGTGAGTTGAGAAAAATAGAAAAAATTGAGAGAGAGTAGAAAAGAAAAGAAGAGAAATAGAAAAAAATCAAAAAGTTGTTTCTTTTCCAATTTCTCAGAAACTTTGAATCCCAACTTCCAATTCTTTTTTACCCTTTCCTGAGCCCCATTACAACCCTAAAAAGACCTTCATGATCTGATCTTGCATTAGTAACTGCCTTGTGGAGAGTAAATATGTGATACTTATGACACTTGATATGACATGCTTAGGATATACAAGTATCTTCTTATGAGATTTATTTTTGTTCATTGATTGCATCGTGTTTCATTTATCATGTGAGACCTTTTTATTTGCTTTGTATTGACCTCTCACATATGTGTGAAAATTTATCCACTATCGATGTCTTTATATTTTGAGAGTATACCTAAAGTGAGGATTGAGTCAAAACAACAGATCCAACGGTTTTCCGTTTAAACTAGTTCTGAGATGAATGAATTTTGGTTTGGTTATGCAATACACTTCACGCTTAGGCATGAATGGATGAGCTATCTAACGATTTGAGCATTAGACTAATTTGAATGGATATTAGTATGATTAGTATAACATTGTTATTTAAAATTGAGGATTCATGTTGAATTGATTAATGATTTTTGTTTTGAATGGTATATATGTTATCAAAATCATGTTTTGAAAACTCAATTTTATCGATGATTTCAAAATGTATTGAAGTTTGTGGGTAACTTCATTGTAAACCTTCAGAGACACAACCTCCACTAGGATCACCTAGGGTTTAAAGGCTTGTTGCACATGCTAAGTGCAATCGTGTTCCTCACTTTAAAGTGGCATTTATTTTCTTTAGTTTGCTTTGCTCGAGGACTAGCAAAGTGTAGGTTTGGGGGTATGATGAGTACTGAAAAATGAGGATATTTCACCCCTAAATACCTATATTTAGCTATCCGATGAAGGCTATCTAATGAGATTGATTAGATTTGAAGTGTTTCAGGTAAATACAAGCCAAGTATAGAAAACAGTACAAGAATTCTGAATATAATGTCAAAACACTGCAACTTCGGGTAATCAAGAACTTGGTACGACTTGCGGCTAAATTTGGACCTTCAAGACGGTCGAATTACGAAATTGTCAAAACATGAAAGTTGTAGATCTTTTCGTCAGCTTTCCAACGGCGTAAGAATCGTCTCAATCCGAGTTCGGGATAGAAAGTTATGGCCACAATACCAAAGCAGTGTCTGAACCAAGAAGAAGTGCTGAATTTCACGGATTTCTGGGGTCGATTAATCGAGCCAGAGTTTAAGTTTGACACGAAATTGACACAGAAAACCTATTTTTTTGGGACTTTTTAGGCGGTCGACGGGTCTATTTAAAGGGACTCAAACACTTCAGAAAAATAAAAATTAGTTAGAGGAGAGTAGATTAGAGATTAGAATTAGAGTTTTTTTAGAGAGTTTTAGTTTTTAGTGTTCTTAGTTTTTAGCCATTGTTTTTCATAGTTAGACCTAGAAATAGGGAAGTTTTATTATTTCTTTTTAAGAGCTTTGTTCCCTTTAATTTTTCAGTACTCATTCCTTCAGTTTATAAATTTTGTTCAAGATTTATTCCTGCATTTATTTCGTTTCTGAAGATTATCATCCGTGTGGATCAACGTAATTTATTTTGAAGTTTGAGGTAATTTTAATTAATGTTATTTTCCCGTCTTTATTTATTTATGTCATTTATTTACAATATGTGTGGCTAAATTTATAGGGATGGGGATCTAATGATTCCTATCCGAGGGATGTGCTTTTAATAATATAAATTAGGGATTAAAATATGAGATTTTAATCTATGGTTATTGTGCTATCATGAACGGATGAAATCCCCGCCACTAATCGGGATCGCGTGTGCCGAGTCATGCCCGGGATCTCAGATCTGTGACGGTAATTTTACCCTATCATTGTTATGGTCTTTGTGTTTTCGTTGTGTGGATTTAATTATGATTATGTTCTGGGATCGAGTGTGCCGAGCCATGCCCTGGATCTTGGTTCTGTAATGGTAATTTTATCTTAAATATCCCTAATCTGAATAAAGTGTGCCGAGCCATGCCCTTGATTTCAGATTTGTAAGTGGTATTCTTGTTGGAATTTTCACCCACCTTGGGGATGATTTTTATTTGAACCTGAGATCATGCGTGTCTAGCCGTACCCTTGATCCCAGATCTAGATATATGAAAATCATCTAAGTCCTGATTGCAGGGATGCAACGTGGAACCTAGTAGGGTGTTGACCATTGATCTTCCATAAAAGATGTTTGTTACTAATGAAATATCTCATAATTTAATCCTTAGATTTATATTATAGGAAGAACGGACCAAAGATGGGAGGATTTAGTATCTTCATCTTTATCATCATCTTCACTTTTATTTGTGAATCATCAATTGAATTTTAGTTTGTAGTCATTAATTACCATCAACCACTTAAATCATAAAACTGGTAGAATACTGTTAGATCTTAATAGATTTCTAGAATTGCTTGTCTCTTTTAGGTATTTCAAAATTAATCCGCGTGGGAACGATCTCGTACTCCGCACCCACTATATACAAACCGATTCGTGCACTTGCGAGTAAAACATTACATTAAAATATCACATCATTAGTCCCATGACCCGTGAAAATCCAACATACATGCTCTCAACATGTCCTCAATGATCTGGTTCACGGGCTCAGTCTGGCCATCCGTCTGTGGGTGAAACGCCAAACTAACGTCAAGACGAGAACCCATGGCCTCCTGAAATCTCTGCCAAAAATGTGAAGTAAACAACGGGTCTCGATCCGACACAATACTAGCCGGTATCCCATGCAGTCTAACAATTTCCTTCAGGTATAACTCTGCAAGTCTACTGGCTGTATACGTGGTATTGTATGGCAAGAAATGAGCAGACTTGGTTAGCCGATCGACAATGACCCATATGGCATTGTTCTTCCTCAGTATTTTTGGCAACCCGAGTATGAAATCCATCGAAATGGCTTCCCATTTCCACTCAGGCACAGGTAAAGGCTGCAATAGGCTTGCAGGATTCTGATGATCAACCTTAACCTGTTGACAAACCAAGCACCGCGACACGCAGGCTCAACGACATCGCATTTCAAACCTAGCCACCAAACACTCTTCATCAAGTCCTGATACATCTTGGTACTACCAGATGTAATACATGGATTTGTGAGCCTCTTCCGTAATGGTGTCCCAAGCTCTATACTGACGGTACACATACTCTCGGAAACAACAAGGTCCCATCTGCCGGATGGAGAAATCCTTCGTCACGCTTATTCGACATCTTGTCGATTGCCATCACTCATCATCGGTTAAGCCATTTGAAGCTTCTTATATTCTCGCAGTGCGTGGGACGTAATACAAGTGTAGCCATCAATGCTCGCTAGCCTTTTACATCGAACCGTGAGCTGTCCAAAGCCATTTCCTCCAAAAGCTTCCATCTCTGTATTCAGCTGACAAGATGTGATAACTGCACTGAAGACTTCCTACTAAGAGCATCAGCAACTACGTTTGCCTTTCCCGGATGGTACTGAATCGAGCAATCGTAGTCCTTCAAGAATTCCATCCATCGTCGCTGCCTCATATTCAAGTCCTTCTGAGTGAATAGGCACTTGAGACTTTTGTGATCGGTGAATATATCAAATATCTCACCGTAGAGGTAATGTCTCCAGATCTTCAAGGCGAATATAACTGCTGCTAACTCGAGATCATGCATCAGATAATTTCTCTCATGGTCTTTCAATTGCCTAGAACCATAAGCAATGACTCACTCATTTTGATTAAGCACACAGCCTAATCCCCTTGATTTTGCCCAAGAAGGAAGAAAATCCAAAGAAACCTTAAAAACCCTATCAGTGACCATACAAAATTTGACCTTCGAATGTTAAATTCGAGGTTCAAATTTTGCACTAACTGTGTACTTCAAAATTTTTTCCAAAATTAATTTTTTTAAAGTTGGTCTTTATTCCATATCGACCTTTTCAAAGCCCGAACATATTTAATGCTAATCTCAGGCTCAGCCGTAGGGGTAACACCTATAATTTGCTATTTTAAGTCATCAACCAAGCTAGACATGGCCCGATTGATCTCATGTCATTTAGCTAAAGTAAACACAAACATGTAGGTACAATTTTCTAAAATTTGTTTACCTGTATGAACTATAAATATATATTGGAAGCCCAAAATCTTTATCAGAGATTCAACTCTAATAGCTGATATAAAAGGTGCTACCCTAGTCTTCACTCCGTAAAATCGAAATGACTTTCCCATAGGAGGACGAAAAGTTACTACTTTCCTCAGGCAATCAACTCTTGCATGGTATGCGGATAGCCAATCCATTCCCAGTATCACGTCACGTCAAAACCCACCATATTCAATAATATCAAATCTGCCCTTGTCTCAAGATCCTCCACGTGAATGATGACTGATTTGTTCATGGTGTCGGTCTTCACTAAACTACCCGTAGGAACTGTCACCACTAATATAAAGTCTAATGTCTCAGGTGTAATGCCCAAACGTGTTGAGAACATCGAGATAATAAAGGAGTGAGTAGACCTAGGGTCGATTAATACTCATGCCTCAGTTTCACATATGCCAACACTCTAATACAAGTATAAGTATTCAGGTTTTATGCCTATGTTTTCATTTAAGTGTATATAAGATAGGATTATGATATTACCCAAAATGTCACAATAGCATATAACTTCTAAGAACATTCATCACATGAGAATAAGGTAAACTCTCGACAATCAATAATGGATTATACCTTGGATGACTTCATTCATTGGTTGAGCATCGTGTGATGTTGATGGTCCCAGAATAGATGTTGAAGCCATATTCCTTTGATCCGGCTCTGGGCAATCCTTCACCAGATGTCCCTTCTGACAACATCTAAAGCATGCACCCAAGGCGAGCCTGCATTTCTCCATTCTATGCTTCTTTCCGCATCTTGTGCACATATCAATCGGTACAAATGAAGAGATACGTAAGGCTTGTCGTACTACGAATGCTCTAGTTGTTGCCGATGTTGTCGTCTCTCTCTCCAATTCAAGACAGTCTCTTATCAGATGTCCAATGCGTCCACACCTAAAACACACACCTGTGATCCTTCTACACATCTCTGTCTTGTGCTGCTTACCACACCGTGAGCATAACTCAACCTGTGTGGATGGAGAGGCGTGCGCAGTGTCTCGCAATAACGTCATGAGCAGAGCAGTTTGTTGGGCCATCATTTTCACCATTGTCTCCAGCAGCTGCTTAGTTTTCTCACGATCATTATCGTCAGTGCGTACAGTTTTGGCTCTTTTACGAGGCGCCATATCGATCTGTCAAAATGAAACAAAGGTTTCAATTAACAGATGGTCTCGATGTCTTGACAGAACTCTAACACTCATAGCCTATGTTTAGACAGACCTAATGTCATTTCCTACTTAGAGCTATGGCTCACAGTCTCCCATAAGACCTAAAGCCTAGGCTCTGATACCAACTGTGACGACCCGACTTTTCCAATCCTTAAGGTATAGGAAAGGCCGGTTCATCATCTTATTGATTTCTCAATAAGCCGTATTTCAAACAAAGCCGGCAGCATAAGCATAGATCTAAATAGAAGCAAAGCTAATAAAACAAGAACAAAAGCTTAAAAGCTTTAACAAAAAATATCGCCAAGAGGAACCAGAAAGAACCACCAGTGTTGGCCAATCCAAACACCTAAACAATGGTTCCTATTGATGGTTCCTCAAGTGATATCCAAAAGACAAAACAATGGCCTAGGGCCCAATATTCAAAAATTCTAATCCAAAAGTACCAAAATGACCTATCTCGATCAAGGAAGGAACTCCTCTTGGGTCTCCAACTCCTCCTCAAAGAATGTAGTCGAGTTCTCCAAATCACGATCGTCGATCCTAAGGCAATGTCAGACTGTGGACGATATAGTCGGGTATGAGCTTCATCCAAGCTCGAGGAAAAAAACTAATAACATGCTTATCATAACATCAAACACATATCTTATGGCATAACGCATACAAAGTTGTTTTGAACACATGCGAGAGGTGATTTCATAACCTTAACATACATATGCAATGCTAATGGAATCATGAACATGCTCACATTTCTATTCGACATAAGAAAGAAGAAAACTTAAAAGTGTTTACTTAAAGTACTAGAATGAGGAACTATAGCCTCAAGCCCCCGATGGAATACCCACCATCGTCACTCACATGAGTCATTTGCACATAAATCCAAGGTCCCGTAGAGTTGGACACTTGGCCGAACATAATTACCGTTATACGGTAGGAATCACAAAGCACATATCACAAAGGGTGTACGGATTGGTCACTCAGTCACGGATATCCCGCCACAATACGAGTTATACCGCCGGCGTCGGTCGGTATTCACATAACCTTAAATCCAAAAGTGCATACATATAGCTTATCGTAGGTGTGAAGTGATAATTATAATTTATATCAGAAGTCGGAACAAAGTGTGAAAGTCTCTTATACACATATCAAATGAATCTCGAGGATTCCATAAGTCTCACATGTTTTTAAGTCATACATAAACACATGCCTCATTTCTTCAAAATCATAAACGGAAATCACAAAATAGGATCGAAGAACGTATCATAACATAACACACATGTTTATGAAATAATGCACATGATATCAAGTTTTCCCTACCTTAGTTTAAAGTCGAGCATATCAGAGGCAAAGTAAAAGCTCACTCGACGATCTCCAATCTTTAATCTACATTACAAACATTCATGTATACACATGTTACTGACTAATTATCATATAAGCCAAAGTTTCTAAAATTTTCTCACAGTTAGGCGAAACAGGCAAGTTTAAGGTAACATTGACTCATGTAACAACTTGTCCCTACTTCACCCTAATTTTTGACCTTTATAACATTCAATTCACAAATTGGTCAATTCATGAAAGTTATAGGGCTCGTTGTCTTCTTTCCAACGCCTCAAAAATTGCATTAATCCGAGTTCTGGATAAAACGTTATGACCGAAATACCAAAGCAGTGTCGAACCAAATTCGACCATCGAATTCAAATTCGACCATCGAATTTCCCAAAAATGCATCAGGCTTAAAAACCCAAATTCGACCATTGAATTTCTCGGGTTCAGAACCCTTCATGTTGCTTTCTTGGTCTATTTTTCCCCTCAAATCTTGTCGGATTCGCTTTATTTTTGCACACACACATACACTAAACTAAAAGAAGATTTATTCTACAATCTAAACCATTAAAATCAAAAGAAAAACTAACCTTTTTGCCGATTAATCCCACAGATTTAAGAAATAATGCCGAAGAGGGTTTTGAAGCAAAATCGTCGGATTTCTTCAACGATTGATCTCCATCTCTTCAAAACACAAACGAAGATCGTGAGATGATCAGCGTCACAAGCGTTGCGAAAGGTACGGAGTGTGCGGAGCTTGTAGGTGATTGCACAATCGAAATACCGCAAGGGTTTCAAAGGTGACGATGCTCAAATAGGTTGGGTCGGTTCTCTCAACTCTCACTCCCTTTCTCTCTCTACAAAAATTTCAAATGGCAAAGCTTAGCCATTAAGCAACCAACCTCCTCTCTCTTATAACCGAATGAAAAACTAACTAAATATCAAGGATATTTAGTTGCAATTTCTATCTTCTTATCTTAAGGTTGGGTTTTGGTGTTGAGCGGCACACCGCAAGTCCGTGCACGGCTTTCACACTAACTGCCCAATCACACTCTGAACTCTAATCCTTCCACTCAAAGCTCACCAAATATTATTTAATGACTTATTATTAAATAAAACCATGGCGACATTGCTCACCGTGCCGGACTTGTGCACGAAATCAGTCAAACTCGGATTCAAAAATATCGGGATATTACAAATGGATCGTTGGAATCAGATCGCGAACAATAGCAAAGGAACTGTGGAATCTGTTTGCATGCAGTGCCAATGGATCGATGGAGAGAAGGGTTTGGGTGGGACATAGGGTTTCGGTGGAGAAAGAGAGTGTGGTTTTGGAGAGAGAGAGAGAGAGAGTGTGTGTGTGGATTTGGGTGGGAAATAGGGTCCCGCGTTTGACGAGAGAGAAAAATCAAAGTCTGTCTTCGATGGAGAGAGAAAGAGTGAGGGGTTTATGAGGGTAATATATCCCGCGTTTGGCGTCGTTTGGCGTCGGTGGGAAATATATCCCGCGTTTGGCGTCGGGTCGTGTAATATCCCTGATATTTTTGGCCTATTTTTCGTTTACCTTGGTAAGCGTGTCCGGAAATTATTACGGGATTTTATTGGATTTTTGGTTAGCTATGTGTTTGATGAGAATGATGGAAAAAGGGTTTTATCAAAATAAGTGTGCAAGTCATGTGAACGATGACTTACACAATAAAGTTAGTGTTTGTGTTCAGCATCGGACACTTTTGCAAGTTAAGTGGATAAGTGACAAATATAAATATCTAGATTTTTGTTAACTTTGTTTTGTATTATAAGAGAGATTTTAAAGAGAAATGTAACTTCTCTCTCCCGGTTGATTGTTTGAATTACAAGCCTTGCCTCTTCTTGATCCTAGATCTAGGAAGTTAGTAAATTCCTCTCCCCATCTCGACTATTGATTAGCCTAGTGTTTAAATTATGATCGGTTTGAGCTATTGGAAGAGAAGGATAAGGGAGAGGATGTCAGTGTGTGGATAGGATCTGTGCAATCGAGAAAGGTTTATGATGGACTAATTTGAAGTTTTAAACCTATAAGCTTTGGACATTGATTCTGGTGCGTGATTTGGTGCAACGGTTTAAACTACAAGAGGTAGGCCTTTAAACCTCCTTGTGTCATTTAAAATTGTGTTTTGTTTAGAGTAGTTTATGGTGTTTTTATTTTGGATAAGAAGGTTGTGGTTGAAAGAGAAAGAAAAGAGTCTGGAGACAAAAATTTGACAGCCACAGACATGAAGGAATTCGAGGGTCAAATTCCAATTCGAGGGTCGAATTTGGAATTCGACCATCGAATTGAAAATCGAGGGTTGATTTTCCAATTTTTATGCTTGATGCAGATTTTGAATTCGAGGGTCGATTTCCAATTCGAGGGTCGATTTCCAATTCGAGGGTCGAATTTGGCCCTGTTTCAAGCCTTTGAAATTTTTTCGGATTTTTCTTGGTAAGCTTTAAGGTTTGATTTTTTATCCTATATTAACACCGAGAGTGTTAATCTTTGTAGGTTTTGAATATTGGGAGTCCTTTGTGTGGACTGCTCATGCTTGTTTTTGAATCGCCTTTGTTGAGGTAGGGGAACCCTACACTTCATTTGCATTCTATTATAAGTAGGAACTGTTTTTGACTATTTCAATAAGAAACATAAATTTTTGGAACATTGTTTGAACACAGCATGAATAAGAACATGAACATATGATACAAATCAGAAATTTGGAAACTTTGTTATGACTAAGAACTTTATAATTTGAACCTCAGAACCTCAGTTAATTTTTGAATAAGAACTTCGAATCAGAACTCCGAAAAATTAGTAATATGTTATGAATAATAAGCTTTGATATAAGTTAGCATTTACATTCGATTTGAGGTACATATGAACGATGCCCTAGATTCTAGCAACCGTGTTGACGGTATAAATTTTGGCGCAAGTTTCCCTCATAGCGTAGGGGCTTGTTGCACTTCAGAAAATGTGTTCATGAACGACGATGGTCAGTAGGGTTTCCCATCGGTCATGTAGTTCGCTCTAATGCTATAGGAAATTTGGGAGATAAAATTAAGTTATAAATTTAAGGCAAGAAGCATGCTAATTCAGAAGATTTTGAACACATTAGATGAATATTTTAGTTTTGACTCATGATTAGAACTAGAGATTTAATTTGCAAGGCATCTTTTGAAAATCATATTTGATACGATTTCAGTCTTTGAAAACCTTTACTTATAATGAAATGCAAATAGATCTGTTTCCTCTATTAGGCTTTGTTGTTAGCTCACCCTCGACTATACGTCACAGGTGCTGAGACTGACCTAGGATCAGAGGATTTGGAGTACTCCGATTACATTCCTGAGGAGGAATTGGACATACCTGCTGAAGAGTTTTTCCCTTGATTCTAGATCCCTTCTTTTTGGTACTTTTGTCAAAATATTCTTTGAATATTGAGCCCTAGGCCATTGTTTTGTTCTTTTGATATCACTCGAGGAACCATTATTGAACCACTATTTTAGGTGTTGGATTGGCCATCACTAATGGTTCTTCTTGGTTCCTCATAGTGATATATATTTTTGTTGTTAAGAGCTTTTGTTTTTAGATTATGCTATGCTTTGCCTCTGTCTTTAGATCATTGTTATGTTGTCGGCTTCTGTTGTTACGGCTTATTGAGAAATCAATAAGTTGATGAACCGCCCTTTCCTATAACTTAGGGATTGGAAAAGTCGGGTTGTGACAGCCCGGATTTCAGCACCCCGAAATCCGTGCCATCAGCACGATCATCTTGACCATGCCCTTTAGCTATGCATGGGACATTGGTATATCAAGCAACTAATTGAATTGAAATAGTAAATGAAGCTGCAAAATTAAATTACTATATGAGCATTTCTCAAAATACAGTTCTACCCTCATACCTCTACATGAACGGAGAATCGATCTGAACCATCGATGATAGTTAATCATCACGGATGATTCGCCCAAAAGAATTATCCTAAATCTATGTATATACATTATTTAATCAAAACAAGGCTTGACATACCAAGCCGTACAAAAATCTCTCAAAAACCCTCAAAGCTGCACAACGGAGTCCTCTAGAAGAAATCCTCAGGAGGTGGCTCCAACTCGTCACCAGGTGCTAGGTCCGAGTCACCGGGGTCAGCGTCTCCTGAAGCCTCGGCAGCTGCTAGTAGTGGACCTGTGACGTGTAGTCTATAAGGTGAGCTACATCCTAGCTCAATAGGGAACAGAACACAGTTGAACATATAAATTATCACTCACATATATTCCATGATATGCCATGCATGATGTGTCTATGCAGTTACTGATGAAAAATAGTTGAAAAGTATCACGTTTTACTGGTAGTTTACTCATGTCTTTTACTTATTCATGAATGATGCTGAAAAGGCCTAAAGCAAAACTTAAACTTTCAACTTAAGTAATCCTCGAGCAATATAGCATCGAGCCCCGATGAGATACCCATCATCGTCATCTATATAGACAGTTTTAAACGTATTCCCTGGGAATACAATTAGTACCCAAGCCCCTTTCCCCTGGAGATTGGTGGCGGGGTTTCACTTGTCTCAATGGATAAGCCTCCTCAGACTGCTTTACTTTGCCGTCAGACGGGTCACGGATATCCCCGTGTCGGGCCGTGGATATCCCGCCACGCTTGGGGTACCCTATCAAACCTCAAATAACAAAAGTATCAGGTGCTTTACATATCGTTATTCATCGTGTAAGTGTGCTATCTTATATCAGTTAGGCCCTATCAAACATGATTCAATCTTGGATGCATCCCTGGGATGTATCCATTTACTTGCATTACACCTGATGCTCTTATCTCTTTACTTCCTCATCCCCTGGGGATGGCTCATTATAATTACTCTTATTGATGTACGCACACACACTTTTCACAAACTCTTAAACAATAAAAATATTTTGAATTGAATTCTATATCACTACATACATGCTCTTGCAAAATAAAGTACATGTTCAAGGTGTTCCCTACCTCAAGTCTCTGTCTGATCATGCATCAAGGTCCCACGTGGCTCCTTGTGCCCAAGCTCACACGTACCACCTATGGTACCACATAACGTGTGAAATACATCACTAAAGATGTAATAAAGAAGGTCCAAGACCCTCTAAGAATCTTAAAGTCAAACTCAAAAGTCAACATAAACTGGCACAGTCGATTAATTGAACTCCAAAATCGATTAATCGAATCTGATTCGATTAATTGATTTCCAAAATTGATTAATCGAAATTCAATCTCGATTAATCGATTCTCAAATCGATTAATCGAGATTCTCATTCGATTAATCGAATTCCCATTTTGATTATTTTCTCGGCCCTTACTGCTGAGATCAGTGGCATAGATGACGACCTCACTCCTTGAAACCGAAATGATCTTCTTGTATTGGGTCTGAAAATGACGACTTTGCTCTTGTAATCGACTGTTGCACAGTGCTGCGCCAACTAGTCCATGCCAAGGATCACATCAAACCCTTGCATGTCCAGCAGTATCAACTTTGCTTCCAACTCATGCACCTCTAGGTCTCGAACTGCTACAATGACGGATTTGCAAGCTAACTCCTTGTCCACTAACTCTCCAGTCGGAATAGACACAGATAGGACGAAGTCCAACACCTCTGGAACAATCTTCATCCTCTTGGCAAAACGTGGAGTGACGAATGAATGGGTAGACCCTGGGTCTATCAACACTCTAGCGTCATATCCTACGAAGCATCCTTTCTCATATATAGTTAAAGTACCTATAGTATACATACATACATACAATAATTTACACATTAATTTACACCCATAATTCACATATAAATTTAGTATTAAGAAAAAGAATCTATACAAATTCCTAATGCATGCACCTTCTCTATCTAAAATTTTAATGAAATGGAAATTTCTTTAATTTAAAAGAGTCTCACCTTGGATGATGTCATGCACGTTCCCTGCTTCCTGAGCAGTGACTGCATAGGCTCTCCCATGAACGACCGGCTTCCGTGCTTGAATGGGTCGTGGTGCTGCAACCGAAGCTGTCTTTCCTTTATCCGTCTCAGGGCAATCCTTAATCAAGTGGCCCACCTTGCCACATCGGAAACAACCCCTAGTCCTTGCTCTACAATCCACCGTTCTATGAGGCTTGCCACACTTTGCACAAGTCTCTCGAGGCGCGGAAGAAACGGTAGGAGAACCCTGTGTGATAGTGGCGCCAGTAGACATGGCAGGGCTCTCATAGCGTAAAGGTCTCCCCGACGCAAGTAATGGAAACCTCTGTTGGTGTTGTTGTTGCGCCGGCCTTTCGAAACCCCCTTGGAACTGTGGTCTCTGATTTTGGGCCACGAACCTCGGCTTTTTATCAAAGGTTCGTAGTTCCCCGATCTTCCTTGATCATTTCCTCCTCTCTGTTGCTCTCTCTGTCTATATCTATTTGTATTTCTTCTTCCACAACCAATGCCTTGCTCATGACCTCTTCATAGGTCCTCAGCTGAAATGGAGCTACGCCTCCCCTAACCTCAGGCTTCAAGCCTTGCTGAAACCTCTTCGACTTCATCATGTCGGTAGCGACGTAATCCGGAGCAAAACGGGCAAGTCGTAGAAACTCCACCCCATATTCTCTCACTGTCATTCTCCCTTGCACTAATTGTAGAAATTGTATCTCATGTTGATTTCTCACTACTTCCGAAAAATATTGTTTGTTGAACTCCTCAACAAATTCCTCCCACGTCCAGGGCAACTCCGGGGTCTCCTGAGCCCTAGTCCGTATCACGGACTTCCACCAAGGCCCAACCTCCCCATCTAGCATGTAGGCTGCCCATCTCACACTCTCATCTTCCGTGCATGTCAGCACGCTAAAGACCTTCTCCATTTCCATCATCCAATTTTCAGCTGCCATCGTGTCTGCCTGCCCAGAAAATGAAGGAGGTCTCATCCTCCTAAACTCAGTAAAGGATGAGGGCACAGGCAGTGCGGGTCCTACAAGTGGTGTAGGTGGCTGTTGTTCTCTCGCTGCATGAGCTGCAAAGGATGCAGCTTGTTGTGTCATGGCAGCTGCCATGGTCTCCATGGTATGCATCATCCTTTGTCGCTCCTCTCTATCCTCTTGTCTTTCTCTAACTCTCTCTTGTTCTCTTTGATCTTGATCCTGACGATCTCGATCCTCATCATCATGTTGTCTACTACTACTACCCCCTGGGGCCTCGGTACCTCCTAAAGGTACCCTATTGGTAGGAGAGATGTAATCATCTCCACTACGCAGACTCCTCTGTTGGCCTCCCCTCGGTCGGCCTCTTCCTCTAGATGACATTTGCGGCTGTATTTGAAACTAAAGTTTCGTTAGCAGAAGTCCCTATGTTCTTACAAAAAGAGTGATTGTCAGAATTGCTAAAAGAAATAGCTTTGATACTAACTGTGACAGCCCGGATTTCGACACCCCAAAACTCGTGCCATCAGCACGATCATCTTGACCATGCCCCTTAGCTATGCATGGGACATTGGTATATCAAGCAACGAATTGAATTGAAATAGTAAATGAAGCTGCGGAATTAAATTACTATATGAGCATTTCTCAAAATACAGTTCTACCCTCATGCCTCTACATGAACGGAGAACCGATCTGAACCATCGATGATAGTTAATCATCACGAATGGTTCGCCCAAAAGAATTATCCCAAATATATGTATATACATTGTTTAATCAAAACAAGGCTTGACATACCAAGCCGTACAAAAATCTCTCGAAAACCCTCAAAGCTGCACAACGGAGTCCTCTAAAAGAAATCCTCAGGAGGTGGCTCCAACTCGTCACCAGGTGCTAGGTCCTAGTCACCGGGGTCAGCGTCTCCTGAAGCCTCAGCAGCTGCTAGTAGTGGACCTGCGACGTATAGTCTATAGGGTGAGCTACATCCTAGCTCAATAGGGAACAGAACACAGTTGAACATATAAATTATCACTCACATATATTCCATGATATGCCATGCATGATGTGTCTATGCAGTTACTGGTGAAAAACAGTTGAAAACCATCATGTTTTACTGGTAGTTTACTCATGTCTTTTACTTATTCATGAATGATGCTGAAAAGGTCTAAAGCAAAACTTAAACTTTCAACTTAAGTAATCCTCGAGCAATATAGCATCGAGCCCCGATGAGATACCCATCATCGTCATCTATATAGACAGTTTTAAACGTATTCCCTGGGAATACAATTAGTACCCAAGCCCCTTTCCCCTGGAGATTGGTGGCGGGGTTTCACTTGTCTCAACTCAACACCCCTGGGTGTGCTTACTGTGTACGGATAAGCCTCCACACTGGCCTACGGTTTCGCCGCCGTATCGGTCACGGATATCCTGCCGTGTCAGTCGTGGATATCCCGCCACGTCGGTGGGGTACCCTATCAAACCTCAAATAACAAAAGTATCAGGTGCTTTACATATCGTTATTCATCGTGTAAGTGTGCTATCTTATATCAGTTAAGCCCTATCAAACATGATTCAATCTTGGATGCATCCCTGGGATGTATCCATTTACTTGCATTACACCTGATGCTCTTATCTCTTTACTTCCTCATCCCCTGGGGATGGCTCATTATAATTACTCTTATTGATGTACGCACACACACTTTTCACAAACTCTTAAACAATAAAAATATTTTGAATTGAATTCTATATCACTACATACATGCTCTTGCAAAATAAAGTACATGTTCAAGGTGTTCCCTACCTCAAGTCTCTGTCTGATCATGCATCAAGGTCCCACGTGGCTCCTTGTGCCCCAGCTCACACGTACCACCTATGGTACCACATAACGTGTGAAACACATCACTAAAGATGTAATAAAGAAGGTCCAAGACCCTCTAAGAATCTTAAAGTCAAACTCAAAAGTCAACATAAACTGGCACAGTCGATTAATCGAACTCCAAAATTGATTAATCGAATCTGATTCGATTAATTGATTTCCAAAATTGATTAATCGAAATTCAATCTCGATTAATCAATTCTCAAATCGATTAATCGAGATTCTCATTCGATTAATCGAATTCCCATTCGATTAGTCGAATTTCTCTATTCTATCCAGTCGATTCTCAATTCGAGTAATCGAGTTTCCAAAATCGATTAATCGAAATTCTAAATTGATTAATCGAACTCTCATTTCGATTAGTCGATTTCTCCAAGCTCTTTTCTTTTCTCCACTAGAGTTCACTGTAGGTTCCCAGTCGATTAATCGATACCCAATTCGATTAATCGAAATTCAAAGTCGACTAATCGAAACTCAATTCGATTAATCGAGATCGGGGTCCTCTGACTTTTCAACTTCTTAGCCAAAATCGATTAATCGAAACTCAATTTCGATTAATCGAAATGGCCAGATTTAGCCCCCTTTTGACTGTTCTTCCTAATCTTTTTCTCTTTCTTTTTCCTTCATTTTTCTAAGGATAAAGGCTTAGAATCTAACCACAATCTAACCTTTTAATCTATGCATTTAAACTACAATAATTTTACCTTCAATCAATCTCAAATTGATTTAAATCAAGTGGTTGGAAAGGCTAGGGTTCTAGCTTTGGCTTGAACGGATCCCTCGCGTTGAATCGGTCTCTTTAATGCTTGAATCCCCCTTCCAATCACTCGCAATAACTCCTTGTTCAACCCTCTTTACTCCTCTTTCTCTCTTCTTTACTTCTCTCTCAACAACCTAAAATACAGATTTAGGATTATTAAACCCTTTTATCTCTCCTCTCACTTGTGTGGAGCACATGCACCGCGATAGGTGTATGTGACTTCGCATTTACATCGCACACCACACAGGCAGTCAAACTATCACATCTCATCCGTTCATCACACTCTATGCTAACTATTGAACTTCTAATTGGTCAAACCTGTGACCAATCGGGCACGGATCTCGAGGTCACTGTTTAACATGATTTTTCGGGATATTACACGGGTCGTCACAGGTCGAGAGAGAAAGAGTGAGGGGTTTTATGAGGGAATATATCCCGTGTTTATATGTACTTAGATAACGAGTGATATGCAGCAAATTGTTTGGGAAATGAGCGTTAATATTAGGCGGGATCTAATTATTTCACATATTTTGCGACGCTTTATCATAAAATGACGCCAATAATTATTTTTCGCGACATTTTTTGTCAAATGCCTCAAAAAGTGTGTCATTAAAAGTTCATTTTTTTATAGTGATACTATTATGGTGAGAGGAGAAAGAGTTGTTCCCTAGTGAAATGATTGAGACAAAAAAAATATTTTTATTCACAATATATAAAAATGCACTACAAAAATTATAGGATACGCCGACGGCTGGAATTTAGACGCCGTCGGTGTAGGCGGGATTTGGGCCAACCCCTGAGAGCCAACCCGACGCCCACGACCCACTCAATCGGGCCACTATATAAGTTACGCCTCCCTTCAAACGAACCCCCTTCTCCTTAACAAAAGAACTCCCTTCCCCCTTCTCCCTTCTCCCTTCTCCCTTCTCCCTAACCCTTATCCCTTCTCATGATCGAACTCCCCTCATTCCCTCTCACTCAAACAATAAATCCCTCTCGCTCAAAAATCTTTCGCTCAAACCCTAAATCCCTCTCACCTTCTCGCTTCTCCGTCAATGAGATTAAGAAACCCTAGCTTGCTTCATCGCCGCATCGATCACTCGCAAGAATCAGATTCAACTAGTAAGTATCTTATTTATTTATTATCGATGTTGAACTTTACTCCTTTTTTCCTCTTATTTATTCGCCGATTTCTTCGTTATTTGTTACGTATGTACTCATTCGAGGCAGAGATCGATCCTTTGGAGACGTCTCCGCAGCAGCTACTGCAGTCGATTCTACTTCTTGAATCACCACAATAGTGACGAGGGACTAAGGTTCTCATCCTTTGGAGACGTCTTCGTAGGCACTGCCGCTATCAATTCTAGCGTTAAGCGTCCAATGGAAGGTTAGGGTTTTCTTCAACTTCATTCCATTATGTTTTCTTTTTTCTTGATTTGTATCGATTATCTGAAATAATTTGATTCAATTTTTTGATTTTCTGATAGGTTTTTGGTTGCCGATTGATGTTTTGGCTATTTTTTTGGTGAATGTTTCGGTGTTCAATAGGAATGGTAGTCATTATTATTTTTCCCCATTCTCTTAGGTTATAATTGGTGATTTCTAAATATGCATATCATATGGTGATGCTTTATAGCAAGCCTAAACTCTAAATTATTCATGACTTGTTCATGATTTATTAAGAAATGGAATAAACTCTAAATTATTTACAAATTTCCCAGCCTCTAATTGGTTGTAGTCAATGATCAAATGTTATCAATGCTTTCTTATATGTGATCATGATCAATTACCATTTAATTGTTGGTTAAATTGAGGACTTCCAGATTGGTGGAGATGAATTTTCAATTTTCAATTGCTTATGTTATAATATTGCTTCTTTGTTTGAAATCTGAAATTTTGAATTTATGCATTTTAACAATGACTTTGACTTGACTTTTAACCATGAAAAACTTGAATAAATTCTTATAAAACAATACTGTGATATACCATGAACCCAAACCTCCATACCAAATTTAAGCTCAAAACTCAAAGTTGTTTAGTTTATAGAAATTTTGGATTACACTTATGTCCAGAGTTGGTTTTGACATAATCTGTCAAAATTTTAGGAAAAGGTAAAGAATCTCCTTTAATGTGGATCACACTAAATTAGACTAAGAAATCCTTTCGAGTTTCATTAATATGCAAAACGTGTAATTACAAATTCATTCTTTCTTGATGTGCCATTGGTATGTTCATTCACTTTATGCTCTTAATGTGCCATTGGTTATAGACACAGTGCTTGCTAGTGCAAGTTTTAATTATTGCTTCTTAATGCAGTATTATTTAAAAGCATGTTTTCCCTTCAGCAAAGATCAATTTGCTGATTCACTTTTGATATCATAGGTATGTTTATTGCTAATGTGCACTTATATGTTTGTTAACATGAGATTCATTGCATTTTGTTAACATGAGATTCATTGCAATTAAAAAATTTCGGCAGCTGCTTCTCATACCTATATCATAGGTATATTAATTACTTATTTTGTTGATCCTCCTTGTGATTGATAAAGTTGAATCATAGTGTTTGATCGTATTAGTATTACTAGTCTTTCTCACTTTCTCATCTTCTCTCACTAGTCTTACGAGCTCAGCTCAAATAAGCAATCTCTATTTTCAAAGCTTCTTATATAGACATTATAGATAAAAGCTGGATGCAGAAGCCTCGGTAAGCATTTTTTATTATGACTAATTAATATTCTGAAATAGTTAGTATTTTGATGAAGTGGTGAAAGTAATGACTTTTTGGAATATGTTGTTATAATAGAAATACTGAAGCATACTACGATGGGGCAAGAGAATTCATTAAATTTGCTGACTCTCGTAGAACAGTTTATGATGGAAGGTTAAAATGCCCCTGCATCAAATGTTGCAACGTCTACTATCAAGACGTGAAGACAACATATGATCATATCATATGGCACGGAATTGGGAAGAGCTACACTACGTGATTTTTCCATGGGGAAAATGACACGTCATCGAGTTTTACACGAGATGAAACGTTGGCTGATGTAGTTGAAGAAGATGTTGATACAACTGATGATATGAGGGGCATGTTACATGATTTGTGTAAGGTTCTGAGTGAAGAAGAAATTTGTAATAGTCCGAGACAAGGCACAGAGAGTACTTGGATGACAATGCAGCTAGATTCTTTAAATTGGCCGATGATGCAGAGTTGACCCTCTATACGGGGTGTAAACATACAAAATTATCTTTTATCCTAAGACTATGGCATATTAAGTGCCTTTGTAGATGAAGCAACAAATCCTTCTCAATGTTACTTGACTTGTTAAGAGAGGTGCTCCCTAAAGGATCAAAAATTCTAGATAATTTTACACAAAGCAAAAAGATAGTTACGAACTTGGGACTCAATTACAATAAAATCGATGCTTGTCTGAATTATTGTATGTTGTACTATAAAGAATCGATTGACAAACAGAAATGCAACATTTGTAGAACGTCACATTGGAAGATGCATGAGAACTACACTCTCGATGATACTAGAAAGAAGACTCCAGCAAAAATTTTGCACTATTTCCCGTTGAAATCACGTCTTCAGAGATTGTACATGTCATCTAGAATTGCTACTGATATGATATGGCATGACGTAGAACATGTTAAAGATGGTGTTTTAAGGCATCTGGCAGATTCTCAAGCCTGGAAGCATTTGGACCAACTTTATCCTACGTTTAAAGAAGACTCTCAGAATGTTAGACTTGGGTTAGCAAGTGATGGATTCAACCCTTTCAGAACAATGAGTATCACCCACAGCATATGGCCTGTGATACTTTTTTCATACAACTCACTACCATGGTTGGGCATGAAACAATCAAGCATTATCTTATCAACTATAATACCCGATCCAAAAGGTCCTAGAAATAATATTGATGTCTATTTGAGGCCATTGATTGATGAGTTGAAGGATTTATGTTTAGATGGGGTGGAGACATATGATGCTTTGAAGAAAGAGATGTTCGTTCTCCGTGCTGCGTTGTTTTCGACAATCAGCGATTTTCCTGGCTATGTCATGCTGTCTGGTTGGAGTACAAAAGGAAAGAAACCTTGTCTTTCATGCCATAAAAACACGTGTAGTCAAAGGTTGAGATACGGAAAGAAAGAATGGTATATGGGTCATCGTCGATTTCTACCGATGGATCACAAATTTTGAAGTCAAATAAATACATTCAGCGGAAAACCCGAGAATGAAGTTGCTCCAAAACCGATGTCCGAAACAAAAGTCTTGAATGAGATAAACAAATTTGAGCATAGGTCTATTCTTGGAGAAGAACATAATTGGAGAAAGAAGAGCATATTCTTTGAGTTACCTTATTGGGAACACAATCTCCTAAGACACAATCTCAATGTGATGCATATTGAAAAAAATATTTGTGATAATGTGCTCTTCACTCTTTTGGACATTGATGAAAAAAGTAAGGATGGGATAAATACGAGAAAAGGCTTGACTGATATGGGATTGAGCAAAGAGTTACATCCACAACAAATAGATTCAAACAAATACAAATTACCAGCGTCAATTTACAATTTGGATAGACATGGAAAAGAACAATTTTGCAGAGTCCTTAAGAATATGAAGATTCCGGATGGTTTCTCGTCTAATATCTCAAGTCGTGTCAATGTCAAAGAACGAAAGATATCTAGATTAAAAAGCCATAACTCACACACCATATTACAATATTTTTTGCCTATATGTATTCGGCATATCTTACCAAAGTATGTGGCGAGGACTCTAATAGAGTTGAGCACATTCTTTCGTGAATTATGTTCGAGAGTTTGTCGAACTGATGATTTGATCTGCCTTGAGAAGAACATAACACTGACACTTTTCCATTTGGAGCGGATCTTCCCGCCTGCTTTTTTTAACATCATGGTGCACCTGTCGATACCCTTGGCATCTATTGCATTACTTGGTAAACCTGTGCACTATCGGTGGATGTATCCCATTGAGAGATTTGTATTGATGTCTTGTCACTTTTTAATTAAACATGAGAGAATATTGATATGTTATAGTAACACAAAACTTAAGTTGTTGAAATTAGGTACTTGTTCACTTTAAAGTTGTATGTGCGCAATAGCGCTCAACCTGAAGGGTTTATTGCAGAAGCCTATTTGGCGGATGAATGTCTCACATTTGCTCTCGATACTTACACAATGTTGAGTCAAGCCTAAACCGACCCAAAAGAAGTACTGAGGAAACATCAATAAGAAGTGCCAAAGTGTTCAATCTTACCGATTTGGAATGGACACAGGCTCATCGTTATGTCCTTTATAATAATGTTAACATCACAAGATATATAGAGTACAAAGCATTAACAAAAATTTCTATTATATTTAGAGAGTTGATTTATTCAATTGTTTTAATATATGAATCCTTTTATGTAGGGATCATAAAAGAGTAATTCGACACAAGTTACATCTAAAACGCCCACGCCCACATGATATAGAGAAAGAACACGAAAGACATTTCATCTATTGGATTAAGGATCGTGTATGTAACTATATATTTCTAAATCCATCATCAATATAGCTCATTTTTTTCTCATGATTAATGTTTTCTCTCCTATTCTTAATAGATACGAGATGAAACGAAAATTAGATTTACGTTGTCAAAAGAACTTCAGCTATTGGCCGAGGGACCTCATCATATTGCTTAAAGGCTAGAATGCTATCCTATTAATGGATACAATTTCAAAATAGTTGCAAGAGAATCAAAGACTAAAATGCAAAATAGTGGAGTGTATCTATCGGCAACGACTACGAGCTTTTCAAGTGCAAGGGATATCAATCCGATTATTGGCAATGTGAAATATTTTGGCCGGTTGATCGACATAATTCAGCTAACATATTTTGATAAATTGAAGGTTATAATGTTCAAATGTGAATGGGCAGATGTTCGCATAGAAGGGAGGGGAATAAAGCAAGATCATTTGGGGAACACACTTGTGAATTTCATACGATTGGCATTTTCTGACGAACCATATGTGTTGGCTTTCCAAGTCAAACAAGTTTTCTACGTAGATGATCCTATTGACCTAAATTGGAAGGTTGTTTTAAAAGTCAAGCCTAAAGGAGCCTATGAGTTGAGAATAGAAGATCGTGAACTGTTAATGAGTGACCAAAATTTAAATAATAGAGGAGATGTAAATGATGGTTGTGATGATGACACTGAGTGGGTTAGAACAGATGCAGAGGGAGAGATTGTTGTAGTGATAAGACTTCATAATGACGATGAACAATAGTGGCAACCCCTCAAAAGGGCTGCAACACCGTTGTTGAGTGGTAACTCAGTTATCCTTTCTTCTAACTCAGTTATCCTTTCTTTACACAATGTAGCTACCAATTGACATTACTCACGGAGATTGCAAGATTTGACATCCATTTTTTCTTCTAATTTTTCTTCCCTAATTTTATTTATTTATTTTCTCCTAAGGGGATGAGGCATGGTTGAGTGTGTCTGTGTTGATATCCTTCTCTCTTCTTCTACCAATTATAGGGACACATGTTATTTGGAAAAAAATAAAATTTTTATTGTGCTTCCTTTCTTAATGTTTAAGTAATTAGCAAAAAAATTAAAATTAAGTTTCATAATTAAATATTGTCCTGTTTTTAAAGGTTAAAGTAATTATTTTTATGTCCTGCAAATTATAGGTGATTAATCTATTGCATATGAGGAGTCACCCAGGTGAAACAATGTTATCGTGCATTAGGAGTTCGAGTTCGTTGATAGGGCTCAAAGTTGTGAGAGCAAGTGCTTGATTTTTCATGAATTACCAGCATTGCATACTGTAGCATCATGTGAGATATATATACACAGCCGTGGGAAAAAAAGTTGTACAGTTGTGAAAGTGATCTAGACCGATGAAATTGTTTTGTTCTCTTTTATATTGGAGATACTTGATTTGATGCAAACATCAAATATTGACCTGCTTTGTTCAAAATGAAAATGTGGAATTGACTGCTCAATTCACTAGGTGAACTTTTAGCCACAATAGCCTATGTTTCTTGAGTATAAGTTAATTGTTTGATGCCATGAGATGAATAGGGAGCATCATCATAGTCCCTTTTTGCTTAATCTAAAATAGTTCCTTTTTTATTTTATTTTTGTGTTAGGTAAGTGGGAAAGAATAGTTCCTTAGGTTCTATGCATCAGTCAACTAAACACTTACATAATTCTCTACTATGCAGATAGATGTCGATATTGGCTAAATGTGACGACCCGACTTTTCCAATCCCTCAGGTATAGGAAAGGCCGGTTCGCCAACCTATCGAATAAACGATAAGCCGGACAAACAGGGCACATATCAGAGTAAAGCGCAATAAATATCCATAGCTAAAATAAATGCGGAAGCAATTAAAAGTAAAGAACCACCGATGATGGCCAACCATCATCAAAACATGGCTCATAACATAAATCAACGTCAAGTATAAAACTATGATATCCAACTAAAATGGGCCCACAAATTCAAGTCTAACTCTCACCACAAATAAGAAAATTAGTAAGTTCTATACTGGGAAAAACTCCTCAGGAGGAACCTCAAGCTCTTCCTCAGGCACGTAGTCAGGATCACCTCACGTACGAATAGCCACGCCAAGACGAACTCGTGACGTATAGTCGGAGTGAGCTAACCAACAAAGCTCAGTAGAAGAAAGACATCTACGGCATTTTACTTTAACTAATATGGTTTCAAAATAAATATCGGAATATAGCTTGTCAAACATATAAGCAGATAATAAACTGAATTTAGGTGCAGAAATCATATGTAAGATTTATTTCTAAATGTGTAAAAACAGTTTCAAGAACAGATGCAGTGTTTCAGTGTCTTAATTTCTCTAACTTCTATATGAAAAGTTCAGTAATTCATGACTTAATCCTCAACTTAAAATACCTCCCGAGTAAACTATATCTCAAGAGCAGGAATATAGCCGATGGGAACCCCTACCTACTATCGTCGTTCATGAACCCTTTTTCAGGATGCAACAAGCCCCTACGTAATGAGGGAAACTTGTGCCAGGAAATTGTTCAGGAATTTTTGAGGGGTCGTTCAGGTCAATCATAAAACAAATGCAGATACTAATATAAATCATATGCAAGTCTCTTATACATAGTTCAGGTTCTTGATTTCAGATTTAAGCGATTAGGGTTTGATTCAAGTAGATTTAGATTTTCATCATTCATATCAATTTCAGATGTGATTTCAATGGCATATGCAAGTTTAAAGATTTTAATTCAAAATATCCATGCGAATTAAAATAAAATACTGTAAAGATGAGATTCTCCTACCTAAAACTCGGAGTTATGCGAAGTCAAGCAAGGTCCTATTGATGGCCTCTCGCCCTCAATCTACATCATAATATACGTTCATGCATTAAGATAAACTCTAATTACTAATAATATAGACTTATTTAAGCGTTTCCTCAAAAACAAGTCAAAACAAGCAAGTTGCGCCAATCCTAGAATTTGACGTAATATTCTCATATATTTTTTATTATCAAGACGATTGATCCATGAGTTGGTCAAAACATAAAAGTTGTAGATTTTTCTATTAGCTTTCCAATGCAAAACGAATCGTCTCAATCGGAGTTCGGGATAAAAAGTTATGACTAAAATACTAAGGCAATGTTGGAGTTCGGTGATACCTCGCTCGAGCGATGATAATAGCTCGTTCGAGCGAGCTACAGCGACGGGATTTCGCTGGTTTTCACTCGAATCGAAACCCATACATCCCAAAGCAAAACCCATGGCTAATCTAATGATTTAATCAAAAAGTTTAATTAAAACGTACCTTTAATCTAAGGATTCCTAGATTAGAAATGAGTCACGCGAATGGAGCTTCGGAACGAAACCGACGAGTTTCCTCAACGATTCGCGCCGCGATCGATCCCACGAGTTCACAGAGACAACTCCAACACGCCCCCAATGATCTCAACCTCTCCCAATAGCCAACTACGAATCCAAGGTTGATTCAAGTTCTTTCTAAGGTTTAAGTGCTTTCAACAAAGAGGGTTCTAGAGAATGAGGTTTTCTAAACCGATCTCCTACGATGATTGAAGAAGAGAGAAGATGGAGTTTCACACGGTTGGGTAACTATCCTCTCTTAATAAAACCTAGTATAATACGGGAATGCAATTCCTTCTTATAATAAGATTGCTCACAAAGTAAAAAACACACACACATCTTATGTATTATACACTTCTAATTTTAAAACTCAAGTCCGGTGTTGAGCGGCTACACCGAGGTCGGTGCACAACTTTCACACGAGGGTCCAAATGGGCTCTAAATTAAAATCTGTCCGCACAATCACATCTAGATAAAAATCCAAAACAAATGGTGACGTCGGTTGCCGAGCCGAATACACACACAGGGTCAGTCTAACTCGAGTTCAAAATACGGGTCTTTACATTTTACCCTCCTTAGGAATTTTCGTCCTCGAAAATGTACGGATAGCTAAACCGAACTGCGGGAAGTCCTTATCCTAACACCAGTATAAAGCAAAATCGAAACAGTCTAAAGTCAAAGAACTTTGGTCGCGATGCGGTAGGCTTCACTAAGCATGCTTTCAAGGGTCGGGATCCGTAGTAACCTGGATGTACTGCGTGTGGCATCCTATACTGTCATAGAGGATTGCATCCGTATATGGATGCATACCTTCCCAAGTGTCACGTGCCTAGAAATATACTTCACCATGACACAAACCTACACACACCTACCTCACCCTTTTGGTAATTATTTGAGCGTAAATTTATGTCGAATCGAACACTTATTCAAAAGCATGATCACGTGCACGGTAACATGTTCCAACCGATGACACGGGTTCCAATGATATACGGTTCTAACCGAGAATGAATAAATATGACATTTAAGATTTTATTGTGTGATCGTTATAGATATATATGTAAAGCATCGATGTTATGAACCAATTTAACATTGAAGATTTTGAAGAAATTCTCCCCTTTTTTTTTTTTTTTAAAGAAGCAAATTTAAGAATTTAAAGGTACGTATGATTTTCTTACATAACTATAGTTTACAATATACCTTCACTCGAAAAGTTGTAGAAATTGCTCGCGAATCTCCGCTTCACGCTCCCATGTGGCTTCCTCTGAAGAATGGTTTTGCCACTTCACGAGTACTAAGGGAATGCTCTTTGTCCGTAAGATTTATTCTTTACGATCCAAGATTCGTATCGGTTCCTCAACCAAGGATAGGTATTCTTGGAGCTCAATGGGCTGGTAGTCCAATACGTGTGTCGGGTCCTTAACATATCTTGGTAACATGGACACATGAAACACGTTGTGCATTTCCGATAGCTGCGGTGGCAAGGCTACTCGATAGGCAACCTCGCCGACTCGGCCCAATACCTCGAAAGGTCCAACATAGCGCGAACTCAGCTTCCCACGCTTCCCAAAATGCATCACGCCTTTTGTAGGAGAGATTTTGAGAAATACGTTATCTCCCACCTTAAACTCAACATGGTTTCTTTTCAGATCAGTGTAGCTCTTCTGACGACTTTGAGCAATGCGTAGTCTCTCACAGATTAACTGTCTCTTGCTGTATTCTCCACGATCTCGGGACCTAAAATGAGTTTCTCACCCACTTCTTCCCAATTAAGCGGAGACCTGCACCGTCGTCCATACAAAGCTTCGTAGGGTGCCATGCCGATGCTAGCCTGGTAACTGTTATTGTAGGCGAACTCGATCAGCGATAAATGTTGGTCCCATGACCCCTGAAAATCCAACATGCAAGCACGTAACATATCTTCTATAATCTGATTCACCCTCTCAGTCTGCCCATCGGTCTGAGGATGGAATGCTGTACTATAATCGAGCCTAGAGCCCATTCCTTCTTGAAATCGCAAAATTGAGATGTGTACATCGGTCTCTATCGGATACGACATCGACCGGTATACCATGCACTAACTATCTCCTTGATGTATAATTGCAAGTTTGTTGGCGGTATACTATTTACGATTATAAGGAAGGAAGTGTGCGGACTTAGTCAATCGATCCACAATGACCCGAGAT
This sequence comes from Chloranthus sessilifolius, assembly GCA_021018995.1. Taxonomy (NCBI): domain Eukaryota; kingdom Viridiplantae; phylum Streptophyta; class Magnoliopsida; order Chloranthales; family Chloranthaceae; genus Chloranthus; species Chloranthus sessilifolius. The sequence continues at coordinate 114,609,062 of CM037591.1, read as the reverse complement.
GGCATTGTATTTTCTTAATGTTCTTGGCAATCCTAAAATAAAGTCCATAGAAATGGCCTCCCATTTCCACTCGTATCGGTAGTGGTTTACGATCCCGCCGGATTTCGATGATCCACCTTTACTTGCTGACACACAAGACATCTCGAGACATACACAGCGACATCTTTCTTTAAACCTCTCCACCATAAGCTTTTCTTTAAGTCCTGGTACATCTTGGTACTGCCAGGGTGAATAGCGTACATAGACTTACGAGCCTCTTTCAAAATAGTGTCCCGAAGCTCAGTACTAGTTGGTAAGCATACCCGGTTTCTAAACAACAAAGTGTCATCATCTTTGATAGAAAAATCTATTTTGCTTCCCCCAATCACATCCCGTCTGATAGCCATAAGTTCATCATCCGTCATCTGAAGTCTACGAATGTTCTCATAGAGGGTGGAACGAATCACCAGTGTAGCCATTAATGCACCTGAACCTTTTACGTCAAATCTCATGCTACTTAGAGCCATATCTTCCAATAGATGCCATCTTCGCACCCTTGCGGTGAGATGTGATAACTGAGCAGAGAACTTCCGACTTAACGCATCTGCCACTACGTTTGCTTTCCCGGGGTGGTACTGGATGATACAATCATAATCTTTCAAGAACTCCATCCTTCGACGCTGTTTCATATTCAACTCCTTTTGTGAGAAGAGATACTTGAGGCTCTTATAATCGATAAATACATCGAAGGCCTCCCCATAAAGGTAATGCCTCCAGATCTTCAGAGCAAAAATCACTGCTGCCAACTCAAGATCATGCGTCGGGTAATTCTTCTCATGGTCTTTTAGCTGTCTAGACCCATAAGCAATGACTCTCTCATTCTGGTTAAGCACACAGCCTAAACCCCCATATGATGCATCACTGTATACTGCAAAGCCTCCCCTGCCTGATGGTATAGCAAGTACTGGCGCAGTAGTCAATCGTTTCTTGAGTTCCTGAAAACTTTGCTCACACTGCTCTGTCCAATCAAATTTAGTATTCTTCTTCGTAAGTTGTGTAAGAGGACCTGATATCTTGGAGAAGCCCTCTACAAACCTTCTGTAGTATCCTGCCAAACTGAGGAAACTACGAACCTCCGTAACAGACTTTGGCTGTTCCTAATTCATCACTGACTCAATCTTTGCTGGGTCAACTGTAATACCGGTCTCAAAGATAACATGGCCTAGGAAACTGACCTGCTCAAGCTAAAACTCACACTTACTAAGTTTTGCGTATAACTGATGGTCTCTAAGGGTTTGTAGAGCAACTCGCAGATGTTGCTCATGTTCTTCTCGTGTCTTTGAATAGATGAGGATGTCATCTACAAAAACTACTACAGACTTGTCCAAATGTGACTTGAATATCCGGTTCATCAAGTCCATAAATGACGCGGGTGCGTTTGTCAACCCAAATGGCATGACCAAGAACTCGTAGTGCCCATATCGGGTTCTGAACACTGTCTTCTGAATGTCTTCAGACTTAACTTTCAACTTATGGTAGCCTGACCTCAAGTCGATCTTTGAGAAGAACCTTGCTCCTTGTAACTGATCGAACAGATCATCAATTCTTGGAAGTGGATAACGGTTCTTAATTGTCAACTTATTTAGCTGGCGATAATCGATGCAAAGCCGCATTGAACCGTCTTTCTTCTTTACAAATAGAACCGGTGCTCCCCAGGGTGACACACTCGGTCTAATAAAGCCCTTATCTAGCAGTTCTCGCTTCCTTCAACTCTTTCAATTTCAGAGCGCCATTCGATACGGAGCTTTTGATACTGGTTCAGTACCCGGCGCTAACTCAATTGCAAACTCAATCTCCCTGTCAGGTGGTAATCCCGGTAGATCTTCAGGAAAAATATCTGAATACTCGTAAGCAATCGTAATATCTGTAATATTTTTCTTCTCCTCCTTATGATCTTGCAAGTAGGCCAGATAACCACAACACCCGTTCCTCATCATACGGTCTGCTCGAATGGTAGAGATAAACGGTATCACACAAGATTTGACTCCGCAAAATCGAAAAGATTTTCTCTTCGGCAGGCGGAATGTTACAATCTTTCGAAGACAATCCACGCTCGCATGGTAAGTAGATAACCAATCCATCCCTAGTATCACGTCGAACCCTTCCATGCTCAAAATGATCAAATCACCTTTGCCTCGTGGTCTTCGATCATCACAATCACTGATTGACACATGGTATCGGTGCTCACTGAGTTGCCCGTAGGAATTGACACTGCCAAGATGAAATCAAGGGCCTTGGGAATGATTCCCAACTTCTCAGCGAACAATGGAGTAACAAAAGAATGTGTAGACCCAGGGTCTATCAACACTCGCGCTTCGGTTTTGCTTACATCGCTCCCCCGATCCATAAAAAGGGTACCTTAGTTTAGACAAGCGTTTCAATTAAAAGTTTCTAAGCATGTGTGTTCATCCATAACTTATTAACAAAATTTATTAAATATAAAGCAATTATATATAACACATAAAATAAGAAGACATCTCAACTTTTAATAATACCTTGGATCACGTCGTTCGATGTTTCGGCTTCTTGAGCCATCACGGCATAAGCTCGACCTTGAATGAGCGTCGGGTCGAATCTCGATCTCAGTAGAAGCCGAACTAGTTCTTCCCTTGTCCTCCTGAGGACAATCCTTAACCATGTGTCCGATTGCGCCACACCGAAAACACGCTCCAGTGTTCCTCCTACAATCCTCGGTCTTGTGTGGTTTCCCGCACCTTGAGCAGAATGCTATCGGATTGAATGAAGAGGTGCGTTAAGTTTGTGGAACTCTGAATGCTCCCATTATAGCAGGGTTCGAAATACGGAATGACCCTGAAGGTGTAGATATAGTCGGTTTCGGATAGGCACCTTGAGTAGGTTGTTGAGATACGGGTGTGGCCTTCTTCGTTTCCATCGTAGGGCAATCCTTTATCAGATGTCCTAATCTGCCACATCTAAAACACTCACTTGTGGCCTACCTACATTTCTTCGTCCTGTGCCGTTTCCCACAACTTGAGCATGACTAAACCTGTGTAGAGGGAGAGGTGTGAGTCGTCTTACTCAATATTGTCGTGAGTAATGTTGTCTGCTGAGCCATTGTGTTGATCATCGTCTCCAGCAACTGTCTATTCTGCTCATTTTCATCGATGCATACAATCTTCAATCTCTTACGTGGTGCCATTTTGATCTATCAACATGACACAAGGTTCCAATCAAAAAAGATCGCGATCACCACGGCCCTAGGTTCCGACAAAAATCTAAAACTTTATTCACCTACTATTACCGTACATCTATCACGATCATCAATTATCTCCACTCAAAGTGATAGTGAGATCTACAACTCAGGTTCTAAATATAACCTACAGCCCTAGCTGTGAGTCCCTTAAAAGACCTAAGGCCAAAAATTCTACTAACTTTGACAAGGTCCTAATTGAGTCTCTTATGTCCTGATAGAACCTACTGTCATATTCTCGGGTCCCAACAAGACCTAATATCTAAGCTCTGATACCAACTGTGATGACCCGACTTTTCCAATCCCTCAGGTATAGGAAAGGCCAGTTCGCCAACCTATCGAATAAACGATAAGCCGGACAAACAGGGCACATATCAGAGTAAAGCGCAATAAATATCCATAGCTAAAATAAATGCGAAAGCAATTAAAAGTAAAGAACCACCGATGATGGCCAACCATCATCGAAACATGGCTCATAACAGAAATCAACGTCAAGTATAAAACTATGATATCCAACTAAAATGGGCCCACAAATTCAAGTCTAACTCTCACCACAAATAAGAAAATCAGTAAGTTCTATACTGGGAAAAACTCCTCAGGAGGAACCTCAAGCTCTTCCTCAGTAGTCGATCGATCTCACACTGAATAGCCACGCCAAGATTCTGAACTCGTGACGATAGTCGAGTGAGCTAACCAACAAAGCTTAGTAGAAGAAAGACATCTACGGCATTTTACTTTAACTAATATGGTTTCAAAACAAATATCGGAATATAGTTTGTCAAACATATAAGCAGATAATAAACTGAATTTAGGTGCAGAAATCATATGTAAGATTTATTTCTAAATGTGTGAAAATAGGAATGATGCGTGTTTGATGTCTTAGTTTCTCTAACTTCTATATGCAAAGTTCAGTAATTCATGACTTAATCCTCAACTTAAAATACCTCCAGAGTAAACTATATCTCGAGAGCAGGAATATAGCCGATGGGAACCCCTACCTACCATCGTCGTTCATGAACCCTTTTTCACGATGCAACAGGCCCCTACGTAATGAGGGAAACTTGTGCCAAGAAATTGTTCAGGAATTTTTGAGGGTCGTTGGTGTCAATCATAAAACAAATGCGATACTAATATAAATCGACATACAAGTCTCTTATACATAGTTGTTCTTGATTTGATTTTGAGCTTAATCGATTCAGTTTGAGTGATTCAGGTAGATTTAGATTTTCAGTCATTCATATCAATTTCAGTTTACAGATGTGATTTCAATGGCATATGCAAGTTTAAAGATTTTAATTCAAAATATCCATGCGAATTAAAATAAAATACTGTAAAGATGAGATTCTCCTACCTAAAACTCGGAGTTATGCGAAGTCAAGCAAGGTCCTATTGATGGCCTCTCGCCCTCAATCTACATCATAATATACGTTCATGCATTAAGATAAACTCTAATTACTAATAATATAGACCTATTTAAGCGTTTCCTCAAAAACAAGTCAAAACAAGCAAGTTGCGCCAATCCTAGAATTTGACGTAACATTCTCATATATTGTTTACTATCAAGACGATTGATCCATGAGTTGGTCAAAACATAAACGTTGTAGATTTTTCTATTAGCTTTCCAACGCAAGAAGAATCGTCTCCATCGGAGTTCGGGACAAAAAGTTATGACTAAAATACCAAGGCAATGTCGAAGTTCGATAATACCTCGCTCGAGCGATGATAATAGCTCGCTCGAGCGATTTGATGTAACATTCTCATATATTTTTGACCATCAATACGATTGATCCATGAGTTGGTCAAAACATGAAAGTTGTAGATTTTTCTATTAGCTTTCCAACGCAAAAAGAATAGTCTCAATCAGAGTTCGAGATAAAAAGTTATGACTAAAATACTAAAGTAATATCGGAGTTCGGTGATACCTCGCTCGAGCGATGATAATAGCTCGTTCGAGCGAGCTAGAGCGACACGATTTCGCTGGTTTTCACCTGAATCGAAACCCATACATCCCAAAGTAAAACCCATGGCTAATCTAATGATTTAATCAAAAAGTTTAATTAAAACGTACCTTTAATCTAAGGATTCCTAGATTAGAAATGAGTCAATGGAGCTTGAGCAACAAACCGACGGGTTTCCTCAACGATTCGCGCCGCGATCGATCCCACGAGTTCACAGAGACAACTCCAACACGCCTCCAATGATCTCAACCTCTCCCAATAGCCAACTACAAATCCAAGGTTGATTCAAGTTCTTTCTAAGGTTTAAGTGCTTTCAACAAAGAGGGTTCTAGAGAATGAGGTTTTCTAAACCGATCTCCTACGATGATTGAAGAAGAGAGAAGACGGAGTTTCACACGGTTGGGTAACTATCCTCTCTTAACAAAACCTAGTATAATACGGGAATGCAATTCCTTCTTATAATAGGATTGCTCACAAAGTAAAATACACACACACATATTATGTATTATACACTTCTAATTTTAAAACTCAAGTCCGGTGTTGAGCGGCTACACCGAGGTCGGTGCACAACTTTCGCACGAGGGTCCAAATGGGCTCTAAATTAAAATCTGTCCGCACAATCACATCTAGATAAAAATCCAAAATAAATAGTGACGTCGGTTGCCGAGCCGAATACACACACAGGGTCAGTCTAACTCGGGTTCAAAATACGGGTCTTTACACTAAAACTTCAAAAATCTAGTACGGCGCTTAAAACTTTCAATCAGAAACTTACACACAACAACTTAAGAATAAATAATCATTTAATTATTAAGAACTTAAAGATACATCTATAGTTGATCCCTTGGACAGCAGGCATTTGATCACACATTGCAATCTGAAGATTTGCTCAACATTTATTTACATTTGAATGATTTATTTAGGGGCTGTTTGGATGTACATACATTTTTCAAATTTACATTCAACATTTTTGGAGCAGCCTAGGAGTTTATTATCGTTTAGACTTCTATAAGTTTATTATCTTTCCATTTTTCTACTTTAATCTTGTGGATTCTTGCTCACGCAATTGGTTTGTGTCGTAATATTTTTAGCTGACAGCTTTCCACATTCTCCAGAAATAAAAAATCTCATATAGTTCTTCATCAGCAGTCACCTAAATCATGGATCAAAATATCGGAATTTTGATACGTTTCGTCCTAAACTTTACACATTCTCGAGGAGGGGTCAGTTACCTGTAGTCAGCTAAATCTTGTCAACCTTGGTTGAAAACAACACCTTTCCCAACCTTGGTTCATTTTTTTCTGAGAGCCTAGCTTAGAAATGGATGAATCTCCCTTGCATATGTAGTTACCGAAATTGAATCAGAAATGGATGAATCTCTAATGTGCCATGTGAATCAAAAGTCCCATGTGCAAGTAGTTGCTCCTTATTTTTGGGGATCTGTACCACGTGGATTCAAAAGTAGACCGTCTGATGGTACGTTCATGGTCTCAAAATCCATTGTGTGGAAGATTGAAGTGAAAAATGATCTCCATCGTCTGATCCAAAACAATCAATAGATTTCAGGGGTTTAATATGTAGACGCTTTCAGAGATGGGTGGGGACGAACAGAGGTACCTTTCCTAGAGCTAGGGTAGCATAATTGCGATTAGGTACTTGACCCGTCACCATCAGCAGTCAGGTCAATCTTCTTTGAAAAGTGCATAGATGAATTTGATTAACTGTAAAAAGTATTATTTTTATATTTGCGTGCTGATAAATATTTGATTAACTGTAAAAAAGTAATATTTTTATATTTGCGTAATATTTTTATATTTGCGTGCTGATACATAATTGTTCAACACTCGATAGAAGATGGTATGTTGTGTTTGAATATATAAACTAAAAAATGATGGCAATGATAATGATATTAATTACTTGGGCAGCTCTCTTTACCAAATAGCATAGCCATCTCTCCTATGCATATGGCACAAATGATCATTGATCTAAACCATCATAGGGCAGGTTGCCGTGTCATGTGACAGCCTAAAATCGTCTTGATTGAGTGATCTTTATCATATGGTCCATTCATTTTCTCATTAAATGTGAACCATTGCATTGTTCATTTAAGCTGTCCTATATGAAGGCTATTGAGTAAACGATTAAGATCATCTGATCAGCATGTTTTTCGCACTATGGCTCATGCACATGATGGATTGCAACGTGGGCGGTCTTGATCGATCGGACCCGTGTAATGTTGACGATATTGTGTATTGGCGCCCTAGTGGCTTATCGTGTCATATACTGTAATAGCCAGAAAATTCTGAACAAGAACCTGACTGTTTTGATATGCGTGCCCGACACGGGAATTGAGATAGATTTAAAATTTTAAAATTATATTATTAGAAATAATGTTAAGCTGTAGTTAGGAGAATTCATGTATGAATTCTCACTTTAATTCAAGTCTTGAAAGACGTCAATGCGGCGTGATACGCCGTGGAAACTACGTAGGTGCTCCACACCGGAGTATAAGTTAAGGAAAACATAAATATCTGTTTATTAGCTTATAAGAAAAGGAAAGGGGATCTGGGAGTTCATTTTCCTTCATCTTCTTCTTCCTATTTCTGTAAACCCTAGTTTTGGTAGAGGGTTTTGTTGGTCCTTGAAGAAACACGAGAGAACACTTAGGTTAGTGTTTACGTAACCTTGGAGAGTGCGAAATCGACGTTGATACGTCATGCCTAATTTGTGAGAGGGTGTACTGTCACCGAGTGTGGAAGCGGAGACACAAGAGTCCTATTCCGGGTCGCATTGGCAACGAATCTGAGAGAATAGATCCAAAACCCTCTTTCGGATCGATTTGCCGAAACCCCGAAAGGGCCTAAACAAAGGTGAGCCTATGCTTTTAAATAGGGGCAAATGAGAGGTCTTAGTATGTGTATTGATTGTGTATTAATGGTTGCAAGAACCCATTAATGAAGATGGGGTCAAACTAGGCAAGAAAGATGACCTCCATTAATGACAGGAGTTCTGTCATTATTGATCGATCAATGAAGGTATTGATCGATCAATGACTAGTGGTGATCGATCAATGAAGACCATTGATCGATCAATCTGTATAAGACAATAAAAAGAACAGAAACTTGAGAATTCTGGAAGTTCAGTGCTCGAAGAGCATTGATCAATCAATTAAGGTATTGATTGATCAATCCTGGGTATTGATCGATCAACAAGAAAGTGATCGATCAATGACTGGAGGTGATCGATCAATAAAGGCATTGATCGATCACTGGTGTGTATTGATCGATCAATAGAGGCATTGATCGATCAATCTGTATAAGTGTTAAATGTGAACAGAAGGTAGAAAATTTAAATTTTAGGCTATTGATCGATCAATGAGGGCATTGATCGATCAACAGGAGGCATTGATCGATCAATCAAGGTGGTGATCAATCAATTTTAGTTGTGTTAAAGTGAGAAGAGAAGAGGTTATTGATCGATCAATAAGGGTATTGATCGATCAATGATGAGTAGTGATCAATCAATAGGAGCTATTGATCGATCAATTGATTCTGTTCCTGGTTGAGAGCTGAGAGAGGATTGATCGATCAATGGGATCATTGATCGATCAACAAGAGGGATTGATCGATCAATAAGAGTGGTGATCGATCAATCACCCTTGTTTTTGGCCTGTGTTAATTTTGTGAGTTGAATACTACTGGACACCGCGCCAGTTCACATCCCGACATTCCTGACATGTAGAATACTATGTTTATGGTCTATGATCAAACCATGACGCCTTAAAAAGCTTTGGATTTGCTTAGAAGAGATTTTGACCTGAGGTAGGGGAAAATCAGCCTAAACTGCTTTTGAGTATGATTTCATGTTCATTTCATATCTACGCCCTGATTTCTGTTTTTAACAAGTATGTAAGCATATCATAAATTCCTATTATCTCTGATTTTCTTTTTTGATTTGTTTCTGAAACCTACTCCTGATTTCGGCTATTTGATCTGTGAGGTCTATGTGTGTACGTGATTTGATGATTTAACCAGATGATCCCCACCGACCCGGCGGTATATCCGAGCCTGGCACACTTGTGCATCTGCTTGTAATCCCTCGGCACAATTGCACTCCATAGATAAGGCATTGTTGCAAACTAAAATTGTTATTGTGAACAACGATTGGTTGGGGTTTCCTATCGGTAAATTCTTGTTTACTTCGTGTTATATATTCACGGAAGTTTCTTAAGTTAGAAAACATACACAATTTAAGTCTCTGATCATATACTTGCATAACATCTGATTTCTTGTTTAAAAGCTCAGTATTTGATTCGATTTGTCATGATTGTACGTTTTGATTTGATTCCTGTTTTGAGATAGCATGATCTGCATATTCAATTCATTTTAGTTGGAATTCTTCTATTGAGCTATGATGTAGCGCACCTCGTTTTCATTAACATTTTAGGTTAGAAAGTAGCTCACCTGACGGAGAGCGACCACGATTACCACTGACCGGAGGTCGAGGCCGAGGGCGAGAGGAGACATCCGTGAGCCGAGTTCTATCCAGTAGCACAGTCTTGAGTCTGATGTTTTGCATGTTTGACATTTTGATTATTGTGTGCCTGGTGGCCACTTTTTATATATATTTTCAGTAGACTTTACTTATTGTATTATTTATACATTCTACTCATAACCACTATCAGGAACCATTGTTTGGGTGATGGATGTCCATCACCAATGATTCTTCTTAGTTCCTTTTTGAGAATGTGTATTCTTTTGGCATATATAGAGATACCTGTTTTATTTATTTTATTCTTTTATTTTAAAAAAGCTTTATGTGATAACTCGACCTACCACTGTTGGACTGTGTCTGTTTGGTTTCCACTATACGAGCAGACACTTCATGATTTATCCTGGAGATTATCCAGAGTATGATCCTGATGGCATGAATTTTTGGGTATAAAAATTCGATTTGTCACATATACGGCACATATGCCACTATAATGGTTCTAATTGCAATGTGCATTTTGGCCATTCCTATACATTTTTTCAATCCTTCTCAATGTGGGGTTTTTTTCGCAGGTTTGATACCAAAGCAGGAAAAGAGTTGCAGAGCAGCGTCCTCGAGTGAAAGGACAGTTTGTACGTCAAATGCAACCTAATCCACAGTCTATTGAAGCAAATGGTTTTCACGGCAGTTCATGAAATGAGAGAATGTCTCGGTATCTCGTCAATCAAAGATCTCATAACACATTGTTTGGTATCGTTTACCATTTTGAGATTACGAGCTGGCAATACGTTATTCCTTTATTACAAGTAGAGGTTTGGGAGTCTATTCTAGTGACATTGGATGTTGTTTAAAGTTCTCTCTTTTGGAGATACGCATGTCAACTTAGCACTTTGCACTTAGTAGTGGCACTTTGTACTTAGTAGTGAGATGTTAATATTCCTTTTAAGTGTCACCCACCACTCCAAAAGTACTACCACTATCACTTGCCAATATGCACTTAGGTGGTTTCCATGTCCAGCACTAGGCATTTTGTTTAAAAAATGTTTCATTTTTCAGTGATAATGTTTAAGGTTAGATATATACGCTATACATGCATATATGTATATTGTATGTAGTATGCATTATGAGATGGCTATGTATAATATATATTGTATATAGTATGTACTATCGAGTGGTGCTGCTGCAGCTGCTAATCGGGATGATAGGTGGAGAAATCAGATGCAAAATGCTACACATAATGGTCCTGACCCAAAAAAAAAGGTGCTAATAAATTTGTGACCTAAAAAAGCCGTTGGCGTAAGATAATTATTTTAAAATTTTTAAAAAGGCTTATGCCGACGGTGGAAGTCATTGGCATAGGATGATTTATTAAAAAAAAATTATTTAAAAAATCTTACGCCGACGACTGAAGTCATCAGTGTAGGATGATTTATTTAAAATTTAAATTAAAAAAAATTATTTTTAAAAAACCCTACGCCGACGGCTACAAACTGTCGGCGTTTATACTCCCCGACGGGAATATAGCCGACGGTTTGCAGCCGTCGGCGTAGAGTTTCCAGCCGTCGGCGATTAATTTTACAGACGACGGATTTTGTCTACGCGGACGACTTGCAGTCGTCAGCATAGATACCTGTTTTTATAGTGATGTCAAATATTAAAAGTTAAGATAAGGGTAACACTGTTAAAAAAGAATATTTTTTTTCACAATATATAAAAATGCCTAATATTAAAAATTAAGATAAGAATAACATCATTAAAAAAGAATGATAATAGAATACGTAACTTAAAAAAAGAAAAATAAAATAAAAATGCATTAAAGTCATGTAGATTTATTCTCAAAATAAAGAAAAAAATCACTTGCCCTCTCTAATCAATTATCTCCTCTAATTTCTAAAAGAGTACTTTTAAATATGGACTAAATCTTGAAGTTGGCCCACTTATGTGGGTGCAACATGGTCAAAGACTAAATCTTGAAGTTCACTCGCATTTTATTTTTTATGAAAAGCACCCACATATGTGAGTGCTTGGGTGGTCTTTTTCTTATCAGGTGAATCGCAATAGCATCGGTAATGACACCCGCGACGATGCATATACTCAAGCTATTGATACTTATGTCGGCGATGCCAACGTCTATACCGATGCTACTGAGGAAGAAGAAGCCCACAAAACCATCTTGAAATCCTAAAAAGAGAAGTCATGAAACCCTCTTGAATCGCTAAGAAAAAAAAAAGAGAATGAGATATAAGAAGAGAAAAAAGACTACAAAACTCATATATTTCTCTTGAAAATTTCATAAAACCCTCTCGAAACCATAAAAATAAGGAAAGAAAAAAAAAGAGAGAATATAAATCCTTAACAAATCTTTTACATTTAATGGTTTTCAAATCAGTTTGAACCCATTTCGAGTTCAAATGGTTGGACCTGGCCAAAACCTCACGGGTTGACTTTTTGTTCCCCATATATTCAAAGTGGAACGAATCTCCTAACCGCATTTACATAAATAGCGTAACGGCCGTAGTCAACCATCAGGCCACGTGTTGTGCGTCTTTGAATTGTTCAAGTATTTCAATTATTGCCATATTTTTTAATATAAAGAACTATGCAAATCAAAGGATTAGAGATATTTGATCGGTGAAATTTAATATTAGCAATTAAAAAATTATAATCATACAGTTTAGAGTATATAAATTAGACGTTTCAAATTTTTACCTATTTCAGTTCAACATATAAAATTACCTAAAAAAATATCATGCATATGACTAAAAATTAATATCTAAATTTGGATCATATCTAAGAAACATTTATCATTTCTAATCCCAAATTGTAATACGTGAATAGTTACAACATAATCTCTAAAAAAGTATTAATCTGCCATTATACCTAAAGTGCTCTCTTCTCTTTGGCGCTAATATAATAAGAGCTAATATAATATATATCCTAATTCCTAACACTTAGAGGGTTTGGTCAAGTGTTGGATTTAGAGCCAGCCCGATCCTTTGTCAAAGGCTCGACGCTCCAAAATTGCAAGAGTATTGGCCGATACTGATACTTATTAGTATTTTAGTCAATTGACATCGATACCATACAAATATCGATCAATATCGGGGTGGTATCAGTATCGGTTGTTGCTGCATAGTATCGATCGATACGGCTTATATATTTGCCGATACCTACCAAATTCGATTTATTTATTTTTTAAAATATTTTATTTCTATTAAAATATATGTAATAGATTAAATATAAGTCTTTTATGATATTTTTAAGACCGTCTATAAAAAATTTCATATTTTTTTCGAAAAAAAAAAGGAATTCACCATATTGGCCAATATTTATAGGTATCAATCCTCGGCAAGCTAACACCTGATTTGATACCTTGCTAATTTGTACTCAATTTTTTTTAACCTATTTTATAATGGCATAGAAATAGTTTTACACGTTGAATACAAGACCACATTTAATGCATACTAACTACCAAACTTGCCCTTATTTGTTAGGATTCGGGGTCTCAACAGGCCGAGCTTTAGCCAAATAAGGAGGGAAGTCTTAATATATAAATAGGCTGGACCAGCCCGAGAAATAAGTGTCATGACTCGAAATTCTACCCTATCCCGAGGGCCTATATTTTCGAGTTATGACTCGCACATATCCCGGATATGCTAAGCAAACATACACATAATCTGAGTTCTCGTGCATAATTGGTTCTACGAAATCCGTGAAAGCTCACAACATAAGGGTGGGATATAAACAATCATAAATGCGGAATAGATGTGATAAAATACCATAAATCTACAAATAGAATGTAAGTCGAGTCGGAGACAAATCCGATAAAATAAAACCATAAAGTCAATGATAATAACATAAGGCAAAATCCAATACTGAGTTTATAAAATCAATTACCGGTGCTCGGATCAAAATCAGCACTGTAGTCCTGATAACAGGCAACGTCGCCCTCCAAAGGCTCCTAGTAATCAACTTCCACCGAGTCAACGTATTCAGCACCAATCGGATCAGAGAAACCAACATCTACTCTATCAATATAGTCACCTGCAGCTGTTAGATTATCGTGGAATGAGTTTACTCAGTCACATAAACTCAATAGATAAACCACTAATCCACCCTATTCTACTCAGGTGCATTGCAGATGCATCAAGTAAGTGATAAATATAATATCTTAAGAAATTAAAAGAGAATAACAAAATCAAGTGCATATCGTAAACTCATATCCTAATCATTAATGCAGGGTTATGATCTATACGCTCATATCTTAACGTATCTTACCATATCTCATATCATATCATATCGTATTTTTTTCATCATTCTCGTATATACATCTGTACATCGCATGAGCGTAACTAACATACTCATAAAATCCTAGACAACCTGTGCCAAAGTTGTTGCTCGAGCTACTATGTGAAGGTCACCATAGTATTATACCATCATATCATAACGCCCTCCACATCATATTATATCATACACTCCATCCAGTCACAAGGGCGGGCGGCAACTCATAACGCATAATGTCTCCCAGACACCCGTCTTAATTGAAAGACGTTGTTGCTCTTATAGTAGCTACGCAAGAAACGACACGTACAGATACTTAAATTCTTAATCTTTTGCTGGCCTACATAGCAGTATCTTATTATCATACTCATAATTTATTTTATCTTATCATACTCATATCATAACATACCTCTAAGGCCTGAATCCACAGCGAACACGGTGCGATAAGCTTCACAAATCACGCTTTTTGAGAGACGGGTTTCGTAGTAACTTGAATGTACTTTGTATGACAGACCATACTATCATAGAGGTGCTACATCCGTACATGGATGTCTACATTCCAAGTTCCACGTGACCGTGAAATGAACTCCACTATGATTATGGCCTAAAAGTTCAAACCTAGTATTTTAACGCATATTTTATCCTATATCGTATTAGAACTCAGGGTGATTGGGTCACCGTATGTGCCACCGTGTATAAGGTTACACTGAATTTACATTCACCCTATTTGTTATGATGTCCTATACCACTATGAGTTATAGGACATGTGAATACGATGTATTTCACGCTTCACTATCATCTCAGTGAGTCACCACGCTCAAGCGTAAGCATGACCTCATATACTCGCGTATCTATGACCTAACATATCCTTAACTCGTACATCAAGTCAAGATGGAAGCATATAATTATTAAGCGTATAAAAGTTTACATTAGGATTATTGTTATGTTTATACATTTATTTATTTATATAACACATCAATAACTATAGAGTAGGAGAGTAATTAGTGTGTTTTCGATAACTTGAAAGTCAGAATTCGATTTTCATGAGGTATTGAAATTCTAACACTTCGTGTTATCGAAATGGTCGCGTTGAAGTGATAAGAGTGCTATTTATATATATTATTATTGGTTATTATTAAATGCCTAAATTAAATATTATTATTTTAAAAGTTACGCGCATCGCAACCATCAATCGTAAAGTGCAAGTGATTAATGTGCACCAAGTTTCTTTTTGGTCGTGCAATAGTGGAATTTTAGTGTGAATTAGTTCGTCTGTTCGGACGAGAATCGATCGATTGAAAAATGAAAATTGATAGATCGAATTTAATAAGGTGTAAGTTGTCGTTTAGCCCAGAATCGATCAATCAATTTTGATAGGTCGATCCATCGATAGAAAGGAAACTAATTGGACTCTAACATGGGATACCACTACTCATATACTGTATAAAATAATTTTATAATATTAAGCTAAGGTAGTAACCAAGTACCTTTGTTTTATATAAGAATAAAATAATAATAAAGTATAAGTATATAATATTTATTAATTTTATATTACCACCTGAAACTACTTTATCTTTAGATATATCATAATATAATATAAAAGCTACTTTAATTATTTTAATATCATCCCATGAAATGAAATTAGAAGGGTGGGTCGAGGTCCAACATTAGATGGGTCGAGGTCCACATCAGATGGGTCACGGTCTAACATCAGATGAGTCACGGTCCAACATCAGATGGGTCGAGGTCCAACGTCAGATGGGTAACGGTCCGACATCAGATAGGTTATAGTCCAACATCAGATGGGTCACGGTCTGATATCAGATGGGTCATGATTTGATATCAGATGGGTCACAACCTGACATCAGATAGGTCATGGTCTGACATCATATGGATCAAGGTCCAACATCAGATGGGTCACGGTTCGACATCAAATGGGTCAAGGCTCAACATCAAATGGGTCACGGCCCGACATCAGATGGGTCACGATACAAAGTCAATCGATCAAAAATAATGCACTAGGGCAGGGTGTATACATTGTGCACCTATTTACTTGGGGCTAACATTTTAGAGTTTGAGTGGCCACCAAGACTTTTCGAAGTGGGCTTCGAAAGATTTAAAAATATTGACCATTCTTAGCTTATCTTATGTTGTGCCAAGGGTGTGACGTGGCCGAAGTTCTATGCCATTGTATTTGATTTAATAGACTTAAGTGGGGTGTACAAATTTAGATTAAAACAAAATATTCTCATTTTCAGTAGAGATTGACAAGTTTAAATAAATAATGAAATTTTCGTTTGCCATTTTGTAAACAAGTTTAAGGAGCATTTTCATAATTATTTTGATAGTTAAGGTACTTTGAATTTGAAAACCGACCAAATGTGAGTTCAAATGTATATAACTTTGATTTAAAATATTTGACTTTTCACAGCTGCGAGAAAATGTCGTTTTTAATAAAAAGAACAATGTCTTTTGAGCGTGGGTAGACTTTTTAACCTAATTTTTGAAATCAAACTTGACACCCTATTTCAGCTTTTCACCCGGGTCATGCCAAATGGAGTATCTATCAAGAGCCATTAATCTAATATTAGAGAATGTATTAATGAATATAAAAATAATAAAAATGCATAGAATCAAGCAGGAACCCACACTAAGCCTGTCGATACGCACTATAAAAAAAAAGACTATTAGCGATAGCCATAAACTGCCGTTATTAACAAAAAAACTGCCGCTAATAGTCTTAATAGTTTTTGTGTTAATAGCAACACTTTTTTGTTGCAAAAAACTGCAGCTAATAGTCATATTTTTTATAGGGAGACAATCAAGCGTATCCTACGTGACGGGATTTGAGAAGAACGAGATGGATGGATGAGTACCCACCTCTTGAAGCATGACGACAAATCAACGGTGATGAGATTGACATCCCACGCGACGGCCCATCCACGATTACTCCGTCTTCTTCCTCTATGATCTTGAGGGTGAAATAACTCACGGTATTTTTTATGAAAGAACACATAAAATATTTAGAGAAGGGATTAGGGATTTAGAAAAGATATGGGCTAAGTAGAAGAAGTTGTGGTGGCTAGCTAGAGTATCTTAAGAGAAGAAAATAATAAGAAGGGACAGCTACATTTTCTTTTAAGATTAGAATAAAAAAGAGTTTAAATAGTTTTTCTAAAATAGGGTTAGTTCTGATTTAGAATACTAATATCGTGCATAATGCAAAATACATCTAACACCATAAAATTAAAATTTAAAAATCAAAGTTATTATAATAAATTGGCTGAGTATGGAATAGTTTAAAGCCCAATTAAAAATTGACCCATTTAAGCTTGATTCAAACCCTGCTGATTGAGATTCGAGGAATCAAGATGGCTAATCCGAATGCCTCTACTTTCCCTCAACCATTTTAGTTGTCGATCTTTGAATATGATGAATGCGACAGGTATCGGCCCTGACATGGATGGAGATTGTCATAATAGTCCTCTCTACCTACCGTCAGACCAGACGAATCAACTGCAGCTTATCTTATTTTATCCACCCAATTAATGCTCCCTCCTAGTTGCATGTGACGACCAACTCCATCCATGCAAATTGATCATTTCATTCTATCTTGACTTAAATATTATCTCATAAAGATGGAACCGCCTCCAATTGTCATAAGTCGTAACTTTAAGAAAGAACAGCTGAAATGGAGAAACTACATTCATAAGAAACCACCACATCCGTCTGTATCAAAAATCTTGCCACCATCCATTGCAATAAATAGGAGACTGTCAGAGAGTTGCTTTGAGTGATTTTCCGAAATTATCCTCCATATATCAGAATGCTTCTTCTAAAAATGAAGGATATTTTTGTCTTTTTATATTTAGGGAGTCCGTTATTAACCGTTAAAACATGGATGTGGACATTTTGAGATTATTATATCCTGATTTTGATCATATCGAAAAACCACATCTTGGATATGGGAAATTTTCGTTAGGATTATCATAAGAGAGACATTCACAAAATTCCACGTCAACTAAAAATTGCCGATGAATCACCTACCAATGTCTTTTATTTTCTGATAAAATCATGGAGATAAGTTTGTAAGGCAACTTTCTTTATGATCCGAGATACCTCCTTAGACCGTTAACTGCTTCAAATCAGACCATCGATTCAATCTTTGAATAATAGATCTTGAGATTATGGTCCATCCGACGACCATATTTTGATTCCAGAATAATTGTTATTCTCGAATTATTTTTGAAATGTCCGTCATGTGAAATTAAAATATGATCCTTTGATGGTAGGATTATGATCTAAGATTTATTATGTCGAAGGGTCAGAGACAAAAGCAATCTCTATCATTTGATTCAAAGCAATCAACAATTTAAGAGCCTAAAACTTGAGAGTGTGAAGGAAGAATCTTGAATTGAAATGGAGTTAATCAAGTTTGTATGCATGGCTGAATTCTAGTAAGGGGCAGCAAATGATCATCAACTCAGATGTCCAGGTGGCAGGCCCGACCTGAGTATGGATGGGACTCTAGCCCAAAATTTTGATCAAAGCACTTATTGACTCATTTTTCATTTAATGGTAATAGTTTTTCATACACACGTTTAAGTTTCCTTTTTTCAAGCTATTACCGAGATTTAAGGAAAATTATAAACGGTGGACAGGTTTTATAGACAATTTTGCAAGTAGCTTATGTGAGTACTGGCTGCAGTGCTTGGGCCCCACTATGTATGCAGCCAATCACATCATGCCACATAAGATGCCTGCAAAATTGTCTATCAAAAATTGTCCATCATATCGACTGATATGGATATACACTACAAAAAATAAGACTATTAGCGGCAGCTTTTAAAAAAAAAAACTGTCGCTATAAAAAACTGCCGCTATTATTTTTGTAATGACAGTTTTTGTAGCGACAGGACTAATAGCGGCAGTTTTTTATTATAAAAAATTGCTGCTAATAGTCTTATTTTTTGTAGTGATGGTACCACCAATACCAAATCGATCTTTTTTAAAAAAAATATGTAGAAAAAAAATTGTACCAATAAGTATATGTTAATACCGAGAAAAAAATTATATCGGTAAGTATCGGCCAATACTGAGAAAAAATTGCATCGATAGTATCGGCCAATACCAATCAGTCCTTCATCTGATGGATCTTGAATTATATAGCAAATTAGAGGGTTGGGTATTTTGAGTGGATAGATTGAAGGTTTTCTTTACAAGAATAATTGCATCGTTTGCCACAAATCCTCCATTTGTTGAGTATTCTTCCAAACATTGATTGAATTGAATCGAACGGTGGAGATCATTTATCCTCCCAATATTTCACACGATGAATCTTGAGATTATCGGCATACCATCAGACGGTCAGTGTTTTATTTCACATGACACACATCTCAGAAGAGTGACCTTAACATCACGTGCAAGCTTAAAATTGATTTTAAGGTCACTTTTATGGGTGTGTACCTCATGAAATAAAAAATCGACTGTCTGATGGTACACCCATAATCTAAAGATCGTTCTCATGAAAGATTGGGACGATAAACAATCTCCATCGCCTGATTCAATGCAATTGATGTGTTTCAGCATGGGTGAACTCAAAAATTTTGTGGGTGGATTTAAAGGTACTCCTTTTGGAATGGTGGTAAACTATAAGGGCATGACTTGTAAATAAAGATGAATGAAGGGCCTTTTAGAATGGTGGTAAACTTTAATGGCATGACTTGTAAATATAAATGAATGAAGAGTCTTTTAGAATGGTGGTATTTTTAGAATATTGGTTTCATTAAGGGCAAAATAGTCCTTCCGTCCATAAGCTTACTATTAGTTAATGGTAGGGGGTATATGAAATAGAGATATAAAAGCAAGGGCGGCAGAATAAATACGCATAACTCAGGGGGTTTGATGCAATATCGGCATATCTCAGGGGGGGTATATTTAAAAACCCTAAACAAAATTGGATAAAATATTCAGCCAAAATTTAGCTTAAATTGTTTTCCACCCACGACATGGGTTACAAGATTAAAGAGAAATTTTGTTTATTACCCTTGCAACCTGAAATTCGTTATTCTCAACTCGAATATTTCATGCTAAAATCGTTTGATTGCTTTGGATCAATCGATCGAGGTTTTCATAATTTTTCATATAATAGATCTTGAGACCATGAGCATATCATCAAATGCTCAATTTTTTCTTTAATGTGGCACACATGTCAATACCTCTTTGTTCATGCCCAGGTGTTCTCTGAAAGCGTCTACGTCCCAAACCCCTTAAAAATGTTGATTTCTTCGGATCAGATTATGGAGATCTTTTTTAACAAATATCTTCGACAAAATAGATCTTGGGCTCATGGGGCATCAATCTAACGATCAGTTTTTGATTTCCTGTATCACCGACACCCAAAAAATGATTCTTCAATCATATAGTACACATCACGCTCAAACGTGATTTTAGGGCTATCTTTTGGGGACTTGGGACACATGGAATCACAAACTGACGGTCTGATAGGTGTTACATGATCTTAAGATCCATTATGTGGACAATTGGGGTGAAAAACAATCAACCTCATCTGATCCAAAGCAATCAATAATCTTTAAGTGTCCGGGACATATGCGCTTCGAGCTTTCGAATGGAAACAAAAAAAGTAGACGATAAAAGTAAATATCATTAAGAGTTTTGATTAAATAACAACAACGCCTTAAAACGATCGCCGCAACTCTTTACCGGCGGTTTTTGATGTTTTACCGACAATTTTTAGCCACTGGTAAAAGTGATTTCATTTGTAGTGTTCTCTTGTAAGCATCAAGTATAAAATGGCCAGATTAACCAAGTTTAAAACTAAGTCAAAAAAATTTGAAAGTTACAAGTTAAAGTGAGTAAATTATTGGTTTTTTAAAAAAAAAATTCATCTTTACTAGCAGTTCTGATTCACCGTCGATTATGAAGAAAAGTTAAACATTGCTAAACCGCCGGTAACTATAAAAAGGTTAAATATTGTCAGCAGTGGTTTAAAACTATTGGCACGAAAATTTTATATCTTACACCTTATAAATTTAACATTTTTCTCGGCGAATCATTCGCGGCTCCTCTTTCCTGGGTAGTCTCACCACTGCTAGCAAAGGCTTTACCGGCGGTTTGTGATAATCTTAACAATTGGTTTTGGCCGGCGAGAAAGGTCATGCAATTTGTAATAGATCTTGCATGTGGCATTTGATCGGATGCTAAAAATTATTATACAGCAGGTCAATCTATTGTGAATTTTAAAGATAATCAAATTTTACTAATGTTAATAGCCAAATGGTTAGCAAAAAAAATTTACAACCTTTGAATTTTTTATAAAAAAATGCTTCCAAAGAATTTTTTTTTAACCAACCCATGGGAAATATAACAAAAAAAACTTCCTATAAGATTTGCCAAACAAGGCCTTAGTATAACACCCGGTAGCTCCATTAATTGAAGAGCAAAAAGTAAATCTTGATGGGAAAGAAGCTTACCTCTATTTTAATCATAACTAAAATGATTACCTGTGAAACCGAAGTCTACTCCATCTCCTCCAATCGGAAAGCATTGAATCAGACAATGGAAGTCGTTTTTTTGTCTCAGTCTTCCAAATAATGTATCTTAAAATTATGGGCATACCATCAGACGACCAATTTTTAATTCATAACTAAAATGATTAACTGTGGAACTGGAGTCTCACTCCATCTCCACCAATCGGAAAGCATTGAATCAGACAATGCAAGTCATTTTTTGTCTCAATCTTCCAAATAATGTATTTAAAAATTATGGGCATACCATTAGACGACCAATTTTTAATTCCACATGGTACACATCCCAAACAACGACTTTAAAATCATGTGACAACGTGATTCTAGGGGACACATCCAAGTAGTGTGGTATGAGGGCTGTGACTTCATATAACTTTAAAAAATGAATACTTTAAGCTTCTATTACAACCTTTTTCTATGTGCAAGCCCCCAAATCAATAGTATATACTAGCCTCAGCCTTAGCAATCACCGAGCCAAGGGGGAGACTAACAAGGGCCATGGTCACCCCCACTTAGCTTTTTCTCTTTTTAATCTATCTTACCTATTTGTTAGGCATCAAAATGATTGGCCCCTTCTAAATAAATACATTGTTGAGCTCTTTCTCTCTCCCTCCAATGTTTTAGGCGTCTCAACCAAATCTCTCTCTCTCTCTCTGTCACGACCCAGAATCCTTACCCGATATCGAGGGCCTAGAATTCCGTGTTATAATACCACACGCTGGTTAAGGCGATAAGCGGACATACACATAATCTATAAATTGACTTAGCATATGGATTGAGGCATTTAAGATAGCATTAAAAATAATTGACTCATAAATTAATAGCGGAAACCATAAAAGATAATAAAAAGGTAAATCCTAACCATGCATCTAAGATAGAAGATAAAACAAGTTTTACGTAGGATAAAATGGTCCTAAACATGAACTCATAAAAATATCAAAATAACTAGAATATGTCTCTCAAAGAATAAAGTCTAAAGTAAAAGGACTCTCAAGGCTCGTAGAAATCTGCTGGATCTACACTCTCCTTCGGATGATAGCCAACGTCTCTATCTACGTAAGCCGCCTTCGGAACAGCAGCTCTCGCGTCATTATGAACAGGATAAATGGAATCTTTACCTGAAACTGTTTGATTTGGGAGGGGGGTGAGTTTACTCAGTCACGTAAACTCAGCGGATTGCACAATCGATCCACCATAACTTACTCAGGTGATCGTGTGTGCAATCGCTTGAATTGCGGTGCATTTTTAAAATATAGCCAACATCTTAAATAAATGAAATAAACTTATCCATAATTTATAGACTATCATAATCAAGACTGAAAAATATACTAATAAAACATGAAGAGTGCATGATGCTTCTATTTTCTTATCTTTTTTTCTATTTGTCTCATCAACTTAGCATACGTGACATATCGTAAGTCTTATTAATTACTCCATACGCCTACACAACGTACTTCGCATCTTATCTTATTTAAACGATTTGTATCAGGATCGCTGCTCGAGCCTACCACGCGAGGTCCACGTGTAGATAATCACATAACCTCCATATCATAATATAAACCACCATCCAGCCAGATGAGGTTGCCGGCATAGTAACCACGATGTCTCCTTAGTTCGAGACAAGGCTATAATGTCCTTAAGACCCGTCTTGGCTGCAGACGTTAAGCCCTTACGGTCGCTCGTAAGGTATGGCACGTGTAGAAACTTAATTTATATTTAGTTGGCCTTCACAGCGTATCTTAACATATCATAATATTATTCGGTTCTGGGCTTAGGTCCCCGCCCCGATTTTATATTTGCGTGGGCTTAAGTCCCCACTTTCTTAACATACATATGTCTTAACATATTCTTTTCTCATTTTTTCTTAAAACTTAGTTAGAATGGGCCACGGTGCGATAGGCTTCACTAAAACCACGCTTTTCAAGGGACGGGTTTCGTAGTAACCTGGATGTACTTCGTGTGGTATCCCATACTATCATAGAGGGGTTGCATCCGTACATGGATGCCTACATTCCAAGTTCCACGTGATCGTGAAAGAAACCCTACCGTGATGAAAGCTTATGTCATGTGTCATATCTTATTCTTAACTTATTTACGTATGCCCTATCGTGATTTTCTATATGATGAATGTTATATGATAATGGTGAACATATATAAGAATGAACTATAACATAAACTTTAACATTTCATATTTTTGAAGAAAATTAATAACGAGCATAACATACGAAATATTAAAGTAAAACAAAAAATAAGAAATATTTAACTATATTTATTTTGCAATAGAGTTGAAACTATAATTCATTAAGGTTAATTATATCCATGAAATTTGGTAATTGACTGGTATAACGATCCGACTTATTTTAAAATTCTAAAAGAACGCATGTGTCAATTCAAGAATTGTATGAGGCTTAGAGGAGGTAATAGAATGGTAAGTATTGAAAAGCGTCAATATTTGACCCCTTAAACTTATAGATTGTTATTCGATGTAAGCTATTTAATATATTTTATTTAATTTTAGCGAATTATAAGTTTGGAGATAAGTTTAGCATAAGGTAGCTCAAGAGTGTAAAAAAAATAATGTCAAACCCGTGTACCTTGGATCATCTAAAATGTATCCCGACTTGCAGCTCAAATTTGACCTTAAAAATATTAAATTCCTGAAATTTCTATTTCAGACAAAGTTGTAGATATCGTTGTCTTCTTTCCAATGCCACAAGAATCACTTCAATCCGAGTTCAAAATAAAACGTTATGACCAAAATACCGAAGCTATGTCTATTAAAGAGTTTGGCCAAATTTCACGAAAATCTGGGAAAAACGATCCTATCGATTTTGGGCCTAATTTCTGAGTTTTTAAGACCTGAAATTTATCAATATTTAAGAAAAATTAGGATTTTCTTTTTAAGAAATAATTGAATAATTTAAGATGGATTTAGAGGCACCCACCTATTGAAACGTGATTCGAATCCTACGATGATTTGGGTTGATAGAGATCGGATTCGAGAGGCGATATGCTTGAGTCTTTTCGCGAGAATTCCTTTCTTACGATAGATTGGTCGTGGCGATGAGAAACTTTGATGGTGTAAGATTCTCTGATAAGATCGAAAATTGATGGAGATCTGACGAGAAATTGTGAAATATGACACTGTCGGAGCTTTTGCAAAGAAGAGAGAATAAAGAGAGACAACTGAGAGAAAAAGTAAATATATATCTAATTTCCTTTCTAGGTTAACTCTAATTAAGACTTTCCGTATAAGATTTAATAAAAATAGTAGTTTTTATACGCAAGTAGAATTCATACGTGACTTGAAAAGTTTGAGAAGAGGTTTTGTTCCAGCGCTTTATGTAAGCACCAAGGTAAATGGTGATTCTCTCCCGAATTTACAGTTGTGCCCTTTAACCCGCTTCACTCTTCAAACGGGCATAACTTTTTATATTCTTATAAAAAATCAGATTATTTCTAAAGTGGGTAGATTCCGGTGTGGAGCGTTAGCACCACGCACTGTGTGGTACATCATCTAATATCGTTAAATAAAATTCAAAAATCTCGGTTATTACACTCTCTCTACTATCTTTTAGGCATCTCAACCAAATACCCTACTTCAGTCTCTTTTATTTTTTAGCAACAATAGTTCAACCATCCTCCTAAAACTTTTCTTCTTAAATCATATCCTGAGACATCTGTCTCTCACAAACACACGCACATAATTAGGCCATCGAAATCGTAAACAATAAATGAATCATGTGGATTCCTATAACCTCAAAAATCTTTGAATTTATTAGATTTATAAATTCAAATTTATCATTTTTCCACTATTTTATCCAAACAGGCCTTCAAAGTTAAAAATGAGGCTTAGCCCAATTAATATGGCTCCCAGCTATAACAGATTGACCCTAATGTCTATTAATAGGTGCACAAATATATATAAACAAAAAAAATTTCTTTTCTTTCCTAAATTTTGTTAACAATAAATTAATGAATTCTATTTTTATTTTTTATAACATTATTTCATACTTCGGCCCCCTTCCACAAAAGTTTATGGCTCCATCCTTGGCATCAACCATCGTTAGCCCCCACCAGATGAAAATCCTAGCTAAAACCCTAAACCCAATCATTGAATATGTAAGGTACTATGTATGGATCAAAATTTCGTTCGATACCGATACGTATCGGATGATACGTATCGGTATCGAACCTGAACAATATGGTATATTAAAAGTACCGTATCGTTCATATATATATAATAAGCCGGACGATACATTGAATGTATCGTTCGGTACTAACCAGTACCAATACGTATCATCCGATACATATCAATTTTAGACTTGGACGATACTTATCTCTTTTCCAAAATTTTAATCCATAGTACTATGATTAAGGCCTTCAAAACGGGCGAGTTTTGGACGATGAGTTAAAAGCATATGATAATTCAAGTGACGTAAAAACATCGTTATAATCCTTTCCCAACATTTTGATCGTCATTTGCCAAAGATATTGGCACATTCCCCGATTAGATGAACTCCCCATACGATTCAAAGAGATTCACCTACACAAGTTGCGGTGAAACAAAACACATTTTTCACAAATAAAGGTACTTATTATAGATAATAATTTTATAAAATTTTACAAGAGCCCTTTACATGAGAAATGATTAAGGCCCTCTTACAAGTTGGTTAAATCAAAAAACTCATAAAAGTCAACAAAATTTCACACTTTAAGTAAATTACTGTGACAAAGAGTAATATGCCTTGAGGGGCTAAACAACATTCAAATATGCCCCTTTGACTGTGAGATTTATTTTATTTGATTTTTGAGCAATAGTTTGACCGTGAGATTTTTGAGATGGACTGGTGTGGTAATTAAAAGCATTAAAGACAATGGGGACAGGGGGCCGCATTTTGTAATGTCAGAAAAGTCAGACTTCCAAAACTCAAAATCTATAAATGAATCTATACCCATTTACTTCTTTCTACACTGGGTGGCTTGCTGGCGAAGAATTACAGAGGGAGAGATGGGAGCAATTCTTGAAAATTCGAAAGCTCTTTTCTTCGTCTTTGTTCTATTACTGTGTTTGAATTGGTTTGGAGAGCTCGTATCCGATGCCCAATCACTGCCTGAGAGGGAAGGTAGAAGGCAATTGTTCTTTAATACATATTTTTTTAAATCTCAGATGATACAGTTTTTTAGGTACTTGATCTACTACCGAAGGTTAGGGGCTTTATCTCAATTTTAGTTTTCCTAAAGTGCTCTGCTTTTTGTTAGCTGCTCAAATTAGAGGTTTTTTTTTAAAAAAAAAAAAAAAAATTAAATTTTTTTTTTTTTTGGGTATTTGATCTACAAGAATTTAATGAAATCTGCCGTGTTCGTCCTTTTTCGGGTTTGGAATTTTAAAGTTGTTTTATCTTCGGTTAGGAAGCTAAAACTTGGATGGGCTGATTTGTAGAGTGACATATGATTAAAAAAAATAAGACCGTTATTTTTTACATTTGTTTTATGTGTAATGCCATTTATGCCGTCTGATTGGAAGACCATGATGTGAATAATTATGAAAAAAAAATATCATGAAACATAATCTCTATATGATTTGTAAGAGTCAATTGTGAAATCAAATGATTGACTGTGTTAAATCAGATAATAGAGATCACATTTTATATCAACTTTTGGCCACATATCTTTACATCATCATCATCAAATCAGACAACTTAGATGGCATTACCGTGTTACACATGGCACAAATCTCAAAAATAAAAAAATCTTCATTCTAATCAGGTGCCACTCTGCAACTCTCGTGCATAAGTTTTATCTCCTTTTGTTGATGACGGTAGATGTGGAAGCACCATGGTGAATGGCCAGCGCGCTTAGAATTAAAAAAAAATCTTTGGGAATTGTATTTGGGAGTCATTAATTGCGAGAGACTTCTGTCTAAAAGGCTTTTAAGGCTGTGTTTGGGTTAGCTTTTACAAGAGCTGAAGCAACTCTCTTTCTGCTCCGTGTCATAGCAGATACATTCTGCTCTGGCATAGAGTTGATAGAGAACAATTTTATCACTAAAAACAGCTCTCTTTTAGAGTAAATGGGATGAGGAGCTGCGTTACCAAACATGAAAGCAGTTCTCTGCTAGAGCCAAAGAGCAAGAGAGCTGCTCTTTGCCCTGAAAGAGCTAACCCAAACGCAGCTTAAATAAGACAATAGAGATCTTTTTCTTTTCAATCTTTCACAATAAATCTTGAAATTATGGGCGTACCATTATACATCCTTTTTTTATTCCATTAAGCACACATCTCAAATGGTGCCTCTAAAATAATGTGAGACACATGATGCTCAAACATAATTTTAGAGTTACTTTTTGGGAAGTGTTTTCCGTGTAATAAAAATTGACTTACCACTGGTATGTCGATCTCCAGATCCATTTGTGGAAGATTGAGGAGAAAAATGATTTTTCATTAGCTAATTTAAAGCAATCAATGCATACTAACCGGAGAAATGGGGTGAGGTCACAGTTTCACAAGGTATAAAAACAGGTGTATTTACTGCTTTACAGAAGCCAACTAAGTGCATGTAAGTTTATATGAGAGGACTGTCAACAGGTCGACCCGATACCCAACCTGTGCAACTTGGTCTTTTTACCAGGCCAGCCACATAAACTTGACCTGTCGAGTTGGTTCAACCAAAAAGTCGGGTTGAATCAGTCAAAAGTTGGGATCGACCCAACACGACCCGATATTTTATATATTAAATCAATGAAAATAGGGGTTTTAACACAGGTTGGGTCGGGTCGGGTTTTCAAGGCAGGAGTAGCGTCAGGTCAGTTGTACCATCATGTCAAGTTGGGCATATGCCATTTTTCCCACTAGAAATCCAAAAGTTTGGTCTGACCTGACTTGACTAGTTGACAGCTCACCTAAGTATTTTTTTTTGGTAATTGAGTATACAACTTTGATCTATTGCACATAAAATTGATGTTATATATTTCATTTAATTTAATTCTTTTTTTTTTGGTTATTTCTCCCCTTTTTCATGTGTATAATCTTATTTCTCTCTGCCCTGTGCATTGCTTAGATTTCTTAGTTAAGGTCATTTATGAAAGGGTACCTTTATTAACACCCACAAAATCTTTGAGTCTTTGAGGGCGCCTACATAAGTGGGTGCTCCATTTTTTACTATAGAATCTTTAGGGGCACCCACTAAATGACTCTTTTTTATGGAAGAACAAGGGAGTTGTTATTTGTACAAGCTTTTTAAGTGGTTGCACCGAATTAACCAAAAATTGTCCTTTGACATGCTTCCCTTGATTACACATCAAATTTAAAAAACATTGCACCTCTCTCTAATCTCTCTTTCTATAATGACTCAGACCCAACCTGATATGATATATATTATCCGATTCTGCCACACTAGACTCTAAGGTTTTCAAAACTCATCATATCTGGAAGGAAAGGAGTGCACATATAGCCATGATCTGAACGAGTTTGCAACCAATGTGAGACTAAATCATCCTAATAAGCGGGAACAGAGTCACAACCCCAGAGCCTCTACTCCCCTCTGGAGCCTCTACTCCTATCCCCACTTGATTGTAGAGTTGTCATCAACTTTGATACCATTTATGACGACCCAAATCCGATATTATCTAGTTTAACCACACTAGGCTCCCCGATTTTAAATGCTTCATATCTGAAAGGGAAGGGGTTCACTTATATCCTATGATTTGGACGAGTTTGCAACCAATGTGGGACTAACGTATCTCATTAGGCGGGAACAAAACAACCCATTAAGCGGGATGGTATTCACAACCCTAGAGCCTCTTTTCCTAACTTTAATAGTCCCACATCAGATAGGTGTATGCGGACTATACATGTCATGACCCATTTTAGGTAGGGACTTAAGCCCATGTCAGGAACAAAACTGCAGGGGGGACTAAAGTCCATAATTGAACATTAACGTGGTGTGTGAGTCTTCACCTATGGTATCAGAGCCAAGAACAGGTCTTCTATAAGGTGGGGGGTTGTAATTAATAGTTCCAAATCAGATAGAAAAATGTTAAGAGCCCATGCTATAAGGTGTATGCTTATATGTCGCAACACATTTTTTTGTGGGGACTTCAGCCCATGCAAGTAACAAAATAGGGAAGGGGATTTAAGCCCACAACTAAACAATATCGTGGTGTGTGGGTCTGGATCATCAAACTTTCTCTCTCACACTAATCCCTCTCTCTCTCTTGCACGGTAATCTCTCACATTACTCTCTCTCTCCCTCTCTCACGAACTTCTCTCTCTAATTTCTCAGTAATCTCTCTCTCTCTGTGTGTCTCTCTCTCTGTCTCTCCACCGTTCTTACTCTCTCTCGGTCTCCTATTCGTCTCCAAGCAATCCGGCTATGGTTCTTTTCGTCTCTTCTTTGCCTTCGAAAGGAGAATAGTGATTTTATAAAATTGTCTCTTAACCTATGGTGCAACCACCAAGGTAATTTGATCATTTAAAAAATATAATATAAGTTTTTTACAAATTTGGGGACAACCACTTGATATGCATGTGCGAATAATCGTTCTTACAAAAAAATATTAAAAAACACTCACTCTATCAGACACTCCATCTTCTCCATGAACATTTCCGACAACATCTCTAAGAAGCCCATAAAGAAGAAGTACACGAAACCCATGAAACGTTCTTGAAATCCTAAGGAGAAGCAGCCCCCAAGAAGGTTCAAAAGGGTTTCAATCTCTCCCTTTTCTTCTTCTTTTTAGTATTTTTATGAGTTTGCACGGAGTTTCATTCTAGAAGAAAAAGAAGTGAGTTTCAAGAAGGTTTCATGGTTTCCTTTCAATGAGTTTTATAGGTCTCATTCTAGAAGAAGTGGGTCTCAAGGGTTTCATTCCAATGAGTTTTATGGGTCCCTTTCTAGGAAAAGAAGTAGAAGAAGTAGGTTGTACAAGTTGCCAAAATTGGGTAGGAAGAAGATGATGTTGGTACCCACTTTTTCTGGGTCCCTTTCAAGTCCCGGAATAAGTTGTCTAATTTGGTTCGAGTGAACTCTGGCTAGGGCGGTGGAATAATAAACTATAAAATATTAAATTGCTGAAAGGAAAAGACAAATTTTAAATGAAGAATACCTGGGTTGATGCAGTCGCCAATTACAGATATTTATCGATGCTGTAACACATCACTAATCACGCTTTAAGAAGAGTGGGGGTTTGCAGGTCAAACTCTTTTACTTAAACGTTGGCCGGTCAACTTCAGCAACTGTGGGTTGCTTGTAGTCCAACTAGTTTGGCCTTCTTACTTCTGTTAGGACTCTAACAAATCTAATCTCCTAATCCTACCGGGAGTCTAATTAACCTAGTCTCCTAATCCTACTAGGAGTCTAATTAAAAAAAGGGTTGTGGCCCATTATGCTAAGGTGGATCGGCCCTGTTCCCAGGTACCCTCCGTAGCTTCCTTGGGCATATCAGGTGGCTAAGGTTTGAAAACTGAAAGAGGTTAGAGACCTAATCGGTTCTAGGCTAAACGTTTCCTCCTTCAATACTTCTTCGAGAGTCAAGACTAGCGGGCTAAGGCTGCTAGCTTTACTACCTGGGGTTCGCGGGGAAGAGTCTGCACTTCTAGAAGTCTAAAAGGCAACTTGATCCCTTTTTGGAAGCCCTAGAGAGAACCTCAGATTTTCTCAAAGGGAGAGGCTTGAAAGAAAGAAGAATAGTAAATTATTTTTATGGCTAAGATTAATTTTGAAAAGATTGAGTTTGAATTGATGATTAAAGGCAGAATGATTAAAAACTGAGAATTTAAAATTTTAAGAATTAGGGATCTGAAACTAAGAATTGAGATCTAGAACTTAAGAATTAAGAACTAGAATAAAGAAATTACGAACTAGCATAAAAATTGAGAATTAGGATCTAAAACCTAAGAATTAAGAACTAGAAATTAGAAATTAAGAACTAGACACTAGAACCTGAAAGATTATATGAAGTCGGGCGCCGAAGAGAGTCTCGAAATCCCTAAGCTTGGAAGAGAGAAACTCGAAATTCGATTGCTAGATGTCCTTTTTGGGCGAGGTAGGGGGGTCTTTTTGTAAGTGTCAGGCTAATTCCACGCATGTGGGAATGTACGGAATTGGTCGATTCCGTGCGTGACCAGTGGTCTTTAATTGAATTCTGCGCATGTGTGTTGGCGCTTAATTCACTTTGAGTCAGTCACTAACTGGGGAGTGACCGGCCGAGTGGGGCATCCTAGTTCCAGTAGGCCTCTGAACTAATTCCGTGCATGCGTGTATGCGTGGAATCCAATTCCGCGGAGGGGTATTTGCGCGAGATCAGAGAGTTCAAGCGGTTAGGGGAATTAGAGTCCCGATCCAAGTCTGGACGAATTCCGCGTGTGGAATGATGTGTGGAATCAATTTCGCGCAGGTATATATGCGCGGAATCAGGAGCTTTAGGCCGCGCACTGAAGCTTAGGCCAAGCCCAAGTTGGACTGATTCCGCGCAATGGGTCACGTGCTCAATTGAATTGCGCGCAAGCTGACCCACTCGTAATTGTGGACCAATTTCACGCAGGGGATTTTGCGCTTAATCAATTGCGCGCATGGGTTCATGCGCGGAATTCAGCAACCTCCCGGGCTTGATTGGGTCCGAGTCCGTGGGTTAAGATTTCAGGCAGGCAGGTAGGTAGGTCAAGACAGATAGACATATATATTATCATTTAAGTAAATGTCATAAATCTTTCATTTTCATTTACTTAAGATATTACATGTAAATAACGAATTACCCTCCATTTGGATTTAATAAAAATAGTCTCGGATCAAAAATCTCAAAAAATAAAAAAGTCACTTTCCAGTTCAAGAACGAAATTCGATTTTTTATAATTTGGTCGATTTTCTAATTTTCAAATGATAAACCTTTTTGTGAAACTTTAAGCCTATAAATTCTATCATATCAAAGTATTACTAAAATACTAAAGTTCGGTAAAAAAAATTCACATATTGGATTTCAAATGGGGAATATATTATCAGGATTCTGGCTCGACATTTGACCTTCGGTCTAACAGGGCCTAGGGCTTACCTATATACTATTGTTGTGATAGCCTGGATTTCACTAAACCGAAACCCGGACCGTCAGATCACCAGTTAAGGCGATCCCAAACACTCTAAACACTTGGTACATCCACACATGACAGAAAACAAAGTTGAGAACTCTAACTAAGCAGATAGAGTTATCATATACAACAAAAGAAAGTTTCAGTTCTATATCCAAAACATATCAAAATAACGGTTCTAAATTCTATGTCCACTACATTGACAAAAGAACTGAAACGAACCACTGGTGATGGACAACCATCACCAAACATAGGTTCACAAAATAATATCTAAAATATATAGTATATTGTCCAATTTTCTATCTAAAAAGACTGGACGTACCAAGCCCAAAATACAAAACGAACACAACAAATTCTGAATTTCTACTTAGGAAAGAACTCCGATGCTCTGGTTCGTACTCTGGATCGCTCTCCTAATCCAATTCCTTCAATTCATTTTCACTTGTGACGTATAGTCGATGGGTGAGCTAACATCTAAGCTCAATAGGAAAAATATTAGTCACATTTAAATCTTATATCTCAAAGCATGAAGTTTCATAATTGATTTTCATATGCACATTTCACATTTACACATTTAAATTTCATATACAGAAATTTAATCACACACACACTTAGATCATATGTTTTGTTCAAAAAAATATTGGACATAACTTAAAACAGTAACTTAAATATTTTTCTAAGCAGATATAACATCAGAAGTTGCACATATACCGATGAAAATTCCTAACCATCGTCGTTCAATGAACTATTTTCATATGTTGCCCAAGCCCCTGCGTTATGAGAGATACTTGTGCCGAAGAAGTTTTACCGTTGATCGGTAGGAGTGCACAGATATCCCGTCGTATCGCACCACAAAGGATTTGTTCCACATGAACCTTAAATCATAGTACAAAAGTTTTAACTTAGAGTTTTCATACCGTGTAAAGTGATTACAATATACTATTTTAGAAAAGTAATATTCATACATGATTTAGGAATTCATACGAACACACTTATCACATTACATTTCTTATATCACATTATATTTATCTTTTCAAAACTTGTTTGAAAGATTCAAATATCACATGTTTAATTTCACATAAATTGTCATGGCTTATCACATCACATTACTCAACTTATACAGAGCACATCGAATTAAATGATCGAAAGTTTTCCCTACCTCAAATCACGTTTCCTAATACAATCACACGAAGCCCTTTGCAAATTCATATGGCGTTCATTCCTTTATCCTACATTACAAAATACCCAAAGACTTTTTAGAAATGTCTAGAAAGGCCTAATGGTCGAAGTCTCCAAAGAAAACTCTCAAAATATGAAAATTTGCTTTAACTTTGTATCTCGTGCGAGCGAGCTCAAAATAACCTATAGCTCGGGCAAGCGAAACACACAGAATACTTAATATATCACATACATTGGATCTCCCGCGAGTGAGTCCAATGACACCTATCCTCTCACATGAGCGAGTCTCAGAGGCTCACTGGAGTATCTTTTCTCGATCGAGCGAGGCACGAGCAAACCTTTCTGAAGACACCTTGCGTGCATGAGGAACACAGCTCGCACGCGTGAGGAACACAACTCTCGTGAGCGAGTTTTAGAAACTCTTCAAATCTGAGTTTTCTCAACTCGAGCTTCTCGCGATTTTTTCACCAATCTCATCTACACTTCTCACAAAATCTTAAGGTCATCTTATTCTACAAATTTAATCAATTGAAATCGATTTCTTACCTTCTATTCTTGTCAAATCCACGTGAGAATCAGGGTGTTCCTTATTCTTCAAAAACTAAATGGGTTTTCAAAAACCTCATTCAGATAAAATCCATGCTCCACAATCTCCCCAACTTCACAATCTAATGGCAACCTCTCTCACACAAGTTTGCAAAATTTCCCAATGGATTAGAGGTTTGGATCACAGAAGATTTGGCAAATCCTTTCTCTTTTTCACAATCCTCTCTCTCTCTCTCTCTAAGCTAATAAAACCAAGCACAAAGGTCTTGCACGTGAGTTACCCCTCACTTTTCCAAACACAATGCTTCCTTGTAAAGCACAAACACACACTTTGTGTGTGATACTTATCCACTAGCCTTACTTAGTGTAAAACACATACACATATAGGTGTGTGTTTTTACTTTGGTTCAATGTGAACCTCACACACTTAACTTAACGCATACCCACTCATGGTTCATCACACATGCACACTCTGAAATTTTACGGTGCTCTGCACCAATACGCGATCTAACTGACTTACACGGGTTCCTAAAATTTAGGGATATTACAATTATTGTGCGTAATTCTTGGATTATTGGGTTTTCGGAGTTTTAGGACTCTTAAAGAGGCTTGGTCCCTTTTCAAGAGTCATGGGCAAGGTCAAGAGCTGATCGAACATGTTTGTATACTCCGATCGGACAAAATTGGGGTGTCTACAAAGGGCACCCACATAAGTGGGTGCTATGGTTATAACTACTGAATCTCTGAGGGCACCCACAAAAGACATAATTTGTTACTCGCACATATCTTCGTAGGTGCCCTCAAAGATTCCATGGGTGTTAATAAATGTACCATTTATGAAATATGATAGTCAATCAAATCAGCTAATGTGCTAACCTGCTCCCTTAGAAACCCTTAGAATCTTTGGGCCCGCCATTGAATCAATTTAGGCTGAGTTGGTCTAATATCATTTCAATCCAACTCTTTTTAGAGTAGTTCTTTTGGCACGTACCTAATTACTGAGGGCTCTTACTCTGGAACCTATTGAATGCGCCGGACCAGATCAGTTTTCCTATCAATCTTTCACGCGATTGATCTTGAGATCACAAGCATACATTCAAACAATCAATTTTTTATTTCAAGAGACACAAATCCCAAAAAAGTGACTCAAAAATTATGTAAGACAATACGCTCAAACATGATTTTAGGATCACTTTGTGGGATCGGTGCTGTGTGGAATAAAAAACATATTGATCGATACCATGGTATCAAAAATCGGCCAATACCGATACGTATCAGCGATACGTGCCGATTTTTCGGCAAACCAATGCGTATCGGTATCGACTTCGGGTATCGGTATCGGTATCGGTATCGACCAAGTCGTATCAGTCCTCCATAGACCAAAACCCGATACCGAGTTTGACACCTTGGTCTCAACATCAATTATGTAGAAGATTGAGATGAAAATCAATATCCATTGTTTGGCTCAATGCAATCGGCACGTTTTCGGTGGAGGCGCCCTAGGTAATTGGGTAGGTATGAATAGAGCTACCCTTCCTTTGATTTTGAAATTACTTATTCTTATTTCTTAAACTCTATATTCTTTTTACTCAGATTTGCCGATTTTCTTTCTCATTGTTTTCATACCTTTTTTTGCATAGGCATATTAAGAAGAAGATGATATATGATTTATATATTTAAAATTTTAAATATTTGCATTTTTCATGTTTACGCTGATGTGAAACGGATTTATTCCGATCCAAACTATTCTCGAGTCGCTATTTGGATCGACTCCAAATACATCGGCTCGATTTGAAAATATAAAATCGATAGTTCCAAAGATAGATATGAGAAAATGCGATATCGATTGCATACATAGTCGATATCGACAGACATAGTCGATATCGACTGCATATAGTCTGCATTTCATCATTTTAAGAGTTTTCATCGACTCTGTACAGAGTCGTCATCGACTCTATACAGAGTCGCCATCGATTATATAAAAAATAAAAAAATAATAATAATAAATAAAAATTATTTAATCGATGACGATTCTGTACAGAGTCGTCATCGATTACATAAAAAAAAAAAAAAAAAAAATTTTTAATTAAAATTTTTTTTTTTTTATGTAATCGATGATTTACTCAAGATGTAGTCGTTATCGATTTCTGAGAGTCGCCATATCGATTACATAAAAATTAAAAAAAAATTTTAATTTTAATTTTAAAATTTTTTTTTTTTTTATGTAATCGATAACGATTCTGTACCGAGTCGATGACGACTCTGTACTGAGTCGTCATCGATTACATAATTTTTTTTTTTTTTTTAATATAATCGATGGCGACTCTGTATAGAGTCAATGACGACTTTGTACAGAATCGATGACGACTCTTAAAATGATCGGTACCGACTGTGTACAGAGTCGATATCGCCTTTTTCTCATATCTATCTTTAGAATTATCGATTTTATATTGTAGTCTTCAAATCTGACGGCATAAATCTCGTTTCACATCGCGTAAATATAGAAAAATGTAAATATTTAAAATTTTAAATTATATAGGTGTATCCTCTTCTTCCTCATTCTAATCTGCTACAGTCTCTAATGAAAAAGCTGTATCTGGGTCGATCCAAATAGCAGATCGGAATAGTTTGGATTGAGGAGAAGACGCAGTCACCTTCGCTACCTCTGACTTTTAAAAACTGTACCAGATTAAAATGAGGAAGAAGATGATGTTTTTGTGCGTTAAAGAAAGGGGGTAATTTGGACTTTTTGCTATCCTTAGGATCGCTTAGGCTTGGAGCTGGTTGATTTGGGTAAAGGTGAAACTACAGGGCCTCTGACGTGAAAGTTGTATCTGACAGGGCCGGTCAGGTAAATTTCGCTATTTTTATTAGTCATCCTAAAATTCTATTGATGGGAAAGCAGACCAATGAGACGCAGGGGAAATATATGGTGCTCGGAAGCTGTTACTCCCAAGCATCATTACTTGCATACGGAAAGTTCTTTATGGAAAGTTGGCCTGTGCACACAACTTCAAATAAAATCTTGGTATTTTAGGTCCTATGTCCCGCGGAAACAACATCTAATTATCCTTCGGATTTAAAGATCATGATCTAAAATAAAAGGTTAGCACAAAACACATTCACTGTCATATGATTTAATATAATCAACCCTAATAAGATGATAACTTTCGACCGCATTGAATCATATGATAGAGATTATGTTTCATGCTAATTTTCTGCATCAAACACCTTTAGATCATGATAAAATTAGCTTAGATGGTGTTTTTACATGACACAGGTTTTCAACATATCATCTTTTTTTAGAATGTGTGCATGGCCAACTTTTTCTCTTTTTTTGATGACGGGGTATCCAGGCCTCTTAGAGCACCCGACTAAGTCCATAGGCATGTGAAACACCCGCACAGCACATGTACTAGGTCATTAGGGATAAATTTCTGTGAGTGGCCAATAGGGGGTGGTGTGCATGGCCAACTTTGTGTATTTAAGTAATGGCTCCCCTCATGTATCATGTCTATTTGTCTAGGGTAGCTCTGTTCGTGCCTACCGTCTTATTGAGGGCACATATATGCTAAAATTCCATTGGCTGCTCTGAATCAGACGACTTAGTTTTTATCCCAATCCTCCACAAATGGATCTGTCGACCATGGGCATACTATCAGACGATCAGTATTTGTTTCTAAGTGGCACAGATCCTGAGAGATCCCGAGAAAGGATCCTAAAATTAGGATTGAGCATGATGTGTGTCGCGTATCTTTTGAGTCACTAAAAAATTGACTGGTTGGTAGTAGGCGTATGGCCTCAAGATCCATTGTGTGAAAGATTGAGATGAAAATTCATCTTCATGGTCTGATTCGACACGGTCAATGGCTTTCAAGCACATGCACCCTCAATAATTGGATAGGTGCTAATAGAGCTACCCTTTTTTCAATATGGTAAGAATAAGATATAGCAATGCCACTATATAACCAACCAATTGTTCTTCTGGTGGAATTAGTTGTTGCGCTTCGACAGATATCAGAGAGGTTGAACAGGAGGGATTGGGATTCCAATGGTCCTTGTACCATAAGGCTTGGAACATTGGATTTGATCACACAAACACCATCGGGGATAGCCACTAACAACGTCATTTGCCGCTGCCTCAACTTATCATCAATTTGCAATGTCGTCGGCATGTAATGTTTCCTTCCTCTTTGGTATTTTTTATTCTTGGGATTTGACTATCCTCGGTGACATCAATAGAATATTAAGCTAATGAAGCTATAAAAACGTACTTTTTTAGATTTATAAGGACATTGACATACTTTGAAGTCAGCTTTTTAATAGAAATGTAGATGAAGAAAAGGCACTCTAAATACTATGGTGTAAATTAATCATTACGGATACTATTTGCTATTTGAAAAAATTTAGACAAATTTCAGAAAAAAATAAATAATGTTTATAATAATAAATATATTATAATATTTTAAAGTTAGAAATAACATTTTTAATAAAACTCAGAGATCCAAGGTATTTGATAAAAGGTGCATCTATATATATATATAATTACACAGTATATAACCATAGATGAGTAATGCATGATTCATCTCCATTAAATTTAGTGAAGTTTGGAAAAATAACAAAAAATTGTTGATTAATTTGTGATGACTCCAAATCAGATGTACTTTTCCGAAAATAAATATTAACTTTTGTGCTATGACTAGAATGCAATGTCGCTTGCTTTTTTAAAATTTTCTTCTTTCGCAAGCTAGGGTGCATATTGTCTTCGTTTTGGCATCCTAGTCATAATTCCAAGCAATGGCCCGGTCTGACTAGTTGAAATCATGTGTGATTAAACTAATTCTTATAAGAGTACCTTTAAATTTATCCACCAAATCTTTGATTTCACTCACACTGAAGAACATTGATTATATTGGATCGGGTGATGGAGATTATTTATAATCCCAATCTTTCACACAACGGATCTTGAGAGCATGATTGTACTATCAGACGGTCGATTTTTTATTTCACGTTGCACACACCCAAAAAAATAACCTTAAAATTAACTTTGAACGTGCACATGATGTTAAGGTTATTTTTCTGAGATGTGTGGCACGAGAAATAAAGCACTAACCGTCTGATGGTAGACTTGTGATCTCAAGATCC
The DNA here is from genome assembly GCA_021018995.1 of Chloranthus sessilifolius. NCBI lineage: Eukaryota > Viridiplantae > Streptophyta > Magnoliopsida > Chloranthales > Chloranthaceae > Chloranthus > Chloranthus sessilifolius. Next base: position 114,569,584 of record CM037591.1, on the reverse strand, counting down.
ATCGTGTGAAAGATTGGAAGGATAAACGATCTCCATCATTTGATTCTACCAACTCAATGTGTTTCATCATGAGTGAACTCAAAGATTTAGTGGGTGGAATTAAAGGTACTCATCTTAAAACCCGTAGATATACTATCTTGACTTTCATGATTTTCACTTTCATAAATTCACATAAAAGTCTTACTAAAAAATAAAAAAATCACGTTACAGTGTTTTCCATTTGAAGGTTCCCTTGTACATAAGGATTCTATACCCGTTTAATATCATCTAAGGTTCAACTGATTTTGATCAGACCATCGCCCGTGCTGCCGTGCTTTATTGTTTTTTTTTGTTCTTTTTCCTTTTTATGTTTTCTTCTTGGCTTGAGAGACTCATTCTTGGATAAAAGTCATCCATGTCATTCATCAGTAATTATAGATGTGCCTTGCATCAAGTATTTTATAACTTATTTTGTGTATTAAAAATATTATTTTTTAGCTTCAAGTATATTATGCATTTTTGGGGTTTTTGGGTTTAGACTCATATGTTATTGCAAAATTACACTCTGCGCCCCTCGTGTTATATATATATGTATTTTCCGTCCCTTTCACTGACGTTTTCTATACATATGGCCCTTATTGTGACAGATCGTTAAATTTGCTTCCTGTTATTACACTTATTCATTTAAGTGTGGTTAAATGGTATGAAATACCATTTCTACCCTTCACTGTTGTCAGGTCACATCATCTTCAACCTCTTTGCTTATAGTCATAGTTACAATCACAATCACAACCGACTGACAAAGCTCCTGCATAATCCTCTCTAGCAAAGTCTTTGCCCACCAACAAAAAGCGGTAATACCAACTTCGGTCATTAACTTCCACGCCACCCTAGATCTTGTCCCAATCCTATCCGTTAGCGATTTCAGATCTATCACCGGCACCAATGCGCGGGTCCCAACTCCGAGTCACGTACCAGGGCATACCTAGTGCGTACAAAGAAGTCGCCGCTAGGAAAGCGTACCCAAACTCTGAGGTGATCCCATGTGAGCAATTCGAAGCCGCTTTCCAAGATCCACAAAAACCACTTCCTCTTCTTCATATACCCTTTCCATGGCTGAACCACGAAAACCTACTTCAAGGCACTCCATTGCTAATATTGAGCAATGAATTTTGTAGAATAAAATAGTTGCACCGTACCTTCGCACCAAACGACATAGTGCCTGTGAAGGATAGACATGGGTAAAAGACAACCTAGTTGGTTTTAAATTTTTTGTTTTGGGAAGAAGAGGAAGTGGAGCTGCGTTGGATTTTTGGGGGAGAAGATGAGGGCATTTATGGCTTCAAACTGTAATTTTCATTGAGTCATAAGGATAAAAATGTCCTTACACAATTCTATTAATTAACGTCCGTCTAACAATCAGTATCAATCAAAGCTGATCAGCTATCCGCAAGAGATTTTTTATACAATTGCTGCTTGTTAAAGGGGTGAAAAATAAATATGCATGGAGTATAATTTCGCTATAATATAAGGAGCTAAATGCATAAATGCATAAATCTCTAAATTTTTTATAATTTTTATGTTCTGAATTTTTTTTTATGTTTTATGATGTTTCTCATATTTCTCTGAATTTCATTGAATTGACCCTTTGCCAAGTTATTGATGTATCCCCACTTTGTAATTATAGTACTGCTTACTTATTTTGTTCGTGTTACTGCTTATCCTAACTTAGTGAGTTCAAGCGTCAGAACCTGACTGGAGAGCTGCCTGAAGAATTAGCTGATCTTCCTTTATTAGAATTTATGTAAGTGGCTCCCAAGCATAATTTAAAAAGTGAAAATTTTTAACTGCAACCCCAAAACCTGAATGGGCTGAATACAGGTAACTTGAAAAACTATCCAATTCACATTTTCTATGGCGGATGAGAAACGGTAGACCATTCAACAGACTGCTGATGTGACGCAAGCATAGTGGGGCCTAACAATATTGGTTGGGGCAGCCACATATATTGCGCCACGTAAACATTCAGTGAATTGCTTGTTATTTCCTGTATGTTCATTATAATTTTCCTTGGGAAGAACCATCTAATTAACGTTTTAGGGCTGGAACACAAATAAAGGATGACATGACATGTTTTAGCCTAACATTTAATTTCTAAAGGATAGTGTTAGATAGTGGACAATTTTTAATAAATAATTTTGCTGACAGTTTATATGGCGTGAACTTAAGTGGCTCCACACATAGTAGGGCTAAGAGCTGCCGCCACCAGTCACTTCGCTCCACATAACCTGTTTGCAAAATTTTCTATCAAAAATTGTCCACCTTTTATAATTTTCCATTTGCAAATGAAAGTTCTAAGCAAAAATCAAAATGTTGGTTTTATTTTCGGTTTCGGGATTGGCCAAAACCAAAATTTTGCAAGTTGGCCGAAATATCGCCCGAAAATTTACATTTTATACACTATAATCCCCAAAATTTTGCATTTCGTTATGGTTTTGATGCCAACCAAAACCTACACGATTCAACAAATTATCGGCCGAACTAAGTTTTGATTTGATTGTGAATTGACAACCATATAAAAGAAGGGCGAATTACCCAATAGTGTTTGAACCTTTTTACATTTTCCCGAGAGGGTTCGCACGTTTTGATATGTGCGGAATTAAATTCAAGTGAAAAAATAGTTAAGACGAAAATGCCCTTAGTTCTCATACGAGATCGATCAATCAGACTCATACAAGACCGATCAGTCCACTATAAGACAGATGAAGTCAATCCAATATGGGACCGATCGACCGATCGATTCCATATGAGATCATTTGGCCCCACATGAGAGTGACCAGTCCTATATGAGACCAACTAATCCATTATAAAACCGATTGGTCTCATATGAGAACGACCGTATCAGTCATATGGTGGATCAATCAGTCTCATATGAGTCCGATTGACTGATTGATCCTTCTGAATGACATTTTCGTCCAACTCATTTTTCACTTTTATTGAATTTTAGCATTCTAAAGTTGAAAAAAATAAAAAAAATTGAGGTCCAGCCACCTATCATGACTCATGAGGATCAGGTGCCACAATAACTTAGACAAGGTCCATCAAGTACACCCAAAAATTTTGGGCTTGGGTATATTCAAGTTGAAAATGTGGTCAAAGATGGCCAAATGATATGCACTAGGTTGGTTGAGCGTAAACTTATCGTTGATCCATCAAATTGAGGTAAAAAAAGTAAAAAATTATTATTATTATTATTTTTTAAATCATATGCCTTACGGATGGGGATTGCAAGTTTTGTGTACCAAACCAATACCGATTTGTTTCGTATTTGGTTTGGTACACACTAGATTGAAACTGAGCCGAAATGAAGCAGGTTCGGTTTTTTTTTTTTTGAAACCGAAACTGAAATATTTCAGTTTTTTCGGTTAGGTTTCGGTATTTTTACTTTTTTTTAAATTTTTGAATGTATTTTCTCGATTTCTTCAATAAAAAAATTCGGTTTTCTCGTCCTACCACTAGGTTTTTGGTTTTTGCCGCCCAAAACTGAAGCGAGTTGAACCGGAATCGATTGGGTTTTTTCGGTTCAAAGCTTCCATCAGACAGTCAGAGTTTGAGACTGATCACAACCCAAACGTGCGCTGTTTTATATTTAGCAAAAGGGAGGCTCAAGCGTCTTCCAAGTTCCAACATTTGGAAAACCGGCACCAAATTGATGAAATTTTAAGTGGAGGTGCAAGCGTAGTGTTTGAACTTTGAATTATAAATTAGCTGCTCCCGTAAACAGAAGCATAAGGGATGGGAATTCTTCATAGGCATAGCCAAATATTAATGGAAATAAATACTAATCCTTTTTGCTTCTCTTGCGTACGATTACCAGCGATCTCACTCGCAACTACATTAATGGATCCATCCCTCCCGTATGGGCCACCCTTCCTCTCGCCTTTATGTAAGTTCTTCCCGCTTCTTTTTTTTACCAACCAATTAATTAAGCCAGTGGCATAACTGAAAATTATTTCTACATCTCAGATCCATTCAGGCTAACCGCATTTCGGGTCCAATTCCAAGGGAACTCGGAAACATCACCACACTTGAGGAATTGTATGTTTACCTAAAACTTGTCATTCTTATTTAATTAATCTTTTATTAATGCAAATTGGCCATTTGCAGGATCTTGGAATCTAACCTTCTTAGTGGCCCTATTCCTCGGGAGCTTGGTAACTTGACTGGCTTACAGAGACTGTAAGTCTTTGTTTATTTATATACTAGAATTTCTCTTTTAGTACCTTTATATACACTCACTTAGTCTATTAGGATGCTGAAAACCCTTTGACTGCTTTGAATTATGCGATGGAGATCATTTTTCTGTCCCAATATTCCACACAATCGATCTTGATATCATGGGCAATCCATCAGACGATGAGTTTTTTATTTCAAGTGCACACATCCCAAAAAGTGACCAAGGTCACTGTTTTGGATGTGTGCCACTTGAAATAAAAAACTGACTGTATGGTGGTACACCCGTGATCTCAAGATCCATTGTGTGGAATATTGGGACAAAAAAATGATCTGGTTTTCAGCGTGGGCAACCTCAAAGATTTTGAGTAAAATTAAAGGTCCATTTGGCAACTTGAATGCAGAATACAAACATTCTGCTAAATTCTTGTATTTACTTGTGAAATAAAATCCTTTATCATACGCTTTAGGAGATTTTTGCAATGTCATTTGTTAAACTAGTATTTTAGAGCTATAAAGTGTATAATAAAAGAGTCATGGCAACAATCTTGTATTCCGGGTGAAATCGGTGATTTTCGTTGGTATTTTATAAAAGGTCATAATCCTGTATTCCTAAAAGTATTTATGGGCCCTCAACGTTACCAAACCGAGGATTCTAGCTACTTTACGTTAAAATCCCTTATAATCCCGTATTTAATTATGCAAAAAAATGGGGGAGCAAAAAACTTGAGCTATATAAACTCGAATAAAAATTAAAATACCCTCCTAAGTACACTAAACGACCATCTATTAAAAATGAATTAAAATAGAAAATGCCCATGGTAACAAGATAACCAAATGTTAATTTAGTTATGTATCCACCTTCTTCCCCTCCTTAGATAGTGAAATCATGTGGCATGAAAGTCAATGCATCTTACAATTGTTCAATGCATAGATGGAGGGGTTCCTTTCTCCATGGTCCTCATCTATACTTCCAATTGGCAAATGCACTGCACCTTGTTCCTAGATTTAAATGGGCTCCACATGCTCCATTCGTGTATCATTATTATTATTGTTTATTTTTATTTTTCTCATTAAAGAAAAATCATAGGAAGAAAATTTTAATGGCAAATATTCTTTTATCTATTTACAGAATCCAACGTCAATTGCCTTTCCTTCTCCTGCAGCCTTCTTTCAGGGAATAACTTCACTGGGGAGTTGCCCGTGACGCTAGGCAACTTGCAAAACTTGACAGATTTGTATGTTGATTCTACTTGAAACTTTCATTTATCTTGTTATTCTATCAAAAGATCACTGAATGCATAAGTTTTATTCCTAATTGCAGTAGGATAGATGGGAATGGTATATCTGGGAGAATTCCTGATTTCATTGGAAATTGGACGCAACTCACTAGATTGTAAGTACTACATATCTTTTAACGTCTATGCATTTGTTTTTTAGAACCAGTATACTATACAAAGGCAATTATATGAATTGTGGTTGAAATCCATTGCAGAGACGTGCAAGGCACACTTATGGAGGGGCCAATTCCATCTAACATCCGTTTATTGCAAAACTTAACTGAACTGTGAGCTATTTTCTACAATTCTAATTGTTTTCCTTGTAGTTTGTAAACTACGGGGAAGGAGAAAGATGCATAGTCTTAGTTACTACATCTGACTCTGGCATGTTGTGATTTCAGAAGGATATCCGACTTGAATGGACCGAGCATTGGTTTCCCTGATTTACAGAATTTGACAATAATTAGGAGATTGTGAGTTGAATGGATGTACTTCTAGATGTGTTATTTCAGCTGTTGGTTTCTTCTCTCAAAATTTCCATCGGTTGCCTTGTATGATGCAGGATACTCAGAAACTGCTCAATTTCAGGTGTTATCCCACCTTATCTTGGGAACATGGTAAACATAACAACCTTGTAAGTCACTCTAGATAAATGCTTCTCAAATTTCTGTAATATTCTTGTTGAGGAACACAACATTTTCTATGTTTTATTCTCTTAGTTTAGTATCTCAGTCATGATACTTGTGCATTTAGGAGCTCTAATATTTTGGAGCCCCCTTATGTTTCTAATGGTTAAACATTTTTCTTAAAAATGATTAAACTGCCGTCTTAGTTCCCTTAATACCTATTTCTCTTGTGTGGGCCCCACCTCACCAAATGCCCATCTAAACATTGAACTCTTGACTTTCCCCAATTTCCTAGCAGTTTCCTTTTAAAATCACATTTACATTAATATTATTTCACTTAACTTCTTTCGATTACACCTCCTTAATCTTAAGAAGCCTTAGGAACCCTAAACTTTAGAAATTACCTACCAACCTACTCTTACCTTTCTACTTATCCCATGCCCTTTCTAAAATAATTCTTGCATGAGTGACACTTGTCACAGCCAAAGGCTGCTCTAAGGGAGAAAGACCATTATCATTGGGCTACAAGATAAGCCAATGGGAACTTGACATTTGTTAAACATCCAATGACCCACCCATCTTGGTGCAATTTCTCAATAAATTGAGGCTCTTTCTCCATGTAAAAGGCTGAAATTTTGGAACCTAAGCGAACCTTGCACATTTTCACCCTCAGCTCCCTTGGAACAGTTAGAAAAATCCTAACCTCAGCCCTTCACCTAGAAAAGAACCTATATCCTCGGTCCTTCGTCCCTACCTTTAGAAAATCACTATTTAAAGCCTCTCTCATCAAGTCTCAAGCTCTCGTGAAGATCTTTTGAAGACAATATCTCCAATTCTAATCCATTTCTCTTTACTTTTATATTGCATTATTTTCTTTTTTATTTCTTCCCTTTTCCTCCCTATTGAGCCATTATTCCATTGAGTTTATCGCTGACGTAAAGTTTGGGAGTTGGAGATTTGCCTTTGGGGCAAGGGGAATTACTGCCCATTAAGGGTTTATTTTGCTTATATTTATTTCCTTTTACCTTTATTTTGGCCGTCACTCTGTCTGAATGGCAAGTCGGAGACCTTGATAGTGGTTAGATTACGATTCGGCAGGCTTACGTGAAAGAGTTTAGCTGTCTTCAGTTACTTGCTTTCCTAGATTAGGTTTCTTTGCATTATTATTATTTGCTATGTTTCTCTCCATGGTTCCGGGAGCTAAGTAGAGACTGCTGATCTCGCATGCGCGGTAGGTGTCTACGTACTTCCTACCACGTAACCAGAATCCATACCTGGTTCTTAAGGCATGGATCAGGGAGTGAATCTAATAAATTGTCTTTTCCTGATATTACCTTCGGGTGACAACTCTGTTGAGTATGCATTTGTGGCCATACGCATCTCAGTCACATGTCCTTCATCTTCTTAATTTTCCTTTAGTAGTTACCTAATTGCATGAGTCAACAGCTAAGAGTAGTATGATAACCCACTTGCAAACAGATTCTTCCTTTGATATAACCCACAAGATTGTGCATTTGAATAAAACTAATGATCGTCTTGCCAATAATGACCTACCTTAAAATATTCAGAAGTTGCATTGCTGAGTTAATGTTGGACCTCTTAGATTTCAGGTAGAGGAAGTTTATGCATTTGTTTATTTATTTATTTATGAATTCCTCATATCAAGAAGTTGGGTGGAAGAGTCATCAACTATTTAAAGCATAATGGCCTAGGCCCAATATATGTGTAAAACTGTAAATTATATAAATATTATTATTAAGTTTTCTTATAAGTCTTCAAAAAAAAATTCAGAATTTTCTGCAATTTTTGTGATTTTTTAAATTTTTTAAACTCTTTTTACCTTTTTTCCCTATACTGATGCAGCTGACTTAGCCAATAGGTATCGGGTTTGGCCAAACCAATACGCACACCAATTCCAAGTTTTAAAACCTTGACCTTGGTCTTTGGAATTCAGTTTTGCATTTTCAAAAATATTCACACCAAATTTCTTTTAGGATACTCTTGTCTTTGGTACTACTGCTATTTGAAGCTAGAGGAGGTTTCAATGACTGTTTCATCATCATCATCATCATAGCCTCTTCTCATTTATTTGGGATCGGCTATGCAAGTCCTATTTCTCTACTCCTTTCTGATCAGTCCTAAGCTCTCACTTCGCAATCTTATATTTCCCTTCTCATGGCTTCCCAGCAGGTCTTTATTGGTCTTACTTCCTTATGCTTGTAACGTCTCACTTTTCATACATGACCTATTTTTGATCTCTGATGAACATGTCCAAATCTCAAGAGACATTATGTAATTTTTTCCTACATTGGTGCCACTCAAAAAAAATTTCCCATGTTGAGATGGATGTCTTCGGAACGAGTACGTAAGAGTTCTAAGTGGTACTCTTTGGTTGCATAATAGTCCACTTGCATAAGAGTTCTAGGGGCAAAAAAATAAGTGCTCAATGCAGATCCTTGATGTAACCCAACTTTAACAGGGAACTCACTGGCCTCTCCACGTCGTTCCTACACTAATTACCGCTCTCTCACGCACCTTGGATAATCTCAATATATAAGTTTGGGATGCATTTCTTTCTCAACATCCACTAAATTATTTGTCTCGACACTCTATCATAAGCCCTCTCGAAATCCATAAAGACTATGTAAATTTTTCCTTCCATCTCTGAACTTCTCCATAAGTTGCTTCAATTGAAAAATAGCTTCCATTGTTTTCTTTTCGGCATAAATTGAAACTGGTTCTCTGATACATTTGATTCTTGCTCGAGTCGTTGTTCTACTATTCTCTCCCAAATTTTCATTGTCTAGCCACTAGTTAATTCTTCGGTAGTTGCATAGTTTTGGATGTCTCATTTGTTCTTATAAAAAAGTACTACAATGCACTTCCTCCATTCCTCGGGCATTTTCTTCATTTTTAGTACTTATTGAATGAAGTTGACCAATTCAGTCTATTCTCTCCCAACACAATTCAAACTTATATAAGTATTCCATTTGGTCCTAATGCTTTTCTTTTATTCATTTATGCTAAGGTTGCCTTTACTTCAGCTTCCCATATTTCATTGATCATCTCTTGATTTGACCCTTCTTCTTAATCCTTTTTTTTTTTCATATTCTGCATTTAATAGATCTTTAAAGTATTCTTGCCATCTATTTTTTATTTCATCATCTTTTACCAAGAGCCTTTGATCTTTGTCTCTAATGCACCTTATCTGGTCGACATCTCTATTTTTATTTTCTCTAATCTTGACAAGTTTATAGATTTCTTTTCCTCATTTTGTTCCCAATCTAGTGCGTAAATTGTCATATACTGCATACTTAACTTTACTCATAACTTTTTTAACTTATCTTTTATCGAGCTTATATTTTTCAAGATCATCTGTAGTTTTTGTGCTTTGTCATTCTTTAAAGCACTTCTTCTCAACAATTGACTTTTAAATGTCTGCATTCCACTATCATGTTTTTTCTATACACCTTTTCTTCATTTAGATTCCCTGAGCACTTCCTTAGCAACTCGATTAACGCAATGCGCCATTTGTTCCCACATCTCATTTAGATCCTCTTCCCACCATACTTCTTAGTAACCCATTTTCCCTTTCAAGGTTGTTATTTTGTTTCTTTTAATCCCACCATTTTATTTTAGGGGATCCTTTGTCATCTTTTTAGTCAGTTAGCTCTTGATCATAGCTTCCAAAATTATCAATCTGTGTTGCTTCGTTAGGCTCTCTCTTGAATTGACCTTGCAATCCTCCCAGCTCTCCCACTGAGTTAAAAAAAAAAATACTCATAGTACTTGTAATTGCAGAGTTATAAAAATATTTACACGCAATATTCATATATACTCTTCTTCCTTGCTATTGGTCTTACAATGTTTTTCCTTCTGCAGAGACCTAAGTTTTAACAATTTGATGGGGGAAATTCCAAGAAATCTGTCACGGCTGAATTATATGTAAGAAAATATGCGTTCAGAATATAATTACATTCGTACTGTTATTAAACACTTAAAAAGTGATAATTTTGCTTCAGATTGCATTCATATGATATTTTTCTTAGTTTTCGATCACACAGCGGTCATGACATTGTTTTTCTTCTGATGTAGGTATCTTACTAATAACAACCTCAGTGGAGAAATACCTAGTTGGATTACGAACACTGATGAACACTTGTATGTATTACATGAAAATCTTCTATTTATAATTCATTGGAAAGGGTCTGCTATGAAATGCATATAGATATAACTGAATCTAGCGGTTGATGGTTAGGTTGCCATCCTCATCTAACACCTCAAGTTGGCCATTTTTCTGACATCTCCCCTACGGGAGCCTAGGTCTCATATATGCCTAAAACATCAAGAGCCTTGAGCAATAGGGAAAAGCACCTATACCTAACAAGATTCAGTGAATATAGGAGATGCTAGATGCACTTACCGTTTTCTTTTATGTGTTTCATAGCCTCTTCAAAGCCTACTATTCAGTTATCCATGCGGTATTTTATTTTATGATATTAATGGGGAGTCACAGAAATCCATAAATTCAATTTAGTTTATGAAGGTCCTATTACCTCAACAATCCTGTCTAAAGCTGACTTCCACCGATGTTAGGGTCCCTAAAAATCTGTGAAAGTCATGCTATTGACAGGATTTTTGTGCAGCTACAAGGCTTTTCATTAGCTTGATAACCTGTTGAAGTTGGAGAGGAGAGTGGATCCCTACTTTATAATTTTTTTCATTGATTCTATTTACTGTTATACGTAAGTTCCCGGTTAAGGTTTATAGGGATGCTGCTGTAATCCCTGTAGCAGACAGCTTATTATCCCTTGAGGAATTCATCCCTTACTGTTTTGTTATTCTCCCTTGCAGTGATATATCTTACAACAACTTTACAGGAGATTCAAATCTAGATACTTGCGATGGGGAGAATCGGTAAGATTACTTGTTTTCCATGATGTGCTGCTTCTTTTAGGCCTCTCTAGCTTGTTTCTTTGTTTTTATTTTTCTGTTATCACTTGCAGGAATGTGGTTGCCAGTAGTTCAAATTCAGAAAGCAACAGGCAAGCTCCTTACATCCCTTCTGCTAATCTGCATGCTAAAGGTCTGAGACTTATTTTGAGCTACTGCAGGAAACTAAATGATCAAGTTACTTTAAAACGTCCTACTTTTTTTGTAGCATTAATTCATGCCTAAAGAGGAATAACCCTTGCTCTGAACCAAGATGTAAGTAGAGAATCTAGCTACTGTTGTTTCCCTCTCAGATTCATGCACCTATAATTTTAACTCAGGATCTGCCAAGTGGTCTTGAGGAAATTATACGTTAGTATAACTATATACGAGTAATGTATTATTTGCAGACACTTCATTATCCATAAACTGCGGAGGCCCTAGGTTTAATGACTATGAATCAGACGCAATAAGTGGCAGTGCATCGGCATTCCACTCTACCACTAGATGGGCTTATAGTAACACAGGGTACTTCACAGGCGACGACGACTTACCATACATAGCAAGAAACACTTCTATACTGAACATGAGCGATACAGATTTGTACATGACAGCTCGTATCTCTCCTCTTTCACTCAAATACTATGGACTGTGCTTAATTAATGGCAATTATACAGTGAGACTCCACTTTGCTGAGATAGTGTTTGTAGATGACCAAACATATTTCAGTGTGGGAAGGCGCATATTTGATGTATCTATCCAGGTAAGCGCATGATTGCATCATCAAGATCCTGCGCCTTTAGCTTTGAGCTAATTTTCTTTATATTGGAAACCTGCAACATGATTCATAATTCATCAAAACCATTGGAAAAGGCATGCTGCCGATATGAAATTTTTAATATCAGTTTCTTTGTAAATGTGTCCAATTACAAGCATCTCTTTCCTTTGCTTGTTTCTTTGTGAATGTAGTTCCTGCTTATGTGGCGGTTCTGAACTATCACAAAATTTTTCAAATTAATCAAACTTTTCACCAGTTATTCGGTTGATGGAGTGATTTGCAAATTTTTTTTGAATTGTTTCAAATTTTTATGATTATGGTACATGCTTTAATCATGCTTTGTATTACATTTTTATGCTTGTGAAATTGTGATGCATGTTATATATGAGATTATTTAAGAAACTTAGATTTTTGCAATGATTTTCTTGTTTTCATTAATGGAGAGAAGCATATTTAAATAGAGGTGAATACATGAGATCTCCAAAATTCAAAATATTTCCTAAAATATTTATGAGTCCCAATTAATATAATCATCCCTAAAACATAAGATATACATCAAAGATGTGTATCTTTCATTCAATCCTAAATATTCTCTATTACCCTCCTGCAATCACATGTTCCTTTGAAGAAGGAACATGTGATTGGTTACACAGAATCTTACCTCTCAATCTTATAACGTGACTTGCCGATGAATAGCCAATAGCGTTTGATCGTGCTTGCTAGTGTCACTGTTTGTCTGTGAAATCCATTACTGTTGCATCCCGTTTTTTTTGTAGTCTGTCGGACCCGTTGGCTCACTAGATCAGGTCCGTCATGATCTCTCTTAGAAGCTTACGACGTAGGATCGTGTGGCTTGAACAAAACTCTCATTGGAGAGGTCTTAGATAAAAAAGAAGAAGAGATCGTGAGGCATGAGTGTGTGGATCGAGGGAGCTTGTAGAGATAAAAGGAAGGAAGCAATGTTATTGAAAAAGAAAGAGAGAAAAAGAAAAAAAAAAACTCAAGCAAATTGATAACTGAGTAGGGGGAGCAGAACCCATGACCATGGCCTGCCTAATCGTGAGAGCGAAGCCGACCATGGCTCTAATACAATGAAATTATAGGACTACATTTTTGCAATGATTTTTCATTATAGAGAAGCCTCTAAATAGACGTGAATACAATGAATGAAGATCACAAGAGATCTATAATTACTTAAAATACTTCTAAAGTATTTTATAAATCCTAATCGATCCTAATTTTGCCGAAAATAGATGATACATTTATATGATGTGTATCTCTATTACCAATCTTCAATATTCTCTGTAGAGAAGGCTTCTCTCCTTAATGAAAATAAGAAACCATTGCAAAGGTGTAGAATTTTAAATTTCTTCATGTTATCAGAGCCATGGTCGGCTCCGATCTTGCGATCAGGTCGGCCATGGTCTTGCGGTCTACCTCTTAGAGCTCTATCTACTTTTTTTCCTCTGGTTTTCTCAAGTGTTTTTTTTTTTCAATAAAACTAATGCTTCCTTCATATCTTCTCTACAAACACCCTTAATCTACACACTCATGCCTCTTGATCTAATTCTTTTATTTTTGTTTAAGACCTCTCCGATGAAAGTTTTCTTTAAGTCACGCGATCTGACATTTGAAGCTTCTAGGATGAATCATGATGGACTTCATCTAGTGGGCCATCGGCTCCAACAATCTGAAAAAAAGAGCGGGATGCAACAATGATGGACTTCGCCGATAGGCAGTGACCACTAGCAAGCACGATATGGTGTTACGGGTTGACGACTCACTTCATGAGAGCGAGGGCTGATATTTAATGTAACAAATCACATGTTCTTTCTTCAAAGGAACATGCGATTGCGGAGAGTAATAGAGAATATTGAAGATTGGTAATAGAGAGATACATCATATGATATGTATCTTCTATTTTATGCATAATTAGGATTGATTAAGATTTATAAAATACTTTAGGAAGTATTTTAAATAATTACAGATTGCTTGTGATTGTATTCTTCTCTATTTAAAGAGACATCTCTATAATTTAAAATACAGGAAAAATCATTTCAAAAATATAGTCCTATAATTATTTGCAAAAACATATCTTGACCGATTAAAACATCATTTTTAACTTTTAATCGGTCAAGATATGCCTTTATATTTTGTAGTCCTCAAATTTTTTCTGAAATTTTCCCAAAATTTCCCTAATCTATCCACAAATTAAATCGAACTGAGCCCACCAAATTATTGCCGAATTCAAATTTAGCTACTATGCTTCCTGAAAGGCAGAAAATAATAACCCTTTGGAGAGTTTTGAGTATGTAGCAAACTAGCTTAAACTATAAATTGTTTCAAAATACTGTTTATTATTAGTAGTTCTATCTACATTACTTTATGCATAGGTCCTGCGCATGAGTATTGGTTTATATTGCAATAGAGAACCGTTTTAAAGACCTTCGTAGGACATCTATTTGAGCATGCATCTGGGTACATCAATGTTCATTACATATCTTTTACTTATTTTTATGTAGGTTCTGGATTGGTAATTTGATTTTTATACCATCATATTAATATATTTGCGGCATTTTTTATTTCATTCAGGGCCAAAAGGTTCTGAGGGATTTCAGTATTGTAGATGAGACCCATAGGGCCGGTCAGGAACGCGTTATGATTTATCCTGATGTACATGTGGATAATAACATTTTGGAGATCCATTTATACTGGGCTGGGAAAGGAACTGCTGCCGTCCCAGAGAGAGGCATATATGGACCTCTTATATCGGCCATTACAGTGACTCCAAGTAAGTTTGTCCAAATGGTTTTAACTTTCTTTGTTCTTATTGGATCCCTTTCATGATGACTGATCTGTTTTGTGGATGCAGACTTTGATACTGGTGAGCGATTTTCTGTTGGAGCCATTGTCGGGATAGTAGCTGGTTCCTGTGCATTTGTTATATTAGTTTTGATATTTCTTTGGATGAAAGGTTGCTTCGGAGGAAAAGATATTGAGGAGAAAGGTTGGTAACTAAAATGCTAGTGCTTATAGAAAACTATAAAGTTGGATTCTAAAAAATTGTGCTTCGAGCAGTTGATTCTTGTAAGGGCCTTAGTTTGGCGAAAGAACTGCTTATGAGTCTATTGAACTACTGCTGATTGGTCATCTTTCAGAAATCTAGCTCATTCTCTGTATTTCATTTTCTTCTCTCTCTCTCTCTCTCTCTCTCTCTCTCTCTCTCTCTCTCACACACACACACACACACACACATACATATCTATATATGAGAAAAAAAGAACTCCCGGACCTGAAAATAAGTTAAAAAGCCTTTACTAGTTTTTCTATTTGGGCAGAACTAAGAAGAGGACTGGAGTTACAAACAGGTTACTTCAGTTTGAAACAGATAAAAGCTGCCACCAAGAATTTTGATCCTGAAAACAAGATAGGTGAAGGCGGGTTTGGGCCAGTTTACAAGGTTATATCCATTTCAAATTACAATATTCCATGCTTTTCATGATGGCTTCTTTACCTCAAGTTATTTCATCTTAGATCTCCTTAAAGTTTCATTTTCTTTCTCCTCTATGACATTGACATCCCAAATTCTCCTTGTGTGATCATAGGGTACACTGTCGGATGAATCCGTAATCGCTGTCAAACAGCTCTCGTCTAAGTCTAAACAAGGAAATCGGGAATTTGTAAATGAGATAGGCATGATATCTGGTTTGCAGCATCCAAATCTTGTGAGGCTCTTTGGATGTTGTGTTGAAGGAAACCAATTACTTCTAATATATGAGTACATGGAAAACAATAGTCTCGCCCGTGCACTATTTGGTAATCTTTTTATGCCGTGTTTTGCACTTTATATTACATACACGTTCTGTAAATGGTCAAACTCTGTAATTGTCTCTGTAGTTTTTCATTTGTTATGGTGTATGATTTATAGCATAAAATATAATACAGTTCAAGTGTCATTTATAGGTCCTGACAAATACAGAATTAGTCTGGACTGGCCAACAAGGCATAAGATTTGTCTAGGGATAGCAAGGGGTTTGGTTTACCTTCATGAAGAATCGAGGCTGAAAATTGTTCACAGAGACATCAAGGCGACCAATGTACTACTCGACAAGGATCTCAATGCTAAGATATCTGACTTTGGTTTAGCTAAACTTGATGAAGAGGAGAACACCCACATCAGCACTCGAATAGCCGGAACTATGTGAGTCATTTCACTTTCTTTTTCTACTTGTTCACTTTGTTTATCTACTCGATGAAGAGGATCTCAAGTTCTGCCTGAAGTTCTTTCCTGGTTTTATTTTAATTTGAACGAATGCTAGATAATGGATTGGATTGCAATATAAAGTCTTTTGGTTATGATGATCCAAGAACTAGGTACAATGTTATAGAAATGCAATTTTTCAGAAGACATGTATACATTTCTTGATTAGATCAAAACACCTATACACCTTTGGAAAAGGAGCATCATGCAGACAGAAACATTACTTTCTTGTCTACTGTAATCTAGAACCTCCACTCTGAGAATCTCAACAACATACTTGTTCACATTTTTGGACAAGGGTAATATGATTGGTGAGACAAACGAACATTTAAAAAGATTAATCCCAATAAGTACGAGGTACTTTCGTAACAGTCAAAAGAATACAGGACGTTTAAACAATATGGCAATGTTTCCTTTCGACAATGCCAGTTTGTTGAGGAAACCCTGAGGCATGATATCATATGTATCATTCCTCACTGTTTCAAAAATTTTGCGACATGTCCTCTTAAGGATTTAATTTGGTTTTCAAATTGAGTAAATATCAACTCATACAAATTATGAAAATGTACCAACACATCTTGTTTATGCCTCAACAAATAAGCCCATGTGTAATGAGAGAACTCATGAATCAAACTAACATAGTACATGAAACCTGAATGAGAAAAAATGATTTGAAGGTTCCCCACACTTGAATGAATTACTTCAATGGAACTAGAAAATGATAGAGTTGATTGCTTTTTAACAAATAACCATGACAATTAGGAATTTTATTCATCAAATTAAAGTCAACATTCAAGTTTTATGTAAACTACGGATATACATTCCTGTCTTGTTTAAACTAAGGAGATTGTTCAAATGGGTATGTCATTATCTATATTGGCATTATAATTTCTTGGAGGAATCTAAACTACACACGAAAATGAAATTGGAGATGATTCCAGAACATATCCCTGTGGCATGATCCTATTTGAAACATGAAATTGGAAATATAAGAATGTTACAATTGTTATCGATTAAATCACTCATAAACATAAATTTATAGTAAAACTGGAACAGAGAAAACTTCAAATAAGTACATGTTGGAGCTAAACTGGATACCGATGTAATGTTTGACTCATATTAGCTTAGTAAATTTGCAGTTTGTACAACAAGGGGCTTGTTAAAAAAATAAAGAAATCTGTTCGTTTCCAGATCTTAATCTATAACCCGAATATGCCTTGGAAAATAGCGACGGCAAATCAGATATCTGGTCAAGTGAAGTTATGGATGTGTGAAACAAACCCCTGTAATTTCTAGATGAACCACAAAGGAAAGAGGGCAGAAATTGAAGCCCAAACAGTTCTGAAGTTGTTGATGCAAGACTAATCAAATGATGTAAAAAAATCCAGAAATATGTTTGTTATTGAAGTTATTAAGATGTGGAACAAAAGTTTCAGATTGTAACAAAAAATCCAGAAACTTTTGAGGCTATTTACAAAGTAAATACAACAACAATCGAGAAGCTTTTGATATTTGAAAAGCACCTGATATTGTGAAAATTTTGAAATGTCAGATTGAAAGATGGCTAGAATATCGATTGGAGTTATTAAGATGTAAAGCAAAAGTGTTGAGGTGTTCCGCAAATTAAAGATGGCAAAAATCAAGAAACTTTCAAAATGTGAAAAACACCTGACATTTTGAAAAACCTGAATTTTCAGATTGGCTAGAATAGGTGAAACAGATGTTCTGAATTCGTTTGTACTTGTTGTTAGGACAAACATCGATGGAGAGCACCTGTCTCATCTACAAAGTTCTTGTTACTTGTGATGCTGACTAGATTTCCTTAATCTTGCTTAAGAAATTTAAGTTAAATGAGGAATAATGCTGAAAAACCATATATTATTTGCTGCAGTTACCCCATCTACCAAGTTCCTATACTTGTGATATGACTAGCTATCTTAATTTTGCTAGAAAAATCAAGTGCTACACTGGTTTTGGTCACTACTTACTGTTCTGATTTTTTTTTTTTTTTACTGTACACCTTTTATGTAGAGGATATATGGCTCCCGAATATGCGATGAGGGGTTACTTGACAGACAAAGCAGATGTTTACAGTTTCGGAGTCGTTGCTTTGGAAATTGTCAGTGGAAGGAGTAATGCGAATTATCGGCCCAAAGAGGATTTTGTTTATCTTCTTGATTGGGTAAAGTACACTTTCTTGGCATTCAGATTATAAATTGCGAATCTTTTGACACTTGTTTTAGAAAACAAATTCTTTACTTTATCTTTTAAATGACAAAAGGAGACCTGATTATCCCTATCAGTATAGAAGGAACTACTCATGTTTCATCCATGTCTCTAAGAATTTGGTCATTGGCATCAGATCCTTCAAGTCAGAACTGCTCAGCTTACCTAGACTGAACTTGATTCTTCCATGCTCTAGCTGTTGGGGTTGCAATACATTCAAATTCAGTTAGTACATCAAAAACAGAGAAAATACCAAAGCCAAAATTTTGACTTGGCAAGTTACCGAAGTTATAACTCAACAGCTACCAAGGGACACTCATCTCGGGCACCTTGCGAGTGGTGCCCCATTTCCTACTCTTTCAAGTTCCAACTAGGCTTATATTTAGAATCACCAACACTCTAGTGAATAAGCTTCCTAATTAGGGACCTTGTGCACAATTATAGTATGGTGGAGACGCATTTTCAGCTGGTAAGCGGCATTGCATCCATTAAAGGACCACAATTTGGATGTTAAACCAATGGCAGTACAAAGGGTCACCATTAGAATAAAAATGCTAATGTGCAAAATCTTTTATTATATAAATACAATTTGCTTGCTGCATTGGTACAGTAATATTTGTAAGATTCATTTTTTTTTTTTGCAATGTTAAATTCCAGGCTTTTGTCCTACAAGAGCAGGGAAAACTCCTAGATCTCGTTGACCCAAACCTAGGGTCAGATTACTCGAAGAAAGAGGCATTGAGTATGTTAAACGTGGCTCTATTATGCACCAACATTTCTCCTACTCTAAGGCCTACAATGTCTGGTGTGATCAGCATGTTAGAAGGGAAAATTGAAGCCCGAGCACCACTCGTAAAGCACGGTTTGACAAGTGAAGAGTGGCAATTCAAGTCCTTTGAGAAGCTCTCTCATGACAGCCAATCACAGTTTGAGAAACTCTCCCTGAACAGCCAAACACATAGCATATCGATTGATGGGCCGTGGATTGATTCTTCTACGTCTTTCATGGGCAGTGAAGAGCCTAGTGTTTATTCCGCAGCGTCAAAACTTCTCCCTGATTCCGTTGAACTTGATGAGATGGGTAAAGGTCCTATGTGAGGTAAAGATGAAGATGATAGTCGACTCAAAATTGTTCGTATTTCTTTTCCCTCGCATAGGAATTTTTAAATATGAAGGCATATATTTGTACATGTATAGTGAAGGTAGTGTCCAAACAGTTGGACTACCTATTTTATTTAAAGTGAACCAAATCATAATTACGTTTGAGTTATTTGAAATAAAGAACAGTTATAGTATTACTTATGCTACGCTACATTTCCTATAACAAAGAAATTGTGAGTATTTATTCCCTCTTTGTTTTAGCATTCTTTTTTGTAATCTAATTTGCACTACATGTCCGAACACAGCCTAAGAGATGAATTCATATGCGTTGGCCAACACAGATTCTGAGGCATTAGTAACACTGATTTTTTGTGTCAGATCACCTCAATTCAGAAACCTCAGTACAAATCAAATGTATTGAGGTCAAGCTTCTTCTCAACTAGTGCTGACTAATTTATTCCTTTTAGCAGTGCAAATGGGTCGGGCCAGCCCAACCTGCCGTGGGTTGAATGTGGGTTCAGATTTTCCACCCATTGGGTCAGTTGGGTTCACAAATCCCCCACCTGTTTATTAAATAGGTTGAGTACAGGTTCTACTTTATCACCTGAACCCGACCTGACTGGACTCCCTTCCTTATGTTTTAACCAAAGTTGGTGTCATCCAGACCTGACCAGATTCGACTCAAGTTTTTTTTTCTAATTGGGTTAGGTCTAATTCAAGTCGAGGGTTTAAATGAATGGGTTGGGTCGGGTTTGGGTTAAGAATTTAAGTAATTAGGCTGACCCTGACCTGATGACCCAAATCCAACCAGACCCATCCCATTTGCAGTCCCAATTCCTTTCATGTAGAAATCGCTTTGGACAATTTCATATAAATTTGATATTGGTTTTTGTTGCTGAAGTTAACAATGGATTTACTCACTGGCTGGTTAGGCTACCTGGACTCAATGGGCCAGGGCAGTAAGCCCAATAACAGCCCGCTGATGTCGTTTCTTTAAAAGAGTTGGCAGGGTTGACCCGCCAACTCATTTCTTTAGAAGAGTTGGCAGTAAGCCCAATAACTCATTTCTGGCCTGGCTGAGGCCAGCCATTTGTTAATCGAGTCTACTTCATGGCAGGCTGGGTTGGCCCAACAATTTTTATAATTCAGATTGAGTTCAGGCTGAGCCTTAAATAGGTCAATTATAGTCGTACCCAATTTATGTCAGGCTAGATAGGGCCCAAACCCAACCCATTAAGAACCATACAAGCAGGTAGTGTGACTGCAATCAAGGTTGGTCAACTTTTCAATGCACCAAACACTTGGAACAATCACAGGCATTATAAGTAGACAACAAGAACAGTTGGGGAGCAAATCTCACTCACATTGAATGACACATACATGGATAAATCCAACACAGCAACGCTTACCTTATTAATATAAGGGAGGAAGCTAATGAAAAGTTTAGAACTCACAACCTCCAGCCCCAAAAGGAGGGAGAAAGCCCCAAAGTGGTTTTGTATAATCAAAAGATTATCAAGAATCTTTATCTTTAACAATAAGATAATCAAGCTAATGAATGGCATTTTAATCACCAAATTCTGTCAAAAGCTGACCATCAAGTATTTCATGGGCCCGGGATTGTAGAGGTTAATTTCTAAATGAATGTTTATAATCATTGATGATCGCCCCATTAATCCTTTGAATAAGTATATATATATATATATAAACATTCTAAGCAAAGCTAGCCGAAAAATGATGAGATTATATTACATTAATTGATTGGACCCATTATCAAAAAATTAAAATAAAAATCAATTGGACCCATTTCTCCTTAGGCTTTTCAAGAAGCAGCCACTCTCAAGGATCAAAATTTCGGGTTTCATTTCGGTTTCGGAGGGGACCGAAACCAAAATTTGGGACCGAAATTTCGGCCGATAATTTCATTTCCATACATTTGAATACTGAAATTTCGGTCCTAAATTATCATTTTGGTGGGGACCGAAACTTATAATTTTAACCGAAATTTTGATCATTTCTGCCAAAATTTTGATCCTTGGCCGCTCTTGGTAATCTCACGCAAGGGCTTGTTGCTAAAGCGGATTAGATTGTAGGCCCAGGCACCAGACACAGTTCCACATATGGGCCCCACAATATAAACCCATATGCTATCGTACCGGCTTGCGATGATTGCCGGCCCTAAACTCATCCATTGCCGGCCCTAAACTCATCCCTGGATTCATCGATGCACCCGATATCGGCCTGCCAATATATAATGCATCTAACTGATTAAAATAGGTAAAATTGACTTTAATCTCTGGTTTTGAAGTTAATTTGGGTTAATCCCCATTTTATTGCAATGGAACGAGATGGACTTGCTGCTTCACATCTAAAGGTAGGATATTGTTTAAACTGAACTCTAACTCAAATGTATGCCCATGAGTAAATTAATCCCGTCTATTCTAATTAGCATGGACCCTTTGATCGATAGAAACAACCATCCATTTTAATGGTGTCCAGATTGAATGGTTTGAATCCTCTAACAAGCATACTTTTTTATTTTTCACTTCAACAACTTGGATTGGTTAAAATTGTATGTCTAATAGATTACAAGGTGTATTAATAAAAGTTTTATTATCAAAGTTGGTGGTGCCCCATTGATCCTAAGACAACTGTCCGAATCATAGATCAAAATCTCGGTTTCAGTTCGGTTTCGTTCATGACCTGAATCGTAAATTGGTTAAAATTTTGATAAATTTCGATAAATTTTACATTTTTTAAAAAAATATGCTTCGAACTTTACCGAATTTTGCCGAACTTTATTTTATTGATTTTTTTTTTAACTCTTTAACTTTATTAGAACACATATTTATACTAGTGAGACAAATTTTCGTCATTTTATACCATTCTTTTCTACACTAGTGAGACCATTCTTTTCAAGTTTAATTCTTTTAGAAGGGTATCAGTATTTGCAACTGAATATTAAGGGAAACTTAAGATTTACACCCTAAGAGTTGTTGACTGGATTGAATCCAATGATGGAAATAATATTTTGTCTCAATCAATCACACAATGGATCTTGAGCTCATGTAAAACATATCAGACAGTCAGATTTTGATTCCACATTGAATAAATCTCAAAACTAACCCGAGAATTTTCATGATACACCCATGACCAGGGTCACTTTTGGGATGTATGCCACGTGGAATCAAAATCTAACCGTCTGCTAGTTGGGCTATGATCTCACGATCTATTGTATGAAATATTGAGTACCTCTATATATATGGGTACCTCAATTACTGCTCACGCAAACTCTGAAAGTGCCCATATGTGCAACCCATTATTGCTTCAGGACAGAGGATGGAGATCGTGTTTCACCCTGATCTTCTATACAATGGATCTTGAGATCATGTTGTACCTATCACGATCAATTTTTTATTTCACATGTCATAAATCTCTAAAAAATTTCCCTTGAATCTTATGGCACACATCACGCTCAAGCATGATTTTAGGGCCATTTTTGTGGGATATATGACATTTGAAATAAAAAGCTAACCACCTCGCATCTCAAGATCAATTGTGTGGAAGATTAGGGTGAAACAAGATCTCCATCATCTGATCTGACACAATCATACTGATAAATCACACTTTAATGGTGTAAAATAAAAGTGAATTTTTAATGGCATAAGATCATTTAAACACCATTTGACAAATCATAAGTGTGTGCCACATGACATAATGATAAATCACACTTTAATGGTGTGAAATAAAAAGTGATATTTTAATAGTGTGAGATCATTTAAATACTGTCTAATCGATTATAGATTGAAGGCTGGGCAGTGAACGTGAACCATCTGATTGAAGAACTTTAATATCAACCCTTCAAATAAAAACCAATGGCTGATATTATAGTCCATAGTTCAGATGGTCTAAATATTTCTAAAAAAAAATTTGACAGTTTAAATCACTTAAATCATAAACTCTTATGATCTAAGATCATTTAAACACAATTCTAGTGTGTATATGATTTGCAGGAACGTCAGTCCTATACTCCTTGCATATAAATGTTCGTATTACCTTAAAAAACTAAGAAGAAGCAAACGAAAAAATTAAAAGAATAACCGGAAGAAGAGGAAGAAAGAAAGGAGAATAGCATGTAAGTCTTCACTTCATCATCTTCTGCTTCTTTTCTCCATGTGTTTTAAAACCCCCAAAAAAATTTGGAAATCCGGCAAGATTCTAGCTTGTTTTTGGCAAGAAGAAAGGTGGTTTGCGGAAGAGGAAGAAGAGGAAGAAAAGAATCGAATTTTTTGAAAAAAAATGGGTTTTATATCCAATTTTTTTTTTTTTAAATGTAAAATAGGTCTAGGTCGATAATTTGAAATTATTGATCGATAATTTCAAATTTCAACTGATAATTTGATATTTTCGGAAGGGAGTAATATTTTACATATTCTCATCTCGGTTCACGCCCAAACAAAGATGACTTAGTCAAGATTTCAATCCATGGTCCAAATAAAGCTCATAACTTTACTTTTTGTGCTACTCCATGCAAAGGCCTTGGCCTGCACCATATTTATACTAGAATCTGACCGCAGTTGAAAAAGTAATCTCACAATTGCACAATTGACTGCTGTGAATGAGATGATGATGGAGGTCATTTTTCATCTAACCGATCTTAAAATCATAACCGTATCATCAGGCGGATAGTTTTTGGTTCCACGTGGCACACATCCAAAATTGACGGTCTGATGGTACACTCATTATCTCAAGATCCGTTGTGTAGAAGATTGAGATAAAAAACGATCTCCATAATCTGATTCAAAGCAGTCAATGGTGAGATTACCTTTTCAGCTAGAGATTATTACAACTTCAAAGGGTGCAAATAATGCTACCCTATTATTCCCTCTTCCAAATCATTTTCATTGATTCGAAGTAGTCAATGACTTTTGAAATCAATGACACTAAGACCTTGTTTGATAATATGGAAATGCAATTACATAGGTGGAAATAAAGTTTAGTTTTCAAATGTTGTTGTTTAATAGCTATGTAAAGAGATGAAAATAAAATTAAGTGGGCCCCGCTTGAAAATTAAATTTTCATACACCAAGTCATTTTAGAAGGAAACCATTTCAACCTTTTAAGTGGCTGAAATCGAGTTTTCCACTAACAAAACAATAATTTTTTATCATTTCAAATATAAAGTTGTAAAAAATTTAAAAGCAAAAAAATTATCTTTAGACTTTTAAAAAGTCACTTCAATTTCTATAACCTTCATATCAGAACGATCACTGTGACTACCACATTATTTACATCATACTCGTTTTAGCTAATATTTGACTTTGGTTAAAGTTTGAATTTTAATCAAACTTTAATAGGATTTATAAGCTATTTAAAGTTTTGACTTTTGATCAGATTTTGACTATTAAAACATGATAATAAATTGTAAGTTAATAATATATTATCAAATTTTTAGGGGTCAAAGGTTGGCTTTAAGGTTAAACTTTGACTTTTAATTAAAAATTTACTTGTTATTAAACTTTGACTCCTATAATTTGATGGCGACAAAAAGATACTGTCGTATTGATTTATAATGTAATATTAGATTCTCAATTTTATTAGTCAATAGTTTGACCTTTAGTCAAATATTGACTTTTGGTCAAAATTTGATTTTTATACAAAATTTATTTTTAGTCAAACTCAAACTTGCTTATAAATAGAGTCTATTACTACATAAATTTATACCGTATTAGTGTAATTTTTCTTTGGTCAAAATTTGACTTTTTTTTCAGTTCAATTTTCTATAAAAAGTTATAAATTTTAATTAGTGAAATGTAATAATTAAAAATATCTATCATTGTTTTAATTTGTAGCTTTAAAATATATTATCTCATTTTTATTAGTTAAAGTTTGACTTTTAGTTAAAGCTTGATTTTTATTCAAATTTTGATTTTAGTCAAAATTTGATAAGTGTATCTAGATAGTAAATAGTGATTATTACCGTGTTATTTGTATTTTGATAATGTAAATTTTTATCGATCAAAGTTTAATATTTGGTCAAATTTTAACTTTGTAACACAATTTAATTTTTTTGAACTTTTGTAGCCCTAATGAGATTATTATTTTGTTAATGTATTGTTTTGTAGTATATTATCAAATTTTATTTTACTTTTTTTGACATTTGGCCAATGTTTGACTTTTTAAAAAATTAATATTTAGTCAAATTTTGTACTAGTATAACTTAGCGGTGGATATGAATGTTGTTGTGTTAATTTATAGATTAGCGGTACATTACCGAATTTTCTATTGGTCAAAGTTAATTTTTTTTATCAAAATTTAACTTTTTTTAAAAAATTGAACTTTCTTTCAACATATAACCTTACAGTACATACTAGCATTTACTATGTAACTTTGTACTTTAGTCTTAAAATTTTTTATTGATCATAGTTTTATGTTTGATCAAAGTTTGACTTTTATTAAAAGTGAATATTTGATCAAATTTTGATTAGTGTAACCTAACAATGTATATAAATATTGTTATGTTAATTTGCAGTTGGACTTTTGTAACTTCATGTAACCTTAAAATAGATACTATAATTTATAACTTTATTATTTAGCTTTACACATTATCAAAATTTGAACCTTAATCAAAGTTTGACTTTTTATTTGAGTTTGACTTTTCAAATTACTTATGTAACTTGGTAATAAATAATAATTACTATGATATTAATTTGTAACGGAATAGAATATTATTAATAAAATTATTGGTTAATATTTGACTTTGGTAATAATTTTGATAAAAAAAAAAAAGTCAATGTGTAATACAAAGTAATATGTTAGGTATTTTTCTAAATAAAATTTTTTTTTTCTTTTTTTGCTAAGTATTTGATCAAACTAACACCTACTTTTATAAAAGTAGAAAATATATTATCCAAAATTAAAAACTCATTTTCAAATTCTTTTTCAAACATATTAATCAAAAAAGAGAAATCAATTTCCAATGAAAGTCATTTCTCAAACACACTAATCAAATTATGGAAAATCCATTTATAGAGAAAATTATTTCCCAAAAAATTAATTAGGAAATTGATTTCATTTCTTCTTTGGAGTTTCCTTGTTATCTGTTGGATTACACCAACTAGGATTGGAAGAAGATGACATTCTAAAGAGAAGAAAGTTGTTCTTTTGTGTAGAAAAATACTAAAAATGAAGACTAAAGTAATATACTACTTAGAACCTTTCAAATTTCATTCATATAACTTATAAAATGAAAATACATGAGTGATAAAAATAACTCAAAATACAAAATTGGGAATAAATAAACATACACTTCCAAAGCAACTACCTAGCCTAGAAAAAGATAGAAAATTACATTCTCAAAGTATATTCCATATTCTCAAGACCTCATATTAAATACACCAATTTTCTATGACAAAAAAAAAATAATTCCAAGATTGACCAATATAACTCTAAATGGGCCAATGACCCAAAAGACAAAATGGGTCAAATGGGCCGGTCTAGCTTATAATTCTAACAGCCCCCTTTGAGCTAGATCGATCGAACGCCAAACTTTTCTTTGATCTTGATAAACGTTTCTTTCTTCAATGTCTTTGTAAAAATATCCGTTATTTGATCTTGTGAATTGCAAGGTTTCACATCAATTTCACCATCATTGATCAAGTCACAGATGAAATAATTCTTAATTCGAATGTGCTTACTTTTGTAGTAAAAAATGGGATTCTTGATTAGTGCAATGGTTGAACGATTATCACAAAACAAAGTTATAGTTTCAATTGATGGATGTTTAAATTCTTCTAAAACTCATCTTAACCAAAGTGCTTGATAACCCGCCAATGCTAATGAAATGTACTCCGCTTCGGTTGTAGAGAGAGCAACAATTTGTTGTTTCTTTGAAGTCCATGAAATTGAATCCGAACCAATATTAAAATTGTAACCGGAAGTGCTTTTGCCATCATCTACACTTCCACCCCAATCACTGTCACAATATCCAACCAAACATGAATTTTGAACCATTTTGTAATATATACCATCATTAATGGTATCACATACATATCGCAAAATTCTCTTTCCGTCATTCTAATAACTTCTTCTAGGTGATTCCATAAAACGACTAATCATGCCAACCGCAAACATAATATCCGATCTTGTGGCGATCAAATACATGAGGTTACCAACAAGAGTCCAATAATGAGTTTCATTAACTCTTTTTTCATTATCATTTTTGCTAAGTTTCAAACCAACTTCCATTGGAGTGCAAATAGGATTTGCATTTTCTATTCTAAACTTTTTCAATAAATCTTTTGCATATTTATTTTGAGATATAAAAATCTCATCTTTATTTTGCTTCACTTCAATGCTAAGAAAGAAATGTAGGAGGCCCATATCGGTTATCTCAAATTCAAGCATCATGGATTTTTTTAATTCATCACATATGCTTGAACTATTGCCGGTAAAGATTAAATCATCAACATATAAATAAACAACTAAGAACTCACCGTGAGTGTTTTCTTTGATGTAGAGAGAGTGTTCAAAAGGACACATTTTGAAACCACTCTTCATGAAGTACCCATCAATACGGCTATACCATGCCTTTGGTGCTTGCTTTAAATCGTAAAGTGATTTTTTCAATCTATAAACTTTGTGCTCTTTACCCTTTTCCACATACCCGGGAAGTTAATCAACATAAACTTCTTCAAGAATGTCATTTAAGAATGTTGATTTGACATCCATTTGATAAACCTTCCAATTTCTTTGAGCCGCCAATGCTAAGACCAATCTAATAATCTCAAGCCGAACAACGGGAGCAAAAACTTTATTGAAGTCTATGCCATGTCTTTGCTTGTAGCCTTTCACCACTAACCGAGCTTTGTGCCTTTCGACTTCACCTTTTGCATTTAATTTAATTTTATATATCCATTTTACACCAATGGATTTGTGCTAATTTAGAAGTTTCGTTAACTCCCAAGTCTCATTTCTTTTGATGGAGTCAATTTCTTGATTCATTACATGTTTCCACTTTTCTTCTTGAGATACTTCTTCAAAAGAAATTGGATCGGCATCGGCATATAGTGCAAAGTTAATCTCATCTTTATCAAAAAATCTTCTTGATGCTTCATAAATTTCATTGATACTTTTAGTCTTCTTTGGAAGAAAATTAGAACTTGATGATGATGATGATGACGAAGATGGAGAGGGAGTTCTATCCTTTTCATGCTCACAATTTTGAGCATCTTTCAATTCTTCTTCGTTGACACAAATAGACTTTTGTGTCTTTTCTTGAAAATCTCAATCCCAAGCTTCTTCTTCATTAAATTTTACATCTCTACTTATGATAGTTTTCTTTATGATGGGATTAAATAATTTGTATGCTTTTGAAGTTTCACTATAACCAATAAGAATACATTTTTCAGATTTATCATCTAATTTTTTTCTTCTTTCATCCGACACATGTGAATATGCAATGCTACCAAATATCCTTAAATGTGCAACACATAGTTTGTGTCAATTCCATACTTCTTATAGTGTCATGCCTTCAACACTTTTGGATAAGGCACGATTTAAAAGATAGTTGACACATGAAATGGCTTCGGCCCAAAATATATTTGGCATCCCTTTGGCTTTTAACATACTTCTAGCCAATTCCATAAGTATTCTATTTTTTCTTTCAACAACACCATTTTGCTAAGGTGTGTACCGAGTGATTAATTGATGCTGAATGTCATTATCTTTTAAGAAATTCTCAAAATCATAAGAAACATATTCACAACCTTGATCGGTACGCAAAGTTTTTAACATAAAACCACTTTGCTTTTCAACCAAAGCCTTAAATGTTTTGAAGTGGCCAAATACCTCCGATTTTTTTTTGAGAAAATAAACTTAAGATTTACGACTATAATCGTCAATAAAAGTGAGGAAATAACGATTACCGCTAATAGAAGTAGTGTACATAGGCTCGCATAAGTCCGAATGAACAAGCTCAAGAGGATTTGATGCCCTCCAAGCTTTCCCAATCGGAAAAGAATTTCTTTGATACTTTCCGAGTGTGCATCCTTCACAAACTTCGTCTTTGCAATCAATATTTGTCATGCCTCTCACCATGTGATTTTTGCACATGAGAGTCAACAAGTTAAAGCTCAAGTGTCCATAGCCATGATTTGTCTTGGATGATGAAATTGAAGCAAGGAAGAATTTCATTTTGAAACTTAAGTGGAAACATCTTGTTTGGAGTCATCTTTACTTTGGCAATGAGAGCATTATTCATATCCTTAATTACACATGCATCTCCTTTGAAATAAACATTGTGTCCTTTCAAAAGGAGTTGTCCAACACTTAAAAGATTGTGCTTAGGGCCGGATACATAGAAAACATTCGAGATGCATTTGATACCTTTCTTTGATTAAACAAGAATATCACCAGTTCATTTTACGGAAAGTTGTTTATCATCGTCGGTCCTTATTTCACTTTGAATAGATGCATCCAAAATGACAAATACGCCTTTATTTTTCGTCATATGGTTACTACAACCACTATCAAGATACCAATCTTCATTGAATACAACTTCTTGAACATTGCAAGCAAGAAAGAGAGTGTCATCTTCCTTTGATTGTTCTTTTGAACAAAATTTGATTCCTTTTTTTCTTCTTTCACCAATCTTTTTCTACAAAATTTTATGGTGTGACTATATTTTTGACAATAATAGCATTGAACATTAGAAAGAGAAGATCGGCCTCTTCCTCTTCCTCTTCCTCTTGATGACGAAGATGACTCATCTTCATCGTTTGCTTTTGCTTGATATGTTCTTCCATTATGCCTTCCTCGTCCGCGATTAGAATGCCTTCCTCTTCCACCTCTAATACTTTCCTTAAAGAAAATTGAGGTTGTAACAAATTGAAAGCCATGAATCTCAAGCTCTGATACCACTTTGTTGGATTACACCAATTAGGATTGAAAGAAGATGACACTCTAAAAAGAAGAAAATTGTTCTTTCGTATAGAAAAATATAAAAAATGAAGACTAAAATGATATACTACTTAGAATCTTTCAAATTTTATTCATATGACTTGTAAAATGAAAATACATTAGTGATAAAAATAATCCAAAATACAAAATCAGGAATAAATAAACATACACTTCCAAAGCAACTACCTAGCCTAGAAAAAAATAGAAAATTACGTTCTCAAAGTATATTTCATATTCTCAAGACCTCACATTAAATACACAAATTTTATATGACAAAAAAAAAAATTCTATGATTGACTAATATAACTCCAAATGGGCCAATGACCCAAAAGACAAAATGGGCCGAATGGGTCGATCTAGCTTATAATTCTATCAAACAAGGCCTAAATCACATCCCAATCTTTGACACCGTGGATCTTTTAGATCTTGGACCTCAAAATTAAAATCACACAGCACCCGACATCTAAAAAGTGACCCATCAACCAAGTCACCAGGCGCTCAGGCGCTTAGATAATAGCAACTCTTAAAAATTTGGATTTGGGTATTTATAAGACTCTAAATGGGTGGGTTATGGGTGTGTTACCCTGCCGAAAGCAGGTTTAATAAGATGGTAGCCCCTACTGCAAGCCCTGCAAGCTCTCCAATCTGCAAATTGCCAAAAAGAAATGGTACACTTATAGCATTAGTTTTCATTCAATTCCCAAACAAATAATAGCATTTAGATATGAAGAGAGTCTATCTATTTATCTATCTATCTATCTGTGTGTGACATGTCTTAGTTCACTAAACACCGTCTAATATCGTCTTACTGCTCTGTTATCGGTGGCAACGCCTAAGATGACAAACATCAAATAGAATGAAATGATGAATTCAAGCACTAGAGACTGCAAGTCTGATCCGACAGGAACTGTTCCCGGAAAATGCTCGTGTTTCCGGCCAAGCAATAAGTGTAGCGTTCCGCTTGCAAGGGTCGAGCCCACCACCTGAGCTGAAATATAAACTGGAACCTTTAGAAATATTGCCAAATTAAAAGCAAGGTTCCGCTTGCAAGGTGAACTTTTTTCACCTTCGCTTATAAATAAGGTAAATTTACTTCGAGAAGGACTTCAAATATGCCAAATCTAAGTTTGACCGTCCTTTTTTTTATTGTTTGATAAGTAAGCATGAAATTTAAACCCCCTAACCTCAACGCTATGCGCTTGAAGGCGTCACTAATGACATTAATGGCAGTAGGCTTACAACAATGAACAGTCATTTTTATTTTGTTCAGAGATTGTAAAGCCCTTAGGAGATTGCCTGTGGCGGAGCCAAGATTTTCCTGATGAGGGATCCCTAATAGTCGTAAGATAGTAATAATTTTGTCACACTCACTTTTATCAAACCACAATCACAAAATAGAAAATAATAGTAATAGTTAAATAACTCTAAAAAAGAAGCAATTCTCACTAAAAAAATAATAAATTAGGGCTTTTATTTTTTATTAAAAAATAATAATTATAGCATACCTTTGACTTCAACGAAAAATCGACGACAATAAGAGATCTTAACGTTGGCGATCGAAGAGTGAATGAGATGTCATAGAAAGAGATGGGTGGCTAAGATTTGAGAGACAGAGAGAGAGAGAGAGAACTGAGAAGACAGAGACGTTGAGACTTGGGAGAGAGACTCTTGAGAGAGAGAGAGAGAATTTTAGGAGTCTATTTCTAGTTTAAAAATTTGTAAATAAAAATGTAAGTTTTTAAAATATCTTAAGAAGTTTTAGGATTTGGGGGATCCTTATTAAAAGATTTGCCCCTAAAAAGATGAAACTTAAAAGGCTTTAAAGAAAAAAAACTTGCGATGGAGGATCCCGGGATCCCCCCATTAAACAACGTGGCTCCGCCACTGGGGATTGCCCCTCCTTACTTTGCAGCGGAAGGAACTTAGTGGATCATCCATGTCCCTGTTTTCTTGAGGTTGGTTGTCGAAGATTGGTGTTCTATGGAGTCTTCATCCGCTAATCCTCCGGTTAGCGGAAAAGGGAAGTGGGCTTCCCTCTTTATGACTGATGGCCCTTATCGTTTGTTGCAGTTTGGCAGATTGCACCAAGTTTTAGAGTGCAGAGGCAAAGATATGGTTGTTTGCCCCTCAGAAGAGATTGATCTAGAGATTCGAAGATGGAGAAACACGCTGGTTGGATACCTACTTGGTAGAAGACCCTACTATCAAGGTGTAAAGGCTGCCATCCAACGAATGTGGAATCTAAAAGGGTAGGTTGATTTGATCTCGTTGGAAGATAGTTTTTTCTTCTTTAAGTTCACCTTGGAGGAAGATATGTTAATGGTTTTGAATTCTGGGGTATGGACCACTGGGGGGAGACCTTTGATCCTCCATAAATGGACCTCAAATATTAAACTTGAAAGACAATTGTTGAACACCATTCCCATTTGATTCGTCTTCCCAAGCTGCCATTATGTTTCCGATCACAGAACACCTTAAGCAGAATTGGGTGTAGTCTCGGAATTCCTATTTATGCTGATGGCCTCACTACTGAGAGAACAAAACTAGCATATGCAAGAATTTGCATTGAAATTGATGCATGCCTTCTTTACATTCTCAGATTCTATCAATGTTCAATCTGAAGGAGGGGAAGTATATAATCAGAAAATATCTTATGATTGGAAGCCTAAGGTGTGTTCTATATGTTGAGTCTTTGAACATGATAGTAAATCATGTCCTATCAAAGTCCTTGAAAAACCTAAGAAGACAGCAACTAGGTGGACTCCGATGAAGAAAAACAAAAATGGGGAAGATGGAGATGAGGTACTCGTTATTCATTATAAAGCAAGAAGAACAGCAACCCTCTAGTCAACAATTGGGGGGGGAGGGGGGAGGGGGGAGGGGGATAGTGGATCAAAGGCCAAGAACATCATTGAGGAAGATGATGAATCCAATAACGCTGGTTTTGGAGAAGAATTTGATCACATGGATTTCAATGTTGATGAGATCCCAGATACTTCGGATGGGAGCAAAAGTCAAATAGACGATGGGGTGAAAACGTATGAAACTGTGATAGAAACTCAAGATTCTGCGCCACCTTTTCGGCATCCAAATCAGCAGATTGAGGTTGTTTCATACAAAGAAGGGGGAGGTAGTGGAGTAAACTTGGAAATTAATATACCGGTGGAGAATCCAGAAAATCAAGGAGTGCAAGCCTTCGAATACCATTGCCAAGATTCAAGGGACTTCTAAGGAGAGAAAAAAGAAGAAAGGAAGGGTCGGGAGCCACCCCCGCCCCAAACACCTATAAAATTCCAAATCAATGATCCTTAGCTGGAATGTAAGGGGAGCAAACCATATCTCAAAGAAAAGGGAAATTAGAAACTTAATCTGGTCGAAGAAGGTGGATATTGCGTGTATTATTGAAACCAGAGTTAACGAGAGAAGGGTTGATAAGATCATTAGAGCAATTAACAGGGGCTGGCATAAGGTATATAATCATAGTCATAGTAGGGTCGGCAGAATTTGGATTCTCTGGAATCCCGACAACTATATCATAACTGAAGTTGGGTGTACTGATCAGTACATTCACTGCAAGGTTTTGAGGAAAAAAGATCACATTAAATTCAATCTGACTGTAATATATGGATCAAATTTAAATGTGGACAGGAAGAAGCTTTGGGGTGACAGTTAGATTGGCTGCAACTGTGGATGATCCTTGGATTCTTTGTGGAGATTATAATACTATCAGATTCAGGCATGAAATAATTGGAGGTAAACAGGTCCCACTTAGAATTCTCAATGAATTCAATACTTGCATTGAAGACGTGAATTTGATGGACCTTTGTAGTGCGGGTCATGAATGGTCGTGGAGTAATAAATCCTCTGGTCCTAGAGGGATTTGGTGTAAGCTTGATAGAGTTTTGGTAAATTCTTTATGGAATAATTGTTTTCCAAATGGTATGGTCGAATATCTACCAGTCGAAGCCTCTGATCACACTCCTCCGTTGATCTAATTAGAACCCAAGCATCCTACGGGTCCTAAGCCTTTTAAATACTTCAGAGTATGGAATAACCAACCAGATTTTAAAAATGTTATTAAGGGTATGCGGAATAGTAACTGCGAAGGAAACCCGATGTACTAGCTTCAGCAGAAATTGAAGAAGACTAAAGAAGCTATTAGGGCATGGAATAAAAATAAATTTGAGGAAATTGAAAATAGAAGGGAGGCTGAATAGACTACATGTTATTCAGAAGAAGATTCAAATTGCTCTTCTACATGATCATCTTGCTAAAGAAGAGGTTAAAGTTACCAAAGAGTAATAGAATGAACACAAATGAAGAAAATTTTGTGAGACAAAAAGCTAAAGCCCATTGGTTCACCAACGGTAATAGGAATACCAAATTTTTTTACGCTGTCATTGCGGCTAGGAGGTCGAACAATACTATCCACGAAGTTATTAATGGGAATGGTGACAAAATCGTGAATCCTGAAGACATTGGTAGAGAGGTTTGTCACTATTTCTATAATGTCTTTACCCCATCCTCCGTTGCACCAACCCCAGCAATCCACTTCAAAAGGAAGCTCTTTGAAGAGCACGCTGAGTGCGTTACTAGAGATGCTGCAGTCGAAGAAATTATGGATGTAATTGCTAACTTGCCGAACAATAAAGCTCCTGGGCCTGATGGGTTCCCTATAGACTTTTATAAAGATCATTGGGAGATCATGGGCAGTGACGTCATTATTGCGGTACGTAACTATTTCGTTCTAAGAAATTGTTGAAATCTATGAACTCCACGCTTATCACCTTGATTCCTAAAACTGATAATGCAAATTCTATGGACAAGTTCAGGCCTATTGCTTTGTGTAACTTTATATACAGAGTAATAACTAAATTTTGTCTAATAGATTGGCGCAACTTCTCTCGGACCTTATTAGCTCTAACTAATCTGCCTTTATTAAAGGGAGAATGATTAATGAGAACATCTTACTAGCTCATGAATTGGTTTGCAAGCTCCATTTGTCAAAGGGGCTTAAAGCTTTTTGTGCAAAAATTGACATTCAAAAAGCTTACGATAAAGTCAGATGGGATTTTATTTTGAATATCCTGGCTCAATTGGGGTTTAATGATAGTTGGTGTAGATGGATAGAAAAATGCAACTCTTCCCCAAAATTCTTGGCGAATATAAATGGAAACCTTGAAGGGTTTTTTTTCCAATAGATGTGGGCTGAGGCAAGGTGACCCAATCTTGCCATTATTTTTTACATTAGTAATGGAAGTCCTTGTATCCCTAGATGAGAAAGTGTGCCAAGGAACCATCAAAATCCCAAATATAGATAATGACCCATTGGTCTCACACCTTATGTTTGTTGATGACTTACTAATCTTCTCCAATGATGATGAATGCTCGGTCAGAGAAATTAAAAATGTTCTTGATGAGTTCTTTGCTTCGGGTCTCAAAATTAATCCTATGAAAGGCTCAATCATCTTCAGTGAAGCATGCATTAATAAAGACAACATCTGTAACGAATTGCAATTTTTGGAGGGTCATCTGCCAATGAGATATATTGGTGTACCTATGTTTTCCTGTCGAATGACATTCTCACTGTGTGGAGCACTATTAGACAAGATCAGAACCTGTATTGGCACCTGGGAAAGTCTTTTTTTATCCTTTGCTAGGCGTTTGAAATTAATTCAATCAACACTCAATAGTTTCCAGATCTTTTGGTCTAGTTGTTTTCTACTTCTGAGAAGAGTTTTAGATGAAATTGAAAGCGCGTTCTCTAAATTCTTATGAAATGGTCCTAATGATTCAAACTGTATCCGCATGGTTAACTAGGACCAAGTTTGCAAACCAAAAACAGAGGCAGGGCTTGGCATTCGCAGACTACTTGCTTGGAATGATGTTGGTATGGTGAAGATTTTCTGGAATCTGATCCATAATATGAATACATTATGGGCTAGATGGATGTTCACTAGATACATTGGGCAGCGAGATTGTTGGTCCTGCAACCTTAGCAACGATGACTCTTAGTCTTGGAGAGGCATTATGCAAATCTGAGATACGATCATGGAGAACACTCAGTATGTACTTGGAGATGGCTTAGAAGTTAACTTTTGGAAAGACCCATGGATTGGAAACTACACTCCAGTTCGAAAATATGGACGGAGGATGATCATACAATTTGGTATTCATGAAGATGCCAAGGTAAATGAGTTTTTTATGGATGGTGATTGGAACTTACCCAGCCCAACTAGTCACAGAATGCATAATGCTTGGGAAGAACTCAAAGGCCATTATGCGCCCCTTTTGGATACCCTAGATCGATTGGTTTGGATAGAAGCAGCTGATGGTGAGCTCACCCTTAAATATGTCTGGAATGCGATTAGAGAGGCTGCACCACACACTATCTGGTGTAAATTTATTTGGCACCAGAACTTTATCCCCAAGCATAATTTTTGTGCATGACAATGCATCAATAAGAGATTAACCACTCTAGAGAACTTGTGTAAAAGGGGCCTCATCTTCATCTCGACATGTGTTCTCTGCTGGAATTCCTGTGAAAATAATGACCACACTTTTTTTATTGTGACTACTCAAAGTGGATCTGGATATCACTTCTTTCTAGGCTGCAGATTGGAAAATGTGTTGCTGGCAAGATTGAAGAAAAATTAGAGTATTGCATAGAGAAAGCTAAAGGGGAGAGTAAAAAATTATGGATGATCCGTATTGCTTTCTCGGCTTTCATCTAGAATTTATGGAGTGAGCGTAACAAAAGAATCTTCGATAATACTCAAACCCACAAAAAACTCTCCTTAATAGTATCGCTGAGGAGATAGTCATCAAAATTGAAGGGGAAAACTCTGTCAATTGTTCAGTACTGGATGGTAATTTGCATTCATTATGGAATATTCACTTCTTAGTCAATGAAACATATGACCAGGTTCAATGGTCCAAGCCTCCCTTGGGAGTAACCAAATTAAATACTGATGGATTGTTCGCAGAGGATAAAGCTGGTATTGGAGGAATTTTCCTAAACCATGAGGGTAAGCTGATGGCACGATTTCCAGGTCCGATCTATAGTAAGGAAATTCTTGAGATAGAACTACTAGCAATCAAGTACGGTATTCTAATGACGCGAAATATGAAAGTTACACAATTACTTTTGAATCTGATAATCTGGTGGCTATCCAATGTCTCCAAGACAAATACAAAAAATCGTGGCATCTTGTTCATCTCATCGACGACAATAAGAAGACGATTAATGAGTTTGAATCATGTCGAATCTCTCATACGTGTAGAGAAACTAACAGGTATGTTAACCTACTGGCAAATTCGGGAAGAAATCTCAATGACACTATTCAATGGCTCTCGGATGAAGAATGTCCTTTTATTCTTCACTCTCTCATTAGAGATGCTTTATTTTTATCTTACACTCGTATGTAAGATAAAAATAAGAAAGGGTGTGGACCCTATAACCTCGAGTTGAACTACCAAAAAAAAAAAGAAATTTATATATGCGTACACATTTTTCACTATTATAATGAGAGAAGATGTGATATCCTAATTAGTTAAACTTTTAATAATAACTAAAGGCTAAAGGTAGCCTGGTACCATGGACTAGGAAACTTACCTGGTTCCACACTAATTTGCAGCCATGTGGCACCAATCACCTTATTAGATGCCAGCTGGATAGAAGCGATTTGATGATCACAATTATCACTACCAAAAATAAGACAATTAACGGCAGCCAAAAACTGCCGCTATTAACAAAAAACTGCGGCTAATACTCTTGCCGCTAATAGTCTTTAATAGTTTTTTATTAATAGTGGCAATTTTTTGCTCCAAAAAACTGCCGCTAATAATCTATTTTTTTTTAGTGTATTTTGTGAAAAGAAATTAAAATAAAAAATGTTACAGTCAAGAGAGTCAATTGCACGTAAAAATGAATGGTAAAATCATATTTGATGTTACTGTTCATTTCTCACCAAGATTGATGCCAATGACTATATATATATATATATATATATATATATATATATATATATATATATATATACTAGTAAAAAGCACGTGCGTTGCACATAATTTAATGTGTCGTATGTAAGATAACTTGCAAATGGAGGCCTAAAAAGCTCAACCATCAATTAAGAATGAAACCTGTTTAGAATACCTTTATTGTGAAGGGTGACATTTCAAACTTAGATGTTTAAAAATAGCAATCAACGACAGATGAATATTGTATGAGGTATTTTGAAAACTTTGAATAACACGCATTCCAAAGTTTGAAATGGTCTTTTTCTAAGAATGGAAGAAACTGTAGGTTTTCATCTAAGTAAAAAGGAAAATATTAATATTATACATAGTGCATGGTGTTTGATTCACGAGTCCTACTAAAGATTCGGGCACCTTCATCATTTTTGAATTCCTGAGTTAATGAAGAACAATATACTTATTTGTTTTTGTGCACAAATACTTCAAAATGCGTAATTGAAACCATCATTTTTGGTGAATGAAGAAGCTTGACCTAGAAGCACGAAGCAAATAAATTTAAGACGCTCATATTTGAAAGTTTTAATCTACTTTATAAGTTATTAATTATTTAGATAGATTCCCTAGTTGCCTCATCAGCCAATCTACAAGCTATGTCTATCTTCCCATCAACGAGCTTGAGCTCATAAAAACTCAGCAATTTTAGGTTTAGTTGCACAGAATGAGAGTTTTCATAGTTAGAAGGAGAATTATAAACGAATGGAGACCTAAAGCCCCACTATGCATATAGTTGGCTACATGCATAGTGGGGCTCAATTAATATAGGTTGGTGCAGCCAGTCATATTGCGTCACGTCAGCCACCTACAATTTATCTGCATAAAATATGTCCTCTCTTTAATACTATCCTAGTTAAAATAATAAAAAAAACAACTTGCATATCGGGATGAGAACAAAATAAATGTTTGTTACGGAAATTGGAGCTTCTAAAACCAATTATATATTAATACAAATGAAATATAATGTAAAGCTTAAAAAGTAAAAACTAACGTACGAAATTAATGTTCAATTATTAGAGGAGTAAGTTATTAGAACTTGCCTAATTAAAAATACTACTAAATCAGGCAATAATGTA
The DNA here is from genome assembly GCA_021018995.1 of Chloranthus sessilifolius. Taxonomy (NCBI): domain Eukaryota; kingdom Viridiplantae; phylum Streptophyta; class Magnoliopsida; order Chloranthales; family Chloranthaceae; genus Chloranthus; species Chloranthus sessilifolius. The sequence goes on along the minus strand of CM037591.1, from coordinate 114,530,102 downwards.
GTCTTTCTATTACAGGGCTGTCTTTTTTTTATATATATAATTAAAACTGAGGGATAAGGTGCCTCACCCTACCTTTAAAGAATAAAGCAAAACACATATACCAGTAAGGAAAACTACCCAACTTCTAAGAGAGCTCTTGTAAAGACTTGAGTAAATTAAAGACTTTTTACTAGAAAGATGAAAACCAATAAGGATTACTAGCACGCACTCACAAGGCACGAGTTGAATCGAGGGGTTTTGGACGAAGTGATATGTGAAGAAAAAGGGAGGAGATGAAATTCAGATTACACAGAAAAATAATGCTAAACCACTTGATAATGGCAAAACAAAAATAAAAGAATACTTACTAACTAAATAAAGCAGATCAAAAAGAAAAATATATAATGATGACGATGATGGTAATAGGCCACCAAACATATCATTGGACAATATATATATATATATATATAATGCATGTCTTGGTAAAAATCTTATAAAAATAAAATATACATTCTACATGGGACTTAGAATTGATAAATTGCCACCGCCATCCTTGTCAAATGAGCGATTGCAGAGATTTTAAAGTCCTAAATTTGTCTCGCCCAAGAATTGACTAGTTTGTAGCATAATTGGCCACTTGCATGCCCACGAAGATACATAGCCATGTACCGTATATTACCTCAATAAAACAAAATATGTATTTATCATCAAAGCGTCTAGTGCCTAGATTTTAATCACCAAAATAACAATTGGTACAAAAAACTAATTTTAAATCGCATTTGACTCTTTCTGATAAGATGATGAAAATCTTTCTTCATCCCAAGCTTTTGCACCCAAGATTTTATATCATGGCGCACCACCTATAAGATGACACACATGATTCACGTGGTACAATCCCGAAAAGTGAGCTAAGAACAAAATTACCTAGCATTGGCTAGCTTGTACCTAATATTAACGCATTTCATTCTCAAGCAGGTGAAACACACATGTAAGATTTCTATAATTAAGAATTTAGTTGCCAAAACATTAGGGTGAATTTAAGAAAAGACTAATCTAAGATTACATTACCATGGAAACGATTTATCTATTTCAATTTTGGTTTAACTAATTCAGATTACCGAACAATGAGTATGATGAGAGGAATACAAAAGCAATCATCATGGCTTCGACAACAAAATCAAACTTTCTAGTTGATAAAAAAGCAAAAAATTTCCTGTCTATGAGATAAATGATAAATAAAGGGAGCATTGGACAACTTGAGATAATTGAGCTTTGTTAATCTCCAAGAAACTTCTTTTTCTTGGTAGTGTTCATGTATGGTCTGATGACCCACTCTTTCTGGGCTTTGCTCTGATCCACGGTCCCTTATTTGATCTAGAAATGAACATAAAGGAAAATCAAAAGTTCTGCAAGAAAACATACAAATCCACTCTAAATTTATACTTTGTTATGAGAAAAGGGCAAAGAATGATGCGTCAAAACTCAAGAGTATGAAGATTTGCAGTCAATTTCTAAGCAACCAAGTTGCTCAATGGACTTTTAAGGACAATAACTACATCATCCAGACAGTAAATCATCTGAGTCAACAAAATCCATAAAAACTAGATGAGAGGATTTTGAGGCACTGATTGTCTACAGTTGACTTCTCACAGAAATTGGTGGCTCGGAGCCTCGGATGCCCCACCGTTGGACGATGCAATCGATGGCCCATTGCTGATTGGAATATAATTGTTTTATTTATATACAAATAACCTTGTGTTTCAGGCTTTCAACATATCAAAATGTAAATATGTTCTGACATCCATATGGGTTTATAGCCACAATACCAATCCCAGACCTATATTTACCACTCATTTCATCTTGTAGATATAACTATTCTGCCATAGTGATCTAATGAGGTAAAAAGGATCTATAAACCTAACAGTGATTGCATATAAACCTCTTCAAAATAAAGAGAGACAAAAATTAAAGGAGGAAACATACAAAGGCCTACCAGGAAGCTAGCCACATAAATCAGCAGTAAGGGATGAAACAGTTAAGGTAACAATTATTATATGAGCATTGGATACAACCTCTTTAGCCAGACGGTCCAGTAAAGAGTTTGCTCTCTCAGCATGTGACAAACAAATGGAATAGTAACTAAGATCGCATGTTTCTTATAAGCACCCAATAGTGACTAAAATCCCACCATGAAGATATAGCTGTCTTTTATAAGCACCCAACAATGAAAGAAGAATAACCCTCAATGATAACCAGATTTGACCCTCATCTGCAAAGAGCATGAACCCCCTGAATTGCAACCATTAGCTTTCTATCAAGTTAGGCTAGCATAGGCATACAGAGCCCCCACCCAACAGACCAAGTTGTCCAAACTGCCAATGTTCAACTTCATTGCATTGAAAGACAAGATCAGTCCAATTAACAATTGGCTTCTTGATGACTCAATCTGGACGGTGTGCAATCGTCATCCAACATCATTTAATGTTGGCAGCCCTACATCACAGTGTTTTGGAAGCGACTACCCAAGAGACCATTCGACCCTTAAAGTAAGTACTCACTACGGTGTTAGGTTTCTAGCGAACACACCTTTTGACACAACAGGCCCATAAACTATCCACCAAGAAGCTCTCCAATCATCCTAGGTGCATATTATTCCTACCAAATCAGCTTAGGAATTTATTGAAAACCCTCGCAGAAATATGATGATGGATTATGAGATGATCAAACAATTTGAATTTTTATTACCATAATAATGCCCAAAAACTCTTCAAAGCTACCGAAATACTTTGAAAAATTGTATAGCTTTTTATCAAGTAGCTACTTAATTAACTCTCGATCCTAAACAAAACACAACTACTGAAATTTATTTCAACCCAAGGCAATGGCACAAACTCAATTCAAATGCACTTCTCGTGAAGGAAAAAAACTACATTAAATTCGAACACATAAAAAATAATCTATCTAAATGTTCCCCACTAAACCCCCCAATGATTAAGTAAAAAATGCTTCTGTCCTTGTCGTCACAGCTGTTTTTGTCTTGGCAATACAAGAGCTAGGCGAGCGAGAAATTCCCTATTGCAAGAAGGATGCCTCATGAGCCGGGCTTTTAGAGATGAGGACTTCTAGCAAAGCCAAGTGAATTTTAGGCCACAACACTGGGTTAACCCATAGCAATCCAACATCATCTGCATCTAGAGCAGAAGTTCCTCAATCTTTACTAAATGCCTATCAAGTGCCTGATAGTCCAAGAAACTCAGAGATAGAGATTCTCAAACTAAGAGTTAGAATAAGAAGTATTTGAGGTTGGTATGAACTTGTTATAATAGATCGCTCCCATACAATGACCACATGAACTTGTAAAACAACGATAAAAAACTTGAGATAAATGCATAACCAAGGCTGCACATCACTATTGAAAGTCTAAATGGTGGTAAGGAGACTCAAAGAAGGAGTTCCCAATCTCAACTTTGCCACCTAAGAAAGCAATGAAACTAAAGGCTGAGAAGGATGAATAAGACCATAAACCCAGAGGAGTAATATCTCAAGAAGAAACCAACATCCTCGAACATGTTTACTTGCTCATGAATGATCCCTCTCCATGATAACTCTAAGACACCAAATGCTTATTTTTTTAAGTTCCACAGAAATCTTCTCTTTCTATGTTCTCAACAAATAATGAGGTTATAGAAATTACTATATACATCAACAGTTTATATACAACAACGGAGTAGTGTCACATTCGATGAGTGCATGAACTCATATGTGCATTGTTTCACAGTTGACTGCATAATCTTATTTTCTTGTGAATGTATAGACTGTCGACATAAAAGAAATTTCAGAAAGGAAGATTCCATTGGTCGTTTCACAATAGAAATGAACTATGGCAGCTCTGCCAAAAACACACTTTCTCATGAACAAAGCTATTGATTGTTTGATCAGTTTCCTACTAATCTAAACAATTAAAACACTAAATTAGAATGATAAACTTTGACAAATCAACCAGACATCAACGGAAATTAATTCATAGTTTGAACCATATTTAGAAGCATTGAGATTTACCAGAACCTATAGGTATCAAACTTGATTAAGGAGTAGAGCAACAAAGTGCTCCACAAGGCATAAATATCAAATTTCAATGTAATTTAATTTGGTAGGATCAGTTATACACCTGATAAAGCCGCAGCTCAAATCAAGGGCCAACCTCCTTCAACTCAATTGATTTAGGATGTTGCTCATAGACATGATTCCTGTAAGTTTAAGAACTTGTAGAAGTGACACAACTACATTTTAAATACCTAAAGAAGATCTTTCATAATGTGTCAGTAGCACTCGCCGTCCATCAATCTGGCAATGCTACTGCAACCTATTACCCGCGGCAAGGGGAGTCACCACCCATAACATAGAAATCATATTTTTGGAAGCATGTAAAATTTTCTATAGTATGGAGGTAATATATATATTGATTAATATCTACAACAAGCTGAGATCAAAACCTGCTTAGAATGGTTGAGCAGCTCGTTCAAGACAAATTCGAAAGCAGAAAAATGAAAGATGTTTCTGCTATTACAACAATAGTTTCTCTAGCGAGGTTAGACTCAGGATTGTTCGCACTCAATGGGTAAGCTTGGCGGCCCATTGTCATATTTCTGGCCTTTGGCAGGAGTTATGATAAATATTTCCTGCACCAACCTAGTAACAAAAAAAAAATTCAGGGAATTGAGAAAAATACTCCCAAAATTAATATGTATCCTAAATGTCCTGAGTAAAAAGAGAGTTGCTATTGCCACACACCAAATGTTGCTATTTTTTTCACGCTAAACTCAAAGAAAGCCTTCACCAACTTACAAACTTAAAACGTAGTAAAATTTGTCATGACAATAGCAAACTTAAAAATTAGAAGGGACACGGTTCTGTGATCACTAATTTTTTTATTTTGGTCTTCAAACTGTTAAAGTAAAAAATATAGTGAAAAGAATAAAATAAACATCCCTAGTTCCCTATGTGAGAGTTTCATAAATGACTTGATACACCAATCTAATAATTTTTTAGATACCAATTATAGCTAGAAACCATTGGGAAAGAAAACCCACCCAAAAACTAAAGCAAGTCCTTCACAGAAAAGAACCTCTCTGCATCAAGTATAATAGAAGAGATCTCTTCTATTTAATCCATTCAAATTGAGTTCCACTTAGAAAAACAGCACCCACCAGAGAACCAAAAACAAGAAACTTACAAGTCAAATGAAGCACATTGAAACAGAGCCATTGGATCTTCTATCAACGAAGTATAAGGAAATGACAAATAAAACACACCTCTCTAAACAAGATATTTTGTTGTGGTTAGTTTTGATGAGATAATTAGTGTCCCATTTGATAGCATCCATGGCATGGGCTATCTCGTGACTTTTACCCATCTTTTTCACTTTCTCCACTATGGTCCATGACATCATTGTGATAGTGAATGTGCGAGGGAGTCCAAATTTCACATTGCCCTTTGCATCATTGTACTCTTCCCATCATAATCCAAATTTCAGTTTTAGTAGTAGGATTCTAAATATAACCTTAATGTAGGGGTAACTTCTGTCTATTAGATTTGTTAGCCTGTATTAGGACCTCAAAACCAGCAAAAGCAAAATTGCACCTCCACTGTTGGAAAGAAATTTATCATTTTAAAATCTTTGTACATCAGTAATTAATATTTCATATGTCATGATTTTAATAAATGAGGCGCAATATACGTGCGTGATTTATTTTTGCCAACTATGCTTTCTACTAATTACAAATTATCTAAAATAATGTTTAACTATAGGCGAATACAATCAATTTGTCTTCAATACTTGATATCCCATAAACTTTTTTATAATTTATAGGTCATCGTCATCGTCATCATCATAACCATATCCCATCCATTTAAAGTCGGCTATGAGGGTCTGCTTTCTCCACTTGTTTATAATTTGCACTAAGTTCTAAGCAACTTCGTCTATGCACTAAAGAACTTTTTTATTTTTATTTCTATTTTATGACAAGCTCTATCCTAAGGAACTCATGGGTGTAGAAGCCAATTAAGGCTTGTTATGATGAAGAATAACATGTCAACTTTATATCTTTACATCAGTATTGAACTATAGCCCCTTAATCTCAAGGTCTGCTGGGGGAATAACTCCAAACCAAATGGTTGTGAGTTACATATACACAGGAATTTATGTACCCCGAAAAAATCTCCATTGGTACTACCAATTATGCAATAATTTAAAACATATTATCAACTTGCGGAAACAATTAGACCAAATACTACATAGAAGAAAGCTTTTCACACTCCCTTCAAGCAATTCATTTCTAAGTTAATATTAGATACCCGACCTGAGCAATGATTTTAGAAGGATAAACACAACAGATGCCATAACTATAATGCATATATCATTCAGACCATTGGAAAAATAAAATTAGCAACTAAATTCATAGCAGGAATTTCACCAATTAACACCAACACCATCAAAATCATACAAAAATTGAAATAATGAAGGAAAAATTGGTAGTATATTTCATTGAAAATCACAAAAAATGGATCGGTACGTTGTAATTGTTGTTCAATTCTGCACCAAATCAGTTACACATGTTTAAGACTAACATCTAGAGGAACCAATAAGTGTTTGGTAGCATCACGAAGATGCTGCCTGGCTTCTCCCAATATCTACTTCTACTCTCCTTTCAAAGCTGCAAATGCCAACCATGAGAAAGATTGAAGATCCCCCAAAAGGAAAAAAATAATTAATTAAAATACACATCAAATTTTCAAATGTTTAAAGCCCCAAATATATATAATAACAGTAACAATGATAAAGCTTAGCAAATAATAATAAAAAAAAAAATCTCATAGGGGCAACTACCGGGAGTTACATGCTGAATGTTCAACAAATGACCTTAGATTTTCTTTTTAGTTCCAATAATCAGATTCTTCAACCTAACATACATATGAGTAAATAGTAGGGATCTTTTTGTCACGGAGTAGTGGATTTTATAACTTGCCTAATACACATTACCAAAAATGAAAAGGTAGAAACCAGTTAAAAACACATTACTTATACAATACTACTCAGTCGACTGCACAACATAAAGCAGCGATAACAGAAGCTAAATATGTATAAAAACATAATTTCACATGCAATTGAGAAGGGAAAAAAACCATCCAATCGGCAACCACCGAAATGAATTAGAAAGATAATAGGAACTACAAAACAGCAAACACCCCACATACCATGAGCAAAAAAGGAAAATAATAACAACAGATCAGATATATTAGAAAAAGTGGATAAATTCATAAAAGATCTCTACAAACGACTCACAATTTTTAACATCTAATTCCTACCTAGAACGACAAAAAAATGAAATCAAAACATTGGAACAAATTAGATTTAGAATCAGATCTTACTCTCACAAAATCAATAAAGCAAGGTAAATTGCATGGTGGCATATAAAAGGTCAATAAGATAGCAAATGTAATCGCAACCCACATATCAGTAAACAATTGAACTGCAGAAGGTTGAGAGTAACAAGTTGCAGACCTGTTGGGAAGGCTGGATCCTGCAGAGTCGCGGAGCAGTGTACAAGGTCTCAAATTGGCGCCTCTACTGTAACCACCGCTGCCACCTGCAGGAGCAGAGCAAGGTGGTGGCATCGTGACCGTCTGGTTAGTTGCCTGCCCCGACACAACCGCCACTCTCCGGTGAATCTTGATCATTTGCCTCTAAACCAAAGACTCATCGGATGCAAACCGATAATCAGCCCGTGACCCACGAGACCTCTTGTTATGCCCCCATTGTAAAAGAACATCTCCTCCTCCCGAGATGCCTTGCAAACAAGAGGTCTGATTATCGGTATCTGTGAAACAGAAAAGGCAACCATGGTTAGATGATTAGCAGACCAATTGATGGCATAAATAAAAATATATACACAAATCTAAGTAATTCTGCGGTATATTAAGGTGGATTACAAACTTTTAGAAAATTTCAAAACACTAAATCAGAGTCCTATTGCTAGAAATTAAACCATATATCCTCCCCGTCAGAGAGAAATTTAATTAAAAATATATAAATAAGAAAAAAACCTAACTAAACCGGACTCCCATTGCTATAAATCAAAGCATAAATCCTCTCCAGTAGAGAGAAATATAATTAAAATTATACAATTAAGGGAGGAATAAAAAGAAAAAAATCTAACTTCTGTAATCGATCTACTAATTTCTGTTGAAGATTAGATCTGAAATGGAGATTGAATCGTCTCTACCGAAAAGCAACCTTGCAACTGCAAGATTAGAACAGACAATCCCTAGTTTTTCACTTTTCCCCCTTTTGCAGATAAAACCCAATAAGTCAGCCTCGGTTTCTTCCTCCACTCAAAAGACCAATTCTTTGGTAAATAGCTGAACACTGTGTATGATCTAAAAATGAAGGAAAATTACAAAGCAATCTCACATTCTCAATTAGCTTCTCTTCCTTCATCATCCCATAAAATTATTAAAAAAATAATAATAATAAATAAAACAAAACGAAAACATAAAAATCTCAACCACAAGAACTGGTTGTCTTTCACCATTAGAAGATTCAGATCCATAACCATACCTTTGCTTTGTGCAGAAGAGGGGCTGAAATTGGAGTCGGTGGAGAAGAGAAGAGGGGCTGGAGATTGGAGCCAGTGGAGAAGCACTGTAGAATGAAACCCCCTGATGGTTAAGATGCATTCACCCAAAAATACCCTCTATCGTAAATCCTTCCCAACGCAAATAGAAACTATTCTTACTGGGATAATAATAGGAAACCTAGAAACCTAGGAATGGTTTCCGGTTTACTTTACATAGGTTCCTTTCCCTCCACTTTTTATAATCACCAAACAATAAAACTATTGAAAGCAAAAGACAAAAGCTACTAAATGTTTTTTTTTGTTCTTTTTAACAAAAAAAAAAATGACGAACCAAACTCTTGAAATCAATTTACTTATAGAAGTAAATAAATATAAAAAATTATAAAATAACAAAGATTTTAATCCCAAATAAAAATAAAAAGAGAAATAAGACTCATAAAGTAAACTTCAAATAAATGAAGATGATAAGGGTCATGTGTGTGTGAGAGTAAGTCTTTAGGTAAATACTCATGTGTGTGTGAGAGTAAGTCTTTAGGTAAATACTTGTAATGACCATAAATTTCTGAAGCTTCTGACTGTTTTGGTATGCGAGCCTGGCATGAAAATTGAGGCAAATTTATTTTTTGAATAATGTGATTATTAATATAAAGATTAATAATCCATGAGCGTGTGAAGTGAGATGTCACTTGCGACGTAGGTCCGTGATGCGATTAGATCAACTTGTAAAATACAATACGTGTGAGTGTTGTGTGGGTGCTCAACACCAGATCAATGTATTTGAAATGAAAATATCTAAGATATTTCCATTGATAGCTTATAAGATAAGCAAGGTTAGGAAAACCTGATGCTTCTTCTCTTTGCTTTGAACCCTTGCCTGCAAAGCTATAGCTAGAGAACTCCTTTTGCTGAGCCAAGACTCGAGAACCCTAGATTTCGGACCCTCTGATTTAATGCGTAAAGGAATCAATGTGTGGACGTCGAATCCATTTGAGAGTGCAATACACATCTGTGTATAGGCATGGAGTTGTACCTCTGGTTCTACGGAGAGCTCAAAGCGGCAAACTCTTAAGTCTCGAATCCGAAACCCACCTCGAGCCGGAAGCTCTGTGAACCAAGGAAACAGTCATAAAAAAGAGGTGAGTTATTATGGGTTTTATGTGTGTTTAATGAGGGCTTGAGTGATTCATGAAGAATCATTATGAGTTAGGGTTGAAATGGGGTTAAAATCAACGAACTGTATTAATGGCATTTAATGTCATTTTTTATCGTTCAAATTGGATATTTGATCGATCAAATTATAATCCGATCGATCAAAATTAAGATTTGATTGATCGAATTGTATATACCTCCTAGAGAACAGGAGGGTGTGTTTTGAAGAAGTTAAAGCTCGATAAATTCGATCGATCAAATCTGGGATTTGATCGATCAACTTTGGAACTGATCGATCAAATTTAGAAGTGATCGATCAAGTATAAACTGATCAATCAATTGAGTATTGATCGATCGAACTTTGAGATTGATCGATCAAATAGGAGATTTGATAGTTTGAATTGTATAATTTAAGTATACAATAGGAGGTATGTTTTGTGAAAATTTTGAACTTGAAAATCCGATCGATCAAAGATGAGGATTGATCGATCAAATTTAGGATATGATCGATCAAATAGGGAATTGATCGATCAAATTGCCTCTATTCTGTAAGTGTAAATTTATGATTTTTGATCGATCAAACATGGGAATTGATCGATAAGACTATGAATCTGATCGATCAAACAAGGAGTTGATCGATCAGATTTCCTCTGTTTTGTCTGTATGGATGTAAGACATCCGATCGATCAAGCAATGAGTTGATCGATCAGATGTGAATCCGATCAATCAAACATGGAGATTGATCGATCGAATCTCCTGTTTTGCCTATTTTGGTTTTCTGGGGAAATTGAGGCTGGACTCTGAACCAGTTACTATTTTGACACTTCTAACACTTAGTACACTATACGTATGGTCTAGGTCAAGATCAGGGTACTTTAAAATCTTTAAATTTGCTTAGAAAGACCTGATCTGAGGTAGGGGAAATTCAACTTAACTTGTGTCTGATTTTGACTGCATGGTTTTTAAGCATCTGTATCTGTTTTCATTTGTTTTAAAAGCATGCCTTGCATATGATAAAAGCTTTGTTATCTGATTCTGCTGTATGATTATGAGGTCTCTATGTGTATTGATTTAAAGTTCATGTGACGAATCTCCCTGATGTGGTAGGATACCCACGACCGGCATGACAGGATATCCGTGTATCTGATTTGTAAACCCCTTAGCACAAGTTGCTCTCCTTTGAAGAGGCTTGATACAATAATCTGTAATTGTTCATTGAACGATAATGGTCGGGGTTACCCATCGGCATACATCTGGCTACCACGTGCTATATTCACAGGAGTTATTTAGGTATAAAATTTAAGTCATTAAATACTGTATGCATGCATCTGAAAAATTTGAGAATCTGTCTATTTCTAATAATTCTACATATGTTATCTGATTCATCTGTTTGTATCTATTTAGCTCTGTCTGCATTATCTAATTTAATCATCTATTTTGAGTTATGTTCTGCAAATCATGTTTTACATTTTAGATGCAAATTACTTAAGTTTCTTCTATTGAGCTTAGATGGATAGCTCACCCTGTTTCTATATAATAGGTTCTGAGGCTAGGGCTCCCGGCACTGAGAGTGATCCTGACTATCAGCCAGAGGCTAAGGCCGAGGAGGAGGACACTGATACCCCTGCTGACGAGTTCTATCAGTAGCTAGAGTATTAGTTTTGTATTTTGGGTTCTGTATCTGTATTTTGGATTATCTGTGTGCCTAGTGGTCACCTTTCTGTATTATTTATTAGAGATGTTACTTATAGCTCTATACATTCTGTAGGAACCATTATTGGGAACTATTGTTTTAAGTGATGGATGTCTATCAGTAGTGGCTCTTCTTGATTCTTTTTTAAGGATATATTTCTTTTGATTTATATATACTATTTTTGTTTCCTTCTTTCTTTTTAGAGCCTTATATGATGACTCGATCTGTCATATCGGATAGTGTCTGCTCTGATTTTTGCTAGACTAGTAGACACTCTTTGTTTTGTTCCGAGGATTATCCAAAGTTATGATCCCGATGGCACGGGTTTTCGGGTGCAGAAATTCGGGCTGTCATAGTTGGTATCAGATCCTAGGCTTTAGGTTGAACCATGAGCTTAGGTTTGATTGTTTTTACAATCTATGTACTGATCAATATTATTGTTTTCACAATGATAGACCAGTATTATGAGTCTAAGGTTCAGAGGCGGATGCGATAGAGGAAGAGATGGTCCGAGATTGGTTATGATGTGAGAGATCCCTGAGATTCCTGGTACATCCCGGGGATTGGGGTTCTTATCGGGTGAAAATGCGGTTCCGGTAGGACCGAGAGGAGGAAGAGGAGGTGGTGATAGTAGAATGGAGCAAGTGTTGGAAGCTTTGGCTGCCAACGTAACTCAACAGACGGCTGCGATGAATCAACAAGCAGCTAGATCACCTCACCAACTCGACGACTTTGCTGAGTTTAGGAGAATGAGACCTCCTAATTTCTCAGGTCAGATAGATCCTATCGAGGCCGAGGGATGGATAGAGGAAATAGAGAAGGTATTTGAGGTGCTTCAATGCACTGACGTCGAGAAGGTGCGTTGGACAACCTTCAAACTTGACGGGGAAGCGGGGCCTTGGTGGAAATCAGTATCAAGACACTGAGAGCAAGAACTTTCTAATACCCCTTGGACGTGGGCTGAATTCGTTGAAACTTTCAACAAGTACTTTCCCAGGATAGTGAGGCATCAGTGGGAAGTGAAGTTTATCAGGTTTGAACAAGGTGTTATGATAGTGCGCGAGTATAGCGGAGTTTGATAGATTATCGAGGTTTCCTCCGCAGCACGTAGCCACCAAGTCGATGCGAGCTTGGAAGTTTCAGCTTGGGTTGAGGCCCAACCTACAAAAAGAAGTGGCCTTATGGGAGTTAAAGGCGTATGCAGCAGTTATGTCTAAAGCTCTCATTTCTGAAGAGGAGAATCAGAAACAGTTTGTGTGGAGGGATGGGCAAAACAAAGAGAGGCCGTTTTAGGGACAATCTCAGGACCCTGAATAGAACAAGAGGGCTAGGTTCTCCAGACCTCCTAGCTACCCTACGCACTCTAGTCCATCTATATCTTCAGGACCGAGTTCTTATCAAAGACCGGCAGTACCTGCATCATTCAGACCATTTAGATCGTCTGGTTCTTTTGTTAGTGGAGCTTCTATCGTACAGGGATCTTCATGGGTCTCTTCATTCACTTTGGCTCCAGTATGTGCAAAGTGTGGGAAACCACACAAGATAGAGGATTGCAAGAGAGATACAGGAGCTTACTTCAGGTGTGGTAAGATGGTCCACATGATTAGGAATTGCCCTGAGGAGAGCAAGGAAAGCAAGGAGCGGGCTGGATCGGTATCTACTCAGAGATCTTCACGACCTATTGTTTAAGGTCGAGCATATGCGGTCACAGCAACTGATGCCTTGACATCAAATGACGTCATCCAAGGTATCTTTATGCTTTGAGAGTTAAATTAATTAGTTGATATTTATATTCTATAGTGTGTTTTGACAATTTTATGCATATGGACATTCAAAATTGTTGTACACTTAACTCTATATGTTTAATATATCAATAAAAAGGTACCCTTATTATGCGTCGTAAAGGCGACGAGAGTCAAGTGAATGCTCAAGTATTGATAGACCCTGGGTCTAGTCATTCGTTTATCACTCTGTCGTTCTCTAAGAAGTTAAGCATCATGCCTAAGACCATTGATTTCATCTTAGCCGTATCCGTACCCACAGGAAGCTCAGTCAACATGGATACAGTATGTCAATCAGTTATCGTGATGATTGAGGATCATGAGATGATGACGGATATGATCACATTGGATATGGAAAGATTTGACGTGAATCTCGGAATGGATTGGCTATCAGCATACCATGCGAGTGTGGATTGGCTTTGGAAGATTGTTACCTTTCGACCCCCAAAGATAAAGTTCTTTCGCTTCTGTGGAATCAAATCCAAGGTCACACCGTTCATTTCAACTATTTGAGCAGAGCGCATGATAAAGAATGGATGTTGTGGATATCTTACTTACAAGATCATCAGGAGAAGAAGAGGGATATCGCTCTTATCACTGTTGCATGTGAATACCTCAATATCTTTCCTAAGGAATCACCTGAATTGCCACCTGATCAGGAGATCGAATTCATAATTGATTTAGCACCGGGTACTAAACCGTTGTCAAAGGCTCCGTACAGAATGGGGCCTACTGAGTTAAAAGAACTGAAGGAGCATCTTTAGGAGCTCTTGGACAAAAGTTTTATTAGACCGAGTGTATCTCCTTGGGGAGCACTGGTACTGTTTGTGAAGAAGAAGGATGGTTTGATGCGGCTATGCATCATCAATTACCGTTAGTTGAATAAGATGATAATTAAGAATCGTTACCCACTGTCGCGGATTGATGACCTCTTTGATCAATTGCAAGGTGTAAGATTCTTTTCAAAGATTGATCTAAGGTTGGGTTACCACCAATTGAAGATCAAGGTGGACGACATTTCTAAGACCGCATTCCGCACGAGGTATGGTCACATTACGAGTTCCTGGTTATGTCATTTGAGCTAATGAACGCACCGACATCGTTCATGGACTTGATGAATCGGGTATTCAAACCACACCTCGATAAATCAGTAGTTGTATTTATAGACGATATCCTCATATATATAAAGACAAGAGCGGAACACGTTCAATATTTACGAGTTGCTCTTCAAATGCTCAGGGACAACCACCTATATGCCAAGTTTAGCAAGTGCGAGTTTTGGCTTGATCGGGTCAGTTTCTTAGGCCACATTGTTTTTGAGGATTGTATCACCGTCGATCCTGTAAAGATCGAATCTGTAGTGAATTGGGAGCAACCTAGGATGGTAACAAAAGTTCGTAGTTTCCTTGGCTTGGCGGGAAACTATAGACAGTTTGTGGAAGGGTTCTCTAAACTCTCAGGTCTGCTTACGCAGCTTACAAAGAAGAATGCTAAGTTTGATTAGACGGAGCAGTGTGAGAAGAGTTTTTAAGAACTCAAGAATCGTCTGACTACAGCACCAGTGTTAGCTATACCTTCTGGCGGAGGAGGTTTTACTATAATAGTGACGCATCTTACAGTGGACTAGGTTGTGTTCTTAATCAACACAAGAAGGTTATCGCATATGGCTCTAGACAACTCAAGGAACACGAGGAAAATTATCCCACTCATGATCTGGAGTTAGCAGCAGTAATTTTTGCTTTGAAGATCTAAAGGCACTACTTATACGATGAGATATTTGATATTTTCACCGATCACAAGAGCCTTAAGTATCTATTCACCCAAAAGGACCTGAACATGCGGCAACGAAGATAGATGGAGTTCTTGAAAGATTATGATTGTTCTATCCAGTATCACCCTGGGAAGGCCAACGTAGTGGCGGATGCTTTGAGTCAAAAGTCTCCAATTCAGTTAGCGCATCTCATTACAAGAGTGCATCGGTGGCGCTTACTTGAGGACTTGGCCTTGTGTGATGCTAGGTTCGATGTGAAAGGTTCAGGCGCTTTGATGGCCACCCTGGTTATCAGGCCGACCTTGTTTGAAAATATTCGTAAACTTCAAATCGTCGATGATGAGCTTATGACCATTAGACAAGGTGTGATCAGCGGGACCAGAGCAGATTTCTCCATCAGGGAGAATGGTACTTTGTTATTTCAGGATAGAGTGTGCATACCTACCAATGTTGAGCTCCGAGACACTATTTTAGAGGAGACTCATAAATCAATGTATGCTATACATCCTGGGAGTACTAAGATGTATTAGGACTTGAAGAAAAGCTTCTAATGGAGAGGTTTGAAGAAGGACGTCGCTGGGTACGTGTCCAGATGCTTAGTCTGCCAGCAAGTAATGGTAGATCATCGGAATCTGACCGAATTGTTGCAACCTTTGCTTATACCTGAGTGGAAATGGGAAGCCATTTCTATGGATTTTATATTGGGGTTGTCGAAAATATTGAGGAAACACAATGCCATCTGGGTCATTGTGGATAGACTGACCAAGTCTGTATATTTTCTGCCGTATCATACAACGTATACCATCAGCAAGCTTGCAGAGTTGTACCTTAAAGAGATAGTTAGACTTCATGGTATACCGGTAAGTATTATGTGTGATCGCGATCTGCTTTATACATCACAGTTATGGCAGAGATTTCAAGAAGGCATGGGGTCTAGACTTGATTTTAGCTCGGCGTTTCATCCTCAGACATATGGACAGACTAAAAGAGTAAATCAGATCATAGAGGATATGTTATGTGCGTGCATATTAGACTTTCACGGGTCATGGGATCAACATTTGCCTCTGATTGAGTTCACGTACAACAATAGCTATCAGTCTAGTATTGGCATGGCTCCCTACGAAGCTTTATACGGATGACGATACAGATCTCCATTAAATTAGGAGGAAGTCAGTGAGAAACTTATTTTGGGACCTGATATTGTGGACAGTGCCACCGAGACAGTTCGGTTGATCCGCGAGAGATTGAGAGTTGCTCAAAGTCGCTAGAAAAGTTATGCTGATCTTCATCGAACGCAAGTTGAGTTTCAGGTATACTTGATTGTCTTCAATACTTATTCTATACTTTGGGTTTCCTGGTCTGTGTATTAGCATAGAGCTAACACCTGTTTCCAGGTAGGGGACAAGGTCATTGTCAAGATCTTGCCAACCAAGGGCGTGATGCGTTTTGGGAAACATGAAAAGTTAAGTTCACGTTACATTGGACCTTTTGAAGTGTTAGGTCGGGTTGGAGAAGTCGCGTATCAGATTGTGTTGCCACCACAATTGGCAAGCATGCATAATGCATTTCATGTCTCTATGTTGAAGAGATACGTGAAAGATCCAACACACGTCCTGGATTTTCAGCCGATTAAACTTCAAGAGGATCTGACCCTGATAGAGGAATTTATGCAGATTTTAGACTATAAGGAGCAGGTGTTGCGGACTAAGATGATTCCACTTGTGTTAGTCAAGTGGCGGAATCACTCTTCTGCGGAGGCTACCTGGGAGCGCGAAGCCAAAATTCGCTAGCAATACTCGCATCTGTTTGACTGATATGAGAGGTAATTTTGATGCTTGAATTTAATTCTATAAGGTACTATACCTTTGTTAAAATCTTTGAGCATTCTTTTGGGCTATACACATTGCTTAATATATTAGTATAGCATTGAAATGTAATCGTCGGGCATTGACGATACCTACAGGTCAGTTAAACCTATATTGTTGGAGGACAACTTTGCTGTCACATCCGATCAATCAAAGTAGTGATTTGATCGATCAAACACTCATCCGATCGATCAACCTGACTAGTTAATCAATCAACCTTGCATTCTATTTTCAGACCTATTTAATCAATCAAATTGGGTATTTGATTGATCAAATGTGAATTCGATCGATCAAATATGAAGATTGATCGATCAACTGATTTTAAGTTGTGCTATGTTTTAAACTATCATATTGATCAATTGGACAAATTGATCGATCAAATTTGGAATCCAATCGATCAGCCTAGAGGAATGATCGATCAATTAATTAAGCATTGATCGATCGAATTTATCATTTAAGTGTCGCCTGGGTTTTAAAAAGCCCATTTTGAACGATCGAGAGAACTCATTCGAGCGAGAGCCTTTTCTCCCTTTGCGTTCAAAGGTGATTTCCGGCTACTAAAACTCCGTACTTTTGCTTCTTCGGATTACGGATTTAACTCTTCACTCGGTAAACCCTAAACTTCCCTATTCCTTTGGGGTTCTCTTGTGTATTTTCTCATTTTAAGCCATGGGACCGTGAATGAAGAATGCTTTGCCCAAAGTTCCTACGTCGTGGGATCGTGTGCACATGCCCCGCTTTGAACCGGTTGTACAGCCTATTATACCACCTGTACCACCCGTGCCACCCGTTCAACAGCCCCAATTGTCACTCATTGAGCGGGAACTTCCAAAGGAGTGGTGAGCTACCAAGACCTTCTTGCCTGAACACAAGTTTATCCCGACTCTATTTGAGGACTGCCCCGAAATGACATGGGCGATCAACTATATCACCAAGCTAGGGCTCAAACTATTACACGAGCCCTTTCATGACCATTATTGCTCGAGAATAGTACGACTATTCTACCAACACCTTCGACGGGGCAGTAACCGTCATCTGATGGTTACAAAAATTGATGGGTTAGAGTATAAATTCAACCAATTTCACGTCTCTGCCGCCTTGCAATGCCCATACGGGTATGTGGAGACGTGTGGTTTAGCAGCACCCTACGTGAAGGATGTACCCTTTGAGGACGTCATCGCAAAGATGACGCATGGGCTTCAAGGATCGGACCAATCGATCAAATGAGCCCAACTCTCCGACAATTTATGGATGCTTGACACCTATGCCAAGTGTGCCATCTACCCATTTTGGCATCGATCGGAGCGTACATGCATCGTACAACAGTTCCTCTTCTCGGCGTTCGAGAACCGTTGGTTCTTCATCGCCAACGTCGTCATTGATGGCATGCTCGATGCCGTTGAAAGGATGTTGGAAAAGGTCATCTCAAAGAAAGAGATGCCTTATGCACGGTTGATCACACGCATGGTTGAGCAGTACAACTTCGTGCGTGAGGCTTATAACATGGCTCCTGGGGAGCCAAGAAGGAATGACAATACCAAGGTTTTCAAGCTCAAGGATTGGACCAAGAGCTATAACCTTTTGGTGAAGAGGTTACCGGATGAGGAGGAGGTTCAATCAGTTGAGGCCGGAGCCGAGGTTTGAGCGACTCTGGCGAGGGGAGGCACCGATATTCCACCCGGCTTATGGGACCCTTATGACACCGTTCCTCCATGCCGACACACTTTCGTGCGATACCTCATGCCGTCCTGAGTCCTCCACCACTTCCCTAGAAAGTGTACTCGCTGTGATCAACAAAAACAACAAGCGAGTGCACGAGAGGCTAGACGAGATGCAGGAGTTTCATCATCAGGTGCATCGATGATTGGATTTTCATGAGGGGATACTCACACTATTAATGCAGCACGCTTATCCGACCACTGCTACCCCCATGATTGGCCATGCCCGCCTGCATACAGTGGATCCTCGTGACTATAGTGTCGAGCCATCCAGACCTCACCGACTA
Source organism: Chloranthus sessilifolius (assembly GCA_021018995.1). Lineage (NCBI taxonomy): Eukaryota > Viridiplantae > Streptophyta > Magnoliopsida > Chloranthales > Chloranthaceae > Chloranthus > Chloranthus sessilifolius. The sequence continues at coordinate 114,511,223 of CM037591.1, read as the reverse complement.
GACGCACCTACGGAGCCAGGTTCATCATCCACTCCACCGACAAGTGATCACAATACCTTTTACGTTGTTTTTATAATTATATATGTACATGTCATTCTGTTTTCCATATTAAATTTCTGTTCTGCATGCACGACTATTCCTGCATGATTTCTAATTTGACTGTTCTGTATGATATGTTCGCTATCTATTTTTGCATGCTCTATACTCTGCTTAGTTGTATACTTCACCTCTGCCCTCTAATATGTTCGGTTTGACAGCTCTGATGTAAATTAGTTAGCTACTGTTTGCATGTTCTCTGTGTGTGTGTGTTTGAGTCACTGTGGAGTGTTCTTTCGAGCACGTGACCTTTGGGACGGATGCATCCATGAATGGATGCAATCCTCTATGGTCACACAGTACATCCAGGTTACTACGGATCCCGGCCCTTCATACGCGTGCTTAGTGGAGACTATTGCACTGTGACCCACTCGTGTAGTTAGAACTATCTGTCTCTATTTCGTTCTGAGCGTTAGGATTAAGGAACACCGTAGACCTGTCTAGATCTGTCTGACATTTTCGAGGACGAAAGTTTCTAAGGGGAGGAGAATGTAACGGCTCTAAATCTCTGAAGCTTTTGACTGCTTTGGTATACATGCTTGGCACAGAAATTGAGGCAAATTTATTTTTTGGGTAATGTGATTATTAATATAAAGATTAATAATACATGGGCATGTGAAGTGAGATGTCACTTGTGACGTAGGTTCGTGATGCGATTAGATCCACTTGTAGAATATAATACGCGTGAGTGTTGTGTGTGTGCTCAACACCGGATCAATGTATTTGAAATGGAAATATCTAAGATAGTTCCATTGATAGCTTATAAGAGAAGCAAGGTTAGGAAAACCTGATGCTTCTTCTCTTTGCTTTGAACCCTTGCCTGCAAAGCTCTAGCTGGAGAACTCCCTCTGCTGAGCCAAGACTCGAGAACCCTAGATTTCGGACCCTCTTATTTAATACGTAAAGGAATCAACGTGTCGACGTCGAATCAATTTGAGAGTGAAATACACATCTGTGTATAAGCGTGGAGTTGTACCTCTGGTTCTACGGAGAGCTCAAAGCGGCAAAATCCTAGGTCCCGAATCCGAAACCCACCTCGAGCCGGAAGCTCCGTGAACCAAGGAAACAACCATAAAAAAGAGGTGAGTTATTATGGATTTTATGTGGGTTTGAAGTCATAATTATGTGTTTAATGAGGGCTTGAGTGATTCATGAAGAATCATTATGAGTTATGGTTGAAATGGAGTTAAAATCAACGAACTATATTAATGGCATTTACTATCATTTCCAATCGATCAAATTGTATATTTGATCGATCAAATTATAATTCAATCGATCAAAATTATGATTTGATTGATCGAATTGTATATAGCTCTTAGAGAACAGGAGGGTGTGTTTTGAAGAAGTTGAAGCCCGATAAATCCAATCGATCAAATTTGGAATTGATCAATCAAATTTAGAAGTGATCGATCAAGTATGAACTGATCGATCAATTAAGTATTGATCGATAAAATTGTGAGATTGACCGATCAAATAGGGGAGTTGATCGATCGAATTGTATAATTAAAGTATAGAACATGAAGTATGTTTTCTGAAAATTTTGAACTTGAAAATTCGATCGATCAAACATGAGGATTGATCAATCGAATTTAAGATCCGATTGATCAAATAGGAAATTGTTCGATCAGATTGCCTCTATTTTGTAGGTATAAATTTTTGGTTTCCGATCGATCAAACATGGGAATTGATCGATCATACTATGAATCCGATCGATCAAACAAAGAGTTAATCGATCATATGTGAATTCGATCGATCAAACATGGAGATTGATCGATCGAATCCCCTGTTTTGCTCGTTTTAGTAGTCTAGGGAAATTGAGGCTAGACTCTGCACCAGTTACTGTTCTGATACTTCTAACACGTCTAACACTTAGTACATTATACGAATGGTCACTTTTAAAAGCTTTGAATTTACTTAGAAAGACTTGATTTGAGGTAGGAGAAATTCAACTTAACTTGTGTCCGATTTTGACTGCATGGTTTCCTAGCATCTATATTTGTTTTCGTCTGTTTTAAAAGTATGCCCTGCATATGATAAAACTTTTGTTATCTTATTATGCTATCTGATTATGAGGTCTTTATGTGTATTGATTTAAAGTTCATGTGACGAATCCCCTTGACGTGGCAGAATATCCACGATCGGTATGACAGGATATCCGTATATCTGATTTGTAAACCCCTTAGCACAAGTTGCTCTCCTTTGAAGAGACTTGATGCAATTATCTGTAATTGTTCATTGAAAGACGATGGTTGGAGTTACACATTGACACACATCTGGCTACCACGTGCTATATTCACGGGAATTATTTAAGTATAAAATTTAAGTCGTTAAATACTGTATGCATGTATCTGAAAACTCTGAGAATCTGTTTGTTTCTAATAATTCTGCATCTGTTATCTGATTCATCTATCTGCATCTATTCAGCTCTGTCTGTATTATCTGATTTAATCATCTGTTCTGAGTTATGTTCTGCAAATCATGTTTTACATTTTAGATGTAAATTACTTGAGTTTCTTCTATTGAGCTTAGATAGATAGCTCACCCTGTTTCTATATAATAGATTCAGAGGCTGAGGCTGAGGCCGAGGAGGAGGGCATTGATACCCCTGCTGACGAGTTCTATTAATAGCTAGGGTATTAGTTTTGTATTTTGGGTTCTGTACTTGTATTTTGGATTATCTGTGTGCTTGGTGGCCACCTTTCTATATTATTTATTGTAGATGTTACTTATAGCTCTATACATTCTGTAGGAATCATTATTGGGAACCATTGTTTTGAGTGATAGATGTCCATCACTAGTAGTTCTTTTTTATTCCTTTTTGAGGATGTATATTCTTTGATTTATATATATTATTTTTGTTTGTTTCTTTCTTTTTAAAGCCTTATATGATGACTCGATCTGCCATATCGGACAGTGTCTGCTCTGACTTCCACTAGGAGAGTAGACACTCTTTGTTTTGTTCTGGAGATCATTCAGAGTTATGATCCTCATGGCACGAGTTTGCGGGTGAAAAAATCCAGGCTGTCACAATACCACATTCCATGGAAACCTTTTGCAAGTAGCAAAGGCTATCCTAATGGCCGGGTTGCAATGTGCACCCGAGAGTATACCAGCACCATCACAACGAGTCCCCATACTATGTATATTCCTGGAAACGTGACAGACCCTTTGCTAATGTTAACCATCACCGATGCACATGAAATAGGTGCCAAACACTTCGGCGATTAATTATCTATTTTGCAATGTAAAAGGGAATATAATAAGAAAAAAAGAAGCAGCAGATTGTGGGGATGACACATTTTTAATAAAAAAATATTATTATTATTATTAATATATATGCAAGGTTTCATAATTTGGGCTTGGACTAATCCCTGCCCACCAGCGCTACTATTTCACCAATTATGCACACACTACAGCCAATTAACCGAGGGTAGTCATTTCGAACCCATGACCTTGAGCGCAAACCTAAGTCGCCAACCATTGCAACACTACATTCTCCGGGTCGCCACTCATTCCTGAGGGAATCATCAACTTGAATGGTGCTAAGCACCCGTTTTATATAACTGCAGGTAGTAAGAAAATTATAAAGAAGTTGCCTTTGGTGAACGCACCATTTATCTTGGTGCACCTACACACTCAACTCTCAACACTTAAGCTTGCGGGCACCAAAACGTGTACAAATCTAGGGATCTAAATCCGTCAGAGCATATTACTAGGTACCCGGTCAAAGTGTCAAGGTAACCATGTACTCAGGCCAGTTTTTATGATGTGTACCACGTAAAAACACCATGTATTATATCAGATATGAAAGCCATGCTTTAAAAACTTTCTATCGAGAAAGACACAATCTCTATCTTCCAATTCAACTTGGTAAATGGTCATAAAAAATTGAAGGTATGTGGGATTTACATGACACTGTGAACTTATTTACGGTATTTGACTGGGTTGAATCAAATGACAGATTTTGTACCAAATTTTTACATAAAAATCTTTATATCATGACCTCCATATCAGATAGAATACATGATGTTTTCACATGACACGGATCCCCAAAGTACTTAAGTATTGGGGTCTATGGAGCTCCATGTTGATGAACTATCTTTTCACCTAATGCCAACTTATATATATGAACTATTACCTCTAGTATAAATAGAGTCTTGACAACCCTTTTTTTAGGCAACGTGACATTTTTTTAACAATTCAAGTCGTTAAAGTGATAGCTCTTATATGGACTTAAATAGTTTAAACTTACACTCATTGGACAATTTGAACCATCTGCTCCAACATTTATAGCTCCTATGAGATCTCATCAGGAACACCATGAAAAGCATCAATTTAAACCGTTGGGCTTTTATCTTTAATCATTTTTAGTGTTTCATGTGGGATGATCATCATTTTAAATGTTTCATGCTGGGTTGGCTCAGCAATCCGAGACGTCTAGATGAATTGTGGGTCGTGGAATGTCCGGGGTCTCAATAACCGGACTAAAAGGAATGAAGTGAGGATAGTAATTAGAGGTCAAAGTCTCAGTATTCTATGTATTATGGAAACTAAAATCAGTCAGCCAGGAAGCGATAAAATTATGCGTTCGATTAATAGAAGTTGGAGCAGTGTTATGAACTATCATAATCATACGTTTGGTAGAGTGTGGATTATATGGAATCCTGATAAATTCTCGGTTGATAAACTGGCAAAAACTAATCAGCTTGTTCATGTCAAAGTCATAAGGAATGATGACTTGCAATTCTATCTTTCTGCTATATATGCTTTGAACCTTGCCTCTGACAAAAGACTGCTATGGAGCTCCCCCTTAAACATTACTGCTAACATAGATGGCACGTGGCTTCTTAATGGGGACTTTAATTGTATCAGAGTTCCCGAGGAGACGATTGGGGGTGCTTGGTCCCAATTCACATGATGAGTAAATTTAATAATTGCCTTGATGCTTGTCAGCTTGAAGATCTACGAGCTTTTGGTAATACTCTTTCTTTGACTAATAGATCACTTGGAAATGGACGTATCCTTTGTCAGTTGGATAAGGCTTTAGCTAATGTTTAGTGGAAAACACTATGGCCTAATGTGGTAGTCGAGTACTTGCCTGCTGGAATCTCGGATCACTTGACTCTGATCACTAGATTTCATCATGATTTTTCCTCGGGACTGAAGCCATTCAAATTCTTTACGGCATGGACTACTCAAACAGGATTCAGAGATGTCATTCTTAAGGCTTGGGGTCGGCCGGTAGAAGGTACTGAGATGTTCATTCTTTAGCAGAAACTCAAATTCATTAAAGAAGGCATTCGGGAATGGAAGAAAAGGAATTTTGGAACTATTCAATCCAGAGTTCGTGTTGCCCGCACTTTGGTCACAACCGTTCAGAATTCCATTCAAGGGGATCCTTTGAATGAGGACCTTGCAAAGAAAGAAAAAACTGCATTGATCGAGCTTATTTCCAGAAGTCTCTTCATCATTGCATCAATGATGGGGATCGCAATACCAGGTATTATCATGCAAATGTCAACTCTAAGAAAGTTGTTAATAATCTGTATGAGATGGTGGATGATGTTGGGAATGGATTCGTTGATCCGAGCCAAATTGGAGACTATATTGTTAACCATTATCAGAATATATACACCCCTTCCAGTTCTGATCCCGTTCCGGCCATTCCTTTTAAAAGAAGGCTTTAGCTAGACGATGCGACAAAGCTCTCATTGCCGGTCTCCAATGATGAAATTATCAAGGTGGTGTTTGCTTCACCAAATGGAAAAGCGTATGAACATGATGGTTTCCTTGCTGATTTTTTCAAAGTCTGCTGGGATATTATCAAGGAGGAGTTCTTTCGAGCGGTAAGAAATTTCTTTCAAAAGAAAAATATTTTAAAGTCTTTAAATTCTACTTTTATTAGACTCATACCCAAGGTAAAGGATGCCAATACCGTTGATGAGTTGAGACCTATTGCCCTTTGCAATTTTGTCTATAAAGTTATTACGAAAATGATCTTGAATAGACTTGCTTTGGTGCCCCCGAAACTTATGAGTCTGAATCAATCCGCCTTTGTGAAAGGAAGGCATATCACGAAAAATATCTTACTTGCTCATGAGATGATTACGAAGTTTCACCTCACTTCTGGTACGAAAGCTTTATGTGCAAAAATTGATATCCGGAAAACTTATGATCGAGTGAGATGGGATTTCATTATCAATATCTTTGGCCAAATTGGTTTTGATGAAATATGGATAGCATGGATCACCCAATGTATTACTACTCCTACCTTCTCTATCCATGTTAATGAGTCTCCTTGTGGTTTCTTTCATGGAACATGTGGTATTAGACAGGGAGATCCTCTTTCTCCCTTATTATTTACTCTTGTAATGGAAGCCTTTACTTGTGTTCTTGAGCAAAAGATTGATGAAGAGAGAATTCTTATTCCTACCTTACTAGGTGAGCCTAGTATATCACATCTCATGTTTGCAGATGATCTCCTCCTACATTTGGAAGAAGACGTTGATTCTGCAAAAGTGGTGAAGGAATCTCTAAAGTTCTTTCATAGTTTCTCCGGTCTTATGACTAATGATAACAAAAGTTCAATTATTTTTAGTGAAGCTTGCCAATCCACGAATGCCATCTTGGATGGCCTAAATTTCAAGCAAGGTTCTCTGCCTATTCGGTATTTGGGCATTCCATTATTTTCTTCTAGAATGACCCACTCTATGTGCAACCCTCTTATTTACAAAATCAAGAACAGATTGGAAAGTTGGAAGAAACATTTTCTTTTTCATGCTAGTCCACTAATTTTGATTTCTTCAGCTTTGAGTAGCTTTCAAGTTTACTAGACGGGGGCCTTTGTCTTACTAAAGAGAACTCTTAAAGAGATTGAAAATATCTTTTGTTGCTTTCTTTGGAGAGGACCGTCATTGGCTCAATCTATGCATCCCATCAGCTAGAAAAAAATTTGCAAACCCAAAGAGGAAGGAGGTCTTGACATTCGGAGTCTTGAGGATTGGAATCAAGCAGGAATGACAAAACTTTTTTGGTCTATTGTTCAAAATGATTGTCTTTGGGCCCATGCTATGCGTGCAAAATATGTTGGGCAACAAAGCATATGGCACTGTTCCCCGCCTTCTGATCCTTCTTGGGCATGGAGAGGAATTTTGGTAGCCAAAGATGCTTTAGGCAATTGCCGATTAGTTTTGGGATATAGGGATACTACTAGCTTCTTATTTGATCCTTGAGTTAATGATAAATTTCTTATTCCTACTTATAGCAGAAGACTCCTTCATTAGTCGGGTCTTGATGAGAAAACTATGGTGAGTGATGTGGTACAAGATGGAAGATGGATACTGCCACCTCCCTCAACGATTCGCATAGAAGAAGCTTGGAAGGATGCTCGTAATATTGATGCACCAAACTTGGATCAACAAGATAGATGGATTTGGGAACCTTCTAGGAACGATAAAATTTCCCTTTGGTCTACTTGGCATACTGTTAGATCTCACAGTACAGTGGTTGTTTGAAAAGACTTCATTTGGAATTTGGGGAATAGTCCTAAATACTCCTTCTATGCATGGAAAACAATAAACTTTAAACTCATGACCATGAAAAATCTGTGCAAAAGGGGTATTAGTATCCCATCTAGATGTGTTTTATGTTGGGCAAATTCGGAAGACGCTGAACATTTATTTTTTGGTTGTGGATATGCTCAATAGATTTGGTGATCCATTAAATTTAGAATGAGAATAAAAAACAACAATACACTTCCTCTGCTTGAAGAATTGAAGCGATGTATAGAAAAGTAGTCTAAGGGGAAGAAAAAGAAGGATCATATCATTTGAAATGCATTTTGCACTAGCATTTCTTTCATTTGGAGAGACTGGAATGATCATATCTTTAATAATGTGATTATGCAAAAGAAGACGATTCTTCACAATATCATTAGAGAAATCTCTTTTCGAGTGGAGACTCTAAAGCTTCTGGAAGATGATGACTGTATTGGGACACTGTGGAATTTACAATAGGGTGATTTTAGAGATCTTTAGAAGTGATGGCATTGCCGAAGCTCCTTTGATCTTTGATATTTCTTTTTTATCTCTTTGTACTATGTTACTTCCTTATTTTTAATACTATGGTTGAGGACCCTACAACCTCAAGCTTACTTATAAAAAAAAAAGAAAACATTTGTACCACAATAATTCCAAAATAAACACATCTCAAAGCACTCAATCCATGCAATTAGTGTGCTTTAATATTGGGTATTAAAAAAAATTTGCACAACCAACCACATCAAAGTTCATAGGTTAGACTTAAAATTCACCAATGATTAGAGATTTTTGCCACACCTGCGGTAGCTTTCGGTATGAGCTACAACTTGATGACTTGGATAGCTAAAAGGATGTGTCACGTGATTTATAATAGGTGCATCTCATGATCTCTATCTATAAATGCTTGTTACAATCAAAATTTTTTTTCCTGATAAATATTAAAGTGCACTAACGATAGTATTTTATGATAAATATTAAAGTGCACTAACAATAGTATTTTAATCTTCTGACTTAGATGTGTTAATGATGAGCTCCTTGTTGGACTACTTAGATTGATCAAAGATGCTTCCGCATTATATAAAAGTGGACTGTCATCATGGCCGTAACTATGTACTAGCATTGCAGAATCGGGTCAAAAACGGGAAGAAACATTACTTACGAAACATATATATTTTAGAAAAAGTGAGATCTGCCATTCACATAAATTTTACACTATCAGCTGCCATTGAAAAGATTATACCATCTTACTATTTAATAAGACTACCATATATTATTTCTTAACTTGATTATCATGTACTCTATTAATCAATCATTTCGAATTATGTGTATTGGTTGTAGTATAAGAGATTTAGGAAAATTAGAAAAACATTTCAATAGGCTATTAGGCTAGAAAAAGAATTTTTAGGTAAAAGGGGTTTCACAAAAATTAGGATTTCGAAGATATATGAGATTCCAATATTGATACATGTGGGGTTTGAAAAGATTATTAATAAATTATATCACTACCCTCTTGCTTAACAAATTACGTCACTATCCCTCTTTCTTAGTAAATTACATCACTACCCCTCTTTTCTAACAAATTAAACCACTACTCTCTTGCCTAACAAATTACATCACTACTCTTTTTTATCAAATTACATCACTACCCCTCGATGGGCGATGAGTGTTGAGTGATGTGCCACTTCACCTATCGCCCATCGCCCATCACCCATCACCCAACGCCCATAGCCCAACGCCCATCACCTAATGAGGTGTAGTGATGTAATTTGCTAAGAGAGAGGGATATATAGTGTTATAATTTGCTAAGAAAGAGGCGTAGTGATGTAATTTGTTAAGCAAGAGGGTAGTCATGTAATTTGTTAAGAAAGAGAGGTAATGATATAATTTGCTACGAACCTTTTCAAACCCTACATGTGTCAATATTCAGATTTCACATATCTCCAAACTTCTAATTTCCATAAAATTCCTTTTACCTAATTTTTTTTTTTTTAGCTTAATAACCTAAAATATTTTTAAAGTAGACATATTTTTCTACCCCTATAATTTATTCATATTGTCCCCACTGATCGTTGTCAACTGTGTAGAGTTGAGGTCAGGGAATCAAATTCCATATGCTTGCTTATAAAAGAGAACGATTTATTCATATTGCTTAGATATTTTGTCTTAATCTTTCAAAAAATGAATCTTCAGATCATGAGCATATTATCAAACGATCAAATGATCTTCGAATCTTGAACATACTATCAAAAGATCAATCATTAATTTATTTCACCAGACATACATCTCAAAAAATGATTCTACAAATATATAACAATGCTCAAATATAATTTTTGAGTCACATTTTGGGATGTGTGCCACACGTGGCCACATCCCAAATACACCTTTTTCGTCAGAGACTGTAGCAGATTAGAAGGAGGAAGAAGAGGATACATCTATATAATTTAAAATTTTAAATATTTACATTTTTCTATATTTACGCGATGTGAAACGAAATCTATTCCGATTCAAACTATACTGATCTGCTATTTGGATCGACTTAGATATTCCTTTTTCGTCAGAGACTGTAGGAGATTAGAATGAGGAAGAAGAGGGTACACCTATATAATTTAAAATTTTAAATATTTATATTTTTCTATATTTACGCAATATAAAACGAGATCTATGTCGTCTGATTTGAAGGCCACAATATAAAATCGATAGTGCCAAAGATAGATATGAAAAAAAGGCGATATCGACTCTATACACAGTCGATATCGACTTTGTACACAGTCGGTGCCGACCATTTTAAGAGTCGTCAACGACTATTTATAGAGTCGCCATCGACTCAGTACAGAGTCGTCATTGATTATATAAATTTTTTTTTTTTTTTTTTTTTATATAATCGATAACGACTCAGTATAGAGTCGATGGCGACTCGGTACAGAGTCGCCATCGATTCTGTACTGAGTCGTCATCGATTATATAATTTTTTTTTTTTATATAATCGATGACGACTCTGTATAGAGTCGATGGCGACTCTGTATAGAGTCGATAGCGACTCTATAAATAATCGTTGACGACTCTTAAAATGATTGATATCGATTGTGTTAAGAGTCGTCATCGATTGTTAAATTTTTTTTTTTTTTTTTTTAAAGAGGCGATATTGCCTTCTTTTTGTGTCTATCTTTAGCGCCATTTATTTTATTATGTGACCTTCAAATCAGACGGTATAGATTTGATTTCACATTGTATAAATATAGAAAAATATAAATATTTAAAATTTTAAATTATGTAGAATGAAAAAAAGTGTAAGAAGAGGTATTTCCGACTTTTTGTGCTAGCTGAAAATGGCTTAGCTAAAAGCTAAATGGTTTGGATAAAGGTGAAAATATAGGGCCTCTGACGTAAAAGGCATATCTGACAGGCGGTTAGGTAAATTTCCCAAAAAAAAAATATTTCAATGTTATTATAAATCTTCATACTAAAATAGTAAAACGTTTGATGCCAATGTTCCATTGAGGACAGATTTGATGGATAAAGTGCAGGAGGCCGATGGTGCGTGACGTAATTGGATGCAAGTGAGACAGGATTAAATTAATACAAAACCCTAAAATATCAAAACAAATATTTAATAGGAAGGAAGCAAGAAAAACAATTCTACGCATAGAGAATTAAGAAAATAGGGCAATCGTCTTTAATTGGTTGATCCTGATTTTGTTTTCAACAAATTTTATAAAGGATGCTTGCGATTCACTTAAAAAGTCCCTGTGCTTTTTTAGTCCCTGTGCTTTTTTTATCACCTGAGAGTGATATTATTTATAATGTAGGAGCGCTCTAACACTTTTTGAACACACATCTAAGCACTTTGTGCGGGAGATAAAAAAGGTATAATGTCTTTTTTACCGTTAATATAGAACCCCTATCTCTTTCTCTCTCCTCTCTCTTTAGTTGAATAATCTTCCACTTTCTCTCTTCACTGGTTTTCACTCTCTCTCCTTTGTTTGAACGATCTTTCACTTTCTCTCTCCTCTGATTTTTACTTTCTCTCTCCTTTGGTTGAATGACCTTCCAACTTTCTCTCTCCTCTGATTTTCACTTTCTCTCTCTTTTGGTTGAACGACCTTTCACTTTCTCTCTCCTTTGGTTTCACTTTCTCTTTCCTCTTTTTGAACAACCTTTTACTTTCTCTCTCCTTTGGTTTTCTCTTTCTCTCTCCTCTGTTTGAACAACCTTTCACTTTCTCTCCTCTCGTTGAACGACCTTTCACTCACTCTCTCTCTCCTCTGATGTTCACTTTCTCTCTCCTCTGATTAAACGACCTTTCACTCTCTCTCTCCTTTGGTTTTCACTTTCTCTCTTCTCTCACTACAAAAAATAAGACTATTAGCGGCAATTTTTTTTAATAAAAAACTGCCGCTATTAGTCCTGCGCTACAAAAAACTGCCGCTATTATTTTTGTAACGGCAGTTTTTTGTAGTGACAGAACTAATAGCGGCAATTTTTTATTAAAAAAAACTGCCGCAAATAGTCTTATTTTTTGTAGTGTCTGGTTGAACGACCTCTCAAATGAGGAGAAATGAAGCGGATTTGGCCTCAAGGGCATTTTCGGCATAAGGGGGCTTATGCGTTCACGCATAAGGGCTCGTGGATGTTAAACGGCAGGGTAAATTTTTTTTAAACCCGTATTGGGGCGCTCTCAGGTATTTAAAAAAAAATAATCATGGATTTCGTGAAAAATTAGTTGGGGGGCTTGATTTAGTACTTTTCTCTTAGAAAAACAACCTTAAAAAACGAATGTTTTAGAAAAAATTTTAGAATTTAAACGTTTAAAAAAAAATGCTTTCATGATTTTTTTTTGAAGCTCTGAGATCTGTGAAAGCATTATTTTTTTAATGAGGATTTGAGATCTTACGGATTTCAGAACTTCAAAAATTGTAAAAGCATTATTTTTTTAAAACGTTTAAGTTTTGAAATTTTTGCTAAAAATGTTTATTTTTTAAGGTCGTTTTTCTAATTTTCCTTTTAAGGGGAACTATTAAATATAAGAGAATTTTGATTGCACCATTCTATAGAAATAAAAGTTTTGAATATATATATTTATTTTAAGAGAGTTATAATTTATTAAGCAAAGAAAAGAAAAGAAAACAACGAAGCCCTAAAGACGAACACCTGAAAAATACAAACCCCACAATCATTAAATAATGTTCTCTTCTATCAATTGGCTCCCAAATTGGTTGAATACGAAATGAGGTTCAACCCGTTGGACTTAGACCACTAATTTCCATTTTGATAGAATGGTACGAAGTCAAGATTCTCTTCTCCAACATAAAAAAAAGTATGGTCCATAGTCAGATTCTCTTCTCCAACATAAAAACAAAGTTTCAATTGGACCCAACTAATGGCCGAGAAAATATTAGTTCAAATTTCAATTAACTATGTATTATGCAGGTCACCATGAATTCCATGCAAGATATAACACTTAAATCTTTTTCCTTGAAAATCGTACAAAAAATTGGGAAGCAAGAAGCGACTTAAAAAGAAGTATCTTTTGCCAAAACGGTATGACAAGGAGGTCTGATCCTTTGTTGCTTTGGGATGTATGAATCGGATAATTTTCATCTTCCACTAAATAACCTCATCGTCCTTAAATTCCCATGAGTACCTTTATTTTCACCAACGGATTCTTTCGATCCACCCATACTCTCACGTGCAAGTAAAAAAAATAAAAATGCTCCCCTGAAATTCATGAGCCAAATACACCCACCATTTTTTTTTATTTTCACCCACTTATTTATTGATGTAAACCTCTTACTCTCGAGCTCTTCGTCTTCTTCCTCTCGTTCTCGCGCTATCACCTCTTTGAACACCGATCATTCCTCATGCTTTCACGTTCGTTCTTTTTCGCCTAGCTGGACGCCGACGACCGTCTTCTTCATCCTTTCGGTACACCCACTATGAGCATGGACTCGAAAGGCGCGGATGATAACTCCGAAGAGCTGCTATCATATGATAATAATTTGAAGTTTATCCAACTCTCTCGTACAGAATCACAACCTCCTGTACAGATAAATGAATTTTTTTTCGTTCTATTTGTATTCAATTTCATTATATAATTTTTCATTCAATTTGTATTTATTTTCATTCTATTATTATTCTTTCTATAATAATATAACTTCCATTATATTATTTTTCATTCTAAGTAAATTTAGGGTTTGATAGTAGACTTATTTTGAATTCTATTTGCATTATTTTTTATTATGTTATTTTTCATTCTATTTGTATTCATTCTAATTTCATTATTTTTTATTCTATTTGTATTAGTTTTCATTATATAATTTTTCATTCTAAGTAAATTTAAGGTTCTGTAAAAGAGATATTTTTCAATCTATTTATATTATTTTTTATTCTATTTATATTAGTTTTTATTATATAATTTTTCAAACTAAATAAACTTAGGGTTTCAATGCATTAATGAAAAATATTTTGGTAGGTTCCATTCCATTTCTATATCAAATTTATTTATGAAAGAGTAATATATATATTTTTATTTTTGATAGATTGATTTTGGTTCAAAATGGATTGACTTTGGTTAAAAAATAATTGTCATTGAATATCTGAGCATTTCGAAGTAAGTTAGGTACGAGAGAATATAAGTTCATTCATTTTAATAGTGATTATGTTTTGAACGTTATATTATTATGTTTAAGTGGATGATACGCAATCATATAAAACGGACTTTACTCTCCTTATGACCACAAATCAATTCTTTAGCACCCGCGAGAAAATAATAGAGTCAGCTCGCAATGTCACAAATAAAGTGGAAACTGTACTTTCTATCATCGACGGCTGTATGGCGGCAATATTGAGATGATTGTGTAGCGGGATGACCATCTCAGTTCGCAGAACGATTTAAGAACTTTAACTCTTCTAATGGTGATGAGAAAGTTGTCACTAAAGATTATCCTGTTATTGACCTGGATTGATCGTACTCCCTAGGAATTTGATAGTTTTTTTAGTTGGAGGTTGGGTATATACATATAAATGGCGAAAATATTATGATCATGCTAGAATCTTTTTATGTAACTGGTATGAATATAGATACTATGAAATGATACATAATTTAATACAAAAGATTTTTTTTTTGTTAAAGTGTATATTTTGTTGAAGTGTATTTATGCTCATAATAGCTGAGATTAATCATTGTAACCTTCATATGCTTCCTTTAAGAAATCGACATATTCAGCTTTGTATGTCATATGCACCAGATGAAACATGGGATCTCATGATATCATGTAATATGGATACTTGCTAAATGATTTTCATGTTTAGAAATAAAGGAGCTTTTGAAGAGATTGATCAATTAGTCAGGAATTCTACTAAGGACGTCCTCAACGCAAACACAAAGTAATCAATCATTTGTTGTTTACAAAGAATATTAATACTCTACTAAGTAAGAACTCTACTTGTTATGCAGAAATTCTCAAATTAATCAAATAAACCCTATAGAAAAAAGATGGGCTATGATTGAATATAACAAAAAAAAAAACAAGTGCTAAAAAAAAATGTTCTGTGAGTCTGACGGTAGACATGCTATAACGTTTATTGAGGGGGGTTTGCTTCCTTAGAGTTGAGAGATTTTCGTAGACTATGAGATTATTTTGTAGACATTATAAATTATTTTTTTCATAAGAAAAGTTATAGTCACCAAGCGGGTGCTCATGATGACATGAAAAGTTGGCCTTGACACATAGTATAAAAGAAATATTTGGCAATGGGAGGCTTGTGTTATGTATCTACATCGTCTGATTTTAAATATATGATTTAAAGATCCTTATTATAAAATTAGCACAATTCGGCAGTTGATACAATTCAATGTAGTGTGATTGGATTATCAAATCCTATAGAAAAAAGTGAGGTTAGATTTAACAAAAAAAATATTAGGAAATTAAAAAAAAAAAAATTATTCTGTGGGTCTGACGGTGGGCACTCATTGTCAGAGTTTTAAAAAAAAAAAATCAGTTTTCTGACGGTGGGTACCCACCGTCAGTTTTAAAAAAAGCTTTGACAGTAGGTGCCCACCGTCAGTTTTATGTATGTGACGGTGGGTGCCTACCGTCAGACTCACAGAACATTTTTTTTTTCTAAAAAATTTTTTTCAACACTTTTTTTTTTATTAAATCCAATCTCAAGGAAGAAATGGCCTGACGGTGGGTATCCACTGTCAGGAATATGAATGTGACAACAAGCACCCACCGTGAGCCCATCAGAGAATGAACTCCAGTGAGGCTCTTCACTGGAATTCATCTGATGGCCTGACGGTGGATTCCTATTGTCACTTTTGCATCTCTGGCAGTGGGTTCCCACCGTCAGAGAAGAATTTTAAAAAAAAAAAACTCTGATAGTGGGTGCCTACCATCAGACCCACAGAACAGGTTTTTTTTTAATATCCTCTAACACTTTTTTTCATAGGGTATTTTGATTAACTATGGATGCATAATCCAATATACATTTGGCCATTTCTTCCTTTAGTTCTATGCTTTTTGGGATGGTAGCATGTCCTTCCCATAAATAAACCTTATAGAATTACTATACCAATAATATCGCTACTGATATGGTGATCTTTTGGATATCATAGTGGGAGATATTAAAGAATAAGTAGTTCACCCAATCCCCTATTTTCTTATTTGTAATGTGTGGTCGAACAGTGTCGTTGCCCTACAAACCCTAACAAAAACCCATAGGGTTTCTTTACAAGTGTAGGTGTACAGAGTTCATCATTTCCTCATGTTCTTGCAGCGCGAGAAGAAGATTGAGGACGACGATGTGGTTGTACAACCACGAGTCCAAAAAGGATTCGTACAGCCACAGAAACCCTTCATAATGTTGCAAATCGCCAAGAGACGATTGGGGAAGACGATGTGGGTATACGAAATTCAAATATGGTGCAAGCAGGAAGAGTAAGAGGGAAGAAGATAATGTGGGTGGAAGGAAAGATTTCGGTGGGTGGATTCGAACGTTAAAAAAAAACATTGAGTATATTTGTGGAAGGAAAGATTTGGTTTGCCTTAGTCACGCACCCACTTATGTGAGTGGAACGAAAGAATCAGTGGGTGAAAATAAAAGTTTCCAATTCTCATATGCTCTGCATTATTTGAATTAACTCCAGACATCTCGGCTATCTTACACAAAGTAGGAGCAAATTTTTATTTCTTATTTTTTCAACCACAGTCGCACAGAACATCAGACAACATCCACTCTCAGCTTTCCATTTATAGGGAGGTCTAGTGACCCTCTTCTCTTAGAGTGATGTTATATGCATTAAGTTTTTTAACAAGTGGGCCACAAAGGGTTGAAAACCAGAAGTTAGATTGTACAACATTGAAAACCGTTGTAACAGCTCCCCAAAAGGGGCTAAAATAAGGAAAATTGTAAAAAATATGACTATTAGGCCCTTGCCATTAAGAGTCTTAATATTCTTTATTAGTTTTTTGGTTAATAGCGACAATTTTTTACTGTAAAAAATTGTTGCTAATAGTCTTTTCTTTTATAGTACAAAGTGCAAGCGCTTGATGTGGCGAGACGTGATTGACTGTCCAGACCTGCATTACTTGGGCCCCACTTGCACTTACAAGCAATTGCGTCATGCCATTTCAGCCACCTGTATTTTACTAGAACAAAACCTGCCTACCATATAACACTGTCCATAAAATAATTCGGATCGACTCTTCTGAGTCCATGACCGTCGCTTTAATAATATTTTATTTAAATGATCTTATTCCATTAAAGATAAGGTGCAAAAGCAATTGAAGCCGTCAAAATGATAGCTCACACATCAAACTTAGAGAAAATTAGAAAATCATGCCCAATCTTTTTGTTTTAAGAAATTATTGCCCACAAATTTTGAGAAAGGATTTATCACCAACACGTGACATGCATCTAGGATCGGATGTCACAACAACTTGCTCAAAGAAGATAATCTACTACCTAAAAGTTTGGGCATATCCCAATGCATATCTATCGTTGAAAAAATAGTCAAACATGCTCAAATCCAATGCACCAGATTGATTGAGCGGTGAACCTATCTTTGACCCCTCAAAATAAGGGCAAAAAAGTTTTTGAAAAGCTAATTTTTTTTTTTTCATTTTAAAATCTCGTTTTGGGTAGATCATCCAACCCAACATGGGTCTTATTTTTTATTAAAGCATCTAACCTAAAATGGGTCTTACTTTTTATTGAATCACTATATATCTAAAATCATAGGCATTGTTTTCCTAAAACTAAAAAAATCAGGCATGTTTTCCTAAATTTAACAGAAATTAAGCGTTATTTTATAAAAAGCCCTTAAACTTAAGTGGGCCCTAAAGTCATACTTCGGAGATATTTGTACCATTTGATGTGTGTACTCTAATATCTAGAGTTGTTTAAATTTTCTAACTATCAATATGAAAGTTCGGGAATTGGATGGTCTGCTACGGTTTATAATCTTTTTGGGGTTTATTTTAAAATTTTATTATATTTAGTTTTTTTGGTGGAAAAACATCCTCTTTAATTTCAGGCTCACTATCCTTGGTCTTGGGGACGATTACTAACGTAGGCATCTCCACTTTATTGTCAACAGTCATACCACTTTTTAAAGGCTGAACAACTTGAAGTTGTTTTGCGGGAATGAATATATCTCCTACAAAAACCTGTCCTCCCGGGTTACTCACTAGTCGTAATTGTAACTGGTTACTCTTTCGTTCCACAAATTGCATAGTTAGCTGACCAACTTGGGCTTTCAGCTTCGTAATGGATTGTGTGTGCGAATGTAAAACTTGAGAGAATTGAGCGAGCTGGAATAAATTTTTGGAACACTGATGCCACTGTTGTTGTAAATCCCTAAGGATTTCAACAATTATATCATCAAATTCGCTGCTCTGAGGACTGAATTGCTGCTGCTATATGGCTGATATGGCCTCATGGGTGTCAGGTAAGTCTGTTGGAAGTTTAGGTCCAGGGGATATCTTGAATGAACAACAGATGGTCCTTGTTGTTGGCTACTATTGGCGCCATAATTAAAACGTGGATGACATTCCCACTGATGGTTGTACGTATTATCAGAGTCAATCCGCTGGAACACATACGCCTATTTTCAATCTATCATCTTCGGGTATAGTGGGGCGACAGGGCAATTAAACACTCAAAATATTTATAGATTTCGAACGAGTGTGGTGCATAAACCAAAAAGAATATAATAATAATTATATATATATATATATATATTATTATTATTATTTACAATTTTTAATTAATTTATTTTTATTAGAATTTTGTTAAAAATAACAAATTTCATAAACATGCCAAAATAAAAATACGTAATAAAAGAAGTATTCTAAATTTTTTTTGGCCCAAATTGGATTTAGGATCACCTCCTAAACACTAAAGGAAATATTACCAAAAAAGAAAAGAAATAACTAAAAAGAGAGATTTGGAAGGGTAATCAATGGATTTTGGGCTCGAGAAATTTTTTATCAAAGGTAGCCACGACGTGTGTGTCGTAAAGAGCTTTTCGAATTTGGGTCATTTGCGCGATTCCGACACCTGTAGCCAAAGTTATGGCTAAAATACCGGCACACCCAAAATTGTCCCAATTAGGAAAATATTTTATATTTTATTTTTGTTTTATTTTATTTTTATTTTAGAAAATAGTGAGAGAAGACAAATATGAGCCTCTAGCTTCTTTGGCTAGGGGAAGTTGAAACCTTGATTTGCTGCTCCGAATAAACTTGCAAAAACTTACGAAACAATCAATGAAAATAAAAATATAAAGAAAAATAAAAAGAGAAAGATAAATACTTATTTTCCTAGATTAACAAAATAATAAGAACTATCTCCGGCAGCGGAGCCAAAAACTTGATCGTCTTACTATATGTATCTAATTAAGTCTTAACCTATTGCAAGCGCACAATAAAAATTATAGAGCTAGTATATGATCGTTCCCACAAAGATAGTTATTACTTATATTAATTTATTTTCAGAAAACTTATACTTATCTTTAAGATTCCTAAACTACTGGAGAAAGATGAATAAAGAATTTTCTAATCTAAAGTGCATAAAATAAATTATAATCCTCAAACTTTATATTATGGTCGTCAATCACAATCCTCTGCTATTGGATATTTATAAAATTAAACAGTACCGTTACACCATATATCAATTCTTCTAGCATTAGGCATCAATCAACACTGAAGTCTTATAAATATAGATTTAATCTAATCAACAATCAACCAGAAATTTGGGCGTTAATCAAACTCTAGAAAATTGAAGAATGAAAAATAAAAACCGTTATACTAATCTGCAAATTCTAACCTGAGTCGTCAATTTAAATCAAAACTTGGAGATGTTTACAAAGTAGTAAATAAAATAAAAATCTAAACTAAAATATATCCTTCGCTTCTCAGTCGGAGTCGTCAATTCTTTTTGAGAAACTACAAATATCTATACTAATCTTCAGCATCCAATAGCAGTCGTCAATTGCTCTTGAGAACTTCTGATATCTAATCTACTATAACTATTCTACACTACTGATCGGAAGAAAACCCAACGTCAGGCGTCAATTGATGTTGAATTTCTTCGATGCTTACTCAGATACCAGGCTCTCTTATTTATAGATCATAAGGAGTCGATTGAAATAAAAACTATCTTTTATAAGTTCTAATTCTAATAAAAGAAATAAAAACTATCCTAATATAGCTCTATTTATAATTTTATAGCTCCTTGCTTCAAACGTTTGATATGCATCTAGAATGTTCTTCACTTTTTAGTAGCAGAGTCCTTCTAATAATCTTCTTCATCAATCTCTCAGATCCGTAATCAGTAGAACTTCTAATTATAAAATTCTTCTAATTCTAAATATGGTGGTATAAATTCTCACGTGATTAGCAGCAGTAATAGTTCTGAGAAGTTTCTGTATGTAGAGAATCATAAATCACAATTATTCTCTTTCATCTTTATATGTAGCTTTCTCTGGAAAATCGTAAATCATGATTTTCTATTTTCTCATAGTATTTACTTTCGAGACGATTCTTTAGTACGATTCTTCACATCTCTTATGTCGCTTCAGCCTCTTGAACATGTATTCTCTGGAGAATCGTTCATCACGAATTTCCATTTTGTCTTTTAGTTAGTGTTATGCTCAATCGTCTTTTACGATTTTATGTCTTTTAGCAAATCATCTTTAATGTTCAATCGTCTTTCATACTGTTGTTTGAGTTCATTTTAACGAATATTAATATTTTGACTCTATTTTACTGCTTTTCTTAAATATCTCCATATCAATAACTTATTAGTAGCAAACTAAAGCCTAACATCACTAAGTTAAGGGTGATAAAATGGTTAATTATGTGACTGATCGCCAATTAAGCCCTGAGGCCACAATGCTTCTTTCACTGCCTCTATCACTGCTATATACTCTGTGTCTATAGTACCGTATCTTATAGCATTGACCTCCAGCTAATCAGGCCACTTGATAGCGTAAACACATATCTTGTTGTAGACCGACGCTTATCCAAATTACTCGCGTAATTTGAACCTACGTATCCGCATAACTGATGATCTGTACTACTACGTAAAACCAAACCGACATCTTTGATACAACGTATGTATCTCATAGTCCATTTCACCACCTGTAAATACTCCTTACCTGGATTAGCCATATATCTACTAACCACACTAACGGCCAGTGAAATATTTGGTCGAGTGCATACCATAACGTACGTTAAGCTACCAACCGCACTTGCATAGGGAATACAAGTCATGGACTCACTCTCCTCATCCGTAGTAGGAGACATGCTAGCCGAGAGACCAAAGTGAGCTGGTAATGGAGCACTCACAACCTTTGAGTTCTCCATCCCAAACCGTGAGAGTACCTTCACCAGATAACTCTTTTGTGTTAGACACAATTACCCTTTCTTTTTATCTCTTTGAATCTTCATCCCAAGAATCTTTCTCACTTGCGTCAAGATCCTTTATCTCAAATTTTATATAAAGTTAAAATTTTAACTTGTTGATCTCCACCATGCTCTTTGTAGCTATAAGCATGCTATCAATATACAAAAGAAGATAAATAAATGAATCATCTGCTAGCCTTTTAAAATAAACATAGTTATCGTATTCACTTTGAATATAATTTTGGCTCACCATGAACGTGTCAAACCTCTTGTAACACTGTCTCAGCGACTGCTTCAACCCGTATAAGGACTTCTTTAGTTTACGCACTAACCACTCTTCTTCAGGAGAATTGAACCCTTTAGGTTGGTTCATATAAATCTCCTCCTCTAGATCACCGTGTAGAAATATCGTTTTCACATCGAGCTGCTCCAACTCTAAGTCCAACTGTGCTACAATTGATAATAAAACTCGGATTGAAGTGTGTTTTGCAATCGGTGAAAATCCCTCATTATAATTAATGCCTTCCTTTTGCACATAGCCCTTTACTACCAACCGTGTTTTGTACCTTGCACCACTACTTTTCGGAGAACCTTCTTTCTTCTTATAAACCCACTTATACCCAATCACTCTCTTTCCCTTAGGTAACTCTGTCAGTTTTCAAGTTTGATTATTATAAAGAGAATCCATCTCTTCATCCATTGCGGTCTTCCATTCCCGTGCATATCTATCGCTGATTGCATCATTGAATAAAGATGGCTCATTGTCATCCAACATCAATGCATAGGCGACCATATCCTCATAACCATAGCAAATTGGTTATCTAACATTCCTTTTGGGTCTTCCACCCGCTAAGAATTGCTTTGGCTATCTCTCAACTGGTTCTACCCCTTTCTTTGATGTAATCACCGTAGGAGTTGTGCAACCAAAAACTCTCAACATACTGTAATCTGTAGGCTTCCCTGACCACTTCTCAATCAGAGTCTTACACTCTATTACTGTAGACGGCGATCTGTTTGCTAGATAGCACACCATATTGACTGCCTTAGCCCAAAACTCCCTACCTAATCCTGTATTGGATAGCATACATCTTGCATTTTCAAGTAGAGTTATGTTCATGCGTTCTGCTACCCTATTTTGTTACAGTGTATTCCTTATTATGAAGTGCCTAGAAATACTGTTCTTTTCACATAACTCCTGGAACTGTCCACTGGTGTACTTACCACCATTATCAGTTCTCAATCGCTTGACCTTCCTTTCAGTTTGATTCTCAAATAATATTTTTTACCTCATGAAGATTTCCAATACCTCATCCTTGCTCTTTATTATGTAGATTCATACATATCGAGAGTAATCATCGATGAACGAGACAAAGTACTTGACACCACCTTTGGAAGAAACATTTGAATGTCCCCTAAATGTATATAATCCAATGTGCCTTTTGTAGTGTTAACCACTGTGTTGAACTTAACCTTGCACTATTTCCCGAAAATACAATGCTCACAAAAATTAACTTTACCAACCTTTACACCTTTCAACAAGCCCTGGTTGCTCAACTTTGTCATTCCTCTTTCTGATATTGTCCTAGGCGCATATGTCATACCTATGTAGAGGATAAACTACTATCATCTGACATAGATACTGCTGCCCCACTTGTCATTGTTTTCTCTGATAGAAAGTAGAGGTTCCCTTTCTGCTTTCATCACAACCAGAGATCCCTTTGTCACCTTAAAAACTTCAACTAGAGTTATAAATTTGAGCCCATTGGAGTCTAGTGTACTAAGCGATACAAGGTTTTTCTTCAGCTCCAAAACATGACGTACATCGATCAATGTTCTCACAACCCCATCGTGCATTTTTATTCTAATCCTCCCCTTTTTCAACCATTCTGCAGGCCATATTGTTATCCATCAAAACCTTTCCACCATCCACCTCTTCATAAGACTTGAACTAGTCCCTATTAGAATACTTGTGATAGGAGCACCCTGAATCAAGTATCCATATATTCTGTGAGTATTTATCAGAAATACTGACAATGCATTTTCATCATCATCCGGAGCTTGTTCGGCTATACCAGCCTCATTAACGACCCCTTTCTGCTTCTTGTCTTGAGCATCATCCCTCTTTGTTTGTAACTATGGACAATGCCTTTTTCTGTGACCCTTCTCATGACACCTGTAGCATTTTACTACCTTTCTATTTTGAACTTAGATCTAGACTTTGATCTATCCCTTCCAGATTTATGGTCCTCTGATCTCTCCCTAACCAACAAACCCTCTGCTTGTGTATCACTATTCGAATCTTTCTTCCTCATGTCGTTACAAAGTAGTGTTGTGATCAGTCATAAAATTTTCCATTTTATCACCCTTAACTTAGTGATGATAGACCCCAATTTACTACTAATGAGACACTGATATGTAAATATTTAAAACAGATAATAGAAAAGAGCTAAAATATTAATCTTTGCCAAAATGAACTCAAAAAGCAGTTAAAAGATGATTGCATGAAAATATGATCCAAAACGTGTTTAAGTACCAGCCTGTAAGCTAGAAAGAAAGCTTAAGATCTAATCGTAATCTCAAGAGAACAAAAGCTGAAGAATAAAGAGGGAATCATATTTACGATTCTACAGAAGACGCTCAAGACTGAAAAGCACGAAGTGAGGATACAATCGATCGAAATCAAGAAATCATATTGAATAGAGAGAGAAATCGTATTTACGATTTTGAATGAAAAATCTCTTACTGTTGGAGATCACATGAGAATTGCACTACCATGCACAGAATAGAAATAACTCTTAAATTAGAAGTCTTGCGTTCTACGGATTTGAGAAGATTGGTGAAGAAGAATCTTGAAGATCTCTGCTGTTGAAATTAAGGAGAAGAGTCTTGTGCGTATCTACTATCTAAAGCAAGGAAGATTAGACTTAGGAAATTTAGTTTTATTAGAAAACTTTTGATTTTAGTAGTTTACTTTGTTTAGAATTTTATATTGTAAATCAACATTTTATGGATCTATAAATAAGAGGGTTCGATACCTAGAATAAGCATCCAAGGTCTTTCAAGAGCAATTGACGACTGCGATTAGGAACTGGAAGATCAACTTTAGAGTAGAGTATCCGTAGCTTCTCAAGAGTAATTGATGCCTGCAATTGGGAGATGAAAGATAAACGTAGTTTATCTTTCCAATTCAGTTCAATATGGTGGGAGAAGAACAATACATGGCTAAAACGTTGAGGGAGTATTATGCATCGACCACTCTTACACCTCCCTCATGTATTTATTCGTTTACCAACTGTAGCCGGTGATGGGACCTTTAAGATCAAACCCAATGAACTTCAATTACTTCCTAACTTTCATGGGCTTGGTGAGGAGGATCTCTATATCTATTTAACGAGCTTTCTAGAAATTTGCATGACCTTTAGAATAAAAAACTTGTCGGAAGAGGCCGCTCATTTGACGTTATTTCCATTCCGCTCTTAGAGACAGGGCAAAGTAGTGGTTGAACTCTTTGCTCGATAATTCGATCACCAGTTGGAAAGAGATACAAAACAAGTTTCTCATTAAGTACTTCCCAATCTACAAAATGAATCGGATCCGAAAGATTATTACATCGTTCTATCAATTTTCAGATGAGTCTTTTCACAAAACCTGGAAGCGTCTTAACGAACTTCTGCATAAGTGCCCTCATCATGAGGTCCCGCGCTAGCAAATAGCGCTTGATTTCTATGAAGGTCTGAATGAACAAACTTGACACATGATTGATATTACTTGTGGAGGAATGTTCCTTACCTTGACTACGGAGGATGCTTGAGAACTCTTTGAGACCCTCAGTGAGGAATCGGTGCAACACAATGCATCGAGTCAGACTGATACGGCGGCTTTGAGGAATACACCTCCTAAGGCGGGAGGACTGTATAAATTAAGGCCAATGATGAATTTCCTTTCGAAGCTAATGCTCTGGAAAACAAAAATTCAGTTCCTGTTGGGTATAAAATCACACCCAACATATCAAGGAGGTGAGGCTTGTGGTTTTTACCATGGCCCAAGTCAGATGATTCTTCAGTATCCTGCTAACCCTTTATGCCCCACAGTAACCCAAGACTATACTGCTGCTGCAGAGGATGCCATGTTACAGGCAGCTAGAAGCTATTAGTAGCACGACCAACACCAAACGCAACTATTTCTCTCTCTTCAGCAATCTATTTTAAGGTTAGAAGCTCAGATTGAGCAACTACTATTTTATTAAACAAGAGAGAGTAGCCAGTCACTAGCGTAGTCAGATGGTAATCTTTGAGGACACATATTTATGGGAGGCACATAAACTCCTCTTGATAATAGCTAAGTTCCTCGAGGACCCGTAGAGCTACCGACTCACCCGTAGCAAAATTTTGTAATATATGTATAATATCTCTTTTATTTACAATGAAAATTTTGGAAGAGAGTACACTACGATCTTAATCATGCTGAAACACAATCGATCATAAGGGCCTCTCTGGTGTAATATATTCACTTTTGAGCATATGGACTTTTGATCACTTGTGATTTTCGATGGTCGAATCGTAGTGACTATGATTCAATTATCATAGAGTCTGTTCCGTCGGAGTGCTGTTACCAATAATCGTAACTTACAATTCTAGGTAGCAGGTGAGTGGGTGTCCAGTCTTATCGGCTACCTTGGAAGTCGAACCCATTTAATCATAGAGGAAGTGGACACACATCACCTTCAATACCGCCACTTGCCACCTACCCAAGCTTAAATGCCAATACCTCGGAATTTATTTTGAAGTGACAGATCAGAGACCTAGCCTTTTCCCTATAAAACCATGCCCCTCCATAAACCTTTCCCATTCCAAACCCATCTCTTTTGCTTTCCTCTTTCAAACCCTAACCCCATGGCGAAGGAGCCTGACCACGATGATATTAGTAGAAGACTCGACCAAATTCTTGATATACAAAGAGCCGAGCTTCTGGCTATAATAAAAAGATTAGAAAAGTTGAAGAGCCAACAACCCATCCCTGATGCTGAATCGTCCACCACAAAACCCCTTTACCTTAAAGCTAACCCAAAATCGAAACCTTTTTCCTATGCCTCATCGTCTCCCATTTCTTAACAATCTTATCGTCACAACCCACCCCGACTGTAAGTTCCATTACGATGACGGTGGGTTGCAACTTCCCTCGCCACCCCTCTCCATTGCTCATCCTCTCTCCCTTCCTGCATTATATTCTCTTCACAGAGTCTCGCAGGGGAGTAGTATAGGTTGTTGGAGAATAGTGGAGTGTCAACTTCCAACTCTCAACTTCTTCCTCTAACTACATTGCATTTCTCTTCTGAGGGTGCAGTTGATGCAGCAGAAGGCAGGGAGGAGTGTTGAAGACCCCGAGGCCATTCTCTATTTTAAACTTTAGCGCGTCGGCGATCGCTGTCGGTGTCAGTCTGTGTCTAGATTTTTCCTATGATTTCTTTTATATAATTAGTTGGTCTTTCTTATAATCTCCATAAATATTCCGTTTCCTTATTAATAGAAAATTTCTTTATTTTGGTTTAATATTTTTGCTTGGTGCTGTGTTTATTTTATATGTCGGACTTGATTTACCCCAAGTTTGGGGGAGAAGATTAAATTTTTCTTGCAGATCTTATGCTCAGTACCGATTGCACTACAGTAATTTTTGGTATCCCCTATTTTTGGTGAACAATGAGGACATTTTCCTATTTAAGTTCGGGGATACACACTTTATGTATATTATTTTTGCAAAAAAAAAACAATAAATTCTAATCATAGTTTTTTTCTTATCTGTAGGCTTATTTATTGATTTTTAGGATTATTTTTCTTGTTTCTGTTAACCATTATATGAGAGTGACGATTAGATAGAATATGATTCCATAAGTATAACCATCATCTTAGTAGAAGTTCAAACATCAATGATAAGAAGTAGTTACGATTCATGTTTGGCCCCTTTTGTACACTGTATCATAACTAAATGTTTGAAACTATACATTGCTTTAAATTGTAGAATTTAGATTATAGTTTTAAAATCGTATAACCAATGAGCATTTAGACTTATTTCCTTTCTTTGAGAGAAACTATTATCCTATCCGAATTCCAATTTCTTGAACTTCTTGACTATGTTTTAATGAAATCTCATATTGCTGTGATTTTGAATCAAAGATTCTATTATTTTGATGAATGCTTTTTTATAACTCTTTGCTGTATGCATTAAAATAATATGGCGTCCTTGCTAGTGAATCTTGGAAATGATTTAAGGCCATCTTTTTATTCGTTTAAGCCAAAAAAGCCAAAATCTCAAAATAATCTATCTCTTGAACCCATATTAGAGCCTAAACCAAATTTTCTTTGTACCAAAATTTTATAGACCCTTAACCATATGAACTGCCCAAACCTTTCGGCCTTTTTACCCTTGTAATTTTGAGAATTTAGAATGGAGGGAGAAATAGGAGAGTGAAAGGAGTATACAAGAACAGATAAGGGGAATGCTAAAAAGGGTACAACAGATAAAGAAAATTATTATTTTTTTAAATATAGGAGAAAATAAAATAAAAAAGTTATGAAAAAAAGAGAAGCAAAGAAGCTTTCAAAATGAAAAAAAAAATATTAAGAGATATACTGAAAAATAAATCAAAAGAAAAAGGAATTTACTGAAGAAAAATGTACATGAAAAGAAGTTATCCAACTTTTTGGATACTTACTGAAGCAGAAAAAAGAAAAAGAAGAAGATTAGGTGAGAGATGAGCTGGATTATCAAAATTTTTGAATCCTTTTTACCTTTCTTTGAAACCTTTTAACTCAATCCCCATTACAAGTCGAATAAATTCCTTTTTGATTCACGATTTGCAGAAGCATGAGCATAGTAGAGATGTGTATGATAAATCCTACGAAAAACTATAAAACATAAGAAATAGAAGTTATTATCTATTCTATGAGATTTATTTTTTTATCATGCCGCTGTAACCGACTCCAGTTCAATAGTATCATTCCCATAGAGTAGCGTATTAACTAGGTGCTCATAGGAATAATGGAGAGAAGACAGAAGCAATAGTGTTTTGTCTTCATCCTTAACCTCTTCTCTAACATTTAATAATTCAGATATTATTCGTCTATTGAATTCATTAAGATGTACGTTGAGAGAAGTATCTGTCTTTATGTGCAACTTGTATAGTTGCCTTTTGAGATATAGACAACTCATAAGAGATTTTGTCATGTAGAGACTCTCCAATTTGGCCCACAGTGAGGCTGCCGAGTTCTCCCGCATCACATTATACATAATCTCCTTCGCTAGATATAGCTGAATTATACTACATGCTTGAAGTTTGAATTCTTCTCAATCACCATCGAACATATCTGTCAGCTTATTCGAAAGCCCTTTCAATGCCTTGTGCAACCCTTGTTGAATTCAGATATCCCAGACTTATACTTGCCACAAGCCAAAATTTTTCTTCCCGTCGAATTTCTCACCTCAAACCTCGCATTTGAAACTTTTGCAGACTTTGATGCTGTAGCGACTCGAAATCTCACAAAGGCTGATTATAATTTCTTAGGCTGTACCTTCGTATATCATGAACCATAAAAATATAATAAGATAATAAAAGTACTTTAAACAGTGGAAAACAAAATCTTTAAAAATATTAATAAAACCCATGACCATTTTCTTATCCCATTTATAAAGTCCAACATGATTAAAACTTAAATATTCTTAATAAAATACTAGCTGATTATTGTCTCGTTCATTTAAAAACTAATAATAATTAAAAAAAATAAAAAATAACTAGGCCACGAAGCCTGCATCGCCATTTACGTGCAGTCTCATCACTATAAACTCATACGTTGTCCTCAGCTACACTTGTCTTATCTGGTCACCCACATCAACAAGGGGTGTAAGTTTATATTTGTATGGACCAAACATGTAATCTATTAAAGCACAAGATATCAATCATTACATTATAAACATTTCTATATCTCATGAGTGTGTGCTTGTGGCAGACATAATTTCAATTAGTAGAAATGAACTAAACATAACAAGATAACAGTGTTGCATAAGTTTATCCTTTTCCTTAAGTTCATCTTTCTTATCATTTAATGCACGGTAGACTCCTTCCCACTCAAGACATTGGGTCTAATCATGCCTATCACTTGTTTAGTTAGACATCCTCAAGACATTGAGTCTAATTATTCATATCATTTATTACACATTAAACTCCGTCCCTCTCAAAACGTTGAGTTTAATCATGCTCATCATTTATTTAGTTAGACTCCGTCATGGTCAAGACATTAGGTCTAATACCTTTTTAGACTTCGTCATGCTCAAGACATTAGGTCTAATACTTCTTATTCATGTTTAGTTAGACTCCGTCATGCACAAGACGTTGGGTCTAATACCTTCTTAGACTCCGTTCTACTCAAGGCGTTGAGTCTAATGCCTCTTATTCATGTTTAGTTAGATTCAATCCCGCTCAAGATGTTAGGTCTAATGCTTCATTAATCATTGCTTATCATTTATCTTATTTATGAGTCTTGATCATGCAATTTGTGGCTCATCATAAAACATTGAAGTGCATATGAATATAATCAGGGTATATAATATTAAAGTGTATATAAATGTAATCATGGTACATAAACATTCATATTTAATCACACTTTTTATAAAAAGAACTGAATATAAAATCTGCCTGCCCAGATCGATCAACCGATTTTCGTGCTTGATCAATCGATCTCGGCCCGAGAGTTTTTAAAACATTTTCATATGTCAGGTTCGATCAATTGATTTTTTGAATCGATCGATCGATCCCAACCCGAGAGTATACCCCTATATAAATATCACCCAGAAATCGATCGCTTGATTAACCAAACTTGATCGATCAATCAATTAACCAAACTCGATCGATCGATCTTCGCTCGAGAGTATACCATATATTTATCAAATATATTATCATTCTTTATCAAATATATTATCATTCAAAAATTGATTTCAATCCGTAAGTTTTTCAAAACAATTTTCATTTGTCAGGTTCAATCGATCGATTTCCAGAATCGATCAATCGATCTTGACCCAAGAGCATCACATTATAAATAAATATTTTGCCCTGAAATCGATTGATCGATTAACCAAACTCGATTGATCGATTAATGTCAAAGAGCATATCATTAAATGTCGTTCAAAGTTGATCGATTAACACACATACTCGATTGATCAGTTTCGATCCAAGAGCACGCCTCAACAAAGCATCAAATCGCATGGTGGGATTTTAATTTGACTTCTTTTAGCCAAAAACATCAATATTAAATCTCTCAGTCATAATATGCATCCTATTTAATTACCCATTCCTTTTTCATGAAGTAAAAATACTAATTTGCATAAAAACTCATTTTTAAATCAATATTTTAAGGTTAAGGGAAAGCATGATTTCTCCATACCTAAATCAATCGATTTCACCACGATTAGATCGAGATCCCTACAATGACGATGATCCTTGAAGGATGCGAAGGTCACTTGAGAATATAAGCAAACATCTCGTTGATCTTCCAAAAGAGAAGTTATAGAAAGGTAGAGCTAGAATCTCTTCTCTAAGGTTTCTAGGGTTATAATAACCAAATTTTTTGAAAACATTGAATTGCTAACTTTTGACGAGAATGCGACCTTTTGACTGATTTGACCTGAGTCAAATCATTTAACCTAGAT
Source organism: Chloranthus sessilifolius (assembly GCA_021018995.1). Taxonomy (NCBI): domain Eukaryota; kingdom Viridiplantae; phylum Streptophyta; class Magnoliopsida; order Chloranthales; family Chloranthaceae; genus Chloranthus; species Chloranthus sessilifolius. The sequence continues at coordinate 114,479,986 of CM037591.1, read as the reverse complement.
AACGTGGCCTTAAACCCCATTTGTTATAATTGGGGGCACACGCCAAACACATTAAAGCCCAACCCGTACCCTATGTAGAGTGTATGCGTGTTTGTACGTGTTGCACACGAACCCGGGCCCAATTTTCAAACTTGGGCCTCTACTTGAATATATCGACTATTTGGGCCGACTGATTTGCCCGACCAATTGGGTTGACTAATTGGGCCGACTTTGGGTCTTAACTTAGACCTTAGAATGTGTGAAAAATACACTACTTAGGTGTTAGAGCTTCACATCGATAGTTAGAAGAGCCAACACACAATTAAGGTGTGCATGCTTCACAAGGGAGCAAGCCCATAGTACAAATAATGAAACTTCCAAGTACAAATAATGAAACTTCCTTTGGAAGTTTCATTCGGTTGCAATTGAGGGAGAAGAGAGGAGAGAAAGAAAAGGAAAGGAGGAAGAGCTTCCTCTCCCTTGCCCTCCGAGGTCCGATGCGCCATTGATCTTCCGCTCAAGCTTATTTTTCTTCGTCGATTATCGCAAGAAAAGCAATGGCCATGACGCGGCTACGATTGACGAAGAGCGTGAGAGAGCCTCTTTTTATTCTAAAAATCCTAATCTCCATTGATCTTCATCAAGGATGCTTCTTCCTTACTCAAGTGAGCCTTTAGCTTGTTGTGTACATTCGGTGGAGTTGATTTATGACTCCGTTCGATCGCAAGAAGAAAAGAGGGTTTCGCATTGATTTCTTCTGAGATCGATCGCTATGGAGCGTGCGTGCATGTGATTAGAAGGTAAGAATTGAATTGGCTTGTGTAGAATTAATTTAGGTTTGATTTCGTGTGAATCGGGATGCGTGCATTGAGTTTTTGAGTGTTGATTTCGTGTGAATCGGGATGCGTGCATTGAGTTTTTGAGTGTTTTGGATTGAAGAAGAAGAAGCCCGAAGGGTTTATGAAATGGTCAAAATCGATCGATCGATTTTGAAGTCGATCGATCGAATTGTATAGAACAGAAAAGTGAAAATTTACAAGTGAAATCAATCAATCGATTGATTGGTTTTGGAAATTGATCGATCGGATTTGAAAATCGATCTTTCGATTTTGACTGAGCTTGCCGACACTGTCTTTATATTTTAGCCGTAATATTTTGCTCTGAACTCCGGTTGACGCGATTCTTATGGCGTTGGAAAGAGAACAACGAGATATACAACTTTTATAAATTAATAAATTTATGAGTCAAAATATTTAAAAGTCAAAATTGAGTGAGAAGTTGGTTAAATTCTAGGTTAGCATGAACTTGCCTATTTCTACCTTGATTTTGAGAAGATACTTAAATACGTCAAAGTTATTAATAATTAGAGTCAATCCTTGACTCCTCATCGTATGCATGATATAGATTGGAAATAGAGGCCATACATAGAGACCTTAGTGTCTTGTGTGTGACTCCGAACATGAGGTAGGGGAACTTCAAACCAAACTTACATGTTTGACTTTGATTCATAGTTCTTTGATACGATTACATGGAAAATGATAAGTTCGACCATATATGAACTAGTGTTTGAATTCTTTGAAACTAGAACTGGAATTTTATGAATCTGAATAAAAACTCTGAAAATTTGTAGGGAAAGTTAATGCAAAATCTTCGTTTTAAATTGTGATTCATAGACTTCATGATATGATTGAATGGTTTGACAATATTTGAACTAGAATTTGAACTCTTTGAAAACTAGAATTTGAAATCTTTTGAATCTAAAAATGAATTGAAATCCTGCATATGATCTTTGAACATGAAATCTGAATTCTGACCTTGAGTATGAATTTGAGCAATAAATCTGAATTTTAAAACTTCAACACTTAAATTGGACATTGAACTTTGAATATGATCTTCGCACTTGAAATTTTGAATCTGAATTTTGTACTCTGAATCATTCAAACTCGGTACATGAATTTTGAATCCTTTGAACCCTGAATTTGAACTTTAGACTTTGATTTAGAAATTTGAACTTGAATTCAAGTTTTGAACCCTTTGAGTCTTTGGACGTTTGTGAATGCACACCCTTTGACCGCTTTGGCGGGATATATGTACGCCCTTGGACCGCGCTGGCAGGATTTACGTACACTTTTGGACACCTTCGTATTTATGTACGCCCTTCAACCGCTCTCGTGAAATTTGCACACTTCTGGATATCTTTGTACACCCTTGGACCTCTTTAGCGTGATATGTATGCCTTTGGACCGATCTAGCGGGATTTACGTACATCTCTGAAATGCAAAATTTGAATGTGACTTCTGAACTATGTATTTTGAACTTTGAATTTTGACATATTGACTGCGTTGGTTGCAAATTCGACATTATTTGCAAATTTGTTCTGAACTCTGAAATCCAAACTGTGAATCTTGGACAATCTTTGGGTAATCTTGATTAGTAATTGACACCTTAGACAATCTCTTTTGTTTACGCCTTATTTCACTCCTTTGTCAAGATAGATAAGAAATTCGAACTTAGGAAAATGAATACGAAATCTGAATCTTATGAAATTTCAAAAATTAACCATTGACAATATGATTTGAAATTGTGTTTGATATGAAAATGTTTTCCGTTTCGATATAAACATGTTTTGGATATTGTCATTGAATCTATGCTTTGTTATGATAAGATGTGAAATTGTATTGAGCTTTCCTCTGCTGAGCTTAGACTGTTAGCTCACCCCAATTATATGTCACAGGTGTAGGTATTGATTAAGATCTTGGCTTTGAGGAAGATACAGACTACGTACCGGAAGAAGAGGATCTTCCACCTGAGGATTTGTACCTCTAGTTCAAGGATTGTAGACTTAGTACATTGTAGATTTTGATAAGTTTGGGCTTAGCACATTCGTGCTGTTATACGCATATTGTACAACACTGTTAGGTGATCGTCGACCATCACTGGTTGTTTGTTTTAGTTATTATTCATGTTGGATATTAGAACTGGATATTTAATTATACCATCTGTATTATCTGCTTTGATTTTCGCATGTGTGTAGATGTACCAAGTATTCTATATTCAGATTGTGATCTGCGATCTGACGGTTTGATTTTCCCGTGTTAAAGAAAAAAAAATGTGTCAAAAAAATCGGGCTTTAACAAAGGTTCTCCGTAACACACCTTTTTATAACTTATTGAGAATCATTTGGTGTTAGGCTAACAAACCAAAGAATGATCTGACAACCTGGATTTCCCTAAGCTACAAAATCCTGTACAATATTTTTTTTTTTTCATACATCCCAAACTCAGGGAAAATCGGATCGTCGAATCACACTTCACAATCCAAAAACAAAAATACTTGGTATATCTACAAAAGTAGATTCAAAGCAAAGATATATATATAATTATTAGCAAAACAAACATTTCCACTTTACATAACAAGAAAACTGACTAGGGCCCACAAGGAAATCCCACAAGGAAATCATCGGTGATGGCCGACCGTCACCTAAACAGTGGCTCCCAAAATATACATCTAAAACAATTCTTACAAGGTATTTAATCTTCGGACATACCAAGTCCAAAATCCAAAACACCTCAAACATCCACCATACAAGCCACAACATGTGTACTCTAAATCCTCACCTAAGGTAAAATTTTCCAAACGGGAGATCCTAAACCTTTTCCCAAGGTCAGCTCCTGATCCTCACCTGTACCGGTGACGTATAGTCGAGGGATGAACTACATCTAAGCTCAGTAAAGAAACATCAATCACATGCATATCATCACATCACGCATATATCATATGACAAAACAAACATGCTTTTCACATAAAGATTCACAATTTAAAGAATATTTAACTTTTTGGAAAACTAATATCGCATATGAATTTTCAAAGCTTTAAACACATGATTTCCAAAACTTATTCTCATAACTAAAGAAAACTTAAACTGATCACTTAAATATTCCCTCCAGCATGTATAGCATCGAGCCCCCGATGAAAATACCCACCATCATCGTTCACATGAATCGTTTGTATAATGCTTAGGTCCCTTCGAACTAGATAACTTGTGCCGGAGGAAAATTACAGCAATCGGTAAGGAAGTGAATGGAAGCTAGCCGTCACCATCACGAAGAACAAGTTGTATGGATATCCCGCCGTATCGGTCACAGATATCCCGCCGTGTCGGTCACGATTATACCGTCGAGTCGATCGGGTATTCATATACAAACCTCAAATCAAAGTGTAAAAGTTAACTTATAATTTATCACCGTAAAATATGATAATTTGTACCTAGGTTTGAAGTTTCAAAGCTTTCACGCACATTTATTCACTTCTTCTTGATGTCACACACGCACATGACTGATTTTACACAAACACAAATCTCAGTGCACATACTCACACACAATTTTCATATTTAAAATTATGAAAGAAATTTATGATAAATAGATGACAAGTTACACATAACACACATGTTTCTATCACATCACAAAATTCATGCTAGTTGTAATTAATTGCACATGTTATGGAGTTTTCCCTACCTCACATTCGGAGCGGTTCAAAGCGACACCAAAGTCCTTATCGATGACTTCCCACCCTTAATCTATATCACAAGAATACCATGATGCATCAAGGATTAACTCTAATCACTAACAACTTAGACATATTTAATTGTTTTCTCAAAATAAAGCGGAAACGGACAAGTTTGTGCTAACCTAGAATTAGATGCAACTTTTCTCCTAAATTTTGACCTTTAAAACTTTAGATTCATAAGTTGGTTAATTCATAAAAGTTGTAGATCTCATTGTACTCTTTCCAACTCCATAAGAATCGCATTAATCAGAGTTCAGAGTAAAAAGGTATGGCTAAACTACTGAAGCTGTATCGGTACTTCAGTCAAAACGTGCTAACTTAGAACTTGGCCTAACTTCCAGCTCAATATTTACTATCAAAATATTTGATTCATAAGTTAGTTAATTCATAAGAGTTATAGATTTATTTGTCCTCTTTCCAACATAGTAATAACTACATCAATCAGAATTTGGAACAGAAAGTTACGGCCAAAATACTGAGACTGCATTAGCTCGGGCGTGTGAGTCGCGCAAGCGAGCTCCAAGGTCGTGCGAGCAATTGAATTTTTGCCTACTGCTGCTAGGCACGCGATGTCTCACGCGAGCGAGCCTTTTCCCTCATGTGTGTGAGACTCAGAGCATTTTCTTACGATTTATGCCTTCTAAAGACTTCTTGGGCGAGCGAACTCCGAAGCTCGTGCGCGCGAGAACCAGAGTTCTTCCGGATCTGAGTTTTCTTCTCACTCGATCCTCTCATTTTTTGCTCTCAAATCTCATCCATACTTCACACCCATCATATAAAACACTTTATTAACAAATTTTACATACTCAAAGTATACCTTTAATCCGACGATTCACCCAAAGAACAGATCTTCTTCCTTGCTAGCAAATGGGTTTTCCAAGCTCCACAATCACCATGATGCCGACACGATTGTAGGGTGATATTCCACACACACCTCATACAAATCTCACTAATATTTAGCGGCTCAAAACACCCGAATCTCTTGCCAAGAACAATGAGTTTTCAAAACCCCATTCGGTTTCAAATCACATTCCTCAACTCACCAATCGTCGCAATCAACGGCACATCTCTCCCTTACACAACCTCACAAATCTTTCACGAAAATCCAAGCTTCGGAGCACATGAATCCGGTTAATCCTTCTCCTTCTTCTTTTCTCTCTTCCTTCTCTCTCAACCCTAACCCTCAAAATTGCAACTAGTTAAGGCTTCTAAATGAAGTTTTTCTCTTTATTTTAAAAGGGTCGGTTCACATACAAAACGCAAATACTAGTTTGGGGTGTTTAAAAATATTCACATACTTCGATGGTATGAAGCACACACCTACACACATTTTACTTGTATGTTTAAATTTCTTATTCAAGGACTTAGGTTTGGTGTTAAGCCAATACACCGTAGCTAGGTATATATAATCTTATCTGCTGATCCACGCACCATCTAAATCATTCTTTTTCACTTAAGGCCTAACCCAAAATGACTTAGTTAGATTCATAAGGTCGGGTACATGACCAGTCGGGCACGCACATCGAGGCATACAGTTCAAAGGTTAAAATTTTTGAGATGTTACAAATGATGTATAGGCATTTACTTCAAGGTCTAAAAGAAATATTTAAAACTCACATACTAAGGTTCAATCCTCTGACCTCATGTCTCAAACTTATGCCTTTAACCAAGTTATTACATAACTTGTGTCAAATAATGACAAAAATAAATATAAGAGTTCGAAAACCAAAACATGTATTTTTAGTTAAAAAATTTGAAAAGTCAATGCATGCGGTGTATATATTATTAAGTACATGTAAATAATTTAGGTGTATCAAAGATATGAAATTAGGATCACTACAATCTTTCCTACTTATAAAAATTTCATCGAAATTGTGTCATACCTCCCTCGAAGAGATGGGGGTAGTCCCTTCTGATAGTATCCTTGCGTTCCCAAGTGGCTTCTTCATTAGAGTGATGTGGCCAAACAACAAGGACCAATGGTATAATTTTATTCCTCAAGGTCTGTTCTTTCTTATCAACAATCTGAACAGATTCCTCGACGATGAATATATCCTTATAAACCTCAAAGGGTTCCCAGTCGGTAACGGGTGCAAGGTCTGCCACATATTTCTTTAGCATGGATATGTGAAAAACATTGTGCACCTCGACAAACTTTGGTTATAGCTTGAATCGATATGTAGTTTCTTCGATTCTCTTCAAGACTTTAAACGGTCCTATGAATATCAGACTAAGCTTTCCTTTCAGCCCGAATCACATCACTCTTTTCATAGGAGAGATTTTCAAGAAGACTTTATCCCCTTTGATAAGATCCCAAATCCTATGCTTCAAATGTAGCTCTTTGGTCTACTTTGCGCGGTCCACATTCGTTCTCGGATCAACTGAACTTGTTTGGATGTAACATCAATAATCTGAGGCCCTAGCAAACTTCTCACACCGACCTCATCCCAACACAAGGGAGTTCTGCAACTTCTCACATACCAGACTTCATGCAGAGTCATCTGAATGGTAGACTGGTAGTTGTTGTTATAGGCGAACTCTGTAAGAGATAGATGTTTGTCCCAATTGCCTCCAAAGTCCAGTATGCAAGTACGTAACATGTCTATCAATATTTGATTCAGTCTTTCGGTCTGCCCATCTGTCTTAAAATGTACCAAGTGTTTCGCGATCAACTCGGACATGTCTGACAACCCGAGTTTCGGCGTCCCGAAACCATTCTCAAGGCTGTGCCCTGAATTTGATCGCGAAACACTTGGTACATCCACACACAAGTTGAGCAAAGCGTACGATTTATAATAATAAAAAATAGATCATAAGAAAAGATTTCTTTAACCATCATATGGCCAACAAAATCTAATTTAAAAGATGGTTTTAATTCTCATGCCAACTGCATGAGGCAAAAGAACCGAACTGAACCATCAGTGACATCTACTACTCACCCTTGATGGTTCGCCAAAAAGAATACCATATCTGTATATTACATCTCTTTCAAATTTTGAAACGGCTGGACATACCAAGCCTTACAAATAATATCAGAATAGCGCAGGAGAGTCCACTAGAAAAAGTCCTCTGGAGGAGGCTCGTTCTCCTCAAGAGGCACATAATCAGAATCAATCGATTCTGGTTTTCAGGTATCGAGTCTTCACCTGTACTTGTGACTTATAGTCAGAAGAGTGAGCTACATCATAGCTCAATAAGGAAAATGGATATAACATGCATATTTTCAATATAAACATATCTTTCGTGATAGTGCCCATTACATATGTTACTAGAAAGAAGACATATGACTTAAATGCAATTGTAAATTTATGAAGACGGATAAAAGATGTACCTTTCACAATTTCGCTTAACATTATTCAAAATGCATTTCTCAACTCACACACTTAAAACATTCACTTAAATTATTCCCGAGCAATATAGCATCGAGCCCCGATGGAATACCCACCATCGTCGTTCAATTGAATCATTTTTCACATAATTACAAGCCCTCATAAATGGAGTGATTTGTCAGACGAAATATTTTCACAATTGGAAATCGAAGACCGGATATCCGGTCGGACCGGAGCACAAGTTGTACAGATATCCCGCTGTATTGATCGTGGATATCCCGTCGCGTCGGTCACGGTTATACCGCCGCATTGGTCGGGTATTCACATAAAACCTTAAAACTAAAGTGTCAAAAACTACATATAGTTATTCACCGTGAAAGTGTGATAAACATAATAGTTTCGAAATTCTTGAAGTTTACACCCACACATATGCTCACATCAACTTGATGCCACATTCACATACTTATATCTGAGTTTCTTGACTAGAGCACAAGCATATTTATCATAATCCACAACACACACACACATGATTTGTTTTAGTGATCACACATATATATCAAATCATACGTATTCAAAAGCATGGTAATTCATACTAAAACATGATTATAAATCACATACACATCACATCACTGCGCACATGTCTACTGAATTCGTATACACAAGTTAAATGGTTTTCCTTACATAGCGCTTAGCCGTTAGACTTCCATAGCTCAAGCTTGCTTCACATTCATTCAAAGCTTGGTCGCACTTGACATACACAAGTTCTTGATCGGAACGCCAAAATTGACATAGAATAGGGAGATATTCCATATCCCCAAGGTCTCTTAAACAAAACAGATGAAAACTTTAACTGTCAAGAATCAATTGGTCGAATCCCAAATTGACCGGTCGGTATCATCCCAAATCGACTAGTTGGTTTCCAAAATCGACCGGTCGAATTGAGAATTTGACCGGTCGGTTTCGCTCAGGAAACCCAGACTCTCATTTCACACCTAAACCGATAAGTCGATTTCCAAAATCGACCGATCGGATCTCCAAAATCAATTGGTCGGTTTTGGTTCGACCGGTTGAGACCCCAAAACTATAAAATTTTAACCTCCAGTTTCGTGGAAATCGACCTGTCAAAATCGTTCTTGGGTGCTGTAATTCCATCACATAGTGAAATCAACCGGTCAATTTAAGATTTGACCGGTCGGTTTTCGCCAACTTTCACCCAGCCAGGGTTTGTTCTTTCCAAACCTATTTCCATCAATTTTCTCCCATTTCATTCCCATTTTCATCTTTCACATACACAACTAGATTACAATTATACTCTACATTTTCATTATTAAAATTCTCATAAAAATCATACCTTCGAATCAATCGATTCGTCAATCCAAAGCTTCACACTCCAAGCTAGGGTTTTGGCAGCTAGAACTTCCGGATTTCACGAGATTCAACGTCGAATTAAATGCTCAAATTCTCGTATATACTCATCTCGCCGTCATAATTCCTCTCCTATTCACTTCCCTTTCTCTCTCTCAATAATTTACTCTCATTAACTCCACAATCACCTACCTAGGATTATAGCAATAACTCCCTTTATTTTTTCCCCCTCTTATATCCGTTTTTGTTTTAGGTGTAAGACACATACACCCATACTGGGTGTACTTAACTTACCTAAAGCTTATACACAGCCTTACACCCCTCTAGTTTCACTTACTCATAACCTACTTGACTTGTCAACTTTTCACCGGTCCGGCACGTGCTCTGACTGGCACACATCCCGAGGAAATTGTTTCAAAGGTTGAGATTTTCTGGGACGTTACATTTTCCCCTCAGGAATTTTCATTCCCGAAAATTTACTAAGGTTGGATGGTGAATAGGGGTCTCCACACCCCCCCTAGTGGGAAGCACAATCCCCCTCCCCCCCCGGCACTCGAAGAGCGAAGGAGGAGCAATCAAAGCGTCCAACTTTAGAGAATCCAATCCGTTAATGAGGATTGAACAAGTCCTAACTTAAACAAAAATAGCTAGCCAAGGCTAGATAACAGTTAACCAATCACACACATAACCTCACCTACTAACTCATGAGGTTAAACCTCTCCAATTGAAGTACCTGCATGAAATATATTCACAATTTCATATGCAAACAACAACCATGTCACACTTACATAAACAAGTCAAAATATCAGTACACACATCCAAAAACTGTTCCAAAAAGTTTAGTCACCCAAAAACCTGTATCCACAAAGTTTTATATGTATAAAACTGTTGCAAAATAACTAGAAACATGTTAAACATGGCATCATAGTAGTTCCAAAATAACTAGAAAAGCTGTCAAACGTGGCAACCATGCCACAATAGTTCAAACATTACACCCAACCTATGTTAATTACAAACATTTTTCAAAAAAACATATCCAAAAACTCCCTAGCAAAATCCCCCAATCAAACTCATAGGATAACCTCGCCTCAAGGTTGTGCATCCCCCGGTGGCACTCCGGAAGGTCTTGCCTCGTCAGTAGGCGCCATGTCCTCTATGTCATCGTCGGGAACACCGCCTGATGTAGACGCTCCAATGGAGTAGTACCACGGATTAGGTACAGCTGCACGAGTGCCTGCGAGACGTGTCAAGTAATTGTGGGGGTATGCATATTACATCCACTGTGTGAAGACACCCTCGTGATGGTCCATCCTACGATGTAGTAGCCGGTTGCTCTCCTCAACTTGAGTCATACGAGCGAGAATATCGTGTAAAATTACGGAGTCCGGCTGTGGTGGAGGAGGCATTTGATAGTGGGCTTGTTGTTGGATTGGAGGTTCAGGTACTAGAGGCATAGGATGCTCTAGTTGGGGAATTTGTTCTTCTTGTCCTTGCTCAGCCTGGGGTTGAGGAGGTGGTGCTACCTCCCCCGCGGGAGGTAGGACTTTCTTCAATTGGTTGTAGGTTCGGTTCCAATCAGCAAAGGAATATGGCTCGACGTGATCATTCAACCTCGATTCGTCAGGAGAAACCCTATAGTCCCCTTTGTCTGCATACTCCTCAAACATAGAGGAGATACAACGTGCATACGGAATACATTCCTTTGGTGTTACTCCACCCTTCAGTAACTTTTCATGTATATAGGTCATACCCTTAAACACCATCTTGGGTGCGTTGAGCCAACGGCCCCTGAATGCCACATATAAGGCTTGTTGCACCTCCCCTACCCTCTTAGTATTGTGTCGCATAAGGTAGAGGTTACATTTTATTATGGTGTCCAACATCCACAAATGGGGAGGTAAATCAATCCTCCGAATGGCATGACCGGAATCGTGCCGTCCTTGAGTCATCTCATTCCTAATCTCCATATAATCTACTTCTGTTGCAAAAGGAGGCAAAAGCTCAATGTCATCTGAATACTCATCATAACACTCGAGGGCTTTGGAAGCGTGTTCCCATGTGAATCGACAATCACAACCATCGAATTTGGTCTCAATCGCTAAAGATGTGATAGTCGATTTGAGGTTTTGATAAAACAAACACACTAACCTCGGATAGTAATAACCATGTAATGGTTCTAAAATATTGGCCAAACCGGCCTTCTCAAGATAGCCTCGAGCACATATGGTATTTCCTTGTACGTCCCGGTCCTCAAACAGGGTCCGATCAATCTTAAACTCGTCTTCAATCTTCTTGCTTGCCCACCACTCATTGGGTTGGTCTAAAAATGGTGGTGAAGGCTCACGCGAAGACGACACAGGCTGTGGGGCTATGAGTGGTGCCGACATTTGTGTTGCCGCAGGTGGTGGTGGTCCTGACACACTAGGGTGTCGAACCGGTAACTTCGAAGCCGAAGGTTTCAAAGCTTGCCTCATTTGGGTGGCATGGTTAAGGTTTTTGCAAACAATATGAACTAGGGATTCAAATGGAAGGCAAAACTCCAAAAATTTAAAGATTTAAAGCTAGGGTTTACCTTTTCGATTGACCTTTGGACCCAAGCTTGTGAAGAATCAATGCCGAATGAATTCCCAAACCCTTCTTCCTCTTCTTCTCCAAAAACCCTAACAAAGCCCCAAATAAAATCTCCAAATCTGAAAATACCGAATCAGCAAGAAAAACCCAATTTAAACCCGTCTAAACAAAATCGACCGGTCGGTTTTTCCAAATTAAACTTGCCTTGCGATTTTGACTGGTCGATTTCCAAATCGACCTGTCGAACTTATAAATCGACTGATCGGTTTTGTGTTTCGACCAGTCGGTTTTTATATACCCTTTAAAGTGTTCTGTTCGTGAGAATCGACCGATTGAGTTCTTATTCGACTGGTCGGTTTGTGACAGAACACTCATTTTGTGTTTCTTTCCCTCCAATTCTCAAGAACTTCAAATTTGTTCCACTTTTAGGCATCTACACACTAGTTAAGACACATATTGAACAAAAATATCTTTTCTATATTACTCAATCATGGTCATTACACGGCTGCTTACAAATTTAAGCATGGTTCATTACACTTATGAGTAATGATTAGTTACATTAAACAAAGCTCTCTCAACTCTCTTGGAACAATTGAGGATATTGAGCTCTAACTTTTGCCTCACGCTCCCAAGTAGCCTCTTCGGGAGGATGATGTCCCCTTCTGACGAGTACTAAAGGGATACTTTTAGTACGTAAAATTTGTTCCTTTCTATCGAGAAATTATACCGGCTCCTCAATCATCGTCATATCCTCAAACATCTCAATCGGCTGATCCTCCAGGATATGCGTAGGATCTCTAACATATTTTCGGAGCATGGACACATGAAATACGTTATGTACTCGATCAAACAGAGGACGTAACCATATCCTATAGGCAACCTCACCAACTTTACCCAACACCTCAAAGGGTCCAAAATATAGTGGGCATAGTTTGCCTCTTCTTCCAAATCGCATGATGCCCTTCATGGGTGATATTTTTACGAACACATGATCGCCTACCAGAAAATACACACTAGTCCTCTTCATATCGGCGTAGCTCTCTTGTCTGCTCTAATCTGATTTGATTCTTTCTCTTATCACGCGAACGATATCGGCATTGTCTTCGAGTACTTCTAGACCTAATATAAACTTTTCGCCGGTCTCTTCCCAGTTGATCTGCAATCTATGTCACTGTCCATAAAGGGCTTCATACGGTGTCATATCGATACTCGTTTGAAGGCTGTTATTGTATAAAAATTTGATCAACGGTAGGTGTTGATCCCATGATCCTTGAGAACTGAGCATACATGCTCTGAGCATATCTTCGATTACTTGGTTCACCCATTCTGTTTGTCCGTCCGTCTGCTGGTGGAACGCCGAACTAAACTCCAATCGCGTACCCATCCCTTCTTAGAACTTTTGCCAAAATATGGAAGTGTAAAGAGGGTCACGATCTGAGATGATAGTAACTGGAATGCCGTGCAGTTGTACAATCTCCTTCATATATAACTCTGCGAGTCTTCCAGTCGTATACGTAGTGTTGTATGGCAAAAAGTGGGCTGACTTAGACAATTTATCGTTAATTATCCAAATGGCATTGTGTTGCTTTGCAGTCCGGGGTAACCCCACAATGAAGTCCATTGAAATTGACTCCCACTTTCAATCTGGTACAGGTAGAGGTTGCAACAATCTAGTAGGGTGTCTATGGTCTATCTTCACTTGCTGGCACGTCAAACACCTTAACACATATTCGGCTACGTCCTGCTTTAAACCTCTCCACCAATAACTCTTCCTCAGATCTTGATACATTTTCGTGCTACCAGGGTAAATAGCATACTTGGATTTGTGAGCCTCGTCTAATATGGTTTGTCGCAGATCGGTATCAACTGGAATACAAAGATGTCCCTTGGATAGCAAAGAACCATCTTCCTTAATAGAGAATCCGGTCTGGTGCCCTCAATCACACCCTGTCTAATCTTGACTAACACCGGATCTTTTATCTGTAACTCATGAATATGCTGAAAGATCGTTGGTCTTACGATAATATTGGCCAAGAAAGCCCCTAAAGTTTGCACCTCGATCTTTGCGTCATATAAAGAAAGGTCTTCAAATAATTTTCATCTGTGCATCCCCATAACAAAGCTATCTAACTGATTCGAACTCTTACGACTCAAGGCATTTGCTACGACATTAGCCTTGTCAGGGTGGTACTGTATGGAGCAATCATAGTCTTTGAGAAATTCCATCTATCTGTGCTACCACTACCTCATATTCAATTCTTTTTGTGTAAATAGGTACTTGAGGCTTTTATGATCGGTGAATATCTCAAAGGTCTCACCATATAAATAATGTCTCCAAATTTTCAGCGCAAATATGACCGCTGCTAGTTTAAGGTCATGTGTCAGGTAGTTCTTCTTGTGATCTTTTAGCTGCCTTGACCCATAAGCAATAACTTTTCTGTTTTGGTTGAGCACATAACCTAAATCACTATGTGATGCATCGCTATACACTGCAAACCCTCCACTACTAGAAGGAATCGCTAGCATTGGAGCTAAAGTGAGTCTCTTCTTGAGTTCTTGAAAATTCTTCTCACACGCTTTAGTCCACTCAAATATCACATCTTTCTTGGTGAGTCTCATAACGGTCCTGACAATTTTGAAAATCCTTCCACAAAATGTCAGTAGTACCTAGCTAGACCAAGGAAGCTACGGATATTTGTTACCGTCTTTGGTTGTTCCCATTACACCACAACATTGATCTTAGCCGGATCCACTGTGACTCCATCTTTTGAGACGACGTGTCCCAAAAAGCTGACTTTTTCCAACCTGAATTCGCACTTACTGAGCTTGGCGTATAATTGGTGCTCACGCAACATTTGTAGTGCGATTATCAAATGCTCTTTATGTTCCTTCTTTGACTTTGAGTATATCAGAATATCGTCGACAAATACTACGACGCAAGTGTCTAGGTGTGGTTTAAACACCCGATTCATCAAATCCATAAATGTCGTCGGTGCATTCGTCAAACCAAATGACATCACCAAAAACTCGTAATGTCTATACCATGTCCTAAATGCTGTCTTTTGGATGTCCCCTGCCTTGACTCTAAGCTGATGGTATCCAGATCTCAGATCGATCTTAGAAAAATATCTTGCTCCTTGCAGCTGATCAAATAAGTCATCAATCCTAGGCAAAGGGTATCGATTCTTTATGGTGAGTTTGTTTAGCTGACGGTAGTCAATGCATAGCCTCATCAACCCATCCTTCTTCTTTACAAATAAGACCGATGCTCCCCAAGGAGACACAATAGATCTTATAAACCCTTTATCCAAGAGCTCTTGTAACTGTTCTTTCAACTCCTTCAACTCAGCAGGAGCCATCCTATATGGTACTTTGGAAACAAACTTTGTTTCAGGTGCTAAGTCGATAGCGAACTCCACCTCTCTATCAGGTGGTAGCCCTGGTAATTCTTCTGAAAAAATATCTTCAAGTTCACGCACAATCGGAATCTCGAAAATGATGTTCTTTCCTTCCTTGTCTTCCTTCAAAAATGCCAAATAACCACTTCATCCCTTCTTGATCAGGCGCTCAGCTTTGACGGCAGACACCAGTGGCATAAACTTTGACCTCATCCCCAAAAATTAAAACGATCTCCTCGTGTTCGGTCTAAAGATAACAACCTTGTTCCTACAATCGACCGTTGCATGATGAGCTGACAACCAATCAATGTCAGGGATCACGTCGAATCCTTGCATATCCAACAAGACTAAATTCGCTGCCAGTTTATAGACGTCCCCATCTCTGATGGCTACTATCACCGACTTACAGACCAAGTCTATATCAATCGATTCTCCAGTCGAAATGGATATAGCTAAGACAAAATCCAATGTCTCTGGGGTGACCTTTATCCTTTTTGCAAATCGAGACATAATAAAAGAGTGGGTAGACCCTGGGTCTATCAACACTCTCGCTTCATAACTCATGTCACTTCCCTTCCCATATATTTATAAAGTACCTATATAGCATATGTCTTTTAGCAATCTACTCATGCATCAAGTCAAAATGATTACACAACTAGATTAACCAGTCTCCTATATAGATACACCTTCTCTATCTAAATTTAAAACTTCAAATTAATAAAGAAATTCTTGAAATAAATTTTTTACCTTGTATAATGTCATTAAAGTTCTGAGCATCCTTGACAGTCACTGCATAAGCTCGCCCCTGAACGATTGACTTCTTTGCTTGTATTTGTCTAGTCACCAGAGCAGAAGCCGCTCTCCCTTGTCGACCCGTGGGAACTGAAGCCATCCCTTCTTTACGCATCTCTGGGCAATCTCTTATTATGTGCCCCACTTTCCCACATTTGAAGCACCCTCCCGTGCCTCGCCTGCAGT
The DNA here is from genome assembly GCA_021018995.1 of Chloranthus sessilifolius. Classification (NCBI taxonomy): domain Eukaryota; kingdom Viridiplantae; phylum Streptophyta; class Magnoliopsida; order Chloranthales; family Chloranthaceae; genus Chloranthus; species Chloranthus sessilifolius. The sequence continues at coordinate 114,463,800 of CM037591.1, read as the reverse complement.
CTGACGTCTTATGAGACTTGCCGCATCGGGCACAAGTCTCAACTGGTGTAGAAGATGCCACTCGAGAGAAACTCTGGGTAACTGATGCTCCAGTGGTGGTCACAGGGCTCTCATAGAGAATTGGCCTCACAGTAATAGGCATAGGTAGCCTAATAAAATTTGTCTGCGCCGGCCTAGGAAAATTACTTTGAGTCGGTTGCTTCGGAGTAGGTGCTATGAATCTCGACTTTTTATTCACCGGCTCGTAGTTGCTTCCCTTTCCTTGTTGCTGTCTTCGACGGTACATCTCCTCTACGTCTTCCTTTATGATGAGGGCCTTTCTCATGATTGCCTCGTAAGTTTCTAATTCAAAAGCCGCCACTTTCTCCCTGATATCCCGCTTTAGGCTACGTTGAAACTTTTTGGCTTTCATTAAATCCGTGGCTACAAACTCAGGAGCAAAGCGAGACAGTCACATGAACTCTACCTCGTATTCTCTAACCGTCATCTTCCCTTGTACCAGTTGAAGGAATTAAACTTCCATTTGATTCCGCACTACTTTAGGGAAGTATTGCTTATTAAATTCCTCCACAAACTCATCTCAGGTCTATAAAACACATGGAGTCTCTTGCGCCCTGGTCCTTGAAATTGACTTCCACCACGGACTCTCTCATCGTCCAACATGAAAGCCGCCCATCGGACTCTCTCATCCTCAGTGCACGTAAGCACACTGAATATTTTTCCATCTCATTCAGCCAATTCTCCGCTTCCATTGGCTTGGCTTACCCTGAAAAGGTCAGAGGATGCATCCTTCGAAACTCCGTAAACGCTGAGGGTGTCGGTGGTGGTGTAGGGGGATGCATTTGTTGTTGATGGTTGGCGTTAGTAGTCATCAACACCGTTTGCAAAGCTGCTTATTGGGCCATAGTGGCTACCATGGCCTCCAACGTCTACATCATTCTCCTTCTCTCATCCCTTTCCTCGTTCCTTTTTGAATTCCCTTCCGCATTCCTTTTCGTGTTCCTCATTTCTGGACCAGTTGTCTCCAAAATCACGGTGCTTCTCAACTCCGGAGTACTTGTCTCCGGGATCACGGGATTTCTCAACTCCAGATTACTTATCTCCAAAATGACTCTATCTCTCACCGGAGTCCGATTTGTATAAGTGGGAACCTCATCTAGACTTCTTAAGTTTCTTCTATGGCCGCCTCTTGGTTGGCCCATTCCCCTAGTGGACATTGACGCTCTGCAACATGAAACCAATGTCTCATTGGCAGAAGGTCCCTATATTCTGACGAAATCAAAACTTTTCAGAAACTCTAAGGAAAATGCTCTAATACCAGCTGCAACAGCACAAGTTTTGGCATCTCGAAACCCGCACCGTCGGCACGATTCTCAAGGCCGTGCCCCAAATTTGATCGCGAAACACTTGGTACATCCACACACAAGTGGAGCAAAACGTACGATTTATAATAATAAAAAAGGGATCCTAAGAAAAGATCTCTTTAACCATCATATAACCAATAAATCTAATCCAAAAGACGGTTCTAATTCTCACGCCAACTGCAAGAGGCAAAAGAACGGAATCGAACCATCGGTGACATCCACTAGTCACCCTTGATGGTTCGCCAAAAAGAATACCACATCTGTATATTACATTGCTTTCAAATTTTGAAATGATTGGACGTACCAAGCCTTACAAATAATATCAGAATGGCACAGGAGAGTCCACTAGAAAAAGTCCTCTGGAGGAGGCTTGTTCTCCGCAAGAGGCACGTAATCGGAATCCAATCGATCCTGGTTCTCAGCTACCGAGTCTTCACCTATACCTGTAACGTATAGTCAGAAGAGTGAGCTACATTATAGCTCAATAAGGAAAACGAATATAACATGCGTATTTTCAACATAAACATATCTTTCATGATAATGCCCACTACATATCTTACTAGAAAGAGAACATATGATTTAAATGCAATTGTAAATTTATGAAGACAGATAAAAGATGTACATTTCAGAATTTTGCTTAACATTATTCAAAATGCTTTTCTCAACTCGCACACTTAAAACATTCACTTAAATAATTCCCGAGCAATATAGCATCGAGCCCCGATGGAATACCCAACATCCTCGTTCAATTGAACCCTTTTTCACATAATTATAAGCCCTCGAAAATGGAGTGACTTGTCAGACGAAATATTTTTACAATTGAAAATCGAAGACCGGATATCCCGCTGGACAGGAGCACAAGTTGTATGGATATCTCGTCGTACCGGTCGCGGATATCGCGTTGCGTCGGTCATGGTTATACCGCCGCGATGGTCGGGTATTCACATAAAACCTTAAAACCAAAGTGCCAAAAACTACATATAGTTATTCACTGTGAAAGTGTGATAAACATAATAGTTTCAAAATTCTTGAAGTTTATACCCACACATATGCTCACATCGACTTGATGTCACATTCACATACTTATATCTGAGTTTCTTGACGAGAGCACAAGCATATTTATCATAATCCACAACACACACACACATGATTTGTCTTAGTGATCACACATTTATATATCAAATCATACGTATTCAAAAGCATGGTAATTCATACTAAAACATGATTATAAATCACATACACATCACATCACTGCGCACATGTCTACAGAATTCGTATACACAAGTTAAATGGTTTTCCTTACATAGCGCTTAGCCGTTAGACTTCCATAGCTCAAGCTTGCTTCACATTCATTCAAAGCTCGGTTACACCTGACATACACAAGTTCTCGATCGGAACGCCAAAATTGACGTAGAACAAGGAGATATTCCATATCCCCAAGGTCTCTTAAACAATACAGATGACAACTTTAACTGTCAAGAATCAATTGGTCGAATCCCAAATTGACAGGTCGATTTCGCTCAGGAAACCCAGACCCTCATTTCACACCAACTGATAAGTCGGTTTCCAAAATCGACCGATTGGATCTCCAAAATCGACCAGTCGGTTTTGGTTTGACTGGTCGAGACCCCAAAACTATAAAATTTTAACCTCCTATTTCATGGAAATCGACCTGTCGAATTTCAATTCGACCGGTCGGAATCATTCTTGGGTGCTGTAATTCCATCACATAGTGAAATCGATCGGTCGGTTTAAGATTCGACCAGTCGGTTTTCGCCAACTTTCACCTAGCCAGGGTTTGTTCTTCCCAAACCCATTTCCATCAATTTTCTCCCATTTCATTCCCATTTTCTTCTTTCACATACACAACTAGATTACAATTATACTTTACATTTTCATTATTAAAATTCTCATAAAAATCATACCTTTGAATCGACCGATTCGTCATTCCAAAGCTTCACACTCCAAGCTAGGGTTTTGGCAGCTAGAACTTTCAGATTTCATGAGATTCAACGTCGAATTAAATGCTCAAATTCTCGCATATACTCATCCTGCCGTCATAAATCCTCTCCTTTTCACTTCCCTTTCTCTCTCTCAAAAATTTACTCTCATTAACTCCACAATCATGAACCTAGGATTATAACTCCCTTTGTTTTTTCCACCTCTTATATAAGTTTTTGTTTTAGGTGTAAGACACATACACCCATACTGGGTGTACTTAACTTACGTAAAGCTTATACACAGCCTTACACCCCTCTAGTTTCACTTACTCATAACCTACTTGACTTGTCAACTTTTCGCCGGTCCGACACGTGCTTTGACGGGCATGCATCCCGAGGTAACTGTTTGAAAGGTCGGGATTTTCTGAGACGTTACACCATGTAATTTGATAATCTCCCGAAGGTAAATATTCGCCAACTGAGAAGCTGAATAGGTTATTCAATACAGAATAAAATGAGCCGATTTAGTCAATTTATCAATCACAACCCAATAGCATCGTTCCTCTTTATGGTTCTTGGCCGATACATTCAGTATATCGGCCTGGTACTTTTTTGTTTTAAATCCCCAAAAAATCATAAAATTTAGGAAAAATATATTTAATGGTTTCTATTTTTTCAAAAAAATTCAAAAATTATTTAAGACTTCTTTTGAGGCATCTTTGAGAATTTTATCAACTTAGAATGAATATAACATTAAAGTCTTCATAACAGACTGCTGATCATAGCACATTATACATGAAAAACTTACATTAAAGCCACATTGAATTCCTTAGTTGTTCTTCGTCGCTGTGATCATTATCATAAGCGCGCCAACTTTGCCTATATTGTTAGTCATATTGATACCCATAATCATATGCCCCCTTCAAATTGAGGCATTAGCCTAGAGTATGGGTCGGTGTAAAATGGAAATCTTGGTGTTGGTCCTCTAAATATTTAACCAATGAAGTCTTCATGTTGGGGGTGGGTTGGTTGAGGGATTGAGTATGTGTTACTGGTTGTTGAATCTTCGGTGTTTTGCAAACTAAATCCCCCAAAGGTAGAAATTGTATAACCCATATCATCTTGTGATTTTTGGTAAGATTTCAATGCTCCTCTTCCTTCAATCCCTCCACCTCTAAGTGTGGGAGTGTCGAACGTTGTTAATGGTTCATCATCTCATTCGGCAATACTTCCATAAGAGGGACTAACATCATCTCCTCCACCATTAGTGCCAACATTGGTTTCGTCGCTTCCACCATCACCCTCACCATACCTATCATCATTGTCATCATCATCATTATTATTATCACTATCAGGTTGTGTTTCTTCATCAGACCTAACCACTGAATGACGATGCACTCTTCTTTTTCACCTAAGTTATTGATTACGTGTAACACATCATCACATGCTGATTACATATGAATTAATAACATCCCATGATGATGTGTTACATGTAATCAATATGTGTCACATGTTGCTTACATGTGGCACATCATCACATTATGATGTCTCACATGTTGATTACATGTGAATTAATAACATCCCATGATGATGTTTGATATTATTTTAAATTTATGATAATTTATTATGATGTCTCATATCATTCTATGGTGCCTCATATCATTCTATGATGTCTCATATCATTCTCATGTTAATTTATTAATATATGATTATAAATTAATATATGAATATTATATTACATGAATACATGATTACACATATCATTCTAACTTTTTTAAAATTATTAATATATGATTATATATAAATTAATAGTTAAATGAGTAATTAATATATGATTTTTTAAAATATATAAATCTATAGTAAAAATAAAAAATAATTTATTATCTAGGTTAGGAACCAATTAACAAAGGGAGGCATTACTTGCACATGCTTTTCAAGTGATTGCATCGAATTTAAAGAAAGATTTGGTATTTTAGGGACATGTGATATGTAAAAATGCAATATGGGCCGTCAGATTTGGAGTTCATGATCAATAGATCTATGGTACATAAAGTTGGAGCAAAACACGAAATTTGTCATAGGATCTATTGTAGTCAACTGTTGAATTATATAATAGCCTTTGACTCCATTTAATCAAATGATGAAAATTATATTTTGTTCTAATCTTTTGCAATTGATATATTTAAATCATGGCCTTCAAATCAAACGGCTTAGATGGTGTTTTCACATAATAGAGGTCGCCAAACTGGCAAGTCTTTCTTTTAAATTTGGTGTAATCCGGTGCAATTACTTGAAATGCATGCCCAAGTAATGATTCCCATTAACAAAATATTATGATCTAGGTTAGGAAATAAATAAACCTAAGTTAGTAGATCTAGGCTAGGTTAGATGAAGGTTACAAATCCTAAAAATAAATCAAATTTGGGACACTTTAGAAACATCTAGGGCTTTAAATTTAAGAGTTTTAGCACAAAATCTACAAATTTGGACCTAAAATTTTAAAATCTACCATTCTAGGATATACAACTATGCCTAGTCCTAGTCTTCCAAGATTGGACTGTGCCTTTATCTAAAATCACCAACACTCTAGCAGATACCCTTGCACGGAACAGTCGCATTTTATAAATATACAGTTTTACTTAACTTATTAGTTAAATTTGATTGGCATTCATTTTTCCGCAATGCAAAATTGCAGGCCTACGTCCTACAAGAGCAAGGAAGTCTGCTAGAACTCGTCGATCCAAGCCTGGGGTCAGACTACCCAAGGGAAGGGGCATTGAGGATGTTAAACTTGGCTCTATTGTGCACCAACCCATCTCCTACTCTGAGGCCTGCAATGTCTGTCGTGGCTGGCATGTTAGAAGGGAAAATTGAAGTCCGGGCACCACTCGTAAAGCGCAGCTCATTGAATGAAGAGTGGCGATTTAAGGCTTTCGAGAAGCTCTCTCATGACAGCCAATCACAGATGGAGGCAGTCTCCCAGGATAGTGAGAGACAAAGCATATCGATGGGTGGGCATTGGATTGATTCCTTTGTATCTTTCCATAGCAAAGAAGAGGCTTCTCCCTCTGCCGCAAGACCAATTCTTCCTGATCAAGTTCGATCTCATTGAACTCGAAGAGAAGGGTAAATCTCGGAGTGTGAGGACGACAATGACAGTGGTTGGCTCAAAGTGCTTGTTTTCCAAGTGTTACATGCAAATATCGTTTTCAGGTCTTAAACGCTACATTTGATTGCTATCGTAAATTATTAATTAAAGATTTTGTAAATACCTTTAGATGGTATTTTCTCACTATAGAGGTTTTTCTATACGTCTAATAAAAGGGCACTTCAGAAAACAATGCCTCAAAAACAAACTTTTTAGCAAAAAAAGACCCGACTTCAAACGTTTTAGAAAAACGGTGCTTTCATGGATTTTGGAACTTCAGAAAACCGTGGAAGCACCATTTTTTCAAAATCCGTGAAAGCACCGTTTTTCTAAAACCTTTGAAGTCGGGTCTTTTTTTGTTAAAAAGTTTGTTTTTGAGGCATGTTTCTCTAATTATCCCTAATAAAATCGTATATTTAACCGAATGAATCAAGAGTTTATTGAGTTCCTCTCTCTCTCTCTCTCTCTCTCTCTCTCTCTCTAATCTCTCTCCCCCCAGTTATAACTTATAAGCAAGGTGTCAAAATCGGTATCGGACTCTGGTATCGGTCCATGGAGGACCAATATGTAACCGAATGAACCAAGAGTTTATTGATTTCCTCTCTCTCTTTCTCTCTCTCTCTCTCTCTCCCCCCCCAATTATAACTTATTATTTTATATTTTTAAAAAAAACTAGAGGTATCTGCAGAAAACGATACCGTATCGGCCAATACCGATACGTATTGCTTTTCCAAGAAACCGATACGTATCGGTAGCGGCCGATTTTTTATACCATGCTTATAAGATTGTATAAACCTTTTTAATGGTATCTATAGATCTTCCGTCAGTATCATCGGTTGTTCAACCAATGTTGTGTTGGATGTTTTAAATTAAGTATAATAATCCTCACGGTTACATGTTCGAGCCCAACTTACCTTCAAAAAAAAGTAAGTATAATATATATATATATATATATATATATATATACTAGTTAAACGCACGTCCGACACTTAAGTTTGAGATTATGATAATTGATAAAGTAGGAGAATTAAATTTGCCCTCTATATGTTTATAGAATTTATATTCATGACATATAAAAATATAACAATATAGGGCAACTTGCAAATATAGAGGAATTACTATAGAGATTACTATGTATTTGGAGTTTATATGAAGCAGTTAAGAGAAAATGACCATAGCACTTAAAAGTGATATACAATATGATAAAAACAACAATTCAACTGATTAGCAGGCTCAGGGAGATCAATGCAAGTTAAATAAAATTGTCAATAGCGATTGATGTATTCTGTCATTCAGATACGACCCTAAATACCTTCAGTCATACTTGTAGAACATAGGAGGGCTTGCAAAATATTGACAAAAGTGAGCAGGAGCGAGTTTGAACCCAATGTTTGTACAATGGAACGACTCAATTTCGTTTAGTGTTTCGGAGGTTTCAATTTTGTTTTCTATTTTGGATCTTGAATTAACTATGTAGATCATTCTATTATTGGGATGATATTCTTCAAAATAGTATTATTCCTCTCTTTTGAATTTGATATTCGGATTAGTAAGAATATATATATATATATATATATATATATATATATATATATATATATATATATATATATTCTTGTAATAGTATTTGTGTGACAGCCCGAATTTTCTGTGTCCAGAAATCCGTGCCATCAGGATCATACTCTGGATGATCCCCGGGACAATTCTTATAGTGTCTCCTCGCATAGCGGAAACCGAGCAGACACAGTACAACAGTGGTAGGATGAGCCATCACATAAGACATTTAATATAAAGAAACAATAAATAAAACATGTAATTCTATTTATTAAAAGAATATACATTCCCAAAATGGAATCAAGAAGAACCATTGGTGATGGACATCCATCACCCAAACAATGGTTCCCGATAATGGTTCCAATAGAATGTATAAAATCATACAACACGTATAGCCTACTAATATATATATACACAAGTGGCCACCAGGCACACAACAATCCGGAATATCAAAATACTGCAAATCGGACACAAGTACCCAGGCTACGGATAGAACTCGTCTGCCTGAATGTCCGTCTCCTCGTCCTCGGCCTCAGCCTCTGGATCAGGCTGGTAATCTGGGTCGCTCTCAGTGCCGGGAAGTACAGCCTCAGAACCTAAAAGTGATTTAGAAAATAGGGTGAGCTACATCATAGCTCAATAGAAGAATTCCAACTAAATGAATTGAATATGCAGATCATGCTATCTCAAAACAGAAATCAAATCAGAAACATACAATCATGACGAATCAAATCAAATACTGAGCTTTTAGACAAGAAATCAGATGTTATGCAAGTATATGATCAGAGAACTTAAATTGTATATTTTTAACTTAAGAAACTCCCGTGACTATATAGCACGGAGTAAACAGGAATATTCCGATAGGAAACCCCAACCAATCGTCGTTCACATGAACAATTTTGAATTGCAACAATGCCTCATCTATGGAGTGCAATTGTGCCGAGGGATTACAAGCAGATGCACAAGTGTGCCAGGCATCGGATATACCGCCGGGTCGGTGGGGATCATCTGGTTAAATCATCAAATCACATACACATAGACCTCACAGATCAGATAACAGAAATAAGAAGCAGGTTTCAAGAAGCAAATTAGGAAATAGAAATCAGAGATAGCAGGAATTTATGATATGCTTACATGCTTGTTAAAAACAGAAATCAGGGCACAGATATGAAATAAACATGAAATCATACTAAAAAACAGTTTAGATTGGTTTTCCCCTACTGCAGTTCAGATTTCTTTCTAAGCAAATTCAAAGCTTCTTCAAGGCGTCATGGTTTGATCCTAGATCATAAACATAGTATTCTACATGTCAGGAATGTCGGGATGTGAACTGGCACAGTGTCCAGTAGTATTCAACTCACAAAATTAACACAGGCCAAAAACAGGGGTGATTGATCGATCACCACTCTTATTGATCAATCAATCCTTCTTATTGATCGATCGATAACCCCATTGATCGATCAATACCCTCTTAGCTCTCAACCAGGAACATAGTCAATTGATCAATCAATAGCCCTTATTGATCGATCACTACTCATCATTGATCGATCAATACACTTATTGATCGATCAATAACCTCTTCTCTCTTCACTTCTAACACAGCTAAAATTGATCGATCACCACTTTGGTTGATCGATCAATGCCTCCTATTGATCGATCAATAGCCCTATTGATCGATCAATAACCTAAATTCAAAATTTTCCACCTTCTGTTCCCATTTAATATTTATACAGATTGATCGATCAATGCCTTCATTGATCGATCAATACTCTCCAGTGATCGATCAATACCTTTGTTGATCGATCACCAACTGTCATTGATCGATCACTCTCTTGTTGATCGATCAATACCCAGGATTGATCGATCAATGCCTAAAGTGATCGATCAATGCTCTTCGAGCACTGAACTTCCAGAATTTTCAAGTTTCTGTTCCCTTTTCTGTCCTATATAGATTGATCGATCAATGGTCTTCATTGATCGATCACCACCTGTCATTGATCGATCAATCTTGTCATTGATCGATCAATAATGACAGAAACTCTGTCATTCATAGAGGTCATCTACCTCCCCTGTTTTTAACCCATCTTTATTAATGGTTTCCTACAACCATTAATACACACTTACATACACATATAAGGGCATCCAACTGCCCATCTTTAAACACACGGGTTCACCTTTAGTTGGGCCCTTTCGGGGTTTCGGCAAATCGATCCGAACGAGGGTTTCGGATCCGGAACTTGGGCTTTGTCACCCCCTCTACTCGGAACCAGTAATCTGTGGCTCCGCTTCCACACGTAGCGAAGGTACGCCTTTTTAACCAATCAGAGACAACGTATTAACGTTGATTCTTTACACTCAAGGGTTACGTAAATGCTAACCTAGGTGTTCTCGGCTCGTGTTTCTTCAAGGACCAACAAAACTCTCAACCTAATCTAGGGTTTACAGAAGTAGAGAGAAGAAGATGAAGGAGAATGGACTCCCAGATCCCCTTTCCTTCTCTTATAAGCTAGTAAACAGATATTTCTGTTTTTCCTAAGCTTATATTCCGGTGTGGAGCACGAACACGGTCGATGCGGCGTAGCACGCCGTCTCGACGTCTTACATGACTCGGATTTAAGTGAGACTTCACACGTGAACTCACTTAATCACAGGCGAATATTATTTCAAATAATATTATTTACTAAATTTTAAATTCGTCTCGATTTTTGTGCCGGGCACGTACATCGATACAGTCAGGTTCTTGTTCAGAATTTTTGGGCTATTACAATTTGCTACCCATAGCCCATCGAGGGGTAGTGATGTAATTTGCTAAGAAATAAAGATAGTAATGTAATTTGTTAAGAAAGAGGGTAGTGATGTAATTTGCTAAGAAAGAGGGATAGTGATGCAATTTGTTAAGTAAGAAGGTTGTGATGTAATTTGTTAAGAAAGAGGGATAGTGATGTAATTTGCTAAGAATCTTTTCAAACCTCACATGATAAGAATATTCTCTGTGCATGCTTTGTTCCACTATTAGAATGCTCCTCCCACATTTTTAGTAGATCACATTTATCACTAAAGGATATACACCGTATCATCTTTTCAAACTCCCAATCTTTTTAAAGTTACTTTTTGGCTAAACCTTCACACAAAGACAACTTTAATCAATATTTTATATTAAAATTTATAATGATTACATGATGTTATCATATGTTACACTTTGAGCATAAAAAAGCGTGAGGTTAACTAAAAAAGGAAGAATGTTTTGTAGTAAACTATACACACCATGTAAATGATTAAATGGAGTCCAACCATTACCAACTTAGAAGCTATTGAATGTATTAATAAAAATAAGGACATTTCTGTCATTTAATTTTAAAGTTACGTTTTTGCTAAACGTGCACACAAAGGCAACTTTAATCAATATTTTATATTAAATTTTGTAATGCTTACAAGATATATATCATATGTTGGCTAACAACACTAAAAGTTGTATTATATCATCAAATAAATGAAAATCTTCACTTTGATGACATAAAAAAGTGTGAAATTAAAAAAGTAAGAATGTATTGTAGTAAACTATATACACCATATAAATGGTTAAAAAAATATCACTTAATTTATTTCCAAAATTGGAGAGGAAAATAGAGTCATTGACATAATAGGACAAATTTAATTTCTAATTTCCAACCATTACCTGTAATATCCCTGATATTTTCGGCATATTTTCGTTTACCTCGGTAAGCGTGCCCGGAAAATACTGTAGAATATTTTTGGACTTTTGGTAAGCTAAGGCTATGGTAAGACTAATGGCCAAAGGAGTTGGTCTCGAGAGGTGTGCAAGTCATGAAATCGATAACTTATACTATTGGGTTGGTGTTGGTGGTTAACACCAGATATGTTCTCAACTTAAGTGGATAAGTTACAAATACAAAAAATCTAGATATTATAGTTGCTTAGGTTTGGTTATAAGAGAGAGAGAGTGCAAGAGAAGATTAACTCTCCCACTCTCGTTGGAATTTAAGCTTCTAAAGACCTTGCTCGTTTGATCCTAGATCTAGAGAGATTGAGACCTCCGCTTCACATCTCAACCATTGATTAGCTTTGAAATTGTCTTAGGATCAGTTTGATATATTGAAAGAGAAGAGTGATGTGGAGAGTGAGAAAAATCTGTGTGTGATCTAATGGTCGTGGTCGTTTCTTTATGATGGTGAAGTGAAAATCGAACCATGGAACTTGGAGCTTGGAGCTTGGAATCAACGGTTTAAACTACAAGAGGTAGGTCGATGAAACCTCCTTGTGTTATTTTGTTTATGTTTTGTTTAGAATTAAAGAAGACATGGTGGTTCAATCTAAAATCGATGGCCTGATCGATGTGATTTTTCCCACTTTTGGGATGATGTGCGATTTTGAATTCAAGGGTCGAAATTGAATTCGACCATCGAATTTCAGATTTGACCCAAATTCTTTTTCATCTGCTTTTGGCATTCGAATTTTTATTGGATTTTAATCCGCAAAGTTTTAGTTTGATTTTTTGGTCTTATATTAACACCGAAAGTGTGAATATATGTAGGTTTTATTTGTTGGGAGTCCTTGGTGAGGACTGTTATGCGTGATTTTGAAGCTCTTTGTTAAGGTAGGGAACCCTACACATTATTTGTATTCTATTATAAGTAGGACTGACTATTTCTCTTGAGAAGCATGTATTTGAAATCATATTAACATCAGATGTATTTGAAATCTATTATGGACATCGAACCTCGGCATGGATACTTTGCTAAAATTAAGAACTTTGTAATTGAACCTCGGAACCTCGTTAATCTTTGAATCGGACCTTTGAATCGTAACTTTGAAAATCAAGATATGATATGAATAATAAGCCTTGATATGTGTTAGCAATTGCATTTGATTTGAGGGACGCCGTAAGCGATGCCCTAGATTCTACCAACCGTGTTGACGGTATAACTTTACGCAAGTTTCCCTCATTGCGTAGGGCTTGTTGCATTCGAAAAAGGGTTCATGAACCAGACGATGGTCGAGGGGTCTTCCCATCGGTATACACTTTGCTCTCATGCTATAGGAATTTGAGAGATATAATTAAGTTATAAATTCGACAAGAAGCATACTAATTCGTAAGATTTTCGAACACATCGATTTATGTATTCGCTTTTAACTCAAGATTAGAATCGGAGATTTCGTTGCAAAGCATCATTTGAAAACCATATTTGATCCGAATTACATCTTTTGAAAACCTTTACTTATAATGAAATACAAATAGATTTGTTTCCTCTATTGGGCTTTTGTTAGCTCACCTCGACTATACGTCACAGGTCTTTGAGACCGATTTGGGATCCGAGGATTTGGAGGATTACGATTATATTCTGAGGAGGAATTAGACTTGTCTGAGGAGTTCTTCCCTTGACCTTTAGATCCGTATTTTGGTATTTTGTCGAATATTGTTTTTGAATATTAGGCCCTAGGCCTTATTTTGTTCTTTTGATATCACTTGAGGAACCATCATCGTGAACCATTAGTTTAGGTGTGGGATTGGCCATCACCGTGGTTCCTTTTGGTTCCTCATCGTGATAGATTTGTTATTACAAGCTTTTGAATTATGAATTATCTCGCTTTGCCTCTGCTTTTAGATCATTGTTATGTGCCGACCTCTGTTTGAATACGGCTTATTGAGAAATCAATAAGTTGATGAACCGCCTTTCCGTAAGGATTGGAAAAGTCGTCATTAAATCGCTTGGTTAATGTCGAGCTATGCTCTAGGTTCAGAGTCTTAGGACTAGGGATAGATTGTCTTGACAATCTTACTGATCAATTGTTATTGCTTTTCAACAATGACAGATCAAGATGCCTCATGATTCGAGGCGAGGCCGAGGTAGAGAGGGACCACGAGAGGGTGTAGGTACCTCACGTGGCAGGGGGAGAGATGCCACAGGAGGGAATGCAGAGGCCACAGGAGCCGGTAGGCCTGTGGAGGAAATGTGGGACTGTGTCAGCCTTGGCCACCAACATGGCTCAACAGACTGCAACCATTGATAGACAGACAGAGATGCTGGCAGCCAGACATCAGCCAGGAGGATTTGCTGAGTTCAGGAGGATGAGACCTCCTACATTCTCAGGGCAGACGGATCCGATGGAAGCTGAGGCGTGGCTTGATGAGATCGAGAAGATATTTGAAGTGTTGCGATTATGCGGATGTTGAGAAAGTCTGTTGGGCATCTTTCAAACTTTTGGGAGAGGCCAGGTCCGTGGTGGAAGTCTGCTTTCTAGGATGAGAGAGCAGGACTACCCTAATACTCCATGGACTTGGGCAGAGTTTGTGGAGACGTTCAACGATCAGTATTTTCCAAAGATTGTACGTCATCAGTGGGAGGTCCAGTTCATTGAGCTGAAACAGGATGAGATGTCTGTGCGCGAGTACGGCGCTGAGTTTGATAGACTCTCCAAATTTGCACCCTTGCACGTGGCCACTGAGCTGATGAGAGCTCAGAAATTTCAGAGAGGATTGAGGCCGAACATTCAGGAGAGGGTGTCTATGTGGGAGATGGAGACGTATGCTGGCGTCATGACAAAGGCCCTCATAGCAGAGGAGGACATTCAAAAACAATACTTGAGGCGAGAGCAGGGAAATAAGAATCGGTTTGGCGGGAGAGAGAGTGCTTGAGGCGGTGAACAAAAGCCATGGCTCTCGAGACCTCCTCCCTACCCTAGTCAGCCATCATACTCTAGACCAGCTGTTGCTTCAGGACCAGTGACGTCTTTATATCAGAGACCGCAGAGTTCGTCACCAGGACAACCATTCAGAGCTGGGAGCACTACTGGGAGTGGAGCTTCTGTGGCTCAAGGTTCAACAAAGGGATCGTGATTACTCTGCTTTCTACTTCATTGTGTGCAAGATGTGGAAACCACATAAACCGAGGATTGTAGGCGGAATCTTTGGAGGATGCTTGGTGTGGACTGGTTGGTCATATGATCAAGGATTGTCCGATGTGCCTCTACGCAGGTTTACGCCAACCTACAGTTCAAGGTCGGGTGTCTATGCGCGTGATCTAGAGAATGCCCAAACGTCCGAATGACGTGGTGCAAGGTATTTTAAAGTTCAGATTTTACTTTTGGTATTAATTATATTGATTCAATTATATATTCTGTCAATAAATTGAAAATACAATAAAATCATTGCATATAAGTATATATAAGTAATGACAAACTTTTTAATTAAGGTACACTTATGATGAGTTGTGGAAGCGACTCAAGTAAAATAGGAGCAAGAGAACTAAAAGACCCTGGATCTAGTCACTCGTTCATTACTCCTCTTTTCTCTGAGAAGATGGGCATCGCATCCCAAACCCCTTGCGCTTTGTCTTGGATGTGAAAGTTCTACGGAAGCTTCGGTCGACGGATACAAGCAAGTCTGCGGATCGTGATGGTTGATGACCACGAGACAATGACCGATATGATTACGCTGAAGATGGCAGGGTTCGACGTGATTCTCGGGATGGATTGGTTGTCTGCATACCATGCGAATGTGGATCGCTTACTAAGATCGTAACCTTCCACCACCGAAGATGAAATCCTTTCGATTTTATGGAGTCAAATCGAACGTTGCACCTATTATTTCAGCCATCCGAGCTGAGCGCATGATGAGGAACGGATGCTGTGGATATCTTGCTTACTTGCAAGATAGTAAGGAGAAAGATCGGGACATTGCACTTCTTACAGTAGTTAGTGAGTTTCCCGATGTTTTTCCTGATGAATTGCCTGGATTGCCACCGGACCGAGAGATTGAGTTTGTAATCGACTTAGCTCCGGGTACAGAACCATTGTCCAAGGCTCCTTATCGAATGGCGCTCGAGTTGAAGGACGAGGAGTTGTTAGACAAAGGCTTTATTCGATCGAGTGTTTCTCCTTGGGGTGCACCGGTTCTATTTGTGAAAAAGAAGGATGGATCGATGCGTCTGTGTATCGATTATAAGCAGCTCAACAAGATGACGATTAAGAATCGTTATCCTCTTCCGCGGATAGATGACTTGTTTGATCAATTGCAAGGTGCCAAATTCTTTTCAAAGATCGATCTGAGGTCAGGCTATCATCAGCTCAAGATCAAGGTGGAAGATATATCCAAAACTGCGTTTCGGACGCGTTATGGCCACTATGAGTTTCTAGTGATGCCATTTGGATTGACAAATGCGCCTGCATCTTTCATGGATCTGATGAACAGGGTGTTCAAACCACATCTTGACAAATCTGTGGTAGTTTTCGTAGATGACATCCTCATCTATTCGAAAACCAGAGAGGAGCATGTGCAACATCTAAGGATGGCTCTTCAAACACTCAGGGACCATCAGTTATATGCCAAACTCAGCAAGTGTGAGTTTTGGCTAGATCAGGTCAGTTTCTTAGGCCATGTTGTCTCGGAGTCAGGCATTTCAGTGGATCCTACAAAGATCGATTCTGTGGTGAATTGGGACGAACCATTCTGAGAAGTCCGGAGTTTGCTTGGTTTGGCAGGGTACTATCGGAGATTTGTCGAGGGTTTCTCGAAATTATCTGGTCCGCTTACAGAGCTTACAAGAAAGAATGCAAAGTCCGATTGGACAGAGCAGTGTGAGCAGAGTTGTCAGGAGTTGAAGGCCGCTGACTACACCGGTACTTGCTATACCTTCAGGCAGTGGAGGCTCATGGTGTCTGATGATGCTTCTTATGGCGGATTAGGTTGCGTGCTTAATCAACACGAGCGGGTTATTGCTTATGGTTCTAGACAGTTGAAGGACCATGAGAGAAATTATCCGACGCATGATCTCGAGTTAGCAGCAGTTATATTCGCTCTCAAGATCTGGCGACATTACCTCTACGGTGAGATATTTGATATATTCACCGATCATAAGAGTCTCAAGTACCTGTTCACTCAGAAGGACTTGAACATGAGGCAGCGACGATGGATGGAGTTTTTGAAAGATTATGATTGCTCGATTCAGTACCATCCAGGAAAGGCAAATGTCGTTGCTGATGCTCTCAGTAGAAGGTCTTCAGTTCAGTTATCACATCTTGTGAGCCGGATTCAGCGATGGAAGCTATTGGAAGATATGGCTTTGGGTAGCTCACGGTTTGATGTAAAAGGCTCGGGAGCATTGATGGCTACTCTTGTACTACGCCCTACGCTCTTCGAGAATATTAGAAAGCTTCAGATGACCGATGATGAGCTGATGGCGATTAGACGAGATGTCGAGAATGACAGTAAGAAGGATTTCTCCATTCGAGCAGATGGAACCTTGTTGTTTCGTGATCGTGTATGTGTACCGACAAGCTTAGAGCTTCGGGACACTATTCTAGAAGAGGCTCACAAATCCATGTATGCCATACATCCTGGTAGCACCAAGATGTATCAGGACTTGATGAAGAGTTTCTGGTGGCGAGGTTTGAAACGTGACGTCGCTGAGTACGTATCGCGATGCCTGGTTTGTCAGCAGGTTAAGGTTGATCATCAGAATCCAGCAGGGTTATTACAGCCTTTACATGTGCCTGAATGGAAATGGGAAGCCATTTCGATGGACTTCATCTTAGGTTTGCCGAAAACACTGAGGAAAAACAATGCCATTTGGGTTATTGTCGGTCGGTGACCAAATCGCTCATTTCACGCCATACAATATCTCGTAAATGACTAGTAGACTTGCGAATTATACTTGAAGGAGATTGTTAGACGCATGGGATACCACTAGTATTGTGTCGCAGAGACCCGTTGTTTACTTCACACTTTTGGCGAAATTTCGAGGGAATGGGTTCTCGTCTTGACTTTAGTTCTGCATTTCACCCACAGACGGATGGCCAGACTGAGCGAGTGAATCAGATTATTGAGGACATGTTGAGAGCTTGCATGTTGGATTTTCACGGGTCATGGGACCAACACTTGCCTTTGATTGAGTTCGCCTACAACAATAGCTTTCAGGCTAGCATTGGTATGGCTCCGTTTGAGGCTTTATATGGGAGGCGGTGTCGATCGCCGTTAAACTGGGAAGAAGCGGGTGAGAAGCTCCTTATTGGACTGAGATAGTTGAGCGCAAGAGACGATTCGGTTGATGCGCGACTACGAGTAGCTCAGAGTCGTCAAAAGAGCTACGCTGATCTCAAGAGGCGACACGTGGATTTTGAGGTAGTTAACTGCCTTAAAGTGTATTTTTCACTTGGTATATAGTCCATGTGCTGATTTACACTAATAATTAATTTTTTCAGGTTGGCGCGAATGTCTTTGTTCGGATTTCGCCTACGAAAGGCGTTATGAGGTTCGGAAAGCGAGGGAAGTTGAGTCCTAGATGCGTTGGGCCTTTTAAAATTTTAGTAGGTCGGAGAGGTTGCATATCGAGTGGCGCTACCGCCGCAATTGTCTAGCATGCACAATGTCTTTCATGTTTCGATGCTCCGTCGATACATACGTGACCCGACTCACGTGCTTGATTACCAACCCATCGAGCTTCAGGATGGTTTGAAGGTGATTGAGGACCCGATTCAGATTTTGGATCGCAAGGAGCAGATCCTACACACTAAAAGGATTCCTTTGGTTCTTGTACAATGGCGGAATCACACACCGGAGGAAGCCACTTGGGAGCGTGAAGCTGAGCTCCGGGACCAATTTCCGAGCCTATTTGCTTGAATTTTTTCATTTTTGTGTGGACTGTATGATATTTTCCAGTTATATGTAATCATTTGGTTATATACATCAATATTACTGTCATTCTTAGTTTTATGTAGAAATATAAAATTATTTCTGTGAGAACTTGTGGCTGATCACGTTATTTTCTGCGTCGGTCCGTATAAACGTCCCTCACTTATGGACATCAGAATAATTTTTGGGACCTTAGACCAAAATTCTGGTGTGTTATGGTCTGTCATGATCTGATCTGCTGCCATTTGCCCTTGCTACTGCTGTCATGATCTGAGTTCATGATTGGGATACAACGGGCTCAAACTAGGTCCATTTAGACCCACAGATCAATTATAGATTTCAAAATTTTTGTCCATTTTGAAAATTTCCGATGTGTTAAACATACTCAGGTGTATTAAAATTTCATATGTGTTAAAAATTTCAGGTGTGTTGCAAAATTTTTCAGCCTGAGCACATTGTTGGTTTATTTTCCTAAACTGTCATAGGCAGTTTCAGCCAAAAATACTTTTTTTTTTTTTAAACTGTCATAGGCTGTTTCAGCCAACACTTTATGCCTGAGAAACATTGCCAGAATTCAGGGGTAGGTGGATTTATGACAGAAACATTTGTGCACTTCATTTATGACAGAGGTTCTGTCATGGGTGATTGCTCAAAATTCCAGAGGTTTAAACTCTCGCGAGGTCGGTGTTTTAAGCTCATGAGGAGGGGCTTTTAGCTCATGGGGTTGTGATTTGACTCTGCTTTGTTGGGTTTTGGCTGTATTTTTATATACTGGTTTCTCGCCCACTCTCACGCCCCAAGCCGACTGACCACCTACTCGATTGGCTCCACCACCCCACACCCACTTTCGACTGTCCCTCCAACTGGGAGCAACCCCATCATTTTTGGGGCATGTATTTATTTTCTTATTGCATGCATTATCTTGCAACTGGTGGTTCTAACTTTTGCCTTTCCATCTATATTTTGCTTTTGGCTCTGTTTTGCTAGTTTTGTTTGTTCGGTGAGTACCTTTGTTGGCTATGAATTCTGTTAGCACCTTCGGCTTTTGTTGGCTGTTACATTTCCGTGTGGGCTGTCCCTTCAAGATTATATCTATTTTGTGGTGGGATCCTTGTTTGTTTAGTTCTTTTGTGTGTTGCTTTTCTCGTCATGGTGTGGCGGTTTCAAGACGTGACACTCGGTGAGCATCCATGTACGGATGCAACCCACTATGTTCAGTGCCACATGTAGTACATCCATGTTACTACGGATTTCATCCCTTGACTTGCGTGCCTGTGAGCCCATCGCCTGTGCACCTGTTTTGCTTCGTTTCCTTTTGTGGTGTGTGTTGTCTTCAATTTTCATGACGAAAATTCCTAAGGAGGTGAATGTAATATCCACGATATTTTCGGCATATTTTCGTTTTCCTCGGTAAGCGTGCCCGGAAAATTCTGTAGAATATTTTGGACTTTTGGTAAGCTAAGGCTATGGTAAGACTAATGGCCAAAGGAGTTGGTCTAGAGGTGTGCAAGTCATGAAATCGATAACTTATACTATTGGGTTGGTGTTGGTGGTTAACACGGATATGTTCTCAACTTAAGTGGATAAGTTACAAATACAAAAATCTAGATATTATAGTTGCTTAGGTTTGGTTATAAGAGAGAGAGTGCAAGAGAAGATTAACTCTCCCACTCGTTGGAATTTAAGCTTCTAAAGACCTTGCTCGTTTGATCCTAGATCTAGAGAGATTGAGACCTCCTCTTCACATCTCAACCATTGATTAGCTTTGAAATTGTCTTAGGATCAGTTTGATATATTGAAAGAGAAGAGTGATGTGGAGAGTGAGAAAATCTGTGATCTAATGGTCGTGGTCGTGTCTTTATGATGGACTGAAGTGAAAATCTGAACCATGGAACTTGGAGCTTGGAGCTTGGAATCAACGGTTTAAACTACAAGAGGTAGGTCGATGAAACCTCCTTGTGTTATTTTGTTTATGTTTTGTTTAGAATTAAAGAAGACATGGTTGTGGTTCAATCTAAAATCTGATGGCCACAGACTGATGTGCAGATTTTTCCCACTTTTGGGACTGATGTGCAGTTTTGAATTCAAGGGTCGAAATTGAATTCGACCATCGAATTTCAGATTTGACCCACAAATTCTTTTACATCTGTTTTTGGCATTCATAATTTTTATTGGATTTTAATCCATGAAGTTTTAGTTTGATTTTTTTGGTCTTATATTAACACTGAAAGTGTGAATATATGTAGGTTTTGACTGTTGGGAGTCCTTGGTGAGGACTGTTTATGCGTGATTTTTGAAGCTCTTTGTTAAGGTAGGGGAACCCTACACATTATTTGTATTCTATAAGTCGGGACTGTTTTGACTATTTCTCTTGAGAAGCATGTATTTGAAATCTGTTATTAACATCAGCATGTATTTGAAATCTGTTATGGACATCAGAACCTCAGCATGGATACTTTGCTAAAATTAAGAACTTTGTAATTCGAACCTCAGAACCTCAGTTAATCTTTGAATCAGACCTTTGAATCAGAACTTTGAAAAATCAGTATATGATATGAATAATAAGCCTTGATATGTGTTAGCAATTGCATTTGATTTGAGGTACGTCAGAACGATGCCCTAGATTCTACCAACCGTGTTGACGGTATAACTTTGGCGCAAGTTTCCCTCATTGCGTAGGGGCTTGTTGCATTCAGAAAAAGGGTTCATGAACGACGATGGTCAGTAGGGTCTTCCCATCGGTATACACTTTGCTCTCATGCTATAGGAATTTGAGAGATATAATTAAGTTATAAATTTACGACAAGAAGCATACTAATTCAGAAGATTTTCGAACACATCGATTTATGTATTCGAGCTTTTAACTCAAGATTAGAATCTGGAGATTTGCTTGCAAAGCATCATTTGAAAACCATATTTGATCCGAATTACATCTTTTGAAAACCTTTACTTATAATGAAATATAAATAGATTTGTTTCCTCTATTGGGCTTTGCTGTTAGCTCACCCTCGACTATACGTCACAGGTGCTGAGACTGATTTGGGATCTGAGGATTTGGAGGATTCTGATTATATTCCTGAGGAGGAATTAGACTTGTCTGCTGAGGAGTTCTTCCCTTGACCTTTAGATCCTGTATTTTGGTATTTTGTCTGAATATTGTTTTGAATATTGGGCCCTAGGCCTTATTTTGTTCTTTTTGATATCACTTGAGGAACCATCATCGTGAACCATTAGTTTAGGTGTTGGATTGGCCATCACCGGTGGTTCCTTTTGGTTCCTCATCGTGATAGATTTGTTATTACAAGCTTTTGAATTATGAATTATCTCTGCTTTGCCTCTGTTTTAGATCATTGTTATGTGCCGGCCTCTGTTTGAATACGGCTTATTGAGAAATCAATAAGTTGATGAACCGGCCTTTCCTATACCGTAAGGATTGGAAAAGTCGGGTCGTCACATTACCGGCTTAGAAGCTATTAAATGTATTAATCAAAACAAGGACATTTCCGTTATTTTGAAAGATGGCCGGACCAAATTCTTAACCACCCATTTGCCTCATATATATATATATGAGGCCTGGGACTATATAAGCGGTGTAGCAAAAAAATGCTACAATCATACCATTTGGGCACCACGTGGCATCAATCACGAGAATCGGGTGAGTCGATAATTTAGACCATAACAATCATGTATTACCCAAAAAATTTGGGCTTTATCCAAACACATATCCATTGTTGAACATGTGGTCAAAGATGGCTAAAATCAATACACCAAGTTGGTTGAGTGTTACCTAATCTTTGACCCATCGAACGGAGGTCAAAAAAGTCAAAAATGAGTGTTGGTTTGGATTGATCATGCCGCATGGCATGTGATCTGGCATGCAAGTGTAGCGTTTTTTCTATAGTCGATTGCATTTCTCCATCTCTCTCTCTCTCTCTCTATATATATATAGTGTTCCAGAGTAAAATTTTTGTTTTTAATAGCACCGTCCAGGTAGAAAATTTTTAAGTGGAAAGATGTTGAAAAGGTGTTTCAAAAGTTGTCTACTGAAAAAGAAATATTTTTGAAAGAGTGTGTCCTTTATGCCTTGTTTGACAACGCTAGTGCAGGCATAAAACCTAGGACTATCAAAGGGCCGCCGAGATGAGTCTAAAAGCCTGTCCTTCCTGGCCTTAAATGTTAGGGGTAAGGCCAAGTTTTAAAGGCCCTAAGGTAGGGCTTGGGCTTTTAAAATAAAAGCTTTGAAAATTTATGGCCGATGGAGATGAGCAAATTTTAGTAGCCGAATATGGACGGTGGAGATTTCGAAGATCCAAATATGGACAGTGGAGATTGAAGATCCGAATATGGACGGTGGAGATTTCGAAGCCGAAATCGAATAGAAGAGGTTAAGGTTTTGTGATTGGAATTGGGGGAAAAAAATTAAATCGAAGAGGCTAGGCCGAAATCTAATCGAAACAATGAGTTAGGGTTTGGGGAGGAGGGAGATGAGCAAATTCAAACAATTCAAAACCAAGTCCCTGATCCCTATGTGTGCAAAAAACCTCGATCTCGAGAGATCAACAGACACCAAATTGAATCTGCAAAGTAAAGAGATCGCGGCTAGGGTTTCGTCGGTGATCCTAGGGCACAGTGTGAGATCGATTCGGGTGATTGAATCGAAGAGCTTAGGGTTTTGTGATTGGAATTGGGGGAAAAAAATGAATCGAAGAGGTTAGGCCGAAATCGAATCGAAATAATGAGATAGGGTTTGGGGAGGAGGGAAGATGATCGGTTGAGAAGATGAAGATGGTCGGTTGAGAAGATGCTAGCTCGAGGAGAGGAAGGCGAAGAGGTGAGGAGAGGAAGGCGAAGAGGTGAGAGAGGTGAGGAGAGGGTTTCACAGAGAATGAAGAAGTCAGATGAAGAGGCTTGGTTTTTTAGAGCGATATATAAAGAGAGGCTGGGTTTTCGATTTAGGGTTCGTCTACGTCGGCCCGATACATTTGCTCCAAATTTACATATGACGTGTTTTAAACTTACAAGTGACATGCTTTAAACTTAAAAAACTACTGTTTTAGGGAGGAAAACTACTGTTTCAATGAGTGGAATAGTATACCACTTTTTAAACAGTAGTTTATTTTATAAAGCTATAGTGGTTTTTCCCTCCTTTTACGTAGTATTGCTATTATGACATTTTTTGGTAGCGGCAGGACTAATAGCGGCAGTTTTTGGTAGCAATAGGATTAATAGCAGCAGTTTTTTTAAAAAAAACTGCCGCTAATAGTCTTATTTTTTGTAGTGGGGCTAAGATACGGCAAGGCCCGGCCAAACCCTATATATAAGTAAATATTTATTATATATTTTTATTTTGTCGAATGTATCCTTCTTCCTAACCTTCAAATCATTCTTCATACACTACGTCAAAATAGACAATATAAGACTGTCCAAAGCCGTCTTATTTAATAAATAAGACGGCCTAAAACCGTCCTCACGTTCGTTCTTTTTTTGGGCGTCTTAAATATATAAGACGGTTCGCAACCGTCTTATATTTCATAAATAAGACGGTACGAAATGACTGTTTTAGACAGTCCTAATATACGACGGTCCGTAGCCGTCTTATATGAACTATTGAAGACGGTCACCAACCATTTAATAAGACGGCTCATGACTGTCTCTAACAAACCGTCCTTTATTTAGAGACGGTCATGCGCTGTCTTATTTATTATATCGGATCGTCCTTTGTGAACTGTCTTATTTGAATGACGGCTAAAATAGGACGGTCGGGGACTGTCGTATTTGTTAAATTTTGGAAAACAATAAGAAAATAAGACGGCCTTAGACAGTCGTTTTTTAATAATCGTAATTAAAAAAAATATTTATAATTCTAGGAAGGGCCTGTACCACAGAATACCCTGCCCATTTATCAAAAAATTATAAATGGACATAAAAAATACTTCATAGTAAAACCACAAATTTACCCTGCTTATTCAATGAAAATTTACCCTACTTAACCAAAGGAAAAGTACAAATGAACTTAATAAAAAAATTTACTACACACACATATATAGTGGCAATTAAAAAATTGCCCTTGTCATGTTTATACCGTCATTACAAACGGGGAGATGCCCACTAGAATCGTTCCTGATGTAGAGGTTTTGATAAAAGACAGGCATCATTATCATAAATGTCCTTAAAAATGAAAGCTATACAAGTTCATATAAAACACACACATTAACAACAACATCATCATCATAAATCTCCTTAAATAATCTTAATAGAATCATGGCAAACTCAAATTGCATTTGTTTGTGCAACCATGGCAAGCTCAAATTGCCGAAAAGAGATAGAAGGAAGAGAGAGCAATTCAAGAACTTTGAAGTCGTCCCAATTCTTCATTATGTTAGTTGTAGTGGACTCATCCCATCCTATGTTTGTTAAATGCTTCACATCTGTTAGAAGCCTTATCTCCATCTCTCCAATCTCTCTTCTTTGTATACTGCCCACTAAAAAAAATAAATCATATAATACAGTGTGTTAATTTTTAAGGAAAAAAAAGGATTATATAAGTGGAATTGTGTTGTAAGAAAAAAAGTGCCCACTTATATAAAATCGCAGAAATATAGATAATTATGCTTTTGCCTCTGATGTCTTTTGGGATTTTAATTAAATTTGAGAAGTTTCATTCGTGGACTTAAAAAAACAAAAATAAAAATAAGAGCGATAAATATGATAATGGAGTCATATTTAAATCAAATTTTCTCAATCGGCTACTTACCGAACATTTGAGAGAAGCTCTTGATGGTCTTGATCAACCTCTACAATCCCGCGGAAATGCTTGATTTTGGAAGAGGAAGGAACCCAAATGAATTCTTTATTTTTCCTCCAGGTGCCACATTAGCCACTCTGCATTGAAAAAGTATAATTTCATAAGATTTTGAGTTCATTGAAGAGAGAATTAAAAGGATAAAATCAAAATTAGATGATGACAAATCAAAATGTAGAAGGCAGCCCGAGGTTAATCTTTCAACCAAGGCTGGCTGGTTGGCAGCTCAGGTTTAAAGACAGGCTCAGCTCTTAGGACTCTGCTTATCTGCATTGGACCTGAGTTGTTTATGTGGGATAGGAACATATCAGCTGGCAGGCCAGTTTAAGGCATACTTAAGGCTTGTTTAAGGCCAGTTTAATGCATGTTTAAGACATGGGTGAAGGCATGCTTAAGACATGCTCACAACATGGTGGGCCTGTTTAAGACCTTCAACCATTTCTAAATACACATTGGAGTCAGTATACAGCTCCAATGAACTATTTCATATACACAGAAATTGGCCTAAATAATCACTTGATGAACAATTAATAACTTGATGAACAGATTCATCACAGTAAATTGCACAATGAAATTATTATTCTGAGCTCTTATAGAGACCTTATTGATGCCTAATCAAAGAGAAGAGGGGCAAAGACCTATTATCAGTCATTGAGAGACATTTATAAAATGAAATCCAAGAACACTGCACTTCATTTATACATTTACTGATGCATTCATCAGAGGGCCTTGTAACTAAAACCAGGAAGTACGTGAAATTAAATGAAAGAAATATAAAAGTTAAGGCCCATTTGGAATCCAATTTCTGAAAAATAAAATTCTGAATACAGTTGACAAGAGTTGGAACAATATACTAACCTTTCTGCAAGCATTGTCGAGCCTTCTTCAAATAGTTCTTCAACCACTCCCAACAGCTGATAGCTTTTTTGCCAGTTTATTCGCAGCATCACAGAACCTCTTGATGAATATAATAGATCTAAGCTTATTTTGTTTTTTGGGTAAGGAAGTAGGCAGTCCAGAACGTGATCATGTGGAATTATGTCGACAACTATGCAGGTTGTGTCATCTTTCAGTCCCCTTGACCTCGATGCTTCCTAAATTAGATATAAGTATTTAAAATACAATAGGAATTGGCGAGTTAAAGAGTTGTCTATTGAAAGAATCCTAAATACCAAATAAATGCTGAAAGATAAAAAACAGTTATACCTTTACTTGTTTAACATACGGTATTGGAACTATAAATTCTCCAACATCCATGTCTCCAATTGACCGAGATAAGCATAAACCCCCAGGCCAACATCGGAGAGGACCAACCTGCATTTTATTTCAGGTGAAAATATAAGGTCTTCAATTCCAGCAAATCATAAATGCAGGAAACGATCTGAGTATTAAACAAATAAATAAGAATAAGATTAATAATAATAATAATAATCTTAGATTGTTTTGGGCAATAGAGAATATTTGAGATCCATTAAAAAAATTCAGCGTGGATGACATAAAAATTACATGAGCATAAATTAAACAGAATCAAAACACTGTTATTAGATAATTTACTAGGTTAAAGACTAGGGGTTACTGCTGAACCTTGGAAGAAGCTTGGAGATTTGCTTGGACTTTGTTTGAGAAGAAGTTTTCCAGCCTAAGCATGACAGCAAGAAGTGTTAAATAAAAAAAAAAAGAAGGGAAGGAAGGGCCTGCCTATTTGGATGATATATGCCTTTCTATTCGCAAATAGACACCATCTATTGGTTTGTATGGCCACTAATATGAGTCAAAACTGTTTGTCTGACTTGTATTTTGGCCCCAAAATGCAGTTGGAATGAATGCTTCTAAGACCGGAATTCATGTTAGTATTGCGGAATTATTTTCATATATGATATGTAACATATGCATCAGGAAAGGTGAGAAACTCTGGTTCTGATCTTTTTAAAAGCAACAATGGAATATGACTTCCCCTTTTACAGATTAGGCCATAACAGTCCCATTTGTAGGCCAGATAGTGAAGTGTCGGGTAACCCACATCATAAAAAAAGGTTGCTCATATTGGGAGCTACACTAGAAAAGAACACTCTGATTAGATATTTAAACATTTAATCTATGTACTCTAATATGGACAGTTGTGCTTATTTTTAATGATAGATATTAGAGTGCACCGGTCGGACGATTCTTCTCCTCTAATGGCCATTATTCTGTGGTTGACATAAGTTCAAGTGTCACATTTAAAACAGTAATCTCAATAGCACAATGCATACCGTTCCAGCATTTTCAGCGTCGGGCAAGTGTCCATTAGTAGTACCATTTGCTTTCCAGTTGGGATTTCCAGCTTTTAAAGTATTATTGCAATCAGGTAAAATCTCTGAGCAATACCTTGACAACTTCTTATATCCCATATCCCCAAAGTTACAATACCAGCAGCAAGTTGCTTGCTTGACTCTTTTGCGTAGTGTGCAACAAGGCTTCCATTTGATGGAGAAGTAGAAAAAGTTGTTGCTGGAATCAAATGTTGTGGACTAACACGGCCAGTATCTGAAAGTACAACTGGACTACCAGTATAAGCCAACCACCTAGTACCCACTGCAAGAGGCCCGTAGCCAATACCTCCGGAACCAAGACACCCCGGAACAATAGGGTAAGTGAGAATAGTGTATTCTCTCTCCAGCGTTGCAGCATCAAAACAATGTATCTGCAAAATAAATCATTCATCAACTGCTCTGATTGTGCAATAAATATGAGCAGAGAACACTAACAAGTACACATACCTGAGCTGCTTGAGAAATAGCAACAATTCGAGGACTGCACCTTACTGAGAAAACAGCCGATCTGAACTTCAGGACATGCACATAAGAATGGGACCTCAAAGAATAAAACCGAACAACTGAAGGTATGAAAATCCCATTTCCCAGCTCATGGGAATTCGTGACACTCCCATTGCAGGGAGAACCAACCCCATCTTGAATATTAATATTTCCGGAAAGAGCTCCATCTCCAGCAATAACCAGCAATGGACGTTGATCTGCAAACTTATCTTCCAGCCTCTTTGATGTTAATGGCTTCGGTTGCACTTGCAAAAAAGAAACAGGACCATCATGTCGGGATACTATCTCACGCACATCATCTGCCTCTTCAACATCCCAAACCTGGAACCCAGACCTGTAACCCAATAAGAGAACTCAGAACAACATCCTCCTCACATTCTAACTTGTCAAACCCAGCCCAGTGTACCTTCATGCACACAAAATCCCATAAGCAGGACACGTGTAAAACAATGATGAAAACAAGAAGATAAATAGATATACCGTGGAAGACATTTTTAAAATGATAGAACTCCAAAAGAAACAGTATGATATTATACATTACCAAAAAATAATAGGTATGCAATATCATTAATTATAACAAATGGAGAACAAGAAAAGATCAACACAAAACAAGCTGTCCAAACAATAAAGCAGTAGTCCATAAATTCAATATAGGTACTTAAATAAGGACTCATGTAAACCACTTCTATGAATATTATTTTTTGGAGCATTATTTACAATATAAACTCAAAATAATGATAGGTATCATATGTGATTAATTATGAAAAATGCAGAACAATAAACAATCAACAAAAACAAGCATGTAAAATAATACAGCAATAGTCCAGTAATCCAATATAAGTACTTGATACAGCAACCAGTCGGACATCAATATGAAAGATGATAACTCCTATGCTTTAATGCATTCCTACCAAAACCCAAAACGTCTAAAAACAACATATTACATTGTTCATAAAAGGCTGTAATATTAATAAAAGAACATGATTATCATCCGAGGCAATATTATCCCAAGATAAATATCATTCAGAATATTGTTAAATTGTATACCACCATACTGATTTAATATAGCAGCCAAATTGAATATTAACTATCTAAGTGAACGCTTTCATTAAACAACTTTGTAGAATTGCGCTGTAGTCAATCAATTATTCATAGTCAAACTTAAGGTTTTAAAGAATATTTACAGCTTTCAGTCTTTCAAGCATTCCAATTGGGCTTAGCTTTAAGATTGATATATCACCGGTTAAGAATTTGCTAAAAATGTGAAACTCCTCACTTTAAAGGTATTTGAGTCCTCTTTCTAAAGGAATTGGAATTTATGAATTATGATATAAAATTTTGAAGTTAAGACTAAAACTTCTTCTGGGCATTGACTAACTCTTGTCAGTCCCCATTATTTGACCCAAGTTTGGAGAACTATATCTCATCGGATTTAAAGAGTTTTGACATTATAAACTTAAAATTTGATAGGTTATCTAGTTAGCTTTCCAATCACCTCAAGATTACAAAATTCCAATGTAAGACAAAGTTTTATATCCAAAGTACTGGGATAATATCTGGCTGCTTTCGGGTGATATGGATAATATCCATGCCCGACATGGATAAGATAAACGTGGAACCATCTAATATTCAAGCATGATTTATAACCTCATAAATAGGGAAGAGTACTTAGAAAATTTGACCAAAATTAATTTTGAAACTGTCCATTGATTGAATGCTCCCAAAATCTTTCCTTAATCCCCATAAAAAATTATAAATCAAATTTCCCCTTCAATTATCGGAAACCATCCAATCACAACAGATCGTTTTAACTTGCAATTGAAAGCTGTTTGATCAAACCCAATTATCCATTTAGAAACCTTTAGAATCCAATTTAACTGATGAAAAACATATTATTACCCTAAAACATATCCAACCCTTTAAAACCTAGAACTCCATGAATTATTAATTTTACCTCTCAATTTGAATTAGTTTAGCACATTTTCTTGTAATGGGATTCTGGGAGACATATCTCAGATTCGTACTTGATGTGGTTCGGGGATTAGCATATGTCGTGGTGTGTCTTCAGTCCCGCTTAGTCTCTAGAATTAGCAGTTATTTGTGGAAATTTCAAGACTCGCTGCTTCACTATGGAAGCCATCACTGAGGGCATCGGGTGGTAGTGCTTGGCTTCTTCGTCCTGCTAGATGGTTACAGCTTCCGAGATTCTTGTTTCTCTGGCCAGTGTGTTAGTCATCCTGTATTTTTTTTTTCTTTTCCTTTATCATGCTTCTTTTACTTTTATTGTTTCCTTTTGTTTCACTTGGGCAGAGCATCTCGTTGTGCCTTCTTTGATCTGTTGCAACTTCATAGATTATAATGACATTATACTATAATTCTACCCAAAAAAAAAACGTCTACCTCTCAATCCAACCTTACTATAAAATTCCTTTCATTCTAACCTCTCTTCTAGAAATCTCTATGGATGGGTGACATTTGTCACCAATCTAATGAGTATTTCTCCCAGAGAACATCATAATCCAAATCCTAACTGATGCTTCAAAAAAAACTTGACTTCCCTCTAGCCTAGGGTATCAAACGACATTCCATGATGGTGTCTTTTGATTCCAATGGAGGGTTTCAAAGAATAAAAGGATTTGAAAGAGGTTTTGGATAAAAAGGGTCTTCTCAAAGGAGCTCCAACAACCATGAAAGCAACCAATAATTCAAAGGACAGAATTAAACTAAACACCTTAAACCACCAAAGAATTAAGAAGAAGATAGAAGATAGAATATGGGAAAATCCTTGGAACTACACCAAGAAAATTATTGGCAAGTTTCAGTATGGTTGCATAGAATATTTTGAATTTCCCTAAATGTAAGTGAGCTACAAGCAAAGATCAGGAACTAAAATGACATATTTGGTAATTTCTTTCAGCATTTAGTGAAGTTTGAAGATTCAGATCATTTAGTAAAGTAGGTAATTGGAAGCAGAAGC
The DNA here is from genome assembly GCA_021018995.1 of Chloranthus sessilifolius. NCBI lineage: Eukaryota > Viridiplantae > Streptophyta > Magnoliopsida > Chloranthales > Chloranthaceae > Chloranthus > Chloranthus sessilifolius. The sequence continues at coordinate 114,432,551 of CM037591.1, read as the reverse complement.
TGAGTCAATTCGGTAGAGATGAACATTTATGTATGTTACTAATTACTATTAATACCTTCCGGAAGTGATCCCAATGCTAGACCAAATGGAGATGCATTGCGATAAGTAGTCGCTACTCGATAAATTATTGCACAATTGGTGATGAGGCACCTCCGCTTCACAAAAGGCGGTATACCATTGATACCTGAAAATAACTAGGGCCAACAAATCACAGCTAAATTAGCTATCATATAGTTCCAAAACCCATGAATTTCAAAAGAAAACTCAAGAAACATGTCCAAAAAGAAGATTTTTCAAGCAAATATTTGCTCAAACAATAAATTTTCCAGAATAGTGAGAAATCTACCTTCAAACTATGGTTTCCTTCAAGCACATCAAGATGAGGGTCTTCCAATGGGGGTAAGATCAAGATATGTTGATCTACAACCCTAAAAAACTGCTACAATACTGCAATGAGACTGCCATAATAATCGCAATGAGAGAAGCTGAAATTAAACTTACCCTTAAAAATATAAAAATATAAAATATTATAGGTGAAATAGTAAGTGAAGAAATAAGAACTCACTTTTTACATCATGATCCAAGCTACTACACTACTACAACTGTCTTAAGAAGGTCTGTCCAATGAAAAACAAAATTAAGATTAGAATTGGAACCCTTGTTTCTAGAGTCCAGACTAATTACCTATGTCATATTCATAATAAAATTAGGAATTGTGGGTAAACAATCCCTTTTCCCTCCTCCTTTTTCCGGGCTTGGAACCGGCAATACAAACGGCATTGTATTGGCGGAGTTAAAAAGGGGTTAATTAAGATAAATATAACCTAACATTATCTTAATTTAAGCAAAAACATAAATAAAAGTTCAAGAAATTATAAGATGTCTCAGTAGGTCCAACAAGTAACATAAAGTAAAAGAATATGCTACGGGCATGTCCAGCAGAAAGAATCTAATAAAATTGGGTTTTACGGGTGGGCCACTGAATTATGTTTCCCACTGCATTTCCTAAGGTTCCTTCTTCTTCTGACAATTGCACATCAGGAAAGAAGACAATATCTACAATGATGTCATGTAAACCCTCCTCAGCATGTGTCGCTGATAGTCTTCCCTCGGCGGCGATATCATGCCTCCATATCAATTTACAATGGCCACCTTGTTGTGTTGTAGATGCACCCGTTGGGGGAACCTATAAATAATATTATTAAAATCAAATATTAAAGTTCATTGGATAATATGAATAAATATTAAATTAATACCTGTGAAGATGAACCTATGCTCTGGGGGGTGGAAGGTGTTTGAATATTAGAATGAGGGGCTTGTGAGTTCCTCATCCACTCCTGCAGGTGAAGTACAGTCTCGGATAACTTACTATATTGGGACTGCAAGGTCTCCTGAGTTGACTGTTGCTTTCGTATCGTGCTAATATAAGGTGTCGTGTACTTGACCCGAGTCTTGGAGGCACCAAAACCCATTCCCTTCACCTGACCTCTTGAATCAGGTCCAAGTATCTATAAATGAAATTATTAGTATATAGAACAATTTTCAGTAAAACAATTTAGAGATTCAGTGAAGGTTAAAAAACTTACAGTGGCAATAGTGTCATGGTCTAAATCTTTCTTAGCAGTTTCAGGATTTGAAGTATGTAAAGCCTTGACTGCAATCTACAAGATAAATGAAAAATAGTGAAGATATATTTAGATGATATAACCAAATGATATTATTCTTACCACATATGGGTCCAAAGCAGTGCCATCTTTTCCCGAATGGGAAGTAAACCATAAAGTTGTCCTATCAGGACTCTTTCCAGTTTTCTCCCTCTGCTCATAAAGGTTCAACAACATAGATTAGGGATTATTTAGTGAATAATGAAATATTATTATTATAAATAACAATTCACATACCAATTCTTCGGCGACTCTAGCCTGCCCCTTTCTGCCGGATCGGTGAATACTTTTCATCCTTTTCCTACTCTGACTACCAGATAAACTCTTTGATTGGTATTCGGGTGAGGAAAAGTAAGTGATAAGCAAGTTCCAATCTTCCTCTCTAACACCCGGAGGCGTATTAGCTTTTCTCTCTGTGTCATTACTATATTTTTTATAGTGGTTGGTGTATAGGGTGCTCTTCCACTTTTTCCATAGGTCGCCCACCTTAGACATAAACCATTCCTTCCTCTCTTCCGGAATAATATATTCAAGCTGCAAGCAAAGTAATTTAATTAGTAGCAATTGAATATTTACTTTAATTGAAAAATTAATGGGGTATAAATGATTCAAACATACTCACAGCGACAACATCCCAAACCTTCTCTTTAACCTCCAAGGGAACTTCTTTCCATTTTTTACGTTGGAGAAATGTATATCCTCATAATCGACCAATGCATGAGGCGGTTATGCGGCATTGGGCCACGTGGGGCGTAACTATTGAAACTTACCTCAATAGGGCCATATATCACCATATATAATTTCACCAAACAATATAGTCATATGAATCTAAAATATAAAGTATTAATAAAGATAACAATCAAGTAATCAATTGAAGATAACCATTTTAAATTATAATTTGGAAAAATAATCATTGCACGATCAAGCAATCAATAACAAGTTCAATGATGTATGTCACTCAAACTTATAAAGATAAATGTGAAACAAAGTCAACAATAAAGATAAACAATACTATTTTATTTAAAAAAATTAATCTTTCCATATTGATCAAACATTCATCCTTGCACATCTTCTATGTCATCGTCTTCTATGGGAGAGAGAATTTCGTTCATTCTTATTTCGAAGACTAATGGGTCCTCATAAGCATCTACATTCTGTTCATTCTTTTGGAGCATCCAAGACAACATACGATTTCTCCTCATCGGGCTTCGTATGATCTTTGCAGTAGAATACTTGCGTTGCCTGAGAAGCAAGGATAAATGGTTCATCTTCTTCTTTTGTCTTTCTCTGTAATCTATCTAAATTAACAATCCGCAAATTTGTGTTTGGGTCAACTTTACATCCATTGATACTGTCATCAACACGTACCCAATCACAATAAAATACTGTTTCTTTGAAGTCATAGTAATCCAACTCTAAAATTTGTTGGATGACACCGTAGTACATGACATCCTCAACCACGGGGTTCGTATCCCTAGGGCCTGACACACGTGTAGTTAAAGCTGTCAAGGAGACTCCGCTATTTTGTGTCGTCATATTCTTTTCCGACTCGGCTGTATGAAATTCATACCCATTTACAAAATATGCATTATATGAAATTGTTGTAAACTTTGGACCATCAACAAGTCTTTTCAAGGTAAAATCTTCTACAGTTTGTAGTTGTTGCTTAAGCCACGGAATGTATTCCATAACCATGTCTCTACGCAGATTACTTCTACCCTGAATAGCAGGTATGTGGCTTTGTCGGTATGACTGGTACTTCCTGCACATAAAAATTTTGATGATTGTGAGCGTGAACTAACCTAACTCACAAACTAATTGCATAATTAATTGAAATCTTACTTTTCCCACTCGGCATTGCCTGCAAACTGGCTCAATACCCATTTCCTTGCTTGTTGGTACTTTACATTATCAAGAAAATATTGCTTTTCTTTTTTATCTATAGGATAGCCGCATTCACTCTGATCATCCAAACGTCCTCGCTTATGGCTTCCATTACTACCGTCGAGTATGAAATTCATTGAGTATGTCATTGCTTCATCCATTAGGTAACACTCTGTGATACATCCTTCTGGATACGTTTGATTCACTACGTATCGTTTATACGTTTTCATCATCCTGATACATTTGTTGTTAATTAGAATAAATATCAAATGAGTCAAACTAAAAATAAACATATATCTGGATATTTTATTTACCTTTCAAAAGGATACATCCATCTATATCTGACAGGTCCACAAATTTGAGCCTCCTCCACCAAGTGCACAACAAGATGTATCATAGATACAAAAAAAGTAGGTGGAAAGTACATCTCAAATATGCATAGTGTTTCGACTATATTTTCTTTCATCTTCATTAGTTCTACACGGTTTATGACCTTCGAACATAACACATTGAAGAAAATTGACAAATTTTGAATAGCGGCACGCAGTGCCTTTTGATCTGGCTTTTTAAAAGCATGCATCAGTAAAACAGGTAGGAGTTGTTGCATGAGGATGTGATAGTCATGCGACTTGAGATTTTTTAGTTCCCTATCCTTTAAATTCACATTATGTTTCCAATTTCCGCTATACCCGATAGGGACCTTTAAATGATATAAAGTCTCACAAACTATTTTTTTCTCTATTGGGGAAAGAGTGTACGAAGCTTGAGGACAAGTGATCTTGTCATTCCTAACTTCAGGCCATAATTTCTTCCAACGACCAATGAATCCCATATACTCTAAGTCTTGACGAGCTGCAAGTCCATCCTTAGTCTTACCCTTTATGTTCATAATTGTTGCAAAGAGAGTTTCTGCCACATGTTTTTTTCGATGTGCATCACATCCAGGTTGTGGCGAATAGGTAATTTCTGTACACACAAAGGACATTTCAATAGGTAAGATTCATGGATATGAAGAATAAAGTATAAAATGTAAGTCAAAAAAAGATTATAACAAACCTCCCAATATGGCAAGTCGAAAAAGCATGACCTCTTTGACCATGGGATATCATCATTTTGACACCTCTTTCTCTTCAGGCCTGTTGGATCCTTTCCGAACTTGGTCTCGATAGTTTGTAATTTGTATAGTAGTTCAGAACCACTCAAGCGCCGAGGATAAACGTTCCTCCTTGCCATTAAATTGTGATTTTTATGCCTACGGAGGTCCGACATCTTTAAAATTTTTCTGTGCCCCATGTAAGCAAACTTCTTTCCATGTGTCAACCACACTGATTCTGTCCATTCACAACAAACAAGACAATCATATCTTCCAGCGGTCCTGCATCCCGATAAATGAGCATATGCTGGAAAATCATGGATCGCCCATAACAGAATAGCTCTCATAGTGAACTTACTCTGAGTGTAAGAGTCGACACAAGCTCCTCGATTACCACAAATCATTCAACTCTTTAATGAGCGGTTGCAAGTAGATGTCAATGTCATGTCGGACCGTTTTACCGAGAATCAGGTGATAGCATCGTAAACTCTTTCCGCATGCATAAAGAGGGTGGAAGATTATACGGAACAATCATGACAGGCCAACAACTGTAGGAGTTATTCTTATTACTGAAAGGATTGAATCCATCTGTTGCAAGTCCCAGACGAACATTACGTTCCTCGACAGCAAAGTCACTCCATGTACTATCTACTTGTTTCCAACATGACGAATCCACAGGATGGCGCATGGTTGCTTCATTGGGTACTGATCCAGCTTTTGCATGCCACGTCATATCCTTTGCAATCCATGGTACACTGTACATTCTTTTCAACCTAGGAGTTAATGGAAAATATCTTAATTTTTTCCACGGTACCCGTTTACTATTCACTTTTGTGTCAAACACCGGCTTCCACCTGCTTTCACCACACGTAGGACATTCATTGCGTTCCGCGTGCTCTCTCCAGTAAAGTATACAATCATTCCGACATGCATGAATTATCTCACACTCCATACGCAAGGACTTGATCATTTTCTTAGCAATATATGTTGTCTCTGGCAAAGTATTCTCTTTGGGCAAAATCTTTTTAATCAACTTTAACAATTCAGTGAAACTATTATCTGACCATTGATGTCTCGCCTTCATGCTCAGCAACTCAACAGTCACTGATAATTTAGTTTTCTCGCTTTCACATGACGGAAATAATGGTTGTACTGCATCCTCCATCAACTTCTGAAAATTAATTTTATCGGGTAAATCATCTTCAACATCTCCAACCACTTCATCCATGAATGTATGCTCACTGATCCCATCTTGATTTTCAGGTAGATGACCAAATGTGTTGTTCACCATATTCATAATTTCTGGGACTTGATTATTACTGTAATTATTAATGGGTGTCAATTCTTCACTAAATGCCTTTGGGGAAAGCTCTTCCATGATGGACCCATGTCGATATCGCTCCCATATGCCATCACATATTAAATGTTCTTTAATAACGGCAAGTGTTTTCCTTCCTTCGCAACATTACTTACAGTTCTTACAAGGACAACAATACCAATCATCGGTCCCTAATTTATCGCTATTGGCTTTTATAAACAAAATGAATGAGTTAACTCCTTCTATGTATGTGTATGCCTTCCAAATAGCTCATCCACTCCTTGCTCGGAGGTATGGGTATCGAAGACATCTTCTACAATAAATAAGTCCATTGTTAAAGAGAATATAATAAATTATATTTCGAAATACGTCAACACATGAAGATTACTCGCTATTTAAAAATAAAAGAATGTGAGTTACTGCAATTTTATGAACTTGATCTTTACCCCAGTGATGATGCTCTCAAGCGTGTAGTGTTGAGCTCAGGGGTTTAAATCTCATGATTATCTATCAAAAATAAAAGAGATTGCAATTTTGGGCAAGTTATTATACATATGGACAATGTGTATTGATGCCATGTGTTGAATACAGGACCCAAACGCCATTATTAGCATTCTAGTTTGACCACCTAAAGCTAGTGCTATCAATGGGTCAAGTCAGGCTAAAATCTAGGTCAGCCCAACCCTTCGTACTTTCTAACTAACTTGACCGTTGGGTGTACCTGACCTGAGCCAACCCAACCCAACAGGCGAAGGATATATGCCCAATCCAAACCGAAAAATGGGGTCAGATAGAGCTAATTCACTTCAATCCTTCCCGAACTGACTCAACCCTCCGATCAAGTCCTGACCAGGTAAGTTTATACACAAACAAAGGTTATATAGGAAACATACTTTATAGAAAGTCTAGAGTTAAATGAGGGCTTGAGCCCCCACACCCTTCTATGTGGCTACGCCGCTGGATAGGCTTTAATCAAAAGTCATTCTTGCTGGATGTTTCTAACCATTCTATCTAAGCACTTTTTTGCCTTTGTATGAATTGTTGCCTACATGGTGTTTAGCCCTTCATTTGAAGGAGCCCTCAGGCTTTTGATCGAACATTAGAAATTGCTTTAAGGGCATGATTTTTGGGCTGAATCCAATCTAAGTGATGGACAAGTCTACACTAAATGTATAAATTGATGAAATATGTTGAGTGTGTAGAATCATGACTCGTGCACCTAACACCAACTCTTGCTACAGAAATGTAGTACTGTATAGTGTATATAACTGTGTATGCATGTATGTATGTATCATGTATGCTAGATGTGTATATGTATGTATGTATGTAGAATCATGTTGCATGTTATCTACACTCGTATGTAGAGTTGGACCTCTACTCTACAACTCAAACGCATGGACCATTTAATATATATGTGTGTGTGTGTGTGTGTGTGAGAGAGAGAGAGAGAGAGAGAGAGAGAGAGAGGGAGACTCGATATCACGTTGCATGTTGCACATTCTACACTAGCATGTACTATGTAGAGTTGGACCTCTACAACCCAAAATGCATGGACCCTTTAATTTATATATATATATATATATAATATGAAAGGGATAAATTGCATTAAGTTGGTGAATAATATTAGAAATTTGATACCCATCAAATACATTGACATTCTTTGATTTATTTATAACTGAAAATGCATTAAGTGATGGTTGTTTGCCTAACTTTTGTAGAAGTTTTAGGTGCTAATAATGGGGGCTACCTACTGATGAGTAGTGAAATATGATGATATTTCACCCCTAAATACCTATATTTAGCCGTCCGATGAAGGCTATCTGATGAGATTTGCTAGATTTGAAGTGTTTCAGGTAAATACAGTCCAAGTTTCTAAAACAGCCCAAGAATCCCGAAAATAATGTCAAAATACTGCTATTTTGGGTCATTGAGAACTTAGTGCGACTTGCAGCTCAATTTGGACCTTCAAGACGTCAGATTCAGGAAATTGCTAAAACATAAAAGTTGTAGAGCTCGTCGTCAGCTTTCCAACGCTTCAAGAATCACCTCAATCCGAGTTCGGTACAGAAAATTATGAGCAAAATACCGAGGCAGTATCTGATGCAAAGCTAGGCGGGAATTCACGAAAATTACTCTTAGATGTCAATCGAGAGAGGTATTAGGGTTAGGCTATTATAAAAAGGGAAGCCACGAGTTTCTTAGGGGGATTATTATTTTTTGCAATTAGAATATTATTCATTCTTTCTTTTTAGTTTTTAGGGCTCTTCACTTTGGGGGAATATTTTCTTCATCTTTTCAAGTCTTCTTCTCTCCTTCTTCTAGGGTTTATTCAGGGTAGATTGTACCTAGGATTTGCATTATTTTTCTCTGAGAAATTCATAGATTGTATTTAGGAAAAATAATTGCAAATATCTTTTGGAAGAAATAAAAGAGAAATGACTTGAAATAAAATATGATCATCAATCCGGCATACCCTATCTAAAAACAATGACTCAGCCTAACATTGCGGTATGAGTCATGTAAAAAGCATAGCGTATCTCATGATATTTAGATCACGACAATCAGCACATAATCGCTCTACAGCCTAGATCAGCCTGCAGGTCCAGATCTAGCGATTACGGCCGTTGATACGCGCAATCAACGGTCATAACAAAGCATTTAAAATATTTTCAATCACACAAACTTTGAGCAAAACGATTCCATGATAACAATAATAGACTGTGGTATTAATCATAAACATAGGTACTTATCTGGGGATCGCATCTTCCCCGATCTACTGATTTAGCCGCTCATCTTTGGTGTTTGATCTCCTTTTTCTTTCAAAGTCATTCCTCTTTTATTTCTTCCAAAAGATATTTGCAATTGTTTTTCCTAAATACAATCTATGAATTTCTAGAGAAAATAATGCAAATCCTAGGTACAATCTACCCGAATAAACCCTAGAAGAAGGAGAGAAGAAGACTTGAAAAGATGAAGAAAATATTCCCCAAAGTGAAGAGCCCTAAAAACTAAAAAGAAAGAATGAATAATATTCTAATTGCAAAAATAATAATCCCCTAAGAAACTCGTGGCTTCCCTTTTATAATAGCCTAACCTAATACCTCTCTCGATTGACATCTAAGAGTAATTTAGCTTTGCATCAGATACTGCCACGGTATTTTGCTCATAATTTTCTGTACCGAACTCGGATTGAGGTGATTCTTGAAGCGTTGGAAAGCTGACGACGAGCTCTACAACTTTTATGTTTTAGCAATTTCCTGAATCTGACGTCTTGAAGGTCCAAATTGAGCTGCAAGTCGTACTAAGTTCTCAATGACCCAAAATAGCGATTTTGACATTATTTTCGGATTCTTGGGCTGTTTTTTAGAAACTTGACCAGATTTACGAAACACTTCAAATCTAGCAAATCTCATCAGATAGCCTTCATCGGACGGACTAAATATAGGTATTTAGGGGTGAAATATCATCATATTTCACTACTCATCACACCCAAACCTACACTTTGCTAGTCCTCGAGCAAAGAGAATGATAGAAATATAAAGCAAATCAAACTAACATCCTAATATTTAAATGCCACTTTCGTAGGGAACACGATTGCACTTAGCATGTGCAACAAGCCTTTAAACCCCTAGGTGATCCCTAGTGGAGGAGTTGTGTCTCCTGAGGGTTTGCAGTGAAGTTACCCACAAACTTCCAAAAATTTCAAACCATCGGTAAAATTGAGTTTTCAAAATCTGATTTTTATAACATATATTTAACTTCAAAGCTCAAAATCAATAATCAATTCAACATGCAAATTCTCAATTTTAAATAACAATGTTACACTAATCATACCAATATCCATTCAAATTAGTCTAATGCTCCAAATCGTTAGATAACTCATCCATTCATGCTTAAACGTGTAGTGTGTGCATACCAAAACCAAGATTCATCCATCTAAACTAGTCCAAACGGAAATCATCGGATCGTTGTCTTGACTCAATCCTCACTTTAGGTATACTCTCAAAATAAAATCACGATGATTGGTAAGTTTTCGCATCACATGTGAGAGATCAATACAAAGCAAAAAGGTCTCACATGATAAATGAAACATGCAATCAATGAACAAAATAAATCTCATAAGAACGAGATACTTGTATATCCTAAGCATGTCATATCAAGTGTCATAAGTATTATATATTGACTCCACAAGACAGCTACCAATGCAAGATCGGATCATGAAGGTCTTTTGTAGGGTTGTAATGGGGCTCAGGTAAGGGTAAGAAAGAAAGGGAATTGTGATTCAAAATTTCTGAGAAATTGGAAAAGGAACTAACTTCTGATTTTTTTATTTTATTTTTTTTTTTATTTCTCTTCTTTTCTTTTTTTTTCTTTTCTAATTTCTCACCATTTTTTTTTTTTCAATATTTTTCTTTTCTCATTCTTTCTTCTCTTTTGAATTTCCTTTTCTTGAAGCACCTCATTTTTCATTCCTTTTTTTTTTTTTTTTTTTTTTTTTTTTTTTTTTTTTTTTTTCTCTCCCCTTTTTTTCTTTTTATATTTGCCATACACTCTCAGTAAACACCATAACTCATTATCTCTCCACTTACTCTCTTTTCGCTCATTTTCATCCCTCGTTCCTAATTTCTCAGAAATAAGAAGGGTAAAGCTAAATTTTCAGAAATTGTGAAGGGTTAAAGTTAACGTGGCTTATCAAAGAATGTATAAGGGTAAATTTTTCTATAGGCTCAAAGGGGTACTAGAAGGATAAATTTATATGAGGTGGGGCATTTTAAGCACAAACGAGCCAAAGATGGCCTTCAATCATTTCCTTAAAAGATGGTAACCTTGCCTATTTGTCTTGAGTAGATATACAGTACGTTCTAACACAATAATATGAATTTGATATCATGCAAAGTCACAAGCCAAAATAAAATGTATGAGATTATGCAAAATAATTCGTATTCAAAGAAAACTCCGAGTTTATATATTCACTCATCAATGACGGGAAATTAGCTCTAAAGCTTACTGGGTTTAGTCTCCACTAAGAACCTAAGATTCAACGTTCAAAATAGTTCATCGATTTCTAAGTCTTAGCTTGGTATAAGTGCAAAAATTCTAAGCATGAATTTCAGAGTCATCCACAAATTATCACATTAAGCTTCATCATCCTAGATACAAGTATTCAAAATATGACATCAATATTCTCAAAATTAAATTCACATGCATCATCAACTAAAGTTTGAAAACTATTGCAAAGTAAATCATGTATGATGGTTCCAAAAAAATTTAAGCACTTTTTTTTTTTTTTTCAAAGAAAATCAAAATAAGTGATGAAAGATAGATAATCATACATACCCCGAAACCTAAAAATGACAATGTCTTCATTGGTTGAAATAAGTAGGTAGCCCCAAACCTGTTGAAAAGTACCTCAACACAAAGATCAGGTGCAGAGAATATGGGCATCAAATTAGAACATGACCAAAAATAGATTGAAGGTAATGTGGCTACACTAATTTGGAAATTAAAAATAACCTAAACTAAACTAAAACTAATATTCTAGAACTAAACATAAAAAGAGAAATAAATCCTAAATCCTAAACTAAACCTGTGTCCAACTCCTAAATAAAACACACTGGGTTGCCTCCCAGGAAGCGCTGAGTTTAAGTGTCGACAGCTCGACCTCTTCATTGATCAAGAATCTGGATCACTAAGGTGCATCGCCTCAATCTTAAACTGGGTCATCGGCTCAAACATTGGTTTGAGTCTTTGCCCATTCACTTTGAAAACTCGATTGTCCTGAAGGCTTTGAATTTCAATTGCACCGTGCTCACTAATGGAAACAACTCAAACGGCCTTCCCATCTAGATTTCAATTTCCCGTGATGAAGCTTAAGTCGGAATTGAATAACCAAACTTTTGGCCAACATGAAACTCCTTCCGAGAAATTAATTGATCGTGCAACTTTTTGTACCTTTCCTTGTACATCTTTGAATTTTCATACGCATCGAGCGTAACTCTTCTAATTCACTCAATCAGAACCTTCGATTCGACCGCCGCTTGCATATCGAAATTAAATCGCTTGATCGCCTGTAATGCCTTATGCTCCAATTCGACAGAAGATGACATGCCTTCCGTAGACAATTTCAAGGGAGACATTCCGACGGTGTCTTGAATGCGACGATAGGCCCACAAAGCATCGATAGCCGGTTTGACCAATCTCTTCTATCCAATCGCACTGCCTTTTCTAAAATTCGCTTGATTTCCCGGTTAGACACTTCCACCTGACCACTAGTCTGTGGATGGTACGGCGTAGCGACTTTGTGAGTGACGTCGTACTTCTTCATTAAAGTGGCAAAATGGCTATTGCAAAAATGCGAACCGCCATCACTGATGATTGCTCTTGGGATCCCGAATCGGTTAAACACATGTTCTCTCAGAAATTTGACCACAACCTTGTGATCATTTGATCGGGTTCCCCCAGCCTCAATCCATTTGGAGACATAGTCAACAGCCACCAGAATATATGTATACCCAAAGGATGGTGGAAAAGGACCCATAAAGTCAATCCCCCAAACATCGAAAATTTCAACAATCAGAATTGGATTAAGGGGCATCATATTTCGTCGTGAAATATTGCCAAGCTGTTGACACCGTTGGCATTCCTTGCAGTATTGAGCAGCGTCACGAAAGATTGAGGGCCAGTAGAATCCGCTTTGAAGGATTTTCTGTGCGGTCTTCTGTCCTCCGAAATGGCCTCCACAGGCCCCAGCATGGCAAAAATTTAGGACGCTTAGTTGCTCGTCTTCTGGCACGCATCTCCTAATGATTTGATCCGAGCAGAATTTAAACAAATATGGTTCATCCCAGAAATAGTATTTTATTTGGGAGAAAAAGAGATTCTTATCATTCTTACCCCATTTCGGGAATTTTTGCCCGATGACCAGATAATTCACGATGTTAGCAAACCACGGAACTTTTGCACCAGCTACATCAATTGCCATCAAATGTTCATCCGGAAATGTGTCACGGATGGTCTCAGGTATAGATGATTCTTCAGTGTAATTCTAGCATGATCGTACAACATTCTCAACTTTTATCTTTAATCTCAAAGTTGAATTCCTGGAGAAGCAGGATCCAACGGATCAGCCTTGGTTTCGCATCCTTCTTTGCTAAAAGATATTTCAAAGCAGAGTGGTCTGAAAAGACCACTATTTTCGATCCAAGCAAATAGGAACGGAATTTGTCGAGCATACACCACGCCTAATAATTCCTTCTCGGTGGTGTAATTTTGGGCATCAATTAATGTCTTGCTAGCATAATAAATTACGTGAGGTAATTTATTCACCCTTCCCTAAGACAGCCCTCGATCGCATAATCGATGCATCACACATGAGTTCGAATGGTAAAGAATAATCCGGTGGTTGGATTATTGGTGCATTTGATAAGAGTTCACGCAATTTTAGGAATGCCTTTATGCAATCCTCATCAAAATCAAAAGGAACATCTTTGCCAAGCAAAGTGCACAATGGTTTAGCCACCTTGCTGAAATCCTTAATGAATCTTCTATAAAATCCAAAGATGCCCCAAAAATGATCGAATTTGTTTAACACTTTTGGAGGTGGTAAATTTGCAATTAAGTCGACTTCGCCTTATCAACTTCAATTCCTTCGTTGAAACAATATGCCCTAACAATTCCTTGTTGAACCATAAATGGCTCTTTTCGGTAAGAACAAGTTTGGAATCTACACAACGTTGTAAACACAGCGAAAGATGATTCAAACAAGAATTAAATGTTTTTCCAAAAACGAGAAGTCGTCCATGAAGACTTGATGAATTTGTCGATCATGTCCAGAATATGGCCAACATACATCGTTGGAAATGGAGCATTACATAAGCCGAATGGCATCCTTCGATATGCAAACGTACCATATGGACACGTGAATGTTGTCTTCTCTTGATCACCGGAAAACGGGCACTTGATTGTATCCCTAATAACCATCAAGAAAGCAATAAAACTCTTGCCCGCTAACTTCTCAAGAATTTGATCAATGAGCGGAAGGGAAAATGATCTTTTACGGTGGTCGTGTTCAATTTTCGATAATCAATGCACACACGCCATCCAAGAGTTTCGCAGTGGGCACCAATTCTCCCTCCGTAGTTTCTTTCACGTAATTCCGGACTTTTTGAACGATTTGTATTTGGACTAACCCATTCACTATCGAGATCGGATAGATGATTCCAGCAGCGAGGAGGTGAATGATTTCCTTTAAAACGATTTCTTGCATGGTTGGATTAAGTCGCCTCTGTGATTCCCTCGATGGTTTAGTTTCATCCTCCAGGTGTATTTTATGCATACATACCGATGGGTCAATCCTTTGAGATCAGCCTAAGGTCCATCCGATGGCCTCCTTGTGCTCTTTCAGCACCTCCAACAAATCATTCTCTTGTGCTTCCGATAATGTGGATGAAATTATCAGTGGAAGTGTTTCTCGAGGTCCCAGAAAAGCATATTTGAGGGACTTAGGCAATTGTTTCAATCCCACAGTTGGTGGTACGCTCAATTGATGGAGTCGACATCCTTTACTCATGGTAGTGGTTCTACCTTAGTCACAACTTCACATAAGTTATCATCTTGACATGATGAATTTGACTTTTCTCTTACCGCTTCCTTTCAAGCCCTTTGTCCTCATAGATGGCTAACAAGCGGTTTCAAATTCCTCTTTGGTGAGCATTGATGGTAATGCTTCATCCACCACTTCGTCCATCCGATCGATGTAAAACATTCGACCTCATCCTCATTAGGGAAATGGTTCATCGCATGGAATATGTTCCCGACTTTCATGTTTCCAAAAGAAACGCCCATGACTCTGCTCGACAATTAATGCAAGCGTGGCGTAGAAACGGACGTCCCAAGAATAATTGGGACTTGATTGATTGATTTGGCAGTGGTTCCATGTCTAAGACAACGAAGTCCACCGGAAAGACAAACTTGTCTATTCCAACCAAAACATCCTCGATAACACCCTCGGTCTTCTTTCGATCTATCATCGCGGTTGGAGTGTGACCGTCAGGTTTCAATTCACCCAATCCGAAGTTTCTCGTACATTGAGTATGGGATCGATTAACACTTGCTCCCAAATCCAATAACGCTTTCCAATTGGTTGCCCACCAATGACACATGGAGTTGGGACCTGTGGTCTTTCAATTTTCGTGGGGTTTCCAATTGTAATATCGAATCGACTTGATTTGTTAGGAACACTTTCTTTGAAACGTGAGTACGCGCCTTTCTTCCGAGTGCACAAATCTTTGAAAACTTGCATACTCAGGGACTTGTTTGATTGTTTCAAGTAATGGAAGATTTATCTTTACTTGCTTGAATGTTTCGAAAATTTCTTCCATTTTTGTCGGTCCCTTTCCCATTCTAGATGGAGGAGTTAGGCATTGAGGGAATGGTGCCTTTGGGACATAAGGTGCAGATTCCATTTCCGATTCTTTTTCACGTCCTTGTTGGACGGTTGAAGGAAACTCTTCCTCTATTACTTTTTCTTTTCCTTTCTCTCTTCCTTGCTCTTGCACTTTTCTTATCTCTGGCTCTTTGTCTCTTTCTTTCTCTTTTCCTTTTCCTTTCTCCTTTCTTTTCTCTGATTCTTTTTCCTCTATTGCTTCTCTTTCTTCATCAGCTTCTACAGGCATTTCCACTTGATTATGAACCTCTCGTCCACTTCTCAAAGACCGTAATGCGACTTTCAAGCTGACTATTCGATGGTCCCGCTTCAGATGGTGCTTGGCCTCGAGGATTATTGATGGGTTGGTGAGAGCCTACCTTCCTCTCGACTCGGTTGATTGGCCAATTGGTGACTTGGTCCATTATCATCTGCTTGAAAAGATTGCATGCTTCGATAAGCTTTTCTTCCGGTCGTAATCTTTCAATCTTGGCATGAGATTGATTAAGATTCGATTGAAATTCGATTTTTTAGTCGAATTTGGATGATAATCTGAGCATTCGTTGAAATTGGAATTACATGGAAATTAGAATTCTCTGGAAATTCTGTTGTGGGACGAAAATTTTGTTGAAAATTTGGTTGAAAAGGTTGTTGTCCACCCATTGTGTTGGCTCTATGTTCTTTGGTTTACTCCGGCGGTTTATTCGATTCACCCCATCCTAAGTTGGGGTGATTTTTCCATTCGGATTATAGGTATTGGAGTACATGTTTCTACCGCCACTGATAAGATTGAGTCACATTTACCGCTCTTGAGGATTAGGTTCATCGGAAGAATGACAAGGTAGTAGGGCACTCATTAGCCATATGACTGGGTGGTCACAAATTGAACACTGGGGGTGACAGAGCTTTAGCTTGCTTGGTAGCGACTAACAACATGTTCATCTGTTTGAATGACATGTCAAACTTTGTTGAGAGATCGAGGCATTATTGTTGACATCATACAATCCATCTTTGTCAACACATGAGATTTAGGTGCCAGGTTCAAGTTGGTTCGCCCCAGTGTCTCACTTTGTATCGAAGTTTGATATAACTTTTCAAACAATGCCCACAATTCGTCAGCTTCTTTCGTGGCACAAGATCCACCACAAGATGCATCAACCATGCGGCTCTCTTCAGGAATCAGTCGATTGTAAAAACTTTGGACGTGTTGGCACCTTGGGACTTGATGATTTGGGCAACTTCGATCAATTCCTTAAAACGTTCCCAACATTCATGGAATGTTTCTGTAGGTTGTTGGGAAAAGAACTGGATCTTCTGACGCAATTCAATGGCCTTAGTCATGGGAAAATATTTTTTAAGGAACTGGCGATGCAGCTCTGCCCAACTCTGAATAGATTGTGGTTCTAAGGAATAGAACCATGTTTTTGTCTTATCTCTTAAAGAGAACGGAAGAGTGAGCTTCGCTTATCTCATCGCATGACATTGTGGACTCAACATTTTGCATACCCCAGTGAATTCATTTAAGTGAACGTGCGGATTTTCATTTGCTAACCCATGGAAAATTGGTAGCATTTGAATCATTGCTGATTTGAATTCATAGTGGTTCCCTGGAATGGGAGCATGCATAATACATTCCTGATCCTCGAAAACCGGATCGTTATAATACTCCAAAGTGTTCTAGGGCCCTCATCAAAATTATTCTTCCTATTATTTCCATTTTTGACATTCCCTTTGTTGTTATTCTCATCTCTCTCTTGCCTTTGGTCTGCCTAGGTCTCAGTTTGTTGATATTGAAACCTCTTGACTCTTCGATTCTCACTACATGCTCTTTCGATCTCAAGTTTAAATTCAGAGATGTGGGTGATGAGAACGAGTAAAGCTCATACACCAACACTCACAAACAGGGGTTGAAGAATCCACAACAAACCCACAAAATTCTTCTTAAAACGATTTAAACAAAGCTGATAAACAGTAGCCAATATCAGCAGGAAACATTTTTTCTTTTTTTTTTTTTTTTTTTATTTTTCTTTTTTTTTTTAATTAAGATTCAAATTTAAATTAATTTTTTTTTATTCAAATTAAAATTAAAATTAAAATTTAAATTAATTAATTAATTAAATTTTTTTTTTTTTTTTTTTAAATTCAAATTAAAATTAAAATTGAATTTAAATTAAAAATTTTTTTTTTTTTTAAATTCAATTTAAAATAAAAATTTGGATTTAAATTAAATATTTTTTTTTTTTTTTTTTTTTTTTTTTTTTTTAAATTCGAATTAAATTTTTAATTTTTTTTTTTAATTTTAATTTTTTTTTTTTTTTTTTATTAAATTCGAAAATTAAAAATTAAAATTGAAAATCCTATAAAATCTTTCCTAAAAGAGAAAAATAAGGAGAAGAATGAAAGATTCCTAAAAATCCTAAAACAAAAGTCCCACAAAAGTTAATGACTAAATTTAGAAAATCCTAAAAATATCTAAAAGAGGAAAATAAGGAAAAAGAGTCCTACCAAATCTAAAATAAGAAGTCCTAAAAATCTCTACTTCCTAAATTTCCTAAGGAAGGTATCCTAAAAATCTGTACTTGACCCGAGTCTTGGAGGCACCAAAACCCATTCCCTTCACCTGACCTCTTGAATTAGGTCCAAGTATC
Organism: Chloranthus sessilifolius; assembly: GCA_021018995.1. NCBI lineage: Eukaryota > Viridiplantae > Streptophyta > Magnoliopsida > Chloranthales > Chloranthaceae > Chloranthus > Chloranthus sessilifolius. The sequence goes on along the minus strand of CM037591.1, from coordinate 114,414,520 downwards.
TATAAATGAAATTATTAGTATATAGAACAATTTTCAGTAAAACAATTTAGAGATTCAGTGAAGGTTAAAAAACTTACAGTGGCAATAGTGTCATGGTCTAAATCTTTCTTAGCAGTTTCAGGATTTGAAGTATGTAAAGCCTTGACTGCAATCTACAAGATAAATGAAAAATAGTGAAGATATATTTAGATGATATAACCAAATGATATTATTCTTACCACATATGGGTCCAAAGCAGTGCCATCTTTTCCCGAATGGGAAGTAAACCATAAAGTTGTCCTATCAGGACTCTTTCCAGTTTTCTCCCTCTGCTCATAAAGGTTCAACAACATAGATTAGGGATTATTTAGTGAATAATGAAATATTATTATTATAAATAACAATTCACATACCAATTCTTCGGCGACTCTAGCCTGCCCCTTTCTGCCGGATCGGTGAATACTTTTCATCCTTTTCCTACTCTGACTACCAGATAAACTCTTTGATTGGTATTCGGGTGAGGAAAAGTAAGTGATAAGCAAGTTCCAATCTTCCTCTCTAACACCCGGAGGCGTATTAGCTTTTCTCTCTGTGTCATTACTATATTTTTTATAGTGGTTGGTGTATAGGGTGCTCTTCCACTTTTTCCATAGGTCGCCCACCTTAGACATAAACCATTCCTTCCTCTCTTCCGGAATAATATATTCAAGCTGCAAACAAAGTAATTTAATTAGTAGCAATTGAATATTTACTTTAATTGAAAAATTAATGGGGTATAAATGATTCAAACATACTCACAGCGACAACATCCCAAACCTTCTCTTTAACCTCCAAGGAACTTCTTTCCATTTTTTACGTTGAGAAATGTATATCCTCATAATACGACCAATGCATGAGGCCATTAATGCGGCATTGGGCCTGTGATATTGAAACTTACCTCAATAGGGCCATATATCACATATATAATTTCACCAAACAATATAGTCATATGAATCTAAAATATAAAGTATTAATAAAGATAACAATCAAGTAATCAATTGAAGATAACCATTTTAAATTATAATTTGGAAAAATAATCATTGCACATCGATCAATCAATAACAAGTTCAATGATGTATGTCACTCAAACTTATAAAGATAAATGTGAAACAAAGTCAACAATAAAGATAAACAATACTATTTTATTTAAAAAATTAATCTTTCCATATTGATCAAACATTCATCCTTGCACATCTTCTATGTCGCCGTCTTCTATGGGAGAGAATTTCGTTCATTCTTATTTCAAGACTAATGGGTCCTCATAAGCATCTACATTCCCTGTTCATTCTTTTGGAGCATCCAAGACAACATACGATTTCTCCTCATCGCTTATGATCTTTGCGATAGAATACTTGCGTTGCACGAGAAGCAAGGATAAATGGTTCATCTTCTTCTTTTGTCTTTCTCTGTAATCTATCTTAATTAACAATCCGCTAATTTGTGTTTGGGTCATCTTTTCATCCTCTGATACTGTCATCAACACGTACCCAATCACAATAAAATACTGTTTCTTTGAAGTCATAGTAATCCAACTCTAAAATTTCTTGGATGACACCGTAGTACATGCCATCCTCAACCACGCGGTTCGTATCCCTAGAGCCTGAGACACGTGTTGTTAAAGCTGTCAAGGAGACTCCGCTATTTTGTGTCGTCATATTCTTTTCCGACTCGGCTGTATGAAATTCATACCCATTTACAAAATATGCATTATATGAAATTGTTGTAAACTTTGGACCATCAACAAGTCTTTTCAAGGTAAAATCTTCTACAGTTTGTAGTTGTTGCTTAAGCCACGGAATGTATTCCATAACCATGTCTCTACGCCGATTACTTCTACCAATAGCGTGTATGTGGCTTTTGTATGATCGGTACTTCCGCACATAAAATTTTGATGATTGTGAGCGTGAACTAACCTAACTCACAAACTAATTGCATAATTAATTGAAATCTTACTTTTCCCACTCGGCATTGCCTGCAAACTGGCTCAATACCCATTTCCTTGCTTGTTGGTACTTTACATTATCAAGAAAATATTGCTTTCCTTTTTTATCTATAGGATAGCCGCATTCACTCTGATCATCCAAACGTCCTCGCTTATGGCTTCCATTACTACCGTCGAGTATGAAATTCATTGAGTATGTCATTGCTTCATCCATTAGGTAACACTCTGTGATACATCCTTCTGGATACGTTTGATTCACTACGTATCGTTTATACGTTTTCATCATCCTGATACATTTGTTGTTAATTAGAATAAATATCAAATGAGTCAAACTAAAAATAAACATATATCTGGATATTTTATTTACCTTTCAAAAGGATACATCCATCTATATCTGACAGGTCCACAAATTTGAGCCTCCTCCACCAAGTGCACAACAAGATGTATCATAGATACAAAAAAAGTAGGTGGAAAGTACATCTCAAATATGCATAGTGTTTCGACTATATTTTCTTTCATCTTCATTAGTTCTACACAGTTTATGACCTTCGAACATAACACATTGAAGAAAATTGACAAATTTTGAATAGCGGCACACAGTGCCTTTTGATCTGGCTTTTTAAAAGCATGCATCAGTAAAACAGGTAGGAGTTGTTGCATGAGGATGTGATAGTCATGCGACTTGAGATTTTTTAGTTCCCTATCCTTTAAATTCACATTATGTTTCCAATTTCCGCTATACCCGATAGGGACCTTTAAATGATATAAAGTCTCACAAACTATTTTTTTCTCTATTGGGGAAAGAGTGTACGAAGCTTGAGGACAAGTGATCTTGTCATTCCTAACTTCAGGCCATAATTTCTTCCAACGACCAATGAATCCCATATACTCTAAGTCTTGACGAGCTGCAAGTCCATCCTTAGTCTTACCCTTTATGTTCATAATTGTTGCAAAGAGAGTTTCTGCCACATTTTTTTCGATGTGCATCACATCCAGGTTGTGGCGAATAGGTAATTTCTGTACACACAAAGGACATTTCAATAGGTAAGATTCATGGATATGAAGAATAAAGTATAAAATGTAAGTCAAAAAAAGATTATAACAAACCTCCCAATATGGCAAGTCGAAAAAGCATGACCTCTTTGACCATGGGATATCATCATTTTGACACCTCTTTCTCTTGAACTGTTGGATCCTTTCCAACTTGGTCTCGATAGTTTGTAATTTGTATAGTAGTTCGAGAACCACTCAAGCGCCGAGGAGATAACGAAGTTCCTCCTTGCCATTAAATTGTGATTTTTTATGCCTACGAGGTCCGACATCTTTAAAATTTTTACATGCCCCATGTAAGCAAACTTCTTTCCATGTGTCAACCACACGATTACATCCCTTCACAACAAACAGACAACCATATCTTCCAGTGATCCTGCATCCGATAAATGAGCATATCTTTGGAAAATCATGGATCGCCCATAATGAATAGCTCTCATAGTGAACTTACTCTAAGTGTAAGAGTCGACACAATCGCTGACCACAAATCATTCAACTCTTTAATGAGTTGCAAGTAGATGTCAATGTCATGTCCAGGACCGTTTTACCAGAATCAACGGTGATAGCATCGTAAACTCTTTCCGCATGCATAAAGAGGGTGGAAGATTATACGGAACAATCATGACAGGCCAACAACTGTAGGAGTTATTCTTATTCTTGAAAGGATTGAATCCATCTGTTGCAAGTCCCAGACGAACATTACGTTCCTCGACAGCAAAGTCACTCCATGTACTATCTACTTGTTTCCAACATGACGAATCCACAGGATGGCGCATGGTTGCTTCATTGGGTACTGATCCAGCTTTTGCATGCCACGTCATATCCTTTGCAATCCATGGTACCGTACATTCTTTTCAACCTAGGAGTTAATGGAAAATATCTTAATTTTTCCACGGCATTGCCGTTACTATTCACTTTTGTGTCAAACACTGACTTCCACCTGCTTTCACCACACGTAGGACATTCATTGCGTTCCGCGTGCTCTCTCCAGTAAAGTATACAATCATTCCGACATGCATGAATTATCTCACACTCCATACGCAAGGACTTGATCATTTTCTTAGCAATATATGTTGTCTCTGGCAAAGTATTCTCTTTGGGCAAAATCTTTTTAATCAACTTTAACAATTCGTGAAACTATTATCGACCATTGATGTCTCGCTTTCATGCTCAAAGAACTCAACGATCAACGATAATTTAGTTTTCTCGCTTTCACATGACGGAAATAATGGTTGTACTGCATCCTCCATCAACTTCTGAAAATTAATTTTATCGGGTAAATCATCTTCAACATCTCCAACCACTTCATCCATGAATGTATGCTCACTGATCCCATCTTGATTTTCAGGTAGATGACCAAATGTGTTGTTCACCATATTCATAATTTCTGGGACTTGATTATTACTGTAATTATTAATGGGTGTACTGACCCCTTCAGCTAAATGCCTTTGGGGAAAGCTCTCTCCATGATGGACCCATGTCGTATACTGCTCCCATATGCCATCACATATTAAATGTTCTTTAATAACGGCAAGTGTTTTCCTTCCTTTCGCAACATTACGACAGTTCTTACAAGGACAACAATACCAATCATCGGTCCCTAATTTATCGCTATTGGCTTTTATAAACAAAATGAATGAGTTAACTCCTTCTATGTATTCAGGTGTATGCCTTCCAGCGCTCATCCACTCCTTGCTCGGAGGTATGGGTATCGAAGACATCTTCTACAATAAATAAGTCCATTGTTAAAGAGAATATAATAAATTATATTTCGAAATACGTCAACACATGAAGATTACTCGCTATTTAAAAATAAAAGAATGTGAGTTACTGCAATTTTATGAACTTGATCTTTACCCCAGTGATGATGCTCTCAAGCGTGTAGTGTTGAGCTCAGGGGTTTAAATCTCATGATTATCTATCAAAAATAAAAGAGATTGCAATTTTGGGCAAGTTATTATACATATGGACAATGTGTATTGATGCCATGTGTTGAATACAGGACCCAAACGCCATTATTAGCATTCTAGTTTGACCACCTAATGTTTGTGCTATCAATGGGTCAAGTCGCTAAAATCTAGGTCACCCAACCCTTCAGACTTTCTAACTAACTTGGTTGGGTGTACCGACGAGCCAACCAACCCAACAAAGTAGGATATATGCCCAATCCAAACCGAAAAATGGGGTCAGATAGAGCTAATTCACTTCAATCCTTCCCGAACTGACTCAACCCTCCGATCAAGTCCTGACCAGGTAAGTTTATACACAAACAAAGGTTATATAGGTAACATACTTTATAGAAAGTCTAGAGTTAAATGAGGGCTTGAGCCCCCACACCCTTCTATGTGGCTACTACTGGATAGGCTTTAATCAAAAGTCATTCTTCTTTGGATGTTTCTAACCATTCTATCTAAGCACTTTTTGCCTTTGTATGAATTGTTGCCTACATGGTGTTTAGCCCTTCATTTGAAGGAGCCCTCAGGCTTTTGATCGAACATTAGAAATTGCTTTAAGGGCATGATTTTTGGGCTGAATCCAATCTAAGTGATGGACAAGTCTACACTAAATGTATAAATTGATGAAATATGTTGAGTGTGTAGAATCATGACTCGTGCACCTAACACCAACTCTTGCTACAGAAATGTAGTACTGTATAGTGTATATAACTGTGTATGCATGTATGTATGTATCCTGTATGCTAGATGTGTATATGTATGTATGTATGTAGAATCATGTTGCATGTTATCTACACTCGTATGTAGAGTTGGACCTCTACTCTACAACTCAAACGCATGGACCATTTAATATATATGTGTGTGTGTGTGTGTGTGTGTGAGAGAGAGAGAGAGAGGGAGACTCGATATCACGTTGCATGTTGCACATTCTACACTAGCATGTACTATGTAGAGTTGGACCTCTACAACCCAAAATGCATGGACCCTTTAATTTATATATATATATATATATATATATATAATATGAAAGGGATAAATTGCATTAAGTTGGTGAATAATATTAGAAATTTGATACCCATCAAATACATTGACATTCTTTGATTTATTTATAACTGAAAATGCATTAAGTGATGGTTGTTTGCCTAACTTTTGTAGAAGTTTTAGGTGCTAATAATGGGGGCTACCTACTTACCTTAAAAAATTAGAATATTTGCTTTCACATGTTGTCACCTTCATGCCTCCTTTCTATTATCGTGAAGTTAGAAACTGCCTATTTCAACAACTCCAAAAAATACAAGCTACCCACTCTTCCTAACAAAGTTCTAGAAGGATGCTCTACCATTACCCACTCTTCCTAACCTCCCCATGAAACACTTAATATTCCCCACTAAAATTAGACCAAAACTATTGAGTATTTTGAAGCAGATGATGAAGATCATTTTCATTTGAATCTTTGGTACAACAAATCTCAGATCATGACCTCCCATCGGCGATCAGATTTTAATTCTACATGTCACACATCCCAAAGAATGACAATGATCATGGCATACATTAAACTTGATTCTCGAATAATTTTTAGAGATGTGTGCCACATGGAATCAAAATCAAGTTGTCTGATGGTACAGATAAAATCTCAAGATCTATTGTGCGAAAGATTGAGAGAAAAAATGATCTCTGCCATCTGATTCAAAGCAGTTAATGATCTTCAATGTTTTGTATTTTGTGGGGGGAGATTTAATCTCAAGTTCCATTTAGAACTTCTGTTTTGAAGTTGGTAAATGGATCTGCACCAACCCTTGAACCTAACCCTTAGAAATTTGTACACATGAGTCAGTTGGAAATATGAGTTTTGGGCCTCCCCTCATAAACAGCAAAGAATAATCAAAAAAGGTTATATCTCAAAAGCCAAAGCTGGTCCATAATGCCATTTTGGGTGCCACGTTATGCCTTTGGGGCACACGAGCTACCTGGGGTTCATCCTTAAGGATTTCTAAAAACAGAAAATAGAGAAAATTTATTTTCACAGTTGATCTAAAGAGGGGATATTATAGTGACCAAACACCCAATTTTCCTTAAAAAATGCGTTTTTTAAAGAATTGGAAAAACTCCAAAAAGAAAAAAAATTTCTGAAAAATTGCCCTTTTATTCCACACACAAAAAACACGTTTTAAACCTATTTTTTTGTACCTTTTAAACCCAATTTTTTTTTTTTTAATTTAAAACTCGTGTTTGATCAAAATATAAGTTGTTCAACAACACAAACCCATCAAGATTATTTCAGATCTATAAGCTGTTTTTAGAAAAGAAAAAAAATAAAAATAATAACAACAAAAATATTACCTTCCAAAGATCTATTTCAGATCTATAAACTATTTTTAGAACAAAAATAAATTAAAAAAAAAAATTATTACCAGTGGAAATCAAAATAAGCGGCAATCGAAGTCGAATCCCGCAACAATGGTCGTCGATCAAAGGCAACAAAGTTGATAGTCGAAGCCGGCAGCACTGGGAGTCAAAGGAAAGTCGACGGGTTGGATCGGAAATATAGGGTTTTCTTTTTTAGAAAGATGAGGGAGAGGGAGAGGGAGAGGGAGAGTCGGGATGAGAGAGAGGGAGATTAGGAGGCTAGCTATATAGGGACACTATTTTTTTGTTTTTGTTTTTTGCTGAGAAAAAGCTAATATAAAAACCAATTTGGGCGTTAGTTTATAATAGCGTGAGTGGGTGTTTATTTCGATGGGTATAGCTAGCTAGCGATCGTGATAATAAGACGGCTTATAAGGTCTTATATACCATCCTTAATTTTCATATCATCGTTAGCAATAGACCGTCCTATTACTAAATTTAAGACGGTTAAATTTAGTCTTATTTTAAGACAAAAAAAAATAGTCTTATTTTTCGTCTTTTTTTAAGGTTTTTGACGTAGTGATAGATAGATTAGTAACTTGATAATTTTAAAAATCGAGCTATCTTTCTTTTATATTTCATATCATAAATCATATTTAAAATTATCTAAGAATATGTATCATATATATATTTTATAACATAAGAAGAAAAACAAAAAAAATGGTAATGTTAGAAAGCCCAAAGCCTGGCCTTAGCCCGCTAGGGCTAGATCAACCATGTTAAAAGTCCACTCGAGTTAGAGGCGTCCATATTAAGGCCTGCCTAGGTCTAGGGCCAAGGCAATGCAAAATCCCGACCTGACCCATTGACAGCCATAGTAAAACCTAAGGTCATCAATAGGGCTGGGCTAACCTGTTAGACCACTTGGCCCGACCCTAAATAGTTAGGGCTCACTACAAAAAAATAGATTATTAGTGGCAGTTTTTTGCTCCAATAAACTGTCGCTATTAACAAAAAACTATTAAAGACTATTAGCGGCAAGGGCATTAGTGGCAGTTTTTTGTTAATAGCGGCAGTTTTTGGCTGCCGTTAATAGTCTTATTTTTTGTAGTGGCTATTGATACAAAAAGGAATAAGAGGGATGAGCTAGGGCCTTAAGAACAAAAGCCCATTGTAGGTCAATCCGGGTAAACGCTTAACAATATGAAGCCCATAAGCTCGGCCAGACCCATGCAGCGCTATATAAGAATATATTCACATATGCGTTTAAGATATATATTTATTTTTTACAATCAAATTATCAAAACAATCCACCATATTATATTTATATTTTATTTGGATTGATAGTTGTAAGATAATTTTGAAGACTATCTATTGAAAAAGGCCTGAATGTTTTCTTTTGGATTTTATTTTACTTATTCGAGTATCTCTCATTGGAGCCCGCCTTGACCTTAGGTGTATGAGGGCTAGGGTTGGGCATTTCAAATCTCACTAAAGTTACGACTGGGTTAGGGCCTATCCTTAGCCCCTAAGGCCATGCTCCATTTTGGAGAGGTCTAACCCTAACCCAACTCATTGATAGCCTCAGTAAAAATTTAACATCCCAAAAATTCCCAAAACTATAGGTCCTGATTGGACGCATGTTTGTTAAGCAATATGCCACCGTTCGGATTTTTCAAACGAGATCGTTTTGGGTCCTTTTGAGCTCGTGTGAGATTTTAGACCAAGTTCATACACCGTAGTGGTGTGTATCGGTTCAACATCGAATCCAATAGATAAGTGGGTTGGGTGTACAAGTCCCATACCGAACCAAAAGATTATTTGTGTAATAGCTAACACTTTGTGTTGGTGTATTCGTGTAATATCCCGAAAAATCACGTTAAACAGTGACCTCGAGATCCGTGCCCGACTGGTCATAGGTTTGACCAAATAGGAGTTCAATAGTTGGCATAGGGTGTGATGAACGGATGAGATGTGAGAATTCGAGTGAATATGGGGAGTGTGATGAAAATCTGGAGTCACATACACCGGTTCTGGTGTATGTGCTCAACACACGGGTTGAATGAGAAATAAAAGGGTTTAATAGCCCTAGTTCTTTTGTTTGGTTGTTGAGAGAGAGTAAAGAAGAGAGAGAGAGAGAGGGAGAACATAGTTAATGCAAGGAGTAATGGTGGGTGTTTAGAAGGGGGATTCAAGCATTTAAAAGGCCAATTTGACACGAGGGATCCGCTAAAAGCGAAGCTGGAAACCCTAGCCTTTCCAACCACTTGACCTAATCAATTGGAGATTGATTGAAGGTAAAATTCTTGTAAATTAAATGCATATATTGAAGGGTTTAATTGTAGTTAGAAATAGCTAAAATCATAGGATAATGGCTTAGAAGAGAAAGTGAAATCAGTTGGAAGAAGATTGGGAAGAACAGCCCAAGAGGGGGCTGAATCTGGCCATTTCGATTAATCGAAAGTGAGACTCGATTAATCAATTTTTGCCAAGAAGTTGAAAAGTCAGAGGACCCCGATTTCGACTAATCGAATTGAGTTTCGATTAATCGACTTTGAAATTCGATTAATCGATTTTGGTATCGATTAATCGACTGGGAACCTCCAGTGAACTCCAGTGGAGGGAGGAAAAGGACTTGGAGAAATCGACTAATCGAAATGGAATTTTGATTAATCGATTTAGAATTTTGATTAATCGATTTAAGATCGATTAATTGATTTTGGGAATTAGATTACTCGAATTGAGACTCGAATGGATAGAGTGGAGAATTTCGATTAATCGAATTGGGATTCGATTAATCGAATGGGAATCTCGATTAATCGATTTGAGAATCGATTAATTGATTTTAAACTTCGATTAATCGATTTGGAAATCGATTAATCGAATCAGATTCGATTAATCGATTTTGGAGTTCGATTAATCGAATGTGCCAGTTTTTGTTGACTTTTGAGTTTGACTTTAAGATTCTTGGATGGTCTTGGACCTTCTTTGTTATATCCTTAGTGATGTATTTCATAGGTTATGTGGTACCATAGGTGGTACGTGTGAGCTTGGGCACAAGGAGCCACGAGGGACCTTGATGCATGATCAAACAGAGACTTGAGGTAGGGAACACCTTGAACATGTACTTTATTTTACAAGAGCATGTATGTAGTGATATAGAATTCAATTCAAACTATTTTTGTTTCTTAAGAGTTTGTGAAAAGTGTGCGTGTGTGACATCTAAAAGAGTAATCATAATGAGCCATCCCCAGGGGATGAAGAAGTAAATAAATAAGAGCATCAGGTGTGATGCAAGTGAATGGATACATCCCAGGGATGTATCCAAGATTGAATTATGACTGATAAGGCCTAACTGATATAAGATAGCACACTTACACGGTGAATAACTATATGTAAAATACCTGATATTTTTGTTATTTGAGGTTTGATAGGATACCCCACCGACGTGACGGGATACCCACGATTGACGCGGCAGGATATCCGTGACCGATACGGCGGCGAAACCGTAGGCCAGTGCGGAGGATTATCCGTACACAGTAAGCACACCCCAGGGGTATTGAATTGAGATATATTGAAACCCCGCCACCGATCCCCAGGGGAAAGGGGCTTGGGTACTATTGGTATTCCTAGGGAATACATTTAAAACTATCTATATAGATGACGATGAAGGGTATCTCATCGGGGCTCGATGCTATATTGCTCGGGGATTACTTAAGTTGAAAGGTTAAGTTTTGCTTTAGGCCTTTTCAGTGTCATTCATGAATAATTAAAAGACATGAGTAAACTACCAGTAAAATATGATTATTTTCAACTGTTGTTCATCAGTAACTGCATAGATACATCATGCATGGCATATCATAGAATATATGTGAGTTGTAATTTATATGTTCAATTGTGTTATGTTCCCTATTGAGCTAGGATGTAGCTCACCCTTTAGACTATACGTCACAGGTTCACTATTAGGAGTTGCCGAGGCTTCAGGGGACGTTGACCCTGGTAAGTCAGACCCGGCACCTAGAGACGAGTTGGAGCCACCTCCTGGGGACTTCTTCTAGAGGACTCCGTTGTGCAGCTTTGAGAGTTTTTGTGAGCGTGTTTTGTGCGGCTTGGTATGTCAAGCCTTATTTTCGTTAAACAATGTAATTAAGTCGTGAGATAATTCTTTTGGGGCGAACCATCATTGATGATCAGCGATCATCGATGGTTTGGATCGGTTCTCCATTCATGCAGAGGCATGAAGGTAGAACTGTCTTTTGAGAAATATTTCAATGATAATTTAATTCCGCAGCTTTATTCATTATTTCAGTGCAGTTCATTGCTTGATATACCAATGTTCCGTGCATAGCTAAGGGGCACGGTCAAGATGATCGTGCTGATGGCACGAGTTTCGGGGTGTCGAAATCCGGGCTGTCACAGTTGGTATCAAAGCAATTTTCTTTAGCAATTCTGACAATTATTCTTTTGTCAGAACATAGGGACTTCTGCTAATGAAACTTTAGTTTCAAGTGCAGCCGTCAATGTCATCTAGAGGAAGGGGCCGACCGAGAGGAGGCCAACAGAGAAGTTTACGTAGTGGAGATGATTACATCTCTCCTACTAATCGAGTACCCTTGAGAAGGAGTGAGGCTCCAGGGGGCAGCAGTAGTAGACAACAAGAGGAAGAGGATCGAGATCGTCAGGATCAAGATCTGAGAGAACAAGAGAGAGTGAGAGAAAGACAGGAAGATAGAGAGGATCGCCAAAGGATGATGCACAATATGGAGCCTATGGTAGCTGCCATGGCCCAACAAGCCGTATCCTTTGCAGCTCATGCAACTAGAGAGCAGCAGCCACCTACACCACCTGTAGGACCTACATTGCCTGTGCCTTCGTCCTTTACTGAGTTTAAGAGGATGAGACCTCCTACATTTTCTGGGCAGGCAGACACGATGGCAGCAGAAAATTGGTTGATGGAAATGGAGAAGGTTTTTAGCGTGCTGACATGCACGGAGGACGGGAATGTAAGATGGGCAGCCTACATGCTAGATGGGGAGGCTGGGCCTTAGTGGAAGTCCGTGATACGGACTAGGGCTCAGGAGACCCCGGAGTTGCCCTGGACTTGGGAGGAGTTTGTTGAGGAGTTCAACAAACAATATTTTCCATAAGTGATAAGGAATCAACTTGAAATCCAATTTCTACAATTGGTGCAAGGGAGGATGACCATGAGAGAGTACGGAGTGGAGTTTCTACGACTTGCCCGTTTTGCTCCGGATTATGTAGCTACCGACGTGATGAAGTCAAAGAGGTTTCAGCAAGGCTTGAAGCCCGAAGTTAGGGGAGGAGTAGCTCCATTTCAATTAAGGACCTATGAGGAGGTCATGAGCAAGGCACTAGTTGTGGAAGAGGAGAACAATAATAAATACAGACAGAGAGAGCAACAAAGAAGAGGCAATGATCAAGGAAGATCAGGGAACTACGAACCGGTGAATAAAAAGTCGAGGTTCGTGGCCCAAAATCAGAGACCACAGTTCCAAGGGGGTTTCGGAAGGCCGGCGCAACAGCATAACCAACAGAGATTTCCACTACTTACGTCGGGGAGACCTTTACGCTATGAGAGCCCTGCCATGTCTCATCGGCGCCACTGCCAGTGGTTCTCGTCTGATTTCTTCCGCACCTCGGGAGACTTGTGCCAAGTGTAGCAAGCCTCACCGAACCGTGGATTGCAGAGTGGGAACCAGGGGTTGTTTCCGATGTGGCAAGGTGGGCCACTTGATCAAAGATTGCCCCGTGGTTGATAAAGGAAAGACAACTTCAGTTGCAGCGCCACGACCCATTCAAGTACGGAAGCCGGTCGTTCATGGGAGAGCCTATGCAGTCACTGCTCAGGAAGCAGGGAACGTGCACGATGTCATCCAAGGTGAGATTCTTTTAAATAAAGAAATTCCAATTTCATTAAAATTTTAGATAGAGAAGGTGCATTCATTAGGAGTTGTGTAAATTCTTAGTCTAGACACTAAATTTATATGTGAATTAGGGGTGTAAATTGATGTGTAAATTATTATATGTATGTATGTATACTATAGGTACTTTAACTGTATATGAGAAAGGATGCTTCGTTGGATATGACGCTAGAGTGTTGATAGACCCAGGGTCTACCCACTCATTCGTCACTCCACGTTTTGCCAAGAGGATGAAGATTGTTCCAGAGGCGTTAGACTTTGTCCTATCTGTGTCTATTCTGACTGGAGAGTTAGTGGACACAGAGTTAGCTTGCAAATCCGTCATCGTAGCAATTCGAGATCTGGATGTGCATGAATTGGAGGCAAAGTTGATACTGCTGGACATGCAAGGGTTTGATGTGATCCTTGGCATGGATTGGTTGGCGCAGCACTGTGCAACAGTCGATTGTAAGAACAAGGTAGTCATTTTCAGACCCAACATAAGAAGATCATTTCGGTTTCAAGGAGTGAGGTCATCACCTATGCCATTGATTTCAGCAGTAAGGGCTGAGAGAATGATCAGAAAGGGTTGCAGTGGATACTTGACTTTCCTAAAAGAGGACAAGGAAGAAAAGAACGTCATCTCTGAGATAGCAGTTGTGCGAGATTTCGCCGACGTGTTTTAAGAAGAATTTCCTGGATTACCTCCAGAGAGAGAAGTAGAATTCGCCATTGACTTAGCACCGAGAACGGAGCCTATTTCGAAAGCACCATATAGAATGGATCCGGCTGAGTTGAAGGAGTTGAAAGAACAGCTACAAGAACTCATGGACAAGGGGTTTTTCAGACCGAGTGTGTCTCCATGGGGAGCACCGGTCTTATTTGTCAAGAAGAAAGATGGGTCAATGCGACTATGCATTGACTATCGACAACTGAACAAACTCACTGTGAAGAACCGCTATCCCTTACCTAGAATTGACGATCTATTCGATCAACTGCAAGGAGCAAAGTATTTTTCCAAGATTGATCTGAGATCTGGATACCATCAGTTACGAGTCAAGGCAGAGGACATTCAGAAGACAGCTTTCAGGACACGGTATGGACACTATGAGTTCCTTGTGATGCCGTTTGGTTGACGAATGCTCCGGAGTCTTTTATGGATCTAATGAATCGAGTGTTTAAACCACACTTGGACTCCTGCGTCGTAGTGTTCGTTGATGATATCTTGATATACTCCAAATCCAAGACGGAACACGAAGAACATTTGAGGATTGCTCTATAGACGCTACGTGAACAGTAATTGTTCCCCAAACTCAGCAAATGTGAGTTTTGGTTGGAAGAGGTTAGCTTTTTGGGACATGTTGTCTCAAAGCACGGTGTCACTGTAGATCCAGCAAAGATAGAAGCAGTGGTTAAATGGGAGCAACCAAAGACAGTGATCGATGTCCGAAGTTTTCTTGGGTTAGTAGGCTACTATCGACGTTTCGTCGAGGGGTTTTCAAAGATATCGGGACCTCTCACGAAGCTGACACGAAAGGATTCAAGATATGAGTGGAGTGAGGCATGCGGGAAGAGTTTTCAAGAACTCAAGACTAGACTCACTTCAGCTCTAGTGCTAGCGATTCCTTCAGGCAGTGGAGGATACGTAGTGTATAGCGATGCGTCATACAATGGTTTGGGTTGTGTGCTCAACCAACACAAGAAAGTGATAGCTTATGGATCAAGACAGCTGAAGAACACGAGAAAAATTACCCGACTCATGACTTGGAGCTAGTAGCAGTCATTTTTGCGCTGAAGATTTGGAGACATTACTTGTATGGTGAGACGTTTGAAATTTTCACCGATCATAAGAGCCTCCGATACCTATTTACACAGAAGGAGCTCAACATGAGACAGCGCAGATGGATGGAGTTCCTCAAGGATTATGATTGTTCAATACAGGACCATCCAGGCAAGGCTAACGTGGTAGCCGATGCTTTGAGTCAGAAAAGTTCAGCTCAATTAGCTTGTTTGATTTTGGGTATGCACCGGTGGAAATTATTGGAAGACTTGGCACTCTATGATGCAAATATTGAGTCGAGAGCTACATGATCCTTTTTGGCTAACATCTCAGTGAGACCAGTAATATTTGAGCATATCCACGATCGACAGATGAAAGATTCAACGTTAACAAAGATTCATCAAGACGTGATTGAAGGCATCGGGCCGGACTTCTCAGTGAAAGAAGACGGTTCTTTATTGTTCAAGGGCCGTCTTTACATTCCGGACAATGCCGAGCTAAGACGAACGATTCTTGATGAAGCCCATAAGTCAAATTATGCTATCCACCCTGGTAGCACCAAAATATACCAAGACTTGAAAAAGAACTATTGGTGGAGAGGTTTAAAACAAGACGTGGTCGAATACGTGTCACGGTGTTTGACCTGTCAGCAGGTCAAGATTGACCATAGGCATCCTGCTAGACTATTGCAGCCTTTACCAATACCAGAATGAAAGTGGGAATCGATCTCGATAGATTTCATTGTTGGATTACAGCGTACTGCCAAGAAATATAATGCCATTTGGGTAGTGGTCGATCGATTGACCAAGTCAGCACACTTCTTACCTTACAACATGATGTACACGGCGGGGAGACTGGCACAGCTATATATGAAGGAGATTGTCCGTTTGCATGGGATTCCGAGTAGCATTGTTTCAGACCGTGACCCATTGTATACATCAAAGTTCTGGAAGAAATTTCAAGAAGGAATGAGAACGCGACTAGATTTCAGTACGGCATTCCATCCGTAAACTGACGGACAGACTAAGAGGGTCAATCAGATTATTGAGGACATGCTTAGGGCATGTATGTTAGAGCTACAATGATCATGGGATCAACACCTACCTTTGATTGAGTTTGCACATAACAACAGTTTTCAGACGAGCATTGGGATGGCACCATACGAAGCACTCTATGGACGGCGATGTAGATCGCCCATTAATTAGGAAGAAACGGGTGAGAAGTTTATTTTGGGACCCGAATTACTTGAAGACAATGCCGCCTATGTTCGTATGATAAGGGCAAAACTTAAAACGGCGCAAAGCAGACAGAAAAGCTACGCTGATATCAAGCGGACGAGTGTAGACTACAAGGTGGGTGAACACGTCTTTGTGAAAGTATCACCTATGAAAGGGGTGATGAGATTTGGAAAGAGAGGGAAGCTAAGTCCCCGCTACCTTGGACCATTTGAGGTTTTGGGACGAGTAGGGGAAGTTGCTTACCGCATTGGATTGCCACCGTTGTTTGATTCAGTACACAATGTCTTTCACGTATCAATGCTTAGGAAGTACATTAACAACCCTGACCACGTGTTGAGCGGTCAAGAGTTAGAGGTGCATGAGGACATGACCATGATCGAAGAGCCGGTGGAGATTTTGGATCGAAAGAAACAAGTACTGCGAACGAAGGTGATCCCACTCGTACTTGTCAGATGGAACCATCATACGGCCGAGGAAGCTACATGGGAACGAGAGGGCGATGTGAAGGGACAATATCCAGCCTTGTTTCCAACCACGTGAGAGTCAAATTTTCTCCCGCAAGTGTGTGTGTGGATTTTGACAAAAAATTGTAATCCAATGTAAATTTTTGATCAAAGTATGACATAGAAAATTTTTTTTAACACACATGACCATGATGATGTGTTTTGTAGAACCAAGGATCACTTGACATCATAAATTACCAAGATAAATCAAATAGACAGAGAAATTTGAAAAACCAACAGAATTTGATCAAAACCAATTAATCGATTTCGAAATTCGATTAATCGATTTTGTTCGATTAGTCGACTGGCATGTGCCAGTGACTGGGAACTTGAATAAGGATTAGAAAAAATGACAGAGTGAAATTTCGATTAATCGATCTTGTTTTCGATTAATCGATTTAGATTTTCGATTAATCGAATTGAGGGTTCGATTAATCGAACAAATTGAAAATTTTAGAAGAACTTAGAGGGATTTTATGAAATTTCGATTAATCAAGGAGGAATTCGATTAATCGATTTATGATTTCGATTAATCGATTAACTTAAGGAAATTAGAAAAATTTGAAGTATGAGAAACGATTTCGATTAATCAAAGTGGAATTCGATTAATCGATTTGAGATTTCGATTAATCGAATCATAGTTCAACTAATCGAGTAACTTAAAGAATCCTGAAAATTTTGGAAGGGACTGCACGATTTCGATTAATCAAAGTGAATTTCGATTAATCGATTTTGAAATTTCGATTAATCGAAATTCATCGAAATGGATTTCGATTAATCGACTGGCTCGCGCCAGTGAGCTCTAAAACTTGAAATTTTAAGCGGATACGATTTCGATTAATCGAAATGGGTTCGATTAATCGATTTCGACTTTCGACTAATCGATTTTGGAAATCGATTAATCGATTTTGCGCGGTTTGACTTAGTTTTGAATCTCGATTAATCAAGATTGGATTTCGATTAATCGAATCTAAACCTATATATATAAATTTGGGGATTTTGTTCCCCATCCGAAATCATTTGAGCTTTTGAGTTTTGGGCGCCTTTTCTCCTTCTTCTCTGGCCATCCATCCGAGCTAGGGTTTTGGGGCATTTCGAACCGATTTCGGACCGCGATCACCTATTTTGGATCGAAACTCTTCGGTAAACCCTAGATTTGTGCTTTTTCTTTCCATTTGAGCTATAAATACCCTAGTTTAAGCTTATTTTCCTAAAATGCCACCCAAGACTAGGTTGTCTTCGAAGAAGGCGACCTCTAAACTCCCGGTTCGGCGTAGGAACGCCGCACCACCACCACCTACCCCATCACCGGTGAGGACTCCATCACCGTCGGCATCGGAGACCACCTCCGGTTCGACAAGCGCATCCTCGCTCGAGTCTTCACGCGAATCGACACCCATGCCGCCGCCACCACCCACTAACGTGCTACAACCCAATGAGTGGTGGGCAGCCAAGACCTTTGAGGTCGAATACATCATAGACCCAACCCTCTTCACGAACCCCGACGTACGGGGCGAGACCCAATGGGCCTGCAACTACCTCCAAAATGCCGGTCTCGGCAAGCTTCTCAAACCAATCCAGGGTTCCTACTACCCTAGGTTAGTGAGATTATTTTACCAAGGGCTCGTAGATGGCCCTACTGACGACGTGGTCTTGACCAAGATAGAGGGTCGAGACTACACCATTACCCGTCGCCATATACACGAGGTACTCGAGTGTTACCTCGATTTCACCCTAGAGACCACCCTCTTCCCACCCTTTGAAGAGGAAGTTAGATTTGAGGAGATCATGACCCGCATGACAAACGGGAAAAAGGGGTCGGGATCCTCCATCAAGAGGGTCGACCTTCCCCACTACATGTGGATGCTTGAATCCATAATCAAGTGTAACCTCTACTCGTTGCGGCATGACACCGAGCGGGTTGAGGTAGTGCAACAGGCACTATATGCGGCCTTTTGTGGCCGGTAGTTCGACGCGACCATGCTCATCCTAGAGGGGATGAAATATATAAAAGGAAAACTAATGAAGGGCAACTTGAGGCCAAAGGAAAAAATGCCGTATGCTCGGTTGATCTCGAGCATGTTGGAGTGTTACTCCAACGCTCCCGAGTATGCGGTATCGCCCCACGAGGTGCGGGCGACGGACCGAGTGAAGACGTTTTTGAAGTCTTCATGGAGCCGTAGCTACAACTTGTTGAAGCGGACCCTATTAGCTCGGGTCAGTTCCGGTATTGCGGACGTGCACCACCACCACCCCACCACCACACAGACCCACTCGTGGGTGGGCGCACCGGTGACCCTTCACGGAGAGGGCACCCTCCCCATACCACCGTTCACCTACACCGCCGCCGCGATCGCGCTAGCTACACCCACATCATCCTCGCGGTGCGACTCACTCCGATCCCTCTCGAGGACGTGTTGGCACGCATGGACGTCAACAACGAGCGGATGAACCGGAGGATGGACTTTCTTATGTTCCATACCCTCGGCTACATCTTCCCATTGGACTACCAGCGGTATTTAGCTCAGGAGGAGGAGTGAACCGCGGGACGGACTGCCTTCCACAGGGGTCCCATCTTCCGTCTGACCACCGCAGCTATCGACGCTGGTACTTCCACTTCTGCACCAGTTCTGCTAATCGAGACACCACAGTCACAGCAGCCGTCGCTACCTCGGACCACCCAGCTAGCCCCGACTTCGACGGCCACCCGACCAACCGGCTCTTTTGAGTTGTTTTCCTTATATGTATGAGTGTTTTGCATGCCAACCTATCTGGCAATTTGTAAAAATTTTCAGACACTTAATAGAAATCAAAATTTTGGTGTAAATTTTCCAGTATCGTTGCATTTTCTATTCTATACTTGTATTTCTTTGTAATTGCCTTACTATGTCTGGAGTCAACTGGGCCACCTCACCTGAGAGTGTGGGGGGAGGGGGGACCCAGACCTACGCACCTTTGGGTTATTTTTGAGGACAAAAATTCCCAAGGTGGGGAGGATGTAATATCCAAAAAATCACGTTAAACAGTGACCTCGGGATTCGTGCCCGACTGGTCATAGGTTTGACCAAATAGGAGTTCAATAGTTGGCATCGGGTGCGATGAACGGATGAGATGTGAGAATTCGAGTGAATATGGGGAGTACGATGAAAATCTTGAGTCACATACACCTGTTCTGGTGTATGTGCTCAACACACGGGTTGAATGAGAAATAAAAGGGTTTAATAGCCCTAGTTCTTTTGTTTGGTTGTTGAGAGAGAGTAAAGAAGAGAGAGAGAGAGAGGGAGAACATAGTTAATGCAAGGAGTAATGGTGGGTGTTTAGAAGGGAGATTCAAGCATTTAAAAGGCCGATTCGACACGAGGGATCCGCTAAAAGCGAAACTGGAAACCCTAGCCTTTCCAACCACTTGACCTAATCAATTGGAGATTGATTGAAGGTAAAATTTTTGTAAATTAAATGCATATATTGAAGGGTTTAATTATAGTTAGAAATAGCTAAAATCATAGAATAATGGCTTAGAAGAGAAAGAGAAATTAGTTGGAAGAAGATTGGGAAGAACAGCCTAAGAGGGGGCTGAATCTGGCCATTTCGATTAATCGAAAGTGAGACTCGATTAATCGATTTTTGCCAAGAAGTTGAAAAGTCAGAAGACCCCAATTTCGATTAATCGATTTTGGTATCGATTAATCGACTGGGAACCTCCAGTGAACTCCAGTGGAGGGAAGAAAAGGACTTGGAGAAATCGACTAATCGAAATGGAATTTCGATTAATCGATTTAGAATTTCGATTAATCGATTTGGGATCGATTAATCGATTTTGGGAATTAGATTATTCGAATTGAGAATCGAATGGATAGAGTGGAGAATTTCGATTAATCAAATTGGGATTCGATTAATCGAATGAGAATCTCGATTAATTGATTAATCGATTTTGAACTTCGATTAATCGATTTTGGAAATCGATTAATCGAATCAGATTCGATTAATCGATTTTGGAGTTCGATTAATCGAATGTGCCAATTTTTGTTGACTTTTGAGTTTGACTTTAAGATTCTTGGAGGGTCTTGGACCTTCTTTATTACATCCTTAGTGATGTATTTCATATGTTATGTGGTACCATAGGTGGTACGTGTGAGTTTGGGCACAAGGAGCCACGAGGGACCTTGATGCATGATCAAACAGAGACTTGAGGAAGGGAACACCTTGAACATGTACTTTATTTTGCAAGAGCATGTATGTAGTGATATAGAATTCAATTCAAACTGTTTTTGTTTCTTAAGAGTTTGTGAAAAGTGTGCGTGTGTGACATCTAAAAGAGTAATCATAATGAGCCATCCCCAGGGGATGAGGAAGTAAAGAAATAAGAGCATCAGGTGTGATGCAAGTGAATGGATACATCCCAGGGATGTATCCAAGATTAAATTATGTCTGATAAGGCCTAATTGATATAAGATAGCACACTTACACGGTGAATAACTATATGTAAAGCACCTGATATTTTTGTTATTTGAGGTTTGATAGGATACCCCACCGACGTGACGGGATACCCACTACTGACGCGGCGGCATGATATCCGTGACCGATCTGATTAACCGTGTTGAATTGAGATATGTTGAAACCCCGCCACCGATCCCCAGGGGAAAGGGGCTTGGGTACTATTGGTATTCCCAAGGAATACATTTAAAACTGTCTATATAGATGATGATGAAGGGTATCTCATCAGGGCTCGATGCTATATTGCTCGGGGATTACTTAAGTTGAAAGGTTAAGTTTTGCTTTAGGCCTTTTCAGTGTCATTCATGAATAATTAAAAGACATGAGTAAACTACCAGTAAAATATGATTATTTTCAACTGTTGTTCATCAGTAACTGCATAGACACATCATGCATGGCATATTATGGAATATATGTGAGTTGTAATTTATATGTTCAATTGTGTTCTGTTCCCTATTGAGCTAGGATGTAGCTCACCCTTTAGACTATACGTCGCAGGTCCACTATTAGCAGCTGCCGAGGCTTCAGGGGACATTAACCCTGGTGAGTCAGACCCGACACCTAGAGACGAGTTGGAGCCACCTCCTGGGGACTTCTTCTAGAGGACTCCGTTGTGCAGCTTTGAGAGTTTTTGCGAGCGTGTTTTGTGCGGCTTGGTATGTCAAGCCTTATTTTCTTTAAACAATGTAATTAAGTCATGAGATTATTCTTTTGGGGCGAACCATCATTGATGATCAGCGATCATCGATGGTTCGGATTGGTTCTCCATTCATGCAGAGGCATGAAGGTAGAACTGTCTTTTGAGAAATATTTCAATGATAATTTAATTTCGCAGCTTTATTCATTATTTTAGTGCAGTTCATTGCTTGATATACCACTGTTCTGTGCATAGCTAAGGGGCACGGTCAAGATGATCGTGCTGATGGCACGGGTTTCGGGGTGCCGAAATCTGGGCTGTCTCACGTTCCACATCGGAACAAGTCATATGGATAAGAACTAACACCTAAAAGGTTGTATGTGTTTAATAAGGGAACCAGTCCCTTTAACTTATAAAAAAAAAACAAAACAAAGCTTCTTTAGGAAGCTTAACCGATTGCAAAAGGTTGGGGCTTTGGGTTTTTTAGAGAGAGAGGAGAAAGAGAGGGAGAAGAGGAAGAAGAGAACCATCTCCCTTGCTCCAGCCCCTTGTGTGGTTGATCTTCATCTTAACCTACATCTTCTTTGATTCACAACAAGAGAATGCTGATTTAACGCAGCTATGATCGTGAGCTTGAGAGAACCCCAAACCCTCTTTTGTTCTTGGTGATTTGAAATCCCAAACCCATGGATCTCGCCCTTGATCGCTCTATTTCACTTGGGAGAACCATTGTGGTTGTTGGATATGTCGAGGAGGTTTGATCTCCGCCACTACGATCGAAGGAATCAAAGAATTTCAAACAATCATGCATTTGCGAAGCGTACAAGCCGATTCTTGGATTCGATCATCGGGAACGTTTCGTGCCCAATTTAAAGAGGTTAATAGAACAATTCTTCCATGTATTAAACTAAAAATAGGTTGCTTAAATGTGTGCAAAAAATTAGGATAAAAAAGATTGAATTTGATATAAAAATGAGTTTTAAAAAGCCCAAAACGTGCAAAATCGCGCATACGATGCTTCATGAATTTGGGCGTGCCATGAAGCTTCGCTTCATACGAGCTTGGAAACTCGCTATTTTATCTTATCTTTCTTCTCTGAACACCGATTGACGCAATTCTTACGGCGTTGGAAAGAGGACAACTAACTCTACAACTCTTATAAATTAACTAACTTATGAATCAAATGTTATGAGAGTCAAAATTGAGCTAAAAGTTAAGCCAAGTTATAAGTTAGCACATTTTGACTAAAGTACCAGTACCACTTCGGTATTTTAGCCTTAACTTTTTACTCTGAACTCTGATTTATGCAATTCTTATGGCATTGGAATGAGGACAACAAGCCCTATAACTTTTATGAATTAACAATTATGTAAATCAAGTGTCTTCAACTTCAAAATTTAATGGAAAGTTAGATCAAGTTTTGAGTTAACAAGAACTTGCCCATTTTCGCCTTGGTCTTGAGAAAACACATAAATACATCAAATTTATTAGTAATTTGAAGCAATCCTTGATACCTCATCATATGTATTATGTAGATTGAGCATGGGAGGCCGTATGTGAGGACGATTGAGTCGCTTTGAACTGCTCTGAAATTAAGGTAGGGGATAAGTGCCTTTGAGGCTTTGAGCCTCACTCGTGAGAGGGCTTAAGTGAATTATAAGCTCACTCGCGCGAGGCCTCACATGACCATCAGCAGCAAGCCAAATTTCAGTCGTTCGTGCTAGGATTTGTCATGTGCGCCTGAGCTCTAGAGCTCGTTCACGCGAGAAATAGAGTCAGATCTGTTTTGATTCTTTTGATGAGAATTCTTTGGAAATGTGTACCTTAGGTTCTTCTTAAGCATTTTAAAGAGGTTTTTGAATGTTTTGAATGCAAGATTATCGTGTTGAGTTTCGTGTGAGCTCTCAAGAGAGCAGTGTGTGGATATGTGCTAAGCGTGACTTGAAGAGGGGAAATTTTCGTTTTAGCTTTAAGTTAAGGTAGGGGAAACTCACTACTAATTATATTTTTTATTTTGATTCATAGATATCGTGATGTGACTTATCTTGTTTTCGATTCATAGACTCTCGTGATATGATTTGAGTGCATTAATATTTGTGATCTAAGTTTGGAACCTTAAATTCTTTGAGGCGTATTGAACATCTAAACTTGAGATAGGGACTTAAGATTTTGGCATGAATTGATACCTGTAAATTCCATATTCGACTTGAGTCATCGTTAAAAATGCAAATCTAATTTGATGTGGTATCAGTTAAGTTAAGTTGTGATCTTAGAAATGGAATTTAAACTTGTTAATCTGACTGCATTTGAATATTTAGACTGAAAAAGAGATAATTGTGAATTGGAATCGAATTTGTAAGATGAATGATTAGATGTTAACTTTGATTTGGTGGATTGGACTTTGACTGTTTGACTAGACATTGCATGCATCTTGAATTTGATGCACGGGTTATTAAGACACTTGTATCTGCATGCATCTTTGGTAAAATGACGCGGGTTTTTACGTACTTACTACATAAATTGACTGGACACCGATTGAATGATGTACACTGACTAGACCGGTACGGCGGGTTATTGATTAGTCACATAATTTATCAATTTATGACCCTTAACTTAGTGATGCTAGGCTTTAGTTTGCTACTAATAAGTTACTGATGTGCAGATATTAAAGATAACCCATAAAAGAGAGCCCTAATGTTAATCTTTGTCAAAATGAACTCAAATAGCAGTAAGAATGGCGATTAAGCGTTAAAAGACAATTCGCCACCTACTAAAAGATAGATAATCATATTTTACGACTATGTGCTACAATTGAAATAAAGAGAAGAAAAGAAGAAATAAGAAATATAATTTAATGATTCTTTAAAAAGACGATTCTTCATAAGCGACAAAAGAGTAAAGACGATACAAGGAGAAAAGCGATTGGTTGAATAGAAAATAGTTCAGTATGAAAGCCAAAGAATAGAAAATCGTGATTTACGATTTTTCAGATAAAGAAAGATAATCGTTATCTACGATTATATAAATAGAAGTTTTCTTATTTACTGATATTGCTGTTGATCACGTGAGAACTATCTCCGTCAGGTATCGAATTAGAAGACTCTTAGAATTATAAGTTCTACTGATTACAGATCTAAGAAGATTGATGAAGATATATTTCGAAAGGTATCTGTTGCTGAAATAAAGGAACAATCTAGAAGCATATCAACTAAAGGAAGGAAAGAAAAGATAAAATTAGAAGTAGAATTATATTAGGAATGTTTTTATTTCTTTTATTAGAATTAGAAGTTTTGTAAACCGATTCCTTATGATCTATAAATAAGAGAGCCTGGTATAGGAATAATCATCGAAGAATTTCACCCTCAATTGATGACTGAGGTTAGATTTTTTTTATAATCAAAATAGTGTAAAATAGTTAGAGTAATTTAGACATTCAAGGTTTCTCAAGAGCAATTTACGACTGCAATTGAGTGCTGAAGATTAGTGTAGATATCTGTAGTTTCTCAGAAGCAATTGACGACTGCGGTCGAGAGGTGAAGGATATATTTTACTTTGCTTTCTAGATAGATTTATTTTTTACAGCTTTGTAAACATCTCTAAGTTTTGATTTGAATTGACGACCCATGTTAGAATTTGCAGATTAGTGTAATGGTTTTTACTTTTCCATCTTCAATTTTCTAAAGTATGATTGACGTTTAGATTTTAGAAAGTTGTTGATTAGATTAAATCTGTATTGATAAAATTTTAGTATTGATTGACGACCAATGCTAGGAAACTAGAGATATAGTGTAACGGTATTATTTAATTTTATAAATATCCGATAGCTGAAAATTGGGAATCACGACCTCAATCTGAAAAAAGAGGATTAGAATTTATTTTTATGCACTTTAGATTAAAAATAAAATTGTTTTATTCATATTTCTCCAGTAGATTAGATCTTAAAGATAAATATAATTTTTAAAATAAGAATTTAAATATAAAGATGTAGAAAAGAGATAAATAGATAAATAAACTTCCTCGTAAGAACGATCCTATGCTACTACTATGATTGTCATTGTGCACTTGCAATAGGTTAAAACTTTAGTTTAATAGATAACATCAACAACTCGAGTAGTTATCCATACATACTACATACCGTATACTATATATTATACACCTTTGGAATCTTGACCAAACCAACATCGGAAATATGAACAACATGAGATATGAGCGATGTGATGATGTAAGAGATTAGAACACTGTATGATGTGAACTGAAAGAGATTAAAATACTGTGTGATATGAACTGAAAGAGATTAGAAAATGGTGAGATTTGAAATGGAAATGTGAACGTTGTAAGATGTGATATGGAAATATGAACACTGTAAGATGTGAGCACTATGAGATGTGAACTGAAAAAGATTAGAACACTGTGTGATGATGTGAACTGAAAGATATGTGAACATTGTAAGACGTGAATAATGAAAACTGACATACTGTGTGATGTGAGTAGTGGAATTTAAGTTGAATACCTAATCTGCTTCCATTTTTATTTCAAATTAAATATCCACTTTGTTTCGTATTTATTTCGATTCTTGAATATCTGCTCCGTTCCATTTTTGCCTCTGTAATTAAATCTATGTGATTATATGATAAGATATCGATTGAATTTGAGATTCTTCTACTGAGCTTAAATGTAGCTCATCCTTCGACTATATGTCATAGGTATAAATCGTGATCTGGACCTGGAGAAGAGGATCTTCAGCTTGTAGATTTGTGTTTTAGTCAGGGGTCGTAGATTTAGTGTATTGTGAATTTTGGTAAGTCATGTCTTGGTGCATTTCCTATTATTATACACTTATTTTACGCCACTGTTGGTGATGGTTGGTCATCATTGGTGTTGTGGTTATTGATCATGTCAAATATTAGAACTGGAGATTTAAATTATGCCATATATTTTACCTGTTTTGATTTTCGCATGTATGTGGATGTACTAAGTATTCTGTATCAGATTGTGATCTATAATCTGGCGGTCCAGATTTTCCCAAATGTGATTTTAAAAAGAAAAAAAAAATATATATATATATATATATATCTCGGGAAATTCAGGTTGGAAAAATCCGGGCTATCACAAAAATCAGTATTTTTGTTTGCAGCCAAACAATCTCTGAGAGGGCTTACTTTTGAAGCCCGTTAACTGCTTCGAATCAGACGACCTAGATCGTGTCTAGATATTTTTTCACCCCAATCCCCCTCTTGATAGATCTCAAGACTTTGAATGTACCATCATATAGGCTGCTTTTGATTCCGGTGGTACAAATCCCCAAATATAAAGAGCAACTACTTGCACACGAACAAGATTCTACATGGCAAACATCACTCTCAAACGACATTTCTTGGGGATCAGTATAACGTGGAATAAAAAACTGTCATATGGTGAATTCATGGTCTCAAAATCCATCGTATATATGAAATATTGGAGCGAAAAACGTTCTAGATCATCTAAACGATGACAGATTGCGTGGGAGAGAATAGAGGTAGCCTTTTTACTAAAAGTGCAAACAATCCGGTGTCCCACCTATTCGACAAAAAATTAAAAAATAGGCGAAATGTTTTTTCGCCCATCTTCCATACTAAAACGAGAGGGGCTCTCTCACACTTCCATTCCTCGTCCACACAGCAGAAAAGGCTCGCCATTCACTTTACATGGAGAGTGGTTTAGGGCTATCGTAATGCTTTTATATATGGAAATAATGTTCAAAAGACCAAATTTGCCTTGCTTTCATCCAGCTAGTATTAACGAACCCACCCGTTCACTCTATACTAGAGTGTGAGAATTTTTGTCATCATCATGATTTATAAAAATTAGTGTTGCTCCTTAGGAAAATGGTCTTGCCAAGTAAAATCTGTTTGACAAATTGTTGTCATTTTTGGACCCACGACCGTCCGTAAGACACTCACGGACGTCCATTATCACGGACGACCGTGAGTGATTAACGAACGTTCGTGACCCAAAATCTTATAAATTCTAGGAAGTTCAGACATTTTTATAACTGATCCAAAAATCTTCTTTTTTCAAGTTTCTGGTCCAAAATTTATCCTTGAGATTACTTATCATTTGTTCATTTTAATCCTAAATCTCAATGATGAGTGTGTTTTCTGTAATCATTGTTTGAGAGTGTACGGCTTGTGAGAGACAAGCGGACCTTCGTGAGAGACGACGGTTGCTGGAAATGTTTACTATGGATAGAATGGTGGTGAGAGGTTGTCATTGTTGGTGATAGGAGTGATAGGACATATCATTCCAAAGAGGCACTGTAAGATTATTAATTCATAGTAAATTTTTTCTTGGATCTGAGATAGATCCCATGGTTTTTACCTGTGATGGATTTTCCACGTTAAAAATGACTAGCGTTCTTATTTTTGTTGTGTGGTGATTATGAGTAGTATTAAAGTGATTAATTTGATAGATTATTATAAACTCCCAAATTTCAATTGGTATCAGAGCAAGGTCACTTGGTAAATTTTAACAAATTAAGTATTATGTCAAATTTGGGACATCACGATCTTCCTAAAGAAGGTGCGTCTACTGCTAGACCTCCTCTGTTTGATGGCTCTAATTATCCTTACTGAAAGGCAAGGTTGAGAGCATTTTTAAGTTCAATGGATCCTCACATATGGTATTCTATTGAGAATGGATGACCGCTACCAACTACAACCTCTGTTGTCGATAATATACCACATACCACTATCAAACCTAGATCTTTATGGACGGATCAGGAATATGATAATCTTAGTTTTAATTCCAAGGCCCTTAATGCTCTATTTGGAGCAGTTACTGCTTTCGAGTTTCGTCGAATAAGTACTTGCACCATAGCCAAAGATGCATGGAAAATTCATGAAAAAACTTATGAAGGAACTCCTCAAGTGAAGATTTCCAAACTTCAAATGGTCACATCTCAATTTGAAAATCTTCGCATGGATGAGGATGAAAAGTTTTCTGATTTCTATATTCGCTTAAATGATATTGTGAATGGATTGTTTAATTTAGGAGAACCTGTTTCTAATACTAAAATTGTGCGAAAAATTTTAAGGTCACTACCTAAAAGGCTCAGATCTAAAGTCAATGCCATTGTTGAATCTAAATATGTTGACAATCTAAACTTAGATAAACTTGTCGGGTCTTTACAAACTTATGAATATGAAATTCAAGACAATCATGTTACTAAAAGTGTTGCTTTCCAATCATCTAAGGATGAGTCTGATTCAAACAGTGATTCTAATCAATCAGATGAACTTGCTTTGTTTGTTAAATTTTTTTATAAAAATAAGAAATAACCTTTTAGAAAATTTGAAAATTCTAAAAATTTTGAATCTTTTGAGAAGAAACCTAAAAAGGAATCTACTGACACAAATCAATGCTTTAAGTGTCATGGTTATGGGCATTATGTTAATAAATGTCCTAATAAGAAAAATGGTAAGGGAAAATCTAAAGTTCTGATTGCCACTCATGAGATTGATATATCAAATGAGTCATTTTCTGATGAATCTGAACCTGTTTCATATGGGTTTAGAGCCTTTGTGGCCTCAATTATTGAATCTAATAATTCTCGAATATCATCCCTTATTGAAACCGACTCTATTACATCACTATCTTCTGATACTAAAATTGATGGTGACGTATTGGATATGACAAATGCTTACAGTGAACTCTATCAAGAATCAATACATCTAACTAAAGAAAAAATTAAATTGACCAAAGAAGTGACTGAGTTAAAAAACATTATCAGTAAACTTCAAGATAATATGAATTGTTTCACTTCTAAATTTATAGAACAGGAAAATAAAGTAAATTCCCTTATTTTAATAAATGAAAATTTAAAAAGGGAACTTGGTTCAATTTCTGAAAAATATTCAAACATTTACAAGACAAATGAGAAAATGGAAAAGTTACTCAATTCTGGTTAAAGAACTACAGACAAATCAGGTATTGGATATCATCATACAGTAAATAAAAATCCTAAACCTGAGGTAACTCATGCTCCAAAATTTGTTAAAGAAACCAAATCACTTCCTACGAATTCTAAACAAAATTCAAGTAAATTCAGATCTATCAATTCTAGATCTTTTAGTAGAAGAGTTTCAATCTGCTATACTTGTGGATGGGAAGGACATACTTATGTGTATTGCCTATGTGCCTTTGAATACTCTTCGTACTACGTCCTTAACTATCAAACTTTGAAAAAAATAAAATCATCTCGTTGAGTAGTTCAAATAATTATATCCACAAACATGTGATTCAAAATAAATCAAATTTTAAACACAAACGTGTTTGGATTAGAAAATCTGATTTGACTGCTCAGGTTGCTCATATTTCACTAAAAGCTAGTGAATCATCTAAGTGGTTCATTGATAGTGGTTGTTCTAGGCATATGACTGGTGAGAAATCATTTTTCTCTCACCTAAGTCTATGCTCGGAGGGAAATGTGACCTTCAGAAATGGAAGTTCATGTAAAATTACTGGAAAAGGAACGGTTGAAGCACCTGGATGTCCTAAATTAAATGAAGTCCTTTATGTTGAAGGACTTAAGCCTAATCTAATTAGTATTAGTCAATTATGTGATGATGGGATGAATATTAGTTTTACAAAAAATTTGTGCACTATAGTTGATTCAAATGGTCAAATTGTTCCTGAAGGGATTAGATCTTTTGATAACTGTTACACCTTTAGTGATCCTCTAAAAAATAATTACTTCATCACTAAAACATATGAGATCAATATCTGGCATCAGAGACTTGGCCACATGAATAAAAATGATCTTTACAAATTAGCCTCTGATCAACTTGTTAAAGGTTTACCGAAATTAAGTAAACCAGACGGATCTATTTGTAGTGCATGTCAAATGGGTAAACAGACCCGTGTTCCCCACAAGAAAGTAAATGTTCCTACTTCTTCTAGGATACTTGAATTAATACATTTTGATCTTGTAGGTCCCATGAGAACAAGTAGTTTAGGAGGTAAGAAATATGTGCTTGTTTTAGTTGATGATTTTTCTAGATATACTTGGGTTGCTTTTCTTAGAGATAAATCTCAAGCTTTTGATGAATTTAAAATAATTTCTAAAAGAACTCAAATTGAAAAAAACCTTTCTATTGTTCGAATTCGTAGTGATCATGGTAAAGAATTTGAAAATTCATCTTTTACTAAATATTGTGCATCAAATGGAATAAAGCATGAATTTTCTGCTCTGTACACACCTCAACAAAATGGTGTGGTTGAGAGAAAAAATAGGGTACTCTAAGAAATGGCTAGGGTTATGTTAAATGCTAACAATGTGGCTAGAAATCTGTGGGCTGAGGCCATTAGTGCTGCTTGTTACATATCAAATCGTGTGTATCTTAGACCCAACACTACTAAGACTCCATATGAATATGGAATGATAAAAAACCTCAAGTTAGTTATTTTCGTGTTTTTGGTAGTACGTGTCACATTTTAAGGGATCGTGAATCTCTTAGTAGATTTGATGCTAAAACTGATAATGAAATCTTTCTTGGTTACTCTTTGAATAGTAGAGCTTATAGGGTTTTTAACTTAAGAACTCTTACTGTCATTGAATCTGTAAATGTTGTTATAGAAGATCAAAAATCAGATTTTTCTACTGTTTTAAAGAGAGATATTGATGATGAAATTCTTATTATTCCTCATCTTCTTCTTCGCCTGCACTTTAAAGATTTCCATCTCAAAGTCATGAAGATCATTTTCTTCGTCTTTTTTCAACTCGAAACCTTATCGTTGAACGAGTGGTACTTGAAAAGTTTCTTAGAGATCATGATTTATTTAAGATGTTTGCTTCTCAGGGTTGGATTTCGCTACTCTCTATCTGGTTCTACTTACACCGATGTGGTTCGGTGCTTTTATGAAAATCTTCTAAACTCCAACATTGTTGAGAGCAGATTGGAGTGTAACACTGTGTCGTATGTATTTGGTAAGCAAATAAAATTTTCTCCTTTGCTTATTTATAAAATTTTGGGTATACCTTCAAATCTTGATGGGTATAGCTACCCTATGGATGAAAGCCAGATTTATTCACTGTTCATCCTTCCACTATATACGATTTTGTGTGCAATGATCCAGGTCAACTAACTGGAACCGTAAAGCATTATACTTCTCTGAAAACTAAATTTCAGTGGCTTCGTTATGTCCTTTTTGCCACTCTTACACCAAGAGCGGGAAATAAGGATCAAGTGCGTTGGGACATTATTTATCTCATGTTTCTTTTAGAAAAAAATCATCCTTTGTGTGTGTCAACTATTATTTTTGAAATTATTGTTCGCCGAATGAAGGACGATTCTTCCAAAATGTCTCTTCCTTTTTCAATAATCATTAGTAAGATTGTAGAGTCTCAAATGACTCTTCTGCCTAATCTGGCTACTTCTCGGGCCATGGCACCATTAGGTAAGCTTAAAAAAATTGGAAAAAGGATTAGAATAGATTTGGATGATGTTGAATTCATTGATGAAAGTTCTGACGAGGATGAGGCAGAAGACATTCCTGCTCAAGAAGACATTGGTCACCAAGCTCCTGTACCGCCACCAATTCCTCCATTTCAAGATCCAGAGGGTTATTACTATGACCATCGTTTTGATAGGATGCATGCTGATATGCAACACATGAATTCAGATATTCAAAATCTATCTGATAGAATAGAAACTGATTTTAATATATATGGAGAGCAGATTTCTTCGTTACAAATGACTATGATTGACGGTTTTGAAGCGATGATGAATCGCTTTAACAGTGTCTTCCCGCCTCCTGGAGCACATTTTCCGCCGCCTGAGTGATTGTGTATTTTCTATGATGTAATATCTGACATGTTAATATTTTGTCTGTTGTGATTGTTTTACTATGACAATGATGTTAATATTTTGTCTGTTGTATATATTTTCTGTTTGATGTTAATATTCTACTTGTTGTTATATGAAAATTATGTTTAAATGAATGTGCAAAATTATCTTATATTGTGCTTAAATTGAGATATTATTTGTTGCTTTTTACTTTACCTGATCCTTTATCACATTATGACAAAAAGGGGGAGATAAACTTTCACACCATAAATTGCTACAATTATATTATACCTGTGCTATTAAAATTTTATGTTTCTTTCAACAGGTGAAAATCAACAAGTGAAAGATCAAATCCTAAAATAGTGTTTAGGCTGTTTTTTTTACTTGGCAAATAGTTAGGGGGAGCAAATAGAGTTGTAATTTCTTCATTTTCATTCTAGATTGATGTATAGGACTTAGATGAAAAATGAATATATTATAATTTTTAATTTTTGAGTCCTTGTAAACTGATTTTTGTCATGATTGTGACAAAGGGGGAGATTGTGAGAATTTTTGTCATCATCATGATTTAAAAAAATCAGTGTTGCTCCTTAGGAAAATGGTCTTGCCAAGTAAAATCTGTTTGACAAATTGTTTTGTCATTTTTGGACCCACGGTCGTCCGTAAGACACTCACGGACGTTCGTGACCCGAAATCTTATAAACTCTAGGAAGTTCGGACAGTTTTATAACTGATCCGAAAATCTTCTTTTTTCAAGTTTCTGGTCCAAAATTTATCGTTGAGATTACTTACCATTTGTTCATTTCAATCCTAAATCTCAATGATAAGTGTGTTTTCTCTAATCCTTGTTTGAGAGTTTACGGCTTGTGAGAGACAAGTGGACCTTCGTGAGAGATGACGATTGTTGAAAATGTTCACTATAGATAGAATGATAGTGAGAGGCTGTCATTGTTGGTGATAGGAGTGATAGGGCATATCATTCCAAAGAGGCACTGTAAGGTTATTAATTCTTAGTGAATTTTTTCTTGGATCTGAGATAGATCCCGTGGTTTTTACCTGTGATGGGTTTTCCATGTTAAACATGACTTGTGTTCTTATTTTTGTTGTGTGGTGATTGTGAGTAGTATTAAAGTGATTAATTTGATAGATTATTATAAACTCCCAAATTTCATAGAGTGAACGATAGTTGATTCTCTACACCTTAGACTAAGCCGATCATTGATTCTCTACACCTTTTGAGTCATGACTTGGTCCCTAAATGATGTTGCATCATTAATGATTTTAGATAGGCATAAAGACTCCTAAGGCTCTCAATACGCCTGGCCCGACACTAAAAACTTATGGCTAGGGCTTAACTACGAGGTAAGAGGGAAATGCTAGGGCCTCGAAACCAAAAACCAGCTATCCATCGTGTCGGGTGAGGGCTTGACAAGTTAAAGCCAGTAAGCCCGACCCTACCTCACTTTTAGTTATATACTAATTATCTTAATATAAGTGTATATAACATATCATATCATGGGTTTATTACCAAAGCGTCTTGTGCACGTATTTTAATCACTAAAATAACGAGGTTTATTTTTTATGAAGGAAATGTCTCATGATATAGGTGCACACGACCTGTGTTGTGAACTGAAAATTAATTTCGGTGGGTTGGCCCCGCAACATAAAATCCAGCAACGGTGGGCTAGCCCCGAAGCATGTACTATAATATGGACGCCGTCCAACAGAAATAGTTTGATTTTTTTTTAATTCGGAGGGAGTGAATTAACATGCTAAAGCACGCTTTGGTGGGCTGACCTTGAAGTAAGTCTTATTTTACCCGTTTTGCTACTTTTTGGTGATAAAAAATAGACCCCATTATTTTGGTACATAAAATAGGCACACAAGTATAGTGACAAATTTTGTTTTCGGTAATATTTTGGTACTGGGTCATTTCGGCTAAATTTCGGGAAAATTTTGAAAAAGTTTCGGGAAATTTCGAGAGTAGGAAAACTATATATATAAAAGTTATATTTATTATTTATAAAAATATTACTTATAATTTAGTAATAACTAAAATGAAAAAAAATATTAATTTTGGAGAAATTTTGTTAATTTCGCTGAACTTAATAAAATTTCGACGATTTCGGAGAAAACACTGAAATTTCGCCAAAAGTTTTGTCTAACCCATGTTTCAGTAAATTTCGGAGAAAATTTTCACTATGCGCATGAGACGTTTTGGTAATTTGCCCTTATATTATTTACAATCAAGTTATCAAAATAGCACTCAATATTAACATATTACTGTTAGATTTATCAAGTGAATGATTAAATCTAACGGTAAGTGTGAGTTTCCCTGAGAGCATATCTCTCTCCTCCTCTCCTTCCCCCCAATCTCTATAATTTTCAAAATTTCAAGAGTAGGAAAACTATATAAAAGTTATATTTATTATTTATAAAAATCTTACTTATAATTTATTAATGACTAAAATGAAAACAAAATATTAATTTCGGAGAAATTTCATTAATTTCGCTGAAATTAATAAAATTATGACGATTTCGAAGAAAACACTGAAATTTCGCCAAAAGTCAAGTTCGACCCATGTTTTGGTAAATTTTGGAGAAATTTGACACTATGTGCACGAGACATTTTGGTAATTTGCCGTTATATTTGTGACAGCTCGGATTTCAGCACCCAGAAACCCGTGCCATCAACACGATCCTCTAGACCATGCTCCAAAACTATGCACGAAGCATTGGTATAACAAGCAATGATAAATAATTAAAGCAAATAATAGCATAAAGTGAAAAAGTAACATGCCTATCTAGCATAAATAAAAGACAATTCTACTTCCATGTCACTGCATGAACAGAGAACTGATCTGAACCATCGGTGATAGACTGATCACCCCAGATGGTTCGCCAAAAGAATTAAGTCAATTTAATTACATTGTTATCAAAATAAAGGCTTGACATACCAAGCCGTACAATCTGCTCACAAAAACTCTCTCTCTCAAAGTACTCAGCGGAGTCTCCTAGAAGAAGTCCTCGGGAGGAGGCTCCAACTCGTCCCCAGGCATGCAATCCGAATCACCCGGATCAACATCTCCCGAAGCCTCGGCCGCTGCTAACAAAGGTCCTGTGATGTATAGTCTAAAGGGGTGAGCTACATCCTAGCTCAATAGGGAACAATACAATGAACATATAAATCAACATCTCACATATATTCCCTGATATTCTAAGCATGATGTGGCTATGCATTGCAAGAAAAATAGTTTAAAAGATGGCAAAATGCAGTCAAATTTACTGGTAGTT
Organism: Chloranthus sessilifolius; assembly: GCA_021018995.1. NCBI lineage: Eukaryota > Viridiplantae > Streptophyta > Magnoliopsida > Chloranthales > Chloranthaceae > Chloranthus > Chloranthus sessilifolius. Next base: position 114,378,519 of record CM037591.1, on the reverse strand, counting down.
TGAATGTTTTACTTTACTGATTGTTTTATCATGAATAACATTGAACATGCCTAAAGCAAAACTTAAATCTTCAACTTAAGTAATCCCCGAGCAATATAGCATCGAGCTCCGATGGAATACCCACTATCGTCGCCTAAATAGACAGTTGTTATATGTATTCCCTGGGAATACTACCCAAGCCCCTTTCTCAATAAGCAGCGGGGTTAAATCTCAACTCAACATCCCTGGGAGGTGCTCGTAGACGGATAGACCTCCGTGACCGGTGTAACGGATTGGCCGGCGATCGTCACGGATATCCTCGATCGTGGGTATCCCACCACGTCGGTGGGGTATTCTAAACAAACCTCAAATAATAAAAATAACATGTGCTTTACATATAGTTGTTCACCGTGTAAAGTGCTATCTTATATTAGTTAGGCCTCAACAGTAATTATTCAATCTTATTTACATCCCTGGGATGTCTAGTTTACTCGCATCACATTGATGCCTTTCTTACTTTCTCATCCCCTGGGAATGTCTCATTTTCATTTGCTCTCTTAGTCTCAGTTACTCGCATCACACATATGCTTTTATCACATTCTTGGTGTCACACACACACCCATTTTCACAAAGCTTTTCATAGTTAAAACATTTTCAATTCTGATAAATATATCACTACATACATGCTCTTACAATTAAAGTACATGTTCAAGGTGTTCCCTACCTCAGGTCTACGAAGGTCCAAGCATCAAGGTCTCACGCGGCTCCTTGTGCTCGCTTTCACACGTACCACCTATGGTACATCACAATACATGTAATACGTCACTAAAGATGTAATAAAGAAGGTCCTAGACCCTCCATGAATCACAAGGTAAATCTAGAAAGTTTAGTAAAACTGCCAAAGTCGATTAATCGATTCCCAAAATTGATTAATCGAAGCCCTAATCGACTCCCAAAATCAATTAATCGAAACCCAAATTGATTAATCGATTTCCCCAGGTCTTGTTTCTCCAGCCACTGGAGGTACCCAGTCGATTAGTTGATTCCTAAATCGATTAATCGACCTTCAACTTCGATTAATCGATTTCCAAATCGATTAATCGAAATTAGGTATTCTTGACTTTTTAACTTTCAGACCAAAATCAATTAATCGAATCCCAATTTCGATTAATCGATTTGGCCAGATTCAGCCCCCCTTCAGGCTGTTCTTCCAAAACTCAGTCATTTTCTTTTTCTTTCTTTTTCTAAGTCTTTAATCTATCATATTAACTATGCTAGACTGAATTTAATTCATCCATTCTCTAGGTATTGAAATCTAATACAACTTACCTCAATCAATCTCAAATTGATCAAGATCTAGGTTGGAATGGCTAGGGCTCCACCTTTTGCTTCAATGGCTCCTCAAGCGTTGAATCAGCATTCAATGCTCTAATCTCCTCTTGATTTGCATTAACTCCTAGCCTCCATAACTCCTCTTTACTCCCTCTCTCTTTCTCTTCTTAACTCTCTCTTCAACAACCAAAATAAATGAAAACCTAGGTTTGTTAAACCTTTTTATCCCCTTTCCTGCTTGTGTGTTAAACACATACACCAGAGATAGGTGCAGGTGACACTAATTCACACTATACACTATACTTAAGTCATATTGACTTCACATTCATTCATCACTTCATGTATTCAAGGTTTGACTATCACTTGGTCAAACCTACGACCAATCGGGCACGAATCCCAAGGACAATGTTTAACGCTCAAAATTTTAAGATATTACATTATTATTTACAATCAAGTTATCAAAATAGCAATGAATATTACCATATTACTGTTAGATTTATCAAGTGAATGATTAAATCTAATGGCAAGTGTGAGTTTCCCTAAGAGCCTATCTCTCTCCTCCTCTCCCTCCCTCCAATATTTGTAATTTCAAAAGGATTCGGTTCTAGAAATCCTAAGTAAAAAATTGGTGTTCACAACGGAGGAAACAATAGAAATCCAAGTGGAGAAAGTTGAAATGGTGGATCCTTCAATCATCTGTCTAATTGGTAAAATCATCTCATTAAAGAGCATCAACCTAGAGGCCTTTAAAGGAAAAAATTACAAAGACTTGGAACCTGTCAAACAACATTCAAATTAGTGAACTCAATGAGAACATCTTCCTTTTCCAATTCCCATAATCATCAACTGGCAAGAATTTTTAAATAGGGCCCTTGGTGTTTCAACAATCAAATACTGGTCATAACAAAATTTATTCCAAATGTTCATGTTGAAAAAATTGCATTAAAAAAATTGGCATTTTGGATTCAGCTAATTGGGCTCCCCCTAGGAGCCATGACAAAGAAAATCGAGGAAAAGATCGGCTATCAGATTTGAGATGTTAAACAAGTCGAAGTTACCAAAAATGAAATTGGATGGGGGGACCAACTTCAGCACCTCTTCATAGAGGCGTTTTCATTAATCTATTTGGCGACGACGAGAAGAGATGGATTAAAATTCAATAGGGAGGCTTCTCAATTTTTGCTTCTCTTGCAGTATCATTAGTCACAATGCTCGAGATTGTATGATGGCGTCCAATGATAATAAACAACAATATGGACCATGGCTTCGAGCCAGTCCAAGAGGAATGAGCATCTTCGCCAAGTCACCGGTGGAAGATTTCGTAGAAGATGACACCGACCCTATTTCCGGAGCGTTACCAAAGATGAGAAAATCTCAGCGAAAACAATTTACACAGATTTTTGTGGCCCCTGAGATCCATGTTGATTCCTCCAACATGGATAAGAAGTTGGGTTCTCCACATTCCCCATCCCACGTTGTGACAGCCCGGATTTTGGCACCCCGAAACCCGTGCCATCAGCACGATCCTCCAGATCGTGTCCCAAAACTGTGCACAGAATATTGGTATAACAAGCACAACTAAATAAATAAAGCTAATAATCTCATAAAGCAGAAACGGTTAATATGCCCAACTGGCATATGCAAAAGACAGTTCTACTTTCATGCCATTGCATGAACAGAGAACCGACCCGAACCATCGGTGATAAACAGATCACCCTAGATGGTTCGCCAAAAGAATCATCCAATCTAATTACATGTTTATCAAAAATAAAGGCTTGACATACCAAGCCATACAAATCTGCTCTCAAAACTACTCTCTATCAAAGTACACAGCAGAGTCTCCTAAAAGAAGTCCTCGAGTGGAGGCTCCAACTCGTCTCCAGGCATGTAATCCGAATCACCCGGATCTACGTCTCCCGAAGCCTCGACAGCTGCTATCAATGGACCTGCGACATATAGTCTAAAGGGTGAGCTATATCATAGCTCAATAGGGAACAAACACAATGAACATATAAATTAAGACTCACATATATTCCATGATATTCTAAGCATGATGTGTCTATGCATTTGCTAGAAAACAGTTTAAAAGATGGTAATTGCATTCAAGATTTACTGGTAATTTGTATGTCTTACTTTACTGTTGATTTATCATAAATGACACTGAACAGGCCTAAAGTAAAACTTAAATCTTCAACTTAAGTAATCCCTGAGCAATATAGTATCGAGCCCCGATGAGATACCCTTCATCGTCGTCTAAATAGACAGTTGTTAATTAGTATTCCCTGGGAATACGACTCAAGCCCCTTTTCACTAGGCGGCGGGGTTAAAACTCATCTCAACATCCCTGGGATGTGCTTACTGTTACGGATAAACCTCTGCACTGGTGTACGGATTGGCCGTCGAACGGGTCACGGATATCCTGCCGCGTTAGTTGAGGGTATCCCACCACGTCGGTGAGGTATCCTATCAAACTAAACCTCAAATAACAAAAATAACATGTGCTTTACATATAGTTGTTCATTGTGTAAGTGTGCTATCTTATATCAGTTAGGCCTCAACAGTAATTATTCAATCATATATATGCATCCCTGGGATGTATACACACCCGCATCACACCTGATGCCTTTATTACTTTCTCACCCACTGGAAATGTCTCATTCTTATTAGATTTCTTGATCTTAATTACTTGCATCACACCGATGCCCTTTTTCACATTCTTGGTGTTACACACACACCCATTTTCAGAAAGCTTTTCGTAATTAAAACAATTTCAAATTTGATAATTATATCACTACATACATGCTCTTGAAATTAAAGTACATGTTCAAGGTGTTCCCTACCTCAAGTTTCTGATGGTCCAAGCATCAAGGTCCCACGTGGCTCCTTGTGCTCGCTTTCACACGTACCACCTATGGTACATCATAACACATGCAATACATCATTAAAGATGTAATGAAGAAGGTCCTGGACCCTCCATGAATCTCAAAGAAAACTTAGAAAGCCAAGCAAAATTGTCAAAGTCGATTAATCGATTCTCAAAATCGATTAATCGAAATACAATTTGATTAATCGATTCCCAAAATCGATTAATCGAAACCAAAATCGATTAATCGAGATTCAAATTCGATTAATCGATCCCAAATCGATTAATCGAAGTCTCTAACATAATGAAGTCAATTCTCAAATCGAGTGGTCGAAAGTCTGAAATCGATTAGTCGATCCTAAATCGATTAATCGAAATCCAAAATCGATTAATCGATTCCCCACTGGATTAGTCGATTTCCCCAGATCTTGTTTTCCAGTCACTGTAAGTACCCAGTCGATTAGTCGATTTCCAAATCGATTAATCGAACATCCAAATCGATTAATCGAACTCCAATTCGATTAATCGAAATAGGGCACTCATGACTTTTCAACTTTTGGGCCAAAATCGATTAATCGAATCCCAATTTCGATTAATCGATTTGGCCAGATTCAGCCCCCTTTTGGGTTGTTCTTCCAAAACTCATTTCTTTTCTTTCTAAGCCTTTAATCTACTCTTTTTAAGCACATTTGACTGAATTAAATTCGTCCACAACACAAGCATTAACTTTAATTAAAACTCACCTCAATCAATTCTCAAATTGATCAAGATCTAGATTGGAATGGCTAGGGTTCCAGCTTTTACTTCAACGACTCTAAACGCGTTGAATCCGACAATCAATGCTCCATCTTCCTTCAATCCAACCACAATAACTCCTTGACAATTAATCTCTTCCTCTTTCTCTCTCTCTTCTTAACTTTTTCTTCAACAACCAAAACAAAAGGATTTTAGGGTTATTAAACCCTTATATCCTCTCTTTTGGTTTCGGTGTTTAGCGCATACACCAGAGATAGGTGTATGTAGCTCAAAACTAATACTATTCAACATTCCTAATCACAATTGCATCACATCAGTTCATCACTTCATGAACTCAATGTTTGACCATCACTTGGTCAAACCTACGATCACTTGGGCACAGATCCCGAGGTCAAAGTCAACGGTCAATTTTTCAGGATATTACACACGTTCTCTACATTCCTAATTTACTCCAACTACCCACTCCCCAAATTACTCCAACTACCCACTCCCCAAACCATGTTCCTAATTTTACTCCAACTACCCACTCCCTAAATAACAGTTCCCACCCTCCGACACCCAAAACCATCTCCCTCCCCCAATGATTCCAACTCCCAAAATAACTGTTCTCGCCCCCCACATCCGAAACCATCTCCCTCCTTAGACCCAATTATGAACCCAAACCCTGTGAGCACTTTGGATAAGCCACTACTGCAAAGAAAATAAATTAAAGAAGTCAAAAGTCTAGCACATATATATGGAAAAAAGTCAACCCAAGGCCCACCTCTACCATAAGCCCAACCACCATGCATATATTCTGAATATCCTACTCTTGCAAAGAAGAGGAAGAGCAATCAGCAGTTCCTTATTAATGATGAAGGAAGAAGATTTCCCCAACAAATCACCCAAAACCTCTATCCCTAATTCATTAGCAGCAGTTGCTAAGCAACCCCACCGACAACAATGAAAATCCTCAACTAGAACTGTCGGGGGCTTGGGAATCCTCGAACAGTTCGCCAACTTCGTCAATTTCTGATGAAAGAAGACCCCTCTATCCTATTCCTATCTGAAACTAGACTAATTCCTACTAGGTTGGAAAAAATAAAATGGCAACTCGTATTCAACTCAGAAATTTTCGTAGATTGCATCGGCAGATTGGACAGCTTAACTTTGTTGTGGAAAAATTATCAAATCAGCGATCTACAATCGTGTTCCAAGAACCATATTGATGTTACTATCTTGGAAAATGATTCTGGTACAAAATGGCGCATGACCGACATATACGGCGATCCCAAAGCCCACAGGTGATATATGAAAAGGCTTCATAACCAGTCCTCTCTCCCCTAAGTCTATTGTGGAGATTTTAATAAAATCCTTTTTCATCATGAGAAAAAAGGAGGCTGCCCCAGACCGGACCTCCAAATTAGCCAATTTTGGGAATGTGTTGATTTTTGTGGGTTCCATGACCTGGGGAACAAATGATCAAAATTTACTTGGAACAATTGGACGAAAGATGGAGAAATTATCCTCAAAAGAATTGACCGCTTCTTGGCCACCTCTGATTGGGTTTCCTTCTTCCATACAACATCCATAAACCGCTTTACCAGTTCCGTCTCCATCCACATAGCCCTTATCCTGTCCACCGTTCCTCTTCCCGAACCCCCTAAACAACACCGACCTTTCATCTTTTGATTTGAAGCCATGTGGATCAGAGACCAAAGTTGTGCCCAAATCTTAGCCGACCACTAGAACATAATAGCCCACTCTTCTCCCATACCTGATTTCATTTCAAAGGTGAAACACATCTCGAGGGCCTTTTCTCATTGGGGCCACACCTCTTTTGGGAATGTCAGGAGATTAATTGCTGCAAAATCAAAAAAGCTCTAAGTCTCATCACCGGGAACTAAAAAAAAACTGAGACAAGATCTGAATGAGTTGTATGAGAGACAAGAGATACTTTGGAGGCAGCAATCTAAATATCTTTGGCTGCAAGAGGGAGATAGGAACACTGTGATTTTTCATGCTAAGGCAACGCAAAGAAGGAAACAAAACAAAATCCAAGGGATACAAGATCATACGGGTGGTTGGATAAATTTTGTGCAGTTAATTCAACAAGAATTTATGTGTTTCTTCCATGATCTATTCAAGTCCACAAATCCAAAAAGCACTCATAAAGCCTTGAACGTGATCGAACCAATGGTGAATCCAGAACAAAATTGGCAGCTAATGCTACCTTTTTCGGTGTTGGAAGTTTATAAAGCATTTAAGCAAATGAAGTCACTCTCGACTCCTGGGCCTGATGGTATGCCACTGATTTTCTACCAAAAATACTGGTCTATAGTTGGTTCATCTGTTTGTCGTTCTATTTTATCTTATTTAAACGGAAAGATTGATTTATCCCATCTGAATCACACGAACATTGTCCTGATTCCGAAAACTAAAAAGCCAACTAAGGTCTCTGACTTTCTTCCAATAAGTCTTTGCAATGTCATATACAAATTAATTGTAAAAGTTCTAGCAAACAAATTAAAACAAATCCTTCCAAGTATAATTTCTGATTCTCAAAATGCTTTTGTACCTGGCCGTCTCATCTCTGACAACGTCTTAGCCACCTTTGAGGCTAACCATTTTCTAAAATCTAATACCACAAAGCGGCAGAGTCATGTGTCATAAAGCTTGACATGAGCAAGGCTTATGATCGAGTGGAATAGGGATTTTTAGAGGCATGCATGGAAAAAATGGGCTTTAATGATCGGTGGGTGTCTCTAATCATGGGTTGTGTTTCATCCGTCTCTTTCTCATTGCTAATAAATGGCACAATCTCCGAGCATTTCACTCCTTCGAGAGGTCTTAGACAAGGCGACCCTCTTTCTCCTTACCTTTTCATTATCTGTGCGGAGGTGTTCTCAACCCTGATTTCTAATTCCATTGATACAAAAAAATTTCGGGTCTTAAAATTTGCAGAAATGCCCCAGTGCTCTCACATTTATTTTTTACAGATGATAGTATGATCTACCTAAATGTCTCAGAGGAGGAATGCATTGAACTGAGTTGGGTAGTATCTCTTTATGAGCAATCTTCTTGGCAGCAAATCAATCATGATAAATCATCGATTTCATTTGGCAAAGCAGTTCCAAAACCCATCATATTTATGGTGTTGAATATTAGGAGAGAAAAGACAATGACAAAGTATTTGGGTCTTCCTACTTTTATTGAAAAATCAAAAGGAGATGTTTTCAGTTCGATTAAAGACCGAATTTGGCACACACTTAAAGGGTGGAAAGAATGTCTACTCTCTAACGCCGGCAAAGAAATCTTGATCAAAGCAGCGGCTCAGGCTATCCCAACCTATTCCATGAGTTGTTTCAAACTCCCTTCGGCTTTGAAACATCAAATTTCTATGCTTATAGTTCGATTCTGATGGAGTAAAAGTGACAAAGCGGACAGTATACATTGGAAAAATTGGGATTATCTTTGTAAATCAAAATTTTAGGGAGGTTTAGGCTTCAAAAACCTAACGGCCTTTCACGAGGCTATGTTGGCTAAACAAGCCTGGCACATCATCAACCATCCCAATTCCTTCACAGCTCGGTTACTAAAGGCAAGGTATTTTCCGTTTACAGCCTTCATGAATGTTAAACCGAGGCACAATCCATCGTACACGTGGTGTAGTATCTTGTCCACAAAAATATAATAAACAAAGGCCTCATTCACCGTGTTGGCATTGGAAAAAACACCGACATTTGGGAGGATCGCTGAATTCCTAGACCACAAACTTTTAAGCCGATAACACCATACTCGGATCAATCTATCAATTGGGTACACGATCTGATTTTACACCAACCTATTCGGTGGAATGAAGACCTCATTTGTAGTCATTTCCTTGAAGAAGATGTCAAGGGTATCCTATGTATCCGCTAAGTTCAAGTGATGATGATGACTGAATAACATGGGCCTTTGATAAGAAAGGAAAACTCTCAGTAAATTCGACCTACTATGCAGCATTGGGAGATCTCAGTACTCAGGCACGTTCTAGTTCATCAATGGAGGATAAAATATGGAAATTAATTTGGAACAACAAAGTCCCAAACAAAATTAAGATTTTTATATGGCGTTTTTGCAACAATCTCCTTCCCACACATGCGAATATTCAGTCCAAAATCAAGAATGTGGATCCCTTATGCCCAGTTTGTGGTTCGGCCCTAGAGACAATTGAACACTCTCTTAAAGATTGTATCATGGCAAGACAATTTTGGTTTGGCTCCTCTCTATGCACTAGGTCTGAAGCTCATCCAAATATAAACTTCATGATTGTTTAATCCAGTTTTCTAGCAGCATCGGGAGAAGAGTTTATGGAACTTTTCTTTGTTATTACTTGGGCCATATGGAATGCTAGAAACTTTATCAATTCTTGCTCATCTACCCATTCAAATACACCAAGTCTTGTCAAAGAAGTGGAGCAATATCTTCTAGACTTCCATCGGGTTAATTCATCATCCGATCCCATCTACCAAAAGGAGACTCCCAATCCTCCCCCTAAATGGTAGCTTCCTCCTAGAAATGTTGTCAAAATCAATTTTGACGGGGCTTGGTGTAGACAGTCCAATGTAGGGGGTGCAATCGGGAACTCTGAAGGATCCTTACTGGCAACTTTAGCAGAAAACAGACATTATGTTGCGTCCCCAGAACAATCTGGAGCTCTCGCGATCTTATCAGGTATTACTTTGGCGAAGTCTATGAACCTAACCAGCATAATGATTGAAGGAGATTCTGTTGTAGTTCTTAATTCTACAAGTGTTGATGATGCGCGTTGTTCGGTCCTAGGATTCCTCTTCAATGAGATAGTCTTCTCTTCAAGACTTTCAATTTGTAAAATGCAACCTGATCAAACATCACATCAATTCTATTGCGGATCTCTTATTTAAAATGAGTTTAAACATTTTGGGATGTAATCTCTAGCAGGGGGACTCAGTCCCTGATCAGATTATAACGGCTGTAACTCTAGTTATAACTCTAGATTATAACTCAGATTATAAGGATATTCTAATAATTTAAATATTTATAAAGAAAGTTATTTGGATTGCCTTTTTCTTCATTCAAAATATTTTTTCCATCTTTAATGAAAAAAAAATTCACAAGAAATTTAGAAAAAGTACCAATAATCAATTACGCCCAAAGCCCGACCTGAGCTCGCCCCAACTTGCCTAGGTTAGGGCTAGAGTTGGCATATCAAAGCCCGCCTAAGTTAAGGCCAGTCTAGGACCTAGCCTTGGCCCCTAGGGCCGAGCTAGATTTTAGGGAGGCCTGGCCCTAACCAGGCCCATTGACAGCCCTAATGACTATTCACATTTAAACACAAGTACATGATCTAACACCTTTAAGATTAAACCTTTTAACTCACACCATTGATGTGTGATTTAACATTATGCAATGTGGTGCACATCTATAATCAATCTAGATTATCCAAGTGACAATCTATCATTGGAACATGTGTCTGCCCAAAGAAACAAGCCTATAACTGGATATGAACCATCCGATTGATGAACTTTAATATCAACCATTGAAAGTTTAAAACTAAAAAGCAACTGATATTATAGTATACAAATTGGATGATTTAAATCTTCCTAAAACAACATTTTTTAATTGAAAAGTCTTGAGAATATGAAAATATGTTTGCACTAAATGGATATTTTTTGACACATTTATTTTTAATAGGATTCTCAAAATTATTGTATCATATACATAATAGAGAGTGAATCACATGTCTATTGGTGACAATTTGGGGATAACAATATTTTACACATTTTGTAGCTAAACTACTGAAAAAATAAAATTTTCTTATCATAATTCTTTTTTCAAAAAGAAACTTGCCATGGGATTTTTTTTTACAAACCCACGGAAAGAAGAAAAAAACTTTCCATGGGTTTTGCCAAATGAAAGGTTCTCTAACAAACTTTCATTTATGAATTACATCTTTCATCTTTTATTAAATGGATATAAATATCTGATTTTCTATTTTATTAAAGAGTACATCATTTAACCAAAGGTATTATATATATATATATATATATATATATATATATATATATATATATATATATATATATATATATATATATATATATATATATATGCATATGTGTAATGACCCTAAAATTCTAAAACATATTTGACTGCTTTGGTATGTGCTTGGCATGAAAATCGAGACAAACTTAAAAATTTATATAATAATATTGTTATCAATATTACTAATTTGTAAGTGTGTAAAGCCATAGGTCATGTGTGACACAAATCTGAGGTTTGATTAGACCTTCTATAGAATGCTACGCACCAAGTGAGGTGTATGTGCTCAACACCGGAAATTGCACTTGGGAAATAGAAATGTCAAGGATATATTTTTTTTTAGCTTGTAAAGGAAGGAAGGGATTAGAATTCCTTCTCTACTTCTTTCCTTTGTTTCCTTTTGATCTGGTGTTTGACTACGAGATTGCGTTGTACGTATTGCCTTGATCCCGTGCCAATTAACTTGAGTTCTAGAGAAACTCTTTGTGAAAACCAACCTTGAGAAATCTCTAGATCCTTGGTAGGTTGACCTGCAAGTGTATGAGAGAACGTGTTTGTGTGTCGCGTAGGACCTGGAGAGGTGTACACCTGTGTGTGTTGAAGTGGAGTCGTGCTTCGAGCTCCATGGATCACTAAAGGCAACAAAATCTCCGATTCGGATCCAAAACCCACCACGAGTCAAGGTTGCCATGAACCACCGAGTGGACCTTAACGAGGTGAGTTACTGTGTGCTTTAAGAAGAGTTAAGATGTTTTAATAGTTGGGTGAGTATGCATGTTTTATTTGATGAGAATTGTTTGATGAAAGGATGCAAATAGGTTAAAAATAACGAACTGCATTTATGACAGAAATTGTCATATTCGATCGATCAAATATTGTATTTGATTGATCAAATTGTATTCAATCTTTCAAATTGAAATATGATCGATCAAATTGGACTGAAGTGCCAACATAGCTTCAGTATTTTCGTTATAACTTTTTACTCTGAACTCCGATTGACGCGATTCTCACAGAGTCAGAAAGAAGATAACGAGCTCTATAACTTTGATGAATTAACTAAATTATGAATAAAATGTTTTGAGAGTCAAAATTAAGTGAGAAATTGGGTCAAGTTTCGAGTCAGCACTAACTTGCCCATTTCCGCCTTGATTTTGAGAGAACACTTAAATACGTCAACATTATTAGTAATTAGGATCAGTTCTTAAAACATCGTCATATATGTGATGTAGATTAAGGGTTGGAGATTGTAGATAAGACGCTTTGGATTTGCTTAGAAAAAGCATGATTTAAGGTAGGGGAAACTTAATATAAATTGCATTTATTATAATTTCATGGACTATTAAGACTTGTATTCTGACACATGGTTTTTTATTACTGTTTTAAAAATATTTCTTGCATATAAATAAAAATTCTGCTAAATCTGATTCCTGATTGATGATATTATGTATTATGCATTTAATTTAAAGTTTATGTGACGAATCCTCCCGACACAGCGAGATACCCACGACCGGTATGGTGGGATATCAGTATATCTGTTCTATGATCTGCCTAGTACAAGTTTCTCACATTACGCAGAGGCTTATTTCAATTCCTGCAATTATTTATTGAATGGCGATGGTCGAGATTACCCATCGGCAAACATCTGGCTATCATGTGATATATTCATGGGAGTTATTTAAGTATAGATTTAAATCATTTAAATAAAGTATGCATTACATTTGAAGATTATGTACATAAACATGATTTCATGTATGCCTGTTTCTTTAAATGAACATGTCTATGATTCCTGGTATTCTGTATTTGTTGTGGTTATTCAAACCTCAGCATCTGTTGTATGACTAGCCTGTTTGAAATATCTACTCTCGATCATCTGTTTCTATATATGTTCCGAAAACCATACTCTATAGTAAAAATGCAATAAATTGCGATTATTCTACTGAGCTTAGACTGTTAGCTCATCCCCGACTATATGTCACAAGTACAGGTCGTGATAAGAACCTTAGGCTTGGAGAAAACCCTGAGTTTGTGCCGGAGAGGGAAGCAGATCTTCCGCAATGGGACTGGGTGTATAATAAATTTTGTTATACTTTAAATTTGATATATTTTGAGATAGTTCTTTGGTATGAGACTATTACCACCACTGTTTAGGTGACGGTTGGTCATCACCGTTGGTTGGCTATTTTGACATTTTTCCTTTGGTCCTCTATATATAGGAACTATATTTTGTTGAATATTATATCTGCTTAATCTCTGTAAATTTTTGTGGTACCAGGTAAGTATTCTATATCAGATTGTGTTCTGCGATCTAACGGTCCAAATTTATTTTCCTGTATATATATATCTCAGAAAATTAGGTTGGGAAAATTCGGGCTATCACAGTTGGTATTAAAGCTTAGGCTTTAGGTCTTATGAGAGACTTAGAGCCATAGCGCCAAGTGAAGGATTATGGCATTAGGTCTGTATAAACATAGGCTATGAGTGTTAGAGTTATGTCAGGACATCGGGACCATCTGTTAATTGAAACCTTTGTGTCATTTTGACAGATCAATATGGCGCCTCGCAAAAGAGCAAAAATTGTACGCACCGGAGGAAACGATCACGAACAAACTAGAAAACTACAGGAAACAATGGTCAACACGATGGCCCTACAGACTGTGTTGCTCGCAGCTACATTATGAAACAGTACGCACACCTCTCCATCCGCACAGGTTGAGTTATGCTCACGGTGTGGGAAGCAGCACAAGACAAAGTTGTGTAGACGGGCCACAGGTGCATGCTTTAGGTGTGGACGAATTGGACATCTGGTAAGAGACTGTCCCTAATTGGGAAGAGAGGCGACAACATCGGCAACAACTCTGGATCCCTCTCAGTCCACATTTTAGGATCGTGTCTTTGCCATCTCTATACGGAATACTCAGGCAGCCAGAGGAGTTGTCCAAGTATCCTCTCATTCTTCAGCTTCTGTAGCAGCTAGAGCATCCGAAGTATAACAAGCCTTACGTATCTCCTCATTCGTACCAATTGATATGTGCACAAGATGCGGAAAGAAGCATAGGACAGAGCAATGTAGGCTCGCCTTGGGTGCATGCTTTAGATGTGGTTAGGTGGGACATATGGTGAAGGAGTGCCCAGAGTCGGATCAAAGGAATAAGGTATCAACATCTATTTCGGGACCATCATCACCACATGATGCCCAACCAATGAATGAAGTCATCCAAGGTATAATCCATTATTGATTTTTATGAATTTACCTTATTCTCATTTGATAAATATCATTGGAAGTAGTATGCTATTGTGACATTTTGGTAATATCATGATGCTATCTTATAGAAACTTAACTGAAAACGAATGCATGAAACTTGAATACTTTACACCTGTATTAGAATGGTGGCATATGTTGAAACACGACCATGTTATAGTGGATCGAGTTCTGTTGGACATACAAGCGGTAGTTAGGATAGAGAACTTTTCAGAATTTAAGGAATAATGATGATTAGTATAATACAAGTGAGAGAATCGAGTAGAGACATAAGGATTTATTGAGGAATACCTTATTTAAGCTTGAGAAATTAGAGATTATTAGAACTCATATACCTTCATCATAGGTCACCTTCTTTTATCTCTTAAAGAAGAATGAGACACCCTCAATTATGCTTAGACTACACTGTCATCTTATAAGGTCTTGAAGTTCAATGAAATATCTGAGAATTAAAGTCTAACTCACTCTTTTATAAATACCGAACCGTTGTGAAAGCCTCCATATCGAATGGCTCCTGCGGAGTTGAAAGAATTGAAGGAATAATTTCAGGAGCTGTTAGATAAAGGCTTTACAAGATTGAGTGTGTATCCTTGGGAGCCCCGATATTATTTATGAAGAAGGATGGGTCGATGCGGATTTGCATCGATTACCGCCAGCTAAATAAGTTGACGATTGAGAATCGTTATCCACTTCTGCAGATTGATAACCTCTTTGATCAGCTGTAAGGCACAAAATTTTTCTCAAAGATTGATTTGAGGTCAGGATACCATCAGTTGAAGATTAAGGAAGAAGATATTCCAAAGATTGTGTTTCGCACGAGATATGGTCACTATGATTTTCTGGTCATGCCGTTTGGGCTAGCGAACACACCAACATCGCTCGTGAACTTGATAAACCGAGTATTCAAACCACACGTCGACAAATCGGTGGTTGTTTTCGTAGATGATATTCTCATCTATTCGAGAACGAGAGAGGATGATCAGTAGCACTTACGAGTGACTCTTCAAACACTCAGAGACTACCAACTTTATGTAAAACTTAGCAAGTGTGAGTTTTGACTTGAGCATGTCAGTTTCTTAGGCCATGTAGTCTTTGAGATGGGTATCAAGGTCGATCCTGTAAAGATCGAATCTGTGGTAAATTGCGAGAACCTAAGATGGTGACGGAAGTTCGTAGTTTCCTTGGCATGGTGGGATACTATAGACGATTTGTAGAATGGTTTCTCCAAGCTCTCGGGTCCGCTTACGCAGCATACAAAAAAGAATGCAAGATTTGATTGGACGGAGTAGTGTGAGCAAAGTTTTCAAGAGCTCAAGAAGCGGTTGACTACTGCGCCAGTACTAGCTACACCTTCAGGTGGTAGAGGTCTTGCAGTATACAATGCCACTTCGTATAATGGTTTGGGTTGCGTGTTTAATCCGGACAAGAGAGTCATTGCTTATGGTTCCAGACAACTTAAGGACCACGAGATGAATTATCCGACTCATGACCTTGAGTTAGCATCTGTCATCTTTGCTCTAAAGATCTGGGGACATTACCTATACGGTGAGTTATTTGATATCTTTACTGATCACAAAAGCCTTAAGTATTTATTCACGCATGAAGATTTAAACATGAGGCAACAACGATGGATGGAGTTCCTAAAAGACTATGATTGTTCCATCCAGTATCACTCTGGAAAGGCCAATGTAGTAGTGGATGCTCTGAGTCAGAAGTCTTCTATTCAGTTATCACATCTCATTACTAAAGTACACTGGTGGCACTTACTTGAGCATATGGCTCTGTGTGACACAAGGTTCGATGATTAGAGGTTCAGGAGCTTTGATGGCTACCATTTTTATTCGGCTCACATTATTTTAAAACATTTGATAGCCTTAGATGATTGATGATGAGTTTATGGTCATTGAAATGTGGCGGGATTGTTGCAACCATTGCCTATATCTGAGTGGAAATGGAAAGCCATTTTTATGGATTTTATTCTAGGGTTTGCCAAGGACACTAAGGAAGTACAATGCCATCTGAGTCATTGTAGATAGACTGACTAAATCTATACATTCCCTGCGGTATAATACTATATATACTGCCAACAAGCTCGTAGAGTTGTATCTCAAGGAGATAGTGCGACTTCATGGTATACCGGTCAGTATAGTTTCTGATAGAGACCCGCTCTATACATCTCAGTTATGGCGGAGATTCCAAGAAGGTATGGGATTTAGACTTGAGTTTAGCTCAGCGTTTCATCCTCAGACTGATGGACAAACTGAGAGGGTGAACCAGATCATTAAGGACATGTTACGTGCTTGCATGTTGGATTTTCACGGGTCATGGCACCAACACTTACCTTTGATCGAGTTTGCTTATCATGATAGCTATCAGTCCAACATTAGCATGACTCCCTATAAAGCCTTATATGGACGAAGATGCAGATCTCCTTTGAATTGAGAAGAAGTTGGCGAGAAACTCACTTTAGGATCTGATATCATGGACAATACAACTGAAACGGTTCGGTTAATTCATGAGAGATTACGAGTTGCTCAAAGTCGTCAGAAGAGTTATATCTTCATAGGACGCAGGTCGAGTTTCAGGTGAGCTTGATCATGTTACACACTTAAATTCTTCCTTGTCTATTACATACTATAGTGTTTGACACCTGTTTTCTAGGTAAGAGACAGGGTCTTTGTCAAGATCTCGCCAACAAAGGGCGTAATCCGTTTAAGAAAATGTGAAAAGTTAAGTCCGCATTATGCTGGCCCTTTGAGGTGCTGGGTCGGGTTGGAGAGGTTGCTTATCGGATTGCTCTGCCACCACAGCTGGCAAGCATGCACAACGTATTCTATGTTTCGATGCTAAGGAAATACGTTAAGGACCCTACTCATGTCTTAGATTTTCAGCCGATTGAGCTTCAAGACGATCTGACGGTAATTGAGGAGCCTATGCAAATATTAGACCATAGAAAACAAGTATTGCGAACCAAGCTGATTCCACTTGTACTAGTAAAGTGGCGGAACCATTCAGTTGTAGAAGCTAACTTGGAGCGCGAAGCTAAAATTCGCGAGTAATACCTGCAGTTGTTTCATTGATATGCGAGGTAAAGTTTAATTTTAATTTAACTCTTGATTACACAATATTCCTTATTTAATACAATTAAGCGCATGCTAGGTTTGTATATTTTGCATAGAATACTGGTTTAACATTGTAGAATAACCTATGGTCCTTAATACAAAATTTCCAGGTGTTCCAAACCTGTAATTTAGGAAACAACTTTGCTGTCAAATCCAATTGATCAAATTTAACTTTTGATCGATCAAATTGTCATCCGATCGATCAATCCAGAGCTTTGATAGATCAAAATTTTTTGGGCTCAGTTCTTTTTATATAACTATTCGATCGATCAAATTACATATTTGATCAATCAAATTTTAAATCCGATAGATCAAATTAGAGAATTGATCGATCAAATTTGTTGGGCTTGGTTATTTTTATTTTGAATCCGATTGATCAAATTTGAAAATTGATCGATCGAATCTGTCGATTTAAGTTACCGTTGGGTTTTTTTCCCCCATTCGCACGATCAGAAAGCCCAATCGTTCGAGAGTTTTTTTCTTCCTTTGGGTTTGAGGATCATTTTTGGCTACTCTAGGCTTCTGTAGCTTCGTATTTTCCCTCCGTCGTCCGTGTATTAATCATATCTCACGGTAAAACCCTAAATTTGTTTGTTATTTTAGGGTTTTTTTAATGCATTTTTACACATTTTAAGCTATAGGACCGCGAACTAAGAATGCCTCTCACAAGGTCCCTACGTCTCCAGTTCGTGCATCCGTGCCGCCCGTCGAACCTGTCACACAACCCATTGTGTAACCTGTGGCACCAACTAAGTAAGTCGTGCCACCCGTCCAACCTCAACAGCCACCACTCATTACCCGAGAACTTCCAAAGGAGTGGTGGGCTTCTAAAACCTTTTTGCCTGAGTATTCTTTTGCCTCTACACTCTTTGAAAACTGACTCGAAATGAATTGGGTGATCAGTTACATAACCAAATTAGTGTTGAAACCCTTGCATGAACCTTTCCATTCTCACTATTGGTCATGCTCACCTGCATGTTGCAGATCCGAGTGACTATCGCACGCCGCCTCCCAGACCTAGTAGACCTGCACCCGAGGAGCCTGGATCCTCTGCTCCACCAGCAGGTAATCACACTCGATCTTTTCGTTCTATTTATAATTATATCAATATACATCTGATTTTATATTTAAATTTTGATTCTGGTTCATGTATGTTTCCTGCATGATTTGTTTGATGTTCTCTGACTGCACTTGCCAGTTATGTTAGTTATCTATTTTGCATGCTCCGAACTCTGAACACCAAATATGCTATGTGTATGCCTTGTATTCTGTTTCTGTCTGACGTCTGAGTTACAGTTAGGACTGTGTTATTTCTGATTTGATGTGAGCGCTCGTTCGGGTTAGGCCTCACCATACCTTGTCTGTGTCTGTCTGACATTTTCGAGGACTAAAATTCCTAAGGGGGGGAGAATGTAATGACCCTAAAATTCTAAAACATATTTGACTGCTTTGGTATACGTGTTTGACACAAAAATTGAGATAAACTTAAAACTTTATATAAAAATATTGTTATCAATATTAGTAATCTGTAAGTGTGTAAAACCATAGATCATGTGTGACACAAATCTGAGGTTTGATTAGACCTTCTGTAGAATGCTACACACCAAGTGAGGTGTATGTGCTCAACACCGGAAATTACACTTGGGAAGTAGAAATATCAAGGATATTTTTCTTTTTTAGCTGTAAAGGAAGGAAGGGATTAGAATTCCTTCTCTACTTCTTTCCTTTGTTTCCTTTTGATCTAATGTTTGACTACGAGATTGCGTTGTACGTATTGCCTTGATCTTGTGCCAATTAACTTGAGTTCTAGAGAAACTCTTTGTGAAAACAAGCCTTGAGAAATCTCTAGATCCTTGGTAGGTTGACTTGGAAGTGTGTGAGAGAACGTGCTTGTGCGTCGTGTAGGACCTGGAGAGGTGTACACCTCTGTGTGTTGAAGTGGAGTCGTGCTTCGAGCTCCATGGATCACTAAAGGCAACAAAATCTCCGATTCGGATCCAAAACCCACCACAAGTCAAGGTTGTCATGAACCACCGAAAGGACCTTAACGAGGTGAGTTACTGTGTTCTTTAAGAAAAGTTAAGATGTTTTGATAGTTAGGTGAGTATGGATGTTTGATTCGATGAGAATCGTTTGATGAAATGATGCAAATAGGTTAAAAATAATGAACTGCATTTATGACAGAAACCGTCATATTTGATCAATCAAATTGTATTCAATCGTTCAAATTGAAATTCAATCGATCAAATATGAAATTCAATTGATCAAATTGTATTGAAGTGTCGATATAGCTTTGGTATTTTGGCCATAACATTTTACTCCAAACTCCGATTGACGCAATTCTCATGGCGTTAGAAAGAGGATAACGAGCTCTACAACTTTGATGAATTAATTAAATTATGAATCAAATGTTTTGAGGTTCAAAATTAAGCGAGAAGTTGGGTCAAGTTTCGAGTCAGCACTAACTTGCCCATTTCCGCCTCGGTTTTGAGAGAACACTTAAATTCGTCAACGTTATTAGTAGTTAGGATCAGTTATTAATACATCATCCTATATATGATGTAGATTTAGTGTTGGAGGCCGTAGATAAGACGCTATGTATTTGCTTAGAAAAAGTGTTATTTAAGGTAGGGGAAACTCAATCTAAATTGTATTTATTCTAATTTCATGGACTATTAAGACTTGTATTCTGACACATGGTTTATGATTACTGTTTTAAAAGTATTTCTTGCATATAAATGAAAGTTCTGTTAAATCTAATTCCTGATTGATGATATTATGTATTTTACATTTGATTTAAAGTTCATGTGACGAATCCCCCCGACGCGGTAGGATACTCGCGACCGGCAGGGCGGGATATCAGTGTATCTGTTCTATGATCTGCCTAGCAAAAGTTTCTCTCATTATGCAGAGGCTTGTTGCAATTCCTGTAATTGTTCATTAAACGACGATGGTCGGGGTTTCCCATTGGCAAACTTCTGGCTATCACGTGTTATATTCACAGGAGTTATTTAAGTATAGATTTAAGTCATTTAAATAAAGTATGCATTACATTTGAAGATTCTGAACATAAATATGATTTCATGTCCGTCTATTTCTTAAAATTAACATGCCTATGATTCCTGGTATCCTGTATATGTTTCAGTTATTCAAACCTCAACATCTGTTGTATGAGTAACCTGTTTGAAATATCTGCTCTCGATCATCTGTTTCTATATATGTTCTGAAAACCATGCTCTACAGTAAAAATGCAATATAATTGAGATTCTTCTACTGAGCTTAGACTGTTAGCTCATCCTGGACTATATGTCATAGGTGCAGGTCGTGACCAGAACCTTTGGCTTGGATAAAACCCTGAGTTTGTGCCGGAGAAGGAAGCGAATCTTCCGCAATGGGGTTTTTATCCTTAGTTCATTGGTAATGGGACTGGGTGTATAATAAATTTTGTTACACTTTAAATTTGGTATATTTTGAGATAGTTCTTTGGTTTGAGACTATTACCACCACTATTTAGGCGACGGTTGGCCGTCGCCGGTGGTTTGTTGTTTTGATATTTTTCCTTTGGTCCTCTATATATAGGAACTATATTCTATTGAATATTATATCTGCTTAATCTCTACAAATGTCGGTGGTATCAGGTAAGTATTCTGTATCAGATTGTGTTCTGCGATCTGGCGGTCCGGATTTGTTTTCCCATTTGGTTATATATACATATATATATATATATATATATATATATATATATTTCAGAAAATTAGGTTGGGAAAATCCTGGCTGTCACAGTATATGAACATATATTAGAAGGGGACCCCGACTCTCTTCTGACTATCATTTAAACACCAAATGGTGTATAAATGTTCTCATACTACTTAATGACTTATGATATTGGAAATCCACCTTGTCAAAGTGATATATCATTCATTGAAAGGCTATGGACTTAAAAATCACACTTTTTGGGAGATTCGAATCATTTGATCTGTGCACTCTAATACTATCGATTGTTCTTAATTTTAATGATTGATATTAAAAGTCACCAATCAGACGGTTTACATCCACTTATAAGCGTGCTATCTTTTGACAAGAAAATGTTCTAATGATAGATTGTCACTTGAATAATTTAAACTCATTACGGACATGCATAGTGTGACAGAAAAATAAATCACAGTTTATATGTATAGGGTGAAAAGTCTAAGTTATATTGTAATAACCCGAAAAATTTTATTAAACGGTGACCTCGGGATCCGTGCCCGATTGGTCATGGGTTTGACTAAGTAGGAGTTCACTAGTTGACTCGAGAAGTGATGAACGGATATGATGTGAATATGAGGTAAGTAGGTGGAGTGTAGTGTAAATCTGGAGTCACATACACCTATCGAGGTGTATGTGCTCAACATAAAGAGAGTAGGGATATAAGGGTTTAAAGAACCCTAACTTCAATTGTTTTGGGTTGTTGAAGAGAATTAAGAAGAGAGAGAGAGAGTGGTTAAGCAAGGAGTAAATGCAAGCCAAGGGAGAGAGATTCGAGTATTTAAAGTCGAATTCAACGCGAAGGATCCTTTGGAGCTAAAGCTGGAACCCTAGCCATTCCAACTTTGAGATCTAATCAAATTGGGATTTAATTGAGATAAAATTTGTTGAATTAAATGCATAGATTGTAGGAGTTTAATTGTAGTCAAGAATGCTTAAAATCATAGGATAAAGGCTTAGAAAAAGAAAGAAAATTAGGTTGAAGAAGAATTGGGAAATCAGCCCGAAAGGGGGCTGAATCTGGCCAAATCGATTAATCGAAATTGGATTTCGATTAATCGATTTTGGCCCAGAAGTTGAAAAGTCATGGAAGCCCGATTTCGATTAATCGAAATGAATTTCGATTAATCGATTTGAATTTCGATTAGTCGATTTGGAAATCGACTAATCGACTGGGAAGCTCCAGCCACTGGAGAAATGAAACCTGGAGAAATCGACTAATCGAATTGGGATTTTGATTAATCGATTTGGGATTTCGATTAATCGATTTGGGATCGATTAATCGATTTTGAGATCTCGACTACTCGATTTAAGAATCGACTGCCTTATGTTGGAGACCTCGATTTATCGATTTGGGATCGATTAATCTAATTTGAATCTCGATTAATCGATTTTGAGAATCGATTAATTAATTTTGGTTTCGATTAATCGATTTTGGGAATCGATTAATCGAGTTGCGTTTTGATTAATCGATTTTGGTTTCGATTAATCGATTTTGGGAATCGATTAATCGAGTTGCGTTTTGATTAATCAATTTTGAAAATCGATTAATCGACTTTGACAGTTTTGCTTAAACTTTATAGTTGACTTTGAGATTCACGGAGGGTCTTGGACCTTCTTTGTTACATCTTTAGCGATGAGTTACATGTGTTATGTTGTACCATAGGTGGTACGTATGAGCATGAGCACAAGGAGCCGCGTGAGACCTTAATGCTTGAAATTTCAAAGACTTGAGGTAGGGAACACCTTGAACATGTACTTTAATTTTAAGAGCATGTATGTAGTGATATAATTATTAAATTGAAGTTGTTTTAAATCATGAAAAGCTTTGTGAAAATGGGTGTGTGTGATACTACGAATGTGATAAGAGCATCTGTGTGATGCAAGTGATTAAGAACCAGTAATCTAATGAGATTGAGAGATCCCTAGGGGATGAGAAAGTAATAAAGGCATTAGGTGTGATGCGGGTATGTATACATCCCAGGGATGTATACATGTGATTGAATAATTACTGTTGAGGCCTAACTGATATAAGATAGCACACTTACACGGTGAATAACTATATGTAGTGCACATAATATTTTTGTTATTTGAGGTTTGGAGGATACCCTATCGACGTGGCGGGATACCCACGACTGACGCGATAGGATATCCGTGACCGGTACGGCGGCGAATCCGTACACCAGTACGGTGGTTTATCCGTGACCATAAGTACATCTCAGGGATGTTGTGTGATATTTAACCCCGCCACCTAGTGAGAAAGGGGCTTGGGTCGTATTCTAAGGAAATATATTTTTACAACTGTCTAATTAGATGACGATGAAGGGTATCTCATCGGGGCTCGATGCTATATTGCTCGGGGATTACTTAAGTTGAAGATTTAAGTTTTGCTTTAGGCCTGTTCAGTGTCATTCATGATTAAATCAACAGTAATGTAATACATGCAACTTACTAGTAAATTGAGTGTAAATCATCTGCTTTTAAATTGATTTTCTAGCAAATGCATAGATTCATCATGTTTTGAATATCATGGAATATATGTGAGTTTTGATTTATATGTTCATTGTGTTGTTCCCTATTGAGCTAGGATGTAGCTCACCCTTTTAACTATACGTCGCAGGTCCATTGATAGCAGCAGCGGAGGCTTCGGGGGACGTGGATCCGGGTGATTTGGATTACATACCTGGAGACGAGTTGGAGCCTCCTCCCGAGGACTTCTTCTAGGTGACTCTGCTGAGCACTTTGATAGAGAGTCAGTTTTGGGAGTAGAGTAGTGCGGCTTGATATGTCAAGCCTTTATTTTGAAACAATGTAATTAAACTAGATTATTCTTTTGGCGAACCATCTGGGGTGATTTGAGTATCATCGATGGTTCGGGTCGGTTCTCTATTCATACAGTGGCATGAAGGTAGAACTGTCTTTTAAATATGCCAGTTGGGCATATTAACGTTTTCCGCTTTAATGAGATTAATTGCTTTATTTACTAAATTACGCTTGTTATACCAATGTTCCGTGCTAAGCTTTGGGGCACGGTTTAGAGGATCATGCTGATGGCACGGGTTTCGAGGTGCCAAAATCTAGGCTGTCACAGTTGGTATCAAAGCCTTTTTCTTTTAAAAACTTTGACAATCATTCTTTTATCAGAGCATAGGGACTTCTGCTAATAAAAACTTTGTTTCACGTGCAGACCGTGATGTTACCTAGAGGAAGGGGCCGACCCTAGGGTGGCCATAATAGAAGTTTACGTAGTGGAGATGGGTACATCTCTCCTACAAATAGAGTACCTATAGGAGATGGAGGGGCTTCTGGCAGTGGTGGCCAGGGAAGCCAAGACCAGGAAGAGGGTCGTGATCGAGATCGTCAGGATCAAGATCAAAGAGAGCAAGAGAGAATTAGAGAAAGAAATGAAGATAGAGAAGAGCGTCAGAGGATGATGCACACCATAGAGACCATGGCAGCTGCTATGGCTCAACAGGCAGCATCTTTGGCGGCTCACACGGCTCATGAGCAGCATCAGCCACCGACACCTCCAGTAGCTCCAACACTGCCACCATCGTCTGCTTTTACTAAGTTTAAGAGGATGAGACCTCCTAGCTTTTCTGGACAGGGAGAGCCCATAGTGGCAGAGCACTGGTTGAGTGAGATGGAGAAGGTGTTCAGTGTGCTCACAAGTACTTAGGACGAGAGCGTCCGTTGGGCAGCCTATACGTTGGACGGAGAGGCTGGGCCTTGGTGGAAGTCCATTTCACGGACTAGGGCTCTGGAGACCCTAGACATGCCATGGACTTGGGATTAATTCGTTGAGGAATTCAATAAACAGTACTTCCCTGAGGTAGTGAGGAACCAAATGGAAATCCAATTTCTACAGCTTACTCAGGGGAAGATGACAATGAGAGACTATGGAGTGGAGTTCATGCGACTCGCTCGCTTTGCGCCTGACTACGTCATCACAGAGATGATGAGGGCAAAAAGGTTTCAGCAAGGGTTGAGATCAGAAGTGAGGGGAGGAGTAGCACCATTCCAGCTGAGGACCTATGGAGAGGTCATGAGTAAGGCCTTGGTGGTAGAAGAAGAAAATAACAACAAATACCGCTAGAGGGAGCAACAGGGAAGGTGGAACTCTGATAAGAGCAGAACGGGGAATTTTGAATCGGTGAACAAAAAGCAGAGATTCATACCAAATAATCAGAAACCACCATTTCAAGGAGGCTATGGAAGACCAACGTAGCAGAGCAACCAGCAGAGATTTTCATTGCTTGCGTCGGGGAGACCGATACGCTACGAGAGCCCTGCAATTACTACAGGCGCTACAGTCACACAGGGGGCTTCTCGAGCAGCTTCTTCCACGCCACGTGAGATTTGTGCCAAGCGTGGCAAGCCCCACAAAACATCGGACTGTAGGGTAGGCACTCAGGGTTGCTTCCGATGTGGCAAGGTGGGCCACTTGATCAGGGAATGCCCCGAGGTGAACAAAGGAAAGACGGCTTCAGTACCTATTCCGCGACCGATTCAAGCAAGGAAGCCGATCGTCCAAGGAAGAGCCTACGCAGTCACAGCTCAGGAGGCTCAGAATACAAATGGTGTCATTCAAGGTGAGCCTTCTTTTAAATAAAGAATTTCAATTCTTAAAATTTTTAGATAGAAAAGGTGCATCTATATTTAGAAAAATATAAGAGGAACTTTCATATGATAAATCTAGTATAATGATAATAAACAATATATATATATATATGTGTATGTATAATTAGGTGGATTACACATCTATAAGAAGGGAAGCGACGTGTCTTACGAAGCTCGAGTGTTGATAGACCCGGGGTCTACCCACTCATTTATTACACCTCGCTTCATAAAGAAGATGAAGGTCGACCCAGAGGAGTTAGACTTCGTTTTAACCATGACGGTTCCTACTGGGAAAGCGGTTGATAACGAGAAGGGTTGCAACTCCGTGATCGTGAGGGTCATGGATGGAGGCGATTTCGAGCTACCTGTAAACCTAATTCTGTTAGATATGTAAGGATTCGACGTGATCCTTGGCATGGATTGGCTATCGACTCACTGTGCGACGGTAGATTGCAAGAACAAAGTTGTCACTTTTAGACCGAATATAAGGAGATCGTTCAGATTTAGAGGAGAAAGGATGACGTACCTACCACTTATCTCGGCAGTCAGGGCCGAGCGATTGATCAGAAAGGGGTGTAACAGATACTTAGCATTCCTGAAGAAGCATAAAGAGGAGAAGAATGTAATCTCGGAGATAACAATTGTGCGAGACTTCGCCGATGTATTTCCAGAGAAGTTACCTGGATTACCTCCAGAGAGAGAAATAGAATTCGCCATCGACTTAGCACCAGGAACGGAGCCTGTTTCTAAAGCACCATACAGAATGGCTCCTGCTGAGTTGAAGGAGTTGAAAGAGCAGCTACAAGAATTAATGGACAAGGGTTTTGTTAGATCGAGTGTGTCTCCATGGGGAGCACCGGTCTTATTTGTAAAGAAAAAAGATGGGTCAATGCGTCTGTTCATTGACTATTGACAATTAAACAAAGTCACCATTAAGAACCGATACCCTTTGCCTAGGATAGATGACTTGTTTGATCAGCTGCAAGGAGCAAAGTATTTCTCAAAGATCGATCTAAGATCGGGATATCATCAGTTGAGAGTCAAGGCAAAGGATATTCAAAAGATTGCATTCAGGACTCGATACGGACACTATGAGTTTCTGGTGATGCCGTTTGGGTTGACAAATGCCCCGACATCATTCATGGATCTGATGAATAGGGTGTTTAAACCACACCTAGATACTTGTGTCGTAGTGTTTGTTGACGACATCCTGATCTATTCAAAGTCAGAAGAAGAGCATGAGAAACACTTGAGAGTAGCCCTACAGACTCTATGTGAACACCAGTTATATGCCAAGCTCAGCAAATGTGAGTTTTGGTTAAAAGAAGTTAGATTTTTGGGACATGTCGTCTCAAAGCTTGGTGTCACTGTAGATCCAGCAAAGATCGAAGCAGTAGTGAATTGGGAGCAACCAAAGACAGTGATAGACATCCGCAGTTTCCTAGGATTAGCAGGTTACTACCGACATTTCGTTGAGGGTTTTTCAAAGATATCAGGACCACTCACGAGACTCACACGGAAAGATGCAAGGTTTTAATGGAGTGAAGCATGCGAAAAGAGTTTTCAAGAACTTAAGAAGAGACTCACTTTAGCTCCAGTGTTAGCTATACCTTCAGGCAGTGGAGGGTTTGCAGTGTATAGCGATGCTTCGTATACTGGTTTGGGATGTGTGCTTAATCAACACAAACAGGTGATAGCGTATGGGTCGAGACAGTTGAAAGAGCATGAAAAGAATTACCCGACACATGACCTGAAATTAGCAGCGGTCATTTTCGCGCTCAAGATTTGGAGACATTACTTGTACGGTGAAACATTTGAGATCTTCACCGACCATAAGAGCCTCAGATATTTATTTACACAGAAGGAGCTAAACATAAGGCAGCGCCGATGGATGAAATTTCTCAAGGACTATGACTGTTCCATACAGTACCATCCAGGCAAGGCTAATGTAGTAGCTGACGCCTTGAGTTGGAAGAGTTCAACTCAATTGGCTAGTCTAATTTTGGGTATGCACAGATGGAAGCTGTTTGAAGATCTAGCACTATACGATGCAAACATCGAGTCACAAGCTACAGGAGCCTTCTTGGCTAATATCTCAGTGAGACCGATGATATTTGAGCATATCCATGAGCTATAGAAGAAAGACCCGGCGCTAACAAAGATTCGTCAATGTAACTGAAGGCATTACATCTGAGTTTTCAATCAAGGAGGATGGTTCCTTATTGTTCAAGGGCCGCCTCTGTATTCCGAATAACGCCGATCTATGACGAATAATTCTTGATGAATCACATAAGTCAAGCTATGCTATCCACCGGGGAAGCACCAAGATGTATCAAGATTTGAAAAAGAACTATTGGTGGAGAGGCTTGAAACAGGATGTGGCAGAGTACGTGTCGCGGTGTTTAACGTGCCAATAAGTGAAGATCGATCATAGACATCCTGCAGGTCTATTGCAGCCTCTACCTATATCGGAATGGAAGTGGGAATCGATCTCTATGGACTTCATCGTTGGACTTTCGCGCACAGCAAAGAGATACAACACCATTTGGGTAGTGGTCGATCGATTGACCAAGTCAGCGCACTTCTTGCCTTACAACACAATGTACACGGCGGGAAGACTGACAGAACTTTATATGAAAGAGATTGTCCGTTTGCATGGGATTCCGAGTAGCATTGTTTCAGACCGTGACCCATTGTATATATCAAAGTTCTGGAAGAAATTTCAAGAAGGAATGGGAACCCGACTAGATTTCAGTATGGCATTCCATCCGCAAACTGACGGGCAGACTGAGAGGGTAAATTAGATCATTGAGGACATGCTTAGGGCATGTATGTTAGAACTACAAGGATCGTGGGATCAGCATCTACCCTTAATTGAGTTTGCATATAACAACAGTTTTAGACGAGCATTGGGATGGCACCATATGAAGCACTTTACGGATGGCGATGTAGATCTCCCATCAATTGGAAAGAAACGGGTGAGAAATTCATTTTGGGACCCGAAATACTTGAAGATAATGCCACCTATGTTCGTATGATAAGGGCAAAACTCAAAGCGGCTCAGAGCAGACAGAAAAGCTATGCCGATATCAAGCTGACGAGTGTAGACATCAAGGTGGGTGAACACGTGTTTGTGAAAGTGTCACCTATGAAGGGAGTCATGAGATTTGGAAAGAGAGGGAAGCTAAGTCCCCGCTATCTTGGACCATTTGAAGTTTTGGGACGAGTAGGAGAAGTTGCTTACCGCATTGGATTGCCACAGTCATTCGATCCAGTACATAATGTCTTCCACGTATCTATGCTCAGGAAGTACCTTAATGACCCTGACCACGTGTTGAGCGGTCAAGCTTTTGAGATGCATGAGGACATGACCATGATCGAAGAGCCGGTGGAGATTTTGGATCGAAAAGAACAAGTGTTGCGAACGAAAGTGATTCCATTAGTACTTGTCCGATGGAAGCATCATCCGGCCGAGGAAGCTACATGGGAACGAGAAGCCGATGTGAAAGAATAATATCCAGCCTTGTTTCCGACAACTTGAGAGTCAATTGTACCCCGCAAGCATGTTTGTGGATTTAAATCATGTGTTGTAAATTAATATCGACCATGTGATCATTCTATTTCAAAGGACAACTTATCCACATAGCGATCCTAAGTTGAATGCCGTGATGATCTATGTCGTAGAACCAATGACCAACTGATCATAAATTACCAAGAAGAATCAAATAGACAGAGAAATTTGAAAATCTACAGAATTTGATCAAAACCGATTAATCGATTTTGTTCGATTAGTCGGCTGGCATGTGTCAGTGACTAGAAATTTGATGAGGATTCAAGAAATGAAAGAAAGGAAATTTCGATTAATCGATTTGGGTTTCGATTAATCGAATTGGAATTTCGATTAATCGATCTGGAGGTTCGATTAATCGAATAACTTAGGAAATTTTGAAGAATTTGAAGAATTTTGTGATTTCGATTAATCGAAGAGAAATTCGATTTGAGATTTGAGATTTCGATTAATCGAACTAAAGTTCGACTAATCGAGTAACTTAAAGAATTTTGAAAATTTTGGAAGGACTGCACGATTTCGGTTAATTGAAGTGAATTTCGATTAATTGATTTTGGAATTTCGACTAATCGACTGGCTCACGCTAGTGCGCTTCAAAACTTAAAATTTTTAACGGATACGATTTCGATTAATCGATTTTGAGTTTCGACTAATCGATTTTGGAAATCGATTAATCGATTTCGCGCGGCTTAACATAATTTTGAAACTCGATTAATCGAATTTAAATTTCGATTAATCGAAGCGAGTCTATATATATGTAAATTGGGGTTTTTGGTGCCCATTCGAAAATTTGGAGCTTGGGCGCCATTTCTCCTTCTTCTCCGACCATCCATCCGAGCTAGGGTTTTGGGCATTCTTCGTCGATTTTCGACCGAGATCGCCTATTTTCGCATCAAAAACCTAAGGTAAACCCTAGATTCGTGCCTTTTCTTTCAATTTGAGCTATAAAAACCCTAGTTGAGTTATTTTCATCGACAATGCCGCCCAAAACTCGGTTGTCTTCGAAGAAGACAACCTCTAAGCTCCCGGTCTGGCGTAAGAACGCCGCACCGCCACCACCTACCCCATCATCGGTGAGGACTCCATCACCGTCGGCATCGGAGACCACCTCCGGTTCGACGAGCGTGTCTTCGCGTGAGTCTTCACGCGAATCGACACCCATGCCGCCACCACCCACCAATGTGCTTCAACCCAATGAGTGGTGGGAGGCTAAAACCTTTGAGACCGACTACGTCATTGACCAAACCCTATTCACCAACCCCAAGGTACCGGGCGAGACCCAATGGGCTCGCAATTACCTTCAAAATGTTGGCCTCGACAACCTTCTGAAACCAATCCGGGGTTCCTACTACCCTAGGTTGGTTAGACTCTTCTACCAAGGGCTCGTGGATGGCCCTACCGACGACGTGGTTAAGACTACCATTGAGGGTCGGGCATACACGATCACCCGTCGCCACATACACGAGGTACTTGAGTGTTACCTCGATTTTACACCTGAGACCACCCTCTTTCCACCCTTCAAGGAAGAGGTTAAGTTTGAGGAGATCGTCGCCCGTATGACCAACGGGAAGACGGGGTCGGGATCCTCCATTAGGAGGGTCGACCTTCCCCACTATATGTGGATGCTTGATTCAATAATCAAGTGCAACCTTTACCCAATGCGCCACGACACTGAGCGCGTAGAGAAAGTGCAACAGGCACTTTACGCGGCCTTCTGTGGCCGTTGGTTTGATGCGACCATGCTCATCCTAGAGGGGATGAGGCACATTAAGGGTAAATTGATGAAGGACAACCTCAGGCCCAGGGAGAAGATGCCATATGCTCGGCTCATCTCGAGCATGTTGGAGTGCTACTCCGACGCCCCCGCCTACACCGTATCGCCTCACGAGGTGAGGGCTACGGATTGCGTGAAGCAATTCTCCATTGCTTCATGGCGCCGTAGTTATAATTTGTTGAAGCGGACCCTACCGGCTCCGGGTCCCATTCCAGCAGCAGCAGCTCCAGTACCACCACCACCCCCACCCCCACCACCACATCTAGACCCACCCGTGGGTGGGGCATACCCAGTTGAGTCACCAACGGAGAGGGCACCCTCCCACACCACCGCTTCACCTACGCCGCCAGCACAGTCAGCGGCAGCTACACCTACGTCATCCTACCGCCGTCGAGCACCTCATTCCGGTCCTACCATTGAGGACGTGTTGGCACGCATGGAGGCCAACAACGAACGGATGAACCGGAGGATGGATTTTCTTATGTTCCATACCCTCCGCTACATCTATCCATTGGACTACCAGCGGCGCCTAGCTCAAGAGGAGGAGTGGACCACAGGACAGACCACCTTCCATAGGGGTCCAGTCTTCCATCCGACCACCGCAGCTACCGACGCAGCGAGCTCGGCACCACAGCCACCAGAGCAGCCAGCCCAGACTTCACAGCCGCCGCTACCACAGACCAGCCAGCCAGCTCTAGCAACCCAGCCAGCCCCCATACCTCAGCCAGTCATGCCAGAGCTGCCAGTCCACCTAGAGCCTGCTCCAGCACCAGTTCAGCCACGCGAGGGGGCCGCGTGAGTTTCAGCAGGGGATATTTCTTTTCTATTGTAAATTCAACCACTGTAAATGCTCAACGATGTAATTTTTAAAAAGTTATAATGAAATACAGAACAAATTTGTGTACTTATGTTAATTGGTTTTCTGCTATTGTGTCATGTGTTCACCGTTTGTGTGTGTGGGTACGCGACACCCCAGTGTGCGGGTTACCCAAACCTTGGGTTATTTTCAAGGACAAAAATTCCCAAGGTGGGGAGAATGTAATAACCCAAAAAATTTTGTTAAACGGTGACCTCGGGATCCGTGCTCGATTGGTCATGGGTTTGACTAAGTAGGAATTCACTAGTTGACTCGAGAAGTGATGAACGGATATGATGTGAATATGAGGTAAGTAGGTGGAGTGTAGTGTAAATCTGGAGTCACATACACCTATCGAGGTGTATGTGCTCAACATAAAGAGAGTAGGGATATAAGGGTTTAAAGAATCCTAACTTCAATTGTTTTGGGTTGTTGAAGAGAATTAAGAAGAGAGAGAGAGAGAGAGAAGTAAAGAGAGTGGTTAAGCAATGAGTAAATGCAAGCCAAGGGAGAGGGATTCGAGTATTTAAAGTCGAATTTAACTCGAAGGATCCTTTGGAGCTAAAGTTGGAACCCTAGCCATTCCAACTTTGAGATCCAATCAAATTAGGATTTGATTGAGGTAAAATTTGTTGAATTAAATGCATAGATTATAGGAGTTTAATTGTAGTCAAGAATGCTTAAAATCATAGGATAAAGGCTTAGAAAAAGAAAGAAAAATAGGTTGAAGAGGAATTGGGAGATCAGCCCGAAAGTGGGCTGAATCTGGCCAAATCGATTAATCGAAATTGGATTTCGATTAATCGATTTTGGCCCAGAAGTTGAAAAGTCATGGAAGCCCGATTTCGATTAATCGAAATGAATTTTGATTAATCGAAATGAATTTTGATTAATCGATTTGGATTTCGATTAGTCGATTTGGAAATCGACTAATCGACTAGGAAGCTCCAGCCACTGGAGAAATGAAACCTGGGGAAATCGACTAATCGAATTGGGATTTCGATTAATCGATTTTGAGATCTCGACTACTCGATTTAAGAATCAACTGCCTTATGTTGGAGACCTCGATTTATCGATTTGGGATCGATTAATCTAATTTGAATATTGATTAATCGATTTTGGTTTCGATTAATCGATTTTGAGAATCGATTAATCGATTTTGGTTTCGATTAATCGATTTTGGGAATCGATTAATCGAGTTGCGTTTCGATTAATCAATTTTGGAAATCGATTAATTGACTTTGACAGTTTTGCTTAAACTTTATAGTTGACTTTGAGATTCAGGGAGGGTCTTGAACCTTCTTTGTTATATTTTTAGCGATGAGTTACATGTATTATGTTGTATCATAGGTGGTACGTATGAGCATGAACACAAGGAGCCGCGTGGGACCTTGATGCTTGGAATCTCAAAGACTTGAGGTAGGGAACACCTTGAACATATACTTTAATTTCAAGAGCATGTATGTAGTGATATAATTATTAAATTGAAGTTATTTTAAATTATAAAAAGCTTTGTGAAAATGGGTGTGTGTGTGACACCACGAATGTGATAAGAGCATCTGTGTGATGCAAGTGATTAAGAACCAGTAATCTAATGAGATTCAGACATCCCCAGGGGATGAGAAAGTAATAAAGGCATCAGGTGTGATGCGGGTATGTATACATCCCAGGGATATATACATGTGATTGAATAATTACTGTTGTGGCCTAACTGATATAAAATAGCACACTTACACTGTGAATAACTATATGTAGTGCACATGATATTTTTGTTATTTGAGGTTTGGAGGATACCCCACCGACGTGGCGGGATACCCACGACTGACGCGACAGGATATCTGTGACCGGTACGACGGCGAATCCGTACACCAGTACGGAGGTTTATTTGTGACCGTAAGTACATCCCAGGGATGTTGTGTGATATTTAACCCCGCCGCCTAGTGAGAAAGGGGCTTGGGTCGTATTCTCAGGGAATATATTTTTATAACTGTCTAATTAGATGATGATGAAGGGTATCTCATCGGGGCTCGATACTATATTGCTCGGGGATTACTTAAGTTGAAGATTTAAGTTTTGCTTTAGGCCTGTTCAGTGTCGTTCATGATTAAATCAACAGTAATGTAATACATGCAACTTACCAGTATATTGACTGTAAATCATCTGCTTTTGAAATAATTTTCTGGCAAATGCATAGTTTCATCATGTTTTGAATATCATGGAATATATGTGAGTTTTGATTTATATGTTCATTGTGTTGTTCCCTATTGAGCTAGGATGTAGCTCACCCTTTTGACTATACGTCGCAGGTCCATTGATAGCAGCAGCGGAGGCTTCGGGGGACGTAGATCCGGGTGATTCGGATTACGTACCTGGAGACGAGTTGGAGCCTCCTCCCGAGGACTTCTTCTAGGTGACTCTGCTGAGCACTTTGATAGAGAGTCAGTTTTGAGAGCAGAGTAGTGCGGTTTGGTATGTCAAGCCTTTATTTTGAAACAATGTAATTAAACTAGATTATTCTTTTGGCGAGCCATCTGGGGTGATCTGAGTATCATCGATGGTTCAAGTCGGTTCTCTATTCATGCAGTTGCATGAAGGTAGAACTGTCTTTTGAATATGCCAATTGGGCATATTAACGTTTTCCGCTTTAATGAGATTAATTGCTTTATTTACTAAATTGTGCTTGTTATACCAATGTTCCATGCTAAGCTTTGGGGCACGGTCTGGAGGATCGTGCTGATGGCACGGGTTTCGAAGTGCCGAAATCCGGGCTGTCACATATATGGTGTAAGATCATTCAGACACCATTTGGTGTTTAAACGTCGGTTAGGAGCCATTATCCCATTTGAAGAAATTGCATTACACATTTGTGGAGGCGTAATTGTAGAATTTGGTTTTTTATTTTGTTTGAGTTTTCTCACAATTTTTTTGGTAATTAGTGTCTGGGCAGTAATTTTATATTACGAGCTGAATGGTTGAGAGACAACCAAGGTATCAAAATCGATATCGGTCTCGGGTATCGGTTTGCCCAAGACCGATATGACTTGGCAGGCCTTTTTTTTTTTAAAAATCTATGTCTCGGCAAATTTGAAGCGGGCTGTGTCTGCCGATCACGGTATCGATTACGAGTTGGGATACCGATCGTGTCATTTCTTGAGAAACCGTCGTATTTTTACTTTCTGTATCAACAATACCAGGAAGACCTACTCACCAACCTATCGATAAATTGATAAGCTGGACAGAACAGTCAAATATCAAAGTACAAAGGAGTTTCATTTCTAAATCAATACAATACAGACATAATTCTAAAGTCTAAACAATGATTCCCAAAAGGAATCTCACATAAGTATGTCATATCTCAAAAAGAAACTAAGAAGAACCATCGGTATTGGCCAAATCCAATACGCAAATAATGGTTCCCAATAGTAGTTCCTCAAAATGATATAAAATAGCGAAAACAAGGCCTTGGGCCCATAATTCAAACAGTAACTCAAAAATATAGAATAATGTACTACTAAATAGAATCCTAGGCCAAAGGAAAGAACTCGTCAGGAGGGATCTCTGGCTCCTCCTCTCGCTCGTAATCTGGATCACTCTCATAACCCTGAGCCTGGGTCTCTACACCTGTGACGTATAGTTGGGAGCTAACATCGAAGCTCAATAAAAGAAACTCATCTATTCACATTTTGTCATAATTAAGCGTTTTCAAAGACTGAAATCAGATCAGATATGATTTTCAAAACAAATACTCATTCACTGAGTTCCAATTCTAAATGATCAAATGCATAGTGATGAATGAGAAATCAAACTAATCCAATGTTCATAAGGTTTTTAGATTCTGAGTCATGCATGCTCTTTATTAATTTACTTAAACTTTAACTTAAAATTCTTCTCACGTTACTATATCATGAGAGCAGGAATAAAACCGATGGGAATACCTAACTAACCATTGTCGTTCAATGAACCCTTTTTTAAGTAAAATGCAACAAACCCCTGCGTTATGAGGGTAACTTGTGCCTTAGAAATACTCAATCAAATAGGTTCAAAGTCAAACTCACAGATATCCTGCCATGTTGGTCACGGATATCCCACCGCGTCGGTTGGGATTCGTTCACGGGAACCATAAATCAAAATGCAGATTCTAATATGTATTTCATATGCAGATTCAATTTGATAATTCAGATACAGATTTCAGTTCATATCTCCGATGAGAAGTTTCTCAATTTAAGGTTCATGTTCATATTCAGGTTTATTCGGAATTCATAGTTCATAGATCATGCTAATCAGATTCAAAACATATTTATATCAAGTTTGGAGTTAGTGATGTATTCGGAAAAACAATATCATATTTATTCGGAGAAATGTAATTAAAGTTGAGGTTCCCCTACCTTATACATGAATTCGGTGAAAGTTAACTCAAAGGCCCTCATAGTAGACTTTTCTACATATGACCTATATAGGATTAACACCACAATGTTAATGGTGCCTATATAAAAGCTTCACTCCTGAGTTTTCCAAGAAAAAAATAAAAAGCCAGAAACAGGACAAAATCGAACGTCGATTCCAATTTTCGAACGTTCGAATTTTAATTCGAACTTCAAATTTGGATTCGAATTTCGATTTCCTTCAGAAATCGAACCAGACAGAACAGAGCCAAAATCGATCATCAATTCCATTTTCGAACGTTTGAATTCAAATTTGAACTTCAAATTTGGATTCGAAGTTCGATTTTCTTCAGATTTATGATGTTCTCAGTTTTCATTTCGAAGTTATATTTCCTTTCGACTTTTATAAATATTATCCTACTGTGCATATAAAAACTAGTCTAAATTAAGGCCAATAATTTTAGCAAACTGAAGCGTTAAGTCACTTACCATTTCAAGGTTGATTTCATAGCTTCTAATAATCTGATCCCAAAGCACCGGATCAATTCCTACAAAACTTTATGTTGGCAAATCCCTAACGAAGCTCCACATCAGCATGTAACGAGCCTCACCCTTCATGCCCACATTTCTACATATTGCTTCCTATACGCTTAGTACTACACTCTCCCAATATCATCAATCAAGCCAAAGGTTGATTCCAAAGCTTATCTACTGTCGAGATCGAGAGAGAGAGAGAATTCGTATTTCTAAGTGGTCTAAGCAAAGGAGGTAAGGGAGTTTGATAAACTGACAAGTTTGGTTCTCACGGTTGAAGGAGAAGTGAAACTTACACTTCACTCTTCTCATTTTTATAACCAAAGCTAGCAACCAAAATATCTTGATATTTATCCAAAATATCATGATATTTCCATTTTAAATTATATCCACTAACTTTAAGGTTGGACTTCGGTGTTGAGCACGCATTCACGATTTGGTGTATAAAATTCTCATCAAAGGTCATAACGGCATCTAAGTCAACTTTTCATAGTTAAAAGCTTTTTGATTAATTATTCTAAAATAAAATCTAACAAGGTCAACATATGACTTTCGGACACGCATATCGAGGTAATCGGATTTGGGTCCAAAGTATCCGGGATATTACAGTATCGGTATCAGCCGATTTTTGATACCTTGGAGATAATTACATGAACAACCTATTAAAAGAGAGATTTATAAAACATCCTAGGTTTGTAACAATTATACCAAATATTATGAGAAAATATTTAGAAAATATTTAGAATGGGAAGAAGTAAATGGCAATAAACAATGAGATCAAGGAGATTCATTTCTCCACTAAAATGGGTTGGACACCGATCAAGCCCTTCCAAGGGGACCTAAAATCATTGATTATTTTGGATGATTGGATGGAAACCAAGTGAAAAATTATTGTACAACTTTCACATGCATGCTCTCTAACTTTTAATATAAGCATTTAATTTGTTAAATTAGATCCCTCATATCCATACTACTATGGTGAGAGGAGAAAGAGTTGTTCCCCAATGAAATGATTGAGACGAAAAAATATTTTTATTAAAAATATATAAAAATGCCTAATATTAAAAGTTAAGATAAGGATAACATTGTTAAAAAAGAATGATATTAGACTTAGTATCTTAGAAAAAGAAAAATAAAATAAAAATGCATTAAATTAGTCCTGTTGATTTATTCTCAAAATAAAGAAAAAAAATCCCATGGCCCCTTTCTCTGCCCCCTCTAGTCAATTATCTCCTCTAATTTCTAACAGAGTGCATGGACTAAAACTTGAAGTTGGCCCACTTTTGTGGGTGCAACATGGTCAAAGACGAAATCTTGAAGTTCACTTACATATTTTATTTTTTATGAAAAGTACCCACATAAGTGCTCCCGTGGTCTATCTTTTCCTTCTCAAGCGAATCACAATAGCATCGGTAATGACACCGGCGACGATGCATATGCCGAAGCCATCGATGACTATACCGACGATACCGTGGAAGAAAAAGGAGCTCACGAAACCCTCTTGAAATCCTAAAAAGAGAAGCCATTAAACCCTAAGATGAGAAAAAGGAGAAGTAAGAGGAGAAAGAAGCCTACAAAACTCATATACTCCTCTCGAAATATGCATAAAACCCCCTCGAAACCAGAAAAATAAGGAAAAGAAAAAAAAAATTGAATATATCCGTAACGGTGGGTGCCCATCGACGGTGATTTAAAGCTGATAATGGGTACCCACTGTCAATTTTAAAAGAAGCGAATGTATGCAAAAGGATCCGAAAGTGAGGAGCGACCTTTTAAGAGATAAAGTCAAGATTCTTTTGCATTCAATGGTTTCGAAATCAGTTGAACCCCATTTGGAGCTCAACTGGTTGGACCTGACCAAAACCCGTAGAGTTGAATTTGTGCACCATATATTTAAAGGGAGTGACTCTCCTAACTGCATTTACATAAGTAGTGTAATGTCCGAAGTCAAACTTTTGGCCAGGTGGTGTGCGCCATTGATCAACAAAGGACTAGAAACATTTGATTCTTGATATTTAATATTGGCAATTAAAAAAATATAATCATACTGTTTAGAGTATAAAGATTAGACGTTTCAAATTTTTGTCTATTCAATTCAACATATGAACTACCATTTTGATGACTTAAATTGCTTAAAATAAATATCTAAATTTGAATCATATCTAAGAGGCGCTTACCATTTCTAATCCCGAATTACAATACGTGAATAGTTATAACATAATCTCTAATGAGGTAGTCATCTACCATTATACCTAAGTGCTCTACTCTTAATTTTGCGCTAATATAACATATACCCCAATTCGTAACACTTAAAAAGGGTTCGGTAAAGTGTGGATTTAGGGCCAGCCCGATCCTTTGTCATAGGCTGACACTCCTAATTTGCAAGGTACCAAGTATATATTAGTTGATACCGATACTTATCATTATTTTGGCCAATTGATATCGATACCGCACAAATATTAATATTGGGGTGGTATCGGTATCAAGTATCAGTATCGGTCGATACTGCATAGTTTCGGTCGATACTGCATAGTATCGACCGATACGGCTCAGGTATCTACCGATACTTACCAAATTTGATTTATTTAGTTATTTTTAATATTTTATTTCCGTTAAAAAAAAATATAATAGTTTAAATATAGGTCTTTTATGATATTTTTTTTTAAGACAGTCTATAAATTTTTTCAGGTCCACATTTTATGCATATTAACTACCAAATTTGCCCTTATTTGTTAGGATTAGGGGTTTCAACAAGCCGAGCTCGAGCCAAATAAGGAAGGAAGTCCTGATATATAAATAGAGCTGAACCAGCCCGATTAATAAGTTGGCTGAGTATGGACTAGTTTAAAGCCGAATTAAAAATTGACCCGTTTAATTAAGCCTGACCTAAACCCAGCCCAACTCAATCAATTTGCGCCAATTTATATTAAAATTGCAAGGGCAAGCATGTAGCCCGGCCTGCCGGGATCCGATATGGGTTAAAGTAAGTAGGCCTGATTAATAGATGGGCAAGCTTGGCCTGCCCCGATTAGTATACGGCCGGGATATAAGTTAGTTCTAAAGAACTTGATTGTAATCAATTTGTCTAAGACCCGGCCCAGCCCAGCCTATTGAGACCCATAGTCAAGACTGCCTCTACTTTTTCTCAACCTAATCCGAATGCCCCTACTTTCCCTCAACCAATGAATATGATGAATGCGGGAGGTATCAGCCATGACATGGATGTCTCATTTTCTCCAACCAATTAATGCTCCTTCCTAATTGCGTGTGACGACCAAGTCCATCCTTGCAAATTGGCCATTTTATTCTATCTTAACTTAGATAGTATATCTTATAAAGCTTGAACCGCCTCCAATTGTGATAAGTCGTAACTTCGGAATAAAAAAAACCAGGTGAAATGAGGAAACCGCCTTCATAGGAAACCATTAGAGACGACATTCATCTATAAGAGTCCCCATCCGTTCTATAATAAAAATCATCACTACAAAAAATAAAATTATTAGCCGCAGAAATAATTTACCGCTATTAATAAAAAAGCTGCCGTTAATACCCTTCTCACTAATAGTTTTAATATTTTTTTTATTAATAACGGCAATTTTTTACTATAAAAACAAAATAGCCGCTAATAGTCTTATTTTTTGTAGTGCATGAGAGTAAATTTTACATTACAGATCTGAAATCATGGGGGTGCATGATTAGCACTACATGAATGTATGATTAATATCTATATCTCAGGCAGTAATCAGAATTTATCCTGAGATGGACAAGAGCAATATAGAAGAAGACTAAAGTAATAGGATATAAGATTATGAGAAAGCATAATTAGCTCCCATGAATGCATGATTAACATTCATATCTCAGATGACATTCAGAATAAGATCCTGAGATAAACTCCACATTGCAGATCTGAGACTATGAGGTTGCATGATTAGCACCCATGAATGCATGATTAGCATCCATATCCTAGATGACAATCAAAATTTCCCTGGGATGGGCAAGAGCAATAGGGCACTAGTCATCAAAGCATCAATTGATAATATAATATCATACCCATAGATTTATATTATTATGAATGAACACCTCAAATGGGGTTCATTAGATCCACATCCTCAAAAAGAGTTAGCTATATATAATTAAATTAAATGAAGACGTGATTAAGATGAAAACATGAAATAACATTAAAATATTGTAATGAATGACCCACAAAAATTCACGAAAGCTTTAATCTAATGCATACAATCCTTTCTTGAATGCAGAAATTAAACTAATATAAAAATTACACCTAAAAATTGAAAAGAACAATACTTGAAAAGAAAAAAAGAAAAGCTAGAGAGAAACTAAGTAAATGCTAAGGAAAAATAAAAGGCTCCCCAAAGGGAGAGACTCTTTAACCTAATTCCCAAGGTTACTTAAATAGGGTCTTAGTTCCATATTTGAAATTCAAAAATCAAATTTAAAGTTTAAATTTTAGGGACCATCAACTTCTTTGCTCCAATGTTCCTGTGTTTGTTGTTCTTATGCTATTTTATGCTTCCAAATGCATCCAATGGCCAAATCTTCCTGAAACAATTAGAGCTTCACAAATATGTCAGATTGTCCTCATCAAATGGCTAAATGCAGGCTTAAAATGGTGAAATATAATCATATTTCACCATTCATCAGTAGCATCTACCATTCTTCGGTATTATGGTCTTGACGAATTTCTTATTCTCTTTCGAGTGAGAATATCCTCTCATCCTCTTCTTTGACGGTTCACTAACAACCTTAAACTCAACCAAGTGTGTCTTTGATATCATATCAATGTGATCTTCGATTTTATCCCTAACTCGGGATTCTTCTTCAATACGTAAATGAAAGAGAATATCTTTCATAAAAGTTTTCTCATTATTACGCATAAGAATTTTTCTATAATCTTTCCAAGATGGAGACAACTTGATGATTATCGCACCAACTAAAAAATTCTCATCGAAATGAGAATCATTAGCAATCATATAATTTATGACAACTTAAAAATCATGTGCTTCGCTAAAAACAGGTTTACCATCAACTATCTTAAAATTTAAAAATTGACTGATAATATAAGAATTATACTCTGTATCTTCAGTTTTATATTTCTTCTCAAGTGCGTCCCAGAGTTCCTTTGAAGTGTTATAAGCACAGTAGACGTCGAACAACGAATCCGACAATACATTCAGAATGTAGCACCTGCAAGTGTAGTCATCTTCTTCCCATTTCTACTTTTTACGGCCTTCATTGAGTATTAATGTTTCGGTAACAGTTGGGCACAGATTCATGAGAACATACACAAATTTCAACGCGATCAATAGAAAATGTAATTTTTATTGCCACCTTTTAAAGTTCAAACCATCGAAACGTTCCAACTTATGAATGTTATGGGCAACGCGGGATTAGTAGAGGCTGTAATTTGGGCCATATTATTGGTTTACAATTGTTGAAAATATTAGTATAAAATACACGAAAAGATAAAGATTGAAATGAAGAAATACACAGATCCGGTTCGGGTCACGTTGAATATCGTTGTCTTTAAACTAATATTTGCTCCTACCGTTATAATCAAGTGGCCACCAACAAATTACCAGCAAATTGGCTCCATGATTCAATGAATCGACCGTATATTCCTGTGAAATATTTGGTGAATCTGATTACGCAACCAGAACACCAAATAGTAGAGAGGAACTCTGAAACAAAGCTTTAAAACGAAAAAGCAAAATAGAAAATACAGTAATAAAAACGGAAGTTGCAGGTTCCTTTTATAGAAAACAAGAGGTGCAACCACACCTATTAAACACAACGGATAAAGTAACCGAATGGACACAACAATTACGAAAGATATCCGTTCAGACACAATGGTTATAAAAGAATAGTTTCAAAATTAAACGATAATAAACCAAATGGTTAAAACGCTGTTACACTTTTATCCAAAAGATTAGTAACTAAATGTGCTGCCACGCTAAGTACATGTGCTTGTGCCCGTCCTGTCAGACCTGATCCGGCTCGGCTCGACACGTGTGCGCATGTGTGTGTGACTGATAAAGTGTATGACAGTGGAAACCATAAAATTCGGTGCCCCCTGAGTGAAGGCTACAAGCCTTGAGCCAAAGTTTCAACCTAAAACTCAAAACCCAAAAATAAGTGTACACGATGTGGGACTATCATTCCACAAAACAAACTTTATTTTAAAATATTCAACATCAATTACTTTAGGCCAGGTGGTGTGCGTCTTTGATCAATTCAAGTATATATTTCAATTATTCTCACATTTCTCGATAAAAAAACCATGCTAATCAAAGGATTAGAAACATTTGATCGGTGAAATTTAATATTAGCAATTAAAAAAATATAATCATACCATTTAGAGTATATAAATTAGACATTTCAAATTTATGACTTAGATTGCTTAAGAAAATATCATGCATATGGCTAAAAATTAATATCTAAATTTAGATCATATCTAAGAGGCGTTTGCCATTTCTAATCCCAAATTGTAATACGTGAATGGTTATAACTAAGGTGTCAACTCGGGTATCTGTATCGAGTATCGATCCATGAAGGACCTATACGAATCGGCTGATACTGATACGGGGCATACGAGAGTAATACTTTTTCACTTTTTTACCTTTGAGAATAGAATTGTAAGAGCGGCTGACCGTCGAATGTATTGGGATTATGTTGCACCCTAGAGCATGGTAGCAGCACTGCAACAACAGCATGTACCCAATAGTAGACTATTAGAATATACTTGTCAAGTTGTGATTACTTGATACATTTCATTTGTGATTACTTGCATTTATTGCATTAGTCAAATCAAAGGAAAAAGGAGTCACTACTTGAAAACTTGCATTTGGTGCAAGATCAAATCAAGGGAAAAAACAAATCAACACTCAAAACGAGAGAAAAGTCAAGCGCATCAAACAATAAAATAAAGAAAAGGATAAACAAAT
This sequence comes from Chloranthus sessilifolius, assembly GCA_021018995.1. NCBI lineage: Eukaryota > Viridiplantae > Streptophyta > Magnoliopsida > Chloranthales > Chloranthaceae > Chloranthus > Chloranthus sessilifolius. Next base: position 114,334,723 of record CM037591.1, on the reverse strand, counting down.
AGGTGTTGCCTTATACGTATTGGTTGGCTATAAAACCAATACGTATCGCTGATACATATCGGTATCGGTCGATATTTAATACCATGGTTATAACATAATCTCTAAAGAGGTAGTCATCTGCCATTATACCTAAAGTGCTCTGCTCTTTGGCACTAATATAATATATATCTTAATTCCTAACATTTACAGGGTTCAGTCAAGTGTGGATTTAGGGCCAGCCCGATCTGTTGTCAAAGGCTTTGACATTCCTAATTGCAAGGTACAAAGAATTGGCACCTACCGATACTTATCAGTATTTTGGCCCATTGATATCGATACCACACAAATATCAATATCGGGGTGGTATCGATATCAGGTATCAATATGAGTCGATACTACATAGTATCGACCAATACGGCTCAGGTATCTGCCGATACCTACCAATTTTGATTGATTTATTTATTTTTAAATATTTTATTCTATTAAAAATATATATAATAGATTAAATATAGGTGTTTTATAATATTTTTAAGACAATCTATAAATTTTTGTAGATTTTTTCAAAAAAAAAAAAGAAAAAAGAATTCATCTCATCAGCGTATCGGCCAATATCTATAGGTATTGATCCTCGACAAACTGACACCCGATTTGATACCTTGCTAATTTGAAGTCAATTTTTTTTCACCTATTTTATAACGACATAGAAATAGTTTTACACGTCGAATACGGGACCACATTTTATGCATACTGACTACCAAACTAGCCCTTACACTACGTGAAAAAGTCAAAAAACCACTGCCCAAAACAATTGTAAAACAAGTAGTGATTTTTTTTTACCATTATACATGATGGTGGTTTATGAACTTCAACAACGACTGCTCTTAATAGTGATAGAAAAAAATCACTGCTTTTGGCAGTGGGTTTTTTATGCATATTATATTTTAAAAAAAATTACGTCAACGATTTTTAATGTAATTTTTTTTTTAAATAATAATTTTTTTATGCCTTTTTTAATGCAATTCTTTTTATGCTTTTTTTAATGCAATTTTTTTAATACTTTTTTAATGTAATTTTTTTGATGCAATTGTTTTAATATTTTTTTTAATGCTTTTTTCATGATTTTTTTTTAATGCTTTAAAAAAAACTATTAATCTCATATTTCAACACATCCATTCAACTCAAATCCAAATCATTCAATGTCATTAATAAAAAAATAGATGTCTAATTTTTTTATTCAAACAAAAGGTTGCATCTCAACCTATGTAACACCCCAGAAAATCCCAACCTTTAAAACAATACCTCGGGATGTGTGCCCGTCAGAGTATGTGCCTGACTGGTGAAAAGTTGACTGGTCAAGTAGGTTGTGAGTATGTGAAACTAAGGAGGGGGGGGGGGGGGGGGAGAGACTGAGTATAAGCTTTGGTTAGGTACATCGAGTATGGGTGTATGTGTCTTAAACCTAGTGCAGAATAGTATAAGAAGGGGAAAGAGAAGTAAATTCTCTCATTTTTGGTTGGTGAGTGATTTATGAAGAGAGAGGAGAGAAGTAAAGAAGGGGAATAATCATGACGGGTGTGTGATTCTGTGTGCGAGAAGAGTTGCAAATTGAGCATTTAATTCGAAGTTGGATCGAACGAAGTCGGGAAACTCTTGCTGCCAAACCCTAGCTCGGAGTGTGAAGCTTTAGATCGACGGATCGATCGATTCGAAGGTATGTTTTTATGAGAATTTAGTAATGAATAAGTAGAGTATAATTTTACTTTAGAGGTGTGTGTGGAAGAGGAAAAATTGGAAGGAAATGGGAGAAAATAAATGGAAGTGGATCTGGGAAGAACGGACCCTAGCTGGGTGAAGGTTGGCGAAAACTGATCGGTCAGATTCTAAATCGATCGGTAGATTTAGTTAAGAGATGAAATGGAAGGACCCATGAGCGATTCCAACAGGTCGAATTCAATTCGACCGGTCGATTTCGAAAAACCGACTGGTCGAGTAGAATTGATCGATCGATTTCCACGAAATAGGAGGTTAAATATTTATAGTTTTAGGGTCTCGACCGGTCGAACCAAAACTGATTGATCGATCTTGGAGATCCGACCGGTCGATTTTGGATATCGACTAGTCGGTTTTGGTGTAAAGTGAAGGTCTGGGTTTTCCTGAGCGAAATCGACCAGTTGATTCTCGACAACTTAGGCTGCTTTCTGTCTTGGTTTGGGAGACCTTGGGATTATGAAATATTTCCCTAGTTTATGTTGATTCTGACATTCTAAACACGAATGTGTATACATTAGGTGGGCCGAGCATTTAATGGGTGCGGGGCAGGCTTGAACCATGAAGGCCTAAGGATATTACACCGGTAAGGAACACTATCTAACATGTGTAGTTCCAAACAGTGAACATGTGCGTAATGAAGTGTTGTTCATGTGACCTATGAATACTTTCGTATGAACTTACCATGCTTTCGAATACGGTCGATTTGATATATGTGTGACCCCAAGACAAGTATTGTGTGTGTGTGTGTGTTAGGGATTCTATTAAGTATGTGTGTACTATCGCCTAAAAACTCAAATGCAAGTTGTGAATGTGACATCAGGTCGATTGAAAATATTTGTATGTGCGTAAATTTGTAAACTTTAGAAACTAATATGTTTATCACATTTTCACGGTGAATAACTTATGTAGCCTTTGCACTTTTGTTTAAGGTTTTATATGAATACCCAACCAACGCGGCGGTATAATCGTGACCAACGCGGTGGGATATCCGCGACTGATACGGCGGGATATCCGTAAAACTTGTGTTCCGGTCCGGCGGGATATCCGGCCTTTGATTTCTAATGGTGGAAATGATTTGTCTGACAAGTCACTCCAATTCTGAGGACTTGTAATTATATGAAAAAGGGTTCAATTGAATGACAATGGTGGGTATTCCATCGGGGCTCGATGCTATATTGCTCAAGGGTTATTTAAGTAAATGTTTTAAGGGTGTGAGTTGAGAAAAGTATTTTGAACAATGAGAAACAAAATTCTGAAATGTATCTCTTTTATCAGTCTTCGTGAATTTACAATTACATCTAAATCATGTGTTTTCTTTCCAGTAAGATATGTTATGGCACTATCATGAAATATATGTTTAGGTAGAATATATGCATGTTATATCCGTTTTCCTTATTGAGCTATGATATAGCTCACTCTTTCGACTATACGTCACAGGTACAAATGAGGACGCAGTGACAGAGGACCAGGATAGATTAGATTCGGATTACATTCCTTTTGAGGAGAACAAGCCTCCTCCGGAGGACTTCTTCTAGTTGACTCTTCTACGCCATTCTGATAGTATTTTTGTAAGGCTTGGTATGTCCGGCCATTTAATTTTGAAAGTGATATAATATACAAACATGATATTCTTTTTTCGAACCATCAAGGGTGACTAGTAGATGTCATCGATGGTTTGGTTCGATTCTTTTGCCTCATACAGTTGGGATGAGGATTAGAACAGTCTTTTGAATTAGAGTTGGTTGATTATATGATGGGTAAAGAGATCTTTACTTGTGATCTTCCTTTGGTTAGTACGCCTTGCACTGTTTTAAGAAGGGGATGTGCATGGCGTTCCATGAGTAATTTAGGGTGTGACAGCCCGGATTTCGGCACCCTGAAACCCGTGCCATCGGCACGATCATCTTGACCGTGCCCTTTGCTAAGCACAGAACACTGGTATATCAAGCATGCAATAGAGTAATAAACGAAATTTCAGAATTTAAATCTATACTAAGCAACTCCCCAAAAGACAGTTCTACCCTCATGTCTCTGCATGAATGGAGAACCGATCCAATCCATCGATGACAGCAATCATCACGGATGGTTCGTCCCAAAAGAATTATCCCAACTCCTTATATACATGGTTTTAAACAAAATCAAGGCTTGACATACCAAGCCGTACAAAATCTCTCTAAAAAGCCCTCAAAGCGGCACAACGGAGTCCTCTAGAAGAAGTTCTCAGGAGGTGGCTCCAACTCTTACCGGCGCATGAGTCCAAACTCACGGGTCAGCGTCTCCTGAAGCCTCGGCAGCTGCTAGTAGTGGACCTGTGACGTATAGTCTATAGGGTGAGCTACATCCTAGCTCAATAGGGAACAAACACGGTTGAACATATAAATTATAACTCACATATATTCCATGATATGCCATGCATGATGTGTCTATCACGATTATTGATGAAAACAGTTAAAAGCATTTCATTTTTTTACTGTTCATTACTTATGTTTTCATTTATTCATGAATGATGCTGAAAAGGCCTAAAGCAAAACTTAAACTTTCAACTTAAGTAGTCCCCGAGCAATATAGCATCGAGCCCCGATGAGATACCCTTCATCGTCATCCATATAGACAGTTTTAACGTATTCCCTGGGAATACCATATAGTACCCAAGCCCCTTTCCCCTGGGGATTGGTGGCGGGGTTTCACTTGTCTCAAATCAACACCCCTGGAGTGTGCTTACTATGTACGGATAAGCCTCCGCACTGGCCTACGGTTTCGCCGCCGTATCGGTCACGGATATCCTGCCGTGTCAGTCGTGGATATCCCGCCACGTCGGTGGGGTAACCTATCAAACCTCAAATAACAAAAATATCGGTGCCTTACATATAGTTATTCACCGTGTAAGTGTCCTATCTTATATCAGTTAGGCCCTATCAAACATGATTCAATCTTGGATACATCCCTGGGATGTATCCATTCACTTGCATCACACCTGATGCTCTCATCTCTTTACTTCTTCATCCCCTGGGGATGGCTTATTAGTATTACTCTTATGGATGTCACACGCACACACACTTTTCACAATTCTTAAGTAATTAAACAATTGAATTGAAATCTATATCACTACATACATGCTCTTGTAAAATAAGGTACATGTTCAAGGTGTTCCCTACCTCAAGTCTTCATTTGATCAATGCATCAAGGTCCCACGTGGCTCCTTGTGCACTAGTTCACACGTACCACCTATGGTACCACATAACAGGTGAAACACATCACAAAGGATGCAATAAAGAAGGTCCAAAACCCTCCAAGAATCTTAAAGTCAAACTCAAAAGTCAACATTATTTATCTCAGTCGATTAATCGAACTCCAAAATCGATTAATCGAATCTGATTCGATTAATTGATTTCCAAAATCGATTAATCGAAAGTCAATATCGATTAATCGATTCTCAAATCGATTAATCGAGATTTTTATTCGATTAATGAATCCTAATTCGATTAATCGAAATTCTCTGTTCCCAAGTCGATTCTCAATTCGAGTAATCGAGTCCCTAAAATCGATTAATCGATCCCTAAATCGATTAATCGAAAATTGAAATCGATTAATCAAAATCCCATTTCGATTAGTCGATTTTACCAAGTAATTTCCTCCAGCTCCCTGGGGTCCACTGGAGGTTCCCAGTCGATTAATCGATACCCAAATCGATTAATCGAAATCCAAGGTCGATTAATCGAACTCTAATTCGATTAATCGAAATCGGGGTCCACTGACTTATCAACTTCCTGGCCAATTTCGATTAATCGAAACCCAATTTCGATTAATCGAAATTGTCAGATTCAGCCCTTTTCGAGCTGTTCTTCCCCATCTTTTTCCACACTTTTTCCTCTATTTTTCTAAACCATTATCCTATGATTTAAACCATTTTCAACTATAATTTAGACTCTACGATCTATGCATTTTATTCACAAAAATTTACCTTGAATCAATCTCAAGTTGATTTCAATCCAGTGGTTGGAAGGCTAGGGTTCCAGCTTTGCTTCTAGCGGATCCCTCGCGTCGAATCCGACGTTTATTGCTCGAATCTCCCTTCCTCAACTAGCATTTACTCCTCTCTTTACTTCTCTCTCTCTCTCTTCTTTACTCTCCTTCATCAACCATCAAACTCTTGCTTTTAGGGCTATTAAACCCTTTTATCCCTTTCCTCACTTGTGTGTTGAGCACATACACCGCGGTAGGTGTATGCGACTTCACATTCACAATACACACCACATAGGCATTCAACCCATCACATCTCGTCCGTTCATCACATTCTATGCTAACTCTTGATCTCCTGATTGGTCAAACTTGTGACCAATCGGGCACGGATCCCGAGGTCATAGTTTAGCGTGATTTTTCGGGCTATTACATCCTCCCCACCTTGGGAATTTTCGTCCTCGAAAATAACCCAAGGTTTGTCTGTCTAGGTCTCTCCCCCCCCCACACTCTCAGGTGAGGTGGTCGAGTAGACCTAGACGCATTCAGATAGTTACAATATTGGCATAGAATTGAAAGTTGACTAATTGAAACAATTTATATCAAAAATTGTGATTTGTATTATAATTGAAAATTTTACAATGCCAAATAAATTGGCGCATAAAAAGAAATTTACAGTACACAAGTAAAATGCAAAAGAAATACAAGACTGATACCCCTTGTCAGCCGGTGGTGTGACAGAGTCGTGTCTCTGGAGCCGACGGTGGTCGTGGTGGTGGCGATCGCTACTGGCCGGGTGGTCGGCTATGGCTCAGCGCTCTCGGTCGTGAGCGGAGGTAGATGTGGAAGGAACCGCGTCTAGTGGTGGGATGGAAGACGGTCCCTCGGTGGAAGGCGGCGGCCCAATGGTCCACTCCTCCTCTGAGGTAGCGCGTGTAGTCGGTAGGATAGATGTGGCGGAGGGTGTGCAATAGGAGGAAGTCCATCCTCCGGTTCATCCTTTCGTTGTTGGCCTCCATACGGGCCAACACCTCCTCGATGGTCGGCCTAGATGATGCGGCGCGCCGGCAGTAGGATGAGGTGGGTGTCGTGGGCACGGAGTGGGCAGGTGGCGTCGGTGAGGCTGCGGTGTGGGAGGGAACCCTCTCCACGAATGGCTCGGCAGTGATAGGGTGTGCTCCACCCACGGGTGGGTCCTGCTGAGGTGGTGGGGGTGGTGGCGGTGCTACCGCTGCTGCTGCTACTGCTGCTGCTGGGGCTGGAGCGGGACCCGGAGCTGGTAGGGTCCGCTTTAGCAGATTGTAGCTACGGGTCCATGAAGACTTCGAAAACGTCTTCACGCGATCCGTAGCCCTCACCTCGTGAGGCGAGATGCTGTAGGAGGGTCATTGGAGTAACACTCCAACATGCTCGAGATGAGCCGAGCATATGGCATCTTCTCCTTGGGCCGCATGTTGCCCTTCATCAGCTTCCCTTTGATGTACCTCATCCCTTCTAGGATGACCATGGTAGCATCAAACCATCGGCCACAGAAGGCCGCATAAAGTGCCTGTTGCACTTTGTCCACGCGCTCCGTATCGTGGCGCATAGGGTAGAGGTTGCACTTGATTATTGAATCAAGCATCCACATGTAGTGTGGAAGGTCAACCCTCTTAATGGAGGATCCCGACCCCTTTTTCCCGTTGGTCATACGGGTCATGATTTCTTCGAATCGAGGGTCCTCCTCGAAGGGTGGGAATAGGGTAGTCTCGGGGGTAAAATCGAGGTAACATTCGAGTACCTCGTGTATGTGGTGGCGGGTTATTATGTACTCCCGACCCTCAATGGTGGTCTTAACCACGTCGTCGGTAGGGCCGTCTACGAGCCCTTGGTAGAATAATCTAACCAACCTAGGGTAGTAGGAACCCCGGATTGGTTTGAGAAGGTTGCCGAGGCCGGCATTGTTAAGATAGTTTCGAGCCCATTGGGTCTCGCCCGGCAAATCGAGATTTGTGAATAGGGTAGGGTCGATGATGTATTCGACCTCAAAGGTCTTGGCCGCCCACCATTCGTTTGGTTGTACCACGTTAGTGGGTGGTGGGGGCATTGGGTTCGATTCGCGGGAAGACTCGCGCGTAGATGCACTCGTCGAACCGGAGGTGGTCTCCGATGCCGACGGTGATGGAGTCCTCACCGGCGATGGGGTAGGTGGTGGTGGCGCGGCGTTCTTACGCCTAACCGGGAGTTTAGAAGTCGCCTTCTTTGAAGATAACCGGGTTTTTTGTGGCATTTTTAGAAAACTAGGGTTTTTCTAATTCAAATTGAAGGGAAAAGCAAAATTTTAGGGTTTACCGTGGTTTTGGATGTGAAAATGGGTGTGAATCGCCAGAAAATCCAACCCTAGACCGCTTGGTTGGATGGAGAAGAAGGAGAAGTTGAAGCGCCCAAAAATTCGAAAGCTCAAATGATTTCGAATGGCAAAGAAAATCCCCAAATTTCAATATATAGGCCCCGGCTCGATTAATCGAAATTTAGAATCGATTAATCGAGATTCAAAACTAGGTTAAGCGGCGTAAAATCGATTAATCGATTTCCCAAATCAATTAATCGAAAGTCAAATTCGAATAATCGAAACCATTTCGATTAATCGAAATCGTATCTGTTTAAAATTTTAAATTTTTGAGCTCACTGGCGCGAGCTAGTCGATTAATCGAAATCCATTTCGATTAATCGAAATTCCAAAATCGATTAATCGAATTTCACTTCGATTAATCGAAATCGTGTAGTAACTTCTCAATTTCCAGAATTCCTTAAGTAATCGATTACTCGAAATCCATTCCGATTAATCGAAATTTCAAAATCGATTAATCGAAATTATCTTCGATTAATCGAAATTGTCTATCTGCACTCAATTTCTTCCAAGTCTCTTTAGTAAATCGATTAATCGAGTTTCCAGTTCGATTAATCGAAATCTCAAAATCGATTCATTAGTTTACTCTCAATTGTTCTAACATTCTCAGTTTGTTCGATTAATCGAACCTGCAGTTCGATTAATCGAATTCCCAATTCGATTAATCGAATTCCCAAAATCGATCAATCGATCCCAAATCGATTAATCGAAATTATAATTCGATCAATCGAAATTGCATCCTATGTATATTCCAACTCTCATTTTCATTTCCAGTCACTAGCACATGCCAGTCGGCTAATCGAACAAAATCGATTAATCGAAATTCCAAATCGATTAATCGATTTGAAATTCGATTAATCGGTTTTGCCCAATTCTATAGATTTTTCAAGTTCTTTGGTTCTATGATTATTTTTGACAATTTATGACATCAAGTGTGTCATAGTTCCATAGAGTTACATAAACTTGATCATGTAAATATAAAATCTGTCCCTTAAATCAGATTGGATCAAAATTTCCATTGAATTACAAGTATAGTGGAGATTCCACAAACATGTTTGTGGTTTATATTGAATTCTCACGTCGTTGGAAGCAAGGCTGGATATTGTTCTTTCACATCGGCCTCTCGTTCCCAAGTAGCCTCTTCTTTTGGATGATTGTTCCACCGAACAAGCACTAAGGGAATCACTTTAGTGCGCAGTACTTGTTCCTTTCGATCCAAGATTTCCACTGGTTCCTCTATCATGCTCATGTCCTCACACATCTCTATAGGTTGCTTTCCTAATACATAAGACGGATCATTCACGTACTTCCTGAGCATCGATATGTGGAACACGTTATGTACTCGATCAAATAACGGTGGTAAACCAATGCGATATGCAACTTCACCTACGCGTCCCAAAATTTCGAATGGTCCAACATAACGTGGACTTAACTTCCCTCTCTTGCCAAATCTCATTACACCTTTCATAGGTGACACCTTCACAAACACATGCTCGCCCACTTTATAGTCAACACTAGTCCGCTTCATATCGGCATAACTTTTCTGTCTACTCTGTGCTGTCTTCAACCTTTCTCTGATAATTCGAACAACGGTGGCATTATCTTCAAGTAGTTTTGGCCCTAACACAAATTTCTCACCTGTTTCCTCCCAATTGAGGGGTGATTTGCATCGTCGTCCATACAGAGCTTCATACGGTGCCATGCCAATGCTCGTTTGGAAACTGTTGTTGTATGCGAACTCGAGCATCGGTAGATACTCATCCCAATATCCTTGCATATCGAGCATGCAAGCCCTGAGCATGTCTTCTATTACTTGGTTCACTCGCTCTGTTTGCCCATCAGTTTGAGGATGGAAAGCTGAACTAAAGTCTAGTCGTGTTCCCATTCCTTCTTGAAATTTCTTCCAAAACTTGGACGTATATAGTGGATCACGATCTGAAATTATGCTGCTTGGAATCCCATGTAATCTTACGATCTCCTTCATATATAAATCTGCTAGTCTTCCTGCCGTATACGTAGTATTGTATGGCAAAAAGTGCGCTGATTTGGTCAATCGGTCTACGACGACCCAAATGGCATTGTGTCTCTTAGCAGTACGGGGTAATCCAACAATGAAGTCCATTGAGATCGATTCCCACTTCCATTCTGGTATTGGTAAAGGTTGCAATAGTCCAGCAGGATGTCTATGATCAACCTTCACTTGCTGACAAGTCAAACACCGTGACACGTACTCGGCCACATCTTGTTTCAGTCCTCTCCACCAGTAGTTCTTTTTCAAATCTTGGTACATTTTGGTGCTACCAGGGTGGATAGCATAATTTGACTTATGGGCCTCATCAAGAATCGTTCGTCTTAGATCGGCATTGTCCGGAATGCATAGACGGCCTTTAAACAACAAGGAACCATCTTCTTTTACTGAGAAGTCCGACCTGATGCCTTCATTCACGTCTTGATGAATCTTTGTTAATGTCGGATCTTTCATCTGTAGATCGTGGATATGCTCAAATATCACTGGCTTTACTGATATGTTAGCCAAAAAGGATCCGGTGGCTTTTGACTCAATGTTCGCATCGTAGAATGCCAGATCTTCCAATAATTTCCATCGGTGCATACCCAAAATCAAACAAGCTAACTGAGCTGAACCTTTCCGACTCAAAGCATCGGCTACGACATTTGCCTTGCCAGGGTGGTATTGTATGGAGCAATCATAATCCTTGAGGAATTCCATCCACCTGCGTTGTCTCATGTTGAGCTCTTTCTGTGTAAAGAGATATCGGAGGCTCTTATGATCGGTGAAAATTTCAAAAGTCTCACCATACAAGTAATGTCTCCAAATCTTCAGCGCAAAAATGACTGCTGCTAGTTCCAAGTCATGAGTCGGGTAATTTTTCTCGTGTTCTTTCAGCTGTCTTGATCCGTAAGCTATCACCTTCTTGTGTTGGTTGAGCACACAACCAAGGCCATTGTATGACGCGTCCTTTGTACACAGGCGTATCCTCCTTTGCTGAAGGAATCGCTAGCACTGGAGCCGAAGTGAGTCTCGTTTTGAGTTCTTGAAAACTCTTCTCGCATGCCTCACTCCACTCAAACCTTGAATCTTTTCGTGTCAGCTTTGTGAGAGGTCCCAATATCTTTGAAAACCCCTCGACGAAACGTCGATAATAGCCTGCTAAGCCCAGAAAACTTCGGACATCGGTCACTGTCTTTGGTTGCTCCCATTTAACTCGCTTCTATTTTGCTTTGGATCTACAGTGACACCATGCTTTGAGACAACATGTCCCAAAAAGCTAACTTCTTTCAACCAAAACTCACACTTGCTGAGTTTGGCGTACAATTGGTGTTCACGTAGCGTCTGTAGAGCAATCCTCAAATGTTCTTCGTGTTCCGTCTTGGATTTGGAGTATATCAAAATATCATCAACAAATACTACGACGCAGGAGTCTAAGTGTGGTTTAAACACTCGGTTCAACAGATCCATAAACGGCGCAGAGCATTCGCCAATCCAAACGGCATCACAAGGAATTCGTAGTGTCCATATCGTGCCCGGAAGTCGTCAATGTCCTAATGCCTTTGACTCAAGAATCGATGATACCCGGATCTCGGTCGATCTTGGAAAATACCTTGCTCCTTGCGGTTGGTCGAATAGATCGTCAATTCTAGGCAAAGGGTAGCGGTTCTTCATGTTGAGTTTGTTCAATTGTCGATAGTCAATGCATAGCCGCATTGACCCATCCTTTTTCTTGACAAACAAGACCGGTGCTCCCCATGGAGATACACTTGGTCTAACAAACCCCTTGTCCATAAGTTCTTGTAGTTGTTCCTTCAACTCCTTTAACTCAGCGGGAGCCATTCTATAAGGTGCTTTCGAAATAGGCTCCGTTCCTGGTGCTAAGTCAATGGCGAATTCTACTTCTCTTTCTGGAGGTAATCCAGGCAATTCTTCTGGAAACACGTCGGCGAAGTCTCGCACAACTGCTATCTCAGAAATGACGTTCTTTTCTTCCTTGTCCTCCTTTAAGAAAGCTAAGTATCCACTGTAACCCTTTCTGATCATTTTCTCGGCCCTTACTGCTGAGATCAGTGGCACAGATGACGACCTCACTCCTTGAAACCGAAATGATCTTCTTGTGTTGGGTCTGAAAATGACTACCTTATTCTTGCAATCGACGGTTGCACAATGCTGCGCCAACCAGTCCATGCCAAGGATCACATCAAACCCTTGCATGTCTAACAGTATCAACTTTGCTTCTAGTTCGTGCACCTCTAAGTCTCGAACTGCTACAATGATGGATTTGCATGCTAACTCCGTGTCTACTAACTCTCCAGTCGGAATAGACACAGATAGGACGAAATCCAACGTCTCTGGAACAATCTTCATCTTCTTGGCGAAACGTGGAGTGACGAATGAGTGGGTAGACCCTGGGTCTATCAACACTCGAGCGTCATATCCACCGAAGCATCCTTTTTCATATATGTTTAAAGTACCTATAGTGTACATACATACATACAATAATTTACACATCAATTTACACTCTTAATTCACATACAGCTTTTTGTATTGAGAAAAGAATCTATACAATTTCTAATGCATGCTCCTTCTCTATCTAAAATTTTAATGAAATGAAAATTTTCTTTAATTTTAACGAGTCTCACCTTGGATGACGTCATGCACGTTCCCTGCTTCCTGAGCAGTGACTGCATAAGCTCTCCCCTGAACGATTGGCTTCCTTGCTTGAATGGGTCATGGTGCTGCAACTGAAACCGTTTTTCTCTTATCCGTCTCGGGGCAATCCTTGATCAAGTGGCCCACCTTGCCACATCGAAAACAACCCCTAGTTCCCAATCTACAATCCACCGTCCTATGAGGCTTGCCACACTTTGCGCAAGTCTCCCGAGGTGCGGAAGAAACAGTACGAGAACCCTGTGTGATAGTGGCGCCAGTAGACATGGCAGGGCTCTCATAGCGAAAAGGTCTCCCCGACGCAAGTAATGGAAACCTCTGTTGGTGTTGTTGTTGTTGCGCCGGTCTTCCGAAACCCCCTTGGAACTGTGGTCTCTGATTTTGGGCTACGAACCTCGGCTTTTTGTTCACCTGTTCGTAGGCCCCCGTTCTTCCTTGTTCATTTCCCCCTCTCTGCTGCTCTCTCTGTCTATATCTATTTGTATTTTCCTCTTCGACCACCAGTGCTTTACTCATGACCTCTTCATAGGTCCTCAGTTGAAATGGAGCTACGCCTCCCCTAACCTCAGGCTTCAAACCTTGCTGAAACCTCTTGGATTTCATCACTTCAGTAGCGACGTAATCCGGAGCAAAACGGGCAAGTCGTAGAAACTCCACCCCATATTCTCTCACTGTCATTCTCCCTTGCACCAATTGTAAAAATTGTATCTCTAATTGGTTCCTCACCACTTCTGGAAAATATTGTTTGTTGAACTCCTCAACAAACTCCTCCCAAGTCCAAGGCAACTCTGGGGTCTCCTGAGCCCGAGTCCGTATCACGGACTTCCACCAAGGCCCAGCCTCCCCATCCAACATGTAAGCTGCCCATCTCACACTCTCATCTTCCGTGCATGTCAGCACGCTAAAGACTTTCTCCATCTCCATCAGCCAGTTCTCAGCGGCCATTGTGTCTGCCTGCCCAGAAAATGAAGGAGGTCTCATCCTCCTAAACTCTGTAAAAGATGAGGGCACAGGCAACGCAGGTCCTACAGGTGGTGTAGGTGGCTGCTGTTCTCTTGACGCATGAGCTGCAAAGGATGCGGCTTGTTGTGCCATGGCAACTGCCATAGTCTCCATAGTGTGCATCATCCTTTATCGCTCCTCTCTATCTTCTTGTCTTTCACTCAATCTTTCTTGCTCTCTTAGATCTTGATCCTGATGATCTCGATCCTCTTCATCACGCTGTCTACTACTACTGCCCCCTGGGGCCTCAGTACCTCCGAAAGGCACTCTATTTGTAGGAGAGATGTAATCATCTCCACTACGTCGACTCCTCTGTAGGCCTCCCCTTGGTCGGCCTCTTCCTCTAGATGACATTTGCGGCTGCATTTGAAACTAAAGTTTCGTTAGCAGAAGCCCCTATGTTCTGACCCAAAGAATAATTGTCAGAATTGCTAAAAGAATTAGCTTTGATACCAACTGTGACAGCCCGGATTTCGGCACCCGAAACCCGTGCCATCAGCACGATCATCTTGACCGTGCCCTTTGCTAAGCACGAAACACTGGTATATCAAGCATGCAATAGAGTAATAAACGAAATTTCGGAATTTAAATCTATACTAAGCAACTCCCCAAAAGACAGTTCTACCCTCATGTCTCTGCATGAATGGAGAACCGATCCAATCCATCGATGACAGCAATCATCACGGATGGTTCGTCCCAAAAGAATTATCCCAACTCCTTATATACATGGTTTTAAACAAAATCAAGGCTTGACATACCAAGCCGTACAAAATCTCTCTAAAAAGCCCTCAAAGCGGCACAACGGAGTCCTCTAGAAGAAGTCCTCAGGAGGTGGCTCCAACTCTTCGCCGGCCGCAAGGTCCGACTCACCGGGGTCAGCGTCTCCTGAAGCCTCGGCAGCTGCTAGTAGTGGACCTGCGACGTATAGTCTATAGGGTGAGCTACATCCTAGCTCAATGGGGAACAAACACGGTTAAACATATAAATTATAACTCACATATATTCCATGATATGCCATGCATGATGTGTCTATGCAGTTATTGATGAAAACAGTTAAAAGCATTTCATTTTTTTACTGTTCATTACTTATGTTTTCATTTATTCATGAATGATGCTGAAAAGGCCTAAAGCAAAACTTAAACTTTCAACTTAAGTAGTCCCCGAGCAATATAGCATCTAGCCCCGATGAGATACCCTTCATCGTCATCCATATAGACAGTTTTAACGTATTCCCTGGGAATACCATATAGTACCCAAGCCCCTTTCCCCTGGGGATTGGTGGCGGGGTTTCACTTGTCTCAAATCAACACCCCTGGGGTGTGCTTACTATGTACGGATAAGCCTCCGCATTGGCCTACGGTTTCGCCGCCGTATCGGTCACGGATATCCTGCCGTGTCAGTCGTGGATATCCCGCCACGTCGGTGGGGTAACCTATCAAACCTCAAATAACAAAAATATCGGTGCCTTACATATAGTTATTCACCGTGTAAGTGTGTTATCTTATATCAGTTAGGCCCTATCAAACATGATTCAATCTTGGATACATCCCTGGGATGTATACATTCACTTGCATCACACTTGATGCTCTCATCTCTTTACTTCTTCATCCCCTGGGGATGGCTTATTAGTATTACTCTTATGGATGTCACACGCACACACACTTTTCACAATTCTTAAGCAATTAAACAATTGAATTGAAATCTATATCACTACATACATGCTCTTGTAAAATAAGGTACATGTTCAAGGTGTTCCCTACCTCAAGTCTTCATTTGATCAATGCATCAAGGTCCCACGTGGCTCCTTGTGCACTAGTTCACACGTACCACCTATGGTACCACATAACAGGTGAAACACATCACAAAGGATGCAATAAAGAAGGTTCAAGACCCTCCAAGAATCTTAAAGTCAAACTCAAAAGTCAACATTATTTATCTCAGTCGATTAATCGAACTCCAAAATCGATTAATCGAATCTGATTCGATTAATCGATTTCCAAAATCGATTAATCGAAAGTCAATATCGATTAATCGATTCTCAAATCGATTAATCGAGATTTTTATTCGATTAATCGAATCCTAATTCGATTAATCGAAATTCTCTGTTCCCAAGTCGATTCTCAATTCGAGTAATCGAGTCCCTAAAATCGATTAATCGATCCCTAAATCGATTAATCGAAAATTGAAATCGATTAATCGAAATCCCATTTCGATTAGTCGATTTTCCCAAGTAATTTCCTCCAGCTCACAATCCTTTGGAGGTTCGATCGATTAATCGATACCCAAATCGATTAATCGAAATCCAAGGTCGATTAATCGAACTCCAATTCGATTAATCAAAATCGGGGTCCACTGACTTATCAACTTCCTGGCCAATTTCGATTAATCGAAACCCAATTTCGATTAATCGAAATTGTCAGATTCAGCCCTTTTCGAGCTGTTCTTCCCCATCTTTTTCCACACTTTTTCCTCTATTTTTCTAAACCATTATCCTATGATTTAAACCATTTTCAACTACAATTTAGACTCTACGATCTATGCATTTTATTCACAAAAATTTACCTTGAATCAATCTCAAGTTGATTTCAATCCAGTGGTTGGAAGGCTAGGGTTCCAGCTTTGCTTCTAGCGGATCCCTCGCGTCGAATCCGACGTTTATTGCTCGAATCTCCCTTCCTCAACTAGCATTTACTCCTCTCTTTACTTCTCTCTCTCTCTCTTCTTTACTCTCCTTCAACAACCATCAAACTCTTGCTTTTAGGGCTATTAAACCCTTTTATCCCTTTCCTCACTTGTGTGTTGAGCACATACACCGCGGTAGGTGTATGCGACTTCACATTCACAACACACACCACATAGGCATTCAACCCATCACATCTCGTCCGTTCATCACATTCTATGCTAACTCTTGATCTCTTGATTGGTCAAACTTGTGACCAATCGGGCACGGATCCCGAGGTCATAGTTTAGCGTGATTTTTCGGGCTATTACATAGGGGCTTGGTCTTCATGAACGTGCCAACGGCTCGGGTTTCAGGGCGTCGAAATTTGGGCTGTCACAGTTGGTATCAAAGTGATTTGTTTAGAGTTTTTCGACAAGTTGTGATTTCGTCAGAATATAGGGACCTTCTGCTAATGAGACCTTGGTTTTATGTTGCAGAGCGTTAATGTCCACTAGGGGAAAGGGCTAACCAAGGGGCGGCCATAGAAGAAACTTGAGAAGTCTAGACGAGATTTCCACTGATACAAATAGGACTCCTATAAGAGATAGGTTCATTCCAGAGACAAGTAATCTGGAGATGAGAAATCCCAAAATTCCAGAGAAGAGCAATTTGGAGAGAAGAAACCCCGAATTTTCGGGGACAAGTGGTCCGGAAAGGAGAAATACGGGAAGAGATACGGAAGGAAGTTCAGAGAGGAACAAAGAAAGGAAAGAGAGGAGGAGAATGATGCAGACATTGGAGGCCATGGCAGCTATTATGACCCAGCAAGCAGCTTTGCAAACAACGTTGATGATTACTAACGCCAACCATCAACAACAAGTACACCCTCCTACACCACCACCACCGACGCCCTCGATGTTTACGGAGTTTCGGAGGATGCGTCCTCCGACCTTTTCAGGGCTAGCCGAGCCAATGGAAGCGGAAAATTGGCTAAATAAAATGGAGAAAATATTTAGTGTGCTTACGTGCACTGGGGATGAGAGTCCGATGGGCTGCTTTCATGTTGGGTGGCGAGGCGGGTCCGTGGTGGAAGTCAATTTCAAGGACCAGAGCGCAAGAGACTCCGGGTACCTTATGGACCTAGGATGAATTTGTGGAGGATTTCAATAAGCAATACTTCCCAAAAATAGTGCGAAATCAAATGGGGGCTCAATTCCTTCAACTGGTACAAGGGAAGATGATGGTTAGAGAATACGGGGTAGAATTCATGCGACTGTCTCGCTTTGCTCCTGAGTTTGTGGCCACGGATTTAATGAAGGCCAAAAAGTTTCAACGTGGTCTACAGTCGGATATCAGGGGGAAAGTGACAGCTTTTGAATTAGAGACTTACGGGGCGGTCATGAGCAAGGTCCTCATGATAGAGGAGGATGTAGAAGAGATGTACCGAAGAAGACAACAACAAGGGAAGGGAAGCACCTATGAGCTGATGAATAAAAAGCCGAGATTCGTAGCACCTATTCTAAAGCAACCAATTCATAACAGTTTCACTAGACTAGCGCAAATAAATTTAGCTCAACCACCTATGCCTATTGTTGTAAGGCCGATTTGCTATGAGAGCCCTGCGACCATCACTAGGGCATCAGCCACACAGAGTTTCTCGAGAGCGGCGCCATCTACACCAGTTGAGACTTGTTCCAAGTGCGGTAAGTTCCATAAGAAGTCAGATTGTTGGCGCGGCACGGGATGGTGCTTCAAATGTGAAAAGGTGGGGCACATAATACGAGATTGCCCAGAGATGAGGAAAGAAGGGATGGCTTCAGTTCCCATGGGACGGCAAGGAAAAACGGCTTCTGCTCCCGTGACCAGACAAATGCAATCAAAGAAGCTGACTATTCAAGGGCGAGCATACGCAGTAACCGCCGTGGATGCTTAGAACGTTAACGACATTATCCAAGGTAAAATTTTATTTAAATAATTGATTTATTCAGTAGAAGTTTTAAAATTTTAGATAGAGAAGGTGTATCTATCTAGGAAATAGTTCATCTAGTTCTTAATTGTTAATTCGATGCACGAGTAGACTGCTAAAAGATATGTGTCATATAGGTACTTTACAAATATATGGCAAGGGAAGTAATGTGAGTTACGAAGCGAGAGTGTTGATAGACCCAGGGTCTACCCACTCTTTTATTACACCCCGATTTGTAAAGAAGATGAAGGTCACCCGAGACACATTGGATTTTGTCTTAGCGGTATCCATTCCGATTGGAGAATCAGTTGATACGGACTTAGTCTGTAGGTCGGTGATAGTAGCCATCAGAGATGGGGATGTCAATGAACTGGCAGCAAATTTAGTCTTGTGGGATATGCAAGGATTCGACGTGATCCTTGGAATGAATTTGTTGTCAGCTCATCATGCAACAGTCGATTGTAGGAACAAGGTGGTTATTTTTAGACCGAACATGAGGAGATCTTTCTGAATTCTGGGGACAAGATCGAAGTTTCTGCCACTTGTGTCCGCCGTCAGAACAGAGCGTATGACCAAGAATAGATGTAGTGGTTACCTGGCATTTTTTAAAGAAGACAAGGAAGGAACATCATTTCTGAGATTCCAGTTGTGCATGAGTTTGAAGATGTCTTTTCGGAAGAATTACCAGGGTTGCCACCGGATCGAGAGGTGGAATTCACTATCGACTTAGCACCCGAAATGGAGCCTATTTCCAAAACACCATACGGAATGGCTCCTGCTGAATTGAAGGAGTTGAAAAAGCAGTTGTAAGAGCTCTTAGATAAAGGGTTTGTAAGGCCTAGTGTGTCTCCATGGGGAGCACCGATCTTATTTATAAAGAAGGACAAGTCGATGAGGCTATGCATCGCCTACCGCCAGCTAAACATACTCACCATAAAGAATCGATACCCTTTGCCTAGGATTGACGATCTATTTGATCAGCTGCAAGGATCGAGATATTTTTCTAAGACTGATCTGAGATCTGAATAACATCAGCTGAAAGTCAAGGCAAAGGACATTCATAAGACGACATTTGGGATGCGGTACAGACACTACGAATTTTTGGTGATGCCGTTTGGATTGACGAATGCACCGACATTGTTTATGGATTTGATGAATCGAGTGTTTAAACCATACCTAGACATCTGCGTCGTAGTATTCGTCGACGATATCCTGGTATACTCAAAATCAAAAGAGGAGCATGAAGATCATCTGAGAATTGCACTACAAATGTTGCAAGAGCACTAGTTATATGCCAAGCTCAGTAAGTGCGAATTTTGGTTGGAGAAAGTCAGTTTTTTAGGACACGTCGTCTCAAAAGATGGTGTCACGGTGGATCCGGCTAAGATCGAAGCAGTGGTGCAATGGGAATGACCAAAGACGGTAATGGATATTCAAAGCTCCCTTGGTCTGGTTGGGTACTATTGACGTTTCGTGGAAGGCTTTTCGAAGATATCAGGACCGCTTACGAGACTCACCAGGAAAGATATGAGATTTGAATGGACTGAAGCGTGTGAAAAGAGTTTTCAAGAACTCAAGAAACATCTCACTTCAACTCCAGTACTTGCAATTCCTTCAGGCAGTGGAGGGTTTGCAGTGTATAGCGACGCATCACATAGTGGTCTAGGTTGTGTACTCGATCAAAACAAAAAGGTTATCGCGTATGGGTCAAGGCAGCTGAAAGATCACGTGAAAAATTACCCGACACACGACCTGAAACTAGCAGCGATCATTTTGCGCTAAAAATTTAGAGATATTATTTATATGGTAAGACCTTCGAGATATTCACCGACCACAAAAGCCTCAGGTACCTATCTACATAAAAGGAATTGAATATGAGGCAGCGCAGATGAATGAAATTTTTCAAAGATTATGATTGCTCCATATAGTACCACCACGGCAAGGCTAATATTATAGTAGATGCCTTGGGTCGTAAGAGTTCGGCTCAGTTAGCTAGCCTTTTTATGGGGTTGTGCCGGTGGAAATTGTTTGAAGACCTGTCCTTATATGATGCAAAGATTGAAGTACGAGCTTCAGGGGCCTTCTTGGCTAATATTATAGTGAGACCGACGATCTTTGAATGCATTCACAAATTACAGATGGAAGATTCAGAGCTGGTAAAGATTAGACAAGGTGTGATTGACGACACTCGACTGGACTTCTCTGTTAAAGAAGATGGTTCATTCCTATTCAGGGGACGTCTTTGTATTCCTGTTGATGCCGATCTGCGACAGACTATATTAGACAAAGCTCATAAATCTGTGTATGCTATACACCCTGGTAGCACAAAAATATATCAAGATCTAAGGAAGAGTTATTGGTGGCAAGGTTTAAAGAAAGACATAGTCGACTATGTGTCAAGATGTTTGCCATGCCAACAAGTGAAGATCGTTCATAGACACCCTGCTGGATTGTTGCAACCTCTACTAGTACCAAAGTGGAAATGGGAGTCAATTTCAATGGATTTCATAGTGGGGTTACCCCAAACTGGAAGGCGACACAACGCCATTTGGATAATTGTCGATAGATTGACTAAGTCAGCCCACTTTTTGCCATACAACACTACGTATATGGCTGAAAGACTCGCATAGTTATATATGAAGGAGATCGTTCGACTACACGGCATTCCAATTAGTATAATCTCATATCGTGACCCTCTTTACACTTCAAAATTCAGGCAAAAGTTCCAAGAAGGGATGGGTACTCGATTGGAATTTAGTTCGGCGTTCCACCCGCAGACGGATGGACAAACAGAGCGGGTGAACCAAGTAATTGAAGACATGCTCAGGGCCTGTATGCTCAATTTTTAAGGATCATGGGATCAACACCTACCGTTGGTCGAATTTGCATACAATAATAATTTTCAAGCAAGTACCGGTATAGCATGGTATGAAGCACTTTATGGACGGCGGTGTAGATCACTGATCAATTGGGAAGAGACTGGCGAAAAGTTCATATTAGGTCTAGAGGTACTCGAAGAAAATGCCGATATCGTTCGTATGATCAGAGAAAGAATTAGATCAGGTCAGAGCAGACAAAAGAGTTACGCCTACATGAAGAGGACAAGTGTTGATTTTCGGGTCGGCAATCCTGTGTTTGTCAAAATATCACCCATGAAAGGTGTTATGCGGTTTGGAAGGAGAGGCAAGCAAAGCCCTAGGTGTTTTGGACCATTTGAAGTGCTCGGTAGAGTGGGTGAGGTGGCCTACAGGATTGGACTAACTTCTCTATTTGATCGCGTACATAACGTCCTTCATGTGTCCATGCTTCAAAAATATATCAGAGATCCTACGCATATCCTAGAGGACCAGACGATCGAAATGTTTGAGGATATGATGATGATAAAGGAGCTGGTAGAAATCCTTGATAGAAAGGAACAAGTCTTACGTACTAAGAGTATTCCTTTAGTGCTCATCAAGTGGGGACATCATCCTCCCGAAGAGGCTACTTCGGAGCGTGACGAGGAAGTTAGAGTTCAATACCCTCACTTGCTCCAAGAGAGTTGAGAGAGCCCTATTTTATGTAATTAATTAAGACTCATAAATGTAATGGCTCATGCATAATTTTGTAGACATTCATGTAATGACCATGTTTGAGTGATGTAGAAGGGACATTTGGTGCAAATGTGTCTTAAAAAGGTGTGTAAAGGCCTGAAGCTAAAAAGTTTTGGTTGATGTGAACGGGAATGAAAGCCACAGAAAATCAAGTTGCTGTCATAAATCGACCGGTCGAGATTTTAATCGAATGGTCGAATTTTAGAACCGACCGGTCCAATGAGAAACCGACCAGTCGATTTTCACAAACAGAACATTTTAAAGGTTATAGAAAAAATCAACCGGTCGAAACACAAAATCAACTAGTCAATTCGTGTAAAGACCCGTATTTTTGACTCGAATCAGACCGACCCTGTGTACGTATTCGGCTCGGCAACCGACACTTCCATTTGTTTGGAATTTTATCTAGATGTGATTGTGCGGACAGATTCTGATTTTGAGCTGTTTGGACCCTTGTGCGAAGTCGTGTACTGATCTCGGTGTGGCCGCTCAACACCGGGCTTGAGTTTTAAAATTAGAAGTGTATAACACACAAGAGGTGTGTGTGCCTAACTTTCTGGGCAATCCTATTATAAGAAGGACTTGCATTCCCGTATTATACTAGGTTTTGCTTAAGAGAGAAAGAGACATGAGCGCCGTGAAGAACCGCAGCCGTGTGATAGTCGCCCAACCACGCAAAACTCCGTCTTCTCTCTTCTTCAATCATCGTAGAAGATCGGTTTAGAAACCTCCTTCTCTAAAACCCTCTTTTGTTGAAACCCTAGAAAGAACTTGAATCAACCTTGGATTTGTTTTCATGTTGGGAGAGGTTGAGGTTATTGGGAACGTGTAAGAGTCACCCTTGTGAACTCGTAGGAGCGATCGTGGCGCGAATCGTCGAGGAAGCCCGTCGGTTTGTTCCAAAACTCCGTTCGCGTGACTCGTTTCTAATCAAGGAATCCTTAGATTAAAGGTACATTTCGATTAAATTTATTGATTAAAATCATTAGATTAGGCATGAGATTTTATTTTGGGATGTATATGTATCGATTCGGGTGAAAACTGGGCGAGAATCGCGATCTGAATCGAGTTCTAAAACTCAGAATTCTTGCTGTCATTGTAGCTCGCTCGAGCGAGCTATTATCATCGCTCGAGCGAGGATGTACCAGAAGTTTGACTATAGAAGTCATATACTCGAAAAGGTGTTCTCTGTCCTCGCTTGAGCGAACTTAAGTCATCGCTCGCGCGAGAAAATTCTGAAGGATCTCGCTCGAGCGATCTATTATCATCGCACGAGCGAGGTATCTTTGAACTCCGATAATGTCTTGGTATTTTAATCGTAACTTTTTACTCTAAACTCCGATTGACATGTTTCATTTTGCGTTGGAAAGAGAACAGAAAACTCTATGACTTTCGTGTTTTGACCAACTCGTGAATCAATCTTTTTAAAGGTTAAACATTTAGGAAAAGGTTATATCAAATTCTATGTTGACACAAAACTTGCCCGTTTCAACTCAATTTTGAGAAAACACTTAAATAGGTCTAAATTATTAGTGTTTAGAGTTAACCTTGATGCATCATCATATGTTGTGATATAGATTAAGGGTGAGAGGCCATCAATAGGATTTTGCTTGACTTCGCACAACTCCAAGTTTTTATAGGAGAATCTCATCTTTATAGTATTTTATTTTAACTCACATGGATATTTTGAATTAGAATCTTTGAACTCGCATATGTCATTGAAATCACATCTGTAAACTAAAATTTGAGATAAAAAACTGAAAATCTGAATCTACTTGAACCCTGAAACCTGAATCTGCTTAAGCTTTGAAAAGCTGAAAATCTAAAATTAAGAATTTGAACTATATATAAGAAACTTGCATCTGATTTATATTAGTATTTGCATCTGTTTTATGATTGACCTGAACGACCCCTCAAAAAATTTTGAACATCTTCCTGGCACAAGTTTCCCTCTTGAGAGTAGGGGCTTGTTGCATCCTTAAAAAGGATTCATGAACGACGATGGTAGGTAGGGGTTCCCATCGGCTATATTCCTGCTCTCGAGATATAATTTACTTGGGAGGTATTTTAAGTTGAGGATTAAGTCATGAATTACTGAACTGTGCATATAGAAATTAGAGGTACTAAGACACTGAAATTCTGCATTGTTCTTGAATCTGTTTTCACATATTTAGAAACTGATCTTGCATATAATTTCGGCACTTAAATTCTGTTTTTACCTATATTTCTGGTTTTGACATATAATATTTCGATACTTGTTTTGAAACCCATATTAGTTAAAATACAATGCCGTTAATAATATTTTTCTACTGAGCTTTGTTGGTTAGCTCACTCCGACTACACGCCATAGGTCCAGGCACTGACGTGGCTGCTCAGGACTGCGAGACTAATCTTGATTACATACCCAAGGAAGAGCCTGAGGCTCCTCCTGAGGAGTATTTTCCGGCTTAGGATCTAGTTTATTATTTACTTTTGGTGAGAGTTTGGACTTGGAGTTGTGGGCCATTTAGTTGGATATTATAGTTTCCTACTTGACTTTTGATTACTATTTGAACCATGTTTCGGTGATGGTCGGCCATCATCGGTGGTTCTTTCATTTACCTTTCGCTTCCTCATTTATTTTAATATTAGATATTATTTTCACTTTACTCTGATATGTGCTCTGTTTGTACGGCTTATCGTTCAACTGATAGATTGGCGAATCGACTGTTCCTATACCTGAGGGATTGGAAAAGTCGAGTCATCACAATTCGTGAGTTTGACTGGTTGATTTGGAAATCGACCAGTTGAAATTGCAAGGCAGGGATTAAATGAGAAAATCAACCGGTCGATTTTCAAAATTCGACCGGTCGATTTTGTTCAGTCGGGCTTAAAATGGGATTTTCTTGCTAATTCGGCATTTTAAAATTTTAGGGTTTTTGTTTGGGGCTCTACTAGGGTTTTGAGAGGAGGAGGAGAAGAGTTTGGGGAACCCATTTTGCATCCGATTCTAACTTGGGTCCAATTCGATCAAAAAGGTACACCCTAGTCCTTAAACCTTTGAAATTTTGAAATTTTCCTTCCTTTTGGACCCCTAATCCATATTGGGTGTAGAAACCCTAACCAAGCCACCCAAAACGAGGCAAGCTTCGAAGCCTTCGACTTCGAAGTTACCGGTACAACGCCCTAGTGCGTCGGCACCACCACCACCAGCGGCAACAGAAGTGCCAGCCCCAGGCACATCCCTACAGCCCGCGTCATCTTCGCGTGAGCCCTCACCACCACCACCACCACCACCTTTAGACCATCCCAACGAGTGGTGGGCAGGCCAGAAGATTGAAATTGAATATATAATTGATCAAGCCCTATCTGAGGACTCGGATGTGCAAGGGAATACCGTATGGGAGTGGGGCTATCTTGAGAAGGCCGGTTTGGCCAATGTTCTAGAACCGTTACATGGCTATTACTATCCGCGGTTAGTACTCCTGTTTTATTAAAACCTCAAATCGACTAGCACCTCGTCCGCGATTGAGACCAAAATCGATGGTCGTGATTATAAGTTCACTTGGGAACATGCATCTAAAGCCCTTGAATGTTATGATGAATATTCGGGAGACATTGAGTTATTGCCCCCTTTCGCAGTGGAAGTAGATTACATGGAAATTAGGAATGAGATGACCAGGGACGACATGGTTTTGGGCATGCTATTCGAAGGATTGACCTACCTCCCTATTTGTGGATGTTAGACACCATAATAAAATGTAACCTCTACCCTATGCAACACAACACCGAAAGCGTAGGAGAGGTGCAACAGGCCTTGTACGTAGCATTTAGGGGCCGTTGGTTCAACGCGCCTAAGTTGGTGTTTGAGGGTATAATCTATATGCATGGGAAGTTACTGAGGAGTGGGGTCAAACCGAAAGAGTGTATTCTGTATGCCCGTTGTATCTCCTCTATGTTTGAGGAGTATGCAGATAAGGGACCATATCAAGTTTGTCCTGACGAACCGAGATTGAATGATCATGTAGAACTATATGCTTTTGCGGATTGGATCCGAACCTATAATCAATTGAAGAAAGTCCTACCTCCCGAGGGGGAGCAAGCACCACCTCCTCCACCCGATCCAGAGCAAGTTCAAGGAGAACAAGTTCCCCAGCCCGAGCAGCCTGTGCCCCTAGTACCTGAACCTCCAATCCAACAACAAGCCCCCTATCAAATGCCTCCTCCACCACAGATAGACTCTAAAATTTTACATGATATCCTCGCTCGTATGACTCAAGTAGAAGAGAGCAACAGGCTACTGCATTGTCGAATGGACCATCACAAGGGTGTCTTCACGCAGTGGATGCAATATGCATACCCCGACGATTACATGACATGACTAGCGAACACCCGTGCAGCTATGCCAGACCCATGGTATTACCATGCAAGAGCGTCTACATCTGGCAGTATTCCCGGTGATGACATCCCGGACATGGCGCCTACGGACGAAGAGGGCCCTTCTGGTGTGCTATCAAGGGATGTAGAGGCTTGAATTGAGGTCTATATCATCAGTTTTTCATCTGGGGTTTATACTAGGGAGTTCTAGTTATGTTTTGTTTTTTTGAGCAAGGTCTGTAATTAAAACAGGTTGGCCTTAAAATACTTGAACTATGGTGGAATGGTTGCCACTTTGACAGATTTTGTGCTTATTTTGGCACTACTTTGATGCCGTGTTTAATAAGTTTGTAGCTATTTTGGCAACAGTTTTATATTATATACAACCTTGTGAATGTAGGTTTTGGGTGACTCAACGTTTTGCACCAGTTTTTGGGTGTGTCTGCTGATATGTTGATGTGTTTAGGCAATGTGTGACATGACTGGGGTTTGCATATGAAATTTTGAATGTATTCCATGTCGGTACTTAGATTGGAGAGGTCTTTACCTCAGGTATTAGTGGGTGAGAATAGGTGTGTGATTAGTTCGCTATTGGCTAGCTTTGGCTAGCTGTTTCGGTTTCAATTAGGACTCATTCAGTCACCATTAAGGGAGGAGGGGATTCTCTCAATCTGGACACTTTGACTACGCTCGCTTCGTCCTCAGAGTATGGGGGGAGATTTACTTCTCACTAGGAGGTGCAGACCCTTAGTCAATTTTCAAGGACGAAAATTTCTAAGGATCCTCGAAAATTGACTAAGGAGGGGAGAATGTAACACCCTAGAAAATCCTGATCTTTAAAATAGTACCTCGGGATGTGTGCCCGTCAGAGCATGTGCTTGACTGGTGGAAAGTTTATTGGTCAAGTAGGTTGTGAGTAAGTGAAGCTAAGGGGGTGGGGGGTAAGACTGAGTATAAGCTTTGGGTAGGTTAGGTACACCCATTATGGCTGTATGTGTCTTACACCTGGTGCAGAATAGTATAAGAAGGGGAAAGAGAAGTAAATTCTCTCATTTTTGGTTGGTGAGTGATTTATGAAGAGAGAGGAGAGAAGTAAAGAAGGGGAACAATCATGATGGGTATGTTATTCTGTGTGCGTGAAGAGTTGCAAATTGAGCATTTAATTCGACGTTGGATCACGTGAAGTCAGGAAACTCTTGCTGCCAAACCCTGGCTCGGAGTGTGAAGCGTTAGACCAACGGATCGGTCGATTCAAAGGTATGTTTTTATGAGAATTTAGTAATGAATAAGTAGAGTATAATTCTACTTTAGAGGTGTATGTGAAAGAGGAAAAATTGGAAGGAAATGAGAGAAAATTAGTGGAAGTGGATCTGGGAAGAACGGACCCTAGCTGGGTGAAGGTTGGTGAAAACCGACCGGTCGGATTCTGAACCGACCGGTCGATTTAGTTAAGAGATGAAATGGAAAGACCCATGAGCGATTCTGACCAGTCGATTCAATTCGACCGGTCGATTTCCACGAAACAGGTGATTAAATATTTATAGTTTTGGGGTTTCGACCAGTCGAACCAAAATCGATTGGTCGATTTTGGAGATCCGACCAGTCGATTTTGGATATTGGCTGGTCGGTTTTGGTGTAAAGTGAAGGTCTGGGTTTTCCTGAGCGAAACCGACCGGTCGAATTATCAAGCCGACTGGTCGATTTTGGAAACCGACCAATCGAATTGGAATTCGATCAATCGATTCTCGACAACTAAGGCTGCTTTCTGTCTCAGTTTGGGAGACCTTGGGATTATGAAATATTTTCCTAGTTTATGTCAATTCTGACATTATAAACATGAATGTGTATACATTAGGTGGGCCGAGCATTTAGTGGGTGCGGGGCAGGCTTGAACCATGAAGGCCTAGGGGCATTACACCGGTAAGGAAAACTATCCAACATGTGTAGTTCAAAAAAGTGAACATGTGCGTAATGAAGTGTTGTTCATGTGACCTATGAATACTTTCGTATGAACTTACCATGCTTTCGAATACGTTCGATTTGATATATGTGTGACCCCAAGCCAAGTATTGTGTGTGTGTGTTAGGGGTTCTATTAAGTATGTGTGTACTATCGCTAGAAACTCAAATGCAAGTTGTGAATGTGGCATCAGGTTGATTGGGAATATATGTGTGTGTGTAAATTTTTAAGACTTTCAAAACTAATATGTTTATCACATTTTCATGGTGAATAACTATATGTAGCCTTTGCACTTTGGTTTAAGGTTTTATATGAATCCCGACCGACGTGGCTGTATAACCGTGACCAATGCGGCGGGATATCCGCGACCGGTACGGCGGGATATCCATACAACTTATGCTCCGATCCGGCGGGATATTCGGTCTTCGATTTCTAGTGGTGGAAATGATTCGTCCGACAAGTCACTCCAGTTCTGAGGACTTGTAATTATGTGAAAAATGATTCAATTGAACGACAATGGTGGGTATTCCATCGGAGTTCGATGCTATATTGCTCATGGGTTATTTAAGTAAATGTTTTAAGGGTGTGAGTTGAGAAAGGTATTTTGAACAATGAGAAGCAAAATTCTGAAATGTATCTCTTTTATCAGTCTTCGTGAATTTACAATTGCATTTAAAGCATATGTTTTCTTTCCAGTAAGATATATATGGCACTATTATGAAATATATGTTTAAGTGGAATATACACATGTTATATCCCTTTTCCTTATTGAGCTATGATGTAGGTCACTCCTCCGACTATACGTCACAGGTATAGGTGAGGACACAGCGGTAGAGGACCAGGAAAGATTAGATTCGGATCACGTTCCTCTTGAGGAGAATGAGCCTCCTCCAGAGGACTTCTTCTAGTGGACTCTTCTGCGCCATTCTGATAGTATTTTTGTAAGGCTTGGTACATCCAGCCATTTAATTTTGAAAGTGATGTAATATACAAACATGATATTCTTTTTGCGAACCATCGAGGGTGAACCATCGAGGGTGACTAGTGGATGCCATCGATGGTTCGGTTCGATTCTTTTGCCTCATACAGTGGGATGATGATTAGAACTGTCTTTTCAATTATAGTTGGTTGATTATATGATAGGTAAAGAGATCTTTGCTTGTGGTCTTCCTTTGGTTAGTACGCCTTGCGCTGTTTTAAGAAGGGGATGTGCTTGGCATTCCGCGTGTAATTTCGGGGCATGGTCTTCATGATCGTGCCGACGGCCCAAGTTTCGGGGCATCAAAATTCGGGCTGTCACAACCTATGATCCAACCTTTCAAATGGGCTAAATATTCTAAACTCTACATGCCCAATTCTGTTATTCAAAAAAAAAAAAAAAAAAAAAAAAAACAAGAGTTAATAATCTAAGGACCCAATGGCCCATTTTCAAAATAAAATATAACATATTCAGCTACTACTTGCCAATATATAAGGATGCTACACACACACAAATATTTTATTGATGCACACCACTTGATGAATTTCCTTATAACACACCAATTGTTACTAGCAAACAAAAAGTAAAAAGAGTTTTACTTTATAACAATGTATAAATTGTTGTTTTTTTTTTGGACAATCTTAGAGAGCAGTGAGTCCTTTGTCCTAAGCCTTCTCTATAGTTGTTTTTCAATTTTGCAGCCATATGATTTCTTTTACCCTTCCATTGGACATTGTATACAAAATACTCAAATCAAATCAAATCAAATCAAATCAAATTTATTCCATTAACCAATCCCCTCTTCTATGGCAGCAAAAGTAGCATTCTTTGCATCCTCAATCTAAAGTTTGCGATCCTCGAGCTCCGTCTCCGTTGCAGCCCCAACCTTTATAATAGCAACTCCACCAGAAAATTTAGCGATTCTCTCAGTCAGCTTCTCAGAATCATAAATAGAGTTGATCTCAGGCAGCTATTTCTTTATATGTGCAATTTTGGCCTGGATCTCGTCTTTAGTTGCTACATCAGCTATAATGGTGGTGGTGTCCTTGGTAATGGTCACC
The DNA here is from genome assembly GCA_021018995.1 of Chloranthus sessilifolius. Lineage (NCBI taxonomy): Eukaryota > Viridiplantae > Streptophyta > Magnoliopsida > Chloranthales > Chloranthaceae > Chloranthus > Chloranthus sessilifolius. Next base: position 114,304,369 of record CM037591.1, on the reverse strand, counting down.
TTTCTTGCCACACCAAGTTGCAATCGTACCTAAAAATCCAAACAACAATAAGAAATCAGGCACACTAAAAGTAAATGACTATACTTGAGAAGCGCGCTAATTAGATAATTTCAATGTTCTAATATGGATGATCTGTAAGCTGTGTGATATGCAACCCCATTAAAACACTTTATATCATTGGCCTTGGACCCGTAGCACAGTGGCAGGATGACCATTCTCCTGCTGGAGCACAGATGTTGAAACCTCTTAACTAATAACTACGGAGAGAAGCATTAGAACATTGAAATTATCTAATTAGCAAGGACATTGAAATTATCTAATTAGCATTAGAAAATTATCTAATTAACTACGGAGAGCAGCAAGAACATTGAAATTATCTAATTAGCATTAGAAAATTAGTATAACAAAAACAGAATTTAAACTACTTAAGAGGAAGAAAGAAGATATGATCAAAATATATAGCTACTTAGTACTACAATGTGATAGGATTCAGTATTTAAGCTTTACCTTACAGTCACAAGATAGGTTTGAGGCAAATATCTCAAATAGGATTAATACAAGAAGGTAAGTAAAGTGTAGACATGTGAATCAACTTTTTATAGGTGTCAGTAAAATTCACATCATTGTATTTTGCAATTTTTATTTATTTTTTTGTTAAGGGGGAATGCATTGAGGTAAACTTAGGTATCTTGTTTTTATGGAGTGACTTTAACAACACTGTAGCACAAGGGAAGGTTGACAATATTGCAACCTCAAGGTCGCAGATTTGACCTCAGCTTAACTATCAAAAAATTTAAATAAATAAATAAAAGTATTAAATAACGCAAATTGTTACACTATACAGAATTGATAAGGAGAGAGAGTAAGATGTATATTGCTATATTTCAGAGTAGAATGAATACATAACAGAATGTAGGGCTGTCCCCAGAAATCAAGGAATGTCCTTTGAGACAGTTTATGCATGTCCACAAGTAACCTGAAACAGAGCATATATTTAATGTCATTTGACAAGCTATACCACAAGTAATAGAAAGGAGAGTCAAAAGACTTCAAAATAGTGGCGAAAAAAAAAGGGATTATGAAGTGATAGAAGGCTTAGTCCTCAATTGAAATAAGTGAAGAAAAAAAATCACAAAACCAATATCTGTCCAAGATATAAACAGGGCAATGATATTCTTAATTGCTACATTAGTGTTTTCCTAGGTCCATTGTGGTATGGTGTTTAAGCACCATGGCAGCATGCCCATTTCGGTCTTGAAAAGGGAAGGGAACAGTAACCTGATAATTGCATCGGTGGGTGGTCATCACGCCCCTTTGCAAGACCAGAAAACATGAACCATATGATACCTATACCATCTTAAGGCATCTCTCCCTTTTTTGATTTACACATACCTGCATACATGAATACACACGCACATTTGTACATAGACCATATATACATATCTACACATGTATTTGTTCATTCATCAATATGAGGTCGTACCCAGTGCACAAGGCTCCCGCTTTAAGAGGGGTTCCCAGGATGGTAGGCAACCTTACCCCTAGTTTGGAAAAAAAAAAGCTACTTTAGCTGGGAATAAATACAGCGAGTAGTGCTAAGGTGGCTTTGACGGACAATCAAAAAGTTGTTCAATAGATCTGCCACGCTGGAATTTTAGTGATACTACAATCATAGTTGCCTCCAGCCACATTCTACCATTCCAAGAAGAAACATATATTTCTTTATATACACCTAAAATAAAAGATTTGAGGAAACGCGCCTACATAATATCAGTGCCCACAGGATCAACAATAAAATGAACTACAAGGGCTTTTTCAGTGATCGGCTGGAATTTCCACCTCCAAATTTGCATTTTATAATTCAGGAAAACTCAGGTGGCCATTTCAGCTATGCAAATAGTAGCAGTTCACTTTCTGATAGATTTTTCATTGCAACGAAAAAGATGTGACTTCAAAGTTTAAACACAATAAGGTAGGAATATCAAATACAAGTCAACTATTAAGAAAAAACCCAGAAGACTTTTGACGTTAAAGGTGAGTTGGAAAATCAATTGGACATCCTTGACCATCTCAATGCATCCACATGACAGGGACAAAAACATTATTGTTGGTCCTGAAGGGGGAGAAAAAACAGTGTTTGAAGTGGGGAGGTGAGGCATGCGTGGGTGCCACAAGCATGCATCAATTCATTCATTATTCATGCCTAAAATTAGCAGCCTGTCAATGGACCGGGCCTGGGGCTGAATTCAGACCTGATTAATAAATAAATCTTATGCCTAGGCAAACTAACATTTACATTCAGGCATTGTCCGTTAATGACTTAATGCTATAATGTAGGTTTGGCAGAAACCAGCTCTTTAGGCCCAATTACTAAAGAGTAAACATGCAAATGGGTCGGGTAAACCCGAGGGACCAAGTGACTGAACCTGCCATGGGTCTGGTTTGGGTTCAGATTTTCAACCCATCAAGGCGAGTCAGGTTGAAAATCCCAACATGGTTATTAAGCGGGTTGGGTGCAGGTTGAGGTTTCTTGACCCCCCGACCTGACCCGAGTATTTGCTAATCAAGTTGGATTCAGGTGGAGGACAAGGGTGGCAGGTTGGGTTAGGGTTGAAGTCAACCAGACCCAAACCAAACCCATTTGAACCCCCAAGCCTGTTAAAGGCATGGAGTGACCCTTTAACAGCCCCCGTTTTTCATCGGTAAGCTGGGCTTCAACCTGCAACCTTTGAAGTTGCAATATTGTCAACGTTCCACTGTGCTATGGGCCCAAGCCCTCCCCTAACAGCCCTAAAAATGAGGAATAATAAAGTAATAAACAAAACCTAGAAATCCAGAAAAAAAAAATTATTGAAGAATTAGACTCCATACATCTTTGTATTCTGAACTACCTATAAATATCTCCAATGCCTCAACTGCAAAGCATAGACCAATAAAATTAGCAACCCAAGAAGAAAAAACTGATTAAGTAGATAGCAAATATCATAAAGAACGTACATGATGGAAAGCGTATTACTGCACCATGCGTGTATTCCCTACTGTTCTGGTTGAAATTTGAACCTGAAATTCTTAAATGAATAATTCTATAGTATCTATTAAACAACTACGTTGCTATCTTTATGCCACAAAATTACATAGTGATATATACATGCCATACATTGTTAATCCAGGCCTCCTAGTTACCAAAAGTGGTAGGAACCAAGAGCAAGGGCTTCAATTGTATGTATGCAACTATAATGTAAACAGGACATATTGTACTGTGAGCAGTAATCTTATGACATGAAGCATCTTAGAGCCTCAAGATAGCAAAGTGGAAAAGCACGCTAGGCAGAAGATTTAAGAATTAATCTAGATAGAAAATCATTGTTTTTTAGGCCTTCATTTGGCAGCTCAAATACATTCCTAAGCAAGGAGTCACACTTGACAGTGAACATCAGAAATCAATTTACTTCAAATCTGTCAAAGTAGGCATTAATAGCCCATGGTCTATGTTTACTACTAACACCTGCAAGCTCAAATTGTTGGAAATGAGGGACCCAAATTCCAGAGTCCCAGCACTTACGAAAGGTAAAGTTTAAATCACAAGCATACCTTGAGTAGCCTGTACAATCAGGGACCCAAATTCCAGAGTCAGATTCACAAGACTACCCAATGCATGATGCACTGCTTCACCACACGCACTCTTAATCACTGAAATCAGAAAAAGAAACTCCACGCCGTAGTTGAATTCCTTCCCAGACAAGTAAAGTGTAGTAACAGAGCATGAGAACAATGTTCCTGATATTGGAATTAAATGTTAAATATAAGAATAAGATTCACTAAAATTCAGGTAATCACATAAACAAGGGAGACTGGTCTTTGGGCTTTTATTTCTACAATGATCCTGATGTGACTGCAGCAAAATGCTTATAAGGTATTTTCAGATATTTGGCAAAATCCATTTCCTAAAGGGATAACGATCTTATGTCATTAAAATGTGACTTTTTTTATCTCACACCATTGAAGTGTGATTATCATTATGCCAGGGAATGCACATTTATGATCAATGTAAGCTATTCCAATGGCAATCTATCTTTGGAACATGTCTCAGCCCAAAGAAACATGCCTAGAAGTGGATGTGAACCATCCCATTCATGAACATTAATATAAGCCATTGAAACTTCTCATAACGGTTGATATTATAGTCCACGGATCGGATGGTTTAAATGTCCTTAAGACACCATTGTTGGGCCTATTGCACTTCAATCTAGGATCTTCTATGACATTGACGGTACAGATAGCCCACATCTTAAGCCATTGATGGTGTAATCCACAGAAACATGTTCCATTCTTTGGTCAATTTCATATTTAGGAGATTAAATTATTCAATAGTAATCATATTCATTGAAACATAGTAGAGGTGATTCGGTGTGGGGAAGTCAAAATTTTGCCCAAACCTCCAAGTGGATCCCTTAAACTTAATTTTGATGGATACTCACTTCCTAATCCTGGACCAAGTGCATTGGGTGGCATAGCGAGAGACTATAAAGGTACTGTGATTATTGACTGTTCCGGACCAATTGTTTGGGCTGACTTAAGGGCACTTGTTGGTTAAAAAATATGCCATCACTAGTGGGCTGGCAAACACTGTAGAAGATTCCTCTAATGTGACTAGATGAGATCAACTGACAACTTCGGCTCCTTGAAATCTCAGACATATTTGATCATGTTGAAGACCTAGAGAGCAATAGAAAGTATACCTTCCAACAAACTGCAAGAGCTGGAAACGGCGTGGCTGACATGTTAACAAATCTGGATATCTATATCACTATTGGGAACTATTCTTACTGGAAATGAAGATACGGTGAGGCCTTTTCAATCTCTTATTTTGTACAGTTGTAAAGCGTGGCTGCTTGATCAAAGTTGCTTTGGCTTAGAGTCATGCCATTTTTTACTCTTGGGCATATAACTTCTGTAAATACCCTTTTTTTAACGTGATGACTGATTTAATGATTTAAAAAAAAATTAATTTAAAAAAAAAAAAGCACTCCAAATAAAGTAAAAGCAAGCAACACAAAGCAAAGGTTAAAATGAAGTAGGAATTTCCAAACATTGAAGATAAAAGAAGACCTTTAAGGAAGCTAGTTCCCTGAAGCCTTTTTCAACTGAAAGCATGCTTTCAATGTTTCCTTTACCCAGTTATATCACTCAATTCCCAAACAAGTTTACTTCTCTTCTCCAGATCATCATCACCTGTACAATGTTGTACATATAAAAGAGTTTGATGGACATGTTGGGCTGCAAGTCTGCAATAAAGGCATAAAAGATGGATATGAGAATCAAATTTTATCATAAATTGGATACAACAATACAGACAGATGGTAGGCTCTGAGGTCTTAATTTTCGTGTATCTCTTCTTCCTTGACTCACCACAGGCTCTCTTCCTAGGGTGAGTTAGGATTTCATGCGGGATCAAGATCACTCCTTCTGTGCTTTCATGGCTTCTTCTAAGCCTCCTGATCCTGGTACGTCAAGACCAGTTCTCAAGTGGAGTTCTCTTTTTTCTGCTAGCTTTTCTACTAAGTCATCGTGTGCTTTGTCCTTCTCAGTGCAATCTTCTTCAAAGGTTCTCTATGATGATAGGGATATCCAGGCTGAAGCCTCTAGGTGGGAGAAAGCCCTTGTATGATGATAGGGATATCCATCGGTAGAAAATTATTTCATCAAGGGGTGAAAGTTGCTATTTCTCGTATGCGGAAGATCAAAGGCACTGTTCAGGTCCTTGCTATGGATGAAGGTATTTTCCTTTTTGACTTTAGTTTGGAGGAAGATTGGAAGTTGGGATTTCGTCTATTGGGGGCAATCCATTGATCTTGAAAAAATGGATGCCCACTCTCAGTATGGAAAAAGACAGATTTTCATCGATCTCGGTATGGGCTAGATTGCCTGGACTTCCGTTAATTTGTTGGTTTCAACGTACTCTTAGCAACATAGGAAGTTGCATTGGAAATCCATTGCGAATGGATAAATAAACTTCGAACAAGTCCTGACTCGCGTTTGCGAGAATATGTGTTGAAGTTGAAATTGGCGAAACACTGCTTGACTGTGTTGAATTAGAACTATCGGATGGTACCTCTCATATTCAGAAAATTGAATACGAGTGGAGACCACGTGCATGTCCAATGTGCAAAGCCCTTTCACATACTGATTGCAGTAGGAAAGAAGGTTTTGATGGCAATCTCAAGAAGCAAGTTTGGCAGCCCCGTGAAGAAGGTGAGAGCAGAGGGTCCGCATAGCTCAAACAACGAAGAAGATACAGCCACTGTTGTGCTTCCAGAGATTTCCCAGATTACAAGAATCACTGAAATCTGTGATCCTGCTGAAACATGTACTTCGGAGTGGTATGATAAGTGTGGAAACATAGATGGTTGTGGAGTGCAGCAAGACAAATCGACCCCTATTGAGAAGCCTGGAAATCAGGAGGTGGTTCAGCCTCATACGTGCAGTGAATGGCAAGAGCGTAGGTCTGGCAAACGCAGTTTTGGGTCACCTTCCTTTCAGGGATATGGAAGTATAGGGGCGGCTGGAGAAGCAGATTCTGTGGACGACAGATATGCTGAGGAGAGAGGCGCTGGATTAGCAAAAAATCAGGAGAATGTTGCTGGATTGGTAAGAGAGCAGGAAAGTTGGTCGAATAATATTGATGAGGTTGGTGTGAAATATAGGGTGGACAGCGAGGCAACACATTCGAGAATGAGGAATGGAAAGAATTTTATGGAGACAATATCGGGTGGGAGGGTGGCATCGCCTCTTTCTATGGCTGGAACTTCCCAACTTCCTTATGAAGCTGCGTTAAGGCCTATAGATTTGGAGACTGCTGCTGGTTTTAAGGAGCAAGTTGGAGTGGAGAGTTTGGAAAACGACTACAGCTGTATATGGTGAGAAGGCAATTCAGAATGGATATACGACTGGGCCTACAGATATGGAGAAATCTCTGGTGATTTGTGGATAATCTTCCATCGCACAATCAATTTGATCTTCTAGGGGGTGGTGACCTCACTACTTCTGGAGTCCTTGATAACATTAAATTTGGCATTGGGTCCATCTCGCAAATCATGGGGGTGCAAGAAGGAAGTAATATTAAATCCAAACAATTCAAAATTAAACCTAAACCACAGGGGAAAGGAAAAGGACATAAAGGCTGGGTTGGCCCAGCACTCTGACCCGCCTTAATGAACTGTGGGTCATGGAATGTCCGTGGCCTCAATAAGCGGACCAAAAGAAGTGAGGTGAAAAAGCTAATCAAAGAACAAAAGCTCGGTGTTTTGTGCCTCATGAAAACTAAAATCAGTCAAACGAGGAGTGATAAAATTATGCGCTCGATAAACCGAAGGTGGAGTTGTATTACGAATTATGACAATCATACGTTTGGGAGGGTTTGGATTATGTGGAATCCTGATAAATTCACGGTTAAAAAATTGGTAGAAACAGATCAACTGATTCATGTCAATGTTACAAGAAGTGATGGTGTGCAGTTTTATCTATCTGCTATTTATGCTTCAAACTTGACCTCTGACAGAAGAGCGCTGTGGAGCTCCCTCATTAATATTGCAGCAACCATTAGTGGACCATGGCTTTTGAATGGGGATTTTAGTTGTATCAGATTTCTCGAGGAAAAGGTTGGGGGACGATTGGTCCCAAGGCGTATCATGAGCGAATTCAATAACTTCCTGGAGACTTGTCAGCTTGATGATATCCGAGCTATTGGTAATTCTCTTTCCTGGACCAATAGATATCTGGGAAATAGACGTATCTTATGTCGGCTTGATAGGGCTATGGCCAATGTTCATTGGAAATCTTTATGGCCATATGTTTTGGTTGAATACTTGCCTGCTAAAATTTTGGATCACTCGACTCTGATTATTAGATTTCAGTACGAGGTACCACAGGGGCCGAAACCCTTCAAATTCTTTACAACTTGGGCTTCTCAGGCGGGTCTCAGGGATGTCATTGGTAAGGCTTGGGGAAGATGTGTGGAAGGTACTGAAATGTTTATTCTCCATCAGAAACTCAAATTCGTTAAAGAAGCTATTCGTGAGTGGAATAGCCATGAATTTGGGTCTATTCAGTCCAAAGTTCGTGTTGCCCGCTCTATGCTCACTTCCATACAGAATTCAATTCAAGGAGATCCTCTAAATGGGGAGCTTGCGAAGAAAGAGAAGACTACTTTAGTTGAGCTCAATGGTGAGCTAAACACGGAAGAGGAATTTTACTTTCAAAAATCCCGACATCTAAGCATTAATGATGGTGATTGCAACACTAGTTATTATCATGCTACTGTTAATGCTAGGAAAGTTGTGAATAATCTGTATGAGGTGGTGGATGATGTGGGGAGCAGATTGGTTGATCCGGGCCAGATTGGGGACTATCTAGTGAATCACAATAGAAATATTTATACTCCTTCCAGTTCTGATCCCTTGCCTGCCATTCCTTTCAAGCGACGACTTCTCCCTAATGATTCCGCAATGCTCTCATTGTCGATATCTAATGATGAAATCACTAAAGTGGTATTTCCTTCACCAAATGATAAATCCGCAGCGAATGGCTTCCCTGCGGATTTTTTCAAGATCTACTAGGATATTGTCAAGGAGGATTTTCTTCGAGCGGTAAGAAATTTCTTTCTAAAGAAAAAGCTTTTAAAGTCTATAAATTCTACTTTTATTAGACTTATACCGAAAGAAAAAGATGCTAATACTGTTGATAAGTTGAGACCTATCGCCCTATACAACTTCGTTTATAAAGTTATTACTAAAATTCTCTCGAATAGACTGACTTTGGTGCTTCCGAAATTAGTTAGTCCGAATCAATCCGCATTTGTAAAGGGTAGAAGGATAGCTGAAAACATATTACTTGCTCATGAGATGGTTAGGAAGTTCCACCTAACTAATGGTGTTAAAGCCTTAAGTACTAAAATTGATATCTGGAAAGCTTATGACCGAGTGAGATGGGATTTCATCATCAGTATCATCAGGCAAATTGGTTTTGATGATAATTGGGTGGCATGGATTACCCAATGTATCACTACTCCCACCTTCTCCATCCTTGTTAATAGGTCCCCTCATAGTTTTTTTGGTGGAAATTGTGATATTTGACAAGGCGATACTATGTCTCCACTCTTATTTACTCTTGTCATGGAAGCCTTTACTTGTATTTTTGAACAAAAGATTGAGGATGGAAGAATTCTTGTTCCTAACCTACTAGGTGGACCTAGTGTTTCTCATCTCATGTTTACGGATGATCTCCTTCTCTTTTGGGGGGAAGACATTGAGTCGGCTAGGGAGGTGAAAGATTCTCTAGAGTACTTTCATAGCTTCTCCGGATTTATGACAAATGAAAACAAAACCTCTGTTATATTTAGTGAAGCTTGTCAGGCCAAGAAAGAAATCCTAGATAGACTACACTTCAAGCAACGTTTTCTTCCTATTCGGTATTTGGGTATTCCCTTATTCTCTTCTAGAATGACTCATGATATGTGTAGCCCTCTTATTCAGAAAATAAGAGATAGATTGGAAAGTTGGAAGGGATATTTTCTATCTCATGCGGACAGACTTGTGTTGATATCTTTAGTTTTGAGCAGCTTTCAAGTATATTGGACAGGGGCCTTTATCCTTCCAAAGAAAACCACTAAAGAGATTGAGAATATCTTTTGCCGCTTTCTTTAGAGAGGTTCGTCTTTGGCTCAATCTATGCACCCCATTAGTTGGAAGCGAGTTTGTAAACCAAAGGAGGAAGGAGGTCTTGGCAATCACAATCTTGATGATTGGAATCATGCGGGGATGGCGAAACTTTTTTGGTCAATTGTTCAAATGATTCTCTTTGGGCTAAAGCTATGAGGGCTAAGTATGTGGGGAGACAAAGCATATGGAATTGTTCTTTGCCTAGGGATCCTTCATGGGCATGGAGGGGGATCCTGGCAGCCAGTGAAGTTGTCTTAAGGAATTGCCGGATTGTTTTGGGGAATGGAAATAATACTAGCTTTTGGTTTGATCCATGGGTTAATGGCAGATCCCTTATTCTTACTTATAGCAGAAGACTACTGGTTCATTCAGGTCTTGATGAAAACACAATGGTTAAGGATGTGGTTCTTGATGGCATGTGGAATTTGCCACATCCATCTACTAGTCGATTGGAAGAAGCGTGGAATGCAGTTCAGTCTCTTGAGCCGCCAAATTCGAATCAACAGGATCGGTGGGCCTGGGGATCCTTCTAGTGATGGGACTTTTTCTTTTCGTTCTGCGTGGATTTCTCTTAGAACCAAAGGAGTGGTGGTTGATTGGAAAGGATTCATTTAGAATTCGGGCAATATTCCAAAGTACTCCTTTTGTGCATGGCAAGCAGTTAACTTTAAGCTCCTGACAATGGATAATCTTTGTAAAAGAGGTATTAGTATCCCATCTAGATGTATTTTATGTTGGGCCGACTCGAAGGATACTGAGCATTTATTTTTTGGATGTGGCTTTTCTCAATGGATTTGGCGATCCATTAGATTCAGGTTAGGGATGAAAAACACTAGTAAACTACCGTTGCTTGAAGAATTGAAGAGATGTATGGCGAAGGCTAAAGGGAAGAAAAGAAAGGACCATCTTATTCGCAATGCTTTTTGCATTACCATTGCTTTCATTTGGCGAGAGCGAAATGATCATATATTTAATAATGTGATTACTCAAAAACAGACGATATTGCACAATATCATTAGAGAGGTCTCTTTTCGGGTGGGGTTTTTTAAGAATTTAAAAGATGATGATTGTGTTGAGATGATTTGGAATCTGTACTAAAGTGAATTTGGAGATTATTAGGGGTGATGGCGATGTCAAAGCTCCTTTGATCTCTAAATTTGGTTTGAAACTTTTGTAATATGTTACTTCCTTTTTAATACAATGGGTGAGGACCCACCAACCTCAAGCTTACCTTGCAAAAAAAAAGAATACAGATGGTTCACATGAATTGGATAAAATCCATTCCAATAAGATACACAGCAATCTTGAAGGATACCATATGCAGTTTTTGCCACAAAAAAAAAATGCATCCCAATGGACCTATGCTATGAATCAAAACTAGAGCTCTCAAACGTGGCATGGAATTACCATATCACTCATGAATATAAGTCATGTATCCATTCCATTTGGACTTGATTATTGCAGTTCAATGGAGGGCATGGACATATTTAACTAAAATTACTTTTAAGCGGCCTAAATAGATGGATGCTCATTCATACTAAATCGTATGGTGTACCTATTCTTTGACCCAAGACGTTAAATTGATGTGTCAGCCACGACCTAAAAATCATATCCATTGGATAAGCCTAACAGCCCAATCATTAGTGGATAGTTATGATCATCCAATAGGTTCAAGAGGCAATCCATTGAATTGGACAATCCGGATCCTTATACACACACATACCCAAGAGAGTCACCACTATCACTTGATTGCGTTCTAAAAGCATAATAAAAAATATAATCTGAAATGAATACACAAGACCCACAAAAATAGACAAAAAATGCCCACACATCAATCAATTCTATGTGCAAGCCAAATAATAAAAATCATATGCACACCTATTAACGAAATTATTGAGGAAACATCAGCTAATGCTATGCAGAGCCCAATTAATAGAAGCCTCTTTTTCTAATTGCAATTATTAGATGAAGTCTAGCAGTAGCAGCTATATAAAAAAACAAATATAGATATCTCAGCAACAACAAAAATTAGAAGTTTCCATTTCCTTAAAATAAGGGGAATATATCATGCTCTGAAAAGTTATTAAGCCATGTAGAAATTAAATCATCATGTACATTTTCCACAAAAATAAAACACAGAACATAAAAGAATAGTTTCCCTTGACTACCATTACTAGATCATAAGATAATCAGATAAGCAATGAGGCTCAGATATAAACATGACAATTGGTATCCCAAATATGCACTAATAATGCTAAACTAACAAAGCGGCATTATACAGAAGAGATAAGGAAAATACCGTGGGGATAGAAATCCTATCTTCGTTGATATTAACATGATAATCAACCAGAGATGGCTTTGTTTGACTAGGCCATTGACCCCTAACAAAATTAGGTTCCAGAAGCAAAAAATATGTTCTTCTTGAATTAGGCATCTGATGGGAATCAAACAATTTAAAACCATTACTCCTGCTACAGTCACTAAAATTGGTCTCATATCCTCCCAAACATACACTTCTTCAGAATTTTGCCATTTTCTCATGGGTACTTTATTGTTTATACGATTTTCATCAAGTGGTTCGATCTTCAAATGCTTCCCATGGGAAATATTTTTTCCTCCATTTCCATAAGCATTAAGCAACGCCCTCGAGCATGCTACCACGGGATCACACTTCTGCAACCTCAGTCCCGTGCGGCACCTAACGCCGGCTGCGCTAAATCAGCCTACTTCTGATACCAACTATCGCGAGGCGTCCTTCGACGCGCTACCAACCCGGGCGGTGCTTCGCTACCGCATGTAACGAAGCCAACCCATCTATACATCAGCTCTGATACCACCCGCCTAGAGGATGGAAACTCTCCCAATGTGGTTACCTCTATTTCGCTACCTACCACTTGACTCATCGTGCCCCTTATGACACGCTCATTTGCACCACTGTGCTAAACTTGGCCTGCTCAAGCTTCACCCTGTGCACTGCACTAGTACCTTGCTTCGCAACAGTCTTGACATACAGCTCCCCATGCCATCATGTCTTGCTCACATACTGAACCAAGCCCACAGCCTTGTGCTACTCATGCTGCCGTGCTCAACGGAGTCCTATGCAGCCCTTGTGCTAGCGTGCTCTATTGAGTCCCACGCAGCCCTCGTGTTCTTCTCGCGAGGTTGCCTAACCGTATGCACCGCGACGCGTAGTCCGGGGCCATACATCAACCTCCCTTGGGTGCCACACGGCATCGCTGCGTCAACGTCCTAGGCCCACCTTGTCAGGCCTAGGAGACACTTGCGCCCCCTCTGACAACGCCAGGCCCCGTGTGGGTGGAAGGCAACTCTCCAGCTTCTCTCCCACATAGAAGGGTAAAACAGTCATTCAGTCAGAATGGTAGGAGAACCTCAAACCTATTAGTTTGACATACCGCAATGCCTCTGCATCGCTAGCCTATCTTGGCTGTGTTGCGTCCGTATTGCGACCGTGTCGCTCCCGTGTCTTACCCACATGCGACCGTGTCGCGTCCCCATACCGCAACCACGTCGTCAGGCCCTCTTGGCCCCATGTCGCGTACCCTCCTAGCACCACATGTCGTACCCCAAGCACCGTGCTGCAAGCTCGAGTATTGGCCCCGTCACATCCTCCACCACTCCATATTGTCAACGTCCTCGTTGACGCATTATCGCAGTGAACTGACCCCGCCAACTCCTCCCAGCCTATTAGCATTACATTTCTAGTTCTTAGGTCCGCACCTTCCCACTAGCTCCCCACCGTCACCCCTGTTGGGTCAACTTGGTTCTGCTGTTGCAAGGCCCTCACCTGTTAACTAGCTCAGGTATGTCGAGTGCCCTCTTGACACCACACCGCGTGTCACTGCTGATACCAATTTGCTCAATAGCATCATCGCTTCTGGATCGAACTTAGCTTTGATACCAAATGTCACGGGCTCGCACTTCTGCAACCTCAGTCCCGTACGGCACCTAACGCCTGCTGCGCTAAGTCAGCCTACTTCTGATATCAATTATCGCGGGGTGTCCTTCGACGCGCTACCAACCCAGCGGTGCTTCGCTACCGCATGCAACGCAGCCAACTCATCTACACATCAGCTCTGATACCACCCACCTAGAGGACGAGAACTCCCCCAACGTGGTTACCTCTATTTGCGGCCTACCACCTGACTCATCGTGCCTCTTACGACACGTTCATTTGCACCACTGTGCTAAACTTGGCCTGCTCAAGCTTCACCCTGTGCACTGCACTAGTACCTCACTTCGCAACAGTCTTGGCATGCAGCTCCCCATGCCATCATGTCTTGCTCACATACCAAACCAAGCCCACAGCCTTGTGCTTACTCATGCTGCCGTGCTCAATGGATTCCCACACAGCCCTCGTGCTAGCGTGTTCTACTGAGTCCCACACAACCCTTATGTTCTTTTCGCGAGGTTGCCCAGCCGTATGCACCGCGACGCGTAGTCCAGGGCCATACATCAACCTCCCTTGGGTGCCACACGGCATCGTTGCGTCGACGTCCTAGGCCCACCCTTTCAGGCTTAGGAGACACTTGCGCCCCCTCTGGCAACGCAAGGCCCCGTGTGGGTGGAAGGCAACTCTCCAGCTCCTCTCCCACATAGAAAGGTAAAACAATCATTCAGCCAGAATGGCAGGAGAACCTCAAACCTATTGGTTTGACATACCGCAACACCTCTGCATCTCTAGCCTATCTTGGCTGTGTCTCATCCGTGTCGCTCCCGCGTCTTACCCACATGTGACCGTGTCGCGTCCCCACAGCGCGACCACGTCGTCAGGCCCTCTTGGCCCCATGTCGCGTGCCCTCCTGGCACCACATGTCATGCCTCAAGCACCGTGCTGCAAGCTCGAGTATTGGCCCCGTCACAAAGCGCCCTCGAGCACTCCCCATCAAATTCACTATTAAGGTTGTTTGAACCAGTAATAGAAGTCTCCACTTGGTGGGTCCCATCAATAAAATAGTGTTTTCCCCAAAAGCCATTCCTCCCCCCATCTCTCTCACTCATTCTGTAATTTCGAGATGAGGAAGAGCAATTGGAGATGGATCCCAAAATTTTGTAAATCTTGTTTCTCTATTTTCAGTGTTGCCCATATCACCTTGCATCACACAGCTACTCTAAGGTGGATCACATTTTGTAATTTATTCAATTCAAGGAATTATATAATGATGTCACATAGAACCAAGCCATTCAAAATTCTTAGTATGTATCAACGCTACAATGGCTGCAGATAGCAAGTCAATTTTCATCTACTTGAAATTCACATACTGCGAACTGCAATAAATTAAATTGCGAAGAATCCAGTATAACCATAAAAATCATGAGCACTAGTACCAAACAAAACTGAAGTTACTCCTATAACACCAGGACATTGGCATACTAACTATAAATTGCCTATGACAAAGAAATAACAAAGCCTTTTTTTTTTATCTATCGGTAAAATAAGAAAAGCTTCTATGGTCTAAAGAATATATTACCCATCAATGATAGGACACATCTGTGTCAGTTATTATATCAATCTAGTGAACTAATCAAATCTCTCCTTTTGAAATAGTTGTATGTCACACTCAAGGCCCCCTGACAAGCTCGTGGTTGGCACTCGTGGCATTTGAGAAACAAAGATAAAAGAAATGGTTGTACGAGGGGATAGGAACACTGAGTTCTTCCACTACATGGTAATGGAATAGAGAAAAGGAATATTGAAAAATGAAAACATGAAGACCGTAATAGAATGCAGAAGACCA
Organism: Chloranthus sessilifolius; assembly: GCA_021018995.1. Classification (NCBI taxonomy): domain Eukaryota; kingdom Viridiplantae; phylum Streptophyta; class Magnoliopsida; order Chloranthales; family Chloranthaceae; genus Chloranthus; species Chloranthus sessilifolius. Next base: position 114,288,897 of record CM037591.1, on the reverse strand, counting down.
TCCAAAGTTTCTTTAAAGACCAATACAAATCTGATTGGTTATTAGATGTATGGGTGGATGGATATTTTCCTCAAATGAAAGAAGCAATAAATTATATTACTAAGTGCATGATAAACCCTAGGTAGGGAAAATGAACTTAATCTGCATCAACAACAAACAAGCAAAATAATGGACCCATAATCTGACTATATATAACCAGAACCACAAAAAAGGATCTTCATATATACCTAAAAAAACATGTTGAAACACCCTAGAAAATGAAAATAGAACCAAGAATAGTGAAATGGCTATGAAATGAGCATGAATAGAGAAATAATACTAAAATGTGCTTCTAAATGCTTTAAATAGCTACAAAAGGGGGGGAAATGCATAAAAATCAGCGAACCGATAGCAAAACCCTAAGTTCCTTAACAAATGCAAAGGAGAATCCTAGATATTTTCACTCCAAATGTAGTATAAACCCTAAAGTCTATCTATCAGACGAAGAAGCCCAAAAGAACTCCATACAAAATCAAGAAAAAAAACGGAGGATAAAAAATACAGAGTTGATATCATGTACACCAATCGTGTACTACCGTACGGATCTCAGTCCATTTGCCTAATCAATAACTTCCCTGCACGGATTTCAAAGATGATAGAAATTTGATTGCTACACAAGGTTTACTACGGTTGAGGGGCTGAGATTGGCCTGTGTACAGACGGCAGTACACGGCCAGTATACGTAATTAAAACTCAACACAAAAAACCAGCCTAAAAAAATACTAAAATGCAGCTTTAAAAAATACTAAAATGCAACTTAAAAAAAGTCTAATACAACACAGAATAGGAAGAATATATCAGCAAACTGTGTTCAAAAACTTAGATCTCTCTCAGTAACCAAGCAAAAGAAACCCTAACTTTCCGAATGCAAAATGAATCACATGAAAAGAAGATTTGCTAAAAATCATTAAAAAAATTAAAAAATAAAAACAGGTAGAAACCCCAGAGTTTTCAAAACATAAATGCACTTCAAACCCTAACTTCTCTACACATAAAATGAAGAAACAAAACCCTAAAACAAAGCTAAAACGAACAATGAGCTTAAAAATAGCTTTAAATGCGACTAAGGAAGAAAAAAATCTAGCAAAAATTGAATCCAAAACCCTAGCGATTTTTAAACATGCATGCACATCAACGAATCAAACAAATATTTAACGAATCACGAATCAACGAATCAAACAAAAAATTGAAAAATCAACGAATCAGCAAATCAAACAAAAAATTAGAAAATCAACGCATCGGCGAATCAAACAAAAAATTGAAAAAATTTGAAAATCAACGAATCAATCAATCCATCTCAAATCCTACTCAAAATCAACCAAAATATAACCAAAAACCATATAACATACCTAGATCTACATTCACCAGCTTCTAATCCATCTCAAATCCTCCACTCCACAAGATCAAAACCATATAACATACCTAGATCAGCATTCACAAGTTCTCGATCCATCAAAAAAATGATCGGTTGATCGAAGCTACCTAGAGTAGCTCCTGGAGACCACGGAACAAGCAGGAAAACAAGAGAGAGGCTAGGGTTTGTCGAGAGAGAGAGGTCAGAGTTTCGAAGAGAAAAAGAAGGGTCGTGAGAAAGGCGTCTTCTGTGTAGTGATAAATAGTGAAAAAGAGAAGTCGGGGGGGGGGGAATGATTTGTACTTGATGAAAGCAAGTGATAGGAGGAGGATTTACTAAACCACTGATTTAACTTTAAAAAATATTATTTTAGGCAGTGGTATATTGCACCACGTTTTTAAGCAGTGGTTTATTTTGTGCTGCTATAGTAATTTTTTCCCCACTTTGACGTAGTGTTATTTGTTAGGATTAGGGGTCTCAACATTTTATGCATACTAACTACCAAACTTGCTCTTATTTGTTAGGATTAGGGGTCTCAACTGGCCGAGCTTGAGCCAAATAAGAAAGTCATTCCTGATATATAAATAGGCTGGACCAGGCCGATTAATAAGTTGGCTGAGTATGGACTAGTTTAAAGCCCAATTAGAAATTGACCCATTTAAGCATGACCCAAACTCAGCCCAACTCAATCTTATATTAAAGCCCAATTAAAATTGTAAGGGCTAGCATGTAACCCACCAGCCAGAATCCGGATATGGGTTAATGTAAGTAGGTCTGATTACTCAATGGGCTAGCCTGGTCTGTCCCGATTAGTATTCGGTCTGGATATATGCTAGTTCTAAGAAACTAGATTATAATTAGCTTGTCTAAGACCCAACCTAGCTCAGCCTATTGAGACCCATAGTCAAGAATCAAGAATCAAGATGACTAATCCGAATGCCTCTGCTTTCCCTCAACCATTTCAGTTGTCAATCCATAAATATGATGAATGCGGTAGGTATGACCTGTTAAATAAAATTAGGAACAGAAATCCGAAAATGATGAAATTGGCAAGAGAATTAGACTCGAGGCACGTAATCGTTGTATTTAAAACATTATTCGCTCCCTACTCGAATAAATTCTCGAGTTTGCAAAAGAGTTCTAGCGAGACGTTTCTAGGATACAACGAGCTCAATCTCTTGGATGAAATCCGTTACTTTGCAACAGTAGAGGATCGTCCCTGAAAACTTAATCTGATGAAGTACCACCAAAAGAAGAAAGCAAGAGGAAATTCTCAGGTTTATGCAAGGATTCCGATGGATTTCAGAGTGTTTGAAAATGGGTCCAGAGATCTGCTTATATAGATCTCAGTGCTTTTTCAATATGACTGCTGGACCAACAGTCATATTTTGGACGGTTCAGATCTTTTAGAGATCTCAACCGCTCCATCCAACGGCTGTCTAAAAGGTTGCACTTTTTCAAATTCAAATTCGAACGGTTGCACACCTTTATAAGCGGTTATGAAACGGTTGGGTCCAACGGTCAACATTTGACCAATCCGTTTGGCTCAATAGAACTAAATTGACTCACAGATTAGTGGCCCATTAGGCCTGACCCAGTCCATGAATAATTTGACCGTTAGATCTACCTGGTCAAAAAGTCAAACCTCTCCTTACGACGATGCGCACGTGCGTGCGTGCCTAAAGCGCCAATCGCCCTAAATGTCGCCATGCCATGCGCCTGCGTGTCACATTCTTATCATCTTATTGTTAAACAATAATAGAAGGTGAAAGGTTCTATATATAGCCTAGACACTTTTTACTTTACAAATGTAGGACTATTCATTTGCATACAAAAATGAGAATATCTATTACCTAAAAATTAACTCACAAAACTAAGAAATAAATCAAAAGGAAGTTTTATTTTGTTTAAAATTATTTAATATATTTATTATATTCTAAACTAATAAATAAATATAACATGATCAGCCATGACATTGACAGAGATTGTTATCATTTCTCTACCTACTGTCAGACCCAATGATCAAAATTTCGGTTTTCCTGGAGGGGACCGAAACCGAAATTTTGGCCGAAATTTCAGTCGATAATTTCATCCCCATACATTTAATGACTGAAATTTCGGTTCCAAATTATCTCATTTTCTTCACCCAATTAATTCTCTTTCCTAGTTGCATGTGACGACCAAGTCCATCGATGCAAATGGACCATTTCATTCTATCTACTATATCTTATATTAAGATAAACGAAAATTTCTCAATCCAAGATTTGATTTTTCAGGATGTAATTCTAAAACTTACGAGATCCAAGTTCGAACCGCCTCCAATTGTCATAAGTCGCAACTTCCAAAAAAAACAGGTGAAATGGCGAAACTACTACCTTCATATAAGAAACCATTAGAGACTACATTCATCTATAAGAGACCCCATCCGTCTGTATAAAAAATCTCTGATGTTGGGATTACAGTAGTTTGTAACAACACCCTTACCATCTATAAAAGACCGCAACGATGTATAAAAGATTGCAGCGATCTTTCAGAGAACACGGCGATCTCTAAGAGCCTGCCACCATTCATCGTGAGAGATAGCAAGAAACCGCCATAGAATTACTTTGAGTGATTTTCAGAAATTATCCTCTATATGTCCGAAAGTTTCGTCTTCTATGAAAAAATAGAGGACATTTTTGTCTTTTTATATTAAGGGACCCTGTTATTAACAGCTAAAAGATGGATCTGGTAATTTTGAGATTGTTATATCCTCATTTTGATAATTTCGAGAAACCACAACTTGGATCTGGAAAATTTTAGTGAAGACAATTAGTGAAGAGACATTCGCAAAATTCTACGTCAAATAAAAATTGCCAATGAATCACCTACCAATGTCTTTTATTTTGTGATAAAATCCTGGAAATAAGTTTGTAGGTTACCTTTCTTTACGATCCAAGATTCCTCCTTAAACCCTTAACTGCTTCAAATCAGATGATCAATATCATTTTTCATCTCAATCTTCGAACAATAGATCTTGAGAATATCTACCATCCAACGGCCAGATTTTGATTCGAGAATAACTGTTATTCTCGAATTATTTTTGAGATGTCTGTCATGGAAATCAGAATCTGATCGTTTGATCATGGTAGAATTATGATCTTACGATTTATTATATTGAAGGTTAAGACAAAAACAATCTCTATCATCTAATTCAAAACAAACAACAATCTAAGAGCCCAAAACTTGAGAGCGTGAAGGAAGAATCTTGACACTACAAAAAATAAGACATTAACGGCATTTTTTTAACAAAAAATTGCTGCTATTAGTCCTGTCGCTACCAAAAACTGTTGCTATTAATCTCTTTTTTTTTTTTTTTTTGATCGGCAAGCTGAGGTTGGAGGGGCCTCACCCTTATTTATTGCTTAGAAAATATTACAAAGGAGAATAGACATTAATTACATCCTTTCTAAGAAGAGAGTGTAAAAACTATCAGGTTGCCGCTATTAATCTTGTCGCTACCAAAAATTACCTTAACAGCAAGTGCCGCTAAAACACCTTATTTTTGTAGTGTGAATTGAAATGGAATTAATCAAGTTTGTATGCATGGCTGAATTCTAGTAAGGAGCAGCAAATGATCATCAACTCATATATCTAAGTGGCAGGCCCGAGTATGGATGGGACTCTAGCCGAGAGTTTTGATCAAAGCACTCGTTGACTCGTTGTTCATTTAATAGTAATAGTTTGCCATACACACTTTTAAGTGTCCTTTTTTCAAGCTATTACTGAAATTGAAGGAAAATTATAAATGGTGGACAGTTTTTTATAGATAATTTTGCAAGTAGCTTATGTGGCATGACGTGATTGGCTGCAGTGCTTGGGGCCCACTATGTGTGCAGCCAATCACGTCAAGCCACATAAGTTGCCTGCAAAACTGTCTATCAAAAACTATCCATCGTATAACAAACTATCCATCGTATAACGTTGTTCAAAATTTAATTAGGTAATTTACCTGATCGACCCTGTCAGATACACCTTTCCCACCAGAGACCCTATATTTTCACCTTTACCCAAACCAACCAGCTCGAAGCCGAGTCGTTCCTAAGGAGAATAAAAATTCCAAATTACCCCCTTCTATGACTTTCTTTAACCCACGAATGCATCCCCTTCTTCCTCATTTTAATCTGCCAGAGTTAGTAAGACGTTAGAGGTGGTGAAGGTGATGGCGTCTTGTACCTCAGTTAGATCTGCTACTTGGAAGAAGAAAACAGAGGCTTGGGAGAGGAAACCCCTGCATTTTATCATTGAGAGTTGAAGACCCTACAGTTTGTCATTGCGACGCGAGGTATGTTCAGATCATCCAGTGTAAACCCTATTTTAAGTTTATTAGAAATATAATGATACAGTATAAGAAATATAATTTTATTTTAGAAAATTAATTTTACTGAGTAAATATTTTGAAACAGTTGATAAGCACAATCTTTATCGATTGTTTAAACAATCGATATAGATCATATAAACAATCGTTATTAACCGTTTAAATAGTCGATATCGATTGTATAAACAGTCGTTATCGATTGTTTAAATAATCGATAAAGATTGTGTATAAAGTCGATATCGATTGTGTATCAGTCGTTTTGCTAACAATTTGTCATTCCTCCTTTATGTCATCAATCTTATGACCCCTTTCTTCTCTTTCTTAAATATGCGATGTCTGAGGTGAAAATTTCTCCTCTGTCACTTTGATGTCCTTATTGTAAATAATGATGGCTTGTATGAAGGTGGCCGTCGGAGGGTTATTACCATTTCGATGAATATTTCTTATGAACGATTCGTAAGGCAAATTTTCGCTATCAGTTTTGCGAGAGCAGATGAAATAATTTCTATAAAGTTCTCTATGAAGATAGTGAATACTCCTGTGCTTTCTGATATTTTGGACTCGAATGATTTAGCCACCCTATTTTCGTTTTATAAATCCGGGTTAGACATTATAAAAGTATTCATCATTAAAGAACTGTCCTCCTTCCGAGTCGAACCTGAACAGATACTTCTTGGTGGGATTGATTTTAGGAGAGCAATCATTCCTTCCAGCCATGTAAGTTTGAGGAGGATGGACCTATATATGATACCGTTCGGTTAGGCGACGACGGCGATTTTATGACGAGCATGTCGACCATGAAAGCAACTATTGATTTAAATGATGCTCCAGTTGAATCATATGATGACCGACTACAACATATGCATGAGTCACAACATTGTCGTCAAGAGTTAGAATACACGTCTCTAAGAGTGGGGGATGAAGACGATTTTCCTCATATCTTTCTCGGTAGATTCACAACTTGGCTGACTCATGAATTATGTTCTATCATGCTATCGATGGGGATTACTAAAAGAGCTCAACCCCATGTCCATACACATGAGCACCCCTTCACCTGAAGGGCCTAGTCAACCATGTTAGAACCCATTCGGTGAAAGGCCTAGTCAACCATATCAGAACTCGTTCTATAAAGGGCCTAGTCAACTACATCAGAACATCTTCGGTGAAGAAGGATCTAGTCAACCACCTCAGAATACCACTAGTGAAGAGAACTTTGAAGATTATGATGGCGAACAGGATGGGTTTATAAAAGATGATCCGAAAAATTTTATGAGAGAAATTGATAATCTCCTAGTAGATGGAGCTTACGAAGTGTTAGAGACATCGTACGAGTCTTCCAATCAAGAGGTAGAAACCGAATACAGGAATTGGACGTTTAAAGTTAGAGAGATCTTCAGAGACAAGTAAACATTCCAGAGAGCATTGAAAGAACATGCAGTGGAGAAAAATTTTCAAATCCAGCCCTTGAAAACCGCTAGTTATCGAGTGACAGTCGGATGCTACAAACCCGATTGTTCGTGGTGAATACATGCATCGATTTTAACTGGGCTCAACTCTTTTTAAATCAAGACATTTAATAGTACTCACACATGCGGGGCCACTAAGATTGGATCACACGGTCACCGTAATGCAATAATCTCCTTTATAGTCAACTATGTACGGGAGAAACTTATAGAAGGATTCGACCACACACCTATGTCAATAATATTTGACATTATAAAAACTTATAATGTGTACATCACATATTCTAAGGTTTTGAGCAGAAAAGAACTCGCCCTGAATGATATTAGAGACAGTTGGAAAGGACAATTTGTGGATCTATCGGCCCACGTGAAGGAGATGGAAAGGGTAGATCTTAATGTACGAACATCCTTTCAACTTACGCTTGATGGTAAGTTCCAAAGCTTTTTTTAGAGTTTTGGCTCGTGCATCGGAAGCTACCACAATACACTTCGTCGCATATTACTTATAAATAACACACACCTATGGGGACGTTTCAAAGGGATCTTACTTATAACCTCGACTTAAGACGATAATGGCCATATATTACCATTAGCATTTGTTGTCGTCGAGTTAAAAGAATATGATATGTGGATGTGGTTTCTTGAACGAGTAGGTGTGCTCGTGATCGGTGAGTTTACCGAAGATTTTATTATTATCACGAATAGGTCGATGGGCTTAATAAAGGAGATGAAATGAATCTTCCCTAACGCATACCACAGCTACTGCATGCGATATATGATACAAAATTTGACACACAAGTATACTAGGAATGGTGTGTCGGGTCTATGGTGGAGCGTTGCGTGTGTATATTTAGCAGAGAGATATGATTATTTTATTAATAAAATGAAGAAAGATGTTACTGATCCTCGGGCGGTAGAGTATATTTTAAAAATAGACCCGAAGTATTGGGCACTCGCATATATGAAAGGAAGGTAGTATAATTCCCTGACTACAAATAATGTTGAAAGCTTGAACAGCGTACTGAAGATAACTCGAGAGAGACTAATTGTCGACTTAATTAGAACTACTAGAGAGAAAGTCACAGATTATTTTTAAAAGTACCGATAGATATCTGAGAAATGGAGCACCCTCCTCTGTCCGAAAGTAGACGAGCACACGAAGAAGATGCTGCAATGGGCTAGTAGAAAGAGCTCAACCATATGAGTGCGATCAATTCTAACTCAATTCTGAAAATTTCATTTATCACGTTAACTTGGAACACAAGACTTGTACTTACCATCATTGGCACATTCATAGCTTGCCTTGCTCACATGCCATGGCAGCCATCAATCGAAGAAGTTACGATTATCATAACTTCTGTAAGAAGTAGTTTTTTATTACTTGCTTTAGACAGACATATGACCAACAATGAGACCCCACACTCGATAAAAGCCAATGGTTAATTCAAGCTGAGCAACTGCCAGAAAATATGAAAGTAAGATCACCCTATAATTCTTGAAAGCAAGTCGGCCATCTAAGGAAGAGAAGGATACGGTTTAAAGGTAAAGTTAGGGCCCTACAGTGTGGCAGGTGTAATGAGTATGATCACAGTCATAAGAGTTGCACGGCAGTGGGACCGATGGGTTGATATAGTACGTGCCTCTTTTATATAGTAAATCGCTCTCTAATCTTAGCGTTCCATTAAAAGTTTCGTATCTATAAGTTTGGTAACTTACATTTTCTATCTAGGAGTTTAGTAACTTACATTTTTCTATCTATTAACAATTGAGATTTTTTTCTCCAACATGCTTACTGATAGAGATTGGTTTATATTTTCTTTTGTGAAGTAGGGCACCTTGGTATAGATTTGACACAAGTCATCTACCGATAGATGATAGGATTGCAATTCACGTACGGTTGATGGAAATAGATCGCATCCAAAAATAGTACAAGAAGCTGACTAGATCATACAAGGAACATTACGAGACAAAGTTTGGCCACAAATTCGATTTTTAATAATTATAAATTTGGATGTAATATATACGATGAATTTCTATTAAAAATATAAAGAAGTACATTTTAGCAGAACTTTCAGTATTTTCTCAAAACTTCCAGCAATAGCTCTGCAATAATTTAAAAAACTATTGTATATAGAGAGCCGATGAGACCGTATATACAGTCGTCATCGATTGTATAAACAGTCGTTGACGACTGTATATACACTAATGCTTAGCAAAGTGTATCATCGATTGTTTAAACAGCCGTCAATGACTCTATATATAGTCGTCATCGATTGTACAAACAGTCATTGATGATTGTATAGACAGTCGTCATCAATTTCATACACGGTGGTTGACAACTGTATAAGAAATCGATATCTACTGTCAAAGCAGTCGATATCGACTGTCTATACAATCGGTCACATGTCCAAAACCATTCTAATGTTGCATTAGTCACATATATATTATATTATTATTTCGATTTTAAATGTTCACCCGATATATTTGTACATACTTGAGATTATAAATTTTCGACTTTCGAATGTATTCACATATATTTTTGTATAAAAATTAGATTGCAAATTTATAAATTTTCATAAATGTTCAACCCAAAAAGTACATCTAAAAAAACTACTATGGTGGTGCATCTTTAATAGGTTCTTCATCACCTTCTCCATCTACTTCTTCATTAGCTTCTCCATCGACAGTGAATTTAACAAGAGGTTGACTAATTTCTGTCCTGATCTGACTCATCTTTTCTTGGGTGAAATCGAATGTCTTTCCTATCATAAAGTACTCCACATACTTCAGCATAAACACCCTACAGTCCCACCCATTGGTCTGTCGGGGAACAGATTTGATCCGACAGTCAGAACTTGACCAAAGATAGGTCTCAGCGCTCAATGCAGTGGAGTCTCCGTATAAATATAAAATTGTGAGAAGGTAATGGGTTTGTTTCAAAAAATCAGATAAGATAAGCAAATAATGAAAATTTATAATTTGTAAGTGTGAACATTTCATATTATAGAGTCTTACCAGGATATTCAATTGATCTGGATACTTCTCCTTAGAGGACTTATCCAAAATAGGATCAACTATCATTATCGATCGTTCGATAACCTTAACGACCGCAAGCGCCCAATGTAATAGATTGGGACAATGAATTTGAATAAATATCTGAAATGACTAATATAGTGTTAGAGAATACAATTTAAAAATTATAAAAATTGTTGGTGGCGATCGTAATGTATCGTGGAGCATTGGTGAGCCCAGACATCCCGCAACCGATTGAAAAAAAAGTTCTGAAGCACCTTCTTGCCTTAGTTCACTTCATCCTTATGGGCAGACCACCGTTCAATTTGTGTCCCCAACACTTCATCGTTGAGTTTTTTAGAAATTATAAATTGCTTGAAATCATTATAGTCTAAGCGCATATAAGTCAAAATGGTAGGACCCATAAGGAAGCATTTATCCTTTAACTCAGGATGATAAGTGTCATCAATGACTTTCAAGAGTCTTAGGTAGGCTCCCAATATATAAAAGAAGAAAATTAGAGTTATCGACTATTTAGACAATCATTATCGATTGTTAAGACAATCGTTATCGATTGTTTTGACAATCGTTATCAACTGTGGAGACAATCATTACTGAGAGCAATTAAACATGAAAAAAACTAACGTCACTGAAATAATAAGAGCAAATTCTTTTACTTACAATATTTTCTAGGTGTTCCCTGCCTTCCAAACATCTGAAAGACTGCACCCGGAGTGTACAATCACCGACTGTGCTTATGTAGGTACTGCATAAATAACGTCCAATGTTAAAATTCAAAACGAAATTACTATTAACTATCAAGAGAAAATTTGAAAACTTACTTGTCTTCCTCAGTAGAAGCTTTTCAGAGGTCATTCATATACCTCTGCTCAGCTGTCAGCTCAACCGTAGAAGAGGGCATCCTCTCCATTATAAGTTTTTTCTTCGGCTACTTTCTTTTGGTCCTAAGTTTCATGACAAATTATTTTGTTTTAGTCTTAGGCCTCAAGCCAGCGTCGAATGGTTGCTCGGGTTGCTCATCACCAGTCGGACCACCCTTATCGGCTTGAGACTGAGGTTGGTTGTCAGCAGCTGCCACCTTGCATGAGAGGAGGTGGTCCCATATCTGCTGGTCCCTTATCGGCAGTGAGAGGAACATTCGATAATAACTTGGAAACAACACCATCATGAACATCGAAAGAAACTTTATTAGAATACCACAATTACATATAATTGCACCGATGTATCGACTCTAAACACAATCGGTATCGACTTTAAACACAATCGTTAATAACTCTAAAAATAATCGTTCACGACTCTAAACACAATCCGTAACGACTCTATTCATAATCTGTATCGACTCTTAACACAATTGTTAGCGACTTTATACACAATCGCTATCGACTCTATAAACAATTGGTATCACTTTTAGTAAACTTTACAAAATACATTACGACTCATACCTTAGGCGTCACCTCCAAGATCGTTTGAAGGAGTTCAATAATTTTCCCTTGGTCCTTTTAGATCAATTTTTTGGAGTGATTAATCATTTGCAGCTCTACATCCCTTGAAGTAAGCCGGTCATCGAAGAAGGTGTATTGTGTCTCGAGGAGCTCATTCTCATCCACCAACTGCTTCACTAACTCCTCCAAATGGCTCACTTTCTGGTTGAGTTTCAAGTTCTCGAATGTCATACCGTCAATCCTCCTCAACAACACTTCATTAGAGGAGGTTGGTGCACTGCCGCTCGTCTTTGTGGCATTCCTTGTTCTCGACCAATCTAATTGGACGGGAACTTCTTCTGACGATGAGTCTTCGTCCGATGTGGTTTGGTCATCAAATTCTTTCTCGTTAACTTCTTCGACCGAAATATAATTTTGTTTTCTTCTTGGGCCGTAAATCAACTTCTACAGCTTTCTTGACCTCCTTAATAATCTCTTTTCTCTACCCCCAATAGCCTTTCGACCCCACTGATAATCCCTTACGAGGGGCATCTCCAACTCAAAGGAAACGGGTTCGAGGGGAGCGTAAATTTGTTACGACAAAGGAAACACCCAACATATAAATATAATAAATTGAATATAGAAAATTGAACTATTAATTAATACAATATATTAACTACTTAATGAGTCAATATAGACTTCATGCACAGTCGATATCGACTTTATTAACCGTCGATATCGACTACTAACACAGTCGGTAACGACTGTGTAGGCTGTCGTTATCGACTGTTTAGACAATCGTTATCGACTGTAAATGCTGTCGATATTGACTCGTTAATCAGTTGATAGCGATTGGTTACGAAGTCCATATCTTCCATTGTACTCTTTACAGTCATTACCTGTAGAAATTTAAAGTTTTTAAATAGACATCATACCTTGTTGTTCAACATCTTACTAAGAGTGTAACCTTTTGTCCTCGTTTGCACATTTTCTGCCCATTTCAACAATCGTAGGTAAGGGTTCTTCAGGGGCATTCTTTCAGGTGAGATTTCAGGCAGCATCTCATAGGCCCACCATTGAAGTACGTACATACAATCATAAATATTATACGGCTTAAGGGCTTTATCCTTATCAACAATTTTTCTATTTGCCACGTTCTTCTCTATATACTCCAGCAAGTCATGAAATACGTAGAGACCCCATGGAATTTGGTTGAAGTTCTCGACAGCATTGACGAGTTGAATGTGGTCTTCCAACAGTTGATGATGAGACCCGGGACAAAGAAATGTACACAACACAAATAGAAGAGTCAATTTTATGAAGTCGTCATAACTTTCTACTAGCCTCAATCCATTTTCTATATGAGACTAAATAATTTTCCTGATAGGCAGTCTACGAAAATGTTTGTATCGAATAATTTTCTTTTCCGGTGATTTAACGGAAGGGGTATACTATTGGGGTTCAACCACGGCAAGCTCCAGTATTAAGGCAATGTCCATCTTCCGAAGATAGACATCTCTCTTCCCGATTCGAAAGTGGTTCTCAACATTGCATCTACGACATCTCCAATAAAACCCACACCCTTTGGCATTTGAAATATTCCACCGAAAACTAATGCTCTCAGCAACTCCTTCCGCTCCAAGCTAGCGCCCGTTGTACAACCATCTTGACGACTTCTGTAAATGAACTGTAATAAAATTAAAATGTATATTAAGGTTAAGATAACAATCGATACGGACTGTGAACACAATCGTTATCGACTGTGAACACAATCGATAATGATTGTCTAAACAATAGTTATCGATTGTTTAGACAATCGTTATCAATTGTGTTCATAGTCGATATCGATTGTTATCTTAATATAGAAAAAAAATTATTTCAAAATAAAGACCGTCAAAAGAAGAAATTTTTTTACAGCAATGGAAGATAATTTAATTTCTAACTTACAGATTTTGTAGCTTGAAGATTGAACAACCGAGCGTCACTGACTTTCAAACGACTCCGCCTTCTACCGACTTCCAACGAAAAAGTAAAAAGTAAAAAGTAAAAACATAATGATTTCAATTTAGGGCGGCTATTTATTACCTTGGGGGTAATTTCGATATTTCATAAAGACGGGCGATGGCTCGGCTTCGAGCTAGTCGGTATGTGTAAAGGCGAAAGTATAGGGTCTCTGGCGGGAAAGGTGTATCTGACAGGTTCGATCAGGTAAATTACCCAATTTAATTAGATAGTACAATTTCCAAGCCACACAACCTTTTGTACAATTGGAATGGAAAGTTCATATGAATGAAAGAAAAGTCGAGTGGCTTTTTTTCTTAGCCATGCACTTTCTTCTACTCAAGTAGATGAGAGGAAAGTGACTTTAATTTTTTCCATTGTAGTTAGGTGTTGTTTCACAAAACTCATGGAAAAGGTTTTCTTTTTTTAGTTTATATGGGCTTGTAAATAAAAGAACTCATGGAAAATTTTATTTTAAAATTTTACAATGGTTTGGTTTTGTTTTTTTCAGCTGTTTGGCTATAGTGTGTAAAATTACTTTCCTAAGGCACCATTCTTCACACCATGTGAACCTATAACCTCACCCCATCTCCTCGGGCCAAAATACATTAATCACTTTGAATTATAATATGAAATTTTTTTTTTTGTCTCAACTTTTTACAAGATGGATCTTGAGATCATGGGCATACCCTCAGATAGTTAGTTTTTTATTCCGTGTGGCACACATCCCAAACAGTAACTCTAAACTTGTGAGACATACATCAAGCTGAAATACAAATCACGGGTGATCATTTTTTGGAATGGTGCCACATGAAATAAAGAAATCATCTGATGATATACCCATAATCTCAAGATGCACTATGTGGAAGATTGGGATAAACAACAATCTCCTTTGTCAGATTCAAAGCGGTCAATGCATGTTGGCTGGAGGAGACAGGTGAGGTTACAATTTTACATTGCAAATAAATGCTACAATTATGAGGTGAGGTTACATCTAAGCCGTCTAATATGAAGGTCATGATCTATAGATCTACAACGCAAAAGAGTGGTGCAAAACTCAATCTCTATCATATGATTCGATACAATCAATTGTTGAATCGGATAATGACTTTGGAATGCATTGAGTCATATGATAAAGATTATGCTTGGTGCCAATCTTTTCACTTATGATCTTTAGATCATGGCCTTCAAATTAAGTGGCTTAGATGGTTCGGTTACATTTAAGTCGTCTGATTTGAAGGTCAGAATCTAAAGATCTACTATGCAAAAGAGTGGCACAAAACTCAATTTCTATCGTATGATTCGACACAATCAAGTGTTGAATTAAGTAATGGTTTTGAGTGTATTGAATAATATGACAAAAATAATGTTTAGTGTCAATCTATTTCACCTAAGATCTTTAGATCATGAGCTTCAAATCAAATGGTTTAGATGGAGTCCTAGCATGGCACAAATTTCACATGCCAATTCTTTCTTTCAAACTATGTGCAAGGACCAACTTCACATGTGCACATAATAGTTGTCGGAACATATTACACCATGCTCACTATCAGTTTTGGGGATATGTGCCAAGTGGAATCCACATGTGGCCATCTGATAGGTGGGGCCATAATCTCTAGATTCATTGTGCTAAAGAAGGGACGAAAAATGATCCCCATCATCTATATCAAGACAATCAACGCTTTTAATGATGCAAACCTCAAGCTCCATAAACCAATATTTCAATTTTGCAAGGAAGGAGTGCCTTAGTTTTTTCCCAAAACATAGGTTAAAAAAAAATTCAAGAAATTTTTTACAGAAACTTTTATCCGGACTATTTCCAATTTTTTTCCCAAGTAAGTGGGACCCACCATGTTCCCAAACAGCGGAAAAAATTCAAATTTGTAAAATAAAGCTTTTTTACATTTTTTTAGAGTTTTTCAACAAAACTCATGTTACCAACCATGGCCTTAGTATAACAGTACTAGCAGTTAAAAGTAAATCTTGATGGGAAAGTAGCTTACCTCTATTTTAATCATAATTAAAATGATTACCTGTGAAGCTGAAGTCTCACCCCATCTCCAGTCGGAAAGCATTGAATCATAGGATGGAAACCGTTTTTTGACTCAATCTTTCAAATAATGTATCTTAAAATTATGTGCATACCATCAGACGGCCAATGTTTAACTTCATATGGTACACATTCCAAACAGTGACCTTAAAATCATGTGACATGTATTATGCTCAAACGTAATTCCAAGGGACATAGCCTAGTGTGGTATTGGGGCTGTGACCCATATAACTTTCAAGATTGAATACTTTAAGCATCTATTACAACTTTTTTCTACGTAGAAGCCTCCAAATCATTAGTATATAATAGCTTCAGCCTCAGCAATCTATCTTATCGACCATCAGTAGCCCCCACCAAATGAAAATCCTAGGTACGCCCCTAACCCCAATCATTGAATGTGGAAGTTCAGGCGCGTTTTGGAGGATGAGTTAAAAGCGTATGCTAATTCAAGTGACGTAAAAGTTATAAATCTTTTCCAACATTTTGATCGCCATTTGCCAAAGAGATTCACACCGACCCGAATTAGGTGAACTCCACATACGTCGATTCAAAGAGATTCACATAAGTTACACAAGTTGCGGTGAAACAAACACACATTTTGGTATTTATTATAGGTAATAATTTTATAAAACTTTACGTGTAAAGAGCCCTTTTACATGAGAAATGATTAAGCTGAAGTGAATGCCCTCTTACAAGTTAATTGAATCAAACCACCTCATAAAAGTGTATGGAGACAGCGGGTCGCATTTTGTAATGTCAGAAAAGTCAGACTTCCAAAACCCAATCTCTATAAATGAATCTAGATCCATTTATTTCTTTCTACTTACAGAAGGAGAGATGGGAGCAATTCTTGAAAATTCGAAAGCTCTTTTCTTCGTCTTTGTTCTCTTACTCTGTTTGAATTGGTTTGGAGAGCTCGTATCCGATGCCCAATCGCTGCCTGGGAGGGAAGGTAGAAGGCAATTTTTCTTTAATAATATTTTTTAAAGTCTCAGATAGTACAGTTTTTTAGGTACTTGATCTACTACCGAAGGTTAGAGACTTTATCTCAATTTTCGTTTTCCTAAAGTGCTCTGGTTTTTGTAAGTTGCTCAAATTAGAGGGTTTTTTTTTATTTTTTTATTTTTTATTTTTTATTGGGTGTTTGATCTGCAAGACTTATTTAGTGAAATCTGCCCTGCTCGTCCTTTTTCGGGCTTGGAATTTTAAATTTGTTTTATCTTCGGTTAGGAAGCTAAAACTTGTATAGGAAGATTTGTAGAGTGACATATGATTAAAACAAAAAAGACGGTTATTTTTTACATTTGTTTTATGTATAATACCATTTATGCCGTCTAATTGGAAGATCATGATGTAAATAATTATGAACAAAAGAATAGTATGAAATATGATCTCTATCATCTGATTTGTACGAGTCAATTGTGAAATCAAATGATTGACTGTATTAAATCAGATGATAGAGATGGCATTTTGTATTAATTTTTGGCCACATATCTTTACATCATGATCATCAAATCAAACAACTTAGATGGCGTTACCGTGTTACACATGGCACAAATCTCAAAAATAAGTCTTTCATTCTAGTAAGGTGCCACTCTGCAACTCTCGTGTATAAGTTTTAGCTCCTTTTGTTGATGACGGTAGATGTGGAAGTACCATGGTGAATGACCAGCGCGCCTAGAACTAAAAAAAATTCATTGGGAGCTCTATCTGGGAGCCATTAATAGCGAGACTTATGTCTATGAAAATACCATTTAAGCCTTCTGATTTATTTAAAAGGCTTTTAAATAAGATAATGGAGATCTTTTTATTTTCAATCTTTCATAATGAATCTTGAGATTATGGTCGTTATCATTAGACATCCTTTTTTTTATTCCATTAAGCACACATCTCAAATGGTGGCCCTAAATAATGTGAGACGCGAGATGCTCAAACATAATTCTAGGATTACTTTTTGGGAAGTGTTTTCCGTGTAATAAAAGGGTGAGGTCACAGTTTATGAGGGTATAAAAAAAAGGTGAAATTATCCTTTCTTATTTCCTAAATTCTATATTTTGGTCCAGTCCATCATACAACTTTTTCATTAGAAAGAAAAAAAAAATCTATTGATGGTATGGGAAACGAGGACCAATGAGACCCACACGAAATATATGATGCGTGGGAGTCATTACTTGCATGCAGAAACTTTGGCCGCTGTATTTTGGAATTTTATGTCACATGGAAACAGCATAAATTATCCATCTCATATAAAGATCATGATCTAAAGCAAAAGGTTAGCACAAAACATATTCACTATCATATGATTTAATACAATAAACTGTTGAATAAGATGATGACCTTTGACTACATTGAATCATATGATAAAGATCACCTTAATTTCATCCCAATTTTCTGCATAAAATATCTTTAGATCATGACAAAATCGGCTTAGATGATATCTTTACATGACACAAGTTTTCAACATATCGTCCTTTTTTTCGAAAGTGAGCATTGCCATCTTTTTCTCTTTTTATGATGATGATGGGATATTCCGGCCTCTTAGAGCACCCACCTAAGTAGGGATAAATTCATGCGAGTGGCCAATAGGGGCTGGTGTGCATGGCCAACTTTGTGTGTTTAAGTAATGGCTCCCCTTATGCGTCAGTTCTATTTTTTTAGGGTAGCTCTGTTCGTGCCTACCGACTTACTGAGGGCATATATACTAAAAATCCATTGGCTGCTTTAAATCAGGCGATGGAGATGGGTTTTCATCCCAATCCTCCCCAAATGGATCTGTAGACCATGGGCATACTATCAGGCGGTCAGTATTTGTTTCTAAGTGGCACATATCCCGAAAAAGGATCCTAAAATGACGATTGACCATGATGTGTGTCACGTATCTTTTGAGTTACTATTTTGCGATGTGTGCCATGTAGAATAAAAAAAGTGACTGATTGGTAGTGCGCCTATCCATGTGTGGAAGAATGGGATGAAAAATCTATCGCCATGGTCAGATTATAAAGGCAATGGATTTCGAGCACAAGCACCCTCAATAATTGGGTAGGTGCAAATAGAGTTACCCTTGTTTCTATATGGTAAGAATAAGATATAGCAATGCCACCATATAACCAACCAATTGTTCTTCTGGTGGAATTAGTTGGTGCGCTTCTACAGATAGCAGAGAGGTTGAACAAGAGGGATTGGGACTCCAATGTTACTTGTACCATCACGATTCCACGACCACACGAACACGACCGGAGGTGCCCGCTAACAGGGTCATTTGCCGCTGCCTCAACTCATCATCAACTTGCAATGTCGTCGGCATGTAATGCTTCCTTCCTCTTTTGGCATCCTTTGTTCTTGGGATTTGACTATCCTCGCTGAGAGAGCATTTCCAACATGTGGAGCTAAATTTGGATAGCTAAAGACCACTTTAGCTCTCCTCATCTATTATAACTACGCTAAGGTTAAAAAAAAAAAAAACCCTCCAACTGATATTTTATTTTAACATCTCATTTCTTTAAGATATTATTTTTTAGGATACCTTTAAATACACTGAGGGAATCTTGAAATACGCCTATACTAAAAATCAGTTACTGCTTTAAATCAGACGTGGACATCGTGTTTTGGTCCAATCTTGCACACAAGGGATCTTAAGTCCATGAATGTACCATCAGACGGTTAGTTTTTCATTCCACATGTCACAAATCCCAAAACATGGCCCTAAAGTCACGTTTGAGCATGATAGGGCAATGTTTTTAGGATCCATGTTATGTGCAATAAAAAAATTAACTGTTTGATAGTATCTTCATAGCCTCAAGATCCCTTATGTGGAAGACTGGAGCGAAAAAAGATCTCCATCGTCTGATTTAAAACAATCAATAACTTTTAGCCTGAGCGTATTTCAAGATTCACTGAGCATATTTAAAGGAGCCCTATTATTTATTCTTATTATATTATTTTTCTACTAGAGAAGAGAGAGAGAGAGAGAGAGGAGAGAGAAAGAAAGTTATCCATGTTGCTATAATAATAATAAAATTTAGTTGTTACTTACTATAGCAAATATCTATTTTACATGTTCGGATAGCGCGCCTGTTGGGGCGGATTTTTTGAAAGTGTAACGCTATTTTAACGATTATGAGGGATATGGCGTGCCTGTTGGAGATGCTCCGACACCAATAGAATATTAAACTCATGAAGTTATGAAAACATACTTTTAGGGCATGTTTGGTTTCAAGGGAAAATAGGAGAAAGAAGGGAAAATTGATAAGCGGGAAATGAATTGCCGCATTCCTCGTTGTTTGGATGACATGGGAAAGGTTAGAAATTATCTTCCCATTTTTCATTAAAATCCGACAACAAATGCCAAGGGGGTTCCTCGATTTTCTATTTTCCCACCCTTCGGACTTCTCATCTGTACGACTCTTCTCACCCGTTTAGTAATACCACATAATTTTTTCACGGACGAAAATCATTGACTGATTTGAATTAGACGAAGGAGATATTTTTTTTTTCAATCTTTGTCACGATAGATCTTAAAATCATGACACCCCTATCAGACAATCTCATATTGATTCTATATGGCACACATCCCCAAAAATCAAAGGCAAGGTCACGTTATGACTTGGGTGATCAATTGACCACCCAAACATTCTAAAAATTTGTTACTAATTTTTAAGGGTCCTAATTTATATTAGTGGATTCTCATCCATCCAAAATTATATTGACCACCCAAAATTATAAAAAATCTTTAAACAATTTTTTTATGATATTTGTTTTCATAACAAATATTTCTTCTTTGATTTTTTTTTAACTAAATCCCACAATTTTGGCCTATTTTCTCCATCTATTTAGGTGTTGTAGGGAGTTATTTTTGGAGAGATTTTTTTCACAAGGCTCTACTATGTTGTAGAGCTATATACTCACACATATGTTGTATATGCTCTAATATAATTAATTAAAAATAATAAATAATTTATTACACATAACAAGGTTTGAGCCTAGAACCTAACCTTCACAAGCACTAAGTCAACCACTAGAGCAAATCATTGAAATATGAAATAGAAAAAAAAACTTAATACAATATAATTTATTTATTTTTATGGGAAAATACATATATAATTTTTTGGTCATTTTTGTGAATCATTCTTATGATATTGCAATTATTTTTTAGTTTGGATGATCTTTTGTGATATTATGGCTATTTTTTTGTCAGGATATGTTATTTTCCTATAATTTTCTATACATCCAAAGACAAGATTTGGTTAATCCTGTGTTTTCCCAACCAGCAATGTGGCTATCCAAACAACGGCAAATAAAGGAAACAAAAGAATTCCATGGCATCCTACAACTTCGGTATTCATGGGAGAATATTGAAATATTATTTTACTTTCCCACATTTCTCGTGTTTTTATCCAAACAGACCCTTACAGATATCTAAGGACTTCGACGTTTAGCATTTTAATAGAAATGTCGAGGAAGAAAAGGCTTATAGACTAAATAATCTATCGGCTCAAATTGATAGCCAAGCATTCTAAAAACCATGGTGCAAATCATTACATATGTACTATTTGGAAAATTTTAGACAAATTTCAGAAAAAAAGAAATAATGTTTATAATAATAAATATATTTAAGTTATAAATAATATTTTAAATAAAACTCAAAGAGACCCAAGGTTTTTTTTTTTTGAAAGCTGTTTTTAGTATTATAAAACCTAGACAAGAGCTTTGGAATGACCGATAAAAGCTCAAGCCAATACCACAAACATTGCCACCTGGAAAATTGGACTTCCCGGAGAAAATCAGAGTAGATATTTGGGTACAACATAGGAAACCCTAAAACAATGGGAAAAACCTATGTAGGAGGAAACCGAAATGACCGGAAAAAAACCTTCAAAAAAGAAAAAATCCCCAAAAGGTGAAGCAGGCCACCAAAACAAGGAAACCCGAAAACTCATTACATGTTATGCAAGAAAGTAAGGAGTTGGTCAGCACTGAATCTTCTGACTATGAAAATCGATGGGTCTTCTTTGCCGGCTGCAATCGCCCAGTAGCAAACCAATATGAGATTAAAGTCGCCCATGAAGATTTAAGATCACAACTGTCTCACAATGCGATGCACCAACGATTAAATCGGTTTCGATCTTCAAGCTAATTGACCCAAAATGTGGAGGAGATGATTTGCCTGAAAACTGTTCGAGGAAAGAAATGACCCGTCTGCTTTACTAATAGCGATGGCCCATTTGCAAACCGTTACAATACAGCCCTGGATCAGTCTGTTTTCATCGAAGCGAACAGAGTTACATCTCATATTGTTCCTATCGATCCAAATGTTCCATAAGATAGATATATGCAAATGATCCCAAATCCATTTCTTCCACCCCGAACCACTAGCCTGGTTCCAACTAGCCAAAGCAATCTTGACATCTTTGTGAAGGCAGGAGGAGATGCCAAAAGCATCAAAGAACTTTGTCCAGATAGGATAAATCTTCTCACATAGAATGAAGAGATGATTCCGACTCTCCTCTTCAATGTTGCAAAGAAAACACTTACGATCAATCTCCATCCCTCTACGATTTAAATTAACAATGGTTGCAGACTTATTCCAAAGAAGGGTTCAGAGGAAGAAAGAGACTTTAGGAGGGATCTCATATCCCCATATGTATCCCCCAATCGACATAGGTAAAATCCGAACAAAGCGAGTTGTAAGTAGATTTAACAGTAAACTTTTGGCTTTTGATACAGTACCATACTCTACAGTCATCCGTTTCTGTATTGAAAGTAACCGAGTCAAGCAGGCCAGAGAACTCGCTAAATTCTGCAATCTCCACATCCGAGAGTCTGCGCTTGAAGCTGGCATGCCAATTGTTAGGCCCTTCAAAGCTGAATGCATTGAGAAGCTTGATTTTGGGATCCACAACAATTTGATAAAGGTTTGAAAATTTCATGTTAAGACATAGACCTTCACTGCACCAGTTATTAGTTCATAAATGAACAATGTCACCTTTACCGATAATGAATATGATATTATTAAGAAACTGCTCTCTGACGGAGAGGATGCCTTTCCACCAGCCGGAGGCATTTGTGTATTGGATGTTTTAAATTTCTCAGCCCTTGCAACAAGTTTGGTATTTGTTTATGATAATTTCTTTCCACCACTGATCACTTTCACCACCAAGACGTCACCACCATTTCATTAGGAGTGCATTGTTCATCCTCTCAACAGGTCAGATACCCAGTCCCCCAGCCCACTTTAGTTTGGACACGGTATCCCAATTTATTAGATGAATTCTTCTTTTGGTATCGAGATCCTTCCATAGGAAATTCCTTTCCAACCTCTCGACTTCATTGCAAATTTTAGTCGGACACTTGTAGATAGATAGGAAATAGGTAGGGATAGCATTAAGGGCGGATTGAATGAGAGTCAATCGGCCACCTTTAGAGAGCATTTTCCCTTTCCAACCATTAAGTCTAGAACTGATCTTAGAAATCACAGAGTCCCAATCGGAATTTTTAAGCTTCCCAGTGCTAATAGGGATCCCAAGATATTTGAGCGGAAGATGAGCCATAGCCAGCTTAGCATCGCTTGCCCAATTAGTGAGGGTGGTGTCATCAATATTGATACCAAATATATTTGATTTATCAAAATTAATACGCTGACCTAAGGCTTCTTCATAGGCTTTTAAGTGCTTGCACACCTGGAGGATTTGAAGAGGGTTTCCATCACACATTATGAGAGAATCGTTGGCATACTGGAGGAGATTGATTCTTGGACTACTTCTGGGATTGGAAAAATCGGTCACTAATCCGTCTTCGTCAGCTTTCTGAAAAATAAGTGATAGACCCTCACTAACGATATCGAAAAGGTAAGGGGAGAGTGGGCAGCCCTGTCAGAGACCACGAGAAGCATCGAAAAAATCACAAGCCTTACCATTGATAATGACGGAGAAGTGGGTGCTAGAGAGGCAGCCATGAATCCAAGATCTCCATATATCCCCAAAACCCATCTTTTTCAGCATCTAGAGAAGATAATCCCAACTTATGCGATCGTAAGCTTTCTCCATATCAACTTTGATAAGGACACCGGGTTGTTCGGAGTAATGCTGGGAATGAATGCTTTCTTGGGCGATCACGACTAAGTCAAGTATATGCTTCCCTTCAATAAAGGCTCCTTGGGTTTTAGAGATAACAAAGCTCATCACTTTTTTAATGTGATTGGTGAGGATCTTTGCTATAATTTTATATATGCTAGTGACGAGAGAGATGGGTCTAAATTTTTTCATCTCAGATGCACCTCTTTCTTTAGGGACGAGAACAATAAAAGTAGCATTTATTGATTTATGAATGAAACCGTCTTCCCAGAATTTATTGAGTAGCTTTAGAATGTCCGACTTGATATCTAACCAAAATTTATGGAGAAAGCCAAGTGTGAACCCATAGGCCCAGGGGCTCTCTCCTTGTTGCATCCTTTAATGGCGTCGAAAATTTCCTTCTCATGAAACTTGGCTTCAAGAATGGCAGCTTTTTCCTAGCTGATCTGCTTGGGATGACAGTTCCTAATTCGCGGTTTGCAGTGATTCTCCTCTTTAAAGAGCTGGAAATAAAAATCTATTGCAACTTGGGCGATTTCTTCACTTTTGTTGTAGTAGACTCCATTGCTTTGGAGTGTAGTGATGGTATTCAGCTTCCTTCTGATATTAGCAGTAGCGTAGAAGAATTTAGTATTATAGTTGCCTTCCTTAAGCGATCGGATACAAGCTTTTTGGCGGCATTCCTTCTCTCTAATAAGAGCCAGGTTAGCAAAATCTACTTTGGCATGCTCTCTCTGTAACAGATCTTCAACCGATAGAGGTTAGTTTTCTTCGGTAATATCAAGAGCAGATATGGTAGATTCAAGGAAAGACTCAATTGCTTTACTATTAGAGATTCTGACTTTATTCCACTGTGAATGTGTGCTTTGATGGATCTGAGCTTGGAGGTAAGAGAATGGTGAGTTCTAGAAGCAGAAGCTTCGGACCACCATATTTGGAAGTTGTTGATAAACTCGTCATTCTCAAGCCCATGATTGAAGAAGCGAAAAGGGGAGGGGCCCCAATTAACACCTTTGAGAGTTAGAAGAATAGGAGTGTGATCTAAAGTCACTCTTGTGAAAGCTTGGCACTCGGCGGTAGGATAAAGATCGTCAAAGTCTGAGGAAATGAGGAATTGATCAAGAAGACATAAGGTGGCCGGGCTTCTTCCGTTGGTCCAAGTGAATCTGGTGCCTGACATAGGGATGTCCATTAATTCTGAGGTATTAGTAAAGTCTACAAAGTTTCTCATGGAAGGAGAGATGCCACACTGGGTAGACCGTTCATCCGAATGTGCTATGGCATTGAAATCACGACATAAAATCCAAGGTCCTTTGTGTAAACTTTTCCACCTGTAGAGATCTGCCCATAGTTCTACGTCCATACCTCGCACACAAGGTCCATAAATAGCAGTAAATAAAAAAGTGTAATTATTTCTCTTCTCGTTAAGCAATAACGAAATATTGAAAATACTGATCCACTAACCTTTGATTTCAAGCACATCTTCATTCCACATCGCTAGAATTCCGCCCTTGGTGCCAATGAAATTTTTATGAGCCCAATTCCAATTACTGAGAGGAGCGATGGAGTGCAATTTATTTATGTCCATACTTTGCCACTTAGTTTCTTGAAGAGTGACAAGGTTAGCCTTAGAACTAACAATAATATGTTTAGCCACAACACATTTATTAGGCCTACCGAGACCTCTGATATTCCAGGAGAGAATAGTCATAAATACGGAAGAGGAAACCGTTGGGGCGTAATTAATGAGAATACTTGAGACACCATTGTAATCTCTTGAGTTCTGCAACCTTCTTATTCCTTACTTCAAATTTTGTAATAGAGATAGCAAGAAATTTAGAAGAATCGTTCTTAGAGAGTAGTTGATTGACTGAGGCCGCTTGAGTAGAACAATCTTTCGAGTGGGTAGACTTGGTGTCTCCAGAGCCGGGGTCTGGTAGTGGCTCTGGAGGGTTAAAGATATCATCACCAGGAGTAATATCGATGTCACTGTCATCAGTTAAGTCGTCTTTCCAGCTATTGCTGCCATCACTATCTTCATCACCTTCCTCCAAATCAGCAGAGAACCTCTGCCTTCAAATTCCACTTCTATGGCTAGAAGTACCGATTCGTCCTTCATCCGGAGTTCGATAGCTCGCGGAACTTTCCACCAAAATGGTGTAGAAACCTTAATTCTTGCGTACTCTGCCCTTGCGAAGTTGATCGAGTTGGGATCTGCTTCTAGAAATTCCCCACATCTCGAATCAACTTAAATTTTTCTAAGTTCCAGTAATGAGCAGGCAAACCTCTAATTCTAACCCATAGAGCCCCATCAGAGGGGGGCGTGACCATATTGCAAGTAGGGGTCCACCTAGAAAAAGCCATCCTGTGCCCATCGATTTCACCCATTCTGGCAAAAAGAAGATTGGAGGCAGCAGAGCGATTGTAAAAGTAGATAAGAAATTTGAATCTACTTATTTTGCAAATGTTCAAAATTTCATGAGGTTCCAACTGTGAAATACACCAAGCCTTCACTTTAGCTATAGATATTTTGCCATCAGGGTTGGAGATAACTACCCCTCTATTTGATAGGGCTGCTTCCCAATGGGAAACTTTAGGGTTCATATTGTATTCAATCGGATCTCCATTGAGATTGGGCTTAATCCTCGTCTTTCCTCTACCCCGGATAGAGAAACCTAGCTGTAGATCCATGATCTGTTCTGTAGTTAGCGGAGGCTAATTCGGTGTGGCAGTTTGAGTGGCTTTGGTCGCCCATGGAAACTTGATTCCTGTGTTTGCAAGGACACTGCACGATCTTCTATTGCAGAAATTCTTGGTTTGGAAGTGATAGCCGCAATAGGTACATCTCCAATCGCCCAATTTCCAAGCATAGCCCTGTTGATTCATACTTTTAACCTTGTCTTCGGTAGATCTGAGAGCGTGTTGGTTCCTTCGGTGAGCCGGCTGCCGTCCTTCCATACGCGGTCCTTCCATTCGGTGAGCCAGCTGCCGTCCTTCCATTCTAAGTAAAACAATTATTAAAATGTCATAAAATGTAGTCTATGGCCTTGAGAGACTCTTTGTGGATAAAAGTCATCAGCATGTCATTCAACAATGACTATAAATGTCCCTTGCATCGAGCACTTTTTAGCTTATTTTGCCTGTTAAAAATATTTTTTTTTTGCTTTAAGCATATCATTTTTAAATTTTTTTATGACGCTTCTTATGTTTGTCTGAATTTCCTAGAATTGATCCTCCGCCAAATTATTGTTGTATCCCGACTTTGTAATTGTAGTGCTGCTTACTTATTTTTTACGTCTTACTGCTTATCCTTCCGTAGTGAGTTGACGCGTCAGAACTACACTGGAGTGCTACCTGAAGAGTTCGCTGAACTTCCTTTCTTAGAAATTATGTAAGTGGCTCCCAAGCATAATTTAAAAAGTGATATATTCTAACTGCAACACCAAAACCTGAATGAGCTGAAATCAGTTATATGTAAAAACCATCCAATTAACCTTTTGGGGGCAATGTTATATGGGGGACGGGAACGACAGACCATCAAAAGACTGCTGATGTGGCACGATACAAGCATAGTGGGGCCTAGCAAATATTGCGCCACATAAACATTCATTGAATTGTTTGTTATTTCCTGAATGTTCATTTTAGTTTTCCTTGGGAAGAGCCATCCACTTCACGTTTTAGACTGGAACACAAGTAAAGGATGGCATGACATGTTTTGGCAGCAATCTTACAATTTTTGGTAGACAATTTTGTAAACAGCTTATATGACACGACGTGAGTGGCTGCACACACATAGAGGACGTTAGTGGCTGCACACACATAGAGGGGCCAAGAATTGCCGCCAGTCACTTCGCGCCACATAAGCTGCTTGCAAAATTGTCCGCCGTTTATAATTTTCCATTTGCAAATGAGAGTTCAAAGCAAGGATCAAAATGCCGGTTTCATTTTCGGGACTAGCCAAAACTGAATTTTTAATTGAAATTTTGCAGGTTGGTTGAAATATTGCCTGAAAATTTGCATTTCATACACTATAATCCCCAAAATTTTGCATTTCATTATCGTTTCGGAGCCGACCAATACCGATATGATTCGACCGATAATTTGAATTATATATCGGCCAAAATTTGAACCATGGCTCTAAGTTTTGATCAGATTATAAATTGACAACCATATAAAATAAGGGTGAATTACTCAATAGTATCTGGACCTCACTACAACAAATAAGACTATTAGCGGCAGTTTTTTACAGCCGCTATTAATGAAAAAAACAATTAAGACTATTAACGGCAAAGTATTAGTGGCAGCTTTTTTGTTAATAGCGACAGTTTATGGCTGCTGCTAATAATCTTATTTTATGTAGTGCTTTTTACATTTTACCCGAGAGGCCGAACCTTTTGATATGTGGTAAAAATAGTTTAGACGCAAATGCCCTTAATTCTCATATGAGATCGATTGATCGGTGTTCTCATATGAGATCGATCGATCGGACTCATACAAGACCTATCAGTCCACTATAAGACTAATGAAGTCGTCCAATATAGGACCGAGCAACCGATCAATTCCGTATGAGATTGTTCAGCCCCACATGAGAGTGATAAGTCCTATATGAGACCAACTAATCCATTATAAGACCCAACTAATCTAGTATAAGACCGGTTGGTCTCATATGAGAACGACCCCATCGGTCTTACGGTGGATCAATCAGTCTCATATGAGGCTGATTGATCCTTCTAGTATGAGACCGAAGGGTATTTTCGTCCAACTCATTCTTTCACTTAAATTTAATTTTAGCATATGTCAATTATTGGACTTTGTTTCCAAAGTTGAAAAAAAAAAAAAAATTTGAGGGTCTGCCACCTATCATGAGGATCAGGTGCCGCGATAACTTAGACAAGATCGATCAAGTACCACCGAAAAAATTTGGGCCCAAGTACATTCAACGTTGAAAATGTGGTCAAAGATGGCCAAATGATATGTACTATGTTGGTTTAGCATCACCTTATCTTTGACCCATCAAATTGAGGCCAAAAAAGTTTTTTTTTTTAAATTATTATTTTTTAAATCATATGCCTTATGGCTAGGGATGCAAGTTCGGTGTACCAAACCGATACCGATTTTTCGGCATTCGGTCCGGTACAACCCAGACCGAAACCGAACTGAAATGAAGAGGTTTTGGTTCGGTTCAGATTTTTTTTTTTTTTGAAACCAAAACTGAAATATTTCAATTTTTTCAGTTCAGCTTTGGTATTTTTACTATTTAGAAATTTTTAAATATATAATCTCAATTTCTTTTATTATATGGTTTTCTCGTCCTATCCCTTGCACGTGTTGGCGAAATTAAGCTAAATCACGTGGACAAAAAATGGGTGACATCAGTAGGTAGGAAGAACGGCTTTGATACCATGATAAAAATTTCATGGGCCTAACTCAACCTCACAAAACCGGCTTGTAGGGTGAGGAGGGCCCAAATTATATATAGCCCCGGACCTCTAACCCCACAGGCAATATGGGACTATTCTAACAGTATTCCTTAAAAGGGCCTGAAATTGGCGGCAATGAATCGTTCCAATAGCTCGTTACACTGCACCGTAGTCACAAAGTCTGGAGCATAGTTCAAAATTTCGGCCGAAACTAATCGGGGTTTCGGTGGTGCCCGAAATGAAACATCAAAATTTTGGGTATTTTTGTTTCGGGCAGCTGATAATTTGCTGAAACCAAAATTTTGACCAAAACCGAAATTTTGCTTCTTCAAAATTTTTTTTTTTTAAAATTGGCCGAAAATTCAAAATTGCACATTGGACAATTCATAAGAGGTTGGCTCCTTGATGAGGATGAATCTCCAATGTGCCCTTAAGTGCACTTGGCACATTGTAGAGAAACTCAAAAGCACCAAATCTGTTTGTGGCTCTCACATCCATTCAAATCTGTTTTCGGTCCACTTGTCTACATCTTCAACTCTGATTTAAAGCTGTAACTGTGAAAGTGGGGAATGTGTCTTCGCGCCTGTGGTCGAATTTGTCATCTGTGATCCATCTATTACCCTTAAATTCCTTAAAGAATGGTGTAGATTCGCGAGTACTCTCAAAATAAAGGAAAATTGTAACGAGCAGACCTGAGATAACAGACAAACAACGGAGTGCTCACATGGCGCGATGCAAGTGGCTGGCCCAACCTGCATTGTTTGGACCTACCGGGGTGCATCCCGCCATATAAGTGGTCCGTTGAATGGTCTGCTGTTTGTGGTTAGCCATATATCAGTGTCCCAAAATAAAATCTGACTCTTTAACTGTGGGTATAGTAATGACTGGTAAATTGCTACTAATAATGCTTTGCTTCTTTTGCATAATTTAGTGATCTCTCTCGCAACTATATCAATGGATCCATTCCTGCCGCATGGGGTACTCTTTCTCTCACCGTTATGTAAGTTCTCCCCTTCTTGGCAGAATTAATATAGTTGAAGTGCTTTAATCCAGTAGCATAACCGACCTTGTTTCTTCTATATGGCAGATCCTTGCTGGGAAACCGCATCTCTGGTCAAATCCCAAGGGAGCTCGGAAACATCACGACTCTTACCGATTTGTATGTTTCACCTTAAAAAATCCTCGTTTGGATATATGAAAAAGAAATGTTATATTAATTCAAATTGGCTATTTGCAGGCTCTTGGAATTTAACAGTCTTGAAGGCCCTATTCCTTTGGAGCTTGGTAACTTGACCAGATTATCAAGACTGTAAGTCATTCTTCATTTGCCACATTTTTTCTTTTTTAAATTATTTTTTTGCGCATATCTTCGTTGCATGATGATAATGCTGTAATTGATTGTTTGTTTGGTTAATTCTATTAATTGACCAAACAAAAACTATAGAAAGTTATTTTATTGTATTGATTGTTTATTTGGTTAATTCTATTAATTTTTTACATTTTTTTAACAAAAATGTAACATTTATACAAACATTCAATCTATGCCAAACCAAGGTACCTAGCTCGGTTTCAGTATCGGGTATCCATCCGATCTTGGGATCGATATGTATCAGCCGATATCGTTACGGTATCACCAATATCCTTTTTCAAAAATTAAAAAATAAATTAAAAAGATGATCGTATCAGCTGATACCGAGACACTGTTGGCTGATATCGATACCAATATTGGACTGGTACTGGTATCGGTTTTTGGCGAACTGGATACCACTAGGTATCGGCTGATAGTTGATACCATGTGCCAGTTCAATTTTGTTCATCAAAAAGGTACCTAAGAGCATTGCCTCAATACATTGATCTGATCTGCTCGTCTGATAAACATTATAACTTGTAGATTTTATTAGAGTTTCACATTTGTAATCTAGTAGACGTTTACTAGAGTTTCTATTTCTAGAGTTGATATTATTCTAAATGTTTGTGATTGTGAATCCAAATGGTACCTAAGAGCATTGCCTCATTATCCCTCATCTGCTTGTCTGATAACCATTATACCTTGATAATTTTAATCGAGTAATCTAGTAGATATTTACTAGAGTAGCTCATTGCTAGAGTTGATATACTTCTAGATTTTTGGCATAATTAGCAAAAAAAAAGGATTGGGAATATAAAGTTTTGCAGTAATATATCAAAATGAAAAAGTTTTATATAATCAAGATGCACCATATTTCAGTATCCTTGAAATCCATGAATACCATTTTGAAATCCGTGAATGCTTGAATTTTTGAACCCAAAAAATCCATGAAGTCCTGATTATACAAAAGTTTTAAAGTAGTATAATACTGCAAAACTTTGATAAAAAATTCCTCTTTTCGCTAAGTGCCCTAAATTGTTTGTAATTGTTAATCCAAAAAGTACCTAAGAGCGTTGCCTCAATACATGCATTTGATCTGCTTGTCTGATAATCATGATAACTTGTAAATTTTGTTAGAGTTCAAAGTAATCTAGTACAAAAAGGTACTAGAGTTTCTCATTAACCAGATAGGGCTACCCAAAAATCTGAAATATATAAACATGAATAAAGAATGAAATACCCTTCTTAGTACATTATATTTAGGATAAGATTAAATTGGTTACATTGCTTATATTCGAATAATAAAGTTGTATTTATAATACTTTTATATAGGCAAATCAAAATCCTAAGAATACTATCTAAAATAAAACTCTTAATCAATCATTAAAACTTTCTAATCTAACGGCAATAATTAATTTTACCATTAATCTTCTTTTTTTATTAAGCACCCACTTTTAAAGGGTCAAATAACATTCGATTGACATGAAATTGGTTTTTTTGAAAGCTTATCGAAATAGCTTTCCAACAAGACAAGAATCACACAATTTCGACACATATTGATAGGCTTATAACCATTTTTCTGATGGTTGGATAGAAAGTGACGAAATTAACAGTCACATATCATATATATGTGTCTGATGCTTAAATAATTCTAATAAATAAATTAATCCTAAAACAAACCACTTATTAAAAGAATCATAATCAACTAAAACAGTTTCACATTCTTCTTTCGTCTTTGATAGGCTACAGGCGGCTACTTGAATCGGATGTCTCCATCAATTCTCCTCGGGTTAGAAGGATTCATCCCCGATAAATATTGATTGTGATAGAGATCGAGGAGATCCGGATCGATCTGCTGAAATTCTTCCATTATTATCCACGTGTTCTCTGATATCAAATCTGATGCAAAAACTAATACAATGCAGATGCTAGGGCTGAGATTAATAGAAAATTAATATAAGCAATTAAAATACAGATTTCCTAAACAGTTTATCATATAAAATAATAAAACTTTAAATTAAATGATTTAAATATAGCCCGAATTAGTGTTACTTTCGCATACGTTCCCTATCGGGTTTAGAAGATTAGAGTTTTTAGCAACTAGATCTCCGACAATTTTAGGGTTTCGAATAAACTTACAAGTTGATTTTTTCGATACCGTGCAAAAAAAAAGGAAAATAATAAATTTAATGATAAAATCATAGGTTAGAGCTTAAACACTTATATAACTCGCAGATTAAGAAAGATAGAAATGAAAGAAAAGTTGGCCTCGCACCAAATCGCACACGGGATGAAGAATCGCTCTTTTGTTGAGAGAATCACACGTTTACAGAAAACTTAATAAAAAACTATCAAAGTTTTGAAAAAGTAATAATATATTAACCATCAATAATAAAGTTGTGTTTATAATGCCTTTATATAAGCAAACCAAAACTCTAAGAACACTACTTAAAATAAAACTCATAATTAACCATTAAAACGTTCTAAACTAATGGTCATAATTAATTTTACTATTAATCCTATTTTTTCTTACGCACCCACTTTTAAAGGTCAACCAATGTCCTATTGATGTGAAATTAGTCTTGTTTGAAATTGTCGAAGTAACTTTCCAACAAGATAAGAATCACACAATTCTGACACATATTGATAGACTCATGACCATTTTTCTGATGATTGCGTAGAAAGTGACGAAATTAACAGTCACATATCACATATATGTGTCTGACCCCTAAATAATTCAAATATGAAAACTAATCTTAAAATAACTCACTTATTAAAAGAATCTTAATCAACTAACACACTTTCACATTCTTCTTTCACCTTCCATAGATTACGGGCGGCTACTTGAATCGGATATCCCCATCATAGGATCTCCTCATCATTGTTGTATTTAGGCTCTAAATTTGGTTGTGTCGCTCGAGCGACAACTAAGGTTGCTCGAGCGACCAAGAACGACTCAATTTCGTTTACACATTGTATTTGGCTAGTTTCTCTTTTAGTAGAAGTAAGATTTGTGTCTTTTATATAAGGGAAAGCTCTTGGACGAATTAGGTGTGGCAAAAAGCTTTGGAAAACCTACCCAGGCTTTTGTGGAGAGCTTTGGTGAGGCTTGAGTGCTCTTGTATTTTTGTGTAATCATCAATATAGTGAATCATTATTGCCCATGGACGTAGGTAAATTTTTGAACCACGTAAATATTGCCTCTTGTGTGATTGTGTTTGATTTTCTTTTATTTTGTATTCTTATTTGATCATTCATCATAAGATCGTTGGCTAATTTTAGAGTTTCTGAGCAACAAATTGGTATCAGAGTCATTAGGTTTTTGTTCTACAATCGGAGATGACATCGAAGTCTACAAAAGTTTCGAACGCGAGGTTCATGATTGAGAAATTCGACGGGAAGATTAATTTCGGCTTATGGCAATTACAAGTTCGGGATATCTGGATTCAACAAGGGCTACACAAGGCATTTAAAGGACTTACTGGTTTGCCGACGGATATGTCCAATGGTGATTGGAAGAGTGATCGATTTTAAATGTACCCCATGTAAGTGCACAAGATCAGTTGTAATATGGTAAAATCAAGGGTGTCGTACCCATAGGGAAACGCGTAATTAAATTAATTTTAAAAAGATAAGGAAAGCCCAAGGAAGTATCAAGGGAGAAAAAGTCGATTCGCTAAACTATTACCACACGAAGCTAGAACGATAAATGTAAGTCAATCTATGCAAGAACAAATGATGACAAAGAAAATGACAATTTAAAAGATGATCAAGGAGTTTGCTAACCATAGATTTATAACTTCTGTACAATTAATCACACAATTTCATATCACATTAACATACCATCATTTATCAAGATGAAAAATGATTTGTAAATAATGTGATTATTAATCCGGCATACCCTATCCAAAAACTATGACTCAGCCTAATGCGGTATGAATCATGTAAAAGGTATAACATAATTCAAAATTTGAAATCACAGTAGTAAGAAATAATCACTCTGCAGCTTAGATCAGCCTGCAGGAACAAATCTAGATGGAATGACCCTTTTATGGTCGTCGATAACCAAGATCAACGGCTATAAATGAGCATTCGATGATATTCAATTAAGCACACACTTTTTAGCATAATGATTCTATGACAATGATAAGAAATTGTAGAATTAATAATAAAGCAGTTACTCATTTAGGGGTCGCTTCCTCCTTAAACGAGATGGTTTTAGCCGCTCATCCTCGATATAGAAGCCCGTTGTAAATCAGAAGTCATCATCTATCATGCACTTTTATTTATCAAAAGATCTCTCCATACAATGCTTTCTTCCTAATTACAAACTATGATTCAAAAACTGTAAAGAAAAAGCTATGAAAAACTTAAGAAAAATCTACTAAGAGAGAGCCCCGAAACCCTAAGCCATAGCATTGTTTTTATAGGGAGCGGGCAAGAGAACTTCCAAAAAATAAGCTCAATTGATTGAAATTACAATCTCAATCGATTGAGTTCAAATTCACTTTTTAGCGATAGTATTTGAATTTGAATTCAATCGATTGAGTTCAAATATCAATCAATTGAACTAATTCAAATTTGAAGTAAACGGGGAAAAGTGGTCTTTCTTGTCAATCGATTGAGATTTAGTTTTCAATCGATTGACACGTAAGGGTAACATTTTCATTCTCTTGGTGGATGTTGGGCCTATCAATCATTTTGATAGATTTTAGTACTTCTGTTGACTTCTTGGTCCAATGTTCTTGTGTAACCCGATCTGGTCCAACAGATGCATGACATAGTATGGAAAGTGGAGAAGGATAGCCTCTTGTTTGCATGGCGCAGTGGTGACAGCGATGTCGTTGTGACACCTCCAAATTTCCTCTAGCATCAATCCAAGCGCGTTGAACCAAATGTTCGTGTGGGCCGCATAAAGTGTTGCCACCCGGTTCTTTATCCTCTCACTTTTGGTACCATGCGGAAGCAAGTTATTGGACATGATAATGTCCCAAAACAATATGTCCATTGGCAAAACTATGTGATTTGTCGACATTCCAGAGTCGTGCCTACCAGCACACATATTATTTATCATGATCTCTTGGCTGAGATCGACGGCCGGATCGATATGATGATTCAATGAGAGAATAATGTAGAAGTTAAATACACGGGCGAAATCAGCGGTGTGCAAATTGTACGATCAATGATCGATTAGTAAGCGAATGAAAGCAAAACTAATTGGGGATTGCGATGCTGACACCCACTCCATATTTTGATAGAAAAGGCGAATGAGACGCAAGGAAACATTGATAGGAGGAGGTGCGAGCAGCATTTCCAGGTGCAAGGCTTCGATAAACTCGATGGAACGCGCAGCTTCGACGATACGACGGAATTTTGTAAGATCGAAAAAATTCTTGGTTTGACATTGCCGGTCCACGTAATCAACGTTAGAGATTCGCATAGGATTGTTGTCAGGACGGGGTGGTCGGTAGATTTGAGGTCCAGGTGGTGGCATTTCGATCGTACGAGGAGAATTTTAGGAGATATGAATAGGCTCGGTCGAATTTGCAGGAAGCTTGTGAAGAAGGGACCACAGTTGTTTCTTTTTATCTTTCTCTCGTCAATCGATTGAGTTATGGACGTCAATCGATCTACATTGAACCACGTAGCGAAACTTTCAATTGGCCTTGGGACATGGATGCGACGTGGTACATCTTTTCATTCAACCATAATGTCGGTCGATTGACACTTTGGTGTCAATCGATTGACATGAATCTTGGCTTAGAAATTTCAATGCAAGGTGGCCTTTTTTATGTCCTTTCTAGAAAAGTCGCGATGTTTGACATCTTGGGAAGTGATGGGATTAAGGAGCTTGTCAGGTCAATCGATTGAGAGGGAAGTCTCAATCGATTGACGTTATGATGACTCTTTGACTTATTAGCCACTGAAAAGACGCGATGATTGACGCTTCGATCTCAAAAACTGGCAATCAATTCAGACTTATGTCAATCGATTGACATGAATGTAGTGTCGATCGATCTGGCAACATTGAAGAGGTGAGATGACTACAAAATGATGTTTTGAACTGAAACATCAATCGATTGAGAAAGATAATTCTCAATCAATTGAACAGAATATAAGGTCAATCGATTGACTTTTCTCAAAATCAATCGATTGAGTCAGATTTTCACTTCTAACACTAAGAATTAAAAAAAAATGAACTACGCACTGGGTTGCCTCCCAGGAAGCGCTGAGTTTACGTGTCGGCAGCTCGACCATTCGGTTATCATCTTTATGGGTCACTGAAGTATGTTGATTCAATCCGCATTTGGATCATTGGTTCAAACATTGGTTTAAGTCGTTGCCCATTCACCTTGAAAATCTTATTATCCTTAAGATTTCTGACCTCAATTGCACCGTGTGCGGTAGTGGATACGACCTGAAAGGGTCCTTCCCACCTCGACTTCAATTTTCTTGGATGGATTTTAAGTTTGGAATTGAACAACCAAACCTTTTGTCCTATGTGAAATTCTTTCCGAAAAATTGATTGATCGTGCAATCTCTTGTATCTCTCCTTGTACAGCCTCGAATTTTCATATGCATCACAGCGTAGCTCTTCCAACTCGTTCAATTATAACTTGTGATTAGACCCTTCCTCTTGCATGTCGAAATTAAATCGCTTTATTACCCAGAATGCCTTATATTCCAATTCGACTGAGAGATGACAAGCTTTCCCATACACAATCCTAAAGGACAACATTCCAATCGGTGTCTTAAATGCAATGCGATATGCCCAAAGAGCATCAGATAAATGATTTGACCAATCTTTTCTATCTAGTAGCATAGTCTTTTCTAAAATCCATGTGATCTCCTGATTTGACACTTCTACTTGACCACTAGTCTGCGAGTGGTATGGCGTTGCCACCTTGTGGATGACACCGTATTTTCTCATTAAAGT
Source organism: Chloranthus sessilifolius (assembly GCA_021018995.1). Taxonomy (NCBI): domain Eukaryota; kingdom Viridiplantae; phylum Streptophyta; class Magnoliopsida; order Chloranthales; family Chloranthaceae; genus Chloranthus; species Chloranthus sessilifolius. The sequence goes on along the minus strand of CM037591.1, from coordinate 114,251,405 downwards.
GGAAAAGTGACTATTGCAGAAATGCGAACTGCCATCAATAATGATTGCTCAGGAAATCCCAAATCTATTGAACACATTTTCCTTCAAGAATTTGACCAACATTTTAAGATCGTTCAATCTTGTTGCCATAGCTTTTACCCATTTTGAAATATAGTCGACGGCCACCAAAATATATAGATAACCGAATGATGGGGGAAAAGGACCCATAAAGTCGATCCCCCATACATAAAAAATTTTCACAACTAAAATTGGGTTCAATGACATCATATTCCGTCTAGAAATGTTTCCGAGATATTGACATCGTTGGCATTCTTTGCAAAATCTTGTTGTATCCCGAAAAATGGAGGGCCAATAAAATATGCTTTGAAGAATTTTATGTGCAATCTTTTATCCTCCAAAATGGCCTCCATAGGCCCCAGTATGACAGAAATTTATGATACTCAGTTGCTCTTCTGGTATGCATCTCCTGATGACTTGATCTGAACAGAACTTGAACAAATGTGACTTATCCCAAAAGTAGTATTTTATCTAGGAGAAAAAGAGATTCTTATCATTTGTACCCCATTTCACAGGAATTCTGTCAGTGACTAAATAATTCACGATATTCGCAAAGGAATTTGTGTAGCTATTGTCATTAATGGCTCATCTGGGAATGTGTCACGGATGGTTTTCGACACAGATGATTCTTCAGGTAGAATTTATGACAAATGATCAACCATAATATTTTCAAACCCCTTTTTATCTTTGATTTCAAAGTTGAATTCTTGGAGGAGCAGGATCTATCGGATCAACCTTGGTTTTGTATCTTTTTTCACCAAAAGATATTTCAACACAGAGTGATCTGAAAAGACCACTATTTTGGACTCATGCAAATAAAAACAAAATTTATCCAATGCATACACCACAACTAATAATTCCTTCTCGGTTGTAGTGTAATTCAGTTGCACATCAATCAGCGTCTTACTGGCGTAGTAAATCACATGAGGTAATTTGTCTATCCTTTGCCGTAAGACCACTCCAATAGCATAGTTCAATGCGTTGCACATAAGTTCAAAAGGGAGTGAATAATCCGGTGGTTGGATTATCGGAGCATTTAACAATAATTCTCGCAATCTCAAAAAGGCCTTCATCCAGTCCTCATCAAATTCAAAAGGTACATCTTTTTCAAGAAAGTTGCACAACGGCTTAGCAACCTTGCTAAAATCTTTGATAAAGTATCTATAAAATCCAGCATGCCCCAAGAATGATCGGATTTGATGAACACTTTTTGGTGGTGGTAAATTAGCAATTAAGTCAACTTTTACCTTTTCGACTTCAATTCTTTTTCTTGATATGATGTGCCTCAAAACTATTTCTTGTCAAACCATAAGATAGCTCTTCTCCCAGCTTAGAACAATATTGGATTCTACAAAACGTTGCAATACCTGTGAAAGGTGATGCAGGCACAATTCAAAGGTCTTCCCAAAGACAAAGAAGTCGTCCATGAATACCTCGATAAATTTGTCAATCATATCAAAAAATATGGCTAACATACACCGTTGAAAGGTGGCCGGAGCATTAAAAAGGTTGAATGATATTCTACGATATGCAAAAGTACGATAGGGACATGTGAATGTTGTCTTTTCTTGATCGGTTGAAAATACAGGCACTTGGTTGTACCCTGAATATCCATCAAGAAAATAGTAGAACTCCTGCCCTGCCAGTTTCTCAAAAATTTGATCAATGAATGGAAGGAGAAAATGATCCTTTCTGGTAGTTGTATTCAATTTTCGATAATTGATGCAGGCGTGCCATCCAATAGTCTCGCGAGTAAGCACTAATTCTCCTTCAGTAGTTTCTTTCACTGATCCCTGATATTTTGGGAACAATTTGAACTGGGTTTACCCATTCACTATCAGAGATCGCGTAGATGATTCTAGCATCGAGTAACTTGATGATCTCTTTTAAAATAACTTCTTTCAGATTTGGATTAAGTCGTCTTTGTGACTCTCTCGATGGTGTGTTATTGTGACAGCCCGGATTTCGGCACCCTGAAACTCGTGCCATTAGCACTATTCTCGAGACCGTGCCTCAAAACTTAGCACAGAACATTGGTATAACAAGCACAATTAAATAAATAAAGCAAATAATCTCATTTAAAGCGGAAAACGTTAACATGCCCAACTGGCATGTGCAAAAGGCAGTTCTACTTTCATGCCACTGCATGAACAGATAACTGACCCGAACCATCGGTGATAAACAGATCACCCCAGATGGTTCGCCAAAAGAATACTTCAATATAATTACATGTTTATCAAAAATAAAGGTTTGACATACCACGCCGTACAAATCTGCTCTCAAAACTACTCTCTCTATCAAAGTACACAGCAGAGCCACCTAGAAGAAGTCCTCGGGTGGAGGCTCCAACACGTCTCCAGGTACGTAATCCGAATCACCCGGATCTACGCCTCCCAAAGTCTCAACTGCTGCTATCAGTGAACCTGCGACGTATAGTCTAAAGGGTGAGCTACATCCTAGCTCAATAGGGAACAAGCACAATGAACATATAAGTTAAAGCTCACATATATTTCATGATACTCTAAGCATGATGTATCTATGCTTTTGATAGAAAAATAGTTTAAATATGATGAATTGCATTCAAGTTTATTGGTAGTTAGCATGTCTTTACTGTTGATTTAATCATGAATGACACTGAACAGGCCTAAAGCAAAACTTAAATCTTCAACTTAAGTAATCCCCGAGCAATATAGCATCGAGCCCCAATGAGATACCCTTCATCGTCATCTAATTAGACAGTTATAAAAAAAATGTATTCTCTGGGAATACGACCCAAGCCCCTTTCTCACTAGGCGGCGGGGTTAAATATCACATAACATCCCTGGGATGTACTTACGGTCACGAATAAAACTCCGTGCTGGTGTACGGATTCGCCGCCATACCGGTCACGGATATCCTGCTGCGTCAGTCATGGGTATCCCGCCACGTCGGTGGGGTATCCTCCAAACCTCAAATAATAAAAATAGCATGTGCTTTACATATAATTATTCACCGTGTAAGTGTGTCATCTTATATCAGTTAGGCGTCAACAATAATTATTCAATCCTATGTATACATCCCTGGGATGTATACATACCCACATCACACCTGATGCCTTTATTGCTTTCTCATCCCCTGAGGATGTCTCAATCTCATTAGATTATTGTTCTTAATCACTTGCATCACACAGATGCCTTTATCACATTCTTGGTGTCACACACGCACCCATTTTCATAAAGCTTTTCACAATTTAAAACAACTTCAAATTTGATAATTATATCACTACATACATGCTCTTGAAATTAAAGTACATGTTCAAGGTGTTCCCTACCTCAATTCTCTGATGGTCCAAACATCAAGGTCCCACGCGGCTCCTTGTGCTCATGGCCACACGTACCACCTATGGTACATCACAACACATATAATACATCACTAAGGATGTAATGAAGAAGGTCCTGGACCCTCCATGAATCTCAAAGAAAATTATAAAGTTTAAGCAAAACTGTCAAAGTCGATTAATCGATTCCCAAAATCGATTAATCGAAACCAAAATTGATTAATCGATGATCAAAATCGATTAATCGAGATTCAAATTCGATTAATCGATCCCAAATCGATTAATCGAGGTATCCAACTTAAAGCAATCGATTCTTAAATCGAGTAGTTGAGATCTCAAAATCGATTAATCGATCCCAAATCGATTAATCGAAATCCGAAATCGATTAATCGAAATCCCAATTTGATTAGTCGATTTTCCCAGGTTTCATTTCTCCATTGGCTGGAGCTTCCCAGTCGATTAGTTGAATTCCAAATCGACTAATTGAAATCAAAATCGATTGATCGAAATACAATTCGATTAATCGAATCGGGCTTTCATGACTTTTCAACTTCTAAGCCGAAATCGATTAATCGAAATCCCAATTTGATTAGTCGATTTCCCCAGATTTTATTTCTCTATTGGCTGGAGCTTCCCAGTCGATTAGTCGAATTCTAAATCGACTAATTGAAATCAAAATCGATTGATCGAAATACAATTCGATTAATCGAATCGGGCTTTCATGACTTTTCAACTTCTGGGCCAAAATCGATTAATCGAACTCCAATTTCGATTAATCGATTTGGCTAGATTCAGCCCTCTTCCGGGCTGATCTTCCAATCTTTCTCTTTTCTTTTTCTATGCCTTTAATCTACCTTCTTAAGCATATTTGACTGAATTTAAACATCTACAATCTATGCATTAACTTTAATTTAAAATTTACCTCAAGAATCCCCTCAAGGGATCTATTTATTGGGTTTGATGGCTAGGGTTCCATCATTTGCTTCACAATCCCAATCGTTTAAATCCGTCAATGAATGATCTAATCTCTTCTTGATTGCATCCACTTCCTCCTCAATAACTCCTCTTTACTCCTCTCTCTCTCCTCTTAACTCTCTCTCTCTCCAATAATCAAAGCAAAAGGGAAATAGGGTTATTAAACCCTTATATTTGCTCTCCCGCTTGTGTGTTAAACACATACACCAGAGATAGGTGTATGTGACTGTAACTTAGCACAATTCTCTACACTTAGGTCACACTAATCCCACATTAGTACCTAACTTTATGAATTCAATGTTTGACCATCACTTGGTCAAACCCATGACCAATCGGGCATGGATCCAGAGGTCAAAGTTAAATGGTCAATTTTTCGGGATATTACAGCTATCGTCTTTCAGATATATTTTGTACATACATACTGACGGATCAATCTCTTTTAGATTGGCTAAAGTCCATCAGATAGCTTCTTTGTGATCTTTAAGCACCTTCAGCAAATCATACTCTTGCTTTTTCGATAATATTGATGAAATTATTACAGGGAGCATTTCTTGCGGTCCAAGGAAAGGATATTTGAGTGACTCAGACAGCTGATTTAATTCAACAGTTAGTGGTTGCTTGATTGACAGTGTCAATTCGGCCTTTTCCTCAATGGGTAATGGTTTCACCTTAGCCTTATTCTTTCATGACTTATCGTCTTGACTTGATGAGGTCGTCCTCATTTCTTCTTGGTATTTCTCTTCACTTGCTTTTTCTTGTAGATGGCTAACAAAGCAGTTTCGAATTCTTCCTTGGTTAGCATTGATGGTAAAACCTCGTCCACTACTTCATCCACCTGATCGATATAGAAACAGTCAACCTCATCTTCATTAGGAAAATAGTTCACTACATGAAATATATTCAACCTGAGTTTCATGTTTCCAAAAGAAACATCCATGACTCCCATTCGACAATTAATGCTGAAATTTACAGTTGTGAGAAACGGACGTCCAAGAATGATTAGGACTTGATTTGTTGATTTAACAGGTGGTTCCATATCCAAGACAACAAAGTCCACTGGAAAGATAAATTTATCTATTCTAACCAAAACATCTTCAATGATACCCCTAGGTCTTCTTTCTGACTTCTCAGCAAGTTGGAGAGTGACTGCAGTGAGTTTCAATTCGCCAAGTCCTAATTTCTCATATATTGAGTACAATATTAGGTTGACACTTGCTCTCAGATCTAGTAACGCCTTACCAAGTGGTTGCCCACCTATAACACATGGAACAGTTGGAACTCCTGGGTCCTTGAGTTTTTGTGGTGCTTCCAATTTCAAGATAGAACTGACTTGATTAATCAGGCACACTTTCTTTGACATATGAGTACATGCTCTTCTCTTACGGGTACACAAATCCTTGAAGAATTTGGCGTACTCATAAACTTATTTAATGGTTTCAAGCAATGAAAGATTGATTTTTTCTTGCTTAAATGTTTCAAAATTTTCCTCTATTTTTTACGAACCCTTCCCCATTCTAGATGGAGATGGCAGACACTCAAGGAATGATGCCTTTGGGGTATGGAGAGTGGATTCAAGTTTTGCTTTTTCTTCAGGTTCCAGTTGGACAATTTCAAGAGACTTCCTCTCTTCTCTTATCTCTGGCTCTCTGTCCTTTACCGCTTCTTCTTCTTTTTCAGGTTCCATTGCAATTTCCACTTGATTATCGATCACTCATCCACTTCTTAACATAGTGACAACTTTCAACTGATGGCTAGTCGATGGTCCTTCATTAGACTGTGCTTGACCTCGAGGGTTGTTGATGGGTTGGCTGGGAAGCCTACTTTCCTCTCTTTGACTCATTTGATTAGTCCATTGACTCAAGTGGTCATTCATTATCTGCTGAATAGCTTGCATAGATTATTATTGAAAAGCTTGCATGTTTCGCATAACCTTCTATTCCAAATCAGAATCTTTCAAACTGGAGGTATGAGATTGATTGAAATTCTGATTCTTCCAATACTCGAAATTTAGGTGATGATAACTCGAATTCTGTTGAAAGTTAGAATTCTGTTGTGGATGAAAGCCCTATTGTCCACTAAATGTGTATCTGTATTGCTGGTTCACCTATCCAGTTTAGCTCGATCCCCCCCGTCCTAAGTTAGGGTAATTTTTTCATTCTGAATTGTAAGTGTTGGAGTACACATTCCTATCTTGCCGATGATATGACTGAGTCACATTCACCTGCTCTTGAGGAGTAAGTTCTTCAGGAAAGATCATCAGAGTGGTTGGACACTCGTTAGTCATGTAACTTGGGTGTTCACAAATTAAGCAGACAGTGGGGGTGGTGGGAGTTTGAGCTTGTTTTGTTGCAGGTAATAACATATTCATCTGTTTGGACAAAATATCAACTTTTGTTGATAAATCAGAGGTATTGTTTTTGACATCATACAGCCCACCTTTTGTCAACACGTGGGATTTAGTTGTCATATTTAGGTTAGCTCTCCCCAAGGTCTCATTTTGTATTGAAGTTTAGCATAATCTCTCAAACAATGCCCAGATTTCTTCAGCCTCTTTCGTAGCACATGATCTCGCACAAGATGCATCAACCATATGTCTTTCTTCTGGGATCAGTCAGTTGTAAAAACTTTAGATTTGTTGCCACCTTAGAATATGATAATTAGGGCAACTTTTGAGTAATTCTTTAAAACGTTCTCAACATTCATGAAATGTTTCAGTATGTTGTTGGGCGTAGATCAGAATTTTATGACATAACTCGTTGGTTTTGCTCATGAAAAAATATTTCCTCAAGAATTTACGTTGAAACTCTGTACAACTCTAGATAGATTGCGGTTCTAAGGAAAAGAATCAAGTTTTCACCTTATCTCTTAAAGAGAAGGGAAAAAGTCATAACTATGCTATCTCATTGATAGTATTATGAACTCTGAATATTTTACACACTACAAGAAACTCATTCATATGAATATGTGGGTTTTCATTGCTCAAGTCATTAAAAATTAGCAACATTTGAATCATTGCTGATTTAAATTTGTAATGATTTCCTGGGATAGGAGCATGCATGATGCTATCCCGATCTTCGTAAAGATCGAAATTATTATATTCTTTCAATATTCGTGGGTCATCATCATGATTCTCATTTTCATTTTCATTGTTGTTATCATGATTATTCTCATTCCGTCATTGTCTCTGATCTGCCATGGTTTCAGTGTGATGATGCTGAAGCCTATGATTTCTACGATTCACTCTGCAAGATTTTTCAATCTCACGATTCAATGATTGTAGATGTGGGTGATGAGATTGGGTAAAGCTCATGCACCAACACACCCAAGACAAGGATTATCGAGTCCACAATAAACCCAACAATGTAAAAAAACAATCAGATTCAATCGATTGAATTTATGGACTCAATCGATTGAGGAAAACACAACAGTGATTCAGCAGAAGCCTTATCAGTCAATCGATTGATGTATTAAAATCAATCGATTGAAACTCACAAATCATGCTGAGCACACAATCAAGAATGCAGCGGAATTATACCAGCTGAAATCTAATATCATTCGATTGACACAATCGGGTCAATCGATTGAACAGGATCCCAAAGGTTCAGTGGTGCGTGCACACACTGATAACTGAAATTCAAGATATCAGAACTCAATCGATTGATACTGAAAAATCAATCAATTGACTACTATAGTGGACAGTGGACAGTTGTCAAAATTCAATTTTTTTTTAATTTTTTTTTTTAAATCGAAATTCAAAAATTCAAAATTTTAAAATTTTAAATTTTAAATTCAAATTTCAATTTCAAATTTTTAATTTAAAATTCAAATTTGAAAATTCAAATATTCAAAATTTTAAAATTCAAATTTTTTTATTTTTTTAAAATTCAAATTCAAATTTCAAATTTTCAAAATTTCAAAATTCAGAATTTAAATTATCAAAATTTTAAAATTAAACAAACCAAAAAAATTGATCGATTAATTCTTTAAAATGAATCGATTGATAAGACAATGAGCAATAAGCACAAAACCCAGTCGATCGATTGAAGAAGATATCTCAATCGATTGACTGTCAAACAAAGAACACAAATCTCTGTACAAATTAATAAAATTGCGTCGCCTCCTTGGTAGCTGTGCCAAAAACTTGATCGATTTTAAATGTACCCCTTGCAAGTGCACAAGATCAGTTGTAGCATGGTGAAATCAAGGTGTCATACCCACAGGAAAATGAGTAATTAAATTAATTTCAAAGAGACATGAAAGCCCAAGGAAGTACCAAGGGAGAGAAAGTCGATTCGCTAAACTATTATCACATGATGCTAGAATGATAAACCTAAGTCAATCTATGTAAGAACAAATTATGACAAAGAAAATAATAATTTAAAAGATGATCAAGGAGTTTGCTAACCCTAAATTTGTAACTTCTCTATAATTAATCACACGATTTCATATCACATCAACATACCATCATTAATCAAGAAGAAAAATGAATCGTAAAGAATGTGATTATTGATCCAGCATACCCTATCCAAAAACTATGACTCAGCCTAATGCGGTATGAATCATATAAAACGCATAGCGTATCTCAAAATTTGAAATCACAGCAGTAAGAAATAATCACTTTGCAGCCTAGATCAGTCTGCAGTAACAGATTTAGATGGAATGACCCTTTTATGGTCGTCGATAACCAAGATCGACGACTATAAATGAGTATTCGATGATATTCAATTAAGCACACACTTTTTAGCAAAATGATTCTATGACAATAATAAGAAATTATAAAATTAATAATAAAGTAGTTACTCATTTAGGGGTCGCTTCCTCCTTGAACGAGGGGGTTTAGCCGCTCATCCTCGATCTATAAGCCAGTTGTAAACCAGAAGCCATCATCTAAACATGCACTTTTATTTATCAAAATATCTCTCCTTACAATGCTTTCTTCTTAATTACAAACTATGATTCAAAAGCTGTAAAGAAAAAGCTATGAAAAACCTAAGAAAAATCTACTAAGAGAGAGCCCCCAAACCCTAAGCCGTAGTATTATTTTTATAGGGAGCGGGTGGTGTATTTTAAGTGTAACCCTTGCAAGTGCACAAGATCTATTGCAGTATGGCAAGAACAAAGGTGTCGAACCCACAGGGAAATCTTGAATTTTAATTAATTCTTTCAGAGATTTAAAAACGTCCCCAAGGAAGTACCAAAGGGCAGATTCAATTTAACCAAAAATTTATCACTTTTTCTAAATGCAAGAAAAATAAATTAATCTAAACAATGAATTACTGATGAATCTAAGAATAATATTTAAATAAGATCAAGAAATATGCTACCCCAGATTTGTACCCCCCTTTCATCATCACCATCATTCATTCATAAAAATGATTTGAAATAAAGTATGATCATCAATCCGGCATACCCTATCTAAAAACAATGACTCAGCCTATCATTGCGGTATGAGTCATGTAAGAAGCATAGCGTATCTCGTGATGTGTAGATCAAAACAATAAAAACATTAGACTATGGTATTAATCATAAATATGGGTACTTATCTGGGGATCGCATCTTTCCCGATCTACTGATTTAGCCGCTCATCTTTGGTGTATGATCTCCTTGTTCATTCAAGGCCATTCCTCTTTTTATTTCTTCCAAAAATCTTTGGTTACAATGTCTTTTCCTAAATACAATCTATGAATGTAAACGAAAGACAGTACGAATCCTAAGTACAATCTACCCAAATCAATCCCTAGAAGAAGGAGAAAAGAAGAACTTTTAAAAAGATGCTCAGAGGAGTCTAAAACCAAAAATAATAAAAAACTCTCTCTAAAAAAAATCTCTAATTATCATAAAAAAAACCGTCCTCTCGACGTGTTTGGTTTGGCTTTAAATAGCCCCCTCATCGCAGAGGTCTCCCTCCGCCTCAATTTAGGGTCGATTAATCGACCCTATAGGGTCGATGCATCGACCCTGCAAGAATCACTGAAAATCTGCTTTTAAAGTGTCAGTTCCGTGTATGACACTTTTTGTGGCTCAATTAATCGACCAAAAAGGGTCGATGCATCGAGCCTGCAAAAGTTCCTAAAAATCAGCTTTAAAGTGTCAGTTCTGTCTCTGACACTTTTTTTTCCTCGATTAATCGACCAAAAGGGTCGATGCATCGAGCTCCCAAAAATCCGTGGATTCCAGCAGACTTTTTACATCAGACACGGCTTTGGTATTTTAGCCATAACTTTCTGTCCCGAACTCGGATTGCGGCGATTCTTGATCCGTTGGAAAGCTGATAGAAATATCTACAACTTTTGTTTTTTAACAATTTCATAATTCGTCCGTCTTGAATGTCCAAATTGAGCTACAAGTCGCACTAAGTTCTCGATGACCCAAAGTTGCAGTGTTTTGACATTATTTTCAGAATTCTTGGGCTGTTTTCTGCACTTGGCTTGTATTTACCTGAAACACTTCAAATCTAATAATTCTTATCAGATAGCTTTCATCGGATAGCTAAATATAGGTATCTAGGGGTGAAATAGCATCATATTTCACTACTCATCAGCGGGCAAGAGAACTTTCAAAAAATAAGCTCAATTGATTGAAATTCCAATCTCAATCGATTGAGTTTAAATTCACTTTTTGGCGACAATATTTTAATTTGAATTCAATCGATTGAGTTCGGATATCAATCGATTGAACTAATTCAAATTTGTAGAGGGGGAAAAGCTGTCTTTCTTGTCAATCGATTGAGATTTGGTTTTCAATCGATTGACATGTAAAGGTAACATCTTCATTCTCCTGGTGGATGCTAGGTAAAATCAATCATTTTCACGGATTTTGGTGCTTCTGCTGACTTCTTGGTACAATGTTCTTGTGTAACTCTTAATTATCTTCTTTTATACTCTTTGAAGATCCAATGGTCAGAAACCCCTAAAATCATAAAACTAGATAACAGCCGTTAGATAGCTTTCATCGAATAGCTAAATGTTGGTATTAGGGTGCGAAATATGGTCATATTTCGGTACAGATCAAAGAGTTCAAACTTTAAGAGTGTAATACGATTCGGCTATGTCTATTGAAGAAGATTATGTAAAATGTGATGCAGGAGAACTCGACAGCTGTGCTATGGGCCAAATTAAAGAGTCTCTATAAGACGAAATCTCTAACGAGTCGTCTGTATCTCAAGAAGCAACTGTACAAATTATACATGAAGGAGGGTACTCCTTAACGAATATCTTAATGAATTCAATAGAATTATATCTGAATTATTAAATGTTGGAGAAGAGGTTAAGGATGAATACAAAGCACTATTGATTTTGTCTTCTCTCCTCAATTCCTATGAGCACTTAATTACTACGCTGCTCTATGGGAATGATACTATTAAACTGGAGTCGGTTACAATGGCACTACTTTGTAAAAATATGAGGCCGAAAGGTTCGGATAGTGACACACAAGTAGATGGCTTATTGGTTAGGGAGAGATCAGATAACCGCAAATCTGAAAGGGATAGATCAAAGTTCAAATCTAAATTCAAAAATAGAAAGATTATAGAATGCTACAAGTATCACGAGAAGAGTCACATCGAAAGACATTGTCCTCAGTTATAAACTAAGAGGGACGATGCTCATGATAAGAAGCAGAAATGGGTCGTTGATGAGGCTAGTATAGTCAAACAAGCTCCGGACGATAATGTGAATGTATTGTCAGTGATTTTTGATAAATACTCACAGAATGTATGCATGCTTGATTCAGGATGCTCCTACCATATGTGCCCAAATAGAGACTGGTTCACGTCTTATGAAGATGTGGATGGTGGAATGGTTTTGATAGGTAACAATATGGCCTGCAAAACAGTTAGAAATGAGAGTATGAGAATAAAGATGCACTATGAGGTTGTGAGAACGTTGACCGATGTATGCCATATTTCGAAACTGAAGAAGAACCTCATATCGCTTGGTACATTAGACTCCAATGGGCTCAAGTTTATAGCTCAAGGTGGAGTTTTGAAGGTGACAAAAGGATCTCTGATTCTGATGAAAGCAGAAAAGGTTAAGAACCTCTACTTTCTATCAAGTAGTACAGTGAAAAATGGAGCAAAGTATCTACGTCAGATAATAACAGTTTGTCCTCTACAAGGCTATGACACATGCGCCTAGGGTGTAGACACCCGTTTTTGCCCCCTCGGAGTATACAAAATATTTGGTCAACCATTGAACATACCCACGATTTCTGGAAAGGCCAACCCTCTCTAAAAATCCTTAAACCCCTTACCTTGGGAATTATACACTGGAGTCATAGCATATAATTGATTATACACTAGACTCCCAACGTATAATTGGACCCGACCCGACTCCGATGGTTTCACGGATTATATGCATGGATCCAAGGGTATAATTGATTATACGCAAAACCCCGCTACGTATAATCTCCCGAAGTCCCACCAGGATTCTCCTTCTCAAACACCGAACTCACCCAGATTATACTCGGGAATCCCAACGTATAATTCGATTACACGCTAGAATCCTGACATATAATCAGTCCAATTTGGACTGGGCTTCTCTCTCGCAACCGCTCCGAGTTTTAGATTATACGCTATACGTATAACGTATAATTACTGAAAGCCCTACTTGGACTCTACCTTCCAAACCGATCCAGTCATCCGATCACTTGACCGATTCAACTAGTGTGTCACCAGAATTATATACTATAAAAATAGCGTATAATTCGTTATACGCTGGACTCCCAGCCTATAACTCGGATTATACATTGGATTTCCAATGTATAATTCCAGATTATACCATGAACTTCCAATGTATAATCAGTCGAGTACTATAAATAGGCCCCTTGCCCTCCCATTCTCAACACAAATTTTGCTTATTCTCTCTTGGAAAGCTCGAGGTTAGCTCTGAGATCTCGAAATAGAGCAGAGTTTCACTCTCAGTATCTGGCTCTTAGAACTGCGACTTTCTTCTGAAAATCTCGTAGAGCAGTCAAGCACAGTGGGGCCAGCCCACTTGCTTTGATTTTCGAGTGGTCCGATTAGAAGAAAAGCTAGCCTTAGATCCAACCCTTAAGAAACCCCTACCAAAATTTCCAACTTATAGCCAATTATCTCCACACCATCCACCATATTTTCAAAACCAACTATAGCCTTTAAACCGATTTGCCTAGGGGAGCCAATGGAGGGTACCCGGGAACGGGGCCAATCCTTGCGAGCATAACTAGCCAACACTCCCCTTTTAAATTGGATCAATTAGAATAGAAAAACCTAAATTAGTTAAAACCCTAGGCAACCTTAGCATCTAAATCTGACATGCCGATGTTTAGCATAGGAGTCCAACCCTAATCCCGCACCCTATCCTCGCGATCAATGACGTTCTACAGCGTCGATAAATCTGTAGATGACTATCACGACATTAGGTATACCATTTAAATTCAACCTGCAACTAATGATTTTCTGCAGGTGCATCTAAATACCTTTCTTCACGATAGTTTCGCCTTCCCTTTGCAAACAAAGGCCCCTTGTGACCATTTTGGGCCATTTTCTCGAATCCGAGAGGGTTCACAAAAATGTGTACCAACTAACGAGCGATTACAGTGAGACTCCTTTTGTTAGGGTTCCCCCTTTTTAAGTAATTTGGGTTTTCTTTTTTACTTTCTTTTATCACTTTTTTTTCACACACAACATGCATACTAGACATATTTAGCAACCATTCTATACTACCCCCTCTGTTGTGAAACGGCCGATGTGATCATTTCTTCGGGGATTCGATCCAAGGAACTTCCTACACTTCAAGCCTTCCCATAAGACCTAATCAGGCGAGGATTGTACCCACCCCCCTTAACCCGGAGAAGACACCTGCATACTCGGAAAGGAAAACCTAGGAACCCGAAGTCGAGTAATCCCTTTCACCCTAGTTCTAAAAATCCTATGAGATTGAGAGCTTGTGGAAATGTTGTTTTCGAAAGCATAAAAATGTCAGGCATCAGAAAATTGAACTTCAATCATAACAACTCATCCTCACGGGGCTTCCATAATCATCCCAACTATGATGTTGGGTCGTCTCAACAGATAGCTCAAGATTGTAGTTAGGTAAATATGGCTGGCGAAGGTGAAGAATCACCCTTTACTCCTCCAGCGAACACTGATGGCAACAATAGAAGAGAAAGTAATATTGGGCAGAGCTACACTGCCGAACAAGTTATAAGCCTTACTACCTAGGCACTTTCAAGAAGAGGGAAGGAATCTGAAACTCTACTTCGGTCCTTAGCCGGTTTGTACCAAGGCATCCATTGCCAACAGGTTATGGATGATCAAGGGCGTGCCATAGGTGAACACGTAAACTCATAAAATAGACTCCAAGTAAGGTCGCCAATTCCTTCGCATATACAATGTATTGAGGGTCTTTGGTTACGCTGCTTACTATCATGTCGGAGATAGTACAATTGACCCAAGATCTAAGAAGGTGACTTTCTTAGGGTATGCAGATGACATGAAAGGACATGAGTTATGGTATCTCGAGCAGAATAAGGTTGTGATTAGCATAAATGTTACATTTGATGAATCTGTTATGCGAACTTCTAGCAAACAGAGCATGAAAATTGGAGAGGTGGCGAAAGATTAGTTTGAGGTGGAGTTAGAAACTCCTATAATTATTACATCAAAAAAAGGTGTAAAAACAAATGAGAGAGAGTCAGAGCAATTCTTACAGGTGGAAGACCAAAAGGAATGCGACAACATCAATTCGCTACGGTTACGAGGATATTGTTGCCTACGCATTGACGTTGGATGATAATGAGTCTTCTTCATTTAAGGATGCAATAGGTGGAAGATGTGCATGGAAATGGAAGGCCACAATGGGTGAAGAGATGGATTATTTTTACAAGAATCAAACTTGAGAACTAAGGCTGTACAAAAAAACGATCGAACGGACCCAACTAACCAAAATTTTGGTTCGATTTCAGTTTTTGAAACGCGGATTATCTAGTTATCGGTTCGATTTCAATTTTTGACATAAAAAATTTGAAACCGAACCGATAAGAAACCTATAATAGGGTATTACTTAGGTGCATACAAAATAAGGTTGCAATTAAAATTTTCTCTTTTAAAACTTAAACTTAAAAGTTAAATCGTAGAAACTAGAAAATAAGGGATAAAAATTAAAACTTAAAACAAGTAAAAAGCCAAAAACGCTTGATGTCCCATATCCCATTCGTTTCCACTTTCCCGTTTCCACCAGCCATCGTAGGTCGTCCGTCATCCTTTCTCTCGCTGTCGTCGGCGCCATCCATCACTTGCCCATACGGCTACACTCCACAGTAGACTATAGGTTTCTCTCTCTCTCTCTCCCTCTCTCTCTCTTTGTTCCTCTCTCTGTCTCTGTTCCTCTCTTTATTATTCACTGTCTCTCTCTTCCTTACTATTTTTTTTTAAAAAATTTTACAAATAAAAAAATTGAAGTTTAGAAAATGAAAATCGGCCGAACTGATAACTATCGATTCGGTTTCGATTTGAGAAACTATAAACTGATAGTTATCGGTTCGGTTTCGATTTAACATGAAAATCGACCTGAACCAACGGAATAATTCTCCTATTGGGAATTGACAGAGTTACCTAAGGGCAAGAGTGCTATTGGGTGCAAGTGGGTTTATAAGAAGAAAGATAGTTCTCCAAAAAATAGTGCTATATGGTACAAGGCACGGTTGGTAGCAAAGGGCTATGCGTAA
The DNA here is from genome assembly GCA_021018995.1 of Chloranthus sessilifolius. Taxonomy (NCBI): domain Eukaryota; kingdom Viridiplantae; phylum Streptophyta; class Magnoliopsida; order Chloranthales; family Chloranthaceae; genus Chloranthus; species Chloranthus sessilifolius. The sequence continues at coordinate 114,235,351 of CM037591.1, read as the reverse complement.
AAGGAAGGCATTGATTACAATGAGGTGTTTTCACTAGTTGTGAAACACACTTCAATCAGAGTTCTGTCGTCAATTATAGCACAGTTGGACTTAGAGTTGGAGCAACTCGATGTGAAAAATGGCATTTCTACATGGGAATTTAAAGGAGGAGATTTATATGAACCAACCTGAAGGGTTCAAGTCTCCTGGAGAAGAGAGGTCGTGGTGTAAACTGAATAATTCCTTGTACGGGTTGAAGCAGTCACCGAGATAGTGGTACAAGATGTTTGACATGTTTATGGTGGGCCAAAACTATATTCGAAATAAATATGAAAATTGTGTTTACTTCAAAAGGCTAGGGGATGGCTCATTTATTTTTCTTCTCTTGTATATTAGTGACATGCTCATAGATGCAAAGAGCATGGTGGAGATCAACAAGATGAAATCTCAACTTGGCATGAAGTTTGAGATGAAGGATCTTAGCGCAGGGAGAAAGATTTTTGGAATGAAGATTTAGAGAGACAGAAAAAATGATAGATGTGTCTGACACATAAGAGTTATCTGGGGATGGTACTCTCACGATTTTAGATGGAGAACTCAAAGGCGATGAGTACTCCATTAGCAGCTCACTTTCGTCTTTCGGCTAGCATGTCTCCTACTACAGATGAGGAGCATGAGTTCATGACCCATGTTTCCTATGTGAGTGTAGTTGGTAGTTTGATGTACGCTATAGTGTGCACTCGATCGAATATTTCACAGGTCGTTAGCATGGTTAGTAGGTCTATGGCTAATTTGACTAAGGAGAATTGGCAGGCGGTAAAATAGATTATGAGGTACATACACAGTACAATAGATGTCAGGTTAGTTTTTCGCAGTGTTTCAGATCATCAGTTATGCGATTATGTAGATTCAGATTCTTCGGGTGATTTGAATAAGCGTCGATCTACAACGAAATATGTGTTTAGGCTATTAGGTGGTCTAATTAGCTGAAGGTCGATGTTACAAAACACAGTGACTTTGTCTACTACGGAGGCAGAGTATATGACAGAAACAGAGGCAGTAAAAGAAGCGTTGTGGCTTAAGGGTTTAGTTGGTGATTTGAGAATCGCACAAGAAAGTGTTGATGTGTTTTGCGATAGCCAGAGTAGTATTTACTTTGCAAAGAATCATGTATATCATGCTCATACCAAGCACATTGATATATGGTATCACTTCGTACGGGAAGTAATCAAAGATGGCGAGATATCTTTGAAGTAAATACGAAGGACAATCCTGCGGATAAGATGACAAAGGTGGTACTAGTGATCAAGTCTAAACATTGTTTGGATTTGATTAATGTTCAGCAGGTTTGAACACCCTCGGGGCGTTGGTGGCAGCGATGATATGAGTTTATCGATGATCGGAAGAAAGAGTACATGGTGAAGCTTAGAGTCAAGTGGAGAATTATTGTATTTAGGCTCTAACTTTAGTTGGGTCGCTCGAGCGAGGTAGCATGTCCTTTAGGGGAAAACTTACTGGTGTAAGTCGCTCGAGCGACTTTGGTTCCCGCTCGAACGTCCAATACACTATTTTAATGGTGATTTCTCTGGTCTAAGTCGCTTGAGCGACCCACAACGACTCAATTGCGTTTACACTCCGTATTTTGTTAGTTTCGCTTTTAGTAGTAGGATTTATGTCTTCTATATATTGGAAAGTTCTTGGACGAATTAGGCATAGCAAAAAGCTTTGGAAAACCTATCTAAGGTTTACATTTTGGAATTGTGGTTAAATTAGAAACATAAGATCCGTTTAGGAGTGTTTGAGTTTGATCATGATTCAATTCAGTTGTAATCTCGCCTATAGATAATTGCAAATCAATTAATGAAATCACATTTAGATTCCTCACAATGTAGTTTCATAGCCTCTAATGTCTTCTCTCATTCTTCCTCTCTCCATCACCTCCGTAAGCTTTTCATGATATCATAGCACTAGTTGCTCATGCCTTTGGATTAAGGATGATGACCACACAGCCCTCTTACACCCATCTGCCATTTGCTCAGCAACCACCATGCCGACTATTCGTCAGCTAATTGTGTACAACTTTTGTTGCAGACAATATCATCCTGGCCGACTACAAAAAATGTGTTTATTGGAGACTGCTTTTGGCTGTCTCCAAAGACGTGTAAGCCGTCTCCAATAGTATTGGAGACGGCTTCCATGTAGTCTCAAATAGTCCCGTCTCTATTGTCTTTGGAGACCAAATGGGAGCCGTCTCTAATAGTCAAGGTTATTAGAGATGACCATAAGCCGTCTCCAAAGATATGTTGGAGACACCTTAAAGTCGTCTCAAAGCCGTCTCTAATAAGTCATCTCTTATTATTGGAGACGGCTTTTTACCGTCTCCAATAATTGATATGATGTTATTGGAGACGGCTTAAAGCCGTCTCCAATTAGTGATCTCCTATTGAATAATTTTTTTTTAATGCTATTTAATTTTTTGCCATCTCCAATAAGTGATCTGTTGAATAATTTTTTTTTAATGCTATTTAATTTTTTTACTCCAAGAAGACAAGAACCATATTGCCTAGAAGTACAATTTATAACTTGCATTTTTTTTTTTAATGAAAATCCATAGCCTGGATTTACATACTCACATTTTCATTCACATTAGCATAAACACATTAATATATTAACCGAATGAACGTCACAGGCTCTAATGTTTAATTATGTTCAGAGTGTTGGTCAAAATACATACAACCTAATAAATCAGAAAACAAGTGCCAAACTCAAAACCATTATTAATAATAAAATATATATATAAAAAAGATAAATAAATAAATAAACACGGAAGGAAACAATAAATTTTTGTACAAACACAATTTCAGATCATATCCACTCTGTATGATACATGGCTTTATGGACACCAACATCACGTAGTTGCATTGTGATTCCGGCACCGGAGCCGGAACCAAATATAAACACAATTAGAGAGAAAAAGAATTAAAATGAAGGGCCCTATTAAATCCCACATTAAATCTCTAAGCAATAAAACCAGACCCAAAACTTGCACAAATCGAAATCTGACATGAGAAAAGTAACAGAAAAAATCCGCCGTTGATGTATATTTTTAACTCTCGGGATCGGGAGCTGGAGCAGGGGGCTTCTGCGTGAGAAGAGGTAGGAGTGCCTTGACAACAACGCTCATGTTTGGGCGGAATTCGGATTCATACTGCACACATAATGCTGCAACAGCAGCCAACTACGAGAACAAATATTACACCAAGTTAGCAAACTGAGCGAAGTATACCTGATACGGGTGAGCACCGAAAAATACACACTCTAAATTCAAATTTTTGAAACTGAGACTCAATCTCAGTGGGACCCATCCATGTGGGCTCAAAAAGTCAAGCAGTTTCATTGAATTTTTCGAGTTTGGATTTGCTGTAGTAGCATCTGATCAAACTCTTTTTTAGGTTTTCAGAACATGAGTCAAAGCCTTGATTGAGTTGAATTAAGTGTATTTAGTACACAATGGCTTACTGATTTTGGCGTATGAAAAAAAAGCCATAAGAAAAAAGAAATTCCTCACGTTTTTGTAACATCAACTATGTGTTGAACATATATAAGTGGATACCAATGTTGACATAAATATTTAACATTAGGGATTCCGATGACTGAGTGAGAACTCGGATCAGATAACCCATAAATAGACACAACAATGAGGAAATATTTCACAAAGCACCAAAAAACCATACTACAGTTTAGCGACAATTTCCCCCTTGGAAGAAAGTAGGCCCATTACCCAATAAATCATACCTTTTGCAGCTAGGCTCCATCTTGAGAAAATGGAGTCTACTCCACAATATAATGTTTCGGTGCTTGATGGAATTCTTTCTATATAGCATTTATTTGCACCTATCATGTTAGAAAAGAAAAAAAACTTATACTACCCGTTTTCATTTTCAACCATCCCAATATATGTATTATCTATAATATTTCGAAAATCTGAGCATTAAACAGTGACCTCGGGATCCATGCTTGACTAGTCGTAGGTTTGACCAAGTGAGGGTCAAATGGTGGAACTAAGAAAGAATGTATCAACGCGATGTAAATGTGACCTAAGTATAGAGTTAGAAGTTAGTTAAGGGTCACATACACCTATCCCTGGTATATGCGCTCAACACACAAGCAAGGGAGGTTATAAGGGTTTTAATAACCTAAAAGAGAAGTTATTTCTCTTGTTTCGTTGGAGAAGAGAGTTAAGAAGAGAAAGAGAGGCCAAAGAGAGAGTGAGAGCTTGGAGTTAATGCAAATCAAGAGGAGATCGAGCAATAAATGTCGGATTCAACGTGATTGGAATCGTTGGAGCCGAAGCTAAGAACGCTAACCATTCAAATCAACCATTCAAGCTTTAAGAGATTGATTTGAGGTGAGTCTTATTAGAAATAAATAGATAGATGTTTGATGATTAAATTCAGTCAAGTGTAGTTAAAAATATAGAATTAAATGATAGAAAAGAAAGAAAAATAGAGAGAAAAAGATTTGGAAGAACAGCTCGAAAAGGGGGTGAGTTCCGGCCAAATCGATTAATCGATTTTGGTCTAGAAGTTGAAAAGGCAAGAATGCTCGAGTTCGATTAATCGATCTGGAAATCGATTAATCGATTTTGAAAGTCGATTAATCGATTTAGAAATCGACTAATCGACTGAGTACCTCCAGTGGCTGGAGAGATAAGGCTTGGGAAAATTGACTAATCGAATTGGAAAATCGATTAATCGATTTTGGATTTCGATTAATCGATTAATCGATTTTGGATTTTCGACTACTCGATTTAGGGATCAATTAACTATCTGTGAGATTTTCGATTAATCGATTTGGGATCGATTAATCGATTTTGAATTTTTGATTAATCGATTTGAGAATCGATTAATCGATTTAGGGTTTCGATTAATCGATTTTGGCAGTTTCACTTGATTTCTTAATTGGACCTTGGGATTCATGGAGGGTCTTAGACCTTCTCTATTGTGTCTTTATTGATGTGTTGTATATGTTATGGTGTACCATAGGTGGTACATGTGAATGCAAGCATAAGGAGTCGTGTGGGACCTTGATGCTTGGACCTTCAGAGATTTGAGGTAGGAAACACCTTGAACATGTATTTTAATTGCAAGTGCATGTATGTAGTGATATAGAAATAAATTAATAATACTTTAAATCATGAGAATCTTTGTAAAAAGAGTGTGTGTGACACCAAGAAAGTAAATGAGAATGAAACATCCCCAGGCGACGAGAAAGTGATAAAAGCATCAGTGTGATGCGAGTAAATTAGACATCCCAGGGATGTAAGTGAAATTCTAAAATATGATTGAACAACAACTGATAAGGCCTAATTGATATAAAGTAGTACATTTACACGGTGAATAACTATATATAAAGCACATGATATTTTTGTTATTTAAGGTTTGAACAGAATACCCCACCGACGTGGCGGGATACCCACGACTGACTCGGCAGGATATCCGTGACCGGTACAGCGGCCAATCCGTACACCGGTACGGCGGTCTATCCGTACGCAGTAGCACATCCCAGGGATGTAGAGATGAGATTTAACCCCGTCACCTATGAGAAAGGGACCTGGGTAGTATTTACAGTGGATACATATAACAACTGTCTATTTAGACGATGATGGAGGGTATTCCATTGGGGCTCGATGCTATATTGCTCAGGGACTACTTAAGTTGAAGATTTAAGTTTTCTTTAGGCCTATTCAGTGGAATTCATGAACAGTTAATAATAAAGTGAAACATACAAACCACCAGTAAACTTCAAGGCATAATTGTGATTATTTAAACTGTTTTCCAACAAGTGCATAGATACATCATCCTAAGAATATCATAGAATACATGTGAGGATTTGACTTATATGTTTATTGTGTTGTTCCCTATTGAGTTAGGATGTAGCTCACCCTTTTAGACTATACGTCACAGGTCCAGTGCTTGCAGCGGCCGAGGCTTCGGGAGACGTGGATCCGGGTGATTCGGATTACGTACCCGGGGAAGAGTTGGAGCCTCCTCCCGAGGATTTCTTCTAGGAGACTTTACTGAGCACTTTGATAGAGAGAGATTTTGAGAGTATATTTGTATGACTTGGTATGTCAAGCCTTTTTGAAGCATGTATTTAAATTGATATAATTCTTTTGGAGAACCATCTGAGGTGATCTGTTCATCACTGATGGTTCGAATCGGTCCTCTGTTCATGCGTTGGCATGAAAGCAGAACTGTCTTTTAAGGTTACACCTAGATTAGCATATTAGTTTTCGCATTGTTTAGTTAATTGTTTTATCATGTCTAGTATTGCTTGCTATACCAATGTTCCGTATAGATAAATAAGGCACGGTCTTGAGGATCGTGTCGATGGCACGAGTTTTGAAGTGCCGAAATCCGTGCTGTCACAGTTGGTATTAGAGCCTTTTCTTTTAGAAATTCTGACAATCATTACTTTTGTCATAGCATAGGGATTTATGCTAACGAAACAAGGTTTTCACGTGCAGACCAATATGTCTTCTAAAGGAAGGGGCTGACCCAGGGGCGGTCATAGTAGAAGTTTGCGTAGTCAAGATGATTTTATCTCGGATACCAATAGAGTGCCTATGAGAGATAGAGGGGCTTCAGGCAGTGGTGGCCAAGGGAGCTAAGATCAGGCAGAGACTCAGGATCGAGATCAAAGGGAACAGGAGAGAGTTAGAGAAAGAAATGAAGATAGAGAGGAGCGTCAGAGGATGATGCACACTATGGAAACTATGGTGGCTGCCATGGCCCAACAGGCAGCATCCCTGGCAGCTCATACTGCCCACGAGCGGCATCAGCCACCGACACCTCCTGTGGCTCTGACACCGCCAGTGTCTTCTGCGTTTACTGAGTTTAAGAGGATGAGACCTCCTAGCTTTTCTGGGTAGGCAGAGCCCATGGCAGCTGAGAACTGGCTGAGTGAGATGAAAAAAGTATATAGTGTGTCCACATACACAGAGGACGAGAGCGTTCGTTGGACAACCTACATGTTAGATGGGGAGGCTGGGCCTTGGTGGAAGTCCGTTTCTAGGACTAGGGCTCAGGAGTCCCTGGATTTTCCCTGGACGTGGGAGGAATTCGTCGAGGAGTTCAATAAGTAGTATTTCTCAGAAGTTGTGAGGAATCAGATGGAGATCCAATTTTTGCAACTCGTGCAAGGGAAGATGACTATTAGAGAGTATGGAGTGGAGTTCATGCTACTCGCTCGCTTCGTGCCTGACTATGTCATCACAGAGATGATGAGAGCGAAGAGGTTTCAGTAAGGGTTGAGACCTGGCGTGAGGGGAGGAGTAGCACCATTCCAGTTGAGGACCTATGGAGAGGTCATGAGCAAGGCTTTAGTGGTAGAGGAAGAAAATAATAATAAATACCGCCAGAGGGAACAATAAGGAAGGTGGAGTGTGGACCAGAGTAGAATGGGGAACTACGAGCCGGTGAACAAAAAGTCGAGATTTGTAGCAAACAATCAGAGACTACCGTTCCAAGGAGAGTATCAAAGACCGGTGCAACAGAGCAACCAGCAGAGATTTCTATTGCTCACGTCAGGGAGATATATACGATATGAGAGCCCTGCTATCACTACCGGAGCTACAGTTACACAGGATTTCTCGCGAGCAGCTTCTTCCACATTGTGGGAGACTTGTGCCAAGTGTGGCAAGTCTCACAAGACAGCGGACTGCCAGGGAACTTGGGGCTATTTCAGATGTGGCAAGGTGGACCACTTGATTAAAGATTGCCCTGAGGTGAATAAAGGGAAGACGGCTTCAGTGTCTATGCCACGACCTATACAAGCAAGGAAGCCGATCGTCCAAGGGAGAGCCTACGCAGTCATAGCTCAAGAGGCCCAAAATACAAACGATGTGATCCAAGGTAAGATTTCTTTTAAATAAAGAAATTTAATTTTTGAAATTTTTTAGATAGAGAAGGTGCATCCATATAGAAAATAGAAAAGAACCTGTATATAATAATTTTGGTATGATGGCATACATTATATATATATGTGTATGTATGACTAGGTATGTTACAAATCTATGGGAAAGAAAGCGATGTGACATATGAAGCTCGAGTATTGATAGACCCGGGGTCTACCCACTCATTTGTTACCCCTCGCTTTACAAAAAAGATGAAAGTCAACCCAAAGAAGTTATACTTTGTGTTAATCATGACTATTCCGACTGGGAAATCGGCCGATACCGAAAAGGGTTGCAACTCCGTGATCGTGAGAATCATAGATGGAGACGTCTTTGAACTACCGGCGAACCTAATTCTGTTAGACATGCAAGGATTCTACATGATCCTTGGCATGGATTGGTTGTCGACTCACTGTGCGACGGTAGATTGCAAGAACAAGGTCGTCATCGTTAGACCCAACACGAGGAGATCATTTCGATTTCGAGGAGAGAGATCGACGCATATGCCACTTATCTCGGCAGTCAGGGCCGAGGGCTTGATCAAAAAGGGGTGCAGCAGTTACTTGGCATTCTTGAAGGAGGATAAAGAAGAGAAGAATATTATCTCCGAGATAGCCGTGTTGCACGAGTTTGAAGATGTATTTTCGGAGGAATTACTAGGATTACCAGATAGAGAAGTTGAGTTCGCCATCGACCTAGCACCAGGAACGGAGCCTATTTCTAAAGCACCATATAGAATGACTCCTGCTGAGTTGAAGGAGTTAAAAGAGCAGTTACAAGAGCTCATGGACAAGGGGTTTGTTAGACCGAGCGTGTCTCCATGGGGAGCACCGGTCTTGTTTGTAAAGAAGAAAGATGGGTCGTCAATGCGTCTGTGCATTGACTATCGGCAATTAAACAAACTCACTATAAAGAATAGGTACCCTTTGCCTAGGATAGATGACTTATTCAACCAGCTGCAAGGAGCAAGGTATTTTTTCAAGATCGATCTGAGATCTGGATACCATCAGTTGAGAGTCAAGACAGAGGATATTCAGAAGACTGCTTTCAGGACACGGTATGGACACTATGAATTCTTAGTGATGTCGTTTGGGTTGACGAACTCACCGGCGTCATTTATGAATTTAATGAATCGGGCATTTAAACCACACCTAGACTCCTGCGTTGTGGTGTTCGTTGACGATATCCTGATATACTCCAAGTCAAAAGTGGAATACGAAGAACACTTGAGGATTGCTCTACAAACTTTGCGTGAACACGAACTGTACGCCAAGCTCAGCAAGTGCGAGTTTCGGTTAGAGGAAGTTAGCTTTTTGGGACATGTTGTCTCAAAGCATTGTGTCACTGTAGACCCAGCAAAAATAGAGGCAGTAGTAAACTCGGAGCAACCAAAGACTGTGACAGGCGTCCGTAGTTTTCTTGGACTAGCGGTTTATTACTGGCGCTTTGTAGAGGGGTTTTCAAAACTATCGGGACCTCTTACGAGGCTTACACGGAAGGATTCAAGATTTGAGTGGAGTGAGGCATGCGAGAAGAGTTTTCAAGAACTCAAGAAGAGACTCACTTCAGCTCTAGTACTAGCGATTCCTTCAGCTAGTGGAGGGTTCACGGTATATAGTGATGCTTCATATAATGGTTTGGGTTGCGTACTCAACCAACACAGAAAGGTGATAGCTTACGGGTCGAGACAGCTAAAAGAACATGAGAAAAATTATCCGACACATGATCTGGAACTAACAGCGGTCATATTTACGCTGAAGATTTGGCGACATTATTTGTACGGTGAGACTTTTGAGATTTTTACCGACCACAAGAGCCTCAGATATCTGTTTACACAGAATGAGCTAAATATGATGCAGCACAAATGGATGGAGTTCCTCAAGGACTATGATTGTTCCATACAGTACCATCCAGGCAAGGCTAATGTAGTAGCCAATGCCTTGAGTCGAAAGGGTTTAGCTCAGTTGGCTAATTTGATTTTGGGTATGCACCGATGGAAGTTGTTTGAAGATCTGGCACTGTATGATGCGAATATTGAGTCGCAAGCCACAGGAGCCTTTTTGGCAAAAATTTCAGTGAGACTAGTGATATTTGAGCATATCCACAACTACAGATGAAAGACCCGGCTTTAACCAAGATTCGTCAAGATGTGATCGAAGGCATCAAACCGGACTTCTCAGTAAAAGATGGTTCCTTATTGTTCAAGGGGCGTCTCTGCATTCCGAACAATGCCAATCTACGGCAAACTATTCTTGATGAATCTCACAAGTCCAACTATGCGATTCACCTAGGTAGCACGAAAATGTACCAAGATTTAAAAAAGAATTACTGATGGAGAGGTTTGAAACAAGACGTGGCAGAGTACGTGTCACGGTGTTTGATGTGCCAGCAAGTGAAGATCGATCATAGACACCCTGCGGGGTTATTGCAGCCTCTACCTATACCGGAATGGAAGTGGGAATCGATCTCTATGGACTTCATCGTTGGGCTACTGCGTACTGCAAAGAGGTACAATGCCATTTGGGTAGTGGTTGATCGATTGACCAAGTTAACGCACTTCTTGGCTTACAACACGATATATACGACAGGAAGACTCGCAGAGCTATATATGAAAGAGATCGTTCGTTTGCATGGGATTCCGAGTAGCATTGTTTCTGACCGTGACCCATTATATACATCAAAGTTTTGAAAGAAATTTCAAGAAAAAATGGGAACGCAATTGGATTTCAGTTCAGCATTCCACCCGCAAACCGATGGGCAAACGGAGCGGGTCAATCAGATCATCAAGGACATGCTTAGGACGTGTATGTTAGAATTGCAAGGATCATAGGATCAGCACCTACCGTTGATTGAGTTTGCATATAACAACAATTTTCAGATGAGCATTAGCATGGCACCGTATAAAGCTCTTTATGGACAGCGATGTAGATCGCCCATCAATTGGGAGGAAATCGGTGAGAAATTTATTTTGGAACCCTAGATACTTGAAGATAATGCCACCTATGTTTGGATGATAAGGACCAAACTCAAAGCGGCTCAGAGCAGGCAGAAAAGCTACGCTAATATCAAGCGGACCAGTATAGACTTTAAGGTGGGTGAACATGTGTTCGTGAAAGCGTCACCTATGAAGGGGGTGATGAGATTTGAGAAAAGAGGGAAGTTAAGTCCCCGCTATCTTGGACCATTCGAAGTTCTAGGTTGAGTTGGAGAAGTTGCTTACCGCATTGGATTACCACCGCTATTCGATCGGGTGCATAATGTGTTTCACGTATCTATGCTCAGGAAGTATATTAATAGCCCTGGTCACGTATTGAGCGGTCAACCATTAGAGGTGCATGAAGACATGAGCATGATAGAAGAACCTACGGAGATATTGGATCGAAAGGAACAAGTGTTGCAGACAAAAGTGATTCCATTAGTGCTTGTTCGGTGGAGAAATCATTCGGCTGAAGAAGCTACGTGGGAACGAGAGGCCAACGTGAAAGAATAATATCCGGACTTGTTTACGATAGTTTGAGAGTCAAACTTGTACCACCGCAAGCATGTTTGCGGATTTAAACTATTAATTGTAGTCCAATATTGACCATTTGGCCAATTTATTCAATGGAGAAAATTTTATTCGGAGATCATGCCGTGATGCGATATAGATTGCATAGTTAGGAGTCATCATCCCACGCATGTCTAGGAAGACATATTTCACAAAACCAATGACCAATTGGTCATGTGTTACCAAGAAAACAAAGGAGACAAGAAGCAACAAACAGTTTTGAAATCTGATCAAAACCGTTTAATAGATTTTCAAATCGATTAATCGATTTGGAAATTCGATTAATCGATTTTGGTTGATTAATCGACTGGCATACGCCAGTGATGGAGATTGAATGGAGGTTTAGAAAAATTAATAAAGTGAAATTTTGATTAACCGAGGATAATTCGATTAATCGATTTGGAAAATCGATTAATCGATTTTGGAATTCGATTAAACGACTAACACATGTCAGTGACTTGGGAATTTTAGAAAAATTTAAAGGACATTACGATTTCGATTAATCGAGGTGAAATTCGATTAATCGATTTTGGGAAATCGATTAATCGATTTGGTAAATCGATTAATCGACTGGCACACGCCAGTGAACTGGAAAGCCTAGAAATTTTAAGTGACCACAATTTCGATTAATCGAAATGAATTCGATTAATCGATTTTGAAGTTTCGATTAATCGATTTTAGAAATCGATTAATCGATTTTAGAAATCGATTAATCGATTTCGCGCGGCTGGAGTAAGTTTTTAAAATCGATTAATCGATTTCAGAAATCGATTAATCAAATCGGGCCTATATATATAGAAAATGGGTTTTTGGTTCCCATTCGAAAATCATTTGAACGTTGGGTTTTTGGGCGCCATTTTTTCTTCTTCTCCTACCTTCCATCCGAGCTAGGGTTTTGGGGATTTTGCGTCGATTTCGGATCGAAATCACTTGCATTTGGGTCGAAATGTAAGGTAAACCCTAGATTTCAAGTTTTCTTTTTGTTTCAAGCTATAAAACCCTAGTTTCCTCACATTTTGATTAAAAATGCCACCTCGAACCTGTTTGACCACGAAGCAAGCGGCTTCGAAGCTTCCGGTACGGCGTAAGAACGCCGCACCGCCACCACCAACACCATCGCCTCTACCAACCCCATCCCCATCGTCATCGGATACCACATCCAGTTTGACGAGTGCGTCTTTGCGCTAATCTACACCGACCATACCACCACCACCCGTAAACTTGCGCCAACCAAATGAGTGGTGGGCAGCAAAGAAGTTCGAAGATGAGTATATTTTTTATGAGAACTTGTTTACCAACCCAGATGTCGAGGGTGAGACCAAATGGGCTACGGACTATTTGGTCAAAGCGGGCCTCGATAACCTACTGACACCGCTCCACGAGTATTACTACCCTAGACTAGTCCGCCTATTTTACCAAGGCTTGGAGGAGGGTCCGACCGATGACATCGTTACGACCAAGATTGATGGTCATGACTACACCTTTACCCATTGCCACGTACACGAGTCCCTAGAGTGCTATTTGGACTTCGTGCCTGAGACCACCCTCTTTCCACCGTTTGTGGAAGAGGTGAGATTTGAGGAGATCATGACCGAGATGACTAATGGGAAAAAGGGGCCCGGATTGTCCATCAGGAGGGTCGATTTGCCCCATTACATGTGGATGCTTGATTCTATAATCAAGTGTAACCTTTAACCGATGCGCCATGATACCGAGAGGGTGGAGTTGGTCCAATAGGCCCTATAAGCGACATTCCGCAGCCGTTGGTTTGACGCCACCAAGATCGTTTTAGAGGGGATGACATACATAAAAGGGAAGTTGATGAAGGGTCATTTACTACCAAAGGAGAAGATGTCGTACGCTCGCCTCATTTCGAGCATGCTGAAGTGCTATTCCGACGCTCCAGGGTACGCCATCTCGCCCCATGAGGAGAAGGCTACGGACCACGTGAAGCACTTCTCCATCGCTTCATGGGGTCGTAGCTACCGATTGTTGAAGAGGGCCCTACCAGTTGGGGGCCCAGCAGCCCTGGCAGCAGCAGCACCAATAGCACCACCACCACCCCATCAGAACCCGCCCATGGGGGGAGCACACCCCGTTGTTCCACCAGCTGAGGGGGCACCCTCTCATACCACCGCATCCCCTACGCCACCGTCGCAGTCAGCGACTGCCACACCTATCTCATCCTACCGCCGACGAGCGGCTCGCCCGGTGCCTACGATCGAGGACGTGTTGGCCCAGATGGAGGTCAACAACCAACAGATGAATCAGTGCATGAACTTTTTGATGTAGCACACCATGCGGTACATCTATCCTCTCGACTATCAGCAGCACCTCGCGCAGGAGCAGGCTTGGACTACGGGTGCAACCAGTTTCCATAAGGGTGCAGCGGATGCCGGCACATCTGGCTCGGCGCCCCAACAGCCAGACCAGCCAAAGCAGCTAGCCCAGACAGAGCAGTCCGCCCCAGCACCAGACCAGCCAGGAGAGGGGACGGCGTGATCTTGAGACGAGGATGCTTCTTTTGTGGGTGATTTTTGGAGTTTTTGATTGTAATTGGGGGGGGGGGGTGCAATGTAATTAAGGGAATATACATGAACAAATTGTAATCTTTTGGGAAATTGAATAGAAAAATGTTTTCATTGTCATTACCAGTGTTATTTATTTATGGACATTGTCTTTCTTGCATGCATGTGTTGATGTACTAAGTCAACATGTGAACGGATGTGTGGAATTCCCTGTGTGTGGGGGACTATAGCGACACACCTTTAGGTTTATTTTCAAGGACGAAAATTCCCAAGGTGGGGAGAATGTAATATCCCGAAAATCTGAGCATTAAACAATGACCTCGAGATCCATGCCCGATGATGAGTACTGAAAAATGAGGATATTTCACCCCTAAATACCTATATTTAGCTGTCCGATGAAGGCTATCTGATAAGATTTATTAGATTTGAAGTGTTTCAGGTAAATATGAGCCAAGTATAGAAAACAGTGCAAGAATTCTGAATATAATGCCAAAACACTGCAATTTCGGGTAATCAAGAACTTGGTGCGACTTGCGGCTACATTGGGACCTTCAAGACGGCCGAATTACAAAATTGTCAAAACATGAAAGTTGTAGATATTTTCGTCCGCTTTCCAACGGCGTAAGAATCGTCTTAATCCGAGTTCGGGACAGAAAGTTATGGCCGAAATACTGAAGCAGTGTCTGAACCACAAGAAAGTGCTGATTTTCACGGATTTCTGGGGTCGATTAATCGACCCTACAGGTCGATTAATCGAGCAGGAATAGCAGTCTGACACGATTCTGACACTAGAAACGTGATTTTTTGGATTATTTATTGGCTCGATGCATCGACAGTCATGGGTCGATTAATCGACCATAAAAAGTCGGTTTAGGATACCTCTGCGCGACGGTTCTATTTAAAGACTCAAACACTTCGGGGGTAGAGGAGAGATAGATTAGAGATCTTTTTCAGCATTAGAATTACATAGGAATTAAATTTAGGAGAGAGTTTTAGTTCTTAGTGTTCTTAGTTTTTAGCCATTATTTTTCATAGAAATAGGAAGTTTTATTATTTCTTTTTGGAGAGCTTTGTTCTTTAATTTTTCAAGTACTCATTCCTAAATTTTGTTCAAAGTTTATTTCTGCATTTATTTCGTTTCTGAAGTTCATCATCCGTGTGGATCAACATAATTTATTTTGAAGTTTGAGGTAATTTTAATTAATGTTATTTTCCCGTCTTTATTTATTTATGTCATTTATTTACAATATGTGTGGCTAAATTTATAGAGATGGGGATCTAATGATTCCCATCCGAGGGATGTACTTTTAATAATATAAAATTAGGGATTAAAATATGAGATTTTAATTTTATGGTTGTTGTGCTATCATGAATGGATGAAATCCCCGCCACTAACCGGGATCGCGTGTGCCGAGTCATGCCCGGGATCTCAGATCTGTGACGGTAATTTTACCCTATCATTGTTATGGTCTTTGTGTTTTCGTTGTGTGGATCTAATTACGATTATGTTCTGGGATCGAGTGTGCCGAGCCATGCCCTGGATCTTGGTTCTGTAATGGTAATTTTATCTTAAATATCCCTAATCTGAATAAAGTGTGCCGAGCCATGCCCTTGATTTCAGATTTGTAAGTGGTATTCTTGTTGGAATTTTCACCCACTTTGGGGATGGTTTTTATTTGAACCTGAGATCATGCGTGTCTAGCCGTGCCCTTGATCCCAAATCTATATATGAAAATCATCTAAGTCCTGATTGCAGGGATGCAACGTGGAACCTATTAGGGTGTTGACCATTGATCTTCCATAAAAGATGTTTGTTACCAATGAAATATCTCATAATTTAATCCTTAGATTTATATTATAGGAAGAACGGACCAAAGATGGGAGGATTTAGTATCTTCATCTTTATCATCATCATCTTCACTTTTATTTGTGAATCATCAATTGAATTTTAATTTGTAGTCATTAAATACCACCAACCACTTAAATCATAAAATTGGTAGAATACTGTTAGATCTTAATAGATTTCTAGAATTGCTTGTCTCTTTTAGGTATTTCAACATTAATCCTCGTGGGAACGATCTCGTACTCCGCACCCATTATATACAAACCGATTCGTGCACTTGCGAGTAAAATATTACATAAAAATATCACATCAAGTTTTTGGCGCCGTTGTCGGGGAATAAATTGAGAAAATCTGAATTTTTGGTAGACAGTAAATTTTAGAAATTTTCGAGGATTAAAATAGTATTTCTGCTTAATTAAAAAAAAAAAAAAAAAAAAATTCTGGAGGTCGATGCATCGAGTTTTCCTCGATTGATCGAGTGTACTCGATTAATCGATTTAAAAAAAAAATATATATATATATATATATATATTTAAAATTTTACTTTTCTTTTGAGGTTTTTCTGCCAGAAACCTCCGCTCTGTGCATCCTTTGTATGCACACTAGGTCTTCTAAAGAGAGAAGTTTAGAACCGTTAAATTCTGAGATCGAACGTACCTATCGGTCAAATCGTAAGGACGCTAGATCAAGGCAGAAATTTTTAAGTGAATCATCCACTAAAGTCAATATGACTGACAACATGAATGGGCAACTCGAATAAGAGGAAGAACCAACATTGAGAGAATTGTTTTCTCCAATAACTACAAATACCCCATCATGCATTGTGTACCCCGCCACACCTGGTGGCCGGTTTGAAATTCGGACAAATGTCATCCAAATCCTCCCAATTTTTCATGGCATGGAGCGAGAAGATCCATACCAGCACGTTAAAGACTTCGTCGAAGTCTGCTCTTCTGTTTACCAAAATTTCAGCGAAGAATCTGTTCGGCTGCGCCTATTTCCCTTCTCTATAAAGGATAAAGCAAAAGCATGGTTAAATTCGCTACCATCGGGATCCATAACCACCTGGGATCAGATGGTCAAAAAGTTTTTATCAAAGTTCTTCCCTATGGCGAAGACGAATGCCCTTAGACGTGAAATCACGGATTTCACGCAAGAGGAAGATGAGAGATTATATGAAGCTTGGGATAGATTCATGGATCTCTTACTCAAATGTCCGCACCATGGATACTCAAAGTGGAGACTAGTCCAGTGTTTCTACAATGGATTAAATCAACCAAATAGACATCTGGTGGAGTCAATGAATGGCGGAGGATTCCTGAGCCTTAAAGAAACCGAATCTTATGCTTTCTTAGAAAAGCTAGCTGAGGATTCTCAGCACTGGGATTTCACAAAGACTCGGGAACAAGCAGTCAAAACCCGGGATCAAGCCGGGAGTTCAACCAAGAAAGGAGGACTGTACGTAGTAAAGGATTCCCCAGATCTGATTGCTAAAATTGATTTCCTCACTCAACAAGTGGAGGAATTGAAAGTAAAGAAGAATGTGCATATGGTCAATACACAACCTGACCCGTGTTCAATTTGTGCAAGTCCAATGCATATGGCAGATGAATGTCCTTCAATGCAGAACTATCATGAAGACACATCTGAACAATTAAATGTGGTGAATAATTATGGGCGGAATCAAGGAAACGTTTTCAATGAGAATAACCCAAATAGCTGGAGAAACCACCCAAATTTCTCATGGAAACAAGATAATCAAAGAATGCAGCCCAGGAAGCAGGGGATGAACTTTTATCCCCAACAAAATTTCAATCAAGGACCGCAGCAGAACTACGGTCAAGGGCAATTTCAGGAAGGGTTCAATAACCGAATCAATTTCAATACAATCAAAATCGGGTTGGGCCCACGGCAAATGAACCAGAATTTTTTCCTTTACACAACCAATGGGAGGTTATCAAAACCAACCACAACAAAATATTGTGCCGACATTTCCACCACACGGATCTAACAACCCCAGGAAATCACCTTACGTCCTCATACACAAACTCCTTCTACTGAGGACCTGATGAAACTCATTCATTCTCACACGTCCTCAATCTCGAAAATAGAGACCCAAATTGGGCAATTGGCATCCTTTCTCTGTGAAAGAGAAAAAGGTTCGTTTCCAAGCCAACCTGTTCCTAACCCAAGGGGCCAAGTGGTTGTTGAACAAACATCAACTTCAACACAAGAGGATAATCAACAACAAATTCGGGCGATCACAACGTTGAGATCTAGAAAGCAGGTCGATAACAAAGTAGTGTTGCCAGAGGAGGAGGAAGAGTCTGATGGAGAGAAGAAATCTGAAGAGAGAGAAGAAATTGATGACAAAGTACAAGCAAAAGAAATATCAGATAACAAGAGTGAACAAAATAAAAGTCTTGTTCCGAAAGCACCGTACCCGCAAAGATTGATGGCACCACTGAGAAATCGTGATGTGGAAGGAATAAATGACATTTTCAAGCAATTAAAAATTAATATTCCTTTCCTGGATGCCATCCGTCAAGTACCTGCTTATGCTAAATTTTTGAAGGAATTGGTCACAATCAAAAGAAAGACCAATATTCCGAAAAAGGCTTTCTTAGCCGAGCTGGTTAGTTCAGTATTGCAAGCAAAGCTCCCGATCAAATACAAGGACCCAGGTTGTCCTACAATCTCGATCATTATCGACGATAACCGTATTGATCAGGCTCTTTTGGACTTAGGAGCAAGTGTTAACTTGTTGCCTTATTACGTATAAGGAGCTCGAATTGGGAGAACTTAAGACCCTTTGCGATGACCCTTGAGTTAGTTGATCGGTCGTGAAAGATCCCTCGAGGAATTGTAGAAGATGTCCTCATCAAGGTGGATTCTTTCTACTTTCCTGTAGATTTTGTTGTTCTAGACACTGAACCAGCATCAAATTTGAAGAATAATATTCCAGTGATTCTAGGAAGACCATTTCTAGCAACCTCCAATGCGTTGATCAATTGTCGAAATGGGATAATGAATCTGTCATTCGGAAATATGACAGTAGAACTCAACATTTTTAATATTAAGCATGGAGGATGATGAACATGCACAAGCTTGCATACTCGATGAAATTGTAGAGGAAATATTTAATGCATCTGAATCTGAGGATCCTCTAGCAGCTTGTCTTGCGCATTTTGGAGAAAATTTCGATGTGGATCAACCAATCCAAGAAGTAAATCACATGTTGGATTCCACACCACGTCTGGGTGAAGAACAGGAAATAGAGTGTGGAACACAAATTGAATTAATCAAGGAAAAACCGAAAGAGGAGGAGAAAGTGTCCTTAGAACTTAAACCTCTTAGGAAAATCTCAAGTATGCCTACACAGGGAGAATGAAACTCAACTCGTTATAATATCATCAACACTGGATGCGAATCAGCAAGGCCAACTCATGAATGTACTCAAAGAGCACAAAAGTGCCCTCGGTTGGTCGATAAAAGATATCAAAGGCATTAGTCCAAGCGGTGTGTATGCAGAATCCATTTGGAAGACAATGCTAAGCCTTCTAGGGAACCACAGAGAGACCGAACCCTATCATGCAAGATGTGGTCCCAAATGAGGTAATCAAACTTTTAGATCTTTGGAATCATATACCCCATCACGACAAGAATGGGTCACCCCACACAAGTGGTCCCTAAGAAATCGGAATCACAAAGGGTAAAGAATGAAGAAAACATACTGGTCCCTACAAAAATTCAAACAGGGTGGAAAGTGTGCATTGATTATCGGAAGTTAAATTTGATGACGAGGAAAGATCACTTTCCACTTCCGTCTATCGATCAGATGTTAGAAAGATTGGCCGGGCATGAGTACTATTGCTTTCTTGATGGCTATTCCGGGTATAACCAAATAGTCATTGCACCAGTGGATCAGGAGAAGACCACTTTCACATGTCCTTTTGGTACTTTCTCCTACCGACGAATGCCGTTTGGGCTTTGTAATGCACCAGCTACATTCCAAAGATGTATGCTGAGTATTTTTTCGGATATGGTCGACGATTCTGAAGTCTTCATGGACGACTTCTCGATACATGGAAACAGTTTTGCTGACTGTTTGAATCATTTGTCGCTAGTACTTGCACGATGCCAGGAGAAGAACCTTGTTCTTAACTGGGAAAAATGTCACTTCATGGTTAAAGATGGCATTGTTTTGGGACACATCATATCGTCCCAGGGTATCAAGGTCGATAAAGCTAAAGTTGATTTAATTGCCGACCTACCACCACCGAGGACAGTGAAGGAAATCCGATCTTTTCTGGGCCACGCCGGTTTTTACAGGCGTTTTATTAAAGATTTCAGTAAGATAGCACGGCCGCTCTGCAGCTTACTTTCCAAAGATGTCCCATTCATCTTTGATGATAAATGTTTGCGGGCCTTTGAAGCTATTAAGGCCGAATTGATAAAGGCTCCGATAATTCAATCTCCGAACTGGGAATTCCCGTTCGAAATTATGTGCGACGCCTCCGATTATGCAATTGGAGCTGTTTTGGGGCAACGAATAGAAAAATTACCGCATGTGATCTACTATGCGAGTCGCACTCTCAACGATGCCCAGTTGAACTACTCGACCACTGAAAAGGAATTGTTGGCGGTAGTTTTCGCGTTGGATAAATTTCGATCCTATTTATTAGGATCTAAAGTTGTGGTATTCACAGATCACGCTGCTCTGCGATATCTGTTCGCTAAGAAAGAGGCTAAGGCACGTTTAATAAGGTGGATCTTGTTGTTACAAGAGTTCTATTTGGAGATCAAGGACAAGAAAGGTTCAGAAAATGTGGTGGCCGATCACTTGTCCCGAATAATTATTGAGAAACCTGACGAGCCTGTTCCGATCTTGGAGCACTTCCCGGATGAACAGTTGTTCAGGATTGATTGCCCACCTTGGTATGCGGATCTTGTCAATTTTCTAGTCACCGAGAAATTACCTCACCATTGGTCGAGGAATGAGAAATCTATTTTCTTAGCTTGGGTGAAACACTATTTTTTCGACGATCCGTACTTGTTCAAATACTGTCCTGATCAAATCATACGAAGATGTATTCCTGAATCTGAGCAACCACGAATCATCTCGTTCTGTCATGAGTTAGCTTGTGGAGGTCACTTTAGTTCCAAAAGATCGCACTAAGATCTTTCAAAGTGGTTTCTTGTCGACGATATTTAAGGATTGCCATCAACATTGCAAATCTGTCAAAACCACAAATGCTAGGCCGAATCTCAAAGCGCAACATGATGCCGCTCAACCCAATTTTAGAAGTTGAATTATTTGATGTTTGGGGGATCGATTTTATGGGTCCTTTCCCGAATTCATTTGGTAACACGTTTATTCTTGCTCGTTGACTACGTTTCGAAATGGGTAGAGGCCGTGGCTTGTAAATCTAATGATCACAGAGTAGTGATCAAATTTCTCAAGGATCAAGTGTTCTCACGTTTTGGCATTCCTAAGGCGATAATCAGTGATGGTGGAAAGCACTTTTGCAATAAAGTGTTCACCCAATTAATGAAGAAATATGGTGTCACACACAAAGTTGCTACACCTTACCATCCTCAGACAAGTGGCCAAGTTGAAGTCTCTAATCGGGAACTTAAGCGAATTTTAGAAAAGACAATCAATCCGAACCGTAAAGACTGGTCGTTAAAGTTGAATGACGCTCTATGGGCGTATAGAACTGCGTTTAAAACCCCGATTGGCATGTCGCCGTATCGGTTGGTCTTTGGTAAAGGATGTCACCTCCCGGTTGAATTGGAACATCGAGCATTTTGGGCCGTTAAGTCATTGAATTTCGATTTCCTGAAATCTGGTACCCAAAGGGGGCTCCAAATAAATGAATTAGAGGAAATCCGGGCTGATGCATATGACTGTGCTAAATCGTATAAGGACCGGATGAAACGGGTTCATGATCAATCTATTCTGCGAAAATCGTTCGTTGTTGGTCAACTCGTTCTACTATACAATTCCCGACTTCATCTATTTCCAGGGAAATTAAAAACCCGTTGGAGTGGTCCTTTCAAAATCTCTCGAATACTCCCTAATGGGGCAGTAGATATTATCAACCCGAAACACGGGAATGTTTTTCGGGTTCACGGTCAGCGATTGAAACCATTCCTTGAGAATGCGATTGCATTCTCTAACACTATTTCTTTGAGTGAGCCACTGGCTCACCCTGACTGAGCGACTCCCAAGGTCGAGCTATCGACTTTAAACTAGCGCTCATTGGGAGGCAACCCAATTGTGTATTTTCCGTTTGGTAGTGTTTTGTTTTGTTTTTTTTTTTTTTTTTTTTTTTTAAATTTAGGTCGATGAATCGACCACTTAGTCGATTAATCGACCCCCAAAGGGTCGATGAATCGACCTTTAGGGATCGATTAATCGACCCTCTGAAATAAAAAAAAATAAAAATAAAAAATTTTGGTGTCGATGAATCGACCCCTTATGGTCGATGCATCGACCCAGTTATGCTCGATTAATCGACTCTTTTGGTCGATTAATCGGGAGTCTTTAATACTGTGTCCTTTTCAAGGACAGTGCATTTATGGCGATTTTTGACTTTTTCTTTAGTCGATTAATCGACTACTTGAGTCGATGCATCGACTGATATTTTGAAAATTGTGCCGTCTTAAAAATCTGTCAGTTTTGTTTTTTATTTGGTGTCGATTAATCGACTCTTTATGGATCGATTAATCGACTTTTATTTTGGGACGTGCGTTTTTGTTTTTTTATTTTGCCTCGATTTTTGTCGATTAATCGAGTAAGTGCGTCGATTAATCAACTTTTCCACTTCCGTACGTTGCGTCTTTTAACTTAATGACGTTGCGTGTGTCCATGCGTCGGGAATTCTGACGCGCCTCTTTTCATTAGAGTCGATTAATCGACACTTTTAGTCGATTAATCGATTATTTCGATTGTGTCCGTCCCGAGAGGCGCCTTTGCACCTATTTAAATGGAGGAGTCTCACTCCCTTTCTCACTACGAGTTTGATTGTGTTTGTTTTTCTGACTGCCTCCGACATTCCGACAGTGCAATCATGGCCTCGACCTCTGCCGCGCCGCAAAGACTTGTACAACGCCCTGCTGGTCATCCACTTGATCAGCCAAGTGGTCGCTCGAAGCGACCGCTGTTCGAATATGTTTTGATCTCGGCTTTTCAAGCTCAATGCTTATTTTCTCCTCACTCCACCCGTGATCAAAGTGTCCGAACGCATGGTTTGGTTATTCTATCAGAATATGGTATGGGTGCCCGCCTCCATCGAGAATCAAGTCGCCGCCCACTTCACTATTACAATTGATGGGTGGTCGCGCCCGATTTTTCCGCATACTATTGCGGAGGTCTTTAATGTTTCGTGCGAGCGCCCTCACGATCACATTTTGGGTGAGGAACTTGATGAGTCTCAAGAGGATATAATCAACGAGATGTGCCACGGCGTATTTTCTTCTGGGATCGCCACTAGGCGGCGTTTGCCGCCGACTTTTGTTTTGGGACAAGGTGTGTCGTGAGCAATCTTTGTCCCCTGTACACGCTTTACGAGCGCACCGGTGATCGGGTTCAAGCACTTTATGGGGCCCACCGCAACTCATGGATCAACGTGTCAAAGATTATTCATGATGGCATGTGGCGATGCCATGACGAACTCGCTAAACCTACCACTGGTGAAGCCCCGGTTGTCTACTTCCCCCATTATGTTATGAAGTTGCTTAACTTTCTTCGTTTCCCGTTCTATCGGGATGATGATATCGGGGACCTTGCTTTCTATCGATATGGTGCAACCCAGTGGAACCGCAGTATGCGCCTCTTGGGAAATGTCCCTGATGCCCATGCTGATGCGCCGGCTCCCCCACGCCAGCGTCGCCGCGTCCGTCAAGATGATCAAAATGCACCTGATCAAGGACCCGAGGAGGGTGTGTCGCTTGGCTCGCTCCAAGCCCAAATTACCTCTTTACAAGAGGAGCAGCAGCAACACCATGGTGCACTCCTGCGCCGTAGCCACTATGATCGTTCCTTCCTCCATCAGATCGGGCAGCGCATGTGGCCTGATAGTTATGATGAGATGCGTGGCGCTTAGGATGGAGATGATTAGTTGGATTAGTCTAGGATTAGGATTTTTCGTTTTGTGTTATTTTTCTTTCTTTTGTTTAGGCTGTTTATTTTAGGGGTCAAATCAGAAGTGTCCTTGTAATCATCGTCTTTATCAATGAAAAAGTGTGTTTTCTGATCTGTGTAGGATTGTCAAAATTTTGCAAATTTCTGGTTGCCTTTAGAGTAGTTGGAACGCACTGTTCATAAGCAAATTTTCACAAGTTTCCAACTCTCTGCCAAGATGGTGTCGATTAATCGAGGGTTATACTCGATTAATCGACCCACTTTTTGCGGAAAAAAAAAAAAAAAAAAAAAAAAAAAAATTTTGGGGAGGTCGATGCATCGACCCCTCTGTCGATTAATCGACCCCCAAAGGGTCGATGCATCGACCTTTGGGATCGATTAATCGACCCTCTGCTGTTAAAAAAAAAAAAAAAAAAAGTTTTTGGGAGTCGATGCATCGACCCCACTGTCGATTAATCGACCCCCAGGGGGTCGATGCATCGACCTTCAAGGGTCGATTAATCGACCCCACCTTTTTCTATTTTTTTGTTGTTTTTTTTCGCCGGCGCTCCTATTGGAACTCTGATTTGCCACTTTTCTCACATATATGGACTCCCTTGGACGTACTGCCACACTTTTCATTGTTTCTTTTCTGCAGGACACCTCTTTCCACTCCTACTCCAACTCTATATTTTTCCCTTTATATTCACCTTTAGGCTCACTTTTCATTAACTCTGCACCATCTTTCTTATGGCCCGACGATTATATCTCACCAGAGCCCGATTATCAAAGATGGAGGAGACTGCTAAAAAGCGGGAGCGCCGCTCTCATCGGACGGTCCCTTTTGTGCCAAACAATGTTGAAATCATCGACCTCGATCCGATGATCATTCCTTACTGGGGAGAACCATCTCGTAAAAAGGTAAATCGCTCCAAATCTCCTACACTGTGCATCAATATTGATATCGAGATAATTGATGTGATGTCGTCACCGTCTCCCCCATCTTCATCTCCTACTTTCGCCTCCCCACCTCCATCCATACAATCGGCGGTGTCTCATCAATTTCCCCTTGATCTTTGGGAGAAATTGTTCCCTGTGCCTAAGAATATCAATTTAAGTGACCCGAGGTGGATGGGTCCGCCTACCAATGATTAACGGAGTTGGATTCATGTGTAGTTTAGGATTTATGTTTTAGGATTTATTAGTTTTTTTTCTTTCCTTTTTGTTTTGTTTTGTTTTGTTTTGTTTAGGTTGTTTTTCTTTCCCTAAATAGTGTCACCATATTCCCTTCGATATATTTTTTTGTAATGTTCCGATTTGATACATATATTCTCTGCACCTGATCTTTGTGTTGAGGTACTTTTTTCAAACAGGTTTGGGGGTGCGCTACTTCTTTCAGTCAATGAGGACATTGTCCTCTTTAGGTTTGGGGGTATGGTTATTTATTTTGCGTCATTTATTTGTTTTATTTGAAAAAAGAAAAAAAAAATTATTATTTTTGAAGTCATTATGCACATTATTTTACGATTGTTTTCAAACTTTAGTTGATGATGCATGTGAATTTAATTTTGAGAATACTAGTGTCATATTTTGATTACTTATATCTAAGATGATGAAGCTTAATGTGATATGTTGTGGATAATTTTGATATTCATGCTTAGAATTTTTACACTTATACCAAGCTAAGACTTAGAAATCGATGAACTGTTTTGAATGTTGAATCTTAGGTTCTTAGTGGAGACTAAACCCAGTGAGCTTTAGAGCTAATTTCCCGTCATTGATGAGTGAATATATAAACTCGGAGTTTTCTTTGAATACGATTTATTTTTCATAATCTCATACACTTCATTTTGACTTGTGACTTTGCATGAAATCAAATTTATATCATTATGTTAGAATGTACTGTATATTTACTCAAGACAAATAGGCAAAGTTACTATCTTCTAAGGATATGATTGAAGGCCATCTTTGGCTCGTTTGTGCTTAAAATGCCCCACCTCAAATAAATTTATCTTTCTAGTACCCCTTTGAGCCTATTGAAAAATTTACCTTTATACATTCTTTGATAAGCCACGTTAACCTTTAACTCTTCACCATTTCTGAAAATTCAGCTTTACCCTTCTTATTTCTGAGAAATTAGGAACGAGGGATGAGAGTGAACGAAAAGAGAGTAAGTGGAGAGATACTGAGTTGTGGTGTTTACTGAGAGTGTATGGCAAAAATAAAAAGAAAAAGGGGAGAGAAAAAGAAAAAGAAAATTGTGAAAAATAATGAAAAATATGAGGTGCTCCAAGAAAAGGAAATTCGAAAGAAAAAGTGAGTTGAGAAAAATAGAAAAAATTGAGAAAAATAGTGAGAGTAGAAAAGAAAAGAAGAGAAATAGAAAAAAAAAGTTGTTTCTTTTCCAATTTCTCAGAAACTTTGAATCCCAACTTCCAATTCTTTCTTACCCTTTCCTGAGCCCCATTACAACCCTAAAAAGACCTTCATGATCTGATCTTGCATTAGTAACTGTCTTGTGGAGAGTAAATATGTGATACTTATGACACTTGATATGACATGCTTAGGATATACAAGTATCTTCTTATGAGATTTATTTTTGTTCATTGATTGCATCGTGTTTCATTTATCATGTGAGACCTTTTTATTTGCTTTGTATTGACCTCTCACATATGTGTGAAAATTTATCCACTATCGATGTCTTTATATTTTGAGAGTATACCTAAAGTGAGGATTGAGTCAAAACAACAGATCCAACGGTTTTCCGTTTGAATTAGTTCTGAGATGAATGAATTTTGGTTTGGTTATGCACACACTTCACGTTTAGGCATGAATGGATGAGCTATCTAACGATTTGAGCATTAGACTAATTTGAATGGATATTAGTCTGATTAGTATAACATTGTTATTTAAAATTGAGGATTCGCATGTTGAATTGATTAATGATTTTTGTTTTTCAATGGTATATATGTTATCAAAATCATATTTTGAAAACTCAATTTTATCGATGATTTCAAATATATATTGAAGTTTGTGGGTAACTTCACTGTAAACCCTCAGGAGACACAACTCCTCCACTAGGATCACCTAGGGGTTTAAAGGCTTGTTGCACATGCTAAGTGCAATCGTGTTCCCTACGAAAGTGGCATTTATTTATTTTCTTTAGTTTGCTTTGCTCGAGGACTAGCAAAGTGTAGGTTTGGGGGTATGATGAGTACTGAAAAATGAGGATATTTCACCC
Organism: Chloranthus sessilifolius; assembly: GCA_021018995.1. Classification (NCBI taxonomy): domain Eukaryota; kingdom Viridiplantae; phylum Streptophyta; class Magnoliopsida; order Chloranthales; family Chloranthaceae; genus Chloranthus; species Chloranthus sessilifolius. Next base: position 114,208,128 of record CM037591.1, on the reverse strand, counting down.
CTAAATACCTATATTTAGCTGTCCGATGAAGGCTATCTGATAAGATTTATTAGATTTGAAGTGTTTCAGGTAAATATGAGCCAAGTATAGAAAACAGTGCAAGAATTCTGAATATAATGCCAAAACACTGCAATTTCGGGTAATCAAGAACTTGGTGCGACTTGCGGCTAAATTGGGACCTTCAAGACGGCCGAATTAGAAAATTATCAAAACATGAACGTTGTAGATATTTTCGTCAGCTTTCCAACGGCACAAGAATCGTCTCAATCCGAGTTTGGGACAGAAAGTTATGGCCGAAATACTGAAGCAGTGTCTGAACCACAAGAAAGTGCTGATTTTCACGGATTTCTGGGGTCGATTAATCGACCCTACAGGTCGATTAATCGAGCAGGAATAGCAGTCTGACACGATTCTGACACTAGAAACGTGATTTTTTGGATTATTTATTGGCTCGATGCATCGACAGTCATGGGTCGATTAATCGACCATAAAAAGTCGATTTAGGATACCTCTGCGCGACGGTTCTATTTAAAGACTCAAACACTTCAGGGGTAGAGGAGAGATAGATTAGAGTTCTTTTTCAGCATTAGAATTACGTAGGAATTAAATTTAGGAGAGAGTTTTAGTTCTTAGTGTTCTTAGTTTTTAGCCATTATTTTTCATAGAAATAGGAAGTTTTATTATTTCTTTTTGGAGAGCTTTGTTCTTTAATTTTTCAAGTACTCATTCCTAAATTTTGTTCAAAGTTTATTTCTGCATTTATTTTGTTTCTGAAGTTCATCATCCGTGTGGATCAACGTAATTTATTTTGAAGTTTGAGGTAATTTTAATTAATGTTATTTTCCCGTCTTTATTTATTTATGTCATTTATTTACAATATGTGTGGCTAAATTTATAGAAATGGGGATCTAATGATTCCCATCCGAGGGATGTACTTTTAATAATATAAATTTAGGGATTAAAATATGAAATTTTAATTTTATGGTTGTTGTGCTATCATGAATGGATGAAATGCCCGCCGCTAACCGGATCGGCAGTCTCGAATAAAGTCATTTTACCCTATCATTGTTATGGTCTTTGTGTTTTCGTTGTGTGGATCTAATTACGATTATGTTCTGGGATCGAGTGTGCCGAGCCATGCCCTGGATCTTGGCTCTGTAATGGTAATTTTATCTTAAATATCACTAATCTGAATAAAGTGTAGCCATGCCCTTGATTTCAGATTTGGAAGTGGTATTCTTGTTGGAATTTTCACCCACTTTGGGGATGGTTTTTATTTGGACCCGAGATCATGTGTGTCAGTCGCGTCTTGATCCCAGATCTATATGAAAATCATCTAAGTCCTGATTGCAGGGATGCAACGTGGAACCTATTAGGGTGTTGACCATTGATCTTCCATAAAAGATGTTTGTTACCAATGAAATATCTCATAATTTAATCCTTAGATTTATATTATAGGAAGAACGGACCAAAGATGGGAGGATTTAGTATCTTCATCTTTATCATTATCATCTTCACTTTTATTTGTGAATCATCAATTGAATTTTAGTTTGTAGTCATTAAATACCACCAACCACTTAAATCATAAAATTGGTAGAATACTGTTAGATCTTAATAGATTTCTAGAATTGCTTGTCTCTTTTAGGTATTTCAACATTAATCCTCGTGGGAACGATCTCGTACTCCTCACCCATTATATACAAACCGATTCGTGCACTTGCGAGTAAAACATTACATAAAAATATCACATCACCCGACTAGTCGTAGGTTTGACCAAGTGAGGGTCAAACGGTGGAACTAAGAAAGAATGTATTAATGCGATGTAAATGTGACCTAAGTATAGAGTTAGAAGTTAGTTAAGGGTCACATACACCTATCCCTGGTGTATGCGCTCAACACATAAGCAAGGGAGGTTATAAGGGTTTTAATAACCTAAAAGAGAAGTTATTTCTCTTGTTTGGTTGGTGAAGAGAGTTAAGAAGAGAGAGACCAAAGAGAGAGTGAGAGCTTGGAGTTAACGCAAATCAAGAGGAGATCGAGCAATAAATGTCGGATTCAACGTGATTGGAATCGTTAGAGCCGAAGCTAGGAACCCTAACCATTCAAATCAACCATTCAAGCTTTTAAGAGATTGATTTGAGGTGAGTCTTATTAGAAATAAATGCATAGATGTTTGATGATTAAATTCAGTCAAGTGTAGTTAAAAATATAGAATTAAATGATAGAAAAGAAAGAAAAATAGAGAGAAAAAGATTTGGAAGAACAACTCTAAAAGGGGCTGAGTTCTGGCCAAATCGATTAATCGATTTTGAGAATCGATTAATCAATTTTGGTCTAGAAGTTGAAAAAGCAAGAATGCCCCGAGTTCGATTAATCGATCTGGAAATCAATTAGTCGATTAATCGATTTAGAAATCGACTAATCGACTGAGTACCTCCAGTGGCTGGAGAGATAAGGCTTGGGGAAATCGACTAATCGAATTGGGAAATCGATTAATCGATTTTGGATTTCGATTAATAGATTTTGGATTTTCGACTACTCGATTTAAGGATCGATTAACTATCTGTGAGATTTTTGATTAATCGATTTGGGATCGATTAATCAATTTTGGATTTTCGATTAATCGAATTGAGAATCTATTAATCGATTTAGGGTTTCTATTAATCGATTTTGGAGATCGATTAATCGATTTTGGCAGTTTGACTTGACTTCTTAATTGGACCTTGGGGTTCATGGAGGGTCTTAGACCTTCTCTATTGTGTCTTTATTGATGTGTTGCATATGTTATGGTGTACCATAGGTGGTACATGTGAACGCAAACATAAGGAGCCGTGTGGGACCTTGAAGCTTGGACCTTCAAAGACTTGAGGTAGAGAACACCTTGAGCATGTACTTTAATTGCAAGAGCATGTATATAGTGATATAGAAATAAATTGATAATGCTTTAAATCATGAGAATCTTTATAAAAAGGATATGTGTGTGACACCAAGAAAGTAAATGAGAATGAAACATCCCCAGGGGATGAAAAAGTGATAAAGGCATCAGTGTGATGCGAGTAAATTAGGCATCCCAAGGATGTAAGTGAAATTGTAAAGTATGATTGAACAATAACTGATGATGCCTAATTTATATAAAGTAGCACATTTACACGGTGAATAACCATATGTAAGGTTATAAAGTAGCACATGATATTCTTGTTATTTAAGATTTGAACAGAATACCCCACCAACGTGGCGGGATACCTACGACTGACTCGGCAGGATATCCGTGACCGGTACGGTGATCAATCCGTACACCGGTACAGCGGTCTATCCGTACGCAGTAGCACATCCCAGGGATATAGAGATGAGATTTAACCCCGTCGCCTATGAGAAAGGGACCTGGGTAGTATTCATAGTGGATACATATAATAACTGTCTATTTAGACGATGATGGAGGGTATTCTATCGTGGCTCGATGTTATATTACTCGGGGACTACTTAAGTTAAAGATTTAAGTTTTCTTTAGGTCTATTCAGTGGAATTCATGAACAGTTAATAATAAAGTGAAACATGCAAACCACCAGTAAACTTCAAGGCATAATTGTGATTATTTAAACTGTTTTCCAACAAGTGCATAGATACATCATGCTAAGAATATCATAGAATATATGTGAGGATTTGACTTATATGTTCATTGTGTTGTTCCCTATTGAGCTAGGATGTAGCTCACCCTTTTAGACTATACGTCGCAGGTTCAGTGCTTGCAGCGGCCGAGGCTTCAGGAGACGTAGATCTGGGTGATTCGGATTACGTACCCGAGGAAGAGTTTGAGCCTCCTCCCGAGGACTTCTTTTAGGAGACTCTGCTGAGTACTTTGATAGAGAGAGATTTTGAGAGTATATTTGTACGACTTAGTATGTCAAGCCTTTTTGAAACATGTATTTAAATTGATATAATTCTTTTGGCGAACCATCTGAGGTGATTTGTTCATCACTGATAGTTCGGATCGGTTCTCTGTTCATGCTGGCATGAAAGCAGAACTGTCTTTTGAGGTTACAACTAGATTAGCATATTGGTTTCCGCATTATTCAGTTAATTGTTTTATCATGTCTAGTATTGTTTGTCGTACCAATGTTCCGTACAGATGAATGGGGCACGGTCTTGGGTCGGCCGCTTGCTTCGTGGTCAAACTGTAGCAGTACCTACTAAGAATGATATCGACACTGGGATTAAAAAACTTGGTCCCATATTGCCCTGTAAGAAAGGGATAAATTCTATAGATTCATAAATTTCACTCATTACTGCTCTCGCTGAAGCATGAATTGAGGGTACATCCAAACACCCCTAAGCTTTCACATTGTCAACCAAATTCAACATATTTGTTTGTTTATTTTTAAGTGATAGTGTGATACAAGTCTAAGTTTGGAGTTGCCACGTATTCTCATACACATTCTCCACTCAGTATTCCAGAACCAGATGCACTTTAGGATTATTAAGATAACATATATATATATATAGATATATATAATCCATACCATCACAAAGGGGATCTGGAGAAAATAGAATGCATTACCTGAAAAAATTTGAAATTTTTTAAAGGAGATGGAGTCGGAGGCAGCTTTGCTACATGATCTCCATTAGAAGATTCCTTAGCCATTGTTCAGGTCTCTTCTCCAACAAGCTACCTGCAACAATTTCGCCAACATAAACATTTAATCAAATAAAATAAATTTCTTAAAATTCATCCAAATACTCTTTAAATCAGCTCATTCGCCAAAAAAAAAAAAAATAGCGGCCGATGAAATAACTTTACTATATATATATATATATATATATATATATATATATATATAGTAAAATAAACTTCTTTAGTAACACCTCAAAAAAAAAATTAAAAACACATAAACCAATAGATTCTAAAACCTTAGAGTGTTCAACTACAAATGCACTTAAATCCCAAACTTTTTACTACAAAAAAAGCCGAAAATATCCAAAAATACACATGAAACGAGCAAAGATCTTTAAAAACAGCTTCAATAATGCTTCGAATAAAAAAAAATCATAGATCTACCCTTTTAATACGCAGTTTTGACTACGAAAACGCCTAAATTATAACTCCAACTGAGAAATCTAGAGATTGGGAACCAGTTCACGATCCGTGATTGAGAAATCTGGAGATCAGAGCTCCGAGTTCACCGATCTGAGATTGGGAATCAGTTGGTCGATCTGCAATTGATGGTCGGCAATCTGATCTCAACCTAGGTTAGGGTTGTTGGCGCGAGGGAGGGAAAACGAGAGAAGGGGATCTGATCTCAACCTAGGTTAGGGTTGTTGGCTAGGGAGGGAAAACGAGAGGAAAAAAAATCGCTCTCCGAGTCTGGGAGAACGAGAGAAAAAAATAAAAAATTGGGCGCCGCGATGGAATAGTTGTGCTAAAGCAGCTATATAGGCATTGGGTAAGTGGCTTCACCTCTAAAACTAGAAGTACTGGATACGACAATAATGATGGAGACGGCTCGAAGTCGTCTCTATTGGTATTGGTGTTAATGGGACTTTTAGAGACTGATTTTAATGTGGCGTCTAAAGTTTTCACTTACCTATACATGAAGTGAACTTATGGAGACGGTCATGATCGTCTCTATATATTATTTTATTTAGGAAGATGGCTTTAGCGGTCTCTAATAAAAGCATCCGAGATGGCTTTTGAATGATCATCTTTAATAAATGATTATTATAGACGGCTTCGAAAAGCCGTCTCCAAAAATCTTTTTTTTTTTAGTGCCCTTAGCTCCTTAGAGCCAATTCCAAACAGAAATCTGCCCCTTGGCTTTGGCTCACGTTCATGCTAAGTTGGCAACATTCATGTCCGAGTTACCAAAGCACTTCAATAAGTTTTCCATAAGGCTTTTGTGCGTTTGGTTGAGTACTTCAATTGCATATCAGCTGCTGTTATTTTGACAATTAATGGTGAGATCTTTTTGGTCAACAGTCAAAGTATTGCCACTTTGACCACCCAAACTTCTCAACCGTCCCATGCATCTACCCCATCTCCTTATCAAATACCCCTCCAACTTTAATAAATTCTCTCAAAACCTCTCTTCATGGTTTTTGCTTTAAAAGGCCTCTAAATCGTTTTAGCTAAAAAAAATCTATTACTTATTTAGGTGCCAATGTTTGTGCTCGCCCATTCTCTGGAAGCTCCCACCTCAAAAAAACCCTTGAAAACAATTGACTGCTTCCAGTCAGATGATGAAGACCGTGCTTGACTCTGATCCTCCACACAATAGATCTTGAGATCATGTCGCATCTATCAGATGGTTAACTTTTATTCCCTGTGTTACAGATCCTGATGTTGGAGATCGAGTTTCACTCCGATCTTCCAAACAATAGATCTTGAGATCACGTCGCACCTATCAGACGGTCTGTTTTTTATTTTATGTGTCACAGATCCCAAAAATGGCCCTAAATTCACGTTTGAGTGTAATGTGTGTCATATGATTCAAGAGACATTTTTGGAGGATCTGTGACACATGGAATCAAAAATTGATTGTCTAATATGTGCGCCATGATCTCAAGATCTATTGTGTAGAAGATCGGGGAGAAAAAGGATCTCCATCATCTGATCCGACGCAATCAATCTTTTTCAAAGGGTCTAAGACGTGGGGCCATTAAGAGAATGTGTGGGCACAAAGAGAGGTACCCTACTTATTTCAGGGTTCTTTTCTAGAGTAACTTTATATATCCACCCACGAAATCTTTGAGTACACCCATGCTAAAACCTATTGACTGTTATGAATCCGACGATAAAATTGTTTTTAATCACAATCTTTCCCATGATGGATCCTTGAGATCATGCTCTTACCATCAACCGTCAGTTTGTGATTTCACATGGTATCCATTCCCAAAAGGTGGCCTTAACATCAAGTGAAACTCATCACGCTCAAATAAGGTCACTTTTTCGGGATATGTACCACGTGAAATAAAAAACTTATCACCTGATGGTACACCCATGATTTCAAGATCCATTATGTGAAAGATTGGGATGAAAAACGATCTCCATTGACAGATTCAAAGCAGTCAATAGGTTTTAGCGTGGGTGAACTCAAAGATTCGGTGGGTGGATTTAAAGTTACTCTCTTTTTTATTTTAATCTCTCTCATCCTCATCTTTCCAGCCAAGTTGTGTCACAGGATCCTTTTTTAGTTCCTTCTGAGAGAGATTATGAAAGACATTCTCTAGTGGGCTACCAAGACTAGCGTGATACAAAATTGATGGACTTCAATGACAGGCGATGACAGTCATGAAGCATGATTGAGCGTATTTGACCGTTATCAAGTACATCAGTATGACGATCAAGGGCTAAGATTTAGCACAATGTAGTATCCTGTCTCTTTCTCTCTCATCACCTTCTTCATTCCTCTCTTAAAAATTTGCAAAATTACACCAGCAATTACAAATGAATTAGAATGGAACAACGATAACAAAGATGCACTACATGCGTAAACATTATGGTCCCAACGGCCATGTTAATGGAAAATCACAAGAAATTGTTAATAAAAACTATTATTTGTTGTTATTTCTTTATTTTATTGTTTGCAATATTCTTTAATCTGTTGTCAAACCATGATAAACAGCCTTTTTTTTTTCCTCCTGCAGCCTTCTTTCTGGCAATATGTTAAGTGGGGAGTTGCCCGTGACATTGGGCAATCTGGCTAACTTGACAGATTTGTACGTTGATCCTACTTAACACCTTCATTTATCTTTTTACCAAAAGAATAAACTCTCACGTTTGGTGCGTAATTGCAGTAGGATAGATGGGAATAATATATCTGGGAGGATTCCTGATTTTATTGGCAACTGGACACGACTGGATAGATTGTAAGTACTAGATATATTTTATTTGTTATGCATCTGTGTTTTTTAAGTACAAATATAACTATGCAAAGGTTATTTTATGAACTGCGGTTGAAATAAATTGCAGAGACATGCAAGGCACTCTTCTGGAGGGGCCAATTCCATCCAACATCAGTTTTTTGCGAAACTTAACTGAACTGTGAGAGCACCTTCCCCGTTATTTTTAACGATTCTAATTGTTTTCCTTTTAGTTTCTAAACTACGAGGGCATGAGAAAGATGTGTGTTCTTATTTTCAGGAGGATATCTGACTTGAATGGACCGAGTACAGGTTTCCCTGATCTACAGAATTTGACGAACTTTGAGAGATTGTGAGTTGAATGGTTATATTTCTGTATGTGATATTAGCATATAAATGTATAGTAGCATATTAATGTTTGTTGTTTTGTTCTCAAAAAATGTTCATCGGTTTCCTCGTATGATGCAGGGTACTTAGAAACTGCTCAATTACAGCAGTTATCCCACCATATCTTTGGAATATGACGAGCATAAAAACCTTGTAAGTTGCTCTGAATAAATCCTTTGGAGATTCTCTAGAAAGTACTTGTTGAGAAACACAAACTCAACATTTTCCAAGTTATATTATTTTTGTGTAGATACTAAACTTTTCTCAGTAAAAAAAAAATGTAGTGTCCTATGCACTTAGAAGCTCTAATCTTTTGGAATCCTCTGGAGTTTCTAATGATTAAACATCTGTGTTTCTCGTCTTTTGTTACTTTTCATGGTATTTGATCTAGAATTTCTCTTTTGCTTTTTTTTTTTTGGTATATCTTTGGAAGATGAAAATGCAATTTGAACTTATCTACGATCAGCATTTACTGAACTGAATTTTCGTTCTTAATTGTTTGACTTGCTTGTCACGATCTGCCAATCAAAAAAGAGTAAAAAAAATATACAATTTCCATGCTTCTGTCTTCCCAAGTTAGAACATGGTTTCCGGTTTTATCTTTGATCTGAAATATTCTTTAAAGTTTGATTAATAAGCTCCGGGACATCTTGACTAGATTCAAGTGTGGATAGGATATTTGAGACATAAATTTCTTTTAAATCCAAGAAGGGAGATTTAGCTAGCTGGACTAATGCAATATATTCACAGTCAAGGTGTCAAAATGGGTATCGGACTCGAGTATCGGTTCATGGAGGACCGATACCGATATGTATCGGCCTATTTAAAAAAAATAAAAAATAGAGGTATCAACCGATACGTATTAGTATTGACCGATTTTTTATAGCATGTTCACAGTAGTTTTGTACAAAGCAATTCATCCTATGTAGGGAGACTCATTCAATCCCCGTCCCCCCCCCCCACCATTCATAAAAGAAAAACAATTCCCTGCACTGTGTCTTCCCAATTCTTTTGTTACTTTTTAATCAATCTATATCTAAGTTCTTAAAATTCTGCAATCTAATCTAAAGTATCTAATCAAAAGTATTTTCTTGCACAACAGAAATGATGACATGAACGAACTACAATATATCATTAAATTGTATCACGCCACTGTCCACATACGAACCATATGGGACATGTTTTCGAAGAAATTAAAACCATCATAGATGGTATATGAAATAAAGTAGTTTAGGTTTATGGTTCACATGTTCATCCATTCCGAGTCAGAGATTCTCTCAACTAATCGATTAAATTGAGATCAACTAGTCACTACTGAGGAAAATAAATATAAATTGAGATCACTGATTAAACTGATTAAAAATATACATAAATTGAATCAATAAATCGATCAATTAAGCTACGATCTCTAATTAAAATGAGATCAACTAAGCACTTATTAAAAATAAACATAAAGTAAGCACTGATTAAAATCTGACATAAACTGAGATCAAATATTTGATCAATAAAAACTAATTAATGGATTAGTGTTCGGATTATCCAATTAGTAGGGGTCTCAACTGGCCAGGGTTGAGCCCAGCCTGCCGTGTGTCAGGTATGGACTAAGTCAGGTAGGCCCAATATATGAATGGGCTGGCCCAACCTGTCCCAGTTTCAGGCCGGGTGTGAGCTGTTTCCAAAAGTCCAATTAAGAATCGGCCTGTTTAAGCCCAACTCGATCCCAGCTCGAACCGATCAATTGAGACCTTCTGTATAGAAATTATCGGGCTGGCCCACAGTCTGGTCCTACCGGCCAGCCATGGCCAAGTATGAGCTAAGATTAGTAAGCCCGATTCATAAACAGGCTGGCCCTGCCCAATCCGACTAGTAAGTCGGACTGGTATGGACTAATTTAAAAACGCCTGATTAATCAACCTGTTTAAGTTCCTACACCATGCCCCCACCCAACACAGAGATTAGGGAAATTTTGCATTTTCGGCCCTACAAGTTTACTTATTTGCAGAAACGGCCCTATAATTTGTAACTGTGCAAAATAGGCTAGCTCCAAGCCAAGCCGTTTCCACATCAGCATGGACCTATTTTTTCATTATATATATATATATACATGTTTATTTTGTATTATTTTTTTGTCGTCCCTTTTTTTAAGTTGGCGGTCGCTATCTAAAGACGATATTAGATGATAATTTATTTTAATTATGTACATGGTATGAAATCATTGTAAAAAAAAAAAAAAAACATTAACATACCGCTATCTTAAGTTGGCAGTCGCTATCTAAAGACGACATTGTTAGAAGTTCCTATTTTGGTGGCCATCACTATAGTCAAACCCGTTGACCGGTGAATGGTATAAGATCAACCTTAAGATGTATAATTGCTATTCTAGTGAGTTTGAAGAGAATAGGCAACTGCTTATTGAGTCTTTCAGTTAAGGTATGATTGTGATTTCTAATCACACTATAATTAGCAATTTCAGTCCTTAATGGGATAGGACTCTTTGGCTATAAATATAAGGGGTGCCTGGTCTCAACGATAGCTCGACATAATTCAATCCTCCCTATTGGCGTGAGCATCCCCATTGTGCTAGGAGACATTGAACGCGAGAAGATCGTTGAAGATCGGCAACCATTAATGGCTAACGTTCAAGGTATGCACATATATCTAATTTATAGATGGTTGGTTTATTGTTTTTGATTGATCATGCGCCTAGATCTTTCGGCTTAATTTTGGACGGTCGGATCGTCAGATCCATTTATATTCCATCAATTGGTATCAGAGCCATGATTGGCGTTATGATCGGTCAAATCATTAGTGTATAAGTTTTATCTTATGGCTGCAAAAAAAAAAAAAAAAAGAGACTCAAGGTCTCTGTTTATTCAATGGATTGCACATCAAAAAAAAAATTGTGGTCACGGATTGACACTCGTGGTTTAACGATCGGACACCACCTGTCTGTCCGTCACCCAGAGGCGGACTGCAATCAAGCTATAAATTCAAAAAAAAAAAAAGTTTTTTCTTTGGTCGTGACGGTCCGCCAGAGGCTCTTTCCGGTGACTGGATTGGCACCGCCAACTTCTCGTCGGGCCGACGGTCCGCCTATCGGACCGGCTTGCCACGGCCCTCGTTGGGGCGCTGGTAAGCTCGGTTGGTCAAGGCTCAGAAACACAAAAAAAAAAAATTTGGGTTTTATTGGTCACGGTCCCAAGACTGGTGAGGCTTTTTCCGCCACCGGATCGAACCGCCGAGGTGTTTGGAGACATCACACAGACGACAATGGCGCCGGCCACCTGGGGGGGCGTTTGATCTTAAGTGTTCACAAAAAAATAAAAAATAAAAAATAAAAAATAAGAAGACGATGAATAGTGCTGGGGGGTGTTTTGGGGTTTTCTCGGACCGGATCGGATCCGGTTTCGACCCGCCTGGCTTATTTGGCCCTAGCCCAACCCGTCTAGTCCTTTTGAAGCTTGGCCCGACCCGCCTGACCCGTCTGGGCCTACTTGGCCCGACCGACCGGCCCAACCCTGCTGGGCCTCTTCGACCCACTGCCCGACCCGCCTGGCCCTTGTGGCCTGCCCGACCTGTTTGGCCCCAGCCAGGCCTATTTGCACCCTGGCCCAATTATTCCGACACTATTTCATAATCTTCTCGGGCCTTTTCTGGGCTATTTATAGGTCCGATTTTCAGACATTATATATGAATTTTGACTTTCTCGGGCATTCCGGACCCGTTTTGAGATTTAATTTTGACAATGAGGTCCCTGTTGTAATATTTTCATGACCTGATGTTATTTTTTCCATTTTTTAATTGTGTAATCAATTTTTGTTCAAGTATCATTCATTAGAATTTGGTAGTGGAGGTTGTGCTCCACCACCATGGCTGGTACTTACACATTATAATGCTCGTTTGTTGTCTTTTTTGACACCTCCTCATAACACGTTTTGTGATCATCTAAATTATTATCAAGCCTAATTTGAAAACATGGCTTGGAAAGATTCTTCTGCCTAACGGTGATGATCCTTCCTAGTGCCGTGGTTTTCATAGTGAGGTTTAATTTTGTTCAAAAACATGTTACAAATCCAGTGAAAGTGTGTAGTGAACGTTGGCGTTACAACATAAGGGATTCTTCTGCCCAACGGTGATGAATCACTTAATGTTATATGATGGCTGTGTTTCACTATTCATTATTTTGTGTATGTGACTCGACCTAACGAGGGTCATAACGACGCAATTAGTACCACAATCATTAATATAGATTGAGTATAGTGTTATGGCTAATTCAACCCAGCGGAGGGTTATAATGACATAAATCGTTTCTCAATAAAACCATATTGGTTTTAATTTTATATTCCTTGACATATTTTAACTTTCACATACTATAATTATAACCTTGTGGAATTGATAGTTACTTGATTGTATGTGGACATAATAAAGCCCTTAATTATTGTGCAAAGATTGAACCCGCTATCATAACCAGTATGATTGGTGGAATTGAACTTTTGAGTGGATCAAATTATAAGAAATGGAAGGAACAAGTTGCAATTGTTCTAGGCTGCATGGATCTTGACTATGCTATACGATCTGATAAACCCAAGGTGCTCACCGCTGATGCCTCGGCTGAGGATCTGGCAGTGAACCATACGGATTTAGAAAAATGGGATAGATCAAATCGTATGAGCCTCATGATCATAAAGAGTTCCATTGCTGATGCGATTCGGGGAGGTATTCCTGACTCGCACACTGTAAAAGAATACATGCAAGCCATTAAGAAACAATTTCAAGGGACTTCTAAAGCCCTTGCCAGTAGTCTAATTGTTAAAATGGGAACCATGAAATATGATGGTCATAGCGGCGTCCGGGAGCACATTATGAAAATGAGTGGCATGGCAACTCAATTGAAAGAACTGGACATGGGTTTTTCTGAGGGTTATCTTGTTCACTTCATTATGACTTCCCTTCCTGCACAATTTGGCCCGTTCAAGATCAATTATAACACGCAGAAAGAGAAGTGGAAGATGAACGAGCTAATCGCTCACTGTGTCTAAGAAGAAGAACGACTTCGGGCTGAAAAACCTGAAAGTGCCCATTACGCCGCTCTTGGCCCATCGAAATGAAATTTCAAGCGAAAACCGGGATAATATAAAGGAAAGAACGTGAAAGCTCCTCCATCGGAAACCAAACAAGGAGAAGCTAGCACATCTACTTCTGGCATCAAGTGTCACTTCTGTAAGAAGAAGGGACACATTAAGAAGAATTGTCAGAAATACAGAGATTGGCTAGTTAAGAAAGGTAATGACCTTGCTTTTGTGTGTTTTGAATCACTTTATGTTGATGCTCCACGCAATACTTGGTGGATAGATTCTGGTGCAACTATTCACATAAGTAATTCAATGCAGGGATTTCGATCCAAAGCAGAAGCTAAGTAAAGCGCTAACGCATTCCATCAAACTCGGGAATGGAGTAGAAGCAGACGTGGAGGCCATTGGGACTCTCCGTCTCATTTTAGATAGTGGTTTCATTTTAGATTTAGTTGATACTATTTATGTTTCCAGTATCACTAGAAACCTTATCTCAATTTCTAAATTGGATTCATTAGGTTTTGAATTTAAATTTGGACATAATATGTTTACTCTATTATTTAATTCCGATATTGTGGGTGGTGGCTCATTAGTGGGAAATCTTTATCAGTTGAACTTGGATTCATCTTACACCCAATCTTTAGTTTCTATGCATGTGAATGATAAAATAAGTAAGAAACGAAAAAGAGCACTCGATAACTCCTCCATTTTATGGCATAAACGTTTAGGCCATATATCTAAGGATAGAATGGAGAGGTTAATTAAAGATGATATAATTAATGCGCTCGATTTCTCTGATTTCAATACTTGTGTTGATTGCGTTAAAGGGAAACTCACAAAGACTAATAAGAAAGGGGCTCTCAGAAGCACGAGTTTGCTGGAAATAGTCCACACTGATATTTGTGGACCGTTTCCAACTCCCGCTATTGGTGGTCAAAAGTATTTTATTACCTTCACTGATGATTATTCTCGTTTTGGTTATATATTTCATTCACGAGAAATCTGAGGCCTCGGATATGTTCAAAATCTATAAAGTCAAGTTGAGTTACAACTCAATTCAAGATTAAAATTGTGAGATCGAGGCGAGAGTACTATGGTAGATACTCTGAAACAGGTCGCAATCCAGGACCCTTCGCCCTGTATCTACAAGAGCATGGCATTGTCGCTTAATACACCATGCCGGAACACCGAATGTAATCTGCAGGTAGCCGAACGATTTAAATCGTACTCTTATGGATATGGTGAGAAGCATGTTATGCAACTCACGCTGCCCTACGTTCTTGTGGGAGAAGCCTTGAAAACATGGCATATTCTAAATCGAGTTCCTAGTAAGGCAGTTCCCAAAACTCCTTATGAGCTATGGGTAGGAAGAAAACCGACTTTAAGATATTTACACATTTGGGGCTGTTTGGCTGAAGCAAAGGTGTACAACCCACAATTAGGAAAATTGGACCCTAAAACTATAAGTTGTCATTTCATTGGTTACCCTGATAGATCAAAAGGCTACAGATTTTATTGCCCCACTCATAGTACCCGGATTATTGAGACTAGACATGCAAAATTCTTTGAGGATCGTGAGATCAGTGGCAGTATAGAGCTTAGGAAAATCACTTTTGAGGAGAATCAGGTTATAATTCCTATCCCTTTTATCCAAGAAAAAATGGCACCAATACCAGTTATTCAAGCCAGTGTTGATGCACCTGTGGCTATACCTATTGACACACCCCACATTGAGGAGGCTTTTGCTCCCATGGCGACTGCCAATGATCTACCATTGCGTAGATCAAAGAGAGCAAAGAAGCCTGCCATTTCTGATGACTATATAGTTTACCTAAATGAGAGTGAATTTGATTTTGAAAAGGAATTAGATCCTATTTCCTTTAGCCAAGCCATGAAGAGCGACAAATCCACTCAATGGCTCGAAGTCATAAAAGATGAGTTGGAATCAATGAAACATAACTCGGTCTGGGATCTTTGTGAGTTACCTAATGGAGTCAAGCCTGTAGGCTGTAAATGGGTATTTAAAACCAAGCAAGACTCCAAAGGTAATATAGAAAGATACAAGGCCAGGTTAGTCGCTAAAGGTTTCACTCAAAAAGAAGGAATAGACTATAAAGAGACATTCTCTCCTGTCTCTAGAAAGGAATCCTTTCGGATAGTCATGACATTAGTAGCTCATTTTGACTTAGAATTGCATCAAATGGATGTTAAAACTGCTTTTCTGAATGGCGACTTGCATGAAGATGTCTTTATGACACAACCTGAAGGTTTTCAGGTTAAGGGGGAGAGTCATTTAGTTTGTAGACTCAAAAGGTCTCTATATGGTTTAAAGCAGGCATCTCGACAATGGTACTTAAAATTTCACGAAGTCATTTCAAATTTTGGTTTCAAAGAAAATACTGTGGATCAATGCATATATCTTAAAATTAGTGGGAGTAAGTTTATCATCCTTGTTTTATACGTTGATGATATCTTACTTGTGAGTAGCAATTTAGGCATGTTATATGAGACAAAGAACTTTTTATCAAAGAGTTTTGATATGAAAGATCTTGGTGAAGCTTCCTACGTGATAGGAATTGAGATTCATCGAGATAGAGCCCGTGGTATATTGGGATTGTCTCAAAGAGCTTATATTGATAAAGTTCTTAAAATGTTTAACATGCACAATTGTTTTGCTACTGTTGCCCTTGTCATTAAGGGTGATAAATTTAGTCTACTTCAGAGTCCCAGGATCGATCTGGAGAGAAAACAGATGGAGGCAATTCCCTATGCATCGGCAGTTGGGAGTCTCATGTATGCACAAGTTTGTACTCGTCCAGATATAGCGTTTATAGTTGGCATGCTTGGCAGGTACCAATGTAATCCTGGTTTGGATCATTGGAAAGCAGCTAAGAAGGTTTTTCGCTATTTACAAGGGACTAAAGGACACATGCTCACATACAAAAGGTCGAATAACATTGAACTTATTGTTATTGAT
The DNA here is from genome assembly GCA_021018995.1 of Chloranthus sessilifolius. NCBI lineage: Eukaryota > Viridiplantae > Streptophyta > Magnoliopsida > Chloranthales > Chloranthaceae > Chloranthus > Chloranthus sessilifolius. Next base: position 114,191,838 of record CM037591.1, on the reverse strand, counting down.
GTCGACTATCTTTGGGTGTCAAGACACTCGCAGTCCACATCGGGTTATATTTTATGCTTGCGGTGGACCTATATCTTGGAAGAGCGTTAAACAAATGACTACTTCACTACCACTATGGAAGCAGAATTCGTTGCATGTTTTGAGACAACATGTGAGGCGATATGGTTGAGGAATTTTATCTCAGGGCTTCAAGTTGTTGATACTATTTCAAAGCCACTGAGAATCTTTTGTGACAATTCCGCTGTGATTGCTATCTCCAATAACAACAAGATTAGTGGGGGTTCTAATTATATTGATATAAAATATCTTGTTGTCAGGGAGAACGTTCAGAATCAAATTGTATCTGTTGAAAAGATAAGTACGACACTCATGTTGGCTGACCCTCTCACAAAAGGTTTACCTCCCAAGCTCTTTTTGGAGCATGTTGCGCGCATGGGGTTGACGGATAATTTTGATAGCCTTTGAGAGTGGATATATGCGAGTGAATACATTTGTTTAATTGATTCAGAAATAAAATTTATTTATTTGCTTTTCCATTTTTATGCAAATAACTCCTTGGAACATATGGTGCCAGTAGATGGCAATAAAGTAGGACCAATATTAGATTGAGTTTACATGTAATCACCATTCAGTTTGTAAACTTACAATCTATGTGAAATCATACTAGTTGGAATCCATGTCGGTGATGACTTCCAATACAGTAACTAATGAGCGGTCATATATCGATGATATGATATATTGACTACATTGATTCTGTGTTGAAATTCTCACTGGACCGGACTGATAATAAAGACTTTGATTAAGATTGATTGTGACTTACCATTCCACGAACGTTAGCTAACATTGGGTAATCGGAGTTTATTGACATAGTTTGGCCAAGTGGGAGACTGTTAGAAGTTCCTATTTTGGTGGCCATCACTATGGTCAAACCCGTTGACCGGTGAATGGTATAAGATCAACCTTAAGATGTATAATTGCTATTCTGGTGAGTTTGAAGAGAATAGGCAACTGCTTATTGAGTCTTTCAATTAAGGTATGATTGTGATTTCTAATCACACTATAATTAGCAATTTCAGTCCTTAATGGGATAGGACTCTTTGGCTATAAATATAAGGGTTGCCTGGTCCCAACGATAGCTCGACATAATTCAATCCTCCCTATTGGCGAGAGCATCCCCATTGTGCTAGGAGACATTGAACGCGAGAAGATTGTTGAAGATCGGCAACCATTAATGGCTAACGCTCAAGGTACGCACATATATCTAATTTATAGATGGTTGGTTTATTGTTTTTGATTGATCATGCGCCTAGATCTTTCGGCTTAATTTTGGACAGTCGGATCGTTAGATCCATTTATATTCCATCAGACATTAGATAGTAATCTATTTTAATTGTGTACATGGTATGAAATTACTGTAAAAAAAAACAAAAAACTCCTAAACATACCGCTATCTTAAGATAGCGACCGCTAACATATCGCTAATATACCGCTATCTTAAAAAAAAAAAAAATCAACTAACATACCGCTATCTTAAGATAGCGACCGCTAACTTATCGCTATTTAAAAAAATAAAAAATAAAAAATCCTCTAACATACCACTATCTTAAAATAGTGACCGCTAACATACCGTTAATATACCGCTATTAAAAAAAATAATAAATAAATAAAAAAATACCGCTATCTTAAGATAGCGGCTGCTAACATACCGCTATCTTAAAAAAAAAAGCGACCGCCATTTTAAGATAGCAGTACTCATCTTAAGATAACGGTTGCTATCTTAAAATGATGGTCGCTATCTTAAGATAGCGGCATGTTAGCGATCGCTATCTTAAGGTAACAGTATGTTACCGGATTTTTTAAATTTTTTTTATTTTTTATTTATGTCTTCCATTCTTATATTTTTTGCAGGCTACTAACTAATAAAATTTATATTGGATAGCACAATAAACTCTCTTTTTCTTTTTAACCAAAACCACAATTTTAAGATAGCGATCGCTATCTATCTTAAGATGGCATCCTCTATCTTTAGATAACAATATGTTAACAGGTTTTTTTGAATTTTTTTTTTTTTTTTTACTTATGTCTTACGATCTTATTTTTTAGTAGATTACTAATTAATAAACACAGTAATCTCTCTTTTTTCTTCGTATCCTGAAATCTATCATATGTTAGCGATCACTATCATAAAATATCATTCGCTATCGTAAAATAGCGCCTAAGATAGCGCTTACTATCATAAAATACCGAATACCACGACCTGCAATTATAAGAAAGCGAGCACTATTGTAGTAGGAACTGAAAAATTTGATAATAAAAAAAATGAAAAATAAACATATATATAATGAAAAAACAGGTGGATGCTGAAGTGGAAACGGCTTGACTTGAAGCTGGCCTATTCTGCACAGTTTCAAATTATAGGGCCGTTTTTACAAATAAGCAAACGTATAGAGCCGAAAATGCAAATTTTCCCATAGATTAGGGTAGGAGTTATGAATTTGGGTTTAAGATAAGTGGGGATGTTAGATTTGACGATGTCCCGGTAGCAATGGACGATATTGGTGGTGTTGTGCAAGCGTGGTAGGTGATGAAACGGGCTTTCGATTAGGATTAGCTTAGTAGGGTAAGATTTAGGCCTTAGGGTTTAGATTCAACATAGAAAAACAAGAAAATAGGCAACCCTCGCTCATCTCAGATCTGATGATGTCATGGTGACGACGGGCGATGGGGTAGTGATGGTGGTGATTTGCAGTGTGAAGGCATGATGTGGATAAAAAAGAGACCCTCACTAAGAATCGACCCAAAACAGTGATCAATTAACAAAATTTTCATTGGTAAAATTTAGGGTTTAAGGTTGCACGATGCCAAGACTTTATTATTGCACACTTGTACTGTTGTCGATTGTTAATAAATAATAAGAATAATAGAAAACCTTAGTTGATAATCTGGTGGTACTCTTTTGCTTCCTATGCGAGGTGGAAAGATCAGACGGTGTTGAGACAGAGAGGAAGGGCCCTTTTATACCCTTTTATATGGGTTTAAAAGTAGGTAGAGAAACCACAAAAATAGCCTTCACTTCACAGCAAACGTAAGATTAAAAGGTTATTTTAATATTCAAAAAAAAAAGATTAAAAGGTTATTTTATTAATTATATTTAACTAAATATGCTATATACTGTTTATATGTATTGACTGAATAGCAATAAGATGAGTCGACGTTCAATCTTGAAAGCGAGTTTCCGCTGAGAAGAGAACAGTGTTCGTCTGAAAAGTCAAAGAAAGGCCTAGCTTCTAGAGTTTGCTGCTTTTCTCAGGCCGGAGAATGGCTTATACTGCTCGTCTGTGTTTTATATGTCCAGTCAATGCCAATACAAACTAAAACGACACCAAAGCAAAAGGGGAGTTCAAATGATAAGAAAGACCTGGTTATCCTCAAAAATTGAAATGAAAGACATGGGGAGGCATCGTATGCCTTAGGAATGAAGAAAACTTTAGATCGATTAAGGCTTTTCTTGCTTTGTTACAAGAAAATTCTTGTTATTTAGGATTTTTTTTTAGTGGATTTAGTATGATGAATTGTAAAAAACCCCTAGATGCTGCCATAGATATATATATATATATATATATATATATGGCAAAAGGGAAAATGTGCTCGGGCGTAGAGATCTCTCTACGCTCCTCCAATGGGGAGGGAATATATGGAAAGTGTTTTTGCACTAACCCGGGTTAGCCATAGTGGGATTTTTCTAGTGTCAGAAGTAGGTAAAGTAAGCAGTAGGTATCTACTGGAGGTTATACCTGTCGGAAGAAAGAAGCGTTGTCCCCAAGGGGAAAGTCTGCTTTCCCCAAGGGGAAGGTCTTATCATGATATGACGGTAAAACAATTCAAAAAATGATATAGGTTCCTTCTCTTTCCCTCCCTCTTCAAGTTTTTTCTCTCCCTCGATTTATTTCCTCTCTCTCTCGCTTGCGCTTCTCTACATAGTCTCTTTCACTGGATTACGATCTTGATAGAAACGCACAACTTTCTCTCTCTCTTACTGGAGCTCTGACGCTATAGAAGCGCACAACTTTCTCTCTCTCACTAAAGCACTGAAGATATAGAAGCATGCAGCTTTCTCTCTTAGTGGAGCTCTTACTAGATAGAAGTGCAAAAGAGACAACTTTCTATTTGTACGAGAAGCTCTTACTGGATAGTAGAAGCGCATAAGAGACAACTTTCTATTTTTTCTGGAGCTTGTACTGGACAGAAGTGCAGAAGAGATAAATTTCTCTTTTTTTCTTGAGCTTGTACTGGATAGAAGCACAGAAGAGATAATTTTTTCTTTTTTTACTGGATAGAAGCGCAAAAGAGACAACTTTATTTTATTTTTGGAGCTCGTACTGGATAGAAGCACAGAAGAGACAACTTTATCTTTTTTCTAGATCTCGTACTGGATAGAAGCGTAGAAGAGACAAATTTCTATTTTTTTCTGGAGCTCGTATTGGATAGAAGCGCAGAAGAGTGTCATTTGAGGCAAGTTTAGACGTTTCTGTGTATTATTTTTAGCTTACAAATCATAAAATTATAAACATTCAAATAATTATAATATAGATGCGCTCGAGTGACAACTCTTCAACATAGTCTGCGACATCGCTTCGTATGTGAAGCGGTTTCCTCATCTGCTCGTAGTTAATGGATCTCTTCACTTATTTACAGTGTGGAGATCATAAAATTATAAGTATTCGAAAATATATAAATTATAATCGACGTAAAAGCAGACGCTTCTAATGTGAAGCGATAGGAAGCGGCGACGCTTCGGATGAGCAGCGTCTTCGTCTCCATATTGAAGCGTTGACGCTTTATATGGTCGCGTCAACGTTTCCTTGTGAATCGGTTTCCATATTAGCTCGTAGTTTATTTTTTTTTGTCTAACGCAAGGTCTGTAATGGACTCCATTGGAGGATTTTATGTAGGTGGTGTTGATTTAAATCTCACCCTTGAGACGATTTCTTTAGAAGGAGTTTCACTTACTTGTGATAGTGATATAGAAATACTAGATAGTTGTGCAGGGTCTGAGAATACCAGTGAGGAATGGAAGCCACGTATAGACTTGAAACTCAAATATGAAGACGAGGCATATAACTTCTATGATTTATACTTAAAGAAAGTTTGTTTTAGTATTAGAAAAGTAATACTTACAAATCCGCAAATTGGGAGATTATAAAGAGAAAATATGTATGCTCGTTCGAAAGGTTCAAATAGTCTGACAAGCGCAAAATACACGCCAATATAAAGTGTTCAAGAGATAATAAATGCAGATGTGAAGAAAGGTTGAAGATTAGGATCGACAATAAAAAGTTGTGGAGGTTATGAAATTTAGAGAGCCGCATATTCATTAATTGTATACACCTACGAAGGTGAAGGAACTACGATCATATAATAAGATGAACAGGGCAAGTAAATCATTGATAGGAGCATTTGATGGCATAACTCCTCCTTCGAAGACTTCTACTGTTTTGTCAAGTTTTGATGGAGAGGTTGGCATGACAGTAAGCCCTCAGCAAACTTGGGGTTACCTAAAGAAGGTAAGAAAGGATAGTAACATCCATTCGATGTGCATGATTGTGATCAAATCCTTCATTAATAGGCAGAATAAAGGAGATGGTTTCATCTTTAAAGTCAAACTAGACAAAGAATATTATATGTGTGGTATATTTTGAGTTGATCACAGGTCACAGATGGCGTATCAACAATTCGGTGATGTAGTGGTATTCTACACCACTTACAAAATAAATAAATTACTGCTACCTTTCACCCCATTCACGGGAGACGACGCTTTTTGAATGTGCGTTGCTCGCGAATGAGACGGATGAGACATTCAATTGGTTGTTTAACATGTGACTGAAGTGCATGGGTCATAAGAAACCTAATACAATCATCACTGATCAATGCAATGAGATGAACAAAGCCACCTCCGAAGTTCTGCTGGAGACCATGCATCGCCTCTGCATATGGCACATAGGGAGGAATGAATTGAACCATCTCTCTCAGTTGAAGGTGAAGTTTGAGAATTTTGAGAGAAAGTACAATTAGTGCAAGTTCAGTCAAATGGTTGATAATTTTGAAAGGAGATAGGTAGAACTCATCGAGGAGTTTCAATTGTAAGACAACACTTGGTTCAAATAAATGTACGCACGTAGAAGGAAATGGATTCCATTCTACTTGAGCGATACCTTTTGGGCCGACATGACTACTATGCAACATAGAGAAAATATAAATTCTTTCTTCTATACCTATGTCATGCCCAGACGAGTTTGATAGAATTTGTCAAGCAATACGATCTTGCCGTCCAATCTCGTCACGATAAAGAAAATAGGGAGGATCTCGTATCAATGCCTACGACACCAGAGCTCTTCTTCAAAAATTCAATCAAGAGGCATGCCTTTGCTGTGTATACAAGAACCATGTTCAATAGATTGCACTATAAATTTCAAAAGTTTGCCTCTTTTGAGACTCAAAAGGTAGTCGAAGAGAAAGTCGGGCAAGTTATTGTATACCAAGTGCATAGAAGTTTTGGGGATGGCACGGAGGATAGTGGTCAAACATTCAAAGTTCGTTTCGAATATAGAGATGTCACGACCACTTGTGATTGCAAGCACTTCAAGACAGAGGGTTTGTTGTGTTCTCACATCTTTCATGTTTACTTCAAGGAAGAGGTAGACCAAATTCCATCTAAGTTTATTCTATCTCGATGGACGAAAGATACTAGATACAGTACTATATGTTTGAGAATCGTTGAGAAAGAGGATTTCAATTCTGTTTCTACGATGAAAATATAGAAGGTCAGAGAAGCTGGACTGAAGTTAATTCAGTTAGGGACAGAATCGAATCACTTGGTGGATTACGCGTTGGAAGAGATGATGAAACTATTAGAAGGCGTAGAGGCCATTAGAATAGAAGAAGACAATGAAAGATGCACTAGCATCGCATCCTCTTCGGGCGGCTTCTCTTAGGCTAGTGAAGGAATTTCATTGCAAGAGCATGCTAACATTATAGTGCGTGATCCAATAAGATGTGCCACCAAAGGTAAGCCAAAAAATAATGATAGAATGAAGTCTGGAATGGACGTTGTTTTTGAACAATCAAACAAGAAGAGATGCCATTGTAAAGGGTGTCGGTGTGGTGAGTTGGGTCATAAAATCATAACTTGCCCGCTAAAGAGAGTCAGGATGATGGCTGCTATTGCTAGACAGAGCCAAACAGAATACGGGACAATGGAAAGTGTGGTATCACAAATTCACAGTGAATCAATTTTATGAATAGCGCAATTGTTTCGCATTCGTAGCGTGGTCGCTTCGTGTCAAAAGAGTGGGCGTGTCGCATTGGCACTTCTTTTTTATGGTAATCTTTTCATTTTTGAATTTATTTTTTTAATTTTTTATAATGTTTCAGAAGCAACAAAGCCTCATACGAGAAGCGACGACTCTTCGGGAAGGAAGCGATGACGCTAGAAAAAATAAAGCGTGGTCGCTTTGTTTTTGAAGGTGGGCGCTTCATTTTTTATGACCCGTATGCTACACGCTTCATAGCAACGACAACCCATACGCTACGCGCTGAGGCCTCGCTTAGGAAGCGACGTCACTTCCACCTGTTCTCCGTTTTTTATCCTCTGGGTTGACTGTGGCTGTTGTTTTATGTGGAAGCAAGGACGCTTCTGTTTTGGCGTGATGACGTTTTTTCACGAAGCGAAGCCGCTACATGTATGAAGCCCGTGTGATTCAACATAGCACCATTGACTATGTTAATTTTCGTGAACGAACTCCTGTGGATTGGCATTTTCAAATACTCATGGATCTTTGTTTTTATTACACACATATTTATCAAGTCTAAAGGCCTTTGTCTCCCACACTTTCTGCACGTTGACTATGGTATTCTTTCATGTGGTGAAGTGTGCCACTGTTTGATCTTTCCCATGGCACCTATTGTTAGAAGCGTCAACGATGCTTGTTAGAGGCCATTAATTGAAGCGTTAGCGCTTCAATTAATAAATGACAGAAAGAATACTCCACTTGGACGTCCTCAGGATAAACATTATTTATTGTAGCAGCTATTCATATCCCAATAAAAACACCTTTTAGCCTATCGTCAGTTTAATCTTTAGTCCATATCCTTTCTTTTGCCTTCCATCCCCAAACCTAACCCCTTCACTATAGCGGAATAACCCAACTCCGAGATTAGTCAAGCCTTCAAATTCCTCGATTGTATCATTGAAATGGAGAAGGCAGAGGTTCTAAAACAATAGTTCACGCTTCTGGCATAGACGAAGGCACGGTTTCAAAGGGTGAAGAACGAGATTAAAGCGGATGTGGCCGTGATTGAAGATATTTCTGTCAAGTTTGAGGGCTGCTGCGCGAACTATGACCCCGTCCGAAGGGGGAGTCGTCTACTTGAAAATGATGGCTCCACACCTCCTTGATGGCGTCTTAGTCGACTGTGATGATGTCTATTTGTAGATTTTTCCTAGGTGTTCTCTTCTTTTTTGTACAGAGTGTTCTGCCGTATAAGTAGTAATTTGTTATATGAATATAATATCATTCGTTAAATTTCTTGAAAAGGGAGAACATTGAACAACTTTTCTCGTTTATATTAATGCAATCTCTGCTTTTCTCGTTCTGGTCGAGGACGCATGTCCCTTGTCGTTAGAAGCGACAGTGCCTCAGCTAGCCCTAATCTTCATGTCGCTTGGTCGAAGCATTGGCCCTAATATTCAGAGTGTTGTTGCTTCATTGACCATGTCAATTTTTCGTGAACACACTCTGGTGAATTGACTTTTTCATATACTCATGGAGCTTCGCTTATATTAATGAGAACAAAAACAAACATTAAAAATATATCATAGTACCGAGTGCACCGGACATAAAATCTGCAAAGAAAGGCAATAACCTCCCTCAAACTTGGGAGAAATCACGTCCGACATAGCTACATAGAAACAACACTAAGAAGAAAAATGAGAACACAAAACAAAATAATATATAGAAAAATAAAATTTCTATTAATATTGAAAGAAATATTTATAGATATTAACCAATAAACTGATTACGTAAAAGATAAACCTAGGAAAAATCTTGACTAGGACTGACTCGGACACCGACAGCGACCACTGAGACGCTAAAGTTTGAGATGGAGATCGGTCTTGAGGTCTTCAAAATTTTGCTCTGTCAAGAGAGATGCCTCCCTCTTGCTGGGATTGCACCCCCTATCTTCCAAATATCCCTAACTGCCCTCGGGGAAGAGAATGCAATGCAGTAAGGAAGAAATTGTGCAATGGAGAGGGTGGTGTGGAAATTTCCAACCCACATTTCTCGTAAAGGAACTTGCACTGAGGGAGGATTTGATAGTGAGATTGTTAAAAAGTGGGGGAAGGTGGGAAGTTGGAAAAAAGGGTCGGTTTGGGGCAAGGTTTATGGCAACGGGGGGTCTCGATAGATGATTCAACGTTTGGAATGGGTCACTAGCGCTTTAACTTTTCTAATCTGTTTATTGTATCCAGAAGTTTAGCCCTTTGCTTTTCAAGGATTTGATCAAGTCTTCTACTGAGCTCGTCATGGCCTGATTCTTCCGCCATGGGGTTAGGGTTTGAAAACATAGAAAGATGATGGGTTTGAAATGGGAAGGATTTGTGACGGGACGTGACTTTATAGGAGAAAAGGCTAAGGTTTGAAATGTCACTTTGAAATGTGTAGGCATTTAAGCTTGGGTCGGTGGCAGGTGGCGGTCATAAATGTCATGCGTATTCTACGAACTTCTCTCGAATTACGAAAAGAAGCGTGTCGCTGTTTAATGTTACCCATGACGCTTGTTGTTAGAAGCATCGGCGCTTCAGTAAGATGATTGTCGAAGCGTCATCGCTTCTAAATTGAAGCATCAACGCTTCTAAGTAGAAGTGTCATTACTTCTAAATTGAAGCGTCATCGCGTCTAAGTTGATGCACCATCACTTCTAAGTTGAAGCATCATTGCTTATTGCAGTTAAAAGAAAGTAACAACATTTCAGGAAGGAAGCGTCCACGATTCATTTTTTGAAGCGTGGGCGCTTCACTTATGAAGCGACATTGCTTCCCATTTGAGTGACGATGCTTTCTAGTAAAGTAAAACCGCTACATGTATGAAACAAGTGTGATTCAACCTGGTACCATTGACTATGTAATTTTTTCATGAACGCACTCCTGTGGATTGACGTTTTCATATACTCATGGAGCTTCGTTTTTATTACTCAAAACTATTTATCAAGTAAAAAGAATTTAATAATCATGCAAAAAAGTTTCATTCATAAATCAAAATTATTTTTTTACATCAAAATTATTTGTATACATCATCTTTCTTTACACTATAATTCTTTATAATGTCTTCCTATACACTGTCTTTCTTTATCGTAAATGGGTCTGATAAAATTGAACATGATTCTGATGCATTGGACAATCTAGCGGACCCTGATTCAACCCTTGATGAGGTCATCACAAATATCTATAAGAGCAAAGATTACACTATCGATAGAATACCACAAAAGATATGCCAAGATAGTGGAGATGAGGAGGTTGAGGCCGACACAGAAGAAGGAAAGAGAATGAAGGGTGGAGGAGCGAGGAAGGGGATATGGTGGATGAATGGATACATTGATGGCGGTGATTGATTGGGGGAGGATGCAACATTTTATGGAAATGTTGGAGGTGGTGGTGGGGGATAGGTCACGGGTCGACGAGGCGGTGGCACATGCGGTGGGGGAGGTTGTGCTTGAGGAGGCAGAAGTGGAGGAGGTAGCAGTGGAGGTAGAATTGGAAATGGTGGTGAAAATGGAGGTAGAGGTGTAGGCAGATGTGGGGAGTTTATTATGTTGGCGGTGGTGGATGAGAAAGTTGAGTTGGAGATGGTAGTAGTGGTTATGGCTGGGGTGGAAGAGGAAGATGTGAAGGTGAAAGAAGAAGAACTGACTGCGAAATCAGGAGAAGAAGCACCAACTCTGGAGCCGGGAGAAGAAGGGTTATGGGTCTCCCACCACTGGCTGCATAACGGGAAGGTCGTTATCATTCAGAATGACGATAACTTCTTTATGTGGAGGGAGAACAACATGCTCTTTGTCAGGGACGATAATCAACTCGTTGTCATCGGGGATGTCGATAACCGAACCATCGTAGGAACTAATAAAATATTGGCGTGCTAGCCGATGACTCCTTCTCAACCCGTTACAACGCATTTCGGCCTGGGCTGAGGAAAATGAAAAAAATTGAGCGTTATGATGCCCTTTAAATAACAATTTATCATGCAACTTCATTAAATAGATTGTTGTAGTCATCATAGTGCATTGCTGTCAAAGTGATTTCGTAAATTATTGGGCTTCATATTTATTACATTGGCCTTTCGTATTCCACCAACTTCTCTCGAATTACTATAAGAGCCCGTCGCGGTTTGATGTTACTCATGATTCTTATTATTAGAAGCGTTAGCGCTTCAATAAGACGCTGATTCTAAATTGAAACGTCATTTTCTCTTAATTTTAGCGTCATCACTTCTAAATTGAAGCATCATCACCTCTAAATTGTAGTGTCAACGTTTTTACATTGAAGCATCCTCGCTTCTAATTTGAAGCGCCCGCACTTCAATTAAGGGCGATGACGCGTCTTGAAGGTAATCGGCATTTCATTTATTACGAATTTTGAGTTGTTTGAAATTGTGGCTTGTGTTATCTTTTCGCGCTGTCTTTTCCAACATTAACTATTGCAGCGACTGTTCGTATCCCAATAAAAATGCCTTTTAGCCTTCCGTCAATATAATCTTTTGACCAAGTCTTTTCTTTTACCTTCCGTCCCCAAACCAAACCTTAAACCTTTTTTTGTTAGTCGTCTCCAAAACCCCTTTCTGTAAACCCTTAACCGTACCCTAAACCCTTAACTGTAAAACCTAAACCATGGTGGAACAACCAAACTGGTCTGAGATAACTAAAACCCTTGATCGTCTTATCAAAAGGGAGAAGTACAAGATTTTTGTTCTTATGGCCAAGAAAGAGAGGCTGATTCAAAGGCAGAAGGTCGAACTTCAAGCGCTTCTGATCAAGAAGGAGAGGCAGTTGCGCCAACAACGACGCATTCTGGATGACGCTGAGTCACCTACCACAACCCCCCCTCGCCCTACACCCCATCCTAACTCTCCACCCTCTTCCCCATCTTCACCTACCCCTACCCTCCCAATCTCCACTTACTCTATGAAGACGGCAAGTTGATGGCGTCCCAGAGTCGAGATGAGGCGCTCTTTTTGGCGGGATAACTTTTGAAGATGACAAGTAGTATATTTTTTTAATTAGTCTTAGTTTATATGAATACAATCTCTTTCGTTTAATTTCATAAAGAGGGGGGACATAGCACATATTTTCTCGTTTATATGAATATAAACTCTGCTTTCCTCATTAGTAGCGCTAACACTTCCGTTGGACTACTTCTGTCCTCCCTGAATGGGAAAAGAAAATAAGAATAAGTTGCTTATAAAATTTTTCTCACCAAATAATAATAGAAATGAAGATATCAAATCCAAATTTTTGCATCAAATAATAAAATAAGCAAGTATATTACATCGAAAATTACATATCTCAAAGAACTAATTACATATGAGGGGCGCACTAGTTACATATGAGGAGCGTTGGCACAATGTCGTGGAAGCGCTAGCGCATCTACAAAAAGCGTCAACGCTTTGAAATGTCAAATTAACAACATATCCTGTGATTAAATCCGTGTATTAAAAAACTCCCGTGTAATATGATCAATGTTCATTGTATATCTATCCTTATGTATATTGTATGAATTCAGTGCATTCTATGTATATCAACAAATATAAAAGTACATTTATGTATAATAAAAAAATTATATAAGCGCTTCCACATCCTTATTAGCATCCCAATTCTCTTTCTGGTGCGTACCGATGGCATGCCCAATCTCGGCTCTGAAAGTTTTGATTTCTTCCTGCTTTGAAATTTAGCTGAAGTTTCCTACTTAAATAATCTATGTATTTCGTTACAAAAACTCCGCAGTCATAAGACTTTGTTTGGCGCGGTGCAACAACACCCTCACTGTCCTAAGGCCATTTGTCAAAAACAGAAGCTGGGGCGTCGTGCATATGAAACAGAGCTAGGAGGTTATGTGTCTGTTAATAAAAAAAGTAAAATATACGTTACACATGTATTTAGAAAATAGAAGGGAGCGCTAACACCCCATTGTCGAAAGCTGACGCCCAATTGTCAAAGCGCTGACGCACCAATGTTAAAGCACTGATGCACCAATGTCAAAGCGTTGACGCCCCATTTTTGAAGCGTTGACACCCCATTATCAAAGCGCTGACACCCCATTATTAAAGCGGTGACGCTCAATTGTCCAAGCGTTGACGTCCCATATTACTTTTGATAGTATTTGAGCTTAACTTACCAGTGTCCTATCGACTCACCAAATTTGATTTTCAGAGGACGATTTGGGAGGGGGCCAAGGACAAGGATTTTATAAGCTGAGAGGATCACCACAACAAGCGTCCAGTGTAGTGGCTCGTCGATGTGAATCTGAATAAAAAAAATTTCACAATCCATCGCAATCAAGGTGCAATTTTTATTTATGAGAAAACACTACAACGACTTCATGTTATGCTGTGACAAAAAATGGTCAAGGAAGCATATGCTCCGTTCCGCAATATCAGAGGGTGCATATTTTCCACTTTGTTCAATGTATCTCTCAAAATCTCTAAAATTTGTGCTCATGCATTTGAGTCCAACAGCGACCATCCGAATAGTCTTTCTCTTCTTCTCAATGTCCTCTCGCTTGTCCATAACACTAAATTATGCGATCATTATCTGCATACAAAAGTATAAATATCAATATGGAATCAGAGAAGCGACAAGGTTGAATAGGGATTAGTACTTACTGGGTCTTCTATTTCCTGTTCGGATCGAAGGCAACGCATCAACTAGACGGTAATACGTCAGGACCCAACGATCGAGATGACAGTTTTACGTTCAAATTAAGACATAAGTGGATTAGTCTCTAGTGCTTCGTAGATAAAGCGTTGATGCTCTAACTTAAAGGCGACGACGCATCGACAACTACGCATTGACGCTTTGAAAGGCATGTTAAATATTGTATGGAAGGAATACACTTACTCGTTCTCTCTTTTGGGCTTTTCCCAAAAAGCATTCAGTTAGGCCTGAGGTGATGCATCACCGGCCGGCCCCCCTACCGCTTTGGCCTTCTTTTATGGGTTTGGGAGACTAGTAATCCCTTTCTTTTAGAGTGAGTTTGTGAGGGAGGAATCGTGAGGCCTTTAGCCCGGTTCCTCTCACTTCTCCTAAAGAGGACTGGGACGTCGTCCCCTTCTTCTTCTTCTCCCACTGAAGACCTCTCCTCGGTGCATGGTTGCGTAAGGGGAATTTTAGGACCTTCATCATGAGACGTAATAGGTGGTGGTGGAGACAGAGATTGTGGTTGGGGATGGGGTTTATCCTTTGTAGGAGGTTGGATTTTGGACATAGGTGAAGGCAGGACATTCTATTGGGTAAGGGCTTCGGGTTTGGAGGGAGTAGGAGGATGAGGTTTGGGTGGGGCTGGGGTTGATGCTATGGTTTTGGTTGGGAGTTTGATTGTGGTTGTGGTAGCGGTTGTGGTTGTGGTTGGGGCTGGGGCTGGGGCTATAGTTGTGGTTGTAGTTGGGGCTGGGGTTGAGGCTGTGTCTGAGGTTAAGGTTGGGGTTGGGGCTAGGGTTGGGGCTGAGTTTATGGTTTTGGGTGGGTTTGGGGCTCGAGATAGTCACTTCCCTTCTGCTAGGCGATGCATATCACCCGGGTTCTAGCCGAGGAAGACCTTTGTCGTTGGGGGATAGATGACTAATAATCTACAATGCACTCCAGCAGGATTTCCCACCATACTACGGGCTTGTAATATGAGAAGAATATCAGTTAATATTTAATCAATAATTAACATGTAGAAGCGTTCGCGCTTCATATTCAAAGTGTCAACATATCATAGTCAATGCGTCATCGCTTCATAGAGATGTGTTGTCGCTTCATGCATGTAGAAGCATCAACGCCTCGTGTGGAAGTGTCTGAGCCTGTTATGGAGGGATTATGTGAAGGTGTTGGCACCTCAGCTAGCCCATCATGTGAAGGCATTGGAGCTTCATATGCAAAGCATCGACTCTTCATCATCGGATTTCCTCAAGTTCAGCATTTCTCCAACATAATTTAGAGGCATATCTCAGATAATTTTCTCAAAATCTCCTTCAGAGATGCCTGCTCATTTCGAAAGAGGGCGAACTGATTATTAATATAACCCTGATCCTTCAAGATCATGGCGATCTAACTCGTCAGTTGCTAATTCTCCTATTCCAGCTGGGGAATCTTTGCACTGAAGTTGTCGAAGCCTTTGCTCCGCTCTCTGGTTGACCTTTCACAGTCTGTAATTCTTAAGTCGGCAGATTGCTTCCATTTTTCATCAATCCGGTATTTCGCGAACTTCAGAGATTTGGATTGTCCTTCTTCATCTTCCTCCTCTACCTCTTCCTCGTCCGACATGCTAATACCGTCAATGTCCATTTTCCTCCTCCGCATAGTAATAGGAAGGACCGATTGTCCTTCACCGCTTCTGCAAGTCTCTGCCCTGTTCCCAATATGACTTCTAACATAGGCAGGGTACTCTCATAGAGTGTGGCTTTCAATTCCCAGACACGGACGACCTACAAGATGATAGATATTGCACATTATTTTCGACTAATAAAGAATTTGGAAAAACGTGACCGCTTCCTTATGAAGCGATACGCTAGTGTTAGAGGCGCCATCACTTCATTTGGAAGCGACTGTGCTCGTATTAGAGGCGTCATCGCTTCATTTGAAAGCAGTTGCGCTATTACATTATAGCGACAATGCCTATACTTGGATGCTATATCGCCTAGTTTCGAGTTTACCTTGTGCTTGAAGTTCGTAATGTATAAATGCCTCGTTTTGTAGTTTGCTTCCCATTTCAATAGTCTTGGGAAGCGGATGTCATTAACAACATTGGGTGGGCGGCACACTTGCCGTTAATCTCATACGCTCAGATCTGAGAAAAATAAAATAAGAATTTGATTATTTTCGTAATCGTCAGCACTTCGTAGGAAATAAAATAGGACATTCTGGGAAACGACATTACCTGCAGGGCAATAATGCGGCCGTAAATATTATAATCCTGCACTGCCTTTGATTTGTCAGCTATACCTCTCATCCTCTTCACTTTGTTCACGCACACTAGAAGGTGATTGTACGCGAAATGGCCTCATGAATATTCGTTTAAATTGGAGAGATCATTAACAAGGTCGAGGTGGGGGTTCTCGAGGGTGTATTTTGTGTTTGGGAAGATGACTTTGGCGAGGATGAACAACATATAAAGTTTCAAAAAATCTTCGTTAACATCCTAATCGAGTCTCTTAATGGCATTAAAGATGTGTGCCCTATTTACATCTTTGAGGCCCTGAAAAAGCTATATCTAATGATTCGTTCTTTGGGAATCTCTACCTTCTGAGGGTAACGAGAGGGGTCCATCATTCGAAGACCAGTTATTAAGGCAAAATCAAAGGCCCGAAATCTAATAGTTCCAGACTTGCCAGTCCCAAAATTTTAAATATTGTCATGGTCTCAGAACTTGATGATTGCGTCCAGGAGACTGTTGATGCTTATCACGCCCATTGGGACCACAAAGAATACACCAAATACCGATTCCTTAAGCAGAATTTTCCTCCGCTTAGATGCCTCGTCATAAATGACCAGACACTTTAGGATGGTGCACTTATTTGATGAAGTCTTGAGAACCATCTTCAAAATATATGAAGCAGAAAAAGGAAAAGTTTAGAGAAGAATGTACTAATAATAGGAGTGATATCGCTTCCATATACAGGCGCAAGCACCTCAAACGTTGGGGCGTCGACACTCCAAAAGCTAGAGCGGTGAGGCGCCCCGCCCCTATATGAGGTGAAAATGCTTCATCTATGGAAGGGACTTTTATTTGGCATTTTTAAAATTGGACGGAAATAAAATGATACTCACCTTGTTACTAGATGCAGAAATAGGGTTTCGTCGTTTTGATGTTTCTTAATGCGCTCTGAGAAGATGAAAATTGAGAGGGCAAAGGTGAAAAGTAATTTTTGAATTTGTAATTCACAAAATTCAGACCTTAAATATTTTTCTTCAATGGGAATGATGGTCATTGCACAACACGATGTCAAGCGCTGTAATCTCATCCGCCTCACCCCACTCCTCATTTAATATTTTGACAATGGTAATAAATGAAATACGTTTGGGGGTTGCTTCGCACACAATGGTGCTAAGTGTCAAAATTTGGGGCGCTTCGTATCATGTACGAAGCGCTAACGCTTCCTGTTTGTCGTGCTAACACTTCCTATTTGGAGCACAAACGCAAACAGAAGGCAGCGTCGGTGCTTCTCAGGGGGAGCCAAGCTTCCTCTGACGACAATGCCATTAATGCTAAATAGTCGGCCAATAAATGGTCTCCCCGAAGGGGTCCCTCAAACAACCAATTCAAATGATAATGATTACCATTGAAAATCGCGAAGTCATGCCCCGCTTCTCATTTAATATTCTGACGATGATAATAAATTATGTAAGGTTACATGCGCTACATGTCATATGGAAGACGTCTTTCATTTCACAAAGGGAGGGGAGCGCTAACGTTTCGACATAGTCGCGCTAGTGCCCAGTATAGAAGCATTTGCTCGTCTTATACAAAGCACAAATGTGTCGTACTGAGGCGTAAGCGCAAGCAGCGCAGGCGATCTCCCCAATGAGGTGCCTTAAATAGTTATTTTTAAATTTAATCATAATCATTGAAAACCACGATATCATGCATTACTTCTCATTTAATGGTCTGATGACATTAATTAATGATATTACGTCAGACGTAGCGATAGCACGTCGTATAAGAAGCACAATCACCTCCTTTATTGAAACGTAAGCACTTCGAATTAGGTGGTCTTCTTGAATGTCTTTTTGAATATAATCATGACAAAGTCACGATGTCAGGCACGTACCCCCAAAGCCTCGCCACGCTGATATTACATCAGACATCGCGATAACGCGCAGTATAGGAACCCCAATCGCCTTCATAGAAGTGTAAGCGCTTCGAACCAAGTGGTCTTCTCGAATGTCCTTTCGAATATAATCATAACAAAATCACGATGTCAGACATGTACCCCCAGCACCTCGCCATGCTGATATTACGTCAGACGTCGCAATAGCGTGTCATATAGGAAGTCAATCGCCTCCTTCATAAAAGCGTAAGCGCTTCAAATCATGTGGTCTTCTCGAATGTCTTTTCGAATATAATCATGATAAAATCACGATGTCAGACACGTACCCCCAGCGCCTCACCACACTTTGCCTTTCTGATTCTGTCAGTGGTAACCATGGTTAAAGTGGGGTAAAATGAGGAAAAGGAGAGACTGTCGCAATAGTGACAGAGGCGCTATGTGTCCAGCTCCTATCAATATACGCAGAGATATCTCTACGCCTGGGCGCATATCCCGACTCTCTCTCTCTCTCTCTCTCTCTCTCTATATATATATATATAGAGAGAGAGAGAGAGGGTTGGGGATATGCGCCCGGACGTAGAGATATCTCTGCGCCTATTGGTATGGGGGCGACACATAGCACTTTTTTGTGAAGTAATTGGGTGGCATAGACCCACGTTACTAACTAGGGTTACACTTTTAAAATATTTTAAAAGTTAAATACTCTTCCAGCCATCATTCTTAACTTTATTAAAGTCCCTTTTTTTCTCTCTTCTCTTTATTTTTTCAAGAAAGTGTCAAACTTACTTTTTCATGGATATTTTACTCAAAAAATATAGCCGCCCGATAGCGAAGCACTAGCACCTCGGTAGGGAAGTGTCGGCACCCCCATAGCAAGGTGTTGGCACCCCGGTGGTAAAGCGTTGGTGACCCGACGCAGGGTTTAGGTGAGCCAACACCTCTATATCGAGGTGTCGGTGCTTCGCTAAAAAAAAAAAAAAAAAGGTGTTGGCGCCTCGTTTCAGGGGCGTTGATGCCTCTATATCGAAGTGTCGATGCTTAGATTTTAAAAAATTAAAATAAAAAAAGATGTGTTAGCGCCTCGTTTTAGGGGCGCTAGCATCTCTATATTGAGGTGGCGGTACTTGACTAAGAAAATGAATTTTTTTTTTTAATTATTTTTTTATTGAAGTGTCAGCTAAGGATCAAAATTTCGGCCAAAATGTTCGAAATTATCGGTTTCGGTCCCCACCGAAACGATAATTTGGACCAAAATGGGACCCAAAATTTTGGCCAAATTTTCGGTTTTCGACCGAAATTTCGGTTTCGGTCAAGCCCGAAACAAAAAATTTACCCGAAATTTTGATCCTTGGGGTCAGCACCTCGATATAGAAGCGTCGGCGCCCCTGTAACGAGGCACCGGCACCCTATTTTTTTTTTTTTCTAACGAAGTGTCGGCACCAACACCTACCGGTGGCGCTAAAATATATCTGAAAAAGTAACTCTTAACACTTTCTTGGAAAAAAGAGAGAAGAGAGAAAATAAAGAGACTTTAAAAATACTTTTTAAAAAGTTAAGAATTACAGTTGAAAGGGAATATAACTTTTAAAATATTTTAAAAGTTTAATCCTAGTTTGTAAAGTGGGTCCCATTCCACCCATCACTTCACAAAAAAGATGTTACGCATCGCGCCCATATCAATTGACGCAGAGATATCTCTACACACGGGTGCATTCTCCCCTTTGTCACATATATATATATATATATATATATATATATATATATATATATATATATATATGGGAGCCGGTTAGGTCCTCCAATGGAGGACGGTGACCGTCCTCCAAGATGCACATGGAGCTCTACGTGGCACCCAAAACACTGTTTGAGTGTCACGTGGAGCACAGGTGGACGGTTTAAATCAATATTAAAAAAAGAAATTTTGAAAAAAACTTTTTAAACTCACAAGTCAAAGTTTGACAAATTTCATTGGTCCACATTTAACGGTTCAAAAAACACACGATGGAGATGAGTTTTCAATTTTTGTTTTTGTCAAAGATGATCTAAGCAATGTACCCAAGCTCCATGTGGCATCAAACACTACAAAAAATAAGACTATTAGCGGCAGTTTTTTTAACAAAAAACTGCTGCTATTAGTATTGTCGCTACAAAAAATTGTCGTTGTTAGCCTTGCCGCAACTAAAAAATGCCTTAATAGCAAGTGCCACTGAAATCCCTTATTTTTGTAGTGAAAATAATATTTTGGGTGCCACGTGGAGCTCCACGTGGAAGGTTGGAGGACGATGACCGTCCTCTCATGGAGGGC
The DNA here is from genome assembly GCA_021018995.1 of Chloranthus sessilifolius. Taxonomy (NCBI): domain Eukaryota; kingdom Viridiplantae; phylum Streptophyta; class Magnoliopsida; order Chloranthales; family Chloranthaceae; genus Chloranthus; species Chloranthus sessilifolius. The sequence goes on along the minus strand of CM037591.1, from coordinate 114,171,456 downwards.
GGACATGCCTTTTCCATATATATATATATATATATATAGAAAAGGTGTCCATCCTCCACGATTCTAGGTGGAGGTCCATGTGACATCCAAAACCTTGTTTTAATGCCACATGGACCTCGGGTGCATTGCTTAGATCATTTTTAGAAAAAAAGTTATTATAAAACTCATCTCCACTATGTATTTTTTGAGCCATGAAATGTAGACCATTGGAATTAGTCAAACATTGACTTATATTTTTAAAAACTTTTTTCGAATTTTTATTTTTAAATTAATCTAAACCATCCACCCGTGCTCCACGTGACAACTAAAGAGTATTTTGAGTGCCATGTGTACCTCCACTTGAACCTTGGAGGATGGTGACTGTCCTCCCATGGAAGACGAAAACCCCCTCCCTATATATATATATATATATATATATATATATATATATATATATATATATATATATATATATATATATATATATATATATATAAACTTTCCTTATTTGTGCCGTTGATGTAGAGCATGTGCCTTCCTTATTTGCGCCTTTGATATAGAACCTGTGCAACCCCGTGTGGTACTTCAAATGCCACGTGGCACTACCCCCCAGGGTTCACCCCCTCGAAATACAAAATTGATGTCAGCACGATCAATGGTGAATAAAATGACCATAGAATACTATGGTGATATATATATATATATATATATATATATATATATATATTTATTGATAAGGCTGAAATTTTATTGCAAAAATAAAATTACAATCACGCCAAAAAAGAAGAGCACAAAGGCTCGAAAAGAACGGAGATAAGAACAAGAAGATCAGGTGAGACTAAAAAAAAAAAAAGGAGTGCCCCCTCGGAAGCGGCTCAGCAACAGTGCTCTAAACCTGCACCAATGAAATTTGTCCTAGACAGCAGCCCCACCAAGCCAGCAAAGAAGCAATCTCGGACACAAGTGCCATGGATGTCCGAAACTTGTCATCGAAGATACGATGGTTACGCTCGTTCCAAATGGACCACATAACAGCGATAGCCAAAGCTTGAGGAAACACCACACCACTACCCTTAAAACGAGGGCACAACTCGGCAAAGACCTCCTTGCATGACTCGGCCATGCAATGATATATACCGAAGCTGCTCCAGAGCGCATTCCAGATATTTTGTACATAAGTGCAATGAAGAAGGGAGTGATTTGCTATTTCAGATTGGCTGCAACACAAAATGCACCGATTTGGAATTTGCATTCCCCTACCGTTGAGAAGGTCTACAGTTTTGATCATCTCGTGAGTAGCGCACCAAGCGAAGAAGATTGCTTTGGGCAGAGCCTTAACTCTCCAAATTCCCGTCCACGATTGGCTGATGAGGGGTCTTCTCCACAAAAATTCATATGCTGATTTGACCGTAAACCGGCCATCTCTCCTTCCCATCCAATGCCTAATGTCCTCCCGCGGATTAAGATTCGGGACAGAGGTCAACAACAATTGCAAATCCTGCAGCTCCAACACCTCATCATCACGAAGATCCCTTCTCAGGTCGAGAGCAACTCCGAGACTCAATGGTAGACGTAACACTCAATCAGATACCGCAGCTTCCTTTTTTCTGCTTAACAGGTAAATAGAGGGATAAGAGAGCTTCAGAGGTTTAACGCCCACCCATAAATCTTCCCAGAACTTTGCAGTCCGACCATCTCTCACTTTGATCGCCACTCCCTTATGGTATGCCTCAATGCGATCCGCCACCCCCTTCCACCAACCAGAAGCTCTAGTTGCCCCCCTAGAATGACACTCCCACCCTTGGTTGCCCAATCTGGACTTGTTTCGAATCACCGTCGCCCAAAGCGGATTATCACTGTCCCCTAGTCTCGACAACCATTTGCAAAGCAAGGCATTGTATTTGAGAGTAACACAAACTTATAGATTAGACTTGGAGTTGGATCCAAACCCGACTTAGGCCATCCCTGTACCCGACCTGATCTTCAATGGATCAGGTATCGGTCTTGCTTGACCTAGATTCGGACCTGCAATGAGTAAAATCTTGGGGCTAGGGCTTAAAAATGAGGTCAAAGGGCAGGGCTAGGGCCTTGAAACAACAAGCCCGTTGTCCGCCGGGCCGGATAAGGGCTTGACAAGTTAAAGCCCGGCCCGGCCTATGGATCTCTTTTAATTATATATTTATATAATAAATATGTTAATATAAGTATATAAAATATATTATATTATTTACAATAAAATTACCAAAATAACTTTCAATATTATCGTTAGATTTATCGAGCGGATAATTGTAACGGTATTTTAGTAATTTAAATATGTATAAAGTGAAGTCTTGCGATTTTCTTTTATTTTAAGAAGTTTAAAATAATACCCATAACCAATAAAGCCTGAAGCCCGACCCGAGCCCGCTCCAAACTGCCTAAGTTACAGCTAGGGCTGGGCATATCAAAGCCCGCCTTAGTTAAGGTCGGGCTAGATTTAGGGAGGCCTGGTCCGTTGACAGCCCTTCCCCTGGACCCAACCTGATTCCAAATGGTTAGGGTCACTACAAAAATAAGGTGTTTTAGCTGCACTTGCTGTTAAGGCAATTTTTGGTAGTGGCAAGACTAATAACGGCAATTTTTGGGAGCGACAAGACTAATAGTAGCAGTTTTTTGTTAAAAAAACTGCCGCTAATAGTCTTATTTTTTGTAGTGGGTCCGGTTCATCCCCGACTCAAACCTGACCAAACCCATTTGTCACCCTAGTTTTAATGGCGGTTTAGTTTCCAAATTCTCATCTTATCGTTAAGGAGTATGACAATACTACGAAAATATATATAAGTAGTACTTATAATAAATACTCTTCTTCCGAGTTATTGTTCTTACAACGTTTTTCCTCCTGCAGAGACTTGAGCTTTAACTATTTGACAGGGGAAATTCCAGAGAGTGTTGGATTTAGTTCAGAGCTAAATTTTATGTAAGCCAATTGGCATTATGAGTGTACTCTTATGAAGTGATATTTTTGCTTCAGGTTGATACTTTAGACAGTAGTCGTGACATTGATTTTCTTGTGATGTAGGTATCTTACTAATAACAACTTGAATGGAGAAGTACCCCGTTGGATTATGGATGCCAGCCACCCCTTGTATGTACTTCATGCAAAATCTTCAATTTGTACTTCACTAGAAAGCCTCTCTCCTATGGAACATATGTAGATATAACTGAATCTACTACTAGCATAGCAATCAGTTGGAAGATAGAGTAGCTATTGTAAGAAGTTTCTATTTTGGTGGCCATCACTATGGTCAAACCCGTTGACCAGTGAATGGTATAAGATCAACCTTAATATGTACAAGTGCTATTCTGGTGAGTTTGAAGAGAATAGGCAACTGCTTATGGAGTCTTTCAGTTAAAGTATGATTGTGATTTCTAATCACACTATAATTAGCAATTTCAGTCCTTAATGGGATAGGACTCTTTGGCTATAAATATAAGGGGTGCCTGGTCCCAACGATAGCTCGACGTAATTCAATCCTCCCTATTGGCGAGAGCATCCCCATTGTGCTAGGAGACATTGAACGCGAGAATATCGTTGAAGATCGGCAACCATCAATGGCTAACGCTCAAGGTGCGCATATTTATAGTTTGTTGGTTTTTGATTGATCATGCGCCTAGATCTTTAGGCTTAATTTTGGATGGTCGGATCGTCAGATCCATTTAGATTCCACTAATTGGTATCAGAGCCATGATTGGCGTTATGATCGGTCAAAGCTTTAAAGTGATTTTTTTTTTTTTTTTTTTTTTTTGTAATGGCTGTTTTATATAAAAAAAAAAAAAAACAAAAATTTTGGCCGGCGGTGGGGGTTCTCCGGCCACCAGGTGCATCGCCAACTTCCGTGGCGGGGCGACCGTCCCCCATCGATTTGGGCCGGCTGGTCACCCAGCGGTCTGCTAAGCCCTTGCCTGCATGTAACTTCAAAAAAAAAAAAAAAAAAAATTTTTTTTTGAGATTTTGTGGCCGACGGTCCGGCACCGGTGGCTATTTTCCGACCGACTCTAGCACCGAAGACTTCGCGCTGGGCGATTGGCACCAGAACGGTGGCCGCCGTGGAGGCGCTGTAAGCCGTGCACATTGTTCGCACTGCAACTAACAAATCAAAAAAAAAAAAAAAAAATTTTGGTTCTTTGGGCACGGTCCAAGGTTCTTTCCGTGATCGAATGGCACGACCAAAAAGCACCAAGACCAGCGGGCCCGGACCGTCGGGAGCGGTGAGGGGTGCGGTGAGCCCGGTCGGATGTAACTTCAAAAAAAAAAAAACTTGAAGAAGAAGAAGAAGAAGAAAGAGGATGGGGCGGGTCCGTTGCCGGCCCACTGCCCGACCCGCCTAGTTTTTTTTTCTTTGGCCCGACCCGGCTAGCCTATTTGGCCCCAGCCCGACCCGTTTGGACCCTGGCCCGTCTGGGCCTATTTGGCCCAACCGACCCTCTAACCTCGGCCCTCTTCACCCACCCACCCTTTTCGCCCCGACCCTGCCTATTTTGGCCTATGGCCCGACCATGGGCCCGCATGGCCCTCTGGACTCCACGACCCGTCGGCCTATTTGGCCCGAGTCCGCCCGACCCACTGGGCCCTTGGCCCACTCGGTCACTAAGGCCCATGGCCCGGTTTTTGGTACCCGGCCCAATATACCCACCCTATTTTCTAATCTTCTCGGGCCTTTTCTGGGCTATTTACAGGTCCGATTTTCGGACATTATATATGCATTTTGACTATCTCGGACATTCCGGATCCGTTTTTGAGGTCTATTTTTGATAATGAGCTCTCTATTATGATATTTTCATGACGTGATGTTATTTTTTCTATTTTTTAATTGTGTAATCAATTTTTGTTCAAGTATCATTCAAGAATTGGGTAGCGGAGATTGTGCTCTACCACCATGGCTGGTACTTACACTTTATAATGCTCGTTTGTTGTCTTTTTTGACACCTCCTCATAACACGTTTTGTGATCATCTAAATTATTATCAAGTCTAATTTGAAAACATGGCTTTGGAAAGATTCTTCTGCCCAACGGTGATGATCTTTCCTAGTGCCGTGATTTTCATAGTGAGGTTTAATTTTGTTCAAAAACGTATTACAAATCCAGTGTAAATGTGTAGTGAACGTTGGCGTTACAACATAAGGGATTCTTCTGCCCAACGGTGATGAATCACTTAATGTTATATGATGGCTGTGTTTCACTATTCATTATTTTGTGTGTGTGCTTTCGCGTGTTGTGACTCGACCCAACGGAGAGTCATAACGCAATTAGTACCACCATCATTAATATAGATTGAGGAAGCGTAGTGTGTTATGACTCCAACAGCGGCTCATAATGGCACAAATTGTTTCTCAATAAAATCACATTGGTTTTAATTTTATATTCCTTGACATATTTTAACCTTGTCACATACTATAATTATAACCTTGTGGAATTGATAGTTACTTGATTGTGACATAATAAAACCCTTAATTATTATTCTATCAATGATTGGTGGAATTGAACTTTTGAGTGGATCAAATTATAAGAAATGGAATGAACAAGTTGCAATTGTTCTAGGCTGCATGGATCTTGACTATGCTATACGATCTGATAAACCCAAGGTGCTCACTGCTGATGCCTCGGCTGAGGATCTGGCAGTGAACCATACGGATTTAGAAAAATGGGATAGATCAAATCGTATGTGCCTCATGATCATAAAGAGTTCCATTCATTCGCGATCGGGAGGTATTCGACCGCTTAATCGCAAAAGAATACATGCAAGCCATTAAGGAACAATTTCAAGGGACTTCTAAAGCCCTTGCCAGTAGTCTAATTGTTAAAATGGGAACCATGAAATATGATGGTCATAGCGGCGTCCGGGAGCACATTATGAAAATGAGTGGCATGGCAACTCAATTGAAAGAACTGGACATGGGTTTTTCTGAGGGTTATCTTGTTCACTTATTATGACTTCTCTTCCGCAATTTGGCCTGCTCAAGATCAATTATAACACGCAGAAGAGAAGTGGAAGATGAACGAGTTAATCGCTTCATCGTGTCCAAGAAGAAGAACGACTTTTTGAAAAACCCGAAAGTGCCCATTACGCCGCTCTTGGCCCATCGAAACAAATTTCAAGCAAACCGGACAATATAAAGGAAAGAATGTGAAAGCTCCTCCACCGAAACCAAACAAGGAGAGGCTAGCACATCTACGGCATCAAGTGTCACTTCAGAAGAAGAAGGACACATTAAGAAGAATTGTCGAAATACGTAGATTGGCTAGTTAAGAAAGGTAATGACCTTGCTTTTGTGTGTTTTGAATCACTTTATGTTGATGCTCCACGCAATACTTGGTGGATAGATTTCGGTGCAACTATTCACATAAGTAATTCAATGCAGGATTTCGATCCGTGAGGAAGCTAAGTAAAGCGAACGCCATCAAACTCGGGAATGGAGTAGAAGGTGGCGTGGAGGCCATTGGGACTCTCCGTCTCATTTTAGATAGTGGTTTCATTTTGGATTTAGTTGATACTATTTATGTTCCCAGTATCACTAGAAACCTTATCTCAATTTCTAAATTGGATTCATTAGGTTTTGAATTTAAATTTGGGCATAATATGTTTACTCTATTATTCAATTCCGATATTGTGGGTGGTGGCTCATTAATGGGCAATCTTTATCAGTTGAACTTGGATTCATCTTACGCCCAATCTTTAGTTTCTATGCATGTGAATGATAAAATAAGTAAGAAAGCAGCGAGCACTCGATAACTCCTCCATTTTATGGCATAAATGTTTAGGCCATATCTCTAAGGATAGAATGGAGAGGTTAATAAAAGATGATATAATCGATGCGCTCGATTTCTCTGATTTCAATACTTGTGTTGATTGCGTTAAAGGGAAACTCACAAAGACTAATAAGAAAGGGGCTCTCAGAAGCACGAGTTTGCTGGAACTAGTCCACACTGATATTTGTGGACCGTTTCCAACTCCCGCTATTGGTGGTCAAAAGTATTTTATTACCTTCACTCGTTTTGGTTATATATTTCTCATTCACGAGAAATCGAGGCCCTGGAGATGTTTAAAATCTATAAAGTCGAAGTTGAGTTACAACTAACTTCGAAGATTAAAATTGTGAGATCGATAGGCGAGAGTACTATGGTAGATACTCAAAGCAGTGCAATCCGGGACCCTTCACTGTATCTACAAGAGCATGGCATTGTCTGCTCAATACACCATGCGGGAACACTGAGATATGGTGAGAAGCATGTTATGCAACTCTACGTTGCCTACGTTCTTGTGGGGAGAAGCCTTGAAAACAGCGATGCATATCCTAAATCGAGTTCCCAGTAAGGCAGTTCCCAAAACTCCTTATGAGCTATGGGTAGGAAGAAAACCGACTTTAGGATATTTACACATTTGGGGCTGTTTCGCTGAAGCAAAGGTGTACAACCCACAATTAGGAAAATTTGACCCTAAAACTATAAGTTGTCATTTCATTGGTTACCCTGATAGATCAAAAGGCTACAGATTTTATTGCCCCACTCATAGTACCCGGATTGTTGAGACTAGACATGCAAAATTCTTTGAGGATCGTGAGATCAGTGGGAGTATAGAGCCTAGGAAAATCACTTTTGAGGAGAATCGGGTTATTATTCCTATCCCTTTTATCCAAGAAAAGTGGCACCAACACCGCTTATTCAAGTCGTGTTGATGCTTTGTGGCTATACCTATTGACACACCCACATTGAGGAGGCTCTTGCTCCCATGGCGGCCTTCGATCTATCATTATGATCGAGAGAGAGCAAAAAAGCACGCCATTTCGATGACTATATAGTTTACCTAAATGAGAGTGAGTTTGATTTTGGAAAGAATCGATCCCTGTTTCCTTTAGCCAAGCTATGAAGAGCGACAAATCCACTCAATGGCTCATGAAAGATGAGTTGGAATCAATGAAACATAACTCGGTCTGGGATCTTTGTGAGTTACCTAATGGAGTCAAGCCTGTAGGCTGTAAATGGGTTTTTAAACCAAGCAAGACTCCAAAGGTAATATAGAAAGATACAAGGCCAGGTTAGTCGCTAAAGGTTTCACTCAAAAAGAAGGAATAGACTATAAAGAGACATTCTCTCCTGTCTCTAGAAAGGAATCCTTTCGGATAGTCATGGCATTAGTAACTCATTTTGACTTAGAATTGCATCAAATGGATGTTAAAACTGCTTTTCTGAATGGCGACTTGCATGAAGATGTCTTTATGACACAACCTGAAGGTTTTCAGGTTGAGGGGGGGAGTCATTTAGTTTGTAGACTCAAAAGGTCTCTATATGGTTTAAAGCAGGCATCTCGACAATGGTACTTAAAATTTCACGAAGTCATTTCAAATTTTGGTTTTAAAGAAAATACTGTGGATCAATGCATATATCTTAAAATCAGTGGGAGTAAGTTTATCATCCTTGTTTTATACGTTGATGATATCTTACTTGCGAGTAGCAACTTGGGCATGTTATATGAGACAAAAAACTTTTTATCAAAGAGTTTTGATATGAAAGATCTTGGTGAAGCTTCCTACGTGATAGGAATTGAGATTCATCGAGATAGAGCCCGTGACATATTGGGATTGTCTCAAAGAGCTTATATTGATAAAGTTCTTAAAAGGTTTAACATGCACAATTGTTACGCTCTCATTGCCGATAAATTTAGTCTACTTGAGTCCAGGATCGATCTGAGAGAAAGCAGATGGAGACAATTCCCTATGCATCGGCAGTTGGGAGTCTCATGTATGCACAAGTCTGTACTCGTCCAGATATAGCGTATATAGTTGGCATGCTTGGCAGGTACCAATGTAATCCTGGTTTGGATCATTGGAAAGCGGCTAAGAAGGTTTTTCGCTATTTACAAGGGACTAAAGGACACATGCTCACATACAAAAGGTCGAATAACCTTGAAATTATTGGTTATTCAGACGCTGACTACTTCGTCCACTATGGAAGCAGAATTCGTTGCATGTTTTGAGGCAACATGTGAGGCGATAAGGTTGTGGGATTTTATCTCAGGGCTTCGAGTTGTTGATACTATTTCAAAGCCACTGAGAATCTTTTGTGACAATTCCGCTGCGATTGCTATCTCCAATAACAACAAGATTAGTGGGGGTTCCAAATATATTGATATAAAATATCTTGTTGTCCGGGAGAAAGTTCAGAATCAAATTGTATCTGTTGAAAAGATAAGTTCGACTCATGTTGGTGACCCTCTCACAAAGGTTTACCTCCCAAGCTCTTTTGGAGCATGTTGCGGCATGGGGTTAACGGATATTTTGATAGCCTTTGAGAGTGGGTATATGCGAGTGAATACATTTGTTTAATTGATTCAGAAATAAAATTTATTTATTTGCTTTTCTATTTTTATGCAAATAACTCCTTGGAACATCTGGTGCCAGTAGATGGCAATAAAGTAGGACCAATATTAGATTGCGTTTACATGTAATCACCATTCAGTTATGTAAACTTACAATCTATGTGACATCATACTAGTTGGAATCCATGTCGGTGATGACTTCCAGTACAGTAACTAATGAGCGGTCATATATCACGATATGATATATTGACTACATTGATTACGTGTTGAAATTCTCTTTGGGACCGGATGATAATAAAGACTTTGATTGAGATTGATTGTGACTTCCCAGAAAGTTAGCTAACATTGGGTAATCGGAGTTTATTGACATAGTTTGGCCAAGTGGGAGACTGTAAGAAGTTTCTATTTTGGTGGCCATCACTATGGTCAAACCCGTTGACCAGTGAATGGTATAAGATCAACCTTAATATGTACAAGTGCTATTCTGGTGAGTTTGAAGAGAATAGGCAACTGCTTATGGAGTCTTTCAGTTAAAGTATGATTGTGATTTCTAATCACACTATAATTAGCAATTTCAGTCCTTAATGGGATAGGACTCTTTGGCTATAAATATAAGGGGTGCCTGGTCCCAACGATAGCTCGACGTAATTCAATCCTCCCTATTGGCGAGAGCATCCCCATTGTGCTAGGAGACATTGAACGCGAGAATATCGTTGAAGATCGGCAACCATCAATGGCTAACGCTCAAGGTGCGCATATTTATAGTTTGTTGGTTTTTGATTGATCATGCGCCTAGATCTTTAGGCTTAATTTTGGATGGTCGGATCGTCAGATCCATTTAGATTCCACTAGCTATAATATAATCTAACAGCTCATTCGCTCGGATGTTATTCACTTATTTTATATGTTTTTCATTGCTTCTGTTTACCATCATATGTAAGTTCGTGGTTAAACTCTGTAGTGTGGCTTCTGTAGTCCGTTTTGAGATGTGCTGTATAATTTTTTTCTTCACTGAAGAATTCATCACTCTGATGCTGTGTTCATTCTGCTTTGCAGCGATATTTCTTACAACAATTTTACAGGACCTTCAAATATAATTTCTTGTGATCGGAGGAATCTGTAAGATCACTTGTTTTCCCTGATATGCTACTTTTAGGCCTCCATCTGGGTTCTTGTCTTTATTTTCTGTTATCGCTTGCAGGAATATGGTTGCCAGTTATTCAAATTCAGAAAACAGCACGTAAGCTCCTTTCATCCCTTCTACTAATATGCGTTCTACAAGTCTCCACACTTAATTTATGCTACTGCGGGAAAATAAATGAACAAGTTATTCTAAAATTTCCTATCCCTTTTGTAGAATTCCTTCATGCTTAAGGAGGAATTACCCTTGCGATGTACCAAATAGATGTAAGTAAAGAAACTAGCCACTGTTAATTCTCTCTGAGATTCATGGACCTATAATTTTAACTCAGGATCATCAATAGAGGACATTATTATGTTGTATGACCAATATAAGAATTCTGTGACATTTTCAGACACTTCCTTGTTCATAAACTGCGGAGGTACTAGCTTTGACGAATATGAAAGTGACACTTCAGATGGCAGCGCCTCAACATTCCAATCTACTGATGACAGATGGGCATATAGTAGTACAGGGGACTTCACAGGAAACACTGAATTAAACCGTTTCATAGCATCAGCCACTACTCCAATGAGCATAACCAATGCACCATTGTACACGGAAGCTCGCATATCTCCTCTTTCACTCAAATATTATGGACGATGCTTACAGGATGGCAATTATATGGTGAAACTTCACTTTGCTGAGATAACATTCACAGATGACCAAACATTTTCCAGTCTGGGGAGACGAATATTTGATGTATCTATCCAGGTATTTGCATGATTGTGTCGTCAAGATCATTAACATTTATCTATGCTAATATTTTTTTGTATTAGGACCAGTGAAAGGATTGATAATTCATCAATAGCTTTGGAAAAGACATCTTGCTGATTTGAATTTCTTGTATCAGTTTCTTTGGCACTGTTTGAAAACGCTTTTCAGGCACTGGAATCACTTTTTGGCCCTGAAAAGCAATTCCAGAACATTAATTATTGTTTTGTATGAACACCCTTCCGGATTACTGCAGAAGCAGTCAGGCTAAAATTGGGCAAGAAGCAGAAGCTGGTTTTTTGCAGGAATCAGGAGAGCGGCCCCAAATTAGGTTCTTTGTAAATGCGTTCATTTATGTTCGTCTCTGTTCTGTTTGTGCAGATTTTTTTTTCCTTTCAAATGAAGTTCCTGTTTATGTTGCATTTGATGAGGTTCTGTTTGGCAACTCTTCTCCAAAAAGCACTTTCCAAGTGCTGTGAAGAGGTGGTTTACATGCATGCTACTTCTCAAATACTGCTTCTCATAAAAGTCTATCACATGTTGAAAATGGTGTTGTGTGAGAAGCATCATTAGACAGCTTCTCAATACAGCACCATTTTCAGTTAGAGCTTGTCATGTCTTTGGATGAAATGTGCTTCTCACCCAACATTTTCTCTCTTAGAAAGTGCTTTTGGAAGAGGATTTCCAAACAGGGCCTGAATTTTTGAATATGAAACAGAACTAGCCCCTGTCTTGAAAATGCTCGTATCCCCTATGAACTTTGATGCTCTTTTTCAGACAGTTCTCCTATGTATGCTTTATAGCCCCTGTCTTGTAACTTATGAGTTCTGAGAAAGCATTAGACTTATTCTCATGAACATATAGTATATGCACCTTGCAAGAAATTTATTTTTATATTACAGTTGTTTCCATCTTCTTCCAGAAGGGAAGTCAACACATATTGTGGCAATTATTAGATGGTGGACCACACTCTTTATATTAGCTCAGTAGTATAAATGTAACTAGGGCTGTCCTTTCCAAGATTTGATATCGTCTTATCTGAGATGCCAGCATTGTTCAATTAGTTGTCACCATGTGATGCACCATCCCTTGCCCACCCTGGAAGAAAATCCTGGCTCTGCCCCTGTTAATCTATCTAGTGTTTTCGAATAGTATTCTGTTTGTTAAATTAGAAGTTCTGCTTATCCTTTGAACACATAGATAACAGTGTGTGCTTGTCTGCATTGGTTTGTATTGCAACACTGTAACTTACAAACCATTGTGGAACATCCATTCAGTCATGGCACTGCGTGATTGCAGCAATTTCATTATTTATTTTATTATTATTTAGGATCGGGGTTAATTTTCTATTTCTATGCCAACATATTCAGCTTCCCGTGGTATTGCTTTTTCCTGCAGGGCCAAAAAGTTCTGAGGGATTTCAGTATTGTAGATGAAACCCATAGGCCTGGTCAGCCACGCATTATGACTTTTCCTAATGTAAGTGTAGAAAATAGCACTTTGGAGATCCACTTATACTGGGCTGGGAAAGGAACTACAGCCCTCCCGGAGAGAGGCATATATGGTCCTTCTATTTCAGCCATTTCTGTGACGCCAAGTAAGTTTTTAGCCATGGTTTAGCTTTCTTTCTTCTTATTGACTCCCTTCTCCTGAAGTCTGATTTTTTTTTTCCTGGATGTACCAGACTTTGATGTTGGAGGTGACAGACTATCTGTTGGTGCCATTGTCGGGATAGTTGCTAGTTCATGTGCTTTTGTCATATTGATTTTAGTATTTCTTTGGATGAAAGGTTGCTTTGGAGGAAAAGATGAGGACAAGGGTGAGTTATGGAAACACTAGTGCTTATATAAAATAATGCATTCATTCTACAAACTTCTAGTTTGGTTCTCGGCAGTTGATTCTTGTGAGAGCCTTGGCAGGGCAAAAAGAGCTGATTATGAGTTTGTTGAACTTGCAGTTCTGCTAATGAGATGTCTCTTAGAAATCTTAAAAATACTTTGTATTTTATTTTCTCCTATGGAACGTAGAAAATATTAAATGCATAGTTAATTGGTGTATGATACTGGCATTATTTATTAAATGTGATGTGTGTGTGTATATATATTCCTCCTATGGAGGACGGTGACTATCCTCCAAGGCTCCACATGGAGCACGGGTGCTTAGATCATTTAGTTTTTTTCGAAACTCATCTCCACCATATGTTTTTTGAGCAATGAAATTTGAACCATTGAAATCAGTCAATGTTTTTCTTATGCTTTTTTTTATAAAAAAATAATAATTTTTTTTTTTAAATTGATCTAAACAATGCACCCATGCTCCATGTGGACCTTGGAGGATGATGACCCTCCTCCATTGGAAGACGGAAACGGGGTCCTATATATATATATATATATATATATATATATATATATATATATATATATATATATGAAAAGTGGGATATGAATTCAAACCAGTTGGGTGCCACAGAAACATGCCCAAGGTCAATCAGGTGCCATGTAAACTTTTTTTAAAAAGGGTGTGTATCCACTGTTGGATCTTTAGTCAAAGGTGCAAAATAGCAATGCGTCATGTTTAGGCATCGAACCAATAACTTTTGCCTGTAATTTAAAGGGAAAAAAGTCGAGGAAAATAAAATAAAATTCTCCTAAAAACCAAGGGGCTGGGTGAACCTTAAAGGTGTGGTGTAACTCACAATCACATGGCACGCGATCTGGGGTTCGAACACACGGTTCACGCTGTGTGCTTGATCCCATTCTCCCATTTCTCATATATATATATATATGAAATATATAATATAATAAAAAATAATATAAATAGTAACAGAGAAATAAGGAAAGAAGCAAATTATATTCCTGTTTGTGCAGTTGCTCACCATAGAAAATTTTCAGCAATGATATATTGTCTCATATAAAATATTTAATCATGTTCAGAAGTTTGTCTCTAACTATTTTTCTTTTTGGGTAGAACTCAGACGAGGCTTGGAGTTACAAACAGGTTACTTCACTTTGAGACAGATTAAAGCTGCTACGAACAATTTTGATCCTGCAAATAAGATAGGTGAAGGCGGGTTTGGGCCAGTTTACAAGGTAAAGATATGGATATATTTTTTACTTTCTTTTTGCTCCTATAAAATTACAATATTGCATGTTCTTCATGTTGGTTTATCTACATCAAGCCAGTATTTCATCATAGAGCTCAAAAAATTTCATATTCTTTTACTACGATGAAATTCCAATACTAAAATCACGGTGTTATCATTAGGGTACACTTTCGGATGGTGACATAATTGCTGTCAAGCAGCTCTCGTCCAAGTCAAAACAAGGAAACCGTGAATTTGTAAATGAGATAGGCATGATATCTGCTTTGCAGCACCCAAATCTTGTGAGGCTTTTTGGATGTTGTATTGAAGGAAACCAGTTACTGCTGATATATGAATACATGGAAAACAATAGCCTTGCCCGTGCCCTATTTGGTAACCTTTTTATGCCTTCTTTTATAATTCATACTACATATCTGTTTCATAAATGATTGCCCGATGCAATTGTATCTGTAGTTATCCATTTGTTCTGACAAATGACTTCTAGTATAAAATGTAATATTGTTCAAGTCACTTATAGGTCGTGAGGAATTCAGACTTAACCTGGACTGGCTAACAAGGCAAAAGATCTGTGTGGGGATAGCAAGGGGTTTGGCTTATCTTCATGAAGAGTCGAGACTGAAGATTGTTCACCGAGACATCAAGGCGACCAATGTTCTGCTTGATAAGGATCTTAATGCTAAGATATCCGACTTTGGTTTAGCCAAACTTGATGACGAGGAGAACACCCACATCAGCACACGAATAGCTGGAACTATGTGAGTCATTTCACTTTCTTTTTGTACATTTCTGTTCTTTTTCTGGTTGTGATCAAGTGACGCTATATTGAAAATTAAAGAATCCTATCTTGCATTAAACAACACATACCCACACATACATATGCAATTACAAACACATAGAGACAATACTAAGAAGCTCATTTCCAGTGCTACTCGCAAGAAGTCCAAGTCCTAAACAGATTGAAGATATTGAATGATTCACTAGACGTCAAGGTCGCAGGTTCGAGCCCAGCTTAACTATCAAGAATAAAAATGATTCACTACACGACATCTAGATGTTGCTTGAGCAGCCACGAATAGACTACGTGCTCAGAATAGGAGATAATTGAAGAGGTAATTTTCAAGTAAATGAGATTGCCAACAAGCCCATAAAGGGTGGTATCTGGTGGAGGGTTCCCCATTTCTATGCTCAATTTCAGATTCAGGTCAAATGATGTATCCAACATCTTGTTGTCTCCGAGATATGCTTCAGTACTGAGTTTCATAGTGTACTTTGAGAAAGAAAGCCACATAGAAAATATGCCACCTCGATACCCAAGCACCATATCGCTCGTGTAAAATCTCTTCTATACTTTGACTTGAGAACATTAAAACCTCTCATCCTTTCCCCTAACTGTACTGTCATCTACATATGCAAGAGTATGGAGATACCTCCTAATGTTCTGCAAATACACATGAGGTAATAAGCACCACTTTTTTTGAACCCTATTGAGGTAGTGGTGTTAGATCCTGTTGTCGCATTCTACTCCAATAAACCGTGTAGATCTCCCTTAGGAAGTGTGTGCCAAGATAGATGGATCCAAGGCTATCAGTCATATATCCTTGACCTATTTTTAAACCTTAAAAGTCTTTTTTCAAATTGTATTTTCAATTACCTAAAGTGATGTCCACAGCGAGTAGTGTGTGTTCCCACAACGAGTTGTTGTTGTGTTGTATCAGTGTTCACAGCATGCTGTGACCTTGACCACAACTAGCTGTGAGTGACCACAGCGTGCTACTTTGCTCACAGCTAGATGTCACTGCTGACTGAATCTTTAATCACAACGAGCTGTGATTTTGATCACGGCTCACTGTCACTTGAATCACAACTAGCTATGGTTCCTCGAGACAACCATCATCACTCTTGGTCTTTTGTGAAAAAGGGGATTTTTGGACTTTTTCGTGAACAGTCTTTTTGAGGGATTTTGATAAAAAGGTTTTGGAAAGTGAGAAAAGGCTAAGCAAGTGATATGCTTCCTCTTCCTTGATAGTAAACCCTAGAACTTCATCTTCTACCTTTTGAAACTTATTGTTTTGCTAAAATAGTTTATTCAAAAAAATTTCCTCCCTTCTTCACTATCTTCTTCTTTAACTTGCTCAAGTGGGTTGAGTGTGTTGTGCCCTAGAGATTAGGGAGTGTGATTGATAGCCTTGTTGATCTCAAGGTGGATCGTTGTGCATTCATCAATGGTAAAGGAGAGCATTCGAATCTGAAAGCTATGGAGACAGCATGCGATGGGAAGTTGGGTTGCATGAGTGTTTGATAGGGTATATGCATATGTTCGGTATATCATTCAAAACTCCGTGTAATTGTTTTATTTCATAGTAGATTTGGTTTGTGAACTTCAGTCCCGTGATTTTCCCCCAGTAATTGGGTTTTCACGTAAATATTCTGTTGTGGTGATCGTTGGTGTTTGTGTAATCTTTAGATTAAGTTAGAGTTAATCAAATAGCCAATCAATTCCATTGACTTAACGGAATTTCAAGTGGCAGATTTGAATTTCCAAATCAATCTCAGGAAGCTCATTTTAAGATCATTTAGAGCTTTCTAGAATTGGTATACAAATGTGTTCAAAGCGACTTGCAATCTGATTGCGATGTCATGGAGACCTCATGAAGGTTAACATGCAAACTTGACTTCAGTTGATACAAAGACCACTTTCGCAATGATGTTAGGGCTACCAACGTACATATCTTAGCTATAGGTGCAACAATTCTTCACAATTAATATCGTGTTTCTTATTGTATCTTTTAGCTACAAGGGGTGCTTTTGTGCTTGATTGTCCCAAAAGCGTTGGTCTTGATTGTGTTTACTCAGCGACACCGGATAGTATGTTAATCAAGAGGAGAGATATGAACTCCTAAGTGTGATTTTAGTGGAGGGATTCATAGCCTCTTTCCAACAATCTTGCGTAATAGCTATAAAGTAAGAAGCATGAACCTAGTGAGTTCATAGAGTAGAAAAGAAGGAGGTGAACGTAGCATTGTGTAATAATTTGAAGAAACAAAACGTTCTAATGGTTTACCACATTCAATTCTCTTAGAACAATGGATTGAAGGTTCAGGCTAAAATTCTGGCTCATGTGGCTGTTTGATGAATTGGAATTGTCTTTAGTCATCAATTACAAACTTCGTTTCTTGCTTTTCTTGGACGGACTTCGTGTGGTGTGCCCAAAGTTCTTTTTTAGGGGAGGTTTCATCCAAATGAAGTTGACTGCTAGCAGATGGATTTGAATTCAAACCTAAATCATCTTGACTAGGTTGATCTAAAAGGTAGGTATAATGTGATGCGGGACAAACGCTAAAACCCTAATTAATGCGAGTTTGGACTAACTTCAGATTAAATTGAATAACAGAAATATTCGAAATCACCCAAACACATAAAATAATTTAATGAACTAAAAAAAAAAACAACTAGATTAATTCCATTTTAGCATTCTCATGTATTAAAATCTTTCTGATATAGAAAAACGGTTTCGATGAAGAAATTCGAGTTTCGATCTAGTTTAGGTCACCAAGCGACAATGACGGGATAGTCTTTTGACTCCTTTAGGGTTTGAAAACAAAGGCTCAAAGGATTAATTCATTCAAAAGGGGTAGATCAAAAGATGTAAATTAATAGGGGTTTGAGGTTATAGATTTTTATCAATGCAAATAGGGAAGATATTAACAGACAATAATTAGAGAAAATGATTAAAGAGGAAGATAGAGCTCCAAGGCTTCACACCAAGGTTTTACGTCGGCTTCACACTAAGTCCCACGAGAAATAAAGATTCACTCCTCAGATTTTGAAAGATTCACTCTTTCAATCGAAAACTCTTCACAAGTCTTCTAGCGTTTGCACAAAAGCAAACTCTCAATTTTCATTCATTAATCATTAACTATTACAAAGTTATAAGGACCTTATATAGTAGGCGTAAAAAAAAAACCTTAAAACAAATAAGCACTAAAAGACAAGTTTGCCCATAAAAATAAATTTCGTCTTTTAGTGGATCTGATTCATGCAAAAAATTGGTCGATCGATTCTAAGATCAATCGATTGATTTATAAAGTTATAAATCGCATGAGGTCCCTACTCACTTTCAATCGATCAAAATTTTAAAATGGATCGATCGACTAAGAAAAGAAATTCGCCAAAAGCTTTGAACCCCCTGACCTCAATCGATCGATTGAATCTCTGGGAACGATTAATGGGCCGAAATATGCCCAAAACCTTCAGCTTCCTTCAGTTCTTCAATTTTGAATCCCCTTCTGTTTCTTTCGATGCTGGGGAACCTTTTGCGGTCTAAATCCGACGCCCTTGATCTTAATGTCCCCATCAATTCTCCTCGAGTGGGAGAAATCATCTTTGATGAGTTGTAGAACCCATGTATGGTACACTTTGGGTGTTCTGCTCTTGACTTGTCTTTTCATGTTGTGAGATACACCTGATAAGTAGTGAAAAATATCATTTTTCACCCCTAAACACGAGCCTTGAAAGACCCTTGAGAGGACTAAAAAAGTGCTTTAGTGTTCATATTGCAGCTAAACCAAAAAGACAGGTCCAAATCCGAAAACCATCCTAAAATGATCAAAAAGCTGACAACGCATGTCAAGCTCAAAGAGGGAGTGAAGAAATAGCCTCAGCAATGGCTAAAAAGGTCCTAAAAGAGCAAGAAAAGACCTGAAGAAGAAGAATGGAAGCTAAAGCTCAATTCGCAAAGAATCTCTTCAATTCGCAAAGAACCTGAAACTTTGCGAAGAAGGAATAAACCTCAAACAAGGTTTACGAAAGGTAGCAGAACTGTTCGAATAGAAGAATGACCTTTGCGAAAAGAAGAAAAGTTTAATTGAGCAGGCTGAAACCCCGAAAAGAGCTTGAGAGCCAAATTACTTTGCGAAAAGACCCTTAAACTTCTGCGAAATGGCATCTTGAGGATTCTGACCACTTTGAAGGGCATTTCGATAAACTCTGCAGCAATGTAATTAAAAACCGAGACATTAGGAAGATTCAAGCACAAACCAAAGGCATATTCCATTACGTGAAAACCCAAAGATGAAATCACTTGGCGGGAACTTCTAGAAGCTCAAGCAGACTTTTGAATTCCCATATGAAATTGATGCTTCTTTGATTGGTGAACGGATCGAGCATTTTCATTGGCGAGCGGTCTGGATCCCGTGCTCAACGGCCATTGGGCAATCGGTCTGAGCACTTGATTGGTCAATTCGACCTTGTGCGAGATAGAGAAGCTATAAATTGAAGAAGACATTTGCCCAATTGGGGCATCCAGTTTAAGTTTTTTTCATCTCTGTTTCCCTCATTCCGGTCGAGCTCATCCCGAACTCCTGTAATCCCTTCTTGTAGTTTACCTTTGAGAGCCATTGTGAGTGATTTGTACTTCCAAGCTCGGATTCAAGATCAAGTCCGAGGGTTTCTAAGAGCTCAGATCAGTAAGTCTGAGGGCTCTCTAAGAAGCCATGCTCTGTAATTGTAATTTTGGATTTTAAAAGGTTGCAGTAATTTGTGTCTTCTCCATTAGAGTCATGTCGAGGGTTCTGAATGTTCACCTTAGTGCATTAGACTTCTTTAGATTCACTCATCCGCATGCAACTTCCCTTAATTCATCACCCCTGTGCGAATTAGCGTTGGTAACCTAATTCTAGCAGCACTTACAGTGATGTTCATGTTCTGAACTAAAGAATAGGCCACAACTATTGGATGATATGTGACAAATCATAGCCATAAGTCTAAACCTACTCCTTAATTCGGATTTATTTCTCTTACATCTGTGCTGGTAGCCAGATGAAGATTGAATCTGCTCTGTTGAACTACAGATTCTCCATTAAAATTCAGAGGCTAAAGTACATGAAGCTATTATTTCTGCATTTGTCTTATTTTAAACATCTCCCCAACTCGGATCTGGATCATGTAGTTAGTTCTTTTCTTTATTTGCTTATAGTTAAATGTGACACAATCCAACACTCTCTTTTATCTATTCTTTATTTTAGATAATTATAGAGCCAGATCTGGTAGCACAGATCTGGAGGTTTATCTCTCAGTTTAGACAAACTTCTCTGTGGACGATCTTGAAATACTTACTTTTAAAACTTGCTACAATTGGCCCTGATCTTGCAGGCCAGTGTTAGCCCCAATGTGCTGATATCCCTTTCATAAGTTAACATCCATATAACCTAGCATTCTTTAATTCTTTAATTTTTGATTCATAATGCACATAATTATGGCACACTTGGAGCGACAACAACACCTAATGCCTATCCGCATTGGTAGTGAAGTTTGGAAACTCTTGAACCTCTTCATTCAACATTTCCTCAAATTGCACCGACAAGGTACGGGTTATTAATTGGTTAAGTGGGCTTGGCTCGATTGTTTGGGTAATAAAGAATGAGTCAAAAGACATAGTTACAGGACATAGAATATGTGTAAGATCCTCTACCGCAACTATCAGATGATTACCGTTGTCTAGAGGAAAATCTAGACTTCCATCATTACCTCTTTTCAAGGTCGGAAAAAGTTTCATAACTTGAGACTATTATGAATTAACACAAAATTATCATTATTAAACTCATTAAACAAATTCATTATGTTAGTGACATTCTGTGTATTTTCATCATTCAATAAAATCTGATTGTTAATCCCATGCAAGTTAGAATGTTGACACATTCATACTGACTCTAACAACTGATGCGGTATGAATACACCATCACCACATTCTTCGAAAATAGAAACTTTCCTAATACAATCTACGATTTTCACAGGAATTTCGTCATCCTCACCATTGGGCATTTCAAGAGGTTTGTACACTTCTTCTTTTAACTCTTTGTCCTCTTTCTCGGGATACTCTTAAATAATCAAAGTTTGGGTTTTACTGGGACATGATATGCAAAGGGGCCAAAGCATTGACACTTGTAATACTGTTGTGGTGCACACCTAGAAGTTTCAATCAGTTGTCCTTTATCCTTGTCAATTTAAGGATTTACGGATTTTGAGGATTGACTATAGGTGTTATTCACCCTTTAGTAGGATTAGATAAAAAATCAGGATTAGAGGGTTTAGATCGATCACTGATTAGAGTGTCGAGATACCTCTCTAACTCTATCACTTTAGCATAACGCTATTCTAAATCTTCGATTGGGTGAGGGATGAGTTATTTTCGTAATTCAGGACATAGGCCATTGCAAAACCTTGATAAGGTGGCATGTGGACTCTCATAAGTATTAACCCGAAGTAAATACTCTTCAATTATTGATATACTCTTCAACAATCATGTTTCCTTATTTCAAACCATGTCATTAATCCATGAGTCGTTGGTTGTAAGATAGGGAAACATATTTATCATGAAATTTCTTTTTCATGTTCGCCCATGTGGCAATGGGTTCGGTTTCAAGAGCTTCTCGACGTTGTTCCACACTTGTCCAATAATGCTTGGCTTACCCCACGATTTTCATCTTGGCAAATCGCACTTTTCGCTCATCCTACATTTCATATCATTCATAATGGTCCATGGAGGTTATCCAATCTATATAGATTTTGGGGTCCATCTTTCCTTCGAAAGTGGGAACATCAATCTTAACCAACTTTGTGACTCTATCATCCGGATAGGGATGAATTTCACGCCTGGGAGGATCCCTCCTCTCATCAAAATTAACCTATGATGTTCACCATGAGTCGATCTAGACAACTGTTGGAGTTGTGCCGCTAAATCATCCTATTGGGCTTGTTGCCTTTGCAATTGGGCTTGTATGACAGTCATCTAGGTGTTAAAGCTTTCCATGAAAGCGACTAATTGTTTCGAATTTATTTCGATACCTAAGATAAAAGAAGACACTAACACACCTATATGCAAAGGAAACTTAAAACAGGTACTGGCAATCCAAAACTAGACTGTTCTCTTATACCAAATTTGATGCGGGACAAACACTAAAACCCTAATTAATGCAAGTTGGGATTAACTTCATATTTCAATAGCGAAAATATTCGAAATCACCCAAACACATAAAATAATTTAATAAATTAAAAAAAAAAACAACTAGAGTAATTCCATTTTTAGCATTCGCATGCTTTAAAATCTTCCTAATCTAGAAAAATAGCTTCGATGAAGGAATTCCAACTTCGATCTAGTTTAGGGCTCCAAGCGACAATGATGGGATCGTCTCTTGACTCCTCTAGGGTTTGAAAACAAATGCTCGAAGAATTAATTCATTCAAAAGGGATAGATCAAAATATATAAATTAATAAGGGTTTGGGGTTATGTATTTTTATCAAAGCAAATAGGGAAGATATTATCAGACAATAATTAGAGCACAATGATAGAAGAGGAAAATAGGGTTCCAAGGCTTCACACCAAGGCTGTACATCGACTTCACACAAGTCGCACGAGAAATGAAGATTCACTCCTAAGGTTTTGAAAGAATCACTCTTTCGATCAAAAACTCTTCACAAGTCTTTTAGGGTTTGCACAAAAGCAAGCTCTCAATTTTCATTCATTAATCATTAACTATTACAAAGTTATAAGGACCTTATATAATAGGCCTAAAAAAAAAACTCTAAAACAAATAAGCACTAAAAGACAAGTTTGCCCATAAAAATAAATTTCGTCTTTTGGTGGATCTGATTCATGCAACAAATTGATCGATCGATTCTAGGATCTATCAATCGATTTATAAAGTTATAAATCGCATGAAGTCCCTGTTCACTTTCGATCAATCAAAAATTTAGAATCGTTCAATCGATTGAGAAAAGCAATTCGCAAAAAGCTTTGAACCCCCTGGCCTCAATCGATCGATCAAGTCTTTGGGATCAATCGATCGGCCTAAATATGCCCAAAGCCTTCACCTTCCTCTAGTTCTTCAATTCTGAATCCCCTTCCATTTCTTCCGACGCTGGAGAACCTTTTGTGGCCCAAATCTGACGCCCTTGATCTTGATGTCCCCATCACAATGTTATTTGAATGCGACTCATAATATGCATGCATTTATTGACTAGAGCAAAACTCCTATTCCCCTTTGAAAAGGAGCATGACCCACGAAGAAATAGTCAGCTATACTTTCTTAGTTAGAGTGATTGAAATCCGAAAGTAGAATACTAGAATGTAGTAGGTAAATCCAAACACCCAAAGTCCTTGTAACCTGGAACCATCCATGTTAGAATCTTAATAGAGAACTTGTTCTCATTTGTGGGCAAGGGCAATACAATTGATGAGACAAGCAAAGTTTTAAGATTAAGCTGAATAGGTACATTCATAGTGCTCAAAAGAGTCACAGTAATTTTCAACAATATGGCAATGTTTTGTACTGACAATGCCATTTTATTAGGTATCCCTAGGACATGATCTCAATCATGGAGATAATATAGTTTATATGTGTCTATGTGTGCTTAGTCGAGTGAGAGTCTAGTTATGTTTGTGGGTATTTGTTTAGTCTCACATTGAATAAAAATGAGTTTGGTATACAAGTAGCCCTCTACATATATAGACCATCTTATGTAACTCATAACTATAATTAGAAACAATGTAGTCTTTTATAATTATTGTTCTCTCTCTCCTCTCTCCTCTCTCCTCTTTCCTCTCTCCTCTTTCCTCTCTCCTTTCTCCCTCTTCCTCTTCCCCTCCACCTTTCTTTCTCATAAACCCTTAATAAGGGTATTCTTCTCTTTGTTATTTGCTTTATTATTATAAGTTGATTATCAATTTTCACATGGTATCAAAGCGCGTCTTCTTTAGGATTTCATCTGACGTATGCTCTGCACACCATCGCATAGACATATCTTTGTTCATCAGAAAGAAACTATATTTATTCGTTAGTCCTAACTTCTCCAATTGTACAATTGATATGTATCGTACGATATGATCGATACGTGCGATACTGTTTCACAAGTTAAATTTTTTTATTTCTTTTAAATAAAAAGGTTTGTTTTTCCCTTGTCTATATTAATCCCAGAACTTTATGCAAGGTCTATTTTGTCATTTCTGGGCTGATAATACATCAGCCCTAGTTCTTACCCATAACCTCTCAGCTGAAGACAAAAAACGAAATAGAAAGGTAAAGAAGAAGAAAGAAAGAAGTAAAACGATATTGTTTCACATTCCTTTTGAATGGTGCAAATTGAGAACTTTATGGAATTTTTGTCAATGATTCTATGATTTTTGCAATTTTGCGTATACTTTATGAATCTATTATCCATCTAATGAGTTGCCTTGTTTCTTTTTTAAATTTATTGAAACTAGATAGATTATAACTTCCAATTTGTATGTCATTATCTCAATATGGAATAGAATCAATGGATGTCTTGACTTTTTATACTCTAAATGAACACCAATTGTGATGTGTTATAATTTTTAACTTCTCTAGATATATTTTATATTTTTCTAAATTATATATAAAGATTCGAGTGTATCTTATGATACACGATACATAATTTCCAAAAAATGACACACGATTTGACAACCTTGGTGTCCGCATCCATACTTGTTCTTGTGTTGCAACCATCCAACCTTATTTTGATGTGTGTTGTCTTTCTTGCCACATTATTTGGTTCATCCAAGTCATTTGAATTTATTTTTTTTGTTTAATTGTGTGGGTGGGAGGGGTGGGGAGAATAAGAGGCGATGATGAGAAGAAGAAAGATGTGAAAAAAAAATGAAAAAGAAGGAATAAAGAAGAAAGAAGTGAAAAAATAGAATAAAGATAAAAGGGAGAAAAAAGATGTGAAAAAAGGAAAGTACAGGTTGAAGAAGAAGTAAAAAGAAGGAAAAGAAAGATGTAAAAAGGGTTTTAGGAATCTTGGTGGTCTTTACTTCTATCTCTTCGATTGATTAGCTCTTCTATATGGAATGCATTGAAACTCACCTTCATGTTGGTTGTTTGTGGTATTGAAAGGTTTGAAGAAGATTGAGGGAGTTGTGATGAAACCCATGAAGATTTTAGTTTACTTTGTTTTAGTCAGTGACGGTCGGCTGTGAAAACACAAAAGAAAAGAAAATACAGGCTGAAGAAGAAGAAGAAAGGAAAAGGAAGATGTAAAAGGGATTCGGGATCTCGATGGTCTCGACTATTGTGCCTTCAATTGATTAGATCTTTTGTATTGAAATGCATCAGAACGCACCTTTTTGTTGTTTTCTTGTGTAATTGAGAGGTTTGAAGAAGATTTGAGGGAGTTGTGATGAATCCTATGAAGATATTTAGTTTATATCATTTTTGGTCTGTGACACTCGATATTAGTAATCACCACGGTTGACCGCGAAAGAAGCAATTTCTATTATATTCGGTAAAATAGCACGAGATAATGTAACAGTCGACTGTCACCATTTTACGGTCGACCGTAACAAAGAATTTTTTTCCAGACGGATGGTGGCTCATGTAGTAGTGTTGGCTTACCGATCAAATTCTTTTTATTTTAATGTTGGCTTAAAGAAGGTCTATTGGTCCTAATAGATGTTCCTAAGTAGCTTGTATAGCCCTTTTAGTATAGTGACAAAAAATAAGAGAAAAAAGGTGGAGGAACATATGGGTTTTTGGTTGGTTACTATGTTTGCCGGTGATTGGTTCCCTCATTTTACCATGAGTTTCATGATGTATGAGCTTATGTATGTTGTGGACTCTCAATCTCACCTGATATTTTTGGGTCAATGTTTAGGCTGTATGGCCATGATGTTAGTGCCCAAATCAATATATTATTGGAGGCTAAGTATTTAGCCACTTGTTTGGATAATGGGGTCTACCATTACTGCTTGAGTGCAAAGTGTAGCACCAAGTTGTTGGTGAGAGTAAGTATTTGCACCATATTGTGGGTTGTTGGTCTTGGACACTTCAGTGCAAGTGTTTGCTTCATGATGTGGACATAATGGTAAGGGGCGATGATTGTGTCAAGCATGTATTCTATTTTTGTATTTGTGGGCAAGTTGTACATCCACGTCATGGAGGCTCCAACTTGAGGGGTTGTTGAAGATAATATGTTTACATGTGTCTGGGTATGTTTAGTCGAGTGAGTCTAGTCATCTTGTGGGTATATGTTTAGTACCACATTGGATAAAAAGGGGGTAGGTATGCATCTGGCCCTCTATATATATGGGTCATCTTATGTAACTCGTTATCGTAACTAGTAACAATATGGTCCTTTATGTAATATTGGTCTCTTCTCTCCCTCTTCTTCTCTATCCCACTTTCTCTCTTAACCCCTAATAAGGGTATTCTTCTCTTCGATATTTTCTTTATCTGATTATTAGTTTTAACACTCAAGTGAATAATACTCCATTTCAAAAAAAATTGAAACATTGACACAAGTCACAAGAGTCGGGATGTGACAATAACTAAGCAATGGATCAATTTGGGAAATTTTAATAAAATTTAGTAAAATTTTTGAAAAATATAAAATAATAAAAATTCAAATATATATCGTAATATATTTCAAGTTAGAAAAATATTTTAAATAAATTAAAAAAAAAGATATAAGGTGTTTGATGAAAGTCACATTTAATACATAATCCATGAAACCATGTAAATGCATATGCATGAATAAGTTATAAGGGGTTTGATAAAGCTACATTGAAATTTTATATAATCCACATAATCATATAATGCGTATGCATGATCCATTTAAGCCAAACTAAGTTAAATTCATGAAAATTCGGCACACCATTAATTCGGAGATTTTTAGTCTTTAAAAAAGAAAAAAAAAAAAGAGCGGATGTTTGTGATTATGATCCCTCCCCCACGCTGCTTAATTTTATTTTCAAATTGACTATCAATTCCTATAAATCACGAAACCATGCACACACGTCATGTATATGCTTTAACATATAGGAACTTATGTAACAAGAGAACTCATCAATGAAACTATAATAGTAGATGAAGTGGAAATGATGTCTGAAAGTCTCCAAACATCTGAACGAATTACTTGAAATAACTCTACAACATGATTAATAGAATCGGGAAATAATTAAGTTGGTGATTTTTCAGATAAATAGCCATGGCAATTGAGAGTTTTTGTAATATCCCTGATATTTTATACCTGATTTTAATTTACCTCGGTATGCATGCCCGGACAATTTACGGGACAAATAGGGTTTAATTAGGTAAGTTAGGGTATGAGATGGATTTTGACCTAAGGTTTTTCGTTTTGGACTTGCGGAAGTTATATGTTTAGCAACATATATGCTAAGTCGTGTGTATGCGATTGACACTAGAAATAATTGCAAGTTAAGTGGATAAAATTGTAAAAGTAAAAATCTAGATATTTTGGTTTGCTTATTAGTATATAAAGAGAGAAGTGTAGAGGAGAAGCTTCACTCTTCTATCTCTCGTGTGAACTGATTTGAAGCCTTAGAACCCTTTACTTTCTTGCGAATTCCTTGAGATTAGAAATCTCTCTCCCCATCTTGGCCATTGATAAGCCTTGTGAATGGATTCGGATTAGTTTGAGATAATCAGAAGGAAGGCTAGGGGAGAGTGGATAGTCTTGTGTGTTGTCTGGACAACCTCTGCTTTAACAATAAGGTTGTGATGGACTGAACTTTGAAGTCCAACTAAAGCTTGCGGGTTAATCCGGTGCATGGAATTGGATCAACGGAGGTTGAATCGACCTTGAAAGGTACGCTCTATAAACACCTTTGATTAGTGTTAGTTTTTTTAGAATAGTTTAGATAAAGGGTGCATCTAAAAAGATAACTGATTATGTGCTATGGAATGGAAAAAAATCAAATCTGAAGGACAAATTCAAAACAACACAGACCTGAAGAAATTCGACCATCGAATTAAAATTCGAGGGTCGAATTTGGGTTGTTAAGCCTGAAGCACTTTTGGGAAATTCTAGGGTCGAATTCAAATTCGACCATCGAATTTGGAATTCGATGATCGAATTTTACCCTATTTCTGGCCTTCGAAATTTTTGTTGGATGGCATCTGTGTGGACTTTTGGACCTTCATTAACACTTGTGGTGTTAATCACTATAGGTCTTGTGATAGTGAATCCATTGTGAGAACTTCTTGGTGTAATTTTGATCAATTCTAGTCGAGGTAGAGAAACCCTAAACCTAATTTGCATTCTATTCTAAGTTTTGGTTAGTTTTGTTTAAGGCATAAATTTCGAAATCTTGTTAGATACAGCATGAATAAGAAATTTGAATTGTGACACATATGAGAACTCAGAAACTTTTGAAATTCCAAACTTCATCTTTGAATGTGAATTTTGTATTAGAACTCCGAAAAATCCGAATGTGTTATATACATAAAATATGATATGTTTAGCATTTGCATTCGATTTGAGATACATACGAACGAAACCCTAGATTTTGCCAATCGTATTGATGGTAACTCAGCCTTGTGCAAGTTTCCCTCATTACGTAGGGGCTTGTTGCTCTTTTCGAAGACGATGGTCAGTAGGGTTTCCCATCGGTGATACTCGTGCTCTCATCCTATATGTAATTTGGGAGATAAAATTAAATTATAAATTTAAGATAAAAAGTATGCCTAATTATGAAATTTGAAAACATCAGAACATCAGATCTATTGACTCATTTTGGCTTACTATTTTAGAATTAAAATTTAGACATCAATGCATCTTTTGAAAATCATATTTGTCTTTGAAAAACCTTTACTTATGGTAATATGTAAATGGATAAGGTTCCTCTATTGAGCTTCGATGTTAGCTCACCCCAACTATACGTCACAGATTCTGAGACTGACGTAGGATCGGACGATCTTGATCTAGAGGGCTCTGACTACATTCCTAAGGAGGAATTAGAGACCCCAGCAGAGGAGTTCTTTCCTTGATTTAGACTGTCTTTTGGTACTTTTGTTTAGAATTATTTTTGAATTATGAGCCCAAGGCCATTGTTTTGTCATTTTTGATATCACTTGAGGAACCATAATTAGGAATCACTATTTTAGGTGTTTGGATTGGCCATCACCGATGACTCTTCCTGGTTCCTCTTAGTGATATATTTTGTTTGAGCTTTTGTCCTTGCTTTTATTTGATATGCTTCTGTTTAGAATTTTACTTACGCTGCTGGCTTTTGTTTGAATTTACGGCTTATTGAGAAGTCAATAAGTTGATGAACCGGCCTTTCATATACCTTAAGGATTGGAAAAGTTGGGTCGTCACAATTTTATTCATCAAATTAACATCAACATTCAAAGTCTTATAGCTTATTTAATCTATGGAAACTATTCAAAGGGGATCATAATCTAAAGCACCATAATTCTTCTTATGGTGAAACTTCACAAGAAATTGAAAAGGAAGTCACAAACTTGGAGCTACCATCTCAAAGGAACCATATGACAATCTCTCATGGTATATGTGGCATCCAACTCCTTGGCCCTTCCCAATTGATCTCCTTGCTTCATGATCTGGAATGAAAAATGAAATTGGACAGAAGAGAATGTCATAACTGTTATTAATCACGGACAAACAAACTCTAAATTAATATCTAAGCTTGAAATATAGGAAACTCCAAATGTGTACCAATCTTTGACACTAGTAAACTTATGGAATTTGCAATTTGAATAAAGACGAACTTATTCTGAATTTAAGGGAAGACAAAATAAGTACTGGGCATATGGAGGCTCCTGCACGTAGCGTCATACTGGTGAGTAAATGCTTGAAACCAAAACTGAAGTAGAGGAAATCTGATAAGTTGCATGAGGTTTTGCAATTGCCGAAACTGTTGAGGTGTGTACTCAGCTAGATTGATGCTGGGAGTAGCTATAGCTGCTGATGTAGAGATACTGGAAGAAGAATATCTCCCTTGTGAGAAGTCACCAATCCCATGTTCAGCGCATTTAGCTTCTGCGAGTTAGCATCCTTAGTCCTACAGTCAAATATCATGTGCTCTGGCTTGTTATAATGGTGACATGTGAAATTGGATGTATCCCTTTGTCCAAGCACATTATTCTTCAAATTAGGTTTCTAGTGACTGGCTTGGGTTATGGCCAGGAGTTTCAATACTATAGACATAAATAACCTAAAAACTAAAGAAGAGAAGTACACATTTAAGGCTTATTAGAGAGAGAAGAGAAGAAGAGAGAGAGAGAGAGAGAGCACAATAACACTACTGGATTACATTGCTTCTATTCCAGAAAATACCAAGTTACAATAGATGGGCCCTTTATATCGAGGGCATACAAGACACAACTTTTATTCCTAACTGTTGAATATTTTGTCGCAATCACGATCAAATCTAGAAGTGCTCCAATATACCAAGTAAAATAAGTGGTTCGGATGGACGGCCGTCCGTGAATGGACTCACGGACGTCCGTGAATGGACTCACGGACGTCCGTGGTCACGGAGATCCGTGAGTGATTCACGGACGTCCGTGTTCCGACGGTTCCAACGGTTATAGAAAGTTAGCGGCGGTTCCGGCGGTTATTGGAAGTTGGTGTCTCAAGGACATCCTTGGTTAAGGACATCCTTGGTCAAGGACATCCTTGCCCCAATAGTATAAAAAGGATATGTGTAATTCGGGATGTAAGGTTTTGGGGAGAAAAAATTTTCACGCTAAAAATCTCTTCAAAGTTTCCCATTTCTTTCTCTTTGAGATATTCTTGTTTTTGTTCGAAATTGATGTAAATCTCAAAGAATATTTTGCCTTGGCGTTTCAAGCATGTATTGGCTCGTGTGAATCAAGTGGGCTCGTGTGAATCGAGTGGACCATCGTGAGAGACGATGGTTGAAGGCGATAAGCATTGTCACTATGGAAGGGATGATCGTGAGATGCGGTCAATGTTGGTGAAGAAGAGTGATAGAGATTTCATTCTTAGAAGCACTGTAATATATTTTTTCATAGTGGATTGTTTGCCTTGGATCTGAGATAGATCCCATGGTTTTTACCTGTGAAAGGGTTTTTCCACGTTAAAATCGGATGTATTTTTTTGTGTGGTTGTGTTTGCATTATTTTCTCTTTTTATATCATCATTTTCCCGAATTTTCACTAACCAATGTGAGATTACTATATTGACTACAACTATAACACACACCATATTTAATATATTATCTCCAACACCCCCCTCAAGTTGAGCATCAATGAGAATGATGCTCAAGTTGTCAATTACAATAACTCGAAACCATCTCCCCGTAGTATTAATAAGACAAATATACGACCATAAAGTCGATAAAAAAGGCTACATATCACAGTAGCGACAAAGGCTATAAGGCCGATAAAAGGCTGCATAGTAGCAAAGGCCTCATCATCAAATACTAGGAGAAACAGTAGGTGTAAAAAACTGTGTCACATCATCACACACATAAAAATATAAATTGACAAATAACAGAAATGGAAGGGGAGAATCACGGATCTCAGATAAATGAGCAACATTCAATCGCATGATTCTATGTTGGGAGTGTAGACAAGAATTGAGACAATAAACACATATTTTCAAGCAGCAATATCACGAATCTTCAGCATGAATCTTGAGGCAATAGTAGCACTAGTAGAAACAGAAATCTCACTACTCTATCAGACGCAATCAACTCCAATACTTTAGCACTACTATTGAATAATATATCATGCATAAATGGCAGTTTTCAGTACTACTGCTGAGTAATATATCATGCCGAAATGGCAGTTTCCAGCACTATTGCTAAGTAAAATATTGCACAAGAGCGCTGCAATACAATAGCCAACATCTCTACTCAGGCGTTCTATCAAACACCTACGATGTATGCATGATTGTAGCAACAGAGAACATATCTACTCATAGTCCTTTGATCAAACACCTATAGTGCAAGCATGATTCTTTATCATAAAATAACTTCACAACCATCTTCACAATCCAAAAATAGATGGCAGTCCCCTGTTGCAGCCCATAATCATAATAAAAACACCAAAAGAAGAAGCTCTTCAAACTATCTTCAACCGTCTCTTCAAAGAGGTTCATAACAACTTCATGACAGCCTTCACAAACACCTGAAATCCACTAAAAATACAAAACTGCAAAGAACATGGGCAAGAGATTAAGCAACACACAAATGGATAAAAACAACTAATGGGACATTAACAAAACAAATGGATAGAAACAACTAATGGAACATCAACAAAGATCTTTATGTTCCCGATTTCTGATGCACAATAACACTAATGGACTATATTGCTTCTATTCTAAAAAATACTAAGTTACAATAGACGGACCCTTTATATAGAGAGCATACAAGGCACAACTTTTATTCCTAACCAATGTGGCATTAATATATTGCCTATAACTATAACAAACACCAGACTTAATATATTATCTCCAACAGTATGACAGCCCGGATTTCCACACCCGAAAATCCGTCCCATAAGGATCATGCTCTGGATGATCCCGATGATAAATCAAGAGTGTCTGAGCAGACACGATCCAATAGTGGCAGATCGAGTCATCATATAAGACAGTTAAAAGAGAAGAAATAAAATAATGCATATATGTAAAAATAAAAGAATATACATCCTCAAAAAGGAACCAACAAGAACCACTGGCGATGGACATCCATCACCCAAAATAATAGTTTTCGATAGTGGTTTCTATAGAATGTGTAATAATACAAGTAAAGTATCTATAATAAATAATACAGAAGGTGGCCACCAAGCGCATAAATAATTCAAAGTATAATACGAAACCCAAAATACAAGACTAATATACTCAGGCTAAGGGTAAAACTCGTCGGCCTGGATATCAGCCTCCTCGTCCTCAGCCTCAGCCTCTGTCTCTGACTGGTAGTCCGAGTCGCTCTCGGTGATCAGTGCCCGAGCCTCAGGACCTATGACACAAAGTCAGGAATGAGCTAACCATCTAAGCTCAATAGAAGAAATTCAGTTAAATTTATATCTTAATTGTAAAACATGGTTGCAGCTTATAACTCAGACAGATAAGCAATTGCAGAGTATAAACAGAACTGGAGAGATGCAGACAGAAAATCAGATATGCAGAATTGTAAGAACAGACATAACCTCAGATTTATCAGAATGTTATGCGTACAGTATTTAAATGACTTTAAATGATATACTTAAGTAACTCCCGTGAGTATAACACGTGATAGCTAGATGTATGCCGATGAGTAATCCCGACCATCGTCGTTCAAAGAACAATTTCAGAAATGCAACAATGCCTCATATAAGGAGTGTAATTGTACCGAGGGATTTCCAAAGCAGATGCACGATTGTGCCAGTCACGGATATACCGCCGAGTCGGTGGGATTCGTCAGATTATTAAACTTGAAATCGCATGCATACTTATCATAATAACAGAAATCAGGTGACAGAGATTAGATAGCAGGAATCAGATATGATGGAATATTTATATATATACAAGACATGATTTGGAAAGTAAAATCAGAACATGCGGCAGGACACAGTAGCTATGAACCCATGAGATAAAAAATAAATGCAAGTTCGGTTGAATTTCTCCTAAATCAGATCAGACCTTTCTAAGCAAATCCAAAGCTTTTTAATGCATCACGGTCTGATCTTTGACCATAGACATAGTATATTAAGTGTCAGAGACGTCAGGACATCAACTGGTATAATGTCCAGTAGTGTTCTACCCATAAAACCAAAACAACAGAAACAGGGGTGATTGATCGATCAATATCCTTGTTTGATAGATCAATCATCCAATTTGATCGATCAATTACTTAATTTGATCGATCAATCTCCCAACTATCTCACATGGAACAGAGGAAATTTGATCGATCAACTTTCTTGTTTGATCGATCAATTTTTTAATTTGATCGATCATTTTCCCCATTGATCGATCAAGCAAGTTAGACTTAAATTTTCAAAAATACCGCCCTCCTGTTTGCACACTCATTTATACTATTTGATCGATCAATTTCCAAAATTGATCGATTAATCTTTCACATTAATCAATCAATGTCCACATTGATCGATCATTCACACACTTGATCGATCACTTGTGATCTATCACCCTCTTATATTGATCGATCATTTCTCAAATTGATCGATCAACCTTCAAATTTGATCGATCAGATCCCAATTTGATCGATCAATGACCGTCGGGCATGAACTTTTAGAAAAGCACACCTACTGTTTCATTAACTGCATATAAGATTTGATCGATCAATCTTTCACATTGATCTATCAATCCCAGATTTGATCGATCAAATATGACAGTTTCTATCATAAATGCTAATCGTTGTTCTTGACCTATTTTCATCTTTAATCTTTAATGATCCTTAACAGACCATATATGTACTTGCATCTACACATTTATTATGTCTTAATTTCTACAATTTAACCTATTAACTCACCTCTTTAATGTCCCTTTCGAGTTCTCGGCGAATGTGATCCGAAGAGGGTTTCAGATCCGAAACTCAGAATTTGTCGCCTTCACGACTCGAAAGAGCAAATGTGTGGCTTTGCTTCAACACAACGATAGCATACCTCTTCGCAGAACAAACACGATGTACCGACGTCGATCTAACACTCTTACCTTGGATAATCACAAACCTAAGTTCTCTTCTACGTTTGATTTCACAATAGAAGAACTTCAAAATCCAATCCCTTAGCCACAGATCACTAACAATCAAGAAGAAGAAGAGTAGAGAGGGATTCTAATTCTCTTCCTTCCCTTATTAGCTAATAAATGAAATATCTTAGATATTTTTCCCATTTTCTAAAATTAAGCTCTGATGTTAAGCGTACACCAAGTGTTCCGGCGTATCATGCCTCATCTAAGGGCTTACAAGGCTCGGACTTACACAAGAAGTCACACATGACTTCACTTAACCGTGGATGAATATTATTCCCAATAATATCAATTTAAAATTTTAATTTATCTTTATTTTTATGCCAGGCACGCTTATCGAAGCAGTTGAGTTTTACTCTAAATTTTAGGGTCATTACATTATCCCCTCCTTAGAAATTTTTGTCCCCAAAAATATCTACGATAAAACAAATAGAAAAGTAAGCAGAAAAGAGCAAACATAATATAAAATAGACAGGTATAAGTGAGAATCGAATTTGAAAATAGAACAGTTAAAGCAATGTAAATAATATCTATATATAGCATTACAAGGGGTAAGGTGCTTACCTGCAGGGGCCTCAGAAGGTCCGGTCTCTTCAGGTGCAAGTCTACTGGGCCTAGGTGGCTCGGTGCGATAGTCGCGAGGGTCCACAGTATGCTGACGGGCATGAGCTATCATTGGGGTAGACGTGATAGCATACGAGTGCTGCATCAGGAGCTCAAGCATCCCCTCGTGATAATCCAATCGCCGATGCACCTGACGATGGAACTCCTCCATCCCGTCTAGCCGCTCATGAATGCGCTTGTTGCCCTCGGTGACTACCGCAAGCACCGCTTTGAGGGTAACGATGGATGGTGCTGGTCTGCGTGACGTAGGGGCACAGGCAGGTCGGCGTGAAGTAGTAGGGGCAGGTCGAGTAGGCACCTCAGGCTGGGCCTCCCTCGCATCAGGGGCTCGCTCTGCCGCCTCTGCTCCCTCCGCAATTGGAGGAACCTCCTCCTCCTCCGGTAACCTTTTGAAGAAAATGTTATAACTCTTGGTCCAGTCTTTTAGTTTGAACACTCTAGTGTTGTTGGTCAATCTTGGCTCGCCAGGAGCTATGCTATACGCCTCTCTCAACGCAATATATTGCTCAACCATTTGTGTTATTAATCGAGCATAGGGCAGTTGTTTCTTTGAAGCGGCTTTAGTCTTCTCAAACATCATGTCTCTAGCATTAATCATGCCATCTAGCACCAAATCGGCAACAGAGAACCAACGGTTCTCAAAGGCCGCAAACAATGCCTATTGTGCAATGCCGCTCCGTTCGGATTTGTGCAAAATTGGGTTTAGGGCACACTTGATAAAAGTATCCAGCATCCACAGTCTATCAGGGAGTCGGGCCCAGATAATGGATTGACTTAAACCATGCTGACCTTATGTCATTTTGGCAACCACGTTATGGTATGGGACATCCTTAATGTGCAGTGGTAACCGACCACAAGTCTCAACATACACTGAAGAGCACTGTAGGGCGGCTACGACATGAAATTGGTTAAATTTATATTCCAAGCCATCAATCTTGGTGACCAATTGGTGACGGTTGTCGCCTCGGCAAAGGTTTTGGAAGAAAAGTCTCATGATTCTAGGACAAAAATGATCGTGAAATGGCTCGAGTAGTGGTTTCAACCTTAGCTTAGTAATGTAGTCGATGGCCCAAATCATTTCAGGCCAATCCTCGAATAGCGTAGGGTCGAAAACATATTCGGGCAAAAATGTTTTAGAAGCCCACCACTCGATTGGCACTTCACGTTGAATTTGTGGTGGTTGGGGGTTTAGAACAAGTGGCACCACATTTTTGGCGGGAGCCATGGGTGGCACGAAGGGTAGTGCAGTCGGTTCAGCGGGCGGCACTGATGCACGAGCCCGGGATGCAGGGACTTTATGCGACAGATTCTTCGTTCGCGGTCTCATAGCTTAAAATATGCCAAAAATATACAAAAACCCCAAATTAAGAAAAAGGCTAGGTGTTACCGCAATAGCCGAGCAAAATGCGATCAAATAAGCACAGGGAGAAGCTCCGGTAGCCAGCAAACAGTCCGGGGTGTCACTTGAACACAAAGGGCACAAAAACTCCCTTGAACGATGGAATTTACTAATCGAGCGAGTAAAAAATAAAAAACCCAATCGTTACTTAAAACGATAGATTTGATCAATCAATGCTTAAATTGATCAATCAATCTTAAGTTAAAATGCCCTAGACCGATAACCTTGATCGATCAATTCCGTTATGTTGATCGATTAAATCACAAATTTGATCGATCAAACATTCAAATTCAGAACCAAGTTCAAACTTAATTGATCGATCAATCCTATATGTTGATCGATCAAAGTTTGAGTTGATCGATTAATTCACTAATTGATCGATCAAACATGACAGTAAAGTAATTTCTTAAAATATGCATATCTTTAACTCAAATTAACTTCATTTCGAAAATGTGGACCTATTATATTATGTATATCGCATCAATACATGCAGATTTAGACAATTAAAATTATTAATCCCATGTGATACGCATACAACGCGACAATAAATTTAAAAGTAAAAATCGTAAAAAAATTTACGTCCCACATCAAGTAAACAAATGCGGGTATTGCTCGCGAATTTCGGCTTCGCGCTCCCAAGTAGCTTTCGAAGCTGAATGATCACACCACTTTACCAACACAAGTGGAATCAACTTGGTCTGTAAAACCTGGTCTTTACGGTCCAAGACCTCTATAGGTTTCTCAATCAGAGTCAGATCCTCATGCAAGTCAATCGGTTGGAAGTCCAACACATGAGTTGGGTCTCTCACATATTTTTGTAGCATGGAAACATGAAAGACGTTATGCATACTTGTCAATTGTGGTGGCAAAGCAATCCTATACGCGATTTCGCCAACCCGTTCTAATACCTCAAAAGGTTCAATATAATATGGACTCAGCTTTTCACGTTTTTCAAAATGCATCATGCCCTTAGTTGGTGAGATCTTCACGAATACCTTGTCTCCTACCGGAAAACAAGTATTAATTTCATACCAATTGAACAAACAGAAAAACCTAAGGTTTTGAACGCAACTAAGTATACCTGAAACTCAAAGTGCGTCTGATAAAGATCAGCATAACTCTTTTGGCGACTTTAAGCAATCGTAATCTCTCACGGATCAATCAAACTGTCTCAGTTATACTGTCCACGATATTAAGTCCCAAAATAAGTTTTTCACCGACTTCCTCCTAATTCAAAGGAAATCTACGTCGTCGTCCATATAAGGCTTCATAAGGCGCCATATCAATACTGGACTGATAACTGTTATTATAAGCGAGCTTAATCAGAGGCAAATGCTGATCCCATGATCCATGAAAGTCTAACATGCATGCACGCAACATATCCTCTATAATCTGGTTCACTCTCTCAGTCTGTCCATCTGTTTGAGGATGAAAAGCTAAGTTGAATTTCAGTTTAGACCCCATGTCTTCTTGAAATTGTCGCCAGAATTGCGACATATAAAGCCGATCTCTATCACACAATACTGACTGGTATATCATGTAGCCGAACTATCTCTTTCATATACAGCTCTGCGGGCTTGCTGGCTGTATATGTAGTCACGTAAGGCAGAAAATGTGCAGACTTAGTCAGTTTATCCACAATAACCCAAATGGCATTGTGTTTTCTCAATGTCTTCGGTAATCCCAGTACAAAATACATAGAAATGACTTCCCATTTCCATTTAGGGACTGGTAATGGTTGCAATAACCCTGCAGGATTTCAATGGTCTACTTTTACTTGCTGGTAGACCAAGCATTGAGATACATACTCTGCAATATCTTTCTTCAATCCTCTCCACCAGAAGCTTCGCTTCAAATCTTGGTACATCTTGGTACTCCCAGGATGTATAGCATACCTTGATTTATGAGCTTCTTCTAAAATAGTATTTTTAAGATTCTTGTTAACAGGTATGCACATCTGATCTCTGAATAGTTAAGTACCATCATTCTTTATAGAGAACTCCGCTCTGATCCCGTTGATCACATCCTTTCTAATAGCCATAAACTCATCATCAATCATCTAGAGCTAATATATGTTGTGGAACAATATGGGCCGTATCACAATGGTGCCATCAATGCTCCTGAACCTCTGATATCAAACCGTGTATCACATAAGGCCAGGTCTTCAAGTAGATGTCACCTTTGTATTCTGGTGATGAGATGTGACAACTAAACGGAAGATTTTCTACTCAAAGCATCTGCCGTAATATTGGCCTTCCCAGGGTGATACTGGATGGAACAGTCGTAACCCTTTAAGAACTCTATTCATCTGCACTGTCGCATGTTCAAGTCCTTCTGGGTAAAAAGATACTTGAGGCTCTTGTGATCGGTAAAGATGTCAAACATCTCACCATATAAGTAGTGTCTCCAGATCTTCAAAGCAAAAATCACCGTCGTTAACTCCATATTGTGAGTCAGATAGTTCTTCTCGTATTCCTGGAACTATCTAGAGCCGTATGCGATAGCTTTCTTGTGTTGATTGAGGACACAACTCAAACCACTGTAAGATGTGTCACTATATATAGCAAAACCTCCTCTGCCAGAAGGTATAACTAACACTAGAGCTGTAGTCAAGCGCGTCTTGAGTTCTTGAAAACTCTTCTCACATTGATCCGTCCAATCAAATTTAACATTTTTTTTTGTGAGTTGAGTAAGCAGACTTGAAAGTTTGGAGAACCCTTCCACAAATCGTCTATAGTATCTTGCCAATCCAAGGAAACTACGAACTTTGGTTACCATTTTCGGTTGCTCCTAATTCACTACAGCTTCAATCTTAGTCGGATCAACTATTATACCCTTAGCATAGCAATATGACCTAAGAAACTGACTTGGTCAAGCCAAAATTCACATTTACTGAGCTTTGCATATAGCTTGTGATCTTTGAGAGTTTGTAGAGTCGTATGCAGATGTCGTTCGTGCTCCTCTTTCGTTCTTGAATAGATGAGAATGTCATCCACAGACAACCACGGACTTATCCAAGTGTGGTTTAAACACTCAGTTCATTAGATCCATAAAATACGTCGGTGCATTTGTCAACTCAAATGGCATAACTAAAAATTCATAGTGCCCATATTTGGTTCTGAACGCTGTCTTCTCAATATCGTCTACTTTGACTCTTAGCTGATGATAACCCGATTGCAAGTCAATCTTCGAAAAGAACCTCGCTCCTTGTAATTGATCAAATAGACCATCTATTCTTGGGAGCGGGTAACAATTCTTGATCGTCAATTTATTCAACTGGCGATAGTCGAGGCACAGCCACAACGAACCGTCCTTCTTCCTGACAAATAGCACTAGTGCTCCCCAAGGAGACACACTAGGTCGGATAAATCCTTTGTCAAGTAATTCTTGTAACTACTCCTTCAATTCTTGCAACTCTGTAGGAGCCATGCGATACGGAGCTTTAGATACTGGCTCAGTACCAGGAACCAGATTGATAGCAAATTCAATCTCCCGAGCTGGTGATAGTCCTGGTAAATTCTCAGGAAATACGTCGGGGTACTCGCAAGCAACATGAATGTCAGAAATAACATTCTTCTCTTCCCGTTGCTCATGCAGAAAAGCCATATAGCCACTGCACCCATTCTTCATCATCTTCTCAGCCCGAATAGCTGATATTAACAGTGCTACCTTGGACTCTACTCTAAAAAATCTAAATGACTTCCTCTTGGGAGGGCGAAAGACTACGATTTTTCTTAGGCAATCTACGCTAAAATGGTAAGCGGATATCCAGTCCATCCCCAAGATCGCATCGAAGCCTACCATATTCAACAATATTAGGTTTGCTCGAGTCTCCTCCCTTTTAACTCTAATGACCACCGCTTTGTTTACTGTATCTATTCTCACTAAATTACCCGTAGGAATCGTCACTGCCAAAACGAAACCTAACTTCTTCGGCATAATCCCTATACGTGCTAAGAACATCGCATAATAAAGGAATACGTAGATCTAGGGTCAATCAGTACTCTCGCTTCAATCTCACATATGTTTTACTCTTGACGTATAGGAAGAGTAACTTAGTTTATATATCAAGCATACACGATAATACATATAATCTAATATATCACAGTTACTAATATTCCTATGTATTTAAATTTTACTAATACATTCAAAAATATTTGAAATTAATGACATAATTGAACTCTCAAAGCGTAATGTTACCTTGAATGACATCTTTTGATGTCAGAGCATCAGTCGCGGTGACGGCATATGCTCGACCTTGAACAACAGGTCGAGATGATCTCTGAGTGAATACCGATCCAACCCGCTCCTTACTCTCCTTGCTCTCCTCTGGGCAGTTCCTAACTATGTGGCCCATCTTGCCACATCTGAAGCATGCCCCTGTCTCTCTCCTGCAATCCTCTGTCTTGTATAGCTTCTCACACTTTACACATGGCAGGGCCAGAGCAAAATATGAGACCCTAGAAGATCTCTGTGCGACAGAAGCTCCGCTACTAGAAGAACCAGACGATCTGAATGGTCTGGACGATGCAGATACTGCTAGCCTCTTATATGAACTCGGCCCTGAAGATATCGCTGGTCGAGAGTGAGTAGGGTATCTCGGAGGTCTGGAGAATCTAGCCCTCTTGTTTTGCTCAGGGTCCTAAGATTGTCCCTGAAATGACCTCTCTCTATTTTGCTTGTCTCTCCAAGCAAATTGCTTATGATTTTCCTCTTCTGAGATGAGAGCTTTAGACATAACTGTTGCATATATCTTCAACTCCCATATGGCCACTTCTCTCTGTATCATTTCCCCATCAAGCTTGAAGGTTGCCCAGCGCACCTTCTCTACCTCAGTGCATTGAAGCACCTCAAAAACCTTCTCCATTTCTTCTATCCAATCCTCGGCTTCAATAGGATTTGTTTGACCCGAGAAATTAGGAGGCCTCATTCTCCTAAACATGGTAAAATCGCCGAGTTGGTAAGGTAGCCTAGTTGCTTGTTGATTCAAAGCAGCAGTCTGTTGAGCGACGTTGGCGGCTAAAGCTTCCAACACCTACTTCATTCTACTGTCACCCCCTCTTCTTCCTCTTCTAGGTCCTACCGGAACGACATTCTCATTCGATAGGAATCCCAATCCCCTAGATGTACCAGTAACATCGGGAATTTCTTGAAAAGGAACCTCTCTTTGTCCTTCTCTTCCGCCACTACGTCCTCCTTTGAACTTAGGGGTCATAGCACTAGTCTGTCATTGTGAAAATAACAACATTGATTAGTACATAGTTTATGAAAACAATCCAACATGAACCCGTAGTTCAACCTAAAGCCTAGGCTCTGATACCAACTGTGACAGCCTGAATTTTCGCACTCGAAAATTTGTATCATCACGATCATGCTTTGGATGATCCCCAGGACAAATCAAAAGTGTCCGCTCGTCTAACAGAAATCAGAGCAGACACAGTCCAGTAGTGACAGATCGAGTTATCATGTAAGGCAGTTAAAAGAGAAGAAATAAAATAATGCATATATGTAAAAACAAAAGAATATACATCCTCAAAAAGGAACCAAGAAGAACCACTGGTGATGGACATCCATCACCCAAAACAATGGTTCCCGATAGTGGTTCCTATAGAATGTATAATAATATAAGTAAAGTATCTATAGTAAATAATACAGAAGGTGTCCATCAGACACACAAATAATCCAAAATACAATACAGAACCCAAAATTCAAGACTAATATACCTAGGCTAAGGGTAAAAATCGTCGGTCTGGATATCAGTCTCCTCGTCCTCAACCTCAGCCTTTGCCTCTGGCAGGTAGTCCGGGTCGCTCTCGGTGACCGGTGCCCGAGCCTCAGAACCTATGACACAGAGTCAGGAGTGAGCTAGCCATCTAAGCTCAATAAAAGAAATTCAGTTAAATTTATATCTTAATTGTAAAATATGGTTGCAGATTATAACTCAGACAGATAAGCAATTACAGAGTATAAACAGAACTAGACAGATGCAGACAGAAAATCATATATATAGAATAATCAAAATACAGAACTGTAAGAATAGACATAACCTCAAAGTTTTCAGGATGCTATGCGTACAGTATTTAAATGACTTAAAATAATATACTTAAGTAACTCCCGTGAGTATAACACGTGATAGCTAGATGTGTGCCGATGGGTAATCCCGACCATTGTCATTTAATGAATAATTTCAGGAATGCAACAATGCCTCATCTAAGGAGTGCAATTGTGCCGAGTGATTTCCAAAGCAGATGTACGATTGTGCTAGCCACGAATATATCTCCGTGTCAGTGGGATTCGTCCGATTATTAAACTTGAAATTGCATGCATACTTATCATAATAACAGCAATCAGGTGACAGAGATCAGATAGCAAGAATCAGATATGATGGAATTTTCATACATATGCAAGACATGATTTGGAAAGTAAAATCAGAACATGCGGCAGGACATAGAAGCTATGAACCCATAAGATAAAAAATAAATGCAAGTTCGGTTGAATTTCTCCTACCTCAGATCAGACCTTTCTAAGCAAATCCAAATATTTTTAATGCATCACGGTCTGATCCTAGACCATAGACATAATATGCTAAGTGTCAGAGATGTCAGGACATCAACTGGTACAATGTCCAGTAGTGTTCTACCCATAAAACCAAAACAGCAAAAACAGGAGTGATAGATCGATCAATATCCTTGTTTGATCGATCAATCATCCAATTTGATCGATCAATTACTTAATTTGATCAATCAATTTCCCAAC
The DNA here is from genome assembly GCA_021018995.1 of Chloranthus sessilifolius. Classification (NCBI taxonomy): domain Eukaryota; kingdom Viridiplantae; phylum Streptophyta; class Magnoliopsida; order Chloranthales; family Chloranthaceae; genus Chloranthus; species Chloranthus sessilifolius. The sequence continues at coordinate 114,127,858 of CM037591.1, read as the reverse complement.
TATCTCACATGGAATAGAGGAAATTTGATCGATCAACTTCCTTGTTTGATCCATCAATTTCCCAATTTGATCGATCAATTTCCCCATTGATCGATCAAGCAAGTCAGACTTAAATTTTCAAAAATATTGCCCTCCTGTTTGCACACTCATTTATACTATTTGATCGATCAATTTCTAAATTGATCGATCAATCTTTCACATTGATCGATCATTCACACTTGATCAATCACTTCCTTGTGATCTATCAACCTCTTATATTGATCGATCAACTTTCAAACTTGATCGATCAGATCCCAATTTGATCGATCAATGACCGTCGGGCATGAACTTCCAGAAAAGCACACCTACTATTTCATTAACTGCATATAAGATTTTATCAATCAATCTTCCACATTGATCGATCAATCCAAAATTTGATCGATCAAATATGACAGTTTCTGTTATAAATGTCGATCATTGTTCTTGACCTATTTTCATCTTTAATCTTTAATGATCCTTAACAGACCATATATGTACTTGCATCTACACATTTATTATGTCTTAACTTCTACAATTTAACCTAATAACTCACCTCTTTAATGTCCCTTTCGGGTTCTCGGCGAATGCGATCCGAAGAAGGTTTCGGATCCGAAACTCCGAATTTGTCGCCTTCACGACTCGAAAGAGCAAATGTGTGGCTCCGCTTCAACACACAGCCATAGCACACCTCTTCGCAGAACAGACACGACGTACCAACGTCAATCTAACACTCTTAGCTCGGATAATCACAAACCTAGGTTCTCTTCTACGTTTGGGTTCACAACAGAAGAACTTCAGAATCCAATCCCTTAGCCATAGATCACTAACAATCAAGAAGAAGAAGAGTAGAGAGGGATTTTATTTCTCTTCCTTCCATTATAAGCTAACAAATGGAATATCTTAGATATTTTTCCCATTTTTTAAAATTAAGCTCCGATGTTAAGCGTACACCAAGTGTTCCAACGTATCATACCTCATCTAAGGGCTTACAAGACTCGGACTTACACAAGAAGTCACACATGACTTCACTTAACCGTAGATTAATATTATTCCCAATAATATTAATTTAAAATTTTAATTTATCTCGATTTTCATGTCGGACACGCTTATCGAAGTAGTTGAGTTCTGTTCTAATTTTTAGGGTCATTACAAACAGAGGCAACAACACTTAACCCTTTCAAATGCGTTCTTTCAAAACATCTTATAATTGGAATGATTTCTGGCAATAGGTAAACAAGTTTGTGAATACACTGTACGGAAGTTAACTTGACTTCCTGGTCTCGAATGCAACCCAAAAGAAAATATGTATTGATGCAAAACTGTTCAAATGGTGGTGATATAAGTACCAAATATGGTTGAGTGATGTTATGGAGGCGTGAAACAAAACCATATAATTTTCAGATGAACCACAAAAGGAAGAGGGCAGAAATCAAAAGCCTACAGTTCTGAAGTTGTTGACGCAAGACTAATCAAACCATGAACAATCCGCAATTCTTGTCGACTAAAGCTATTATTATTGAGCAAAACTTCAAAGCTATTAATAAACGATCAACAGAAGAACGTCGCAGAATCAGCGTAAACCCATAATGATAATCCTTCTTCAAGAGATTCGTTGGCATCTTAATGAATTAAGCTGTCACCTTAATTCATAATCATCATTATCACAGCCTTATCCCATCGTCCTCTATGAACTCTTCAATTCATTCGGGATCTCCGTGTCCAATCAACTACTCTATTTGGTGAATAGTCGAAGGGTCGCCCCCCCCCCCCCACCAAAAAAAAATATCTTCAATATTACATTAGAGCTAATAAATTTGGAAATTAATCCTATTGATGATCGCCTTGTTTTTTTCAGCAGAAAATCTTTGCTCGAACTGTTGAATTCACCTTGCCAACTTGATCAAGAGGACAAGAATTAAGAACTCACTCAAGAACACTTCAATTTTCTCCCTAGAGTTTACCGACTACGAACTCTCAAGAATTAATTCAACCCCTCCAACCCCTTCTCATGCAACCATTGCTATTTATAGGGGAATTCGTATGAGAATTCCCGCCTTCAATTTCTTCCATGTGTCTAGTTGCGATTGATTAACTTACTGACTTCACGGATTCAGAGATGATATTCATAAATTCTCCTGTTGTACCAATGTCTATACTCCGCTCTAGGAAGAAGGTAATGATCTTCCAGTATGGAGTTTTGTTTCGTTGTTACGACAGGCTTAGAGCAGTGCCTGCTCCCGCTCCCTTGTGTTTTGGGGAATCGGATGGCCATTCAGCCCTTCGGGACTATATTGATTCTTTTGTTGGTTGTCTTGCTAAGACTACTTCAAAATACTATTAGGATATGAGACTCTAGGCGTACCTGAGCACTCATGCCTGCAGTCAAATCAATATAGAAAGAGAGTTGAGGGGTCTGTAGTGCAAGGTCTTTGCGGGAATAGCAATCCCCTGCAGACGAACGGCCCGGATTGACATTTTGACTTCAGTTTCTAGTTTGCCTTTATATGATTTTGACAACTGAATTTGTGAAAATTGTGTTGGCAAACATCATCGGAATTCTTTGAAGTCTAGGTCATGGAGAGCAAGTCAACCACTCGAGCTAGTGCATGCCGACATACGTGGTCCAATGCTAATGTTGTTTCTCAAGAAAAGTCATTCTCGTCTTTGTTGATGATTTCACTAGGGTTAATTTTCTTAAAAACAAATCAGATGCATTTCCTGTTTTTCTTCCATTCAAGGCTTATGTAGAAAAACATAGTGGCCATAATTTGAGGTTCTTTGTGTTGGGTATTTGTGACCCACACATTAGCCTCTTTACTTATTTATTAAAACTTGAATTGGTGAGACTTTCTAAACGTGGCACAATGGGAATCACCACGCAATCTGGTGGAATTCCTTATTTATAGGGTTGTGGTAATCCCTTTATAGATGTGATATATCCTCTAGATTTAGTTTCCTTGATGGGCTAGGAAACTAATCAATGTCTATTTAAGGAGGACAACGTCCCCTCTTTAGCTATTCTCAATGTTATTTCCATCAATAAAGATAGAAAGAAAGATTGGTGGTTTGTTCTAAGGGTCGTGATCTTGTACCGAGGATCTGCCGATCAAGCACGTCTTCGCGATCATCCGATCAAGTAAGTAAGATTTATCTTACTAATTAATTGTTCTATTTGATATATTGATCAAACGATTCAAGCCTAGATCTAGAAATATTTAACAATTGGTATCAGAGCTGTTGGTTGGCATGATTTCGTTTGATCCATACAACAAAAAAAAAAATAAATATATATATATATATATATATATATATATATATATATATATATATATATAAAATATATATATAGACAAGCCACCGGTCCGATCCCGTCCGGCGATTTCCGGCCACCGGATCGGCACCAATCTTCACGGCAAGGTAGGGTTCACTCTTTATTTTCATCCCATGGCGAAAACTATATATATATGATAGTGCAGCGACTTATTAAAAAAAAAAAATTCTTTTGGGCACGGTTATTAATATCGGTCCGTCCGGCAATGTCCAAATACACGGATCGATCTGCGACGGCCAAGACATGGACGGCGGATGACCGATGACCGTCACGGAGACCGGTGATGGGTCGATCATACATTTTATGGCTATTGTTATAAAAAAAAAAAAATTTATATACTTTAAGCCGACGGTTCGGCGCGTCCAAGACCGTCTGATACGGACTAGCACGGCCGACAGCACGGCCGATCGACGGCACACCGGACCGTCGCCCGGTGGATCGAGCATATGGAATGATCTAAGCCCTTTGGGGCCTGCAAATCAGATTTTAAAAAATAATAATAATATTATACTTTAGGCTATCCCGGCCGTCCAAGAATGTCGACCAATCCGAATCGACATCCGACGGCCGGCCGATCGGATGACGTCTGACTTCACGTCGACCTGGTGACCAATGAGCGGGCGGGTTTAAGTCCCTTGAGGACTACTTACTGCGGCTGTTATAAAAAATAAATAATAAAATAAAAAATAAAAAATAAAAAAAATTTTTTTTTTTTTTTAAAGAAGACGATGAACAGTGGCACAGGTTTTTTCCTAGGGCGGGTCTTGTCACCCACATGACACGGGTGACTGATCATACTTAGTCCTCAGGCGGTCAGTTGCACGACCCGTGTGGTCCTTTCACTAGCCCTATGACCCGATCCGCAGCCCAACCCATAAGGCCCGTATACTCTTGACCCACTAGACACACCCATGGCCTGACCCACTCCATTTGAGATTGGACTGGCCCATCTCACCTTCCCATGACCCATCACCGACCCACTATTTTACCTTAGGCCCATATGGCCCTGGACCAATTTGGCCCATAACATGACCCACTTGGGCCCATCAACTGATCGAATATGGGTCCAAGACCCAACCCAAACCATTTATATTTTGTTTGCAGCCACCATACTGCACTGCTTTTGTCAGCTGCAGACAAAAGTTTTAAACTCGGAACTTGTTTCCGCAACCAGACTGAACACTTTTTGGGTTCAAATTTTAAAATGCGATATCTGGAGTTTTACAACTCTGTTTCGCGTATATGACCTATCAATTTTGATATACTCGACGAGATCTACACGTTGGACTGGTCTATGAGACTGTTTAACACTGTTTTGGATATGAAAATTCCAGTCAAAGGTTAATAAATATATTTTGTTCCAAATACATAGTTGAACTGTTTTTGAACATTTTGTATGGACACTCTTACACTATCATGTCATTGTTCATAGTTAATGCATGTGCACCTTCCCTTTATAACTCTACTTTCCCTAAAATTTAGTAATGAACGTATTTAGGGTATGAAACCTTGAACCAATGACATGATAGAATGCCTTGAGATAGGTTCTTCCTATAAAGGGGTTTAGGAAGATCGGTAAAGCAATCGTTCAGGGAAACGTTGTCAAAGTAGGTGTGTAGTCTGCCCAAAGGTGATCGGCCTATGGAGGTTACGTTATCCTTGAATTTTGAGACAATTGTCTCATTAAGATTACCAGAGCATTCACTTTCGTGAGCTACTACTTCTGGCCAAAGCTGACTTAGAAAACTCACGAAAGGGGAATGGATAGAATAGTTATGCGTGTCTAGGTGAGAGAAGAGCGACGCTTCTGGCCTAAGCTGATGACTAGCTTCGATCAAACTAAAACACAAATGACTAGGTCTATGCGTGTCTACGGACACGAACTAGGGAGACATACAATAGGTCAAAGCTTCTGCCCTAAGGTGATGCTGAAACAATGAGTCATGTCTGTCCCTCAGAGTGGATGGTTATGCACATGGTTAATACACTCTGATTGATTCGACCTTGACCCCAGGTACGAACTCAAATTATGTAAAGTTTTAAATGAACGTGTGCTGACAATGATCTATGTCATTGTAGCTATGGACGGATCACTGTTGCAGCAACAGATGGCGAGCATTGAAAAGCTCACTAATACTAATTATTTCACTTGACGAATGGGTCTGGATTTGACCCTTGGTTATCTAGATTATGATTTTGTTCTATCAGAAAATAAACCAGCGACTCCTACCGATAACTCTTCAGAGTTTGAAAAAGCTCTACATGCCAAGTGGGAGAAGGCAAATCGTATGTCCATCATGATTATTCGCGCTTCTATGAGTGAGGTCATCCGCTGTGGTATTAAGACCAATCGACCTTTGTGAGTTGTTGAAAATTATCGAGGATCAGTTTGTTGGGTCTACTAAATCTCTGCAATATGGTTATCTTGTGGAGTTTGTGAACATACGCTATGATGGTAATGGTTGTGTGAGGGAGTTCATTCTCAAGATGTCTATGTTAGCAATTAAGCTCAAGGAGCAAGGTATTCTCATTGAGGAAACAGCTATAGTACATTTAGCTGTTGCATTCCTTCCGAGTCAGTTTGATACATTTAAGGTGAATTACAATGCCCAGAAGGAAAAATGGGACTTGAACCAACTGATCTCAATGTGTGTAACAGAAGAACAACGGTTGCGAGGCAACAAAATTGAGTCTGCTTATTTTTCCTACAATTCTGCCCATAAGAAAAATGGTCAAAGAAAGAATCACTTCACAAATAAAGGGAACAAGAAGGACTTCAAAAAGAAAGTTGTTGTAGATGATAACGACGATGGCTGCCATTTTTGTAAAAAAAAAGGTCATTTTAAGAAGGATTATTATTTATGAAAAAATGTTATGAAGAAGAAACAACAAGAAGAAGCTAATCAGCAGAAGCAGCACGAGGAGCCACAGACTGAATGAAAAGCTATTCTTTAGCAATGAGGAGAAATTCTGGACTTTTATTCAGTCTTTTAGACAAATTTTTTTTTTTTTTTTTTAATTAGAGTTGTTTATAGTTTTTACTCCTCTAGATGATAGTTTAACTATTACTTTGGATTCTATTAGTGTTGGATATGGTTCTCTAGTACATAATTTATTTTAATTATAACCGTTGAGACTAGTTATATCAACTGTCTTGAAAATGAGACATTCAGTGGGGGTCAGGAATAAAGGACAACATCAAATTCACTAATGATTAGAATATTCATTTAAATTGAGGTGACCAGGTTGGGATACTAGAGTCTTTTATGATCTCTGTTTGAGTGGGAGTTATCTCACAAAGGGGCTTCAACCAAAAGTTTTTTACAGCGCACGTGATCCGAATGGGAATGTTAAAAACACTCGAATACATTAATTGAGTGGGAGTTTCTTCCACAATGTTTACTCCATTCTATTTTATTGTCGACACTCTTTATATCTTTGATTATCATTTGATGCATGTTTTTCATTCTACTCAATATTTATCATGATTATCATTATTAGCATATGCAATGTTGGCCTGAGAGCATAAGTGCTCAAATAAGAAAACTTGGGCTATCGTGATTAAGCACCACTGTTGTATAGCCTTTATCCTGTTAGTTGGGTGATGGTTTTCACATGGCGTATGCCGTAAGATATCAGGATAACATACCTTAGGGTATGAAACAGGACGAATGCAGGTATACACACAAGTGATTACATTAAAGTGTGCATATACTGGTATCACAAAACCACAAGTAATACTTTTGGGTTCGTTAACAGCAATAATTTTTGTGACCATGGAACTGCCTTATTGTCAATTGTAAAGCATGGTACATTATAGGCATTCATGATCCATTATTATAGTTGTTTCTTGAACTTGAGGGGATGATGTATTGTACCAAGTTCCTTGAAAGTCAATGATTTTATAAAATTCTAAGAATGGTCATCCGCTTTTCAAAAGGACCAATTCATGAATTTATTTAAAACAATATTTTGGTAGTGTGTGGATCAAGTGGGAGATTGTTGGGTATTTGTGACCCACACACTAGCATCTTTACTTATTTATTAAAACTTGAATTGGTGAGACTTTCTAAACGTGGCACAATGGGAATCACCACGCAATCTGGTGGAATTCCTTATTTATAGGGTTATGGTAATCCCTTTATAGATGTGACATATCCTCTAGATTTAGTTTCCTTGATGGGCTAGGAAACTAATCAATGTCTATTTAAGGAGGAGAACGTCCCCTCTTTGGCTATTCTCAATGTTATTTCCATCAATAGAGATAGAAAGAAAGAGAGGTGGTTTGTTCTAAGGGTCGTGATCTTGTATCGAGGATCTGCCGATCAAGCACGTCTTCGCGATCATCCTATCAGATAAGTAAGATTTATCTTACTAATTAATTGTTCTATTTGATATGTTGATCAAACGATTCAAGCCTAGATCTAGAAATATTTAACACTTTGAACTGACAGAGGTGCTGACTTCACATCGAACCATTTTTGGTTTTTTCTCTAAGATTAATGGAATTTAGCATTAATTAGCAGCTAGCTACACCCGTCAACAAAATGGTGTAGCAGAGCTACAGAATAGGACCATCGTTGAATGGCAAAAAGTATGTTCAAAGGAAAAGGCTTCCAAACATGTTCTGGGCAGAAGCAGTCGCTACTGCTGTTTGCCTTCTCAATAGAAGTTCAAAGAAGCGGTGAAGAAAAGGACTCCTTATGAAGCTTGGAGTGGAAGGAGGTAAGTCATTTTAGAATCTTTGGGTCAATTGCTTATGTTCATATTCCTTCGGAAAAAACTCAAAAGTTGGATGATAAGAGCAAGAAAATTTATTGGGTACAGTAATGAAACAAAGGGATGAGATAATGCTACAAAAAATGTTTGGATTAGTAGAGATGTGATTTTGAAGGAACAAGATGTTTGGACTTGGACTGAAATTGATCAACATGTTCCAATTCACATTCAGGAAGAAAAAGCAGCGAAATTCGAAAATCTAAATGGAAAGTCCCTCTTCTTCAATGATTAATTCTCTGACAATTCTCGAGATTGATCTTCCTTATATCATCCAAACCAATGATTAATTCCCACTTGCTGTAGATTCACTGTTAAAGTAATCTTAACTGTTTCAGTTTAACTTCCTTCTGAAAGCACCGATCTTGGAGTCGTTAACAAAGCAAGGAAATATTCATCAACGACACTTACTATCAGCAATCTCGCAGCTATTGATGGACACTGTCGATGAAATTGTAGTGATAAGTTTGAAAACCACTTAACTAATCTGACACTTAGCGAATATTCCTGTCACCAAACTCATATCCCCATTTGACTAAATACTGTTCTTAATTTATTTGTACTTTTGATGTTGTGCCAAATTAAGATTGATGGCTGCAAAACCTTGCACTGATAACATGTCACAATATGTCTGAGATAGTGCTCACAAGAGAGAGAGAGAGAGACGTGATGTGCAAAAGGATTTCTGTATGTGGATTAAGGATGCCTTGATACACGTGTTTAATGATCGAAAATAAAGGAAGAATAACAGTTTTAAAGGATAAGTAGAAATCAAGAAATAAGGAAAAAGAAAACCAATCCATGTATTGTAATTACCTCATCTACCAAGTTCTTGTTAATGGTGAGTCAGACTCTGACCAGCTTTCCTTTATCTTACTTACGAAATTCAAGTAAAAAGTAGAAATGGTTGAAATAATATATTCTTTGTTGCAATTGCATCATCTACCAAGTTCTTATACTTGTGATATAACTGGTTATCTAAATTTTGCTTGAGGAATTCAAATGTTGGACTGGTTCTGACTTTTGGGGCATAACTTACTGCTCTAATGTATTCTCTTATGCTTTACATTTGATTATGCAGAGGATATATGGCTCCTGAGTATGCAATGAGGGGTTACTTGACAGACAAAGCAGATGTTTATAGTTTCGGAATTGTTGCTTTGGAAATTGTCAGTGGAAAGAGTAACACGACCAAGGAGGAGTTTGTTTATCTCCTTGATTGGGTAAACTACATATTCTTACCATTCTTATTATAGAGGATGAGCCTTCTAACTCTAGTTCTAGAAAAAAAACATCGAAGTAGAACTGTGAACAAATTCTTTACTCGTTTTTGAATGACCAAGATGCCCCCAATTATGCCCATCAGCTTCAGTCACTTGCAAGATCCACCTGTGCCTTTATCTAAACTCACCAACACTCTAGCAGATACCCTTGCACGGAACAGTCGTATTTTATAAATATACAATTTTACTTATTAGTTAAAAATATTTGCATGATATTCATTTGTCCGCAATGCAAAATTGCAGGCCTACATCCTACAAGAGAAAGGAAGTCTGCTAGAACTCGTCGATCCAAGCCTGGGGTCAGACTACCCAAGGGAAGGGGCATTGAGGATGTTAAACTTGGCTCTATTGTGCACCAACTCATCTCCTTCTCTGAGGCCTACAATGTCTGCCGTGGTTAGCATGTTAGAAGGGGAAATTGAAGTCCCGTCACCACTCGTAAAGCACAGCTCAATGAATGAAGAGTGGCGGTCTAAGGCTTTAGAGAAGCTCTCTCATGACAGCCAATCACAGATGGAGACAGTCTCCCAGGTTAGTGAGAGACAAAGCATATCGATGGGTGGGCCGTGGATTGATTCCTCTGTATCTTTCCATAGCAAAGAAGAGGCTTCTGCCTCTGCCGCAACACCAATTCTTCCTGATCAAGTTCAATCTCATTGAACTCGAAGAGAAGGGTAAAGCTCGAGCGTGAGGACCACGATGACTGGTTGGCTCAAAGTGCTTGTTTTTTAGTGTTACATGCAAATATCATTTTCCGGACTTAACGCTACATTTGATTGCTATTGTAAATTATTGATTGATGATTTTGTAGGTATTTGCATTTGAGAATTTCAAATTCAAGAATTCCAAATCTAAGCATTTCAAATTCAGAATTTAAAATATTTGGATTTGAAAATCTCTTGTTTGGATGCTTAAGGAGTGTATTTGGATTTATCCTTAGATTTAGATTCTACTAACCCAAATTTTATTATACATGAATCACAATTAGGATTGTAGATTGGTAGTCAACCAGATATCCGACTCACTCGAGCCGAATTTTCTACCATGTCAGTCACATAAATTTGACTCATCGAGATGGATCGGGTCAAGTCGAGTAGGAGGTTATGTCGGGTCGGGCAAAAAGCGGGATGGTTCAATTGGGTCGACAGAGATTAGGTCGGGTTGGGTCGACAGAGATTAGGTTGGGTTGCATGCCGAATTAGATTGAATCAATCTTACCCAATATTTTTATAGAAAGATAATGCAAAATAGACTTTTTTATCGGGGTGAGTCAAACTTTTTAGTTAGGCGACGGGTCGAGTCAAGCTTAATTTTCTCATTCTGTAGCCAAAATTTTGGACCGACCATACCCGCTGACAACCCAAAAATGTTGGCTAACAAAATTTACTAATAATTTATAGTCACCAATAAATTTCTTTATTTTATTTTTTTGGCTAGCAAAATTTATCAGACGATGGAGATCGTTTTTTGCCCAATCTTCCACAAAATTGAACGTTAGAATATAGCTTAATTATTAAAAGGTCTGATGGTGATTTTACATGACACACATCCCCAAAAATGACCTAAGAAATCCTTCTCGAGGTATATGCCCATAATTAGTATTTTTTGGGATAGGTGTCATGAGAATCATCTGACCGTCTAATAATTGATCCATAATGTAAAGATCAATTTTCGAGTAGATTGGGCAAAAAATTGATGTCCATCAAGGCATTCAATAGTTTGTGTGAAAACCCAAGTTGTGGAGACCGAAGCTTCAATTGCAACTACCTGTACTCTTTTCAAGAATAACCCAATGCTTGTTTGGGCACTTGCCCTCAAGCTTCTTATCTGATAATTTTTCTAATTTGTCTCTATCATAAAAAATTGGTTTATGGCAGTAGACAAATGAAAACTAATCGTCATTTCCTTGTCATAACAAAGGCATGCTATAAGTGCTAAAATTTGTTCCAAGGAATCATAAGACACGACTCCTTTTACATTCTCAAAGAGTATCATATAACAAAAATACAATGATTCACCATATTCTCAAGTGACCAACTAGTGAAGAGATTCGCAAGATAAAAAAATTAGAAGTCATTGAAAATTGCTTCAGAGAGGCGCTTAGCCTGTAATAGCTTATGATGGATAAATGCTACAAGTATTCATAGCTTCTCCATATGTTCAAATGATTTGTTGTGAGAGACGCCCAACCGCTTTAAGTCACTAATGAGCTTATCCTTGTCAAGTAAATGATTTGCTGTGAGAAAAAAAACGAAAAGTTTAAAGGGTCATAAGCTTGCAATGAACCAGAGATGTAAGTTCCATGAAAGATTAAAAATTACATTCAGACAACAAAAGAAAAATTGATGCAAATTATTGCTCATACATACATTCAGAAAAGAATAAAAGTTCTTGTCAACCCGAGTTTCACGTGCTAAAACCCTTGACAGGTTTGAATCGAAGGATGGAGATCGGTTTTGGTCTCTATCTTCCATAAAAAGGATCTAAAAGGGCCTACCATTGATAAGAATTTGATTCCACATAGCAAACATCTTGAAAAATGATCTGAGAATCATGTTTGGGATGTGTGTCGCATGGAATCATCTGGCCATCTTATAATAGGCCCATGATCTCAAGATCTATTGCGTTGAAGATTAGGGCAACAAATGATCTCCACGTCTGATTCAAAGTAGTCAATGGTTTTAGCATGTGGAAATTGGGTTAAGAAGAAAGAACTTCGGCTTGTAAATACAGGTACTCGTTACCACAAAACATGGGCATAAAAGTTGTGACAGCACGGATTTCAACACCCCGAAACCCATGCCATCAAATCACCCGTTAGGGCGATCCCATGTTATACGAACACTTGACATATCCACAAAACTAATCTACAAAACTATCTCAAATCAGAAGATAGATTCATTAAACGCATCAAGGAAAGTACATTTCTAAACGTAAACTTTGTTCAAAATAACGATTATAAATCTCATGCCAAATGCATGAATGGAAGAATCGAAACGAACCATCGGTGATAGACATCTATCACCAACCAATGGTTCACAAAAATAATATCCAAAATAATTATATAACATAACCAACAGAAACTCAAAAGTGGTTGGACGTACCAAGCCAACAAAAATACACTTCTGACAGCTCACACAGGAACACAAATCTACTTATATGAAAGAAGTCTTCAAGTGGAGGCTCAATCTCCTCCTAGAGAATGTAGTCCGAGTCTTCCCCCTCGTATTCTAATTCCTTCTCTAAATCCTCACCTGTAACATATATTCGAAAGGGTGAGCTTACATCCAAGCTCAATAGGGAAAAACATTAATCGCATTTAAATCTCATATCACAAACATGAAGCCACATGATTGATATTCATATGCACATTTCACATTTATTTCTCAATTGAATTTCATATGCTAAAGTGTAGATCAAACACACACATTTAAATCACATCCTTTGTTTTAAAAATATTTGTCATAACTTAAAGCATTAACTTAAATACTTTTCTAAACAGATATAGCCTTAGAAGCCACATATAATACCAATGGGAATCCAAACCATTTTCGTCCAATTAACCATTCACAAATAAATATTATCGTTTGCCGGTAAGAAAGTTGAACGGATATCCCGCCGTATCGAAGCAAAATGGATTCATTTTATTAAACCTTAAATCAACGTGCATTTTATATCTGATAGTTTCACACTGTGTGAAATGATAATTTATACTATTTTTGAAAAACTAAAAATCTTACACATTTCTGGAATTCTCACGTACACACACATCTTTCACATCACATAATTCTATTCAAAACTTGTTTGAATTAAAGAATTTCACATGCTTAATTCACAATTTCACATCACATATATTGTATACAAGAAATTGTTTGAAAACGAACGATTTCACATGCTTATTTCACGAACATAGCATGGCTCATCACATCGCATTACTTGACTCACACAAAGTATATTCAAGTTAAATGATCGTAAGTTTCCCCTACCTTAAATCACTCATAACACATATCCACACATAGCTCCTTTGAAAACTCACACGAAAACTCAACACGTCAATCCTACATTCAAAATGTCCAATAATCCCTTCGGAATGCTTAAGAAGAATCTAATATGCACATTTCTAAAGAATTCACATCAAAAGAGTCAAAATAAATCCGACTCTACTTCTCGCACGAGCGAGCTCTGAAGCTCGGGTGCACGAGAACCAGAGTTTATTCTAGATATGAGTTTTTTTCAACTCGATCATCACCATATTTATTCCACACTTCTTACACATCATCTTAAATACTTTATTAACAAAATTCACATACTTTGAGTATCGATTTCTCACCTTTAACTCAGCGATTCACTCGTTGATTGGATCGTCTTCCTCGTTTCAACAAAGGGGTTCAAAACCCATTTTGATCTCACCGAGCTCCTCGATCACGATTAAACCAACGTAATCGTATGGCAATCTTTCACACATACACTCTTTGCACAAATCTCACTACAATCTAGTGAATCAAAACTCAAAGATTCAAGCAATCCCTCTCCTATTTCTTTTCTCTCAAAACACTTTAAGCTAGCAAACCCATCAAATGGGTTTCACACGTGGATTTCACTCCTTATCTAAGGAAAAGAGTTTGCCTCCTTGCAAGGCACAAACACCTAGCTTGTGTGTTACACATATCCACTTATTCCTTTGGTGTGAAACACATATACACCAAAGTGAGTACTAAATTACGTAGGCTCCCTTGTGAACCACACACACACCACTATTTGACTTACACTATTTACTAAAATTTGGGGATATTACATTCACCCCACTTTATAAAATTTTCTTCCTCGAAAATTGACGAAGGTTACCCGAGGGTAATCACAACAGATGACAGAATTATTCACACGCAGATATTAATGATACCTCATAAAAAGAAAACAAATCGCTGATCGTGACAAGAGTGCACACACATCAGTTTAACGATAACGACACATTGAGGCATAGCATACCTCCCCGTATACACACGCAGATTTCACATCTAAGCGATCACTTGAGCAACAGTGGCCCACAAGCAAACTGGTATTAACTTGTAATTAGGCATGGAAAAGATCAAAACCACGAAAAATCTAATCCACGACTATCCAAAGTAACTCAACACCATGCCCATTAAATTTCTAAATCCATAATTAACTTAGCGAGTAACCCCCGATCTGTATACTCAAATTCAAACACATGAATACCTGCATGACAAGTCATCACAACAGACTTGTATTGACAAAAATTTAAATTACTCACAACTAAACCACTCATAGTCAAACTTTACCCTATTCATAAACAAAGTTAACTAATTACATCTCATTAAAAAAACTATTCACACCAAAATTTAAACATGTTTCCACGTGACAGCCATGTCACCACAGTTTTTTTTCAATTTACACATCACAATTACAATTGATTGTTTACACTAAATTTCAAATTTTGAAATTTTCCCAAAATGATTTCCATACCCACTAACAGCAACTAACTCCCATCATCGTCGCCCTGATCCTTCTCCTCATCTCCAAAATCACCCTCGGTCTCATAACCGTCATCGGCCTCCTCATCCGCATCATCATCAGCACCGTCATCATCCCCAGCACCTGCAGCTATGCCAAAGCTGGAAGCACCAAAGATCGCATCCCGCATCGCTGCAAGGCACTCCTGGTAGGTCTGTGGATAGGCCTGGTGCATCAAGTCTATGCTAATGGCCTCCTGAAACCTCTGATGCAACCTCATCTCACGGCCCTGCCGGAGTAGCTCGTGGAGCATCTCATCCTGACTACTCGTCATAGGCTGGGTTGGAGTTGGCACACTAGTTTGGGTAGTCGGGTGTGGTACTGTTCCGAGTTGAGAGGGTTATTGTGTCGCCTGTTATGCTCTCTCTCTCTCTCTCTCTCTCTCTCTCTTTTAACACTGTTCTGAAGGCTGTGCAGGCTTTGGTTTATGTCCTTGGCTCGATAGGACTTGATGTTATCGGTAAGTATAGGTTTATGAGCTTGAATCTCAAAACCATCAATCCCATCACGCAATTCAAACAATCGTGAAATTAATCGGCTATAAGGTAACCAGTTCACAAGTGCGGGGATAGAACCGGATCTATTTCAGTCATAACCATGTTTAATTGCTTTTCTCACCATAATCGGTGCACTAAACCACCTACCCTAATGAGCCACATAAATTGTCTAGAGATATGGGTCCCGCCGCTCTTGCTCGTGACCCAAAGGAAACAAATTCTTCCTAAATATAATATCTAAGGGCCACATATGTTCCGGAAATTGGACTCGTACAATTGATTTACCCGTGCCAGTGGCACCA
This sequence comes from Chloranthus sessilifolius, assembly GCA_021018995.1. NCBI lineage: Eukaryota > Viridiplantae > Streptophyta > Magnoliopsida > Chloranthales > Chloranthaceae > Chloranthus > Chloranthus sessilifolius. The sequence continues at coordinate 114,112,119 of CM037591.1, read as the reverse complement.
ACAAGTCATGTTGGTCACAATATCCTTAAAATCAACGACTTCACGAATTGGGGATTTTGAAGCCCCATCATTCACATTCTAACGGATATCCCATAGCATTTGAAATATCTTCGTCATCAAAAATAAATGCTCATTGGTCAATCTCACAAACCAACTTGGTTTGGGTGTCATCCATCGTAAAAGTTTGGTAAAAACAGGGGTAATAGCGGGCGTGAAACGGCGATAACAGTGGTTTCAATTTGTTCGCCATAATATAATCGAAGTCCACTGGGTGGACGGTTGATCCACAAAAAGATCCCTATGGATCGACCATTCGGGTTCAAAGATTTTTGCTTCCCACCATTTGATGGGTTGGGTCAAAGGAGGAGCCACCCTCTTACGAGAACTCGGCAGTTTCCCCACCAATTTCTTCCTAAGTCTGGGGTTTGGGGATGTAGAATCCATTCTAGGGCTTGAAAATCAAATTAAAACGAACAGGAGCTCAAATGTGACTCAAGATTACCTTGTGCGCGTAGTAATTCGATTGAATAGCGGAGAAATTGAAGGAATCACGCGTACGCAAAGTTCCCTCGCGGAGAAACGCAAACCCTAGCTCTCCCTCTCTCAAAATTTCATATGAAATGGTGACGGGAGGGGTAAAACCGTTATATAGCCTGATCCTCGCACGTGCGACATAAGTTTCTCGGGCTTGCAAGCGTCAGTCATTCACTGGAACTCGAATCCCTTTTGTTTTTTATTTTATTTTTTTTAGTTTATTTTTTCGTTTCTGAGTAGCTCGCGCGGGCGAGCTTTAAGTTCTCACGCGAGCAAGACGCAGCTAGCTCTCAGGAAGTCGAACTCCCTGCCTATTCCCTTCATCTGAGTGCCTCGCGCGAGCGAGCACTAAAGCTCGGGCGTGCGAGTACCAAAGCACATTAATTTGTAGTGTTTTCTCTAAATTTTTTCATTTCCATTGTTTTTATGCTTTAATTTTACCCCTTTTAAGATGTCTTTTCGAGTCTAATTTGTTACCTATTGAGCAATCATATTGATCGATTAAACACACGGCCCATCACCGATGGTTTTAACATTTACGCATATGTGTGCAACAAGAAAATTTTCAAATTTCCTCATTATATTCACAAACTTGTTCAAAATTTTATACAAACTAGACCAACTCATGTAAACAAATCCGGGTACGCATCACGCACATCCGATTCACGTTCCCATGTGGCTTCTTCAGGTAAATGGTTCCGCCACTGCACAAGTACCAACGGAATCCTCTTCGTGCGTAGCACTTGTTCCTTCCAATCAAGAATCTGCACCGGTTCTTCCTTAACCGTCAAGTCTTCCTGTATTTCGATCGGTTGGTGATCTAATATGTGAGTTGGATCTTTTACATATCGTCTCAACATTGAGACATGAAACACGTCGTGCATGCTTGAGAGTTGTGGTGGTAGTGCTACTCGATAAGCAACCTCTCCGACACATCCTAAAACCTCAAAAGGTCCAACATACTATGGGCTCAACTTGCCACGCTTTCCAAAACGCACAACGCCCTTGGTAAGTGAAATCTTGATGAAGACATTGTCTCCCGTCTAAAAGAAATACTTCATACCAACATTGATAATCTATAGCTATTTAAATATATATAGTTATGCAATTCATCACAACAAAACATTAACTTTTACCTGAAACTCCATGCTTGTCCTATTTAGGTCAGCGTAGCCCTTCTGTCTACTTTGTGCGACCCTTAATCTCTCTCTAATCACACGTACCGCCTCAGTGGTACTCTCAAGATTTTCAAGTACCAAAACAAATTTCGCTCATGTTTCTTCCCAATTAATTGGAAATTTACATCATCTACTATACAAAGCTTCATACTGTGTCATACCTATATTCGTCTGATAGCTATTGTTATATGCGAACTCGATCAATGGTAGATGTTGATCCCATGAGCCCTGAAAATCTAGCATACAAGCTCGTAGCATATCTTCTATGATCTGATTTACACGTTCAATTTGACCATCTGTCTGTGGATAAAACGTTGAACTGAAATCTAGTCTTGTACCCATCTCCTCAAATTTCTGTCAAAATTGAGAGGTATACAATGGACCTCGATCGGAAACAATGCTTACTGGAATACCGTGTAACCAAACGATCTCTCATATGCATATCTGCTTCTTCATCGTCCGTGGTAATCCTAAGATAAAATCCATATAAATAGATTCTCACTTCCACTCGGGTACCGACAATGGTTGTAATAACCCCAATCCACCTTCACCTGTTGACAAACCAAACATCTTGAGACGTACTCAGCTACGTCTTTCTTCAAACCTCTCTACCAGAAGTTTTTCTTCAAATCTTGATACATCTTCGTACCACCCGGATGGATTGCATATCTTGACCTATGGGCCTCTTCTAAAATGGTATGACGCACATTGGCATCGGTAGACACACAAATTCCCTCTGAATAACAACGATCCATCACTCTTCATAGAAAAATCCGAATTAGTACCATCTTTCACCGCTTGCCGAATTTTCAATAATTCATTATCTTTCATCAAATGCTCATATATGCGATCGAAAATCACCGGTTTGATCGTAACATTTGCTAAGAAGGCTCCTAGAACTTTCACCTCTATCCTCGTATCATATAAGGATATGTCCTCTAACAGTTTCCATCTATGGAGTCCAAAAATAAGACTCGACAACTAAGCCGAAGTGTTCTGACTCAGAGCATCCGCAACAACATTTGCCTTGCATGGATGATATTGTATGGAGTAATCAGTCTTTAAGAAATTCCATCCACCTTCTCTGTCTTATATTCAAGTCTTTTTGTGTGAATAAATACTTGAGACTCTTGTGATCTATGAAGATCTTAAAGGTTTCTCCATATAGATAATGTCTCCATATCTTTAGTGCAAATATCACAGCCGCTAACTCAAGGTCATGCGTCGTATAGTTCTTTTCATGATCCTTAAATTGTCTAGATCCGTAAGCAATAACCTTCATGTTTTGATTAAGCACAGCCTAGACCGTTGCGCAATGCATCGCTATACACAACAAAACCTCCACTCCCTAATGGAATGGCTAACACTGATGCTGATGTCAATCTCTTCTCAAGTTCCTGAAAACTCTTCTCACAATCCTCGGTCCACTCAAATTTAACGTATTTCCTTATAAGTTTCATGAGTGGCCCCGAAATCTTTGAAAATCCTTCCGCAAACCTCCTGTAGTATCCAACTAGACTAAGGAAACTGTGAATCTCCGTTACAGTCTGCGGTTGTTCCCACTTCACTACTGCCTCGATCTTCGCAGGATGTACAGTAACACCCGCTTGTGAGACCACATGTCCCAAAAAGCTTACTTCCTCAAACCAAAACTTACATTTACTAAGTTTAGCAAACACTTGGTATTCACATAACGTCTGCAGAGCAATCCTCAAATGTTGCTCATGTTCCTCTCGGGACTTTGAGTATATAAGAATATCGTCTACAAACACCGCAACACACGTATCCAGATGTGATTTGAATACTCTATTCATGAGATCCATAAACGAAGCTGGAGCATTGGTTAAACCGATGCATAATCTCATCGACCCGTCTTTCTTCTTGACGAATAAGACCGGTGCTCCCCATGGAGACATACTTGGTCTTATAAAGCCCTTGTCTAACAGCTCCTGTAGTTGATCTTTCCACTCTTACAATTCCACTGGAGTCATTCTATATGGCGCTTTAGACATTGATTCAGTATCTGGGGCTAAGTCTATGGCAAACTCAACCTCTCTATTAGGTGGCAATCCCGAAAACTCTTCAAGAAAAACATCTTGAAAATCACAAGCTACCGAAATTTCCACTATCATGTTCTTCTCTTCCTTATTTTTTTGCAAAAATGCTAGATACCCACTACACCCATTTTTCATCATCTTCTTTGCACGGATTGCGAATATGAATGGTACAAAAGTTGATCGCATGCCGAGAAACGTAAAAGATCTACCCTTGTCTGGGCGAAATGTAGCCATCTTTCTCTAACAATCAATACTTGCACCATGCGTGGATAACCAGTTCATGCCAAGGATTACATCGAATCCTTACATATCCAACATAATCAAATCTGCCACCAATTCGTGTTCGTCATAGTCCACGACGTTAACTATAATTGATCGACATACTATATCGGTTCTAACTGAATTCCCTGTTGGAACTAACACATCTAAAATGAAGTCTAAGGGCTCGGGAACGACCTTCACCCTTACTGCGAATTCAGGTGTCACAAACGAATGTGTAGACCCTGGGTCTATCAGAACTCGTGCTTCATAACAAAGATAGTCGCATTTTCTATATATTTGTAACGTACCTACGTTATATACACACTACTAATTTAAATACACATGTGTAAAAAGAAACATGGTAATCAATATAGAATTAAACAAGATTTTACTTTTCTATGTATGCACCTTCTTCATCTAAAATTTAAGTAAAAATTTCAATTGATTTTAATTAAATATTATGTCATTGCTTGTATTTGCATCCGTAGTTGTGACTGCATACGCTCGGCCTTGTACTGTAGGTCGTGATTGTCGCATAAGCCCCAACGGTTTTGTAGCAGCTACCTTTCCCTCACTTTTCAACATTGGGCAATCCCTTATAATGTGCCCCATTTTTCCACATTTAAAGCACGCCCATGTGCCCCTTCTACAATCCGTGGTTTTATGTGGTTTACCACAACGTGCACATTTTTCCTGTGGTGTGGATGACGCCGCTCTTAAAATTCCTTGCGTAATTGATCCTCCTGTGGTATGAGTAGGGCTAATGACGTAGGCATAATTGGCCTATTAAAATTCCCTTGAGTAAACTACCTTTGCACTGGTGCTGTATACCTCGGCTTTTTATTCGCCAACTCCGAACCTCCAAACTTCCCTTGGCATGCTCTACCCTTGTTCTGTTAGTCCCTTCGTTTGTACATCTCATCTATATCCTCCTCTGCTACCAAAGCCTTGCTCATTACTTCCCCATAGGTCTCCAATTGGAACATTGAAACTCGATCTCGGATGTTCGGCCTCAATCCTCGTTGAAATTTCTTTGCTTTCATTCTTTTAAGGGCTACATGCTCTAATGCAAACCTCGACAATCTCGTAAACTCTATTTTGTACTCTCACATGGGCATTCTCCCTTGCTCTAGGTTTGTAAACTGTACCTCCATCTGCTCCCTTACTTGCTTAGGGAAATATTCCTTGTTGAATTCCTCTAGGAACTCTTCCCATGTCCACGGTATACCTGATGTAACCTGTTCCCTATTCCTTGACACCGACGTCCACCACAGGCCTGCTTCCCCATCTAATTTAAATGTCGCCCATTTGACTTTCTCATCTTCAGTGCATGGAAGTACACTGAAAGTTTTTTCCATTTCCTTTATCCAGTTCTTAGCCTCTACTAGTGCAGCTTGTCCTGAGAAACTGGGAGGACGCATTCTTCTAAATTCCACAAAAGCCAATTGTTGTACTGGTGGTTGATATGGTTGTTGAGGTGGTGACTGTTGGTGATTGTTGGCATTGCTAGTAACAATCAACTCGGTCTATTGCGTCATGGCATTAGTCACGGTCTCCATGGCTTGTGACATCCTTTCTATTCCCAAACTTTCTCTGCCTTATTCTCCTTGTTCATGAGGATTTTCTTCTCTTACTGGAGGATTTCTTCCTCTCACCAGAATCCGATTCGGACCCGTAGTAACATTCTCTTCCACCAAACCATCATCTAACATGATGTCAATCCTCCCACCACTCCTTGTGGTTCGGGCACGACCACCTCTTGGTCATCCTCTACCTCTAGGAAACATCTTGTTCTGTTAACATGAAACAAAAGTTTCATTAACAGAAAATTCTGAACATACTACACATCTCACTGTAACTCACTTCTAACTATCAGAATCACAAAATTCGAAGTTGTGATATCAACAATTTCCTATATGACACAGTTGATCATCACGGAATCTAGAGCCAAATCAATCTCTGATACCAACTGTGACAGCCAGGATTTCGACACCCCGAAACCCGAGCCATCAGATCACCTGTTAGGGTGATCCCACGCTTATACGAGCACTTGGCACATCCACAAAAATAATCTACAAAACTATCTCAAATCAGAAGATAGATTCATTAAACGCATCAAGGAAAGCACATTTCTAAACGTAAACTTTGCTCAAAATAACGGTTCTAAACCTCATGCCAAATGCATGAATGGAAGAACCGAAAAAAATCACCGGTGATAGATATCTATCACCAACCAATGGTTCACAAAAATAATATCTAAAATAATTATATCACATAACCAACAGAAACTCAAAAGTGGCTGGACGTACCAAGCTAACAAAAATACACTTCTAACAACTCACACGAACACGAATTTACTTAGGAAAGAAGTCCTGAGGCGGAGGCTCAATCTCCTCCTCGGGAATGTAGTCCTCCTCCTTGTGTTCTAATTCCTTCTCTAAATCCTCACCTGTAACGTATAGTCGAAAGGGTAAGCTTACATCCAAGCTCAATAGGGGAAAATATTAGTCGCATTTAAATTTCATATCACAAGCATGAAGCCACATAACTGATATTCATATGCACATTTCACATTTATTTCTCAATTGAATTTCATATGCTAAAGTGTTGATCAAACACACATTTAAATCACATGCTTTGTTTTAAAAACATTTGTCATAACTTAAAGCCTTAACTTAAATACTTTTCTAAGCAGATATAGTCTTAGAAGCCGCATATAATACCAATGGGAATCCAAACCATTATTGTCCAATGAACCATTCACAAGTAAATATTACTGTTGGCCGGTAAGAAAGTTGAACGGATATCCCGCCGTACCGGAGCACAATAAAACTAATAATCTTACGCATTTCCAGAATTCTCACGTACACAAATCTTTCATATCACATAATTCTATTCAAAACTTGTTTAAATTGAAGAATTTCACATGCTTAATTCACAATTTCACATCACATATATTGTATTCAAAACTTGTTTGAAAACGAAGGACTGCGCATGCTTATTTCACAAAACTTAACATGGCTTATCATATCACATTACTTGATTCACACAAAGCATATTCAAGTTAAATGATTGTAAGTTTTCCCTACCTCAAATCATGCATAACACATATCCACACATAGCTCCTTTAAAAACTCACACAAAAAACTCAACACGTCAATCCTACATTCAAAATGTCCAATAACCCCTTCAGAATGCTTAAGAAGAATCTAAGATACAGATTTCTAAAGAATTCACATCAAGAGAGTCAAAAAAAATCTGACTCTGTTTCTCGCGCAAGCGAGCTCTAGAGCTCTGGCGCCCGAGCTCACACACACTCCAGATCTTGCGCGACCGATTGGATTTTAGCATGCTGCTGCTAGTCACGCGAAGCCTCGCGCGAACGAGCTTACTATATACTTAAGCCCTCGCACGATCGAGTCTCAGAGCCTCATACTTTACTGAAGGCTTCTCGCATGAGCGAGCTCTGAAGCTCGGGTGCGCGAGAACCAGAGTTTATTCTAGATCTGAGTTTTTATCAATTCGATCATCACCATATTTATTCCACACTTCTTACATATCATCTTAAACACTTTATTAACAAAATTCACATACTTTGAGTATCGATTTCTCACCTTTAACTCAGCGATTCACTCGTGGATCGGATCGTCTTTCTCGTTGCAACAAAGGGGTTTCAAAACTCATTTCGATCTCACCGAGCTCCTCGATCATGACTAAGCCAACGTAATCGTATGGCAATCTTTCACACATACACTCTTTGCACAAATCTCACTACGATCTAGTGAATCAAAACTCAAGGATTCAAGCAATCCCTCCCTTCTTTCTCTTCTCCCAAAACACTTAAACTAGCAAACCCATCAAATGGGTTTCACACGTGGGTTTCACTCCTTATCCAAGCAAAAGAGTTTGCCCCCTTGCAAAGCATAAACACCTAGATTGTGTGTTACACATATCCACTTATTCCTTTGGTGTGAAACACATATACACCAACACCAAAGTGTGTACTAAATTACATGGGCTCCATTGTAAACCACACACACCACACCTACACACACCACTATTTGACTTACACTATTTACTAAAATTTTGGGATATTACAAAAGTCGATAGCTGAGTGCCAATATCAGAGAGCATCCAACACAGCCCAACTATCTATTGTATGAATCATCGCTTTGTACTACATGTCAATACTAGAACGAGATACAACAAAATACCCTCAAACCGAACTGTGAAAACAAAAGCAATGACATTATAAAGTCATGCACCTAGCAAATTGAGGCCCTGCATGCCCCAGAGCACCGAAAAATAATAGGTACCCCTACCCCAGGCAGAGTTAGTGACCCGCAATGGGCTCGATGTGGTAGTATTGTCCTTTGTAACGATCAAGGCTGGTAAGTTTATCAGTCCTCACAGTTCTCCATGTACTAAATATAGCAAGAATCTAAAGAATTGCAGCCATGTGAACAGATCGATAAACTGAAAAAAAAAAAAACCATTTACCATGTGAACTACAAGGCTGGGAAGTCTATCAGTCCACACAGTTGTCCATGTACCAAATATAGCAAGAATCTAAAGGATTGTAGGCATATGTTTTAGCCACATGAACATATTGATAAACGGAAACAAACTCATTTACCAGTGAACTGCATATGCGATATATGGTGGAGAAAATATCAATGTATCAGACAACTAACTTTCGATAAGGGATCAGATTTGGCAGCAATTCCCTATAAATATATAGCTCCGCCATGAAGAGAGACAAAGATGAACCATACCTGTCTGTATGCTCCTAGTATTACTTTTGGTGTGCATGTTGGAGGTTGTAGCATTGTATTGTATAGTGGGGTTTGTCGTGGGATCCTATTGTAACTAATATTTTACCAATGTGCATGAAAATAACTACATAATTCACTGGAGAAATAATAGCAGTAGAATATACCTAGTGAACATAGCATATAGTTTCTGATTATTATTGATAATCTGAACTGTAATCGGATCATTGCTGATCTAATCATTATATATCTGTATCTTTAGGTAGTGTGAGGAACATTATAAAAACTGCATTAGCCATATAAAAACTAAGCATTATTATAAATAAATAAATGAATCAATTCATAAGAAACGGGTATTTTCTTTACCTTTTCAATTAGGTAGATTAGAGGGGAGTAATTGTACCCACCGCCTCTTTTTATTATCGCCAAAAGTTGACAACATCTCGATAGTCCTAGGATCGGCATTTAGGAGCCTTTCATGTGCTTTGAATTCCTCGTCATCAAAAAGGCCTGGCATAGTTGAGATCAAATCTAACACTTGAGTCACGGTAGGTTGTGACGGTTTCCTTACCAAGAAGTCTTTGATTGAATTAGCTACCTCGTAAACTACATTAGCCATTCGATCTTTCCTAGTGTTCTTTTGATTTGGGCCACATTTGAGTAGAGTGTGCTAATGTTCGTGGCCGTGTTCGTGGTGATGTGGTGTTGTCATTATTGTCATCACTCAAATTATGAAGCTCAATCGATCTCCTTATTTCATCAATCTCATCTAAATTTTCATTTCTCATAGCTTCATTAGCATCATCATAGTGTTTTGCACCAGCGCCAGTAGCTCTATCATTCCCGAATAACACCACAAAATCATCTCAAAACTCTATTGATTTGTTTTTGTAACTGGCTACCTTTTCATGTGCCTATAAAAGAAAGTAAACCTATATCTCATATTAGTATTAAACTCATGTCAATAAACATCCTAAAAAATGAATTTTTCTTACCTCACAGTAAGTCTGCCATACAAATTCATCTTCCACTATTATCATATGTTTTTCGTTATCCAATGTAAAGCCACTCTGGGAGATGATATCAGTTACAATTGAGTACTAGATCTTCCAATTTTCCATTTTATTTCGGACATGTTTTTCTTCTACCTTATTGTTGAATTGCCCATTTATCGCATCGATCACAACTTGGATTGCTTGAGATTTAAAATCATTGTCCCCCTCATATCCCAATTTAATTGGTCGTGCAGGATATTTATTAACGTTTTCTCCATAGAGAGGTTCCATTTAAAATATTCCCTTTGTTTCCATCCAAATAGGCCTGCGACTGTTTGTCTTTTCTAACCATGTTCACTCAAATATATATTCATCAAAATGTAATTAATAATACACAATATATGATAAATTCAAATAAATCTATCAATTGAGACATAATATGATAACATCTACCAACAAATCCATCAATTTTCATAAGCATCAAAGATATAGAATATGATAACATCTACCAACACATCTATCAATTTTATAAGCATCAAAGAAACACAATATGGTAACATCTACCAGCACATCTATCAATTTTCATAAGCATCAAAGAGATAATATTTTAGCATTTGCATCTAAGTCAAATTTAAACATGCGTAGTATAAGATAGTGACCGGCGAGCCTAATACTCATCAAACATATCCTTTGCTAAAGTTTCTCGAAATGTCATTCATTCAGGTATGGCTTGTATGACTGTGATTCGTTCGTGATCCTCATTATGATCCTCCACAGGAGCGGATTCTAACTCGCAATCAACTATATCCAACAATGACTCATTCGGAATGTCATCTCGTATAAAGTTATAAAGAATGAAACAAACGTTGATGATCCTAACTTGTGTTTTGACACTATAGAAACTCGCGGTCCGCAGTATAACCCATCTCTTCTTCAATAATCCGAACGCTCTTTCAATCGAGTTCCTTGCAGATGCGTGTCGAAGATTAAATAACTCCTTATAGTTAGTTGGAGTGTTACCCTTCCACTCCTTAAGATGGTATCGAGTTCCTCTATGAGGAGCTAAAAATCCTTGCGCATTACTATACCCTATGTCAACGAGATAATATTTACCTACAACAATTAAAATAGTAATAATTCAGTTGCATTATTTAAACTCTAATGATATAAAGTAAATAATAATATAAAAAAAATTGAGGTCATACCCAATGGGACCGAAAAGAAATTGCGCCTGAATAAAACTTGCAACACCCGAAAGCAAGGTAGTTAAGGCGGTGTGGCGAGGTTATGGCTAAGAGGCTCGCCAAGCTATAGCTAGGTTATTTGTTATTTTTATTTTATTTTTTTATAAGTTTTTATTTACATTTATTAATCATTTTTCTTTTCTCTAATTTTTTACTATTTTTTAAATTTTTTATTAACTATTAAAATCGAAGTTTAATATAAAAATATCAAACCAAGAATCAGGAAAAAAAAAAAGAGCAACAAATTAAAGTTTAATATTAGCCATTGAAGTTAAAATAAAGTTTAATATCAGCCATTGAAGTTTAACATCAACTAAGAATCAAAAAAAGTATTTCATATAAATTATTTACCAGGCCAAGAAAAAAAAATAAGGAAAAAACAAGGAAAAAAAAAAAGAAAAAACAGGGAAAAAAAAACAAAACAGGAAAAATAGAAAAAAAAAATACAGAAAACAAAGTTTCAAAACAGGAAAACATAAAAAAAAATTACAAAACACACAGGAAAAACTAGAAAAAAAAACAAAGAAAAAAAAACATTAAAAAAATGGAAAAAACAGAGAAAAAAACTAAAACAAAAAACTGAAACAAAAAAAATAGAAAAAAAATATACAAAAACAACAGAGAACAAAAACACAATAACTGAGCAAAAATAATAGAATAACAGATAAAAAATAACATAGACAAAAAAAACCGAAATCTAAAAAGGAAAAAATCAAAAAACAAAGCAGAAAAAAAAAATGGCGTACCTCGTCGATTTGAAGGAGCTGCTGAAGACCCTTGGTGAATGAGTTGTTGAAGACTCTAGGTGTTGGTGTTGGTGTTGGTGAAGCCGTGAAGGAGGCGAAGAGTGAAAGCCGTGAAGGAGTTGAAGAGTGAAAGCCGTGAAGCTGTGAAGGAAGAGGAGAAAAAAAAAACAGACAAAAAAAAGTAAAAATCCAACTTACCTCGTCAAGAGCGAGAGAGCCAGGGAGATCAAGTGAGCAGCGAGAGATGCCTCTTATAACCCTAAGTTCCAACCATTGTTGTCAAATCGCTTAAGCCATGCTAAGCGATTTGACTCCATTGCGCTTAAGCGAACTGCCTAATTGCTTAAGCCATGGCATCCTTTTATGTTTTTGAAAAAAAAAAAAAAAAATTTAATTAACAATAAGTATTCAAGTCTCTAGAAGGGAAAAATAGACATTCTTGCATTTTAAAATAAGTTTTACATACTAATATTTAAAATTATTTCTTTAGTTTTGATACTGCGTACCAGCAATGTACTCTACACATTCATTTCTAACCTATTGTGGTACATCTCCTCCATCATCATCACTAGCATTGTCGTCGTCATCAGAATCATCTCCTTCTTCCTCTGTTTCGTCTTCGTCCAATCTCACTATTATGGAATCTATATCATCTAGTTGTATATCATCTTCTTCTATTATTTCATCTTCTTCATCAATATACATGCCTCGGCTGCTACTACCTCTACCAACAGTTCACCTCCTCCTATCAGTGGGTGCCGAACCAAGAGTCGTTGCTTCAACTTGGGCTCATGTCAAATATTCCCCATAAAAGAGAAGCTCATCTGAAGAACCAACCATCCATGGATGGTCAGCAGGCACATCATCCACACAGATGAGATCATAGAACCCCAGTTTCTCTCACCTTTCAAGAAATCGTTCACGCAATTTTTTATTGTACTGCACGAACATCAATTCATTGAGTTTCTTTTGCTCAAGTCGGTTCCTTTTATTTTTGTGGTTCTGTTAGACATGAGGAGTAGGACTATTAAAAACCTTGCAATTTAATTAAAATATTCATGGATTGAGTTTAGTTGTTTAAGGTTTTAATTACCATCTCAAAAGAACTCCAATTCCGCTTACATCTGGAAGTGGCAAAAGTAAGGCCAAGTATCCTCATGGCCAATTTTGTCAAAATAGGATCCTTTGTTATTGGATCTACCCCATAAGCTACCCACCAATCGGCTGTAGATTAAAGAGAATTATTAGAAGTTAGAACTACTAGAGTAAAAATAAAATCATTAATTAGTTCAAACTTTAGATACTTATAAAATTTATACTTTGAGTTTTTGTAGTTCTATGTCGGATAACTATGTTCCTTCCAAAAAATTATTTCGTCTTCTTGGAATGGTCCAACTGATGACTTATTCTATCTTGTTCACCTCTATCAGGGACCATCCTTTCTAAAAAATCATGAAAGTTAATCATGTGAGTAGCATCCGCTTCATCTCAATCTAAGTGTGCAAAGTACACCACCGGATTATGAATGAAGGCGGCCGAATATAGTAGAGATGTCGTTTGACTTCCCCACCTTTTGTTGATTATATCGAACACAAGTTGATATAATCTTGACTTGAATCGATTATATATATATATATATATATATATATATATATATATATATATATATATATATATATATATATGTCATTAATGGTTTCTCATCACCATCCACCAATCGTAACACCTCTACAATTGGTTGGGAGTCACGTAGAGTTTGTGCAATACTAGTCCAAAATTGGTTTTGGAGCAATGTTAGTACAACTTGTTTATCATCGGCTTTCTTTGACTAAAGTCCATTGTTCCAATTGGCCGATGTTACAAAACTTCTAAGCTCCTTTTTTTTGCATATAAGCTTTGTAAAGTTAAAAATACGGTTGCAAATCGAGTCACAGCGGGATGTAATAAACTACCTCCTATTGTTTTGTGCATTCTTTGAAGTAAAAGCGCATGTTTGTACATAAGAACAACTATCCTCCTAGCCTTAACAATTGTTTTAATATATAGTTTGCCTATATCCTCTAGGATTGGGTCTAAACAATGGGCCGCACATGGGGTCCAATATAGTTGCGGTCGCTTCTCCATAAGGAGGCAGTCGGCAACTATGTAGGATGCCGCATTGTCCATTACAACTTGGACAACACATTTAGATCTTATTTCCTCGATGGTCTTATCCAAAGTATAAATAAATATTCGGCCGAGTGAGAATGAGCCGATGCATCTACCGATTTTAGGAACATAGTTCCAGTAAGACAATTTATCAAGAAGTTAATCAATGTCCGACCGATTCAATCCGTCCATCCATCAGCCATCAATGTGCAACCATATATTTTGCATACTAATATATTGTTGGTCACTCTCACCTCTTGTTTGAGACATGTTTCCCTAATTTCATGGTAGGAAGGGGATTTAAGTCCTGGAGCAAATTGTTTAAGAGCTTCAATCATCACTTTGAAGCTCTTTAGCTTAACGGTATTGAAAGCAATGCCGGTTTGGTAGAACCACTTAGCCACATATTGGATTATGAAGGGTCTATTCTTACCCTTAAATCGGTTCTCTAGTGTTGTTTGGGCGGGTCCATTACCCTCCCAATGATTAACCACATCCACACCACCCTTCCAGTGTACCACGACCACGTACTTTTTTCGATGGTGGTTGTAGAGGTCGTCTACTTTGGGCCGTTGATGGTATAAATCTATCATCATCATCATGATCACATTCCATATAGTCTTCTACAATAACATCTTGATCATATTTTTTCCTAGAACGCTTGTTCATATACTCCATTATTTCCTTTTGAATTTTCGGGGTAGCTTTTTTACAAGCCCTAGCATTTTATCCGGCTCCATGAGCAAGATGTTTATAACGGCCTATGCCACCCGTGCTCTTATAATCACACAAGGTACAAACTATGGTTGATTTCTCTGTAGGACACTTATATCGTCCATATTTCAAACTCAGATGATTCGGTTTAGGTCTTTAGAAGATCCGGGGTTGAAGATGCAGACATATAATTAATTGGTAAATGATGATAAAAAGTAGGAACTAGGAAAAGAAAATTAGAGATTTAAAAATTTTGAAACAAAAATAATAAAACTCAAACCTCCCAAAAGGCTTGCTTGCTTGATCCGGATCACTTGATTGATAGAAGAGTAAAACTATAAGCTTTCTTCACTCTTGAATCTTGATCCTTGATCTTTCCCTTTGAGGCTTTGTAACACACTAACACTAATATTACTAAGTTTACAACAATTTAATTCCTTAAAAAAAGATTACAAAGCATAAAATAAAATAAAATAAAAATTAGATAGAAAAGATGAGAGGAGGAGATTGGGAGTAAAGAATGGAGATTAGAGAGGAAGTTTAAGCCAAAATAGTTGTGTGAGAAGCAGAGGACCCAACCCGCCCTTTCATAGAGGCAATGGGACCTCAAAAAATAAAATATAAAAATATTTAAGTACTCCAACGGTCATAAATATGACCGTTGGAGCATTATGCGATCGCATACTGTAATATCCCTGATATTTTGGACCTGATTTCGATTACCTTGATAAGCATGCGCGAAAAATTTACGAGACGAATCCGATTTAATTAGGTAAGTTAGGGTATAAGATGGAATATGACCAAAGGATTTTCGTTTTGGACCTTGAGATGTCAAATAATTAGTAACTCATACGCTAAGTCATGTGTATGCGCTTAACACTGAAAATAAATGCATGTTAAGTGGATAGAATTTTAAACACAAATATCATGATATTTACGTGAAATATCATGATATTTTGAGGAGAGAAATTTGATTATAAAGGGAGAGGATTGAAGGAGAAGTTTGATATCTTCTTCCTCACGTGAGAACCTAAATTCTTGCACGCCCTATAATCTTTGCTGCCTTGCTTAGATCCTAGATCCCTAGTGATTGAAAATCTCTCTCCCCATCTTAGCCATTGAAAACTCTTGTGCTTAGCTTCAGAATTGTTGGATATATTTGGAAGGAAGGCTAGGAGAGAGTGGACAAATTAATCTGGGCAACCTCTGCTCTAATAGCAAGGTTATAGATGGACTGAATTGGAGTTCAACTAATTGAGGCTTGCGGATTAATCCTGTGCTTGAGATTGGATCAACGGAAGCTAGGAGTAGACCTTGAAAGGTAGGCTCTTTAAACTCCTTTGATTAAAGTTATTTATGCCTAGATTAGTTAGGCATATGGTGCATCTAGAAAAGATAAATTGAACGTGTGCTTTGGAATGAAAAATCGAATCTGAAGGACAAAATTCGAACACCACAGACCTAGAGAAATTCGAGGGTCAAATTTGGGCTATTAAGCCTGATGCACTTTTGGGGCAGTTCGAGGGTTGAATTTAAATTCGACCATCGAATTTTGCTCTATTTTCTGGACTTTGAAAATTTCTTAGAAAATTTATAGGGAGCGTTTGGGTTTGACTTTTGGACCTTCTTAACACATTGTGGTGTTAATCATTGTAGGTTTGTGATAAGAGTTCATTGTAAGGACTTCTTTTTTGTGTGATTTTTTGACTGATTCGAGTTGAGGTAGGGGAACCCTAAACCGAATTTACATTCTATTCTAAGTATTGGTTAGTTTTATTAAAAGCATAAATTCCAAAAGTTTGTCAGACACAGCATGAATAAGAACTTTGAACTGTGACATAAATAAGAAATCAGAACTTTTGGAAATTCTGAACCTTATCTTCGAATGTGAATTTTTGTATTAGAACTCCGAAAAATCCGAAAATGTATTATATACATAAAATTTGATATGTTTAGCATTTGCATTCTATTTGAGGTACATACGAACGAAACCCTAAATTTCACCAACCGTGTTGACGGTAATTCAGCCTTGCGCAAGTTTCCCTCATTATGTAGGAGCTTGTTGCTCTTTCCGAAAAAGGGTTCATGAACGACGATGGTCAGTAGGGTTTCCCATCGGTGATACTCGTACTCTCATGCTCTATGCAATTTTGGAGATATAATTAAGTTATAATTTTTAAGATCAGAGGCATGCTTAATTCAGAATTTGAAAACATCAGAACATCAAATCTATTGAATCATCTTTGGCTTACTATTTAAGAATTAGAATTTAGTCTACAATGCATCTTTTGAAAATCATAACTGATTCGATTTGTCTTTGAAAAATCTTTACTCATGATAAAATGTAAATAGACAAAGTTTCCTCTATTGAGCTTCGATGTTAGCTCACCCTGACTATACGTCACAGGTGCTGAGACTGACTTAGGATCGGATGATCTTGATCTGGAGGACTCTGACTACATTCCTGAGGATGAATTAGAGACCCCAGCAGAGGAGTTCTTTCCCTGATTTGGATTGTCTTTTTGGTACTTTTGTTTAGAATTATTTTTGAATTATGGGCCCAAGGCCATTGTTTTGTCATTTTGGATATCACTTGAGGAACCATCATTGGGAACCACTATTTTAGGTGTTGGATTGGCCGTCACAGGTGGTTCTTCCTGATTCCTCTTGGTGATATATTTTGTATGAGCTTTTGTCCTTGCTTTTATTAGCTATGCTTCTGTTTAGAACTATGCTTATGCTGCCGGCTTTTGTTTGAATTACGGTTTATTAAGAAATCAATAAGTTGATGAACCGGCCTTTCCTATACCTTAAGGATTACAAAAGTCGGGTCGTCACACATACTAAGTATGCGATCGCATAATGTGAAAATCGCATAAGCCAAGATGGCTTATGCGATTTTGTAGCTTATGATAACTTATGACAACAGTGGTCCCAACTCCCAACCCCTTTTATAGGAGTTTTATAAGTAATAACTTATATATTATAACTTATTAGGTATAATATAAGTAGTATGGCTTATCTAATAACATATAGGTATATTATTATAACTTATATAACATATTATAAATAGCATATATGGCGCCATAGTGGTGCCATAGCCTCGCCATTTGGCCACCTCTTGCTATTGAGGCTTGTATGGCGATCTACGGCGCAATTCGTCATGGCGACACCTTGACTACCATGCCCGAGAGTCAGAATTGGATCCCTCCCAACCGGGTAATACACATATAAATTTTAAATTGGCATCACACACTCCTAAGGCATTTGTGGTTATGTCATTCTTTCGATTTCGATATCTAGGTTGATCTACGAATGAAACTGTTAATTCTATGTGTGTCCCATCAAGTGCTCCAAGGCATTCTATAAAAAAACCATTAAATTGTTATTAGTTTTATGCATCGACAAGTAAAATATATAAACATGACGTTGTAGTTGAATTAGTACCTGGAACCATGCTTTAAGCATGTACTTTTGATGATACCATGTTCCTACAGCCGCTATGAGGAAACTTACAATAATTACTATAATTTCGGTTTCCTCTTCCTCTCTTGCCCGCTTTTGTTGTAAACGCAAAGCAGTCTCGTCACTAGACATTTCTATTAAAAATAATATATAAAATGAATCAATTTTTTTTTTAAATATAATATTAAAAACATAACATAAACGTATCAATATATGTATTATACATAATAAGAACATATCAAGGGTCTTAAAAAAATAAGGAAAATCAGACTTGGTAATTGTGGTGGATAGTGAAAACTAGTGTGGGATAGTAGCTATGGGAAATTGTGCAGGTCAACAGAAAAATTATGACACAAAAACCCAAAAAAATAAGAATAAGAAAGGACCCATGATCTGTTGTCTACTAAATCAAATATTGAAAATACTATGCAATTTAAAATCATGCTTAGCGCACAAATCAGTCAGCTTAGGAAATGTGTATATTTTACATATATAGATTGTGGTGGTCTTCGTAATCAAAGGTGCCCCAAATTTTTGCCAACATGTTTGGTGACCCCATAAACCACCTGTCCACCTAATACCAGAGCTCTAATTCTCATTGGTCTTGTTTTATGGGTTTTCCATGATGTTCAATTTATTGTTTGAATTGGAGATTCAACTATAATTTTTGAGTTTTCAGCATCTAATCCTCTTTGCTGGTTAAATTTAGTGTTTGCAAATTTTATAAGTTTGGGTTCTTGTCATTGGGATGGTCTTATGGGTGTTTTACGTTGTTGAATCTACAGGTTTATTTGGAATTTTGACAAATGCAAAGCTAAGCCTACCAAAAGTTGTGTTTATTTGGCTCTTCATTATTAAATTCATCCCAATGTCCCACCAAAAGCAAGGAAAGACAACTTTCCATGTCAAATGCAAAGCTAACCCTAGCTTGGAAATGTAATTCTAAACTTTGAAAGTCACTTGATGTTTGCAAAACTAAACCTCCATCTGTGCAGTTTGGTTGTTGTTTGTCTGGGCTTACTGTGATTATTGCAGCCTACTCAGCATCCCGAAATTGATTGCAGCTTACTAGTTATCTTTTGTTTCTTCATACGAAGTGCTACTGCTAAGGAAAATAAATCAGAGTATAGGTCACTGGCCAATGGATTTGACTGTAAGGCACTGTTACACATAGTTCGAAATCTTGGATGATACTGAGAGGTATCAGGCAATACATCTCAGTATAGAGCCACTCAAGACAGATGCATCGTCTGGAGAATCACCCAATACATATACTTTGTATCATCTTGGGTATCACCCAATACATGTACTTTGAAGTATATATAACTCCATTACAAATTTTGTATCGGTGATACCTGAGATGATATCTCAGTATCAGCATAGACTGGTACTGAAATTTTAATTCTTGCTCTTATGCCATAATTGTGTAAAATTTTGGTCTCTTGTTTCTTTGTGAAACCAATTGATTGGAAGATTGTTAGGACTTATAATGACATCTTGCCCAATCTTTATATCCTTTTTTATTAGTGATAATCTTTCATAATGTGCAAAAAGCAACAAAATATGATGGTAAAGAGCAGCAAACAGAGTTGAGAACTATATCATATACATTAAATTATGTCTAATTTCTCAAACATCAGCTACTTACTCTTCCTTGTTTACCTCCATTTGAATTAGGAAATATCTAACAACAAGGTTTAAAACAATGTTACCAGGATCACTGGTATTATTGGTTAAAATTTGGTTTCATGATTCACTGTTTTCCACTGTCAAGTGAACCTGGTTCACTAGGGATAGGATGAGTTTATGGAATAAAAAGTAAATATTTATAGACAAAAATAAAATATATTAATTATAAATTCATATTTAACACATGAAAGCTTCATAGCACGTTGGTTTATGCATTGCGTATAAGGGAGATATAAGTTAGAATCCCTAATCTAAATCTAATTTTACAGATTTTTATAATCAAAGCTGAACTGGATGAACCAGATCAGCGGAAGCAGTTCCTGAACACAACCGTGAACCAGTTTGCGACCTCAAGCAAACCGTACTACGAACTGGTTTGCTCAGCTGATGTTTTTCAAAAAGCTTAGTTGACTCACCCAAGTTTTTCATAAATTAGTATGAAGCTTTGTTCTTAGTTCCCAGAAGAATCGAATGTCAACAGCTTTTGACTTTATATCAAATTTAAAACTTAAGTACTATATAACCATAATCTAACGAGGATTAAAATCTCGGTATTGTGTGTCGTTGCCGAGGCATATTGTCAAGGTATCATGGATACAAAGTTTACATGGGTAATACATGTACCACAAAGTATATGAATTGATTATCAATAAAAAAAAAAAAGTATATGAATTGGGAGATTTCCCGAGATGATACATCTGTCTTGGGTGGCTCCGGCATCAAGACGAATCAATTGATGTCTTGGTATTGTCTGAGATTGTCTTTCCCCTGTACTCCTTTAGTTGGATCCATTGAGCTACAGGCCCAACCCCAATCAAGATGTTTAAATGCTTTATTGGAAATATCATGCAACTACTGATTGCCAATATCTTGGAGTGACATTGGACTGAAATGGATTGAATCCTACCTTTACTTCACCGATAATTTTTTCATAAAATTATTAACATACAGATCTCTGGTTTAGGTTGAGAAATTTATGCAACTATGGAACACTAATGATGAGTTCCGAAGTGAATACGTCAAACACAATGTGGCACTCACAACATTTAGGTTGAGAAATATATGGAACTATAAAACACTCTCAGGATCTTATTTTTGCAAGCTACGAAGAAGCAACTTCATCGCTTGACACCCATCACAACATTTAGCTGGTATGTTATTTGGGGCATTTCATCAAACAGCTGTGGTCAATAAATATAAAAAGAATTTGGATATTTATCTTCAACAACCAGATGCATTGATTTTTTCTCCTTTAACCATATTTCTGACGGTGGATCACCTTTTTTAATTTTTTAAATAAAAATAAATAATAAAATATTGCAATATAATGGATTCCCAAACACCAATGGACGGTGGATATCCACCCTTTTTTATTTTTTTTAATAAAAATTAATAATAAATTATTGCAATATAATGGATTCCCAAACACAACTTCGAATAGAGCGAATTATTAACAACCCCCAAAAAAAAAATTAAGAATAGAACGAATTATCAAAATCCAAAAAAATAATATTTATAAAGTCATACCTTAGATTTTTTTTCCCCGAGTTCAACGCAAAGATCAAAATCCAAACAATAGCAGAGACGATTCTGCAATATGATCGAACTATGCTGCTGGTTGCTGTGGAGACGAGGAGATCGCTCAAATCCTAGTCTTTTGCAGAGAAAATGAAGGAGACAATGAGATTGATCAAACTCAAGTTTTCTTGCTGAGAAAAATGAAGGAGACTAGGAGATCGATCAAAGAGATTAATCAATCCCTAATTTTTTATATAAGACGAGGAGATCGATCAAACCTAATTTTTTTGCAGAGAAATATGAAGAAGACGATCAAACCCTAGCTTCATAAGAGGAAAAGGGGAATGAGAGAAAGAGAGAGAGAAGAGAGCGCACCTCGACCAGCTTTTTGTTATCAAGAAGGGCCATGTATGGGGCGTCATTTGTTAATTCCTACCACGATTCTGAGTTTTCCGAGGTGAATTTGGCGTTCGAGAGTTTGCATAGGGAACTGGGCGACATGTCTTCATCGAAGCAATTTGTTCAGAAAGGGTCAAATTCTGAGCGGAGGAAGTGGGCTGCAATCTATACTTCACTGCAAGTGAATAAATCAGATCCAACTCAAGAGTCGGCTTCGGACACAACGTTGCAGATTGATATGTTTTAAGGAGGAGATTTGGTGTAAGCATACACATTATAATAGGCTTATATGTGACTCCATTATCTTCTTATTATTGATCGGACGGTGGAGAATGTTGAGCTATTCAACATTGCTTTAACAAGAATTCAAATTTGTTAGTTTTATTAATCTAGGAGTATTTTAAAGCATAGCTTTAAATACTGGTCATATCTGATATGTATAGATGGACATGGATCAATCTAGACCTCATCTAATATCGGTTCATATCGGCCGATATAAGCCTATATCCTAATACACACTCACTATGAATCGGATATCATATCAAAAGTGCCCTTGGGACAATTTTTTATTATTTTATATTATTTATATTTAATGGGATATCAATATTTACTGATGAAGATTCTATCTCTCCAACCAGAAATTTCCATGATTAAAATAGTTTATTGTCTTAAATCTAACGACGGAGATCGGTTTTCATCCCAATCACCCACCTATCAGCTAGTCAGGTGTTAATTCCATATGGAACTCATCCCCCAAAGTGATCGAGAGCAGTGACACCAGGGTCATCCTCATCTTCCAACCATCTCAGCGGGACTCGATCGACACCAGCTTCTCGGCGCCGTATCTGTTTCATAGACCTAGATTTGCCGCAGGCCCACAACCAGATGCCACCCCGCCCCCCCCCGGATTCTCGACCACTAGCCCCACCACCAATTCGAGACCAGCCACCCCCACTGGTTCGAGCCCCAACCCCACAACTTTTCCACGCTCCAGCACCACCACCCATTCAAGTTGCTCCCCCCTCCCCCCGCCAATTCGTCAATCTCCCACCCGCACGACCGTTGTCGAGTTACCAGCGCCGTCCCATCTACATCCGGTCTGACTCATCTTCCTCCAACTCTGGCAACTCAAATTCTATTTATCAGCTTCCTCTTCATCATCGGAATATATTTGACAACTTGGATGCGAGCATGAGCTCCCCACATCGTACTGCGGCATCGTCTTACTCTTCGGAGGGCGACGACAATGATGATGCTACTAATTACTTATTTATGAGGTATCTTTCAATTAGGCGAATTTTGTTTTCACAGCCTAATTGATATGCATATGTTTATATCTTACAGTAGTAATATAATTTAAGTTGTACATATGCAAATTAAGCCAATTTTTTCTTACTGACTTAATTGAGATGTATTTTCTTATTTTGGTTTTTATATATAGTAAGTGTCGTACGTAAGATATTCATACTCTAAAACGTTCTATGTAAACGATTATTTCACAAATATTTCCGTTGAGAATTAGTGGGTCATTTCGAAAGTAATGGTTATTAAATCATAATTGGAAAAAGGCTCCATCAAATTTGTTAAGCCTCATCTCGATTGATTGCCCATAAAATTTGAGAGAAATCTGAGTAAGAGATAAAAATCGATTATTAGATGGCGTTTCTACGGTCATAGCACAACCACCCATTAAATCAATTCGAAGGATTTTCTGAGAGGAACTTAAGAACGAAGGATTATGATCTTTTATAAGAAAAGCCAGGAATCTAAGTAACTTAAGAGCGCATATGGGAAAAGCAAGGAATCTGAGTCTGCTAAAAATCTACAGGAATCTGAGTGTTCAAGAATCTGAGCTTTTTTAGAAAAAATTAGGAAACATGCGTTCTTAAGTTACTCAGATTCCTGACTTTTCTTATAAAAGATCATAATCCTTCGTTCTTAAGTTCCTCTCAGAAAATCAGAATCGATTCAATGGGTGGTTGTGCTACAACCATAGAAACGTCATCTAATCATCGATTTTTGTCTCTTACTCGGATTTCTCTCAAATTTTACGAGCAACCAATCGAGATGGGGCTGAACAAATTTGATGGAGGCTTTTTCCAATTCTAATTTAATGGTCATTACTTTCGAAATGACCCACTAATACCCAACCGAAATGTTTGTGAAATAATTGTTTACATAGAATGTGTTAGAGCATGAATATCTCACGCACGACACTTACAATATATAAAAACCAAAATAAGAAAATACATCTCGATTAAGCCAGTAAGAACAAATTTGCTTAATTTATATATGTAGAACTTAAATTATACTACTACTGTAAGATATAAACATATGCATATCAATTAGATCGTGAAAACAAAATTTGTCTAATTGAAAGACACCTCGTAAATAAGTAATTAGTAGCATCATCATCGTCGTCATCCTCCGAAGAGTAGGACGATGTCGTAGTACCATGGGGGGAGCTCATGCCCGCATCCAAGTTATCAAATATATCATGATGATGAAGTGGAAGCTGATAAATGGAATTTGAGTTGTCAGAGGAAGATGAGTCGGTCGGATGTAGATGGGACGTTGTCAAAGGGTGGGAGATCCACGGTCCGGCTCCCATCCAAATAGCCTAAAAAGTCCATGGGGCCACGCCCATGAACTGGAGATGCGGTGGGGGGGGGGGGGGGGGGGAGCAACTCGAATGGGTTGTGGTGCCAAAGTGTGGAAAAGTCGTGGGGTTGGGGCTCGAACCAGTGGGGGGTGGTTGGGCCTAAATTAGTGGTGGGGCTAGTGATCGAGGGGCGAAGCCGGCCTGGGGGGGGAGGCGATGGGTGGCATCTTGTTGTGGGCCTACGGTGGATCTAGGACTCTGAAACAGATACGGTGTCAGGTGGCATCTGGTTGGAAGATGAGAATGACCCTGGTGTCACTACTCTCGATCACTTTGGGAGATGAGTTCCATATGGAATCAACACCTGACCAGCTGATAGGTGGGTGATTGGGATGAAAACTAATCTCCGTCATTAGGTTTAAGGCAATAAACTGATTTAATCATGGAAATTTATGGTTGTAGAGATAGAATCTTCATCAGTAAATACTGATATCCCATTAAATATAAATAATATAAAATAACAAAAAATTGTCCCAAGGGCACTTTTGGTATGATATCCGATTCATAGTGAGTGTGTATTAGGGATATAGGCCTATATCGACCGATATGAACCGATATTAGATGAGGCCTAAATTGATCCATGTCCATCTATATGTATCAGATATGACCGGTATTTAAAGCTATGCTTCAAAATACTCTTAGATTGATAAAACCAACAAATTTGAATTCTTGTTAAAGCAATTTTGAATAGCCCAACATTCTCCACCGTCCGATCAATAATAAGAAGATAATGGAGTCACATATAAGCATATTATAATGTGTATGCTTACACCAAATCATCTCCTTAAAACATATCAATTTGCAACGTTGTGTCCGAAGCGGACTCTTGAGTTGGATCTGATGTATTCACTTGTAGTGAAGCATACAGTGTAGCCCACTTTCTGCGCTCAGAATTTAACCCTTTCCGAGTAAATTACTCCGACGAGGACATGTTGTTTTCACTCGGAGAACCTCAAAAACCCTAAAAAACTCATAATCGTGTTGCTTTCTAAGTAAAAACTCATATTCTAAGTTATTTGGGACTCTTGAAAGAGGCCTTAGGGCAGTTTCTGAGCTTTCTCCTGGAAAGTTCAGAAAATCACTACCTCAGTTTCTACCCAAAAACTAGCTTTCTAAGGAAAGTCACTTTCCGAGGGGAACGTTCTTGAGTTACTCAGAAACCCATTTTCTGAGCATTTCTAACCTTTTCTTGTGCTCTACACTTTCTCAAGAAAATATCAGAAAGTGCATTGTGTTCTTCCACACCCTATAGCCGCACGTATTTATGAGCTTCATCTAAGTGGTTATATTGATCGAATGATCGTCAAAATTTATAGACATTCAATCAACAATGTGTTGAAGACTTATGTCGGGCAGGTTATGAGAAAACTACTTCAAACGTGGATTCTTTTATGCGGTTGTTACTACGTTATGTGTATATTAGAAACAAGCTCATCTAGCAATATTTGAAAAAGTGCCCAACCCTTCAAGGTGGCTACAATAGGGAATTACCAATGGCACTTAATGCCATTGGTGGGAGCATTAAGTGAATGCAAAATGATGAGCCTCTTCATCTAAACCGCCAACCACTTGAGTTACATTTAAATTACAGTTAAATGACAATTAATTGTACATTTAAATGGTAGTTAATTGGGACATTGGCGTGTGTCATGCCCCTCGCACCCGGCCTCGCAGTCCGTTAGCGGCACCGATGCGAACTGGTGCGACGGGCATGCACATCATTTCTCTATTCATATCTATATTTATATTCTTGTCTTTCAAGTTCAACTCCTTACTTCCTTTCTTTTTTCACGTAATTTATCACCTATATATATATATATATATATATATATATATATATATTTTTTTTTTTTTTATTATTATTATTTTTTTTCTAAATATTTTGGGAAATACTTTAAGTGCGGAAATGGGTTATTTTTATTTATCAAAGTAGTCGCGAAAACTTTAATTAAACACTATTGATTTTATTTCCCAATTTTGTTAACCTGATCGGGCATGTTCAGGTTTACGACTTGATCGTACATGATTTCCAACAAGTAAAGAGATATAATTAAGATAGCGTTGAAAACCTCTTTCATCAAAGTAAAACTTAAAAAAGTACGATGTTTATACAAGCTCAATTACAAAAGTATAACCAATATTTCAAAAGTAATGGACTTAGAAACAAAGCCAAAACAAGAAGGAAAGATCCTTTTAAAATCAAGTGCATGTGCTGGTAGCTTTATAGAGAAAAGGAGCTTTAAACTTTCAGCTTGATTGTCGCCCTTGGATCCTTCCGTATCCAGCTTCTCTAATCCTAGCTAGGTGATTGCTGACTAGCCTCTGAAATTTTTGGATCATGAAACGACCGTAAGCGATGAAGCTCAATAAAGTCTTAATTAGCATTGTCATAGGTTTCTAATACTAGTATACAAATATTCCATAGATGCATGCGCAACTGGGGTTTCCATCAGTTGTGGACATAACCAATTATCAAGCAGTAATTCTAACTATATGTAACACAAGTAGATGTTGTTTAATACAAAAGTAAACATTTACATAAATAATAGCAGTTCAATGATATCCAATTCATAACAAAGTAGGAAACAATACGATTAAAGAGCTAAGTATGCAGTTATATTCTACAAATTACCTAAACAATAATATAGAGGGAAAAGACTTACAACAATAGTAGCGGGTATAAGTTATAGTTACCTCAGAAATCTTTCAAAATGATTAAGTATACTTTTGAATATCTTAGAGATTAGTTAATTATTATTAAATATGAAATTATTTATTAGTAATTTTTAATTAATTAGATGTTCATACCAAACACCAACCATGGTCCTGTCTGTATTCTGTATGCCAATGTTTATGCGAACAAATGTCGACACTTCTGCCGTTTAACCAATCAAGGCAATGATCAATGACTCTGTTGGTCTCACTAGACCCAATCCTCAACTGACATTTCGATAACTCAACCATATACGAGGTACCTATTCATATACGAGGTGCTCATATGAGCCTGTTCATGAGAACAATGATCAGCTATGCGAGGTTATATACTGTACTGTATGGTATCAGCTTTTCACTTTCAAAATTTTCAGTTTCCATTGCATTATTCAACTTTCAGTATTCAGATTTTATATTTTATACATGTAATTCCAATTCTATCTTTCATATTTTGTATCCTCATTTATGAGGTTCTGTATCAGGTATCCTTATTTTTTAGGTTATGTATTATGTATCATCATTTATGAGGTTCTGTATCATGTACATTTATGTATTCATTTATATTTCTGTCTTCCATGTATTGTATTTAGAATTTTCATATTCTATCTATCATGTACTGTATTCTAAACAGTTTCAAGATGTAATATCCCAAAAATTTTGAACCCGAATACATTCACCTAGATAAGCGTGCCCGAGAAAGGCACGCGATAACTTGTGAGTAATAGGTAGGTAAACTTAAAAGAAAGTTATTGATGAAAGGAATTTTGGTTTAGACTTAGTGAAGGCATATAACCAATGATTTGTACACCAACTCGTATGTACGTGCTCAACACCGAATCTAAGCTTAGTGCAAGTGGATAGAATTTGTGAAGATAATATCATGATATTTTGAGAAAATATGAAGATATTTTGGTTGCTTATTTTGGTTATAAAGAGAGAAGAGTGAAGGGTAAGTTTCACTTCTCCTTCACTCATGAGAACCAACCTTGTGAGTTTGCAAACTTTCTTACCTTCTTTGCTTAGACCACTTAGAATTACGATCACTCTCACAATCTTGATCGCGGATAAGCCTTGGAATCTGCCATTGGTTTGATCGAAGGCATTGAGGGAGTGTAGTGTCAAACGTGTGTGAACCAAGTGTGATTGTTACGTTATCAGCACGATTAGAGATGAAATACTCTATGTGCTTAGAAGAGCTAGTTCTGGAATCCACCGGCTTGAGGCTTTGTAAGATTTGATCCGATACTTAGGAATTGGATCATCGAAAGCTGCGAGAGTTAAACTTGAGAGGTAGGCTCTTAAATCCATCTTGTTAGTTATTTTACTTAAACTAGGCTAGATTATGAGTGTGAATTTAGAATAAAAGACAGATTAGTTATGCATTAAATCCAGTTGTGAAGGAAAATTGAAAACAACGGAAATCTGAAGAATTCGAACGTTCGAAAATAAAATCGAACGTTTGAAAATGGAATCGAACTATCGATTTTGTCTCTGTTTTGACAGGTTTGATTTGAAAATCGAACACTCAAAAATGAAATCGAATGTTCAGAAATGAAATCGAGCGTTCGAAAATGAAATCGAACGTTCGAATTTTCCCTATTTTTGGCTTTTTGATTTTTCTTTAGAAAAACTATAGGGAATCTTTTGCCTGTTGTTTTTAGATACTATGGCATCAGTGTGATGCGAGTGATTAAGACATCCTAGGGATGTAAGAGAGATTATAAAGTATGATGGAACAACAACTGATAAGGCCTAATTGATGTAAAGTAGCACATTTACACGGTGAATAACTATATATAAAGTACATGATATTTTTATTATTTAAGGTTTGAATAGAATATCCCACCGACATGGCGGGATACCCATGACTGACTCGACAGGATATCCGTGACCGGTACGACAGCCAATTCGTACACCGATACGGCGGTCTATCCGTATGCAGTAGCACATCCCAGGGATGTTGAGATGAGATTAGACCCCGTCACCTATAAGAAAGGGACCTGGGTAGTATTCACAGCTTGATACATATAACAACTGTCTATTTAGATGACGATGGAGGGTATTCCATCGGGGCTCGATGCTATATTGTTCGAGGACTACTTAAGTTGAAGATTTAAGTTTTCTTTATGCCTATTCAATGGAATTCATGAACAGTTAATAATAAAGTGAAACATACAAACCACCAGTAAACTTCAAGGCATAATTGTGATTATTTAAACTATTTTCCAACAAGTGCATAGATACATCATGCTAAGAATATCATAGAATATATGTGAGGATTTGACTTATATGTTAATTGTGTTATTCCCTATTAAGCTAGGATGTAGCTCACCCTTTTAGACTATACGTCGTAGGTTCAGTGCTTGCAGCGGCCGTGGCTTCGGGAGACGTGGATCCGGGTGATTCGGATTACGTACCTGGGAAAGAGTTGGAGCCTCCTCCTGAGGACTTCTTCTAGGAGACTCTGCTAAGTACTTTGATAGGGAGATTTTGAGAGTACATTTGTACGGCTTGGTATGTCAAGCCTTTTTGAAACATGTATTTAAATTGATATAATTCTTTTGGTGAACTATCTGAGGTGATCTGTTCATCACCGATGGTTCGGATCGGTTCTCTGTTCATGCGTTGGCATGAAAGCAGAACTGTCTTTTGAGGTTTATACCTAGAGTAGTGCGTTGGTTTCTGCATTGTTTAGTCATTTATTTATCATATTTTGTTATTGCTTGCCGTGCCAATGGTCCGTACAAATCTATGGGGCACGATCTTGAGGATCATACCGATGGCACGGGTTTCGGGGTGCCCAAATCCGGGTTGTCTCAGTTGGTATCAGAACCTTTTCTTTTAAAATTTTTGACAATCATTATTTTTGTCAGAGCATAGGGACTTCTGCTAATGAAACTTTGGTTTCACGTGCAGACCGTTATGTCTTCTAAAGGAAGGGGCCGACCCAGGGGCGGTCATAGTAGAAGTTTGCATAGTCGATATAATTTTATCTCGAAAACCAATAGAGTGCCTATGGGAAATAGAGGGGCTTCAGGCAGTGGTGACCAAGGGAGCCAAGGTCAGGTAGAGACTCAGGATCGAGATGGTCAAGATTGAGATCAGAGGGAACAGGAGAGAGTCAGAGAAAGAAACGAAGATAGAGAGGAGCGTCAGACGATGATGCACACTATGGAAACCATGGCGACTGCCATGGCACAACAGGCAGCATCTTTGGTAGCTCATACTGCCCACGAGCAGCATCAGCCACCAACACCTCCAGTGGCTTCAACACCGCTAGTGTCTTCTGCATTTACTAAGTTTAGGAGGATGAGACCTCCTAGCTTTTCGGGGCAGGCAGAGCTCATGGCAGCTGAGAATGGCTGAGTCAGATAGAAAAAGTATTTAGTGTGCGCATGTACACAGAGGATGAGAGCGTCCGTTGGGCAGCCTACATGTTAGATGGGGAGGTTGGGCCTTGGTGAAAGTCCCTTTCTAGGACTAGGTCTCAGGAGACCCCAGATTTGCCCTGGACGTGGGAGGAATTTATTGAGGAGTTCAATAAGCAGTATTTCCCAGAAGTTGTGAGGAATCAGATGGAGATCCAATTTTTGCAACTTGTGCAAGGGAAGATGATTGTTAGAGAATATGGAGTGGAGTTTATGCGACTCGCTCGCTTCGCGCCTGACTATGTCATCACGGAGATGATGAGAACGAAGAGGTTTCAACAAGGGTTGAGACCGGACGTGAGGGGAGGAGTGGCACCATTCCAGATGAGGGCCTATGGAGAGGTCATGAGCAAGGCCTTAGTGATAGAGGAAGAAAATAATAATAAATACCGCCAGAGGGAACAACAAGGAAGGTGGAGTGTGGGCCAGAGTAGAACGGGGAACTACGAGCCGGTGAACAAAAAGCTGAGATTCATAACAAACAATCAGAGACCACCGTTCCAAGGAGGTTATGGGAAACCGACGCAGCAGACCAACCAGTAAAGACTTCCATTGCTTGCGTCGGAGAGACCGATACGATATGAGAGCCTTGCTATCACTACCGGAGCTATAGTTACATAGGGTTTCTCGCGAGCTGCTTCTTCCACACTACGGGAGACTTGTGCCAAGTGTGGCAAGTCTCACAAGACAGTGGACTGTAGGCAGGGAACTCGGGGCTGTTTCAGATGTGGCAAGGTGGGCCACTTGATCAAAGATTGCCCTGAGACAAACAAGAGGAAGATGGCTTCAGCTTCTGTGCCACGACCTATCCAAGCAAGGAAGCCGATCGTCCAAGGGAGAGCCTACGCAGTCACAGCTCAAGAAGCCCAAAATACAAACGACATGATCCAAGGTGAGAACCTCTTTTAAATAAAGAATTTCAATTCTTGAAAATGCTTAGATAGAGAAGGTGCATCCATATAGAAAATAGAAAAGAACCTGCATGTAATAATTTTTGGTATGATGGTATATATCATATATATATGTGTGTATGCATGACTAGGTATATTACAAATCTATGAGAAAGGAAGCGATGTGACATATGAAGCTCGAGTGTTGATAGACCCGAGGTCTACCCACTCATTTATTATCCCTCGCTTCACAAAGAAGATGAAAGTCAACCCAGAGGAGTTAGACTTTGTGTTAAACCTGACTATTCCGACTGGGAAATCGGTTGATACCGAAAAGGGTTGCAACTCCATGATCGTGAGAATCATGGATGGAGATGTCTTTGAACTATCGGCGAACCTAATTCTGTTAGACATGTAAGAATTCGATGTGATCCTTGGCATGGATTGGTTATCGACTCACTGTGCGACGGTAGATTGCAAGAACAAGGTCGTCATCTTCAGGCCCAACACGAGGAGATCATTTCGATTTCGAGGAGAGAGATCGATGCATATGCCACTTATCTCGGCAGTCAGGGTCGAGCGCTTAATCAGAAAGGGGTGCAGCGGTTACTTGGCATTCTTGAAGGAGGATAAAGAAGAGACGAATATTATTTCGGAGATAACAGTTGTGCGAGACTTCGCTGACGTGTTTCCGGAAGAGTTACCAGGATTACCTCCAAATAAAGAAGTTGAGTTCGCCATCAACTTAGCACCAGGAACGGAGCCTATTTCTAAAGCACCATATAGAATGGCTCTTGCTGAGTTGAAAGAGTTAAAAGAGTAGTTATAAGAGCTCATGGATAAGGGGTTTGTTAGACCGAGCGTGTCTCCGTGGGGAGCACCGATCTTATTTGTAAAGAAGAAAGATGGGTCAATGCGCTTGTGCATTGACTATCGGCAATTAAACAAACTCACTATAAAGAATCGTTATCCTTTGCCTAGGATAGATGACTTATTCAACCAGCTACACGGAGCAAGGTATTTTTCCAAGATCGATCTGAGATCTGGATACCATCAGTTGAGAGTCAAGGCAGAGGACATTCAGAAGACTACTTTTAGGACACGGTACGGACACTATGAATTCTTAGTGATGCCGTTTGGGTTGAGGAATGCACCGGCGTCGTTTATGGATTTAATGAATCGGGTGTTAAAACTACACCTGGACTCCTGCGTCGTCGTGTTCGTCGATGATATCCTAATATACCTCAAGTCAAAAGTGAAACACGAAGAATAGTTGAGGATTGCTATACAAACCTTGCGTGAATACCAACTGTACGCCAAGCTCAGCAAGTGCGAGTTTTGGTTAGAGGAAGTTAGCTTTTTGGGACATGTCTCAAAGCATGGTGTCACCATTGACCTGCCTAAGATAGAAGCAGTGGTCAATTGAGAGCAACCAAAGACCGTGACTGGCGTCCGTAGTTTCCTCGGACTAGTTGGCTATTATCGGCGTTTTATTAAGGGTTTTACAAAGATATCGGGACCACTCACGAGACTTACACAGAAGGATGCAAGGTTCGAATGGAGTGAGACATGTGAGAAGAGTTTTCAAGAACTCAAGAAGAGACTCACTTCAGCTCCAGTACTAACGATTTCGTCAGGCAGTGGAGGATTTGCAGCCTATAGTGATGCTTTGTATAATGGTTTGGGTTGCGTGCTCAACCAACACAGAAAGGTGATAGCTTATGGGTTGAGATAGCTGAAAGATCATGAAAAGAATTACTCGACACATGACCTGAAACTGGCAGCGGTCATATTTGCGCTAAAGATTTAGCGACATTACTTGTACGGTGAGACTCTTAAGATTTTCACCAACCACAAGAGCCTCAGATATCTGTTTATACAAAAGGAACTAAATATGAGGCATCGCAGATGGATGGAGTTCCTCAAGGACTATGACTATTCCATACAATACCATCCAAGCAAGGCTAATGTAGTAGCCGATGTCTTGAGTCGAAAGGGTTCAACTCAGTTGGCTAGTTTGATTTTGGGTATGCACAGATGGAAGTTGTTCGAAGATCTGACACTATATGATGCGAGCATCGAGTCGCAAGCCACAGGAGCCTTTTTAGCAAACATTTCAGAGAGATCAGTGATATTTGAGCATATCCACGAGCTACAGATGAAAGACCGGGCTTTAACTAAAATTCGTCAAGATGTGATCAAAGGCATCAAACCGGACTTCTCAATGAAAGAAGATGGTTCCTTATTGTTCAAGGGCCGTCTCTGCATTCCGGACAATGTCGATCTACGGTAAACTATTCTTGATGAATCTCACAAGTCAAACTATGTGATTCATCCTGGCAGTACGAAAATGTACCAAGATTTGAAAAAGAATTACCGGTGGAGAGGTTTGAAACAAGACGTGGCAGAGTACATGTCACGGTGTTTGACGTGCCAGCAAGTGAAGATCGATCATAGACACCCTGCAGGGTTATTGCAGCCTCTACCTATATCAGAATGGAAGTGGGAATCGATCTCTATGAACTTCATCGTTGGGCTATCGCGTACTGCAAAGAGGTACAATGCCATTTGGGTAGTGGTCGATCGATTGACCAAGTCAGCGCACTTCTTGCCTTACAACATGATGTGTACGGCAGGAAGGCTCGCAGAGCTATATATGAAAGAGATCGTCCGTTTGCATGGGATTCCGAGTAGCATTGTTTCTGACTGTGACCCATTATATACATGAAAGTTTTGGAAGAAATTTCAAGGAATGGGAACGCGATTGGATTTCAGTTCAACATTTCATCCGCAAACTGATGGGCAAACATAGCGGGTCAATCAGATCATCGAGGACATGCTTAGGGCGTGTATGTTAGAATTGCAAGGATCATGGGATCAGCACCTACCGTTGATTGAGTTTGCATATAACAACAGTTTCCAGACGAGCATTGGCATGGCACCGTATGAAGCCTTTTATGGACGACGATGTAGATCGCCCATCAATTGGGAGGAAACCGGTGAGAAATTTATTTTGGGACCCGAGATACTTGAAGATAATGCCACTTATGTTCAGATGATAAGGGCCAAACTCAAAGCGGCTCAGAGCAGGCAGAAAAGCTACGTTGATATCAAGCAGACCAATATAGACTTTAAGGTGGGTGAACATATGTTCGTAAAAGTGTCGCCGATGAAAGGCGTGATGAGATTTGGAAAGAGAGGGAAGTTAAGTCCCCGCTATCTTTGACCATTCGAAGTTTTGGGTTAAGTAGGGGAAGTTGCTTACCGCATTGGATTACCACCGCTATTCGATCGGGTGCACAATGTGTTTCACGTATCTATACTTAGGAAGTACATAAATGGCCCTGATCACGTGTTGAGCGGCCAACCATTAGAGATGCATGAAGACATGAGCATCATAGAGGAACCGGCGGAGATATTGGATCGAAAAGAACAAGTATTGTGCACAAAGGTAATTCCATTAGTGCATGTTCGATGGAAAAATCATCTGGCCGAAGAAGCTACGTGGGAACGAGAGGCCGACGTGAAGGAATAATACCCGGACTTGTTTGCGACAAGTTGAGAGTCAAAATTGTATCACCGCAAGCATGTTTACGGATTTAAACCGTTCATTGTAATCCAATGTGGACCAATAGAGAAAATTTTTGATCGAGAATCGTGCCGTGATACGATATAGATTACATAGTTAGGATTTATCATGCCACGCAATGTTTAGGAAGACATGTTTCACAAAACCAATGACCAATTAGTCATGTGTTACCAAGCAAAGAGAGGAGACAAAAAACAACAAAAAATCATGAAGACTGATCAAAGCCGATTAATCGATTTGCAAATCTATTAATTGATTTGTAAATTCGATTAATCGATTTTGGTCGACTAATCAACTGGCATATGCCAGTGAGTAGAGATTCAGAAAAAATTAATAAAATGAAATTTCGATTAATCGAGGGGAATTCGATTAATCGACTAACACATGCCAGTGACTTGGGAATTTTGGAAAAATTTAAGAGTAGAACGATTTCGATTAATCGAGGTGAAGTTCTATTAATCGATTTGGAAAAATTGATTAATCGATTTCGTAAATCGATTAATCGACTGGCACATGCCAGTGGGCTAGAAAACCTAGAAATTTTAAATGACCACGATTTCGATTAATTGAAATGAATTCGATTAATCGATTTTAAAATTTTGATTAATCGATTTTAAAATTTTGATTAATCGATTTTGGAAATCGATTAATCGATTTCGCACGGTGGGAGTAAGTTTTTAAAATCGATTAATCAATTTTAGAAATTGATTAATCGAAACGGGCCTATATATATAGAAAATGGGTTTTTTGGTTCCCATTCAGAAATCATTTGAACTTTCGTTTTTTGGGCGCCATTTTTTCTTCTTCTCCTACCTTCCATTTGAGCTAGGGTTTTAGGGATTTTGAGTCGATTTCGGATCAAAATCGCTTACATTTGGATCGAAACCTAAGGTAAACCTAGTTTCCTAGCATTTTGATTAAAAATGCCACCTCGAACCCGCTTGACCACGAAGCAAGCGATTTTGAAGCTTT
This sequence comes from Chloranthus sessilifolius, assembly GCA_021018995.1. NCBI lineage: Eukaryota > Viridiplantae > Streptophyta > Magnoliopsida > Chloranthales > Chloranthaceae > Chloranthus > Chloranthus sessilifolius. The sequence continues at coordinate 114,076,146 of CM037591.1, read as the reverse complement.
CGGTACGGCGTAAGAACGCCGCACCGCCACCACCATCACCGTCACCTCTACAAACCCCATCCCCATCGTCATCGGATACCACATCCAATTCGACGAGCGCATCTTCGCGCGAATCTTCACCGACCCTACCCCCACCACCCGTAAACTTGCCCCAACCAAATGAGTAGTGGGAGGCAAAGAGCTTTGAAAATGAATACATTATCGATGAGAACTTGTTTACCGACCCCGACGTCGAGGGTGAGACCAAATGGGCTAGGGACTATTTGGTTAAAGCTGGCCTCGGTAACCTATTAATGCCGCTACACAGGTGTTATTACCCTGGGCTAGTTCACCTATTTTACTAGGGCTTGGAGGAGGGTCCGATCGATGACATCGTTACGACCAAGATTGATGGTCGTGACTACACCTTTACCCGTCGCCACATTCACGAGTCCCTAGAGTGCTACTTGGACTTCGTGCCTGAGACCACCCTCTTTCCACCATTTGCGAAAGAGATGAGATTTGAGGAGATCATGACCTAGATGACTAATAGGAAAAAGGGGTCCGGATCATCCATTAGGAGGGTCGATTTACCCCATTACATGTGGATGCTTGATTCTATAATCAAGTGTAACCTCTACCCGATGTGCCATGATACCGAGAGGGTGGAGTTGGTCCAACAGGCCCTATACGCGGCATTCTGTGGCCGTTGGTTCGACGCCACCAAGATCGTCTTAGAGGGGATGACATACATAAAAGGGAAGTTGATGAAGGGTCATTTACGACTAAAAGAGAAGATGCAGTACGCTTGCCTCATTTCAAGCATGCTGGAGTGCTATTTCGACGCTCTAGGGTACGCCATCTCGCCCCATGAGGAGAAGGCTATGCACCACGTGAAGCACTACTCCATCGCTTCATGAGGTCGTAGTTATAGATTGTTGAAGAGGACCCTACCAGTTGTGGGCCCAGCAACCCCGGCGGTAGCAGCAACACCAGCAGCAGTAGCACCACCACCACCCCCACCACCACATCAGGACCCGTCCGTAGGGGGAGCACGCCCCGTTATTCCACCAGTTGAGGGGGCACCCTCTCAAACCTCCTCATCCCCTACGCCACCGTCGCAGTCAGCGACTGCCACACCTATCTCATCCTATCGCTGACGAGCGGCTCGCCCGACGCCTATGATCAAGGACGTGTTGGCCCGGATGGAGGCCAACAACCAACAGATGAATTGGCGCATGGACTTTTTGATGTACCACACCATGCGGTACATCTATCCATTGGACTACTAGCAGCGCCTCACAGAGGAAGCGAGCTTGATGCGACGCACGACCCGGTTCCATACGGGTGCGATGGAGGCATCTGCTCAGTGCCCCAGCGGCTAGACGACCAAAGCGGTCGCCAGACAGAGCGGCCTGACAGACTGACCAGTCGGGAGGGGACGGCGTGAGCTTGAGACAAGGATGTTTCTTTTGTGGGTGATTTTTGGAGTTTTTGATTGTAATTGGGGGGGGGGGGTGCAATGTACTTAAGGGAATGTAAATGAACAAATTGTAATCTTTTGGAAAATGAATAGAAAAATGTTTTCATTGTCATTACCAGTATTATTTATTTATAGACATTGTCTTTCTTGCATGCATGTGTTGATGTACTAAGCCAACATGTGAACAGATGTGTGGCATTCCCTGTGTATGGGGGACCACAGCGGCACACCTTTAGGTTTATTTTTGAGGACGAAAATTCTCAAGGTGGGGTGAATGTAATATCCCAAAATTTTGAGCCTTAAATAGTGACCTCGGGATGTGTGCCCGACTGGTTTAGGTTTGACCAAGTGGGGGTCAAACAGTGGAACTAGGAAAGAATGTATAGATGTGAGGTAGCATGACCTAAGAGTAGTGTATGGTGTTAGTTTAGGGCAACATACACCTATCTCTGGTGTATATGCTTAACATCGAAACTGGAGAGAGGTTATAAGGGTTTTAATAACCTAAGGGTTCTTTTGTTTTGTTAGTAAAGAGAGTTAAGAAGAGAGAGAGAGAGAGAGAGAGAGAGAGAACTAAGCTGAGTTAATGCCAAAGAGTTAATGTGGCTTAATTGAAGGAAGGGTTGGAGCATTGAATATCGGATTCGACGCGTAAAGGACCGTCGAAGTAAGAACTGGAACCCTAGCCATAAAACCAACCGATCCATTCCCTTAAGAGATTGATTTAAGGTGAGTCTTATTAGAATTAAATGAATAGATGTTTGATGATTAAATTTAGTCAAGTATAGTTAAAAATATAGAATTTAATGATAGAAAAAAAAAGAAAAATAGAGAGAAAAAGATTTGGAAGAACAACCCGAAAAGGGGCTGAGTTCTGGCCAAATCGATTAATCAATTTGGAGAATCGATTAATCGATTTTGGTATAGAAGTTGAAAAAATAGCAATGCCCGAGTTTGATTAATCGATCCTGAAATCGATTAATCGATTTTGAAAGTCGATTAATAGATTTAGAAATCGACTAATCGACTGAGTGCCTCTAGTGGCTGGAGAAATAAGGCTTGGGGAAATCGACTAATCGAATTGGGAAATCGATTAATCGATTTTAGATTTCGATTAATCGATTTGGAATTGATTAATCGATTTTGGATTTTCGACTACTCGATTTAGGGATCGATTAACTATCTTTGGGATTTTCGATTAATCGATTTGGGATCCATTAATCGATTTCGAATTATCGATTAATCGATTTGGGAATCGATTAATTGATTTAGCATTTCAATTAATCAATTTTAGAGATCGATTAATCAATTTTGGGAGTTTGACTTGATTTCTTAATTGGACCTTGGGGTTCATGGAGGGTCTTGGACCTTCTCTATTGCGTCTTTATTGATGTGTTGCATATGTTATGGTGTACCATAGGTGGTACGTGTGAATACTAGCATAAGGATCTGTGTGGGTCCTTGATGCTTGGACCTTCAGAGACTTGAGGTAGGGAAGACCTTGAACATGTACTTTAATTGCAAGAGCATGTATGTAGTGATATAGAAATGAAATAAATTACATAATCTCCATGTGTGTGTGTGTGGTACACTAATGAAATGGACATGCTTAATCATATAATCTTTCAATACGGGTGTGTGTGAGTGACACCAAGTAAGCTAATAAAAATGAGACATCCCCAGGGGATGAGAAAGTGATAAAGGCATCAGTGTGATGCGAGTGATTAAGGCATCTCAGGGATGTAAGAGAGATTGTAAAGTATGATGGAACAACAACTGATAAGGCCTAGCACATTTATACGGTGAATAACTATATATAAAGCATATGATATTTTTGTTATTTAAGGTTTGAACAGAATATCCCACCGACGTGGCGAAATACCCACAACTGACTCGACAGGATATCCGTGATGCACGCCAATTGACAATTCGTACAGAATCGGCGGTCTATCCTCCTAGGGATGTTGAGATGAGATTAGACCCTGCCGGTTATGAGAAAGGGACCTGGGTAGTATTCACAGTGGATACATATAACAACTGTCTATTTAGACGATGATGGAGAGTATTTCATCGGAGCTTGATGCTATGTTGCTCAGGGACTACTTAAGTTGAAGATTTAAGTTTTCTTGAAGCCTATTCAGTGGAATTCATGAACAGTTAATAATAAAGTGAAACATGCAAACCACCAGTAAACTTCAAGGCATAATTGTGATTATTTAAACTGTTTTCCAACAAATGCATAGATACATCATGCAAAGATTATCATAGAATATATGTGAGGATTTGACTTACATGTTAATTGTGTTATTTCCTATTGAGCTAGGATGTAGCTCACCCTTTTAGACTATACGTCGCAAGTCCAGTGCTTGCAGCGGCCGAGGCTTCGGGAGACGTGGATTCGGGTGATTCAGATTACGTACCCGGGGAAGAGTTGGAGCCTCCTTCTGAGGACTTCTTCTAGGAGACTCTGCTGAGTACTTTGATAGAGAGATTTTGAGAGTATATTTGTATGGCTTGGTATGCCAAGCCTTTTGAAACATGTATTTAAATTGATATAATTCTTTTGGCGAACCATCTGAGGTGATCTGTTCATCACCGATGGTTCGGATCGGTTCTTTGTTCATGGGTTGGCATGAAAGCAGAACTGTCTTTTGAGGTTTATACCTAGAGTAGTATGTTGGTTTTCGCATTGTTTAGTCATTTGTTTATCATATTTTGTTATTGCTTGCCGTGCTAATGGTCCATACAGATCTATGAGGTACGGTCTTGAGGATTGTGCCGATGGCACGGGTTTTGGGGTGCCAAAATCGGGGCTGTCTCTGCTATGATCCTCTCATCACCACCAAGGTTCAAGCTCAATTCAGGTCAAACCTTGGGTAAGAATTTGTCGATGCAATAATTCGGGCTAATTTTGGGGTATGAGTTGTGATGTGTGCCTCATTAAATTTTCTAACACACCTATCCAATTAAATGAGGTGCCCTATGGGTGTCACTAGTAATAACAACTTATCTATCTATTTAAGGTGGATGCTTCAAGGATTTTGGTAGACCTGCCCTTAGGTAGTCACCTGGCACAGTCAGGTCACACAAGTGTCCAGTCAACAATTTGACCAACATAGGAATCTAGGGGCAGGTGTTACAACTGAAGCTGCTTTCAGTTGAAGAAAGGATTCAGTGAGACCCCTCGTCGTGTACTATAGTAGCCCAAGCTCATAAACCGTGCTTTCCTAAGCAAAATCCTCCGAAAACAAAATGTCGTTTTCTCAGGAAAGTGCGATGAAAACCCGCAGCCCAATAAGAACTCCCGAACACAGGAAAACCTCAGAAAGTGCTAGGAAATGACATTTTATGCAGAAAAGTCTCAAGATATGACATTTTCTTGGCTCTCGAACGAGGCTTTAGTATGGATTTGGAATGACACGAGATTTCTCAAATCCAAATCCAAATACAATTACTTATCACCAAAACAATGTATTTGGATTTTGAGGGCCTAAATCCAAATTCACGTTCCCAAATGCAGCCATAGATGGTATTTTCTTACTATAGAGGTTTTTATGTATGTGTAATAAAATCTTATATTTAACTGAATGAACCAAGAGTTTCTTCATTTCCTCTCTCTCACTCTCTCTCTCTCTAGTTATAATTTATAAGCTAGGTGTCAAAATCAGTATCGGACTCTGGTTTCGGTCCATGGAGGAACGATACAACTCGGCCGATGCCAATACATATAGACCTATTTTTTATTTATTTTTATTTTTTTAAATAGAGGTATTTGCCGAAACCGATATCGTATCGGCCAATGCCCGATAATATCAGCCGATACCAATACCGAGTTGAGATACCGATATGTATCAGCACCGAAACATATCGGTTTGCCGAGAAACTGATATGTAACCGATACGTATCGGCAGCAGCCGATTTTTTAAACCATGCTTATAAGGTTGTATAAACCTTTTCAATGGTATCTATAGTTCTTCTGCTAGTATCATCGGTTGATCGGCCAATGTTGTGTTGGATGTTTTAAATTAAGTATAATTAATCCTCAAGGTCACACGTTCAAGCCTAGCTTACCTACAAAAAATTAAGTATATATATATATTTGAGCCTAGCTTACCTACAAAAAATAAAGTATATATATATATATATATATATATATATATATATATATATATATATATATATATATATATATATATATATATATGAGGGACTTTTTTTGTAGTGATATGAGGTATATATATGAGGCCTGAGATTATATAACTGATTGTAGCAAGAAAATGCTACAATCAGACCATTTGGGCACCACATGGCATCAATCACGAGGATCGGGTGCGACGACAACTTAGACAACAATCATGTATCACCCAAAAATATGGGTTCTATCCAATACATATCCATTATTGAGCATGTGGTCAAAGATGCCTAAAATCAATGCACCAAGTTGATTAGGCGTTACCTTATCTTTGACCCATAAAACGGAGGTAAAAAAGGTAAAAAATTATATTTTTTTAATTTTTTTTAAATTACATGTCCAATGGATGATCTACCCAAAATGAGTGTTGGTTAATTTGGATTAATCATGCCATGTGGCATGTGATATGGCACTCTCTTTCTATATATATCTTTGTATTTAGTGTTCCACGATGTTCATTTCTCTTTTAGTAAAATTTGTGTTTTTAACAGCACCATCCAGGTAGAAAATTTTTAAGTGGAAAGATTTTTAAGTTGAAAATGTGTGCTTGAAAAGTTGCCTATTGAAAAGAAATATTTTTGACAGGGCGTGCCCTTTATGCCCTGTTTGACACCGTGAGTTCTGGCATAAAACCTAGGGCTGTCAAACCCTGGCCTCAGCTCGGCCAAGGCCAAATTTTAAAAGCCCTATGGTAGGGCTTGGGCTTTTAAAATAAAAGCTCTAAAAATTTATTGCCACGCTAAGATACGGCAAGGCCCGGTCCACCCTATATATAAGTAAATATTTATTATATATTTTTATTTTGTTGAATGTATCCTTCTTTCTAACCTTTAAATCATTCTTCATAGATAGATTAGTAACTTGATAATTTTAAAAATAGAGCTATCTTTCTTTTAGGTATCATATATATTTTTATAACATAAGAAGAAAAACAAAAAAAATGGTAATGTTAGAAAGCTCAACCGGCCAGCCCATTGACAGCCATAGTAAAACCTAAGGTCGGCAATAGGGGCGGGCTAGCCTCTTAGACCACTTGGCCCGGCCCTAAATAGTTAGGGCTGGTGATAAAAAAGGAATAAGAGGGCCAAGCTAGGGCCTTAAGAACAAATGCCCATTGTAGGTCAATCTAGGTAAATGCTTGACAATATGAAGCCCATAAGCCCGGCCGGACCCGTGTATTGCTATATAAGAATATATTCACATATGCCTTTAAGATATATATTTATTTTTTACAATCAAATTATCAAAACAACCCACCATATTATATTTAGATTTTCTTGGATTGATAGTTGTAAGATAATTTTGAAGAATATCTATTAAAAAAGGTCTGAATGTTTTCTTTTGGATTTTATTTTACTTATTCGAAATATCTGTGATACTGGATTTGGCGCTCCAAATGCCATCGTGGTGTGGCGCTAAGGCCGAGCCGAGCGGATCACTTTAAATCACGCACAAACGCGGAACCATTTCGAATCCGTAACATAAACAAAATAGTGAAACATCATTATCATTTCAAAAAAAACCCAAAAGACGGTTCTAATTCCATAAGGTCTATGGAAAGAGAACCGTTAAGAACCACCGGTAAGGACCCTTCCTTACCGAAACATGGTTCAACAAAATATAAGGAATTATTATTCGACATTCGTCTCCTTACAATCAAAATGATTTCAAAAGAATTTAACAACTCAAGATAGGACCTACTCAGGTCGGGCACAAATAAAACAATTCTCAGGATGCGGCTCCTCAAGGTCCTCGTCGGGGGAGTAGTCCGGATCTTCCTTCTCCGGGATCTCTGCCACAACACCTTCACCTGAACCTGTGACATTATTAAAGGAATGAGCTTCATCCAAGCTCAGTAGGGAAATATCTTATAGCATGCTTATCAAAATATCAAACACACATCTTATGGTGTAACGAAAATGAAACAATCCTGAACACATGCGAAGTGGTGATTCTCATAACCTTAACACACACATGCAATGCTGATGGTTTCATGAGCATGCTCACATTTTCAATCTGACATAAGAAGAAGAAACTTAAAGATAATTTACTTAAAATAATAAAATGAGGAACTATAGCCTCAAGCCCCCGATGAAATACCCACCATCGTCACTCACATGAGTCATATGCACATATATCCAAGGTCCCATAGAGTTAGACACTTGACCGAACGAATTTACCGTTGTACGGTAGGAGTCACATAGCACATACACATATCACACAAAGGGTGTACGGATTGGCCGCCGTACCGGTCACGGATATCCTGCCGCGTCAATCACGGTTATACCGCCGCGTCGGTCGGGTATTCACATAACCTTAAATCGCAAGTACATACATATAGCTCATCGCCGTGTAAAGTGATAATCATAGTTTATGTCAAAACCGGAATGAAATGTGAAGGTCTCACATACACATGTCACAAGGATTTCGAAAATTTCATAAACTTCACATGTTTTCAAATCACACGTGTCACATGCCTCATTAGTTTGAATTCATATACGGAAATCACATGGTCAAAGCAAAACGTATCACATGCCTCATTAATTCGAATTCATATGCGAAAATTGTATAGTCAAAGCGGAAAATACATCACATCATAACACACGTGTTAATGAAATCAATATACATGATATCAAGTTTTCCCTACCTTACAGATCAGACCCGTGCTTGCTCAAGCCTTCACAAGGTTGGGTTCTCCTTAATCACGAAGCTTACCTAAACATGATCATTTTTATTTATTAGAACGAGGCAAAACACACTGCCAAAAGTCCCCGTGCAATCTCACAATCAAAACTCACCAAACGCTGAAATCTGGGAATTTCGATCGATCGAATCCCTGTTTCGATCGACCGAAATTCATTTTCGATCGATAGAAATAAATTTAGATCGATCGACCTCTTCCAGAACTACCAAATGTATTCTCATTCGATCAGACGAATTTTCCAAGTCGATCGAACGAATTAAATTTGATCGATCGAAACGAAATTCGATCGGTCGAATTCCACAGAAGGCATTTACCTTATCATAGTTTGATCGGACAAATCCCAATTCGTTCGATCGAGATCACATAATTCGATCGGTTGAATTCTCACAAAATTTTCTAATGTTCTGTTTCTATACGAATCGTTCGATCGAACTACAGGTTCGATCGATCGAAAACTTTCGTTCGATCGAAATAAATTTCGATCGAACGAATTTCTCAGGACATCATTTTCTTCCCATTTTTAATGCCATTTCGATCGTTCGAACCATAATTCGATCGATCGAAATGAGCAGATTTCGCTCATTTTTGGGTTTTTCACCCCCGATCTCTTCTTACTTTGAATCAATCTCATTTTCTTGAGATTCTCATAAGGACACGCACTAATTCAACTCCACACTACAGATCTAAAACAGATATTCACACTCCTTACCTTGATTCAAGCAAATCCTCTTCCTTGCTTCAAGACAAGTCAGGGTTCACTAAGCGGTCGTAGTTGCTTCAAGATTCTCATAAGGACACGCACTAATTCAACTCCACACTACAGATCTAAAACAGATATTCACACTCCTTACCTTGATTCAAGCAAATCCTCTTCCTTGCTTCAAGACGAGTCAGGGTTCACTAAGCGGTCGTAGTTAGTTCTGATCTCCAATTAATCCGTCGTTGCATTGATGATGAACGAATCAATCGCACAATGGTGAGCTTTCCACCTTAAGTTTCACCCTCTTTCATCTTAACTCTCATTCACAAGCATTTAATACACAATTAAATGCCCTAGGTTTCCTTTCATACTCTAGCTCTTCTACTTGAATGTAAAGCAGCTACTCTGAAGGGACGTGTGTGAGAGTTTCAAGCTTCCACATCCAGTCTACATAAGATCAATCCGGCCCGTTGGATTTGATCTATAGACATTACATCACTATTAAAGGGGGTCCTCGGTGCATGATCCGTCGACACACGCACCGAGTCTTACGGATCATGGCCCAAAAGGTTGGGACGTTACATCCTCCCCTCCTTAAGAATTTTCGTCCCCGAAAATTGCCCTAATGAGTGGTGAAAAGCCCGAAGGGTTGTCTCGTAAGGTACCACACATGGCTAAACAATCCATTTCGTTATAAAATTTCAGCCCATACACACACAGAGTCCACACATCACAATTTCTAGTAGTTCTATAATTGAGGCACATCGTTCATCAAAAGTTAGTAGTATTCTATATATAACCATCATTGTGGCAGCCATGCCACCATAGTTCGAACAATTAAAAGAAACAAAATGGCAATCATGCCCAGCAGTTAAAAATTTATACATCTAAGTCCCCAAATAAATTTGAAAGACAAGACACATCGCTCCGCTCCCTAGCTCTGTGGAGGGTCTCCCGCATTAGCTCCGCTCGCCGGCTCAACAGGCAAATCCTTGCCCTCCGGTGCATCGTGAGCCTGGTCCTTCTCAACGTCGACCTGCTCCTCACTAGACTGCATGCCCTCTGCACCCAAGCCGGACGGGGCCACGTCATAAACCTGGGCTCGCATAGCCGCGATCCGCTGCCTATAATCGGTGGGGTAGACAGCCTGCAACATATCTCCGATGAGCAGCTCAAAGAAGTCCAGACGCTGATTGACCTGGCGGTTGCTCTCCTGAATGAGAGCCGCCAAGTCTTCAAGGCGTAAAGGAGCCACTTGCCGGGCGGGCGACACTGGTATCTCGGTAGGAATGTCAGGGGCAGGCACATCCTAGGCCGGTGGAGTAATCTCACGGTGCTCGGGGATAGGAACCTCAGGCATAGGCTGGTCGGGAGGTAGTATGTCGGGAATAGGAGCATCATGAGCGAGTACAGCTTGAGGCTGTGGGGGAACAAGAGGTACTTGCGGGGCGGGTAGGAGATGTGGTTTTAGCCGGTTGTAGGTCTTCTTCCACTGCTTAAATGTGTAGAGGACTACGTTATCAGACGATTTAGGCTCCTTTGGGGAAACCTTGTGGACAGAAGTCGCTGAAACTCGTCAAATAGGGCGGAGATAAAACTGGCGTACGGGATGTATTCCTCGGGTTTCTCTGCTCCCGGTAGGAGCTTCTTCCTACCGTGTTTAATTCCCTCGAAGATGACGGCTACGGCGTCAAACCATTTGCCCTCAAAGGCGGCAAATAGTGCATTCATCAAGACGCCCAATCGTTGGGTCTTATGGCGGATTGGGTACAAATTACATTTAAAAATGGTATCGAGGATCCACATATAGCTCGGTAGGTGAGCTCGGTTAATTGCTCGCCCTTTTGCAACACGCCCTTGTGTCATCCGTTGGGCTATAAAGGTATGGGTTAGGTTAGGGGGGTTTGGTGGCAACAGTTCAATCCCCTCGCCAAAGGCATCATAACACTCTAAGGCCGAACAGGCCATCGCGTGAGTAAAAATATAGGTCTTGCCATCGACCTTGGTACAAATGGTGGTATCGGGGTTTGGTCCGTTAAACATGTTTTGATAAAATAGCCGCACAAGGCGCGAATAGTAATAAGGGGGAACGGGCTTCAAAAGGTTGTCAAGCCTAACCTTACCCAAGTAGTCGAGTGCCCAAGCATCGATGCCGGGCACATTGGGCGTTTCAAAAAGGGCTGGGTCTATAGTATACTCGTATGCGAAACCCTTGTTTGCCCACCATTGGCTGGGTAAAACGTGTTGAGGTGCTTGCGGAGCATCCGATTGCTCGGCAGACACCGTAGGTGGAGGAATGGGTGGTTGAGTGGGTGGTCGAGGAGGCGGAATGGGCAGTTGCGAAGGACCCGTAGCAGTTCTGGGTCGCTTCGAAGTGGGGGTTTTGGTTCTGGCATCCTTCCGTTTAGGTTCCATAAAAAGAATTTGGGTTTTGGAACAAAATTTAGGGTTTTAGAAGCGAAACTAGGGTTTTAGGGGAAATTCAAAAATATTTAGGTTAGAACCAAGAAATTATAACCCAAAATAATTGCTTACCATTTATATATGGTTAGTTTTTTTATTCCCGGAGCGAAAAGATGCAATTTGATGTCCGTTAGCCTCCGAAGGATGAAAACCCAAAACGGCTCGCTCAATGCTTCAGAAATTTCGATCGGACGAAAGAAAAATTTCACAGTTCGTATATATATAAAGAGGAAATTTGATCGATCGAATTCGTTTCGATCGGTCGAAAATTGACTTTAATGGGAACTAAAACGATTTCGATCGATCGAACACAATTTCGATCGGTCGAATCTCGTTGAGTAACCACTGGGTTCCACCCCTTTCGATCGATCGAATTTAAATTCGATCGGTCGAAATCCAAACATTCGATCGATCAAAAACTTTTCGATCGGTCGAATTCCCAACATTCGATCGATCAAATAAAATTTTGATCGGTCGAATTTTCTCAACATTCGATCGATCGAATTAAATTTCGATCGGACGAATTTTCTTAGGTTTCAGAATTTGTGATCGAACGAAATAAATTTTCGTTCAGTCGAAATCATAATTCGATCGATCGAAATATATTTCGATCGAACGAATTCTCCTAGCCAGAAGAAAATTTTACTGGCTGTCCCTGTCAGTATAATTCGATCGGTCGAATTCATAATTCGATCGATCGAACTTTAATTCGATCGATCGAAATTGAATTTCGATCGGTTGAATTTCCAAAAAAAAATACTTGATCTTTGTATTTTTGCATGCTCATTAACATTTTGACACAATAAATCAGAAAATCAAGTTTTATAATCCAAATTCCGCTAGCTTTTACACGTCAAGCTTTTGGTTTGACATTTGCAACAAACTCTCTCTTATTTCTCAATCCGAGAACAAAGAGGGATACTGGGCGCGAATCTCGGCTTCACATTCCCACGTCGCTTCCTCTCTGGAGTGATTCTTCCATTGGACTAACACCAGAGGAATCTGTCTTGAGCGCAAAACTTGCTCAGTTCGGTCTAGGATTTGCATGGGTTCTTCGATGACTGTCAAATCTCGATAGACTTCGACTGGCGGTGCATCGAGGATGTGAGTCGGATCGTGCATGTATTTCCGCAACATAGAAACATGGAATACATCGTGCACTCTATCAAGCTGCGGGAGTAATGCGACCCTATATGCAACCTCACCAACTCTCCCTAATACTTCGAATGGTCCAATGTAGCGAGGAGCTAACTTTCTGCGCTTCCCAAAGCGCATTACACCCTTCATTGGGGATATCTTGATAAACACATGATCTCCCATTTGGAAATTCATGCTTGTACGCTTAATGTCAGCGTAGCTCTTCTGACGACTCTGTGCTATTCGATTGGTTCTTCACGATAACTTCCGGTCCCAACACAAACTTATCACCGGTTTCCTCCCAGTTAATCGGAGACCTACATCTTCATCCATATAAAGCCTCATATGGAGCCATTCCAATGCTCTGCTGAAAGCTATTATTGTAAGCGAATTCTATCATCGACAGATGTTGATCCCATGATCCCTGGAAATCTATCATACATGCTCGCAACATGTCTTCGATGATTTGATTAACTCTCTCTGTTTGTCCATCGGTCTGAGGATGGAAAGCAGAACTAAAGTCCAAACTCGTGCCCATGCCTTCTTGAAATCTTTGCCAGAATACAGATGTGTACAATGGGTCACGATCGGACACGATGCTCGTAGGAATGCCATGCAGTTGGACAATTTCTTTCATATACAACTCCGCCAACTTGCTTGCAGTGTATGTTGTGTTATAGGGAAAAAAGTGTGCCGACTTGGTTAGTCGATCCACTATTACCCATATGGCGTTGTGGCGTCACAACGTTCTCGGCAATCCCACAACAAAATCCATCGAAATGGACTCCCACTTCCATTCAAGTATCGGTAGAGGTTGTAATAAGCCGGTTGGGTGTCGATGGTCCACTTTGACTTGTTGACACACCAAGCACCTAGACATGTGTTATGTAATGTCTTTCTTCAATCCCCTCCACCAATAGCATTTTCGCAAATCTTGGTACATTTTAGTACCACCCGGATGGATGGCGTATTTATACTTATGAGCCTCGTCCAAGATAGTTTATCTTAGCTCAGCATTCGTAGGTATACACAAACGTCCTCGAAATAATAATGACCCATCTTCCTTGATAGTGAAGTCCCCATTTTCAGTTGCTTTTCGTCGAAGTTTCACGAGTTCTTCATCTTTCATCTGAAGCTCATAGATGCGGTCAAAAATAATTGGCCTGATCGTAAGGCTTGCCAACAGTACTCCGGTATCCTTAACTACGATGTTCTTATCATACAGGGAAAGATCTTCAAATAGCTTCCATCTGTGAAATCCCGCCATGAGGCTAGCTACTTGGGATGTGTGCTTCTGGCTCAGTGCGTCAGCCACGACGCTGGCTTGACCTGGGTGATATTGAATCACACAATCATAGTCTTTGAGGAACTCAATCCACCGTCGTTGCCTCATATTCAACTCTTTATGCGTGAACAAATACTTGAGGCTTTTGTGAACCGTAAAAATTTGAAAGGTTTCACCATACAGGTAATGCCTCCAAATTTTGAGCGCAAGCACCACCGCGGCTAACTCTAAATCGTGAGTCAAATAATTCTTTTCGTGTTCTTTCAACTGTCTTGAGCCGTAGGCGACAACTTTACTGTGCTGATTCAGTACACACCCCAGACCACCATATGACGCATCACTGTAAACAGTAAAACCTCTGCTACCCGATGGAATGGTCAACAATGGAGCGAAAGTGAGTCATTTCTTGAGTTCTTGGAAGCTTTCTTCACATTCGTTGGTCCATTCAAATTTTGTGTTCTTCCTCGTAAGTCGGGTAAGTGGTCCCGAAATCTTGGAGAAACCCTCAACAAAGCGTCGGTAGTATCCTGCTAGACCGAGAAAACTGCAAATCTCTATCACGGTCTTGGGTTGCTCCCAATCTAGCACTACCTCATTCTTCGTTGGGTCAACGGTCACGCCTGCTTCAGATACTATGTGACCAAGAAAGCCCACTTGCTCTAACCAGAACTCACACTTACTGAGTTTAGCATACAGTTGATGCTCTCGAAGGGTCTGCAAAGCAATGCGTAGGTGATGTTCGTGTTCCTCCCTGGTCTTTGAATAAATAAGAATGTCGTCCACAAACACCACTACACGCGTATTAGGGTATCGTTTAAAGACCTAGTTCATGAGGTCCATGAATGAAGCTAGTGCATTCGTCAAGCCGAAAGGCATCACTAAAAATTCATAATGCCCATACCTAGTTCTGAATGCGGTCTTCTGCACGTCTTCGGCCTTCACCCTTAATTGATGGTACCCTGACCTCAAGTTAATTTTTGAAAAATATTTTGCTCCTTGCAACTGGTCGAACAGATCGTCGATCCTAGGCAACGGATACTTGTTCTTAATCGTGAACTTGTTTAGCTGACGATAGTCGATGCAAAGTCTCATCGACCCGTCCTTCTTAACAAACAGGACCGGTGCTCCCCAAGGAGACACTCGGTCTTATGAAACCTCTATCCAGCAATTCTTGCAGTTGCTCCTTCAATTCTTTCAGTTCGGCTGGATCCATTCGATATGGAGCTTTGGATACGGGTTCGGTACCTGGAGCCAAGTCAATAGCAAAGTCGCTCTCCCGACCAGGTGGTAATCCTGACAATTCGTCGGGAAATACGTCCTCATACTCACAGGCAATTGGAATCTCGTTGATAACATTCTTCATCTCCTTCTTCTCTTGCAGGAATGCAAGATATCCATCACATCCGTTTCTCATCATTCGTTTAGCTCGCACTACGGAGATGATCGGCGCTACCCTCCCTTTTTCACCGACAAATCGGAACGACTTTTGTCTCGGAGGACGGAAAGTGACTATTTTCCGTAGGCAATCCACGCTTGCATGATATGCCGATAACCAGTTCATGCCAAGGAGCACATCGAGTCCTCTCATACTCAACAAAATGAGGTCTGCGACTGTCTTCTGGTCCTCCACTTGCACAATGACAGATCAGCAGCAAGTGTCTGCAGTCACGGCACTACTCGTAGGAACTGTTATGTTCAGTGTAAACTCTAACTCCTCGAGTGTGATTTTTAACTTTTCTGCGAATTCCGGGGTTAGATACGAGTGGGTAGACCCTAGGTCTATCAGAACTCGTGCTACACAACGATCACCGTCGTTTTCACGATAGAGTTGGAGTGTACCTATATGATTTAAGACACATACTAACATTCATACATGCATTGCATGCACACACACATCAATATATGTACCTAGATCTTTCCTACCAATGCGCTTTCTTCACATAAATCGTTAAACTCTTTAACACAAAATAAATTTATACCTTGGATCACGTCGTTGCTTGTGCGGGCGTCTTCGGCGGTTATAGCAAATGCACGGCCCTTCACAACTGGTTTCATGGACTATGCAGGCCTCGATGCTGTAGTGGTCGAAACGGAGCCCTCTTTCCTCATCTCTGGGCACTCCCGAATCATGTGGCCAATCTTCCCGCATTTAAAACATCCGCCCGTGTCCCTTCTACAGTCGGACGTCTTGTGAGGTTTACCGCAACGAGCGCACTTCAATTGTGGACTGGTAGATACAGCTCGAGAAGATCCTTGTGTGGCTGATACCCCAGACGTCTGAGTCTGGGTGGGGCCCTCTCGTCGGAGCAGATGTATTTGACCTTTGAAAATTTGAATTGGCTGATCTTGGAACTGGAGCTGGTGGAGACGTCCTCGGCTTTTTATTCCCCGAGTAGTCATATTCACTTGCCCCTCCCGAACTTGGTTTACTTTTCCAATCTTTCCTCTTGTTTATATCCCTCTCCGCTACAATCGCCTTTCCCATGACTTCTGCATACGTTTCGAGTTCAAAAATGGACACTCTCTCCTGGATGTTAGGTCTCAGGCCTTCCTCGAATCTACCGGCCTTCATTTCTTCCGTAGCGACTAATTCAGGGGCAAATCTTGATAATCTCACAAACTCATTGCCGTACTCCTGTACGGTCATGTTCCCTTAGACTAGATTTGTGAAGTCCTTCAATTGGTTGCGGACTTGCTTGGGAAAATACTCCCTGTTGAATGCCGCGACAAATTCCGTCCAGGTCCATTGAGTATATGGACCTTCCACTTCTCTTTTTCACAACACAGACTTCCACCACGCGTCTGCATCACCCTCCAACTGAAAAGATGCCCATCCTACTTTCTCATGCTCAGGGCTCTGCAATCTCTTTAGCAGCTTCTCCATTTGTTTAAGCCATTTCTCCGCTTCAAGCGGATCCGTCTGCCCATGGAATACAGGAGGTCTCAATCTCCTGAAATCAACAAATGAGGATGGCAAGAGGGCAGGAAGAGGTGGTGGTGGTGGCTGATGCTACTGGTTGTTGTTGGCAGCTAGCAACGCCGTCTGCTGGGCCATCTCATTAGCAATCGTCTCCATGGCCCTAGTCAACTTGTTAGAAGGTTCATCTCGACGGCTCCCCTCGGCCTCAGGAGGCGATCTTAGATCTTTCCCGGATCCTGAAGGGATATCATCAGTACGCCCCTCACCTCTTTGGCGACTACCTCTCGGTCGACCCCTTCCACGATGTTCCATTAGAATCTGTCACAATGAAATGAAAGTCTCATTAACAGAAGGTCCCTTGTACACAACCAAATCTCACTCTCGAAAGGTTGGGATGTTACAATATCTCTCAATGGAGCCTGCCGTGACCCTGGCTATATGAGGGCTAGGGTTGGGCATATCAAATCTCACTTAAGTTAATTAGGGTCGAGTTAGGGCCTAGCCTTAGCCCCTAAGGCCATGCTCCATTTTGAAGCTCGTTGATTGCTTCAAATCAGACGACATAGATCGTGTCTAGATATTTTTCGCCCCAATCCTCCACACGATAGATCTCGAGACCATGAACGTACCTTATCTACAATTAAACTCATTTATCTCTTTTCCAAGCTCTTAAAAAATCCCAAAAAATCTTAGATTCCTCATTATCTAATTCAGAAACCCTTTAGTGACCTAACTAGTCACTAATCCACCATTTCTCTATAAATAGAGAGTTACCCCCCCTTGTTTAAGCACTTTTGAAATCCAAGAGAAGAAACTCTACATAAATCTCCTCCCATTTTCAAGCAAAGACTCATCTAAGCCTTAGAACTTTAGTTCTTCCCTTGCCATTATACTTCCATCCTCATCTTTCCTAATCCTTCAAACCTTAGCTTAGCTCGCTCATACCATCATTTCAAACCCTCTAGCTCCCAAGCCATAGCTAGTTAAAAAACCCATCTCTAACCCATTTGCTATCGGAAGCTCATCGATGCCGCATTCACGCAAAGATTCGACCATGATCCTACAAGGGCTCAAGAGCTCCGGCTCTCCCCTCTATTCCTCTACGTTCTTTATTTTCTTTTCCTTTATACTAGGATTTGGGCCGTTATGCCACCGAAATTTCAGTGTTTGCAGAGATCCCAATAGGATCAGTGTGCCTTTGCGCAAGAAGAAGTGTCGCTCTTTTTTATATTTATTTTTTGTCATAATAGAGACCGCTTATGAGCGGGTCAATCGGGTGCCTAATACTTTCCCGATTGATAACCGAAGTCTTTGCCTGGATG
This sequence comes from Chloranthus sessilifolius, assembly GCA_021018995.1. Classification (NCBI taxonomy): domain Eukaryota; kingdom Viridiplantae; phylum Streptophyta; class Magnoliopsida; order Chloranthales; family Chloranthaceae; genus Chloranthus; species Chloranthus sessilifolius. Next base: position 114,057,961 of record CM037591.1, on the reverse strand, counting down.
CTTTATCATTGACCAACAATTTGGAGTTAAATCTAGCACTTCGGTGCACACGATCTTGAGTTTGGGTATCCCGGGACACCAAAGGCTCCAGATGGCGACTCCATTTTTTGAGGGCATCATTGCGACGGATCGATGAGATCCACGATTGCATAGATAGCGACTATGCTGAGGATAGTTTTTAGAGCTTCTCCTTAAAGTTTTGGCCACCTTTGTATGTGTTTTTATTAATTTTTATTTTTGCTTGCTACGTACCCCTACAATTTCGCATTTTTTTAGTCACCTCTACGATTCCCATTTTTTTTTACTTACCCCTATGATTCCGTCATTTACCACCTTAGCCTTTTGGCGGGTTACTTGATAATTAGATTTAATTTTTCGTCATTTACATTTCGGCACTTTATGATTTCTGCCTAGTCATTTGACTAACCCTGTCTTTTTCTTATTACTTGTCATATAACATAAGTGGACGCCGGCCGTAGTGGCGGCACGGGACTCTCATAGCCCGATTTTTGTAGACAGTGGCAAAAGCCCCATTTGGACTTAATCATAACTTCCCTAAAATGAATTTAAAAATGAACTAAGGGACATAATAATTTTATTTTCACGGGTAGCTTTTGCAAAAGGGGGAGAAAATTAGGCTACGATACACCCAATCCATTTTCAAGTAGAGCGGTAGCCCTAGTGGTGATGATCTCGAAAAGAACCACCTCATTCAATATCTGAGAAGGTGCTCGCGCTGGAGGTATATCGGGTGGGTGAAAGAACTTGTTGTGAAAGCCTAAAATATTGGGGAGAGCGTTACTGCATCGAATCGGCCTTGTATTCCTTAGACACTGTAAGGAGGGACCCGATAAAGTAAAAAGAAAAGTCCCAAGGGGCATTGCCTTGAACCCCCCATAAGTTAAATTTAAGATTCCTAATATTTCCTACAATCTTAATACCAAAACGCTCTCTCCGGTCAAGAGAGGTCACCCTCTTATTGGCTCTTTCGAGAGATCGGTATCGTAGAAATCTGTGTCCTTAAAGATCAAAAGGTTTCTCTTTGATTCTTAAGAGGGCATCTAGGTCCCTCCATAGGAAGCTTTGGGGAGTTTAGTTACAAAATGTGTAAACTTTTGTTATCCCCAAATTGTCACCAATTGACATGTGATTCACCCTCTAGTACGCATATGATACGATAATTTTGAGAATCCTATTAAAAATAAATGTGTCGAAAAATATTCATTTATTGCAAACATATTTTTATATTCTCAAGACTTTTCAACCAAAAAATGTTGTTTTAGGAAGATTTAAAGTTCATCAACCATTTTTAAGTTTTAAACTTTTAATGGTTGATATTAAAGTTCATCAATTGGATGGTTCATATCCACTTATAGGCATGTTTCTTTGGGCAGACACATGTTCCAATGATAGATTGCCACTTGGATAATCTAGATTGATCATACATGTGTGCCACAGTGCATAATGTGAAATCGCACATCAATGGTGTGAGATAAAAGGTTTAATCTTAAAGGTATTAGATCATGTAAACATTATTCTTGTGTTTAAATGTGAATAGTCAATATGGCTGTCAACGGGCCAGGTTAGGGCAAAACCTCCCTAAAATCTAGCTTGGCCCTAGGGGCCCCGGTTAGGTCCTAGCCCGACCTTAACTTAGGCGGGCTGTGATATGCCAGCTCTAGCCCTAACCTAGGCAGGTTGGGGCGAGCCCAGGTCGCGCTTCGGGCGTTATTGATTATTGGTGCTTTTTCTAAATTTCTTGTAATTTTTTTTCCTTGTGATTTTTTTTTCATTAAAGATGGAAAAAATATTTTGAATGAAGAATAAGAAAATCCGACTAACTTTATTTATAAACTCATTTATCTCTTCTCCAAGCTCTAAGTATTTCAAGAATTCTATCAAGTTGTTTACTGAAATCGCTCTGATTATACTCTTCCGTCATGGGGTTTTAGGTATAAGAGGGTCGAGCTAGGGCCTTAAGAACAAAAGTCCATTGTAGGCCAGTCCGGGTAAACGCTTAACAATATGAAGCCCATAAGCCTGGCCGGACTCGTGCATCTCTATATAAGAATATATTCACATATGCGGTTAAGATATATATTTATTTTTTAGAATCAAATTATCAAAACAACCTACCATATTATATTTAGATTTTCTTGGATTGATAGTTGTAAGATAATTTTGAAGAATATCTATTAAAAAAGGTCTGAATGTTTTCTTTTGGATTTTATTTTACTTATTCTAAATACCCTAACCGTGGCTGTATGAGGGCTAGGGTTGGGCATATCAAATCTCACTTAAGTTAGGGCTGGGTTAGGGCCTACCCTTAGCCCCTAAGGCCATGCTCCATTTTGGTGAGGTCTGACCCTAACCCAGCCCATTGATAGCCCTAGTAAAAACTAGAGTTTGAAGCGGCATAAATCTATCTGAGATGTTGAATCGTCCACTGAGACTACCCTTTACCCTAAGCCTAACCCAAAGCCTTATCCCAGGAACCCATTTCCCCCCACTTCCTAACCTTGCTACCGGTACAACCCACCTAGAATGCGACTTCCTATATAGTAAGGACGGGCTACAATTTTCAGTGTCATTTCTCATCTCATCCTTGATCTCCTCACCACCCTTCTCCATTGCTCATACCTCCTCCCTGCTTGCGTTACAATCTCTTCATAAAAATTTTTCACGGGAGCGGTATAGGCTGAATGGGAAGCTAAGATGTGTCATCTTCCAAATCCTTAGCTTCTTCCCGTCACTGTATTACGGGTGTAATTGATGAATAATGGAGTGTTTGACAACTCTTGGAGTAGCAACCCTCCAAAGGTTGGAGCTCCTTTTCCTGGAAGGAATGCGAGACTTTGATTAAAGGTAGTTAGAAGTCGAGGACCGATCTTTATTGAAGAATCCTTCTCTCGAACGTTGCTGTCAGTGTCTTAGTTTAGCGTGTCTAGATTTTTCCTAGGAATTTCTTTTCATGTAATTAGTTTTCTTTCCATGATTCTATAATTAGTTCATATAAATATGAAAAATTATTTTCTTTTTATTTGTCTTTGTTACTAACATCTAACTTTCTAGATTTTATACAATCAAAAGTATTTTTTCTCCTAAGTTTGGGGGAAGATTTTTTATTCTTATTGCAGATTATAAACTTGGTTACTAACCTAGCAGTAAAATAAGGTAATAATTTTTATGTATGTCCTCTGTTTTTCATAATGAGGACATTGCCCTATTCAAGCTTGGGGGGGGGGGGATACATCGGATATGAGTACATTAGTATAGTTATAGTAGTTAGAGTTACAGTATAGGAGTTTTTTTTACTTTTCATAAAATTTTTAAAAAAAATTTAGTAAGAAAGTTAATCATTATATGCAAATTATGATAGAAAAAATATAAAAATTCTTAGCAATCTATCATAGTAGTAGTTCAAAAATCAAAATAAAAGTAGTTACAATTCAGAGTAAAGCATCTCTAGAATACTATATCAGATGAATATTTGAAACTATACGATTGATCTGAACTATAAATATTTTAGATTATAGTTTCAAAATTATATAACCAGTGAGCTATAGAGAGTCTATTTCCTCTTTTATTCTGAAAAAGAGAGACTGTTTTTATTCATGCTAAAATTTTCTTGAACTTCTCTAGTGTTTGAAATCTCATAATGTTGAACTTAGAATCAAAATATTATGTAAATATGATGATTTATTTATTCATAACTGTCTATTAAATATATCAAAGCAATAAGACATCCATATTAGTAAATTGTGAAAATGATCAAAGGTCATCTTTTATTACACCAGAGCCAAAAAGCTAAAAATCCCATATTATTTTACCCTTTGAACCCATATTAGAAGCTTAAAAATCAAATTTCTTTGTATCGAAATTTTATAAACCTTTAACCATATGTACAACTGAAAAAGAAATAGAATTGTATGAAAATATGGGTAAAGAAAAGAAAATAGAAAAAATCATAAAAAGACGATTCCAAGAAAAGAAAATGGGATTTATATTAGAAAAGAAATGGGAAAAATTTATCCAAAATAAGGATACTTACTGAAGCTGAAAAATATAGAAGAAGAAGAGAAGGAAGAGCTAAATTCTCATAAATAATTTTTGAATCCTCTTTATGTGACAGCCCAAATTTCGTCGCTCAGAAATCCGTGCCATCAGCACGACCCTTGAGGTCATGCACCTTATATCTATGCAGAACATCAAGTAACAAGTAAAAGCCAACAATTTAAAATACCAAAGCTTTGAACTAACTAAGTCTCCGTGTTTCATCAAAGTCTAGCAACCAACAGACAGTTCCAGTCTCATGCCAATTCATGAGCAAAGGAACTGTCCCGAACCATTGGTGACAATCATATCACCCCCGATGGTTCGTCAAAAGGAAAGTATAGTATTTAATTACATTTAAAAGAAAGGACTTGACATGCCAAGCCACGAGTACTCCCTACTCACCACTTCTAAACGTAAAGAACTTCTAAAAGAATTCCTCAGGAGGAGGTTCTAACTCTTCTCCGTCCGCGAAATCCGAACATTTTGGATCAACGTCTCTCGAAGCCTGTGTTGCCGCGAGTGTTGGACCTGCGACGTATAGTCTAAGGGGTGAGCTACATCCTAGCTCAGTAGAGAAACGTAAAGAACATATAGATTAATTCTGACATATATGATGTGCAGTAAAAGAAAAAAATAGTTTATTTGCTGTTACTATCTGGAAGGACAATCGAAATAACTGAAGGAAAAGATGAATACAACTACTTACTTTGCATGGTTTTGTTCTTTCTCATCTTACTCGTTTAGTTGTGAATTCGGCCTAATAACTTAACCCTTTAACTTAAATAGTCCCCGAGCAATATAGCATCAAGCCCCGATGGAATACCCACCATCGTCGTCTAACTAGACAGTTATCAATTTTGTATTCTCTGGGAATACTGCCCTAAGCCCCTTTCTCCTAGGCGGGGTCTCGTTAAATCTACATCCCCGGATGTGCTATCAGATATCTGGATTAGCCGCCGTACTGGTCACGGATATCCTGCCGAGTCAGTCGTGGGTATCCCGCCACGTCGGTGGGGTATTCTAAACAAACCTTAAATAACAAAAATATCAAGTGTGCTTTACATATAGTTATTCACCGTGAAGGTGCTAATTTTTAATATATTAGGCCTTATCACCTTACTTTCCTTTCTCCACTGGTTCTCATCTGCACCCTGGGATGCTACTGATACATCGTATCATATAGGTATTCATCTTGTAGTTCTTGCGTCCCCTTGGGACCTCTGGCTTCATTTTCTGAAGTCTACACACGCATGCTCTATTTATGTGACATGATGAGATACTTAGTTTAGCAATTAGATCTGTACTACACATATGCGAAATTGAACAATGTACATGTTTCGATAAGGTTCCCTACCTCAAGGCAAAACCCAGTGGTCCCTTCTTGTAGTGATGACACGTACTGATCTCACGTCAATCTACATTTCATGCGAAAGGACATGCCTTAGAATGGTCACCAGTGGTCACTAGCACTCCTGGAGCGCATAGTTCACATGAGGTATATTTGTATACATAAAAGAAATTTAATTTTAGTTTTGGTACCTCGCTCGAGCGGTTGCTTAGCCTCGCTCGAGCGACCTCTCTTCTCGCCGGCGGTTGCCAAGCCTCGCTCGAGGGGCCTCTTATCCTCGCTCGAGCGGTTAAAGTGAGGTGTCTGAAGCCTAAAGTGATACCTCGCTCGAGCGAGCTTATTCCTTCTATATGGGTCTCGCTCGAGCGAACCCAGAACGTACTTATTCTCAGGTATATATATTCTGTCCTCGCTCGAGCAAGACGTTTAGATCGCTCGAGCGAGGAGCGGAAACCTTCACTCCGTGATTCTTCAAGAAATCTATCCTATTTCCTTAAATCTTAAATATAATTAATCGGCCATTGCACAATACATTATAAGTTATCATTAAGACATACCTAAGCACTTCTCAAGCATTATCTCTTACCTAAATCGGCGGATCTCGTAATCGGTTCGATCTAACGTTCGAATCCCTGTTACTTCGAAGAGATCTCTACGTTTCTGGTCCGACCTTCTCTCCAGGTCTTCCACCGGTTTACACTCTAACAAGGCCTTAGCCTTTCTTCTCTACAAGACTCTCCTTTCTCTTTCTCTATTTTCCTCATCTCTATTTAGGTTAAAATTATGTTACGTAGGGGAGAGACTTCTCTCCACTTTCACTTATATAGTGAAAGGAAGGGAAAAATATAATATGTTGCACACATATACACACCGTGTGTATATGTTGACCCAGGTTTCCTTGTGAACCACACATACACGTGTGTGGCATATGGCTTGTACGATTCCGAAAATCTAGGGTTGTTACACTTTACCTTTTTCTTGAAACCTTTTGAAATCCCAAAGCCCCATACAAGCAGAAGGAAAGACCTTTGAGATTTATAATTTGCAAGAATATGAGTCTAGTAGAAATATATAAAATAGATATTATGAATAAATAGAGAAGTTATACAAACAGAATTGATTATCCTTTCTATGAGATTTATTTGCTTAGTTAATTGTCCTATAAAAAATGCATATATATCTACAATATTTTGAGAACCCAAAACTTCGAATATTTTTTTTGAGAGTATGCCAATAAGTGAGAGTTTGTATGAAAATATTTTCTAAAAACTGCAGTTTAGAAATATCTGTGATGAATAAACTTTTCGCTAATATACACACACTCCACGTTATACCAAATTGAACTTATTGAGTTCTGATAGAGGATAATTACGATGATGGGAAACTATGGATAAAAGGATTTGAAATATTTTTGAAAAATAATGAACATGTAATGATTGACTGAGTAATTAGTATATAAAAATTTATATACTGAATATTTAGTTTTGAAAAATACTTTGAAAAACCCAAAAATATTTGAAAGTGTGTAGGTAACTTTACTGAAAACCTTCAGGAGATTACAACTCCTCCACTAGGGATCACCTATGGGTTTAAAGGCTTGTTGCATCTGCTAAATGCAATCGTGCTCCCTACGAAAGTGACATTTAAATTCATAGTTTTAGATATTTAATGTTTCCTTGTTTGCTAGGGAGTAGCAAAACTTAAGTTTGAGAATGTGATCAATTATATAATTTACCACTATGACGGAAATAATTGTAGATACGGCAAGATAAATGAGTTACATAAGAGGGCCGAGCTAGGGCCTTAAGAACAAAAGCCCATTGTAGGTCAGTCCGGGTAAACACTTAACAATATGAAGCCCATAAGCCTGGCCGAACTCGTGCATCGCTATATAAGAATATATTCACATATGCGTTTAAGATATATATTTATTTTTTAGAATCAAATTAGCAAAACAACCATGTAGGTCAGTCCGGGTAAACTCACATGGTAAACGCTTAACCATGTGAGCTCTCAAGAGAGCTACGTGTGGGATGTGATAAGCATGACTTGAGGTAGGAAAAACTCCGTAACATGCGTATTTGATTATTATTATTATAGATTTTGATATGTGGTGAAAAAATGTGTGTTTTGTGAAGCTTGTCAGTTATTTAACATGAATATCTTTCATGATTTTAAATGTGAAGTGTGTGTGTATGTGCACTCAGATTCATGTATATGTGAAAAAGATGTGAATAAATTTTTGCGGAAGGAATCAACTATGTGCATGCATGATATCGAAAAGTTGCAAACAAATGTGCATGGATGCTTTGAAACTTCAAACCTAATTATAAAATACCACTTTTCACGGTGATAAACCATAAGTTATTTTTTCACTTTGATTTAAGGATTATGTGTGATACCCAACCGACGCGGCGGTATATCCGTAACTGTTGTGGCGGGATATCCGTGACCGATACGGCGGGATATCCGTACAATTGTACTTCGTGATGGTGACAGCTATTTTTTTATGTTCACTTTCTTATCGATTGCAATAAATTTTCTCAACACAAGTTTCTCCCATACAAAAGGAATTGAGCAACATGTGAATGGTTTATTGAACAACGATGGTGGGTAGTCCCATCGGAATAATATCATGCGACTCTCGATGTTATATATGCTTGAAAGATTATTTAAGTGATCATTTTAAGTTTTTTTTTTGTTATGAGAATAAGTTTTGAGAATAAGCTTTGAAAATCATGTGTTATACTAGGAAATTTGTATTTGATATCAGTTTTGCATCAAGTCAAATATCCTTTAAATTGTGAATCTTTATTTGAAAAGCATGCTCGATTTTGTCATGAGATATATGCAAGATGTGATAATATGCATGTTATTAATGTTTTCTCTACTGAGCTTAGATATTAGCTCATCCCTCGACTATACGTCACAGGTACATGTATGGAGTAGGATCGGACACTAGAGAAGGGCTTAGGATCTCCCGTTTGGAGAATTCTACCTTAGGTGAGAATTTGGGCTAGGCATGTTTTGGGTTTGTATGGTGGATATTTTGGGGTCTTTTTGGACTATTAAATTGGTATGTCCGGGGATTAAAGCACATTATGAGATTTATTTTGTAAGTATATTTTGGAAGCCACTATTAGGTGATGGTCGGCCATCATCAGTGGTTTTCTTTTGGGCCCTTTTTGTTTAGTCGTTATGTATAGAAGTACATCTTTGTTTTTGCCATATATATATCCATGCTTTGACTCTATATTTTGTAGGTATACCAATTATTTTTTGTATTCGGATTGTGAAATGTGATCCGACGGTCCGATTTTCCCTGAGTTTAAGATATAAGAAAGAAAAAAAAATATTATACGAGATTTTATGGAAACGGAAAAATCAGGATGTCACAGTTGGCATCAAAGCTTAAGTATTAGGTCTTGTTAGGACCCAAGGCTATGGCAGTAGATTCTATCAGGACATAGGAGATCCAATTAGGACACATTCATACTTGGTAGAATCTTAGGCTTTAGGTCTTTTAGGGACTCAAGTTAGGGCACTAAGTTATGTATATAACATGGGGTTGTGGATCTTCATGATCACTTATAGTGGAGATTTTTGCTAATTATGATAGAAGTATAACTATGGTAGACGAGTTAAGTTTTAGATATTTTGTCAGTACGTTGAGCCATGATGATCATGATCACTATTGATTGAAACCTTTATTTTATTTTGATAGATCACTATGGCACCATGCAAAATAGCAAAGATTATATGCACCGAAGAAAATAAGCAAAATAGGCAGTTGCTGGAAACAATGATCAACATAATGGCTCAACAGACTGTATTATGATAATGTTACGAGACACGACTCACACCTCTTCATCGACATTGGTTGAGTCATGCCCAAGGTGTAGCGGGCAACACCTGGCAGAGGACTGTAGATGGTCTATAAGTGCATGTTTCAAGTGTGGGCGAATGGGGAACCTGATAAAATATTGTCCCGCATTAAGGAAGGGGGCGACGACATCAACAACAACTCAAGATACCTCGTGATCCACCATTCAGGATCATTCCCTTGCCATCTCTACACAGAATGATCTGGTAGCCAAAGGAATTGTCCATGTACCTTCTCAATCTTTGGACCCGACAACGGCTAGAGTTTCGGCGGTGCAGCAGACCCTACGTATCTTCGCATCTACACCGATTGATACATGTGCGTGGTGCGGGAAATCTCATAAAATGGAGAAATGTAGGCGAGCCTCAGGTGCATGCTTCAGATGTGGTCCGGTGGGACACCTAGTGAAGAACTGCCTAGATACACATCATGGGTAAACGATATCAACATCTACTCCGGGACCATTTCTACCTCTAATTCATGGTCGCACCAGTGACACATCGACACGAGATGACCAAGTGAAAAATGAAGTCCTCCAAGGTATATATTCATTATCGATTGTCAATATTTTACTCTAATTTTTAGATAATGAATGTCCTTAGAATTCGTGTTTGCTTTTGACACTGAAGGAATATCACGATACCATCATATGTGCATCTGGTTAAATTCCTGCATGGCATAAATAATTTTCAAATTCAAAAGATTAACTAAGTAGGTGACAATTAGGATGACAGACTTGAATAAATCGTGACAGTTTAGGTATAATTACTTAAAGATAGGTTGTTTAGTAAATCTGAAGTTGAGTTGATGCTTATGAACAATGATGTTTGAACTAAGACTCGTAAATAAATTTACACTTAACGGATATAATCGTGATGTTCTTCATTCTGACTAATGAATCACGGGTGATAGTGTTTGGAAGCACTCCTTCCAACCTTGAGTGCGATTGTTAATCACTACAGTCTTATGTGGGAATCCTTAGGGAGTAAGAGGAATATAAAATAATAATGCCGGTAGTTGACATAAGGTACGGACGATTCAAATTAAGGACTAAAGCCTTAATTTGAGGAGTAATAGATTTCTTTGTGACTTTTCAATTCCCTATTGACTTGGTTGTCACTACAACAACTTTAGACTTTGTTCTCCCATTATGGATTGTGCAGTTTCCACCTAAATCATAATTGATGGCTGTGGATCCATAGGGACGACATTCAGACCTAATTATTAAATGGATTGTGTTGAGGATTGTGCATAGGAAGAGATGATTAATCTTGACCTAACATGTGTGTCCGAGCTATTGACTGTGTAGGAATGATTTAAGTCACAAAATTTCAAATTTCAAGATCATTATAGTAGGTTTCAAGTAAGCTCATTCATGTAAAGACTGCATATCTGTTTGGATGTGGGTGATGGTGAATGTTGGTGTGCTTGCAGTTGATAGTTAAAACAATTTTACTCGATGAAAGTACTGTATCCGATAGACAATTTTGGAAAATTTTACGGGTGTCACACCTCTAAATTAATGGTTACGATTATTTGTTCATGGTCAAAATCTTGGCGATTATATTGATTGTACAATAGTATTAAACGTACTAGTTAATGGTTGTCAGAAATCCCCACTTTAATGTGAGTGTGTATTTGGCCTTGTGGATGTGCTGTTATGTGGGTACTAGTTAAAGGTTTCAAGTTTATCTATGGTACTGGCTAGTGGGTTATGTAAAATTCTACATATTCAAAATCTGGGGGTCACTATTAGCAATTCAGATTTAGTTATGAAAATGATGCATTGTCGCTAATGGCTAACATCATTGTAGTGAAGATATACTGAGTTAGTAGGAAATTCGTAAGTGCTTGATGGTATGGTTGATCTTGTTTATGGTTATAGTTATGGATTAATGGTTCTAATCTCAAGGTCAATATCTCCTTCTTTGTGGATGCGTCCTTACCAACTATTTAGAGGGATACTTCGTTAAGTTCTAAAAGTGGTGTTTGGTATTACATGTACGCGAGTTGCTTGATCTATTCCTTTGACTCTTGAGTGAGCACCAGTCCGGTTAGTGAGCGATGGACATCCTTAGTGAAAAGCTCCGCAAATAGAATTGTCACCTAGGTGTGCTCGATCTTTAGACAATGTGTTATAGCAAATCTTCATTAAGCTCTGACACTTTTCCCGTGGGTATAATTCCAATTCGTTGCAGCGTTAGGTATGTGTAATTTGAGTTTAATAAATGATTACTATGTTGGATAACCAAACGTCACGTCATAAATTTTCGAGGGCGAAAATTCCTTTACGGAGGGGTAGTGGAGTACCTTATACTCATTTAAGTAGATTTTGATGGGGGGATTACTGATGTGAAGATGAGCGGATTTTTATGCAGGTACCATTGTGGGTTCCATTTGACAAATTATTACATTTGATATGAAGTCCTATTGTATTTCAATTGTTTTATGGGTGTGTGATATGGGGCACTTTGTACATGAGATGCCTTGTATACATTTTTGGTGGATTCAAAATGGATTTACGGACAGGTTGTGAATGTGTAGAGGAAGAGTTACATTTTTTGTGCAGATGGTTGTGAGGATATGCTGATTTTGGGAGTAGTTGATTTGACTATGCATGTGTGTGTAGATTATGGGTGTGTCTTCATGCAGGTACATGTATGATTGTGTCAATGTGACTTGTGTCGATGTGTGGACTAAGGGGGGGTGAGTACGTATGAATTGTGGTCGTGAGGCTGTGGCTATTCCACAGATAATGGATACGTGTGTGTGCATAGAAGGTATGAACAACTGAGTTTTTACTCATCGTACCTTTAGGGCAATTTCAAGGACGAAAATTCCTTTAAGGTGAGGAGATTATGATAACCCTAGTTTAGAAGACATTGAATCTTGATGAGGATACCTAGATGGGGATGTCGAAAGATAGCTGCGGGCTATCTTGATATAGAGACTTGTTTATGAATGTTCTAAATTTTTGGGAAAGCTTGCCTGATTAGATCCAATTGAGACTATTTTGGAAAATTATGGGTGTGTGTTCTGTTTTCTCAATTCAGTTTTTTCGAATAAGGCATATGTACGATAAACACATGAATTATGATAAGATATACGAGTGGTAAGCTTGAGTCACGGTGGGGTTTCTTTTTTCCAAACATATAAAACTTGGAATGTAGGCATCCATGTAAGGATGCAACTCCTTTATAGTGTTATGGGAAGCCACACGAAGTACAATTAGGTTACTATGGACCCCGTCTCTTGAAAAGCATGGTTGGTAAAGCCTATCGCACTGTGACCCATTCTCTTTAAACCCATGGCTGTTTTGATTATGCTTTGTTATGAATGTTTGTTAGGATAAGGATTACTGTAGACCTGACCTGCCTGTATCATTTTTGAGGACAAAAATTCTTTAAGGAGGGAAGAATGTAACATCTCTAAATTTTGAACCCGCACGTACTAAGTGACCGTGCCTGGGGTGACACTTTATGCTTGTGTGCAACCTAGATGTAAAATGCTATGAATGATGGTTAATACTTGGTTTAAGTATACATGCTTAACACCAAGGCCAAACATTAATTTTTGGATAAGAATTAGAACACACAAGTGATGTGTGTGTGTGCTTCACAGGAAATCAAACCAAAAGGATAAAAGGGTTAGGCGTCTCACGCAAGCCTTATTTGGGCTTTATTAGGTTGTCTTGCTAGAGGTTTGGGAGAGAAGGAAGAGAGAAAAGAAGAAGGAGAAGAAGAACTTCGTCGGATTCGTCTACTCCGAAGCTTTGGACTTTTGTGAAAATTAGTGAGCTTGTGACAGGGAGAGATTTGTCGTCAATTCTGACATTGATGAGTTGCGGGGTGTCGATTGAGACTGAATGTGGTTTTGAAAACCAATTTTTCTTGTGAAGAGATTCTTGTGTTTTGAGTCGCTAGATCATAGTGAGTTTTGTACGAAATGTGTGTGGAAGATCACCCTATGATCGTGTCGCCATAGTGGTGATTGGGGAGCTCGAAAAGATCAAAAGGGGTTTGGTAACCCATTTATTTTTGAGGAAGAAGACGATCCGATCATTGGATAAATTGTTGGATTAAAGGTGAGAAATCGACAATCTACGTATGTCATTTTCATTAGTAAATGTTTTAGTGTGATGAGTGTGAAGTGTGGAAGAAGTACGAAGAAGATCGAGTTGAGAAAAAAAAAAACTCGGATCTAAAAGAACTCTGGTTCTCGCGTGCTCGAGCATCAGAGCTCGCTTGCGCGAGAAGCCTTCAGAAGGCATATATCGTAAGGAAATATTCTGAGTCTCGCTCGCGCGAGGACTTAAGTGAGCAAAGGCTCGCTCGAGTGAGGGCTCATGTGCCTTGCAGCAGTAGGCTAAAATCCAATTGGTCGCGCAAGGTTTTGATGTGTATGTGTGTTCGCGTTCCCCGAGCTCCAGGGCTCGCTCTCGCAAGAAACAGAGTCAGACTAGTTTTGATTCTTTTTATGTAAATTCTTTGGAAATGTGTGTCTAAGCTTTCTTAAGCATTTCCCTAAGGGTGTAAATGGATATTTTGAATGTAGGACTAACATGTTGAGCTTGCGTGTGAGATCTCAAGAGAGCTACGTGTGGAATGTGATAAGCGTGACTTAAGGTAGGGAAAACTCCGTAACATATGTATTTAATTATTATTAGCATAGATTTTGATATGTGATAGAAACATGTGTTTCGTGAAGCTTCTCAGTTATTTAGCATGAATATCTTTCATGGTGTTAAATGTGGTGTGTGTGTGTGTGTGTGTGTGCACTCAGATTCATGTATATGTGAAAAAGATGTGAATAAATGTGTGTGGAAGGAATCAACTATGCGCGCGCGTGATATCGAAAAGTTGCGAACAAATGTGCGTGGAAGCTTTGAAACTTCAAACCTAATTATAAAATATCACTTTTCACAGTAATGAATTATAACTTATTTTAATACTTTGATTTAAGATTTATGTCTGATATCCAACCGACGAGGCGGTATATCCGTGACCGACGTGGTGGGATATCCGTGACCGGTACGATGGGATATCCGTATAATTATACTTTGTGATGGTGACGGCTAGCTTTTCGTTCACTTCCTTACGGATTGCGATAAATTTTTTTAGTACGAGTTTCCCCCTTATGAAGGGACTTGGGCAACATGTGAATGTTCCATTGAATGACGATAGTGGGTAGTTCCATCGGAATAATATCCTGCGACTCTCAATGCTATATATGCTCGAGAGATTATTTAAATGATCATTTGAAGTTTTTCTTTATGAGAATAAGCTTTTGAAATCATGTGTTAAACTTGAAAATCTGTATTTGATATCAGTTTTGCATCAAGTCAAATATCCTTTAAATTGTGAATCTTTATTTGAAAAGCATGTTCGATTTTGTCATGAGATATATGCAAGATGTGATAATATGCATGTTATTGATGTTTTCTCTACTGAGCTTAGATGTTAGCTCATCCCTCGACTATGCATCACTGGTACAAATGTGGAGCAGGATCGGACACTAGAGAAGGGCTTAGGATCTTTCGTTTGGGGAATTCTACCTTAGGTGAGGATTTAGGGTAGGCATGTTTTGGGTTTATATGGTGAATATTTTGGGGTCTTTTTGGACTATTGAATTAGTATGTCTGGGGATTAAAGCACAATATGAGATTTGTTTTGTAAGTACATTTTGAAAGCCACTGTTTAGGTGATCGTCGGCCATCACCGATTTTCTTTTGGGCCCTTTTTGTTTAGTCGTTATTTATAGAAGTAAATATTTGTTTTTGTCATATATATCCATGCTTTGACTTTACATTTTATAGGTATACCAAGTATTTTCTGTATTCAAATTGTGAAATGTGATTCAATGGTCCGAATTTTCCTGAGTTTAAGATGTAAGAAAGAAAAAAATATTGTATGGGATTTTGTGAAAACGGAAAAATTGGGCTGCCACATGCCCCCTTTCTCTGCCCCCTCTAGTCAATTATTTCCTCTAATTTTTAACATGTACTTTTGAATACACGGACTAAATCTTGAAGTTGGCCCACTTATGTGGGTGCAACATGGTCAAAGACTAAATCTTGAAGTTCACTCACATATTTTTTTTTTATGAAAAGTACCGACATACGTGAGTGCTCTGGTGGTCTTTTTCTTCTCAGGCGAATCGCAATAGCATCGATAATGACACCGATGATGATGCATATGCTGAAGCTGTCGATGCCTATGCCGACGACACCGATGCCTACGCTGACGATACCGAGAAAGAAGAAAAAGCCCACAAAACTGTAACATCCTGAAAATTTGGGCTTTGAACAGTATCCTCGAGATTCGTGCCCGACTGGTCGTAGGATGGACCAGGTGAAAGTCAACATGATGACTATGGTTAAAGTAGCTTTGATGTGAATGTGCACGTGTGTGTAGTGTTAGACCTTGGTTAGAGATCATATATACCTTTCTTGAGTGTATGTGCTCTGCACCAAAAACATGGAATGAGTTAAAAGGGCTTAAATGACTTAAGAGAAGTTATTTTTCTTTAATTAGGGTGGTGTAAAGATTTATGAAGAGAGAGAGAGAGAGAGAGTGAAGAGGAAGGAGTAATTGCAAGAGAATTGTGTGGAATGGCGGATTGAAGTCACACGTGAGCATTAATTTCGAAGGCAACGCGTAGGTATACTCGTTGGAGTAGGAGCTAAGAACGCTAGCCAATAACCCAAGCATTTGAATCAATCAAGAGATTGATTGGAGGTAAGAATTCTTTAAATTTCAATGTGTATAATGTTGTGGTTATATTGTTAAATTGGTAAATTAAAGAGATAGAAAAGAGAGGGAAATTGAGAGAGAAGGATGTTGGAAGAAATGCCTGAAAAGGGCTGAGTCTCTGACAAAATCTATTAATCAATTTTGTAAATTAATCAATTGATTTTGTAAATTGATCAATCGATTTTTACCTAAAAGTAAAGTTGGGCACTAATGCCTGAAACCGATTGATCGAAATAAAATCGATCAATCGATTTTTGGATTTCGATTAATCGTCTGTGCACTCACAGTGACTGGAAAGTAAGGAGTCTGGGAAAACCGATTGATCGATTTGTTAATCGATCAATAAATTTTGGATTTTCGATTAATCGATTTGGGATCGATTAATCAATTTTGAGAATTTCAATTAATCGATATGGAGATCGATTAATCAATTTTGACAGTTTCTGTTTGACTTTTATTTTAGACTTTAGAGTTCTGGGAGGGTCTTGTACCTTCTGTTACGCATCATTCTTGATACTTTGCATATGTTATGATGTAAATTTGGTTGTACAAATGAATGCGAGCATGGGAAGCCACTAAAGACCTTGACGCTTGAGAATTTATATGCGTGAGGTAGGGAACGCTTTGAACATGTACCTTAATTGCAACAACATATATGTAGTGATATAGAAATGAATAATTATGCTTTGAAGATGTGAAACTTAAGTGTATGTGTGTGAACACTAAGTAAGGAAAAGAGTTACAATATGAGTATATGACGTCCTCAGGGGATGTGAATGTTATAAAGGCATCTGTGTGATGCATTGAGCTGGTTACATCCCCGAGATGTATAGAAATTGTGAAGTTAATGAAATGAGAATCGATCAGGCCTAAATTAGTATAATTAGTGCAATCACACGATGAATAACTATATATATTTGCATATTGATTTAAGGTTCGGAGAATACCCCACCGACGTGACGGTATACCCGTGATTGACTTGGCAGAATATTCGTGACTGGTATGGTAGCCAATCCGTACACTAGTTGACATCCCAGGGATGTATGTGAGAATTGTACCCCATCGCCTATGAGGAAGGGACCTGGGTAGTATGTATATGAATGGAAAATAATATAAAAAATAGTCTGATTAGATGACGATGGAGGGTATTCCATCGGGGCTCGAGGCTATAGTACATCGAGGATTATTTAAGTTATGATTTAAGTTTTAGGCCAATCTTTATCTTTTGTGAACAAGTTGAGAACAAGTAACACATGTAGAGTAACATACACGTTAAGTTATGCTTTCAGTAGTTTAAAACTATTTTTCAGTTATTTTTATTGATTAATCATGCTTCTAATGTCATAGAATATATGTGAGAAAGATTGATTTATATGTTCATTCTGTTATTTCCCTATTAAGCTATGATGTAGATCACCCGTTACGGCTGCTACTACTTCAGGAGACCTAGATCTAGAGGATTCGGATTACGTGCCTGGGGAGGATTCAGAGCCCCCTCCTGAGGACTTCTTCTAGAGGACCCTTGCGTACTTTGATAAATTTTAAGAGAGAATTGTACGGCTTGGTATGTCCAGCCTATTTTGTAAGAAGGATGTAATATGTACTCTTTTATCGATTCATCTAGGGTGACCGTAGTTACGACACTCATGGTTCGAATTGATTCTTTTGCCATGCAGAGGCATGAGATTAGAACAATCTTTTGAGTTACTTATTTTTGATGATTGTATAGTAGAACTGGAGATTTAGTTCGGTATCAGTCTTGTGCTTTTAAATTTCTTTATTGTTGCTTGGTTATACCAATGTTCAGCGCAGGCTTATGGGGCATGACCTCGAGGGTCGTGCTGATGGCACAGGTTTTGGGGTGCCAAAATCCAGGCTGTCATAGTTGGTATCAAAGCTATTTCTTTTAGAATTTTTTATAAGTCTTGGTTTTGTCAGAGCATAGGACCTTCTGCTAATGAAACTATGGTTTCATGTGCAGAGCGTTATGTCTTTCAGAGGAACAAGATGGCCTCGGGGTGGCCATGAGAGAAACTTGCGGAGCAGAGATGGGTTCATCTCGGCTATGAATAGAGTGCCACTGGGGAATAGTAGCACCCAGGAGGCAGTAATCAGGGGAGCCAAGACCAAACAGAGAATTAGGATAGAGATCGCTAAGAGAGGGATCAACGAGAGCAAGAAAGAGTAAGAGAAAGAAATGAAGAGAGGGAGGAGCGTTAGAGTATGATGCATACTATGAAAACCATGGCAACCGCCATGGCTCAGCAAGCAGGATCCTTGGCAACTCATAATGCCAATGACCAACATCAGCCACCTACACCTCCAGCAGGCACTACACAGCCATTGCCCTCTGCATTCACAGAGTTTAGGAGGATGCGTCCTTCGAGCTTTTCAGGGCAAGCGAAAATAGTGGATGCGGAGAATTGGCTAAGTAAAATGGAGAAAGTATTCAGCGTGCTTATGTGCACGGAGGATGAAAGTGTTCGTTGGACAGCGTATATGCTAGATGGGGAGGTAGGCCCATGGTGGAAGTCTGTCTCTAGGACTAGGGCTTAGGAGACCCCAGGATTGCCATGGACATGGGAGGAATTTGAGGAAGTGTTTAACAAACAGTACTTCTCTGAAGTAGTACAAAATCAAATGAAAGTAAAATTTCTTCAGCTCGAGTAGGGAAGGATGTCGGTGAGAGAGTATGGAGTTGAGTTTATGAGGCTTGCTCGCTTTGTTCTTAATTTTGTAGTAACGAATTTGATGAAAGCTAAGAGACTAAAATGCGGCTTGAGGCTAAACATCAAGGGGAGAGTAGCAGCATTTGAGTTAAAGACCTATGGAGAGGTCATGAGTAAGGCCTTGGTGATCGATGAAGATAATGAAGATTGGTACCGAAGAAGAGATCAGCAAGGGAAAGGAAGAACGGATAAAAGTAAAGTTGGAAACTACGAGCCATTGAATAAAAAGCCGCGACTCATAGCACCCATTCAATGGCAACCGTTCCAAACCAGTTATATCAGACCGGTGCAGTAAGCAAATTATCAGAGGTTACTTGTTCTTGCGTCGAGGAGGTTGATCAGATATGAGAACCCTGCTACCACCAATGGAGTAGTAGTTACCCAGGATTTATCACGGCAACATCTACAACGATTGAGACTTGTGCCAAGTGTGGCAAGTCTCATAAAACAGCGGAGTGTAGAAGGGGTAATCGGGGTTTCTATAAATGCAGAAAGATGGGCCACATTATTCGAGATTGCCCTGAGGTGAGTAAAGAGAGGACGACTTCTGCTTCCATGCCAAGATCGATACAAGCAAGGAAGCCGGTCGTACAAGGAAGAGCCTACGTTGTTACTGCCCAGGAAGTACATAATACCAATGGCGTGATCCAAGGTGAGACTTTCTTTTAAATAAAGAATTTCAATTTCTTAAAGTTTTTAGATAGAGAAAGTGTATTCATGTAGGAGGTAGTATAAACTCATCTCTGTGTATTAAATTTTAATGTGCAAGTATGTTATGTATATATATAAATATGTATGATATATGTACCTTATAATTGTACGGAAGGGGAAGTGATGTAGCTTATGAAGCTAGAGGGTTGATAGACCCAGGGTCTACCCACTCATTTACTACTCCTCAATTTATGAAAAAAATGGAGGTCAACCCAGAGACGTTGGATTTTTTTTTAGTAGTATCTATTTCGACTGGAGAATCAGTCGATACGGAAAGGGTTTGTAAATCGGTGATAGTGACTATCAGAGATGGGGACGTCTTTGAACTACCGACAAATTTAGTTATGTTGGACATATAAGGATTCGACGTGATCCTTGGCATGGACTAGTTGTCACATCATTATACAATGGTAGACTGTAAGAATAAAGTCGTCATCTTCAGACCTAATATAAGGAGATCGTTCGGATTTCAGAGAATGAGATCGATGTTTATGCCACTTATGTCGTAGTCAGGGCCGAGCGCTTGATCAGAAAGGGATGCAGTGGTTACTTGGCATTTTTGAAAGAAGATAAGGAAGTGAAGAACATCATTTCAGAGATTACAGTTGCATGTGAATTCGAGGATGTGTTTTCGGAGGAATTGCCAGGATTACCTCCTGATAGAGAGGTGGAATTCGCTATCAACTTAGCACCTAGAACGGAGCCTATTTCCAAAGCACCATATAGAAATGCTCCTGCTGAGTTGAAGGAGTCGAAAGAGAAGTTACAAGAGCTCATGGATAAGGGGTTTGTAAGACCTAGCGTGTCTCCTTGGGAAGCACCGGTCTTATTTGTAAAGAAGAAAGACAGGTCAATGCGACTGTGCATTGACTATCGCTAGTTAAACAAACTGACCATCAAGAATCGATATCCATTGCCTAGGATTGACGATTTATTTGATCAACTATAAGGAGAGAGATATTTTTCCAAGATCGATCTGAGATCTGGATACCATCAGCTGAGAGTCAAGGCAGAGGACATCTAGAAGACAGCATTCAGGACATGGTACGGACACTACAAGTTCTTAATGATGCCGTTTGGTTTGACAAATACATCGGTGTCGTTTATGGATTTTATGAATCGAGTGTTTAAACCACACCCAGACACTTGCATTGTAGTATTTGTCGACGACATCCTAATATATTCCAAGTCAAAGAAGGAGCATGAAGAACATTTGAGAGTTGCTCTACAAACTCTACGTGAACACCAACTATATGCCAAACTCAGTAAGTGTGAGTTTTGGTTGGAGAAAGTTAGCTTTTTGAGATATGTTGTCTTAAAGGATGGTTTCATAGTAGATCCGACTAAGATTGAAGCAGTGGTAAAATGGGAGCAACCAAAAATGGTAATAGACGTCCGTAGTTTCCTTGGTCTAGCTGGCTACTATCGACATTTTATAGAGGGATTTTTTAAAATATCGAGACCTCTTACAAGACTTACAAGGAAGGATGTGAGATTCAAGTGGAGTAAAGCGTGTGAAAAGAGTTTTCAAGAACTCAAGAAGAGACTCACTTAAGCTCCAGTGCTAGCAATTCCTTTAGGCAGTGGAGGGTTCGCAGTATATAGTGATACTTCACATAATGTTTAGGCTGTGTGCTCAACCAACACAAGAAGGTGATTGCTTACGGGTCGAGATAGCTGAAAGATCATAAGAAGAACTACCCGACACATGACCTGAAACTAGCAACAGTCATATTTGTGTTGAAAATTTGGAGACATTACTTGTACGGTGAGACCTTTGAGATCTTCACTGACTATAAGAGCCTCAGGTACCTGTTTACACAGAAAGAGTTAAATATGAGGCAGTGCAGATGGATGGAGTTTCTCAAAGACTATGATTGCTCCATACAATATCACCCAGGCAAGGCTAATGTAGTAGCTGATGCCTTGAGTCGAAAGGGTTCAACTCAGTTGGCTAATCTGATTATGGGGATGCACAGATGAAAGTTATTTGAAGATATTTCATTATATGAAACAAATATCAAGGTACAAGCTATCGGATCCTTCTTGGCCAACATCACAGTGAGACCAATGATCTTTGAACATATTCACGAGCTATAGATGAAAGACCCAGAGTTAACCAAGATTCGACAAGATGTGATTGAAGGCATTGGACCAGAGTTCTCAGTGAAAGAGGATGATTCCTTATTATTCAAGGGACGCCTTTGTATCCCAGTTGATGCCGATCTGCGGTGAACTATCCTTGGTGAGGCTCACAAATCAAAGTATGTAATTCACCCCAGTAGCACCAAAATGTATCTAGACTTGAAGAAGAGTTACTAGTGGAGAGGTTTGAAGCAAGATGTAGCCAAGTACGTGTCACGGTGTTTGACATGTCAGCAGGTGAAAATAGATCATAGACGTCCTGCTGGATTATTGCAGCCTCTACCCATACCAGAGTAGAAATGGGAGTCGTTCTCCATGGACTTCATTGTAGGGCTACCGTGTACCGCAAAGAGATACAACGCCATTTGAGTAGTTGTGGATCGACTAACCAAGTCAGCACACCTCCTACCTTACAACATAATGTACACAGCAGGAAGACTCGCGGAGTTGTACATGAAGGAGATAGTATGGTTACACGGGGTTCCTAGTAGCATTATCTCTGATCGTGACCCGTTGTATACTTCAAAATTTTGGAAGAAGTTTTAAGAAGGCATGGGGACGCGATTAGATTTTAGTTAGGCTTTCCATCCACAGACTGATGGGCAAACGGAACGAGTAAATTAGGTGATAGAAGATATGCTCAGAGCGTGTATGTTTGAATTACAAGGATCATGGGATCAACACCTACCGTTGATCAAATTTGCATACAATAATAGCTTTCAAGTGAGTATTGGAATGGCACCATATGAAGCTCTCTATGGGAGGCAATGTAGATCGCTTATCAATTGGGAAGAGGTTGACGAAAAGTTTGTTTTGGGGCCAGAGTTACTTGAAGATAACACTATCATTGTCTGTATGATCAGAGAGAGACTTAAGTCGGCTCATAGTAGACAGAAGAGCTATGTCGATATCGAGAGAACAAGTGTGGACTACACCATTGGCGAGCATGTGTTTGTGAAGGTATCGTCCATGAAAGACGTTATGAGATTTGGAAAAAGAGGCAAGTTGAGTCCTCGTTACCTTGGACCCTTTGAGGTTTTGGGTTGAGTAGGTGAAGTCGCATATCGCGTTGGATTTCCACCATTATTTGATCGGGTATACATCTTCCATGTCTCTATGATTAGAAAGTAGGTGAATGACCCTGCCCATATCTTGGGAAGTCAACCACTTAAAATACACAAAGATATGACCATGATAGAAGAACCGGATCAAATACTGGATAGAAAAGAGCAAGTGTTATGCATGAAAGTGATTCCTTTAGTGCTTGCTTGATGGAAGAATCATCTGGCCGAAGAAGCTACTTGAGAACGCGAGGTGGATGTAAGAGAACAGTATCTAGACTTGTTTACGGAGAGTTGAGAGCAAAGTTGTACCATTGCATGTATTGTTGTAAGTTTGACTTGTCTATGTAAGTGAACATTCGCCCGTTTATGTCTACTTACACAGGAAATGAACACGAATGATATTGGTTCTAAAAGGGCTTTTGTGAAAATCATAAAGGTATTTAAAATGCTAGGTAATTGCATCACTAAATGGATGGCAATTATATGCCGAGAAGCAAAAGCAAGGTCAGTGGGTGGCTCCCCTAAAAGCCATAGAAAAACTGGCAAAATGACAAAAGCAAAGGAAGAAAAATGAAGTGCAATTTTTTTTTTGCAGTTATGTCAAAACTGATTAATCGATTTGCAAATCAATTAATCGATTTTGGATTTTGATTAATCAAAATCGTTCGATTGAATAACTGGCACATGCCAGTGAGCTGAGAAATCTAGAAAATTAATAGTAGTCAAATTCGATTAGTCGAGTTAAATTCGATTAATCGATTTTTGAAATTGATCAATCGATTTCGTGTAGCAGAGTTAATTGATGAAAACCGATTAATCGATTTTTGCCTATATATAATAGTTTTGGTTTTTTTTTTTTTTCCCATTTCAAAATTCCAATGGCTTTTCTTTTTAGGCGCCTTTTTTTCTTCTTCCTTGGGCTAGTGAAACTTGCGAACATTCGAGGGATTTGAGGATCGAGTTCGGATCAAAACCCTAACTATCCGGATCGAATACGAAAGGTTAACCCTAGGTTTTTCGAATTCCTTTCATTTTGAGTAATTCTAGCCCTAGGTTTCGAGTACTTTCCGCTTTCAAATCTACGATGCCACCTAAAACTAGGCTAGCTACGAAGCAAGAGGTTTCTAAGCTACCGGTACGGTGCAAGAACGTCGCGCCACCACCACCTTCACCTTCATCATCATCATCATCATCTTCATCTTATTCGACGGACGCGTCCTCACGCAAATCATCACCACCACCACCCGGCCATGTACCCCAACCAAATGAATGGTGGGCTGCCAAAGTTGGAATAAGAATATATCATTGACCAAGCTCTTTTTGAGGACCCCGAGGTTGAGGGCGAAACCAAGTGGGCCCGACAATACCACGTAAATGCAGGTCTCGGTAACCTTTTGAAACCGTTACATGATTACTATTATCCTCGACTCGTTAGGTTATTTTACCAAAACCTAAAGGCGGGTCGAGTGGATAACACCGTTACGACCAAGATCGATGGTCATAACTACCTTTTTACCCTATGCCATGTTCACAAATCTTTAGAGTGTTTTCTGACATAAGTACTCGAGACTAATCTTTTACGTCCCTTCCCACAACCCATAAGTTTTGAGGAAATAAGAACCGAGATGACAAAGTGGAATAAGGGATCTAGAAAATCCATACGGAGGGTTGACTTACCCCCTTATTTGTGGATGCTTGATTCAATAATCAAGTGTAATCTCTACCCCATGCGCCATGACACTGAGAGGGTGGAGTTGGTCCAACAGGCATTATACGTGGCATACCTCGGCCGTTGGTTTGATGCTACCAAATTGGTAATTGAGGGTATGATCTATATTAAAGGGAAAATGATGAAGGGACCTTTGCGACCCAAGGAGTGTATACCTTATGCTCGGCTTATTTCGAACATATTAGAGTGCTACTCTGCCACCCCAGAGTATGCCATTTCTCCCACCAAGCCAAGGGCCACCAATCATGTGAAACATTATTCTATCGCTTCATGGGGCCGCAACTATAGGCTGTTGAAGAAGGCTCTACCACTTGAGGGACCAGCACCTGCCCATGCTGGTGATGCCCCACCGCCACAGAAGGACCCACCAGCAGCGGGGGAGCAGCCTTTTGTACCACCACAGGACCCAGCAGCGGGGGAGCAGCCTCCTGACCTGATACCACCTGAGGAGTAGCCTATTAATCCTGTGCAGCTAGAGGAGCACCCTTTAGTAGCACCACCTGCTCCTTCACAGTCCACTCCTACTGCTCATGTGCGTTCTCACCAAAGAAAGGCATCTCAGGGCCCTTCACCTAGTACTATTGATGATGTTCTCGCCTTCATGGTAGAGAACAATCGCGAGATGTTGGAGCACCATAGATGGATGGAGGAGAGCCACACCCAGATGGGCTACCAGCTGAACTTTCATGAGGCCCTACTCCATCAGACCATGCAGTTTATATATCCCAGCGACTACCATCAGTGCATTGCGGTGGCACGGGCATGGGCTCCTGATGCATCGGGTTCTGGTACGCGCGAGCATAACGACGAGGATCAGCAAGGGGACGGGACTGCATGATTGCTGCCGTTGGATGTTTGTTTTGAGCGTAATTACTTTTGTGTTGTAATTACTTTTGGATTGTACTTATTTTGAAAACATCATGTACTAAACTATTTGGCATGGTTGCCATTTCTTTTTGGTAGTAAATTTTTGGGAGTGTATAACTGATGTATAGGACAATACGGCATGGTTGCCATTGTTTTATTTTGAGTAATGCAATTTTAAAATCCTAACTTATCTACTGTCCCATTTACTACTCATATATGTAATTATAGTTAAATTTTCTTTATGGTGTGTGCTAATGACGTTGTGTGCATAGTCGTGTTTCAATGTGTGTGGGTCTTTCCTGAAAAGGAGAGCCCTTGGGTACATTTTCGATGATGAAAATTTCTAAGGTGGGGAGAATGTAACATCCCCGAAATTTGGGCTTTGAATAGTGTCCTCAGGATTCGTGCCCGACTGGTTGTAGGATGGATCAGGTGAAAGTCAACACGATGACTATGGTTAAAGTAGCTTTGATGTGAATGTGCATGTGTGCATAGTGTTAGACCTTGGTTAGAGATCATATACACCTGTCTTGGGTGTATGTGCTCTACACCAAAAATATGGAATGAGTTAAAAGGGCTTAAATGACTTAAGAGAAGTTATTTCTCTTCAATTAGGTTGGTGTAAAGATTTATGATGAGAGAGAGAGAGAGAGAGTGAAGAGGAAGGAGTAATTGCAAGGGAATTGTATGGAATGGCGGATTGAAGCCACACGTGAGCATTAATTTCGAAGGCAACACATAGGTAAACTCATTGGAGTCGGAGCTAAGAACCCTAGCCAATGACCCAAGCATTTGAATCAATCAAGAGATTGATTGGAGGTAAGAATTATTTAAATTTCAATGTGTATAATGTTGTGATTATATTGTTAAATTGGTAAATTAAAGAGATAGAAAAGGAAGGGAAATTGAGAGAGAAGGATGTTGGAAGAAATGCTCGAAAAGGGCTGAGTCTCTAACAAAATCGATTAATCGATTTTGTAAATCAATTAATCAATTTTGACCTGGAAGTAATGCTAGGCACTAATGCCCGAAACCAATTGATCGAAATAAAATCGATCAATCAAATTTTGGATTTTGATTAATTGATTAATCGTTTGTGCACTCACAGTGACTGAAAAGTAAGGAGTCTGGGAAAATTGATTGATCGATTTGTAAATCGATCAATCAATTTTGGATTTTCGATTAATCGACTTAGGATCGATTAATCGATTTTGGAAATTTTGATTAATCAATATGGAGATCGATTTTGACAGTTTCTATTTGACTTTTATTTTGGACTTTAGAGTTCTGGGAGGGTCTTGTACCTTCTTTTACGTATCATTCTTTATCTTTGCATATGTTATGATGTAAATTAGGTTGTACAAATAAATGCGAGCATGGAAAGCCATTAAGGACCTTGATGCTTGAGAATTTATACGCGTGAGGTAGGAAACACTTTGAATATGTACCTTAATTGCAAGAGCATGTATGTAGTGATATAGAAATGAATAATTATGCTTTAAAAATGTGAAACCTAAGTATGTGTGTGTGAACACTAAGTAAGGAAAAGAATTACAATATGAGTATATGACGTCCTCAGGGGATGTGAATGTTATAAAGGCATCTGTCTAATGCATTGACCTAGTTGCATCCCAGGGATGTATGAAAATTGTGAAGTTAATGAAATGAGAATTGATCTGGCCTAAATTAGTATAATTAGCATAATCACACGGTGAATAACTATATATATTTGCATATTGATTTAAGGTTCCGAGAATATCCCACCGATGCTGTAGTATACCCGTGACTGACTCGACAGAATATCCGTGACCGGTATGGCGGTCAATTCGTACACCAGTAACATCCCAGGGATGTATGTGAGAATTGTACCCCGTCGCCTATGAGGAAGGGACCTGGGTAGTATGTATATGAATGAGAAATGATATGAAAAATAGTCTGATTAGACGACGATGGAGGGTATTCTATCGGGACTCAAGGCTATAGTACATCGAGGATTATTTAAGTTATGATTTTAGTTTTTAGGCCAATTTTTATCTTTTATGAACAAGTTGAGAACAAGTAACACATGTAGAGTAACAGACACATTCAGTTATGTTTTTAGTGGTTTAAAATTATTTTCCAGTTATTTTTATTGATGAATCATGCTTCTAATGTCCTGGAATATACGTGAGAAATATTGATTTATATGTTCATTCTGTTGTTTCCCTATTGAGCTATGATGTAGCTCACCCATTAGACTATACGTCGTAGGTCTGGTGCTTGCGGCTGCTACTGCTTTGGGAGACATAGATCTGGAGGATTCGAATTACGTGCCTGGGGAGTACAAGCTGTTGGCCAGATTATGAACCTCACGGCCTAAAATCTAATGACAGGAGGAGTACAAGCTGATGCCCTACGACAATCCCTAGCCGAGCTATAAGAAGCCGCGATGGTTTAGAAACTTATGGATCAATAACAAGTTACTCCGAGAAGCAGACAAGAGGAAAAGACACCCACTCCTCTGCATGCTCCAACTCCTCCGACACATAACACACATACCCTTCACACCTTTTACGACAACAACCGTCGAAGACAATCCTCTCCTGAGACCCAAAAAGATGATACCACCATAAATATAAACGACCTCCCTCTACTTCTAGATGACTACATGGCTAAGTGATTCGCTGATTATTATACCTAAAATTAAGTCTTAACCTATTGCAAGCGCACAATGAAAATTGTAGAGCTAGTATAGGATCGTTCCCATGAGGAAGTTTGTTTATCTTTTAATCTTTGTATTTATACCTTTATATTCAAATTCTTATTTCAAAAACTTCTATTTATCCTTAAAATCTAATCTACTGAAGAAATATGAATAAAAGAATCGTTTTTATACTAAAGTGCAGAAAATAAATCCTAATCCTCAAACTTCAGATTATGGTCGTCAATCACAGTCTTCTGCTCTCAGATATTTATGAAATTAAACAGTACCGTTACACCATATTTCTAGTCTCCTAGCATTGGTCGTCAATTAACACTAAAATCCTATCAATACAGATTTAATCTAATCAATAACTTCTTAAAATCTGGGCATCAATCAAACTCTAGAAAATTGAAAATGAAAAAGTAAAACCGTTACACTAATCTGCAAATTCCAACCTGAGTCGTCAATTCAAATTAAAACTTGAAGATGTTTACAAAGCAGTAAATAAAATAAAATAAAATCTAAATTAGAAAGCAAAAGTAGAACCATCCATGGGGTTGGTCCTTCAGCGTCCTCAGCCTTTGTCAGGCAAGACCTCAGAGAATTGTGGATGATCTTACTTTATAAATCCTAAACTACTTTGATCGGGAGAAAACACAA
The DNA here is from genome assembly GCA_021018995.1 of Chloranthus sessilifolius. Lineage (NCBI taxonomy): Eukaryota > Viridiplantae > Streptophyta > Magnoliopsida > Chloranthales > Chloranthaceae > Chloranthus > Chloranthus sessilifolius. Next base: position 114,029,334 of record CM037591.1, on the reverse strand, counting down.
ACCTCAGTTGTCAATTGATGCTGTGAAATTCTTCGATGGTTTATTCCTAGACCAGACTCTCTTATTTATAGATCATAAGGAGTCGGTTTACAGAGTTCTAGTCCTAATAAAAGAAACTATTAAATTAAGAGATTCCTATTACAACTCTACTTCTACTTTTATTCTTCCTTGCTTTCCATGGTTGATGTGTTCCTGATTTATTTCCTTGATAACAGCAGTAGAGATCTTGGTATATCTTCATCAATCTTCTCGGATCCGTAATTCACCAAACTTCTAATTTAAGGATTCTTCTAATTCTCTTCATGGCGGTGATAGTCTTCATTCACACGATCAGCAACAGTTTTGAGAAGTGTCTATTTTTAGAGAATCGTAAATCATGATTATTCTTCTAATATGTAGCTTTCTTTGGAAAATCGTAAATCACGATTTTCTATCTTCTCATAGCGTTTATCCTCAAGACGATTCTTTAGTATGATTCTTCACTTCTTTTGTATCGCTTTAGCCTCTTGAACGTATCTTTTCTAGAAAATCGTAAATTACGATTTCTCATTTTGTCTTTAGTATCATGCTCAATCGTCTTTTACGATTTTCTTTCTCTCAGTGCTTAGCAAATCATCTTTAACGCTCAATCTTCTTTCTTACTGCTTTATGAGTTCATTTTGATGAATTTTAATACTTTAGCTCTCTTTTACTATTTTTTCTTGATATCTGTACATCAGCATCCTATTAGTAACAAACTAAGTCATAGCATCACTAAGTTAAGGGTGATAAAATGGTATTTTATGTGGTTGATTAATAATAGGGAATGCTCAAGACAGTCCTTCAGATTCGACAAATTATGTCGAGACACTGACTTATCGTACCTACTGGCTTTAAGCCATTAAAATTCAACAAATATAATGGTACAGGCAATTTGAAAAACCACTTGGCCCTATTCTGTAATGACTGTCGACCAATCCGCACTAATCATAGGATCCTGATTCACTATTTTCAAAGGTCTCTGGAAGGAGAAGCCCTTGACTGGTTCGCTGCCTTACCTCTAGCCAAAATCAAAACATTCGAAGACTTAGCTGACAGATTCCTAGCCCAATACCAACACCTGACTCACGAAGAGATCAGTCTCGCCGAGTTGATGCACACAAGACAAGAGGACGACGAGGATTTCACGACAATCGCCAACCACTGGAGAAGGCTCGCCGCCCGAACAGGGAATCAAATAAAAGAAAGCGATGCGATAGAAATCATGATCAGCAATACCCAAGAACCTCTTCAGAGCATTATCATCCTAGGTGACTACTCCAATTTCTCTAGCCTCCGTGAACGCGCCTCACGCATAGAACGTCGACTGAAGAATGGGGAATTTATTCTCTCCACACTAACATCTGAAGAACCTTCTTCCAACAACCCTAGAATAAACACCCTAAACGAAGCTCTAAACTCTGAACAAATCTACACGAACCAAGAATAAAACCAAAGAAAGCCTCAACTGTACCACCCATATGACCAAGCTCAAGATCGATACGCAAACCTATACCAAAACCAACCACTAGACACCAACCAATACACGAACCCGTACTATGACCAAAACCAGTACCCCAACGACACGCAAACTAACATCACTTGCTACAACCCATTATTTGAACAAACTCCATCAAGCCCTCAACTCACGTACGATGTCATACACTCATTCACTCCTGCCCCATTCCATCTATCTAGTATGATCCGAAGAATTGTACCTCCCTTAGAGCACGTTCATACTATTCACTCACAGCCAACTAACCCTATCCCACGTACCTATAAACATGAAATTACCTTTCGCCCTGAACCGGTCACCAAGATCACTAAAATCTAAACTATCACCAAATCCACCCCTAAACTAACTCAACCCATCACCAAACTCATCGCCAAGCTCCACGCACTTATCTCCAAACCGACTCAACCTACCCTTGAACTCGACAGCCTACCGACAAGCATACCAATCCCCACGCTACCTCCCGACACTGAAACCAACTCTGCAACCATTCCCTAAACAAACTCCCTCACCTACCCTGGAAGCAATTCCTGAATTAATCTATCCATATACTATGACACCATTCATACTTAAACAAATCACAAAGATATACTTTGAACCTAAACCCAAAATCGAATCAAGACCCCTAATCAAGCATACTCTGAAACTAACCCCCAAACCCGAACACATTGTCAAACACATCACCCCACCAACCTCGGAACCAGCTCTCGAACCAAAACCCATTTCAAAACCTAAACTCAACACTACCGAACTCGTCACCTCACCAACTTCAAAACGAAACCCCGAATCCGGCTATGTCGCCAAACAAACCTCCACACCACCCACTCCAAAATCACTCATTGGGCTAATTTTGGAACCAACTCATGAATCAACCCCTACAAAACTCGACACCGAACTCATCATCCGCTCATCTCCGAAATAAGGACTTAAACCCACTATCGAACTTTCCGTCCCACTGACTACGAAACTAAACCTCGAACCTAAACTTATCATCAAACCGATCCTCGAACCTCAACCAAGCATCAAACCCGAATTTACCATCAAACCAAAACCTATCATCGAACCCGAGCATGAACCTATCATCGAACCTAAACTAATCATCAAAATTGAACTTGTAACATCCCAAAAATTTTAGACTTTGAATAGTGTCCTCGGGATGTGTGCTCATCTGGGCACTAGTGAAACCAAGTGGAAGTCAACTTGATGACTTAGGTTAAATAAGGTTTGATGTGAATGGGCTTATGAGTGTGGTGTAAGATGTTATTATGAAGTCACATACACCTGTTATGAAGTCACATACACCTGTTATAAGTGTGTGTGCTTTGTACCAAATGTATGGAATGAGTTAAATAGCTTTAAGGGGAAACAGAAGTTATTTCTCTTTGGTTTGGTAGGTGGTTAGGGATTTATGAAGAGAGAGAGAGAGAGAGAGTAAGGAGGGAGTAAATGCTAGAGGATTTCATGTGGATTGCAAATTGATAGAGCATGTGAGTCATTAATCACGACGACAACGCATGGGGATTTGGGGAATCAAGCTAAGAACCCTAGCCCATGACCCAAATCATTGAATCAATCATAAGATGGATTTGAGGTAAGGCTTTGTTAGATTGCAATGAGTATGATATTGTGCATTAATTTAATGATTAAATGGTGAATTAAAGAGATAGAAAGAGGAAAAGTTTAGAGAGAACAAAGCTAGAGGAAATGCCCGAAGAGGGCTGAGTTCCTGTCAAAATCAATTAATCGATTTGAGAATCGATCAATCAATTTTTGACAAAAAGTAAATCTGGGCACTGATGCCCCAAACCAATTAATCGAAATGAATTCGATTAATCGATTTTTAGTTTTTGAAATCGATTAATCGTCTGAGTACTCCTAGTGGCTGGAAAAGGTGGAGTCTGGGAAAACCGATTAATCGATTTTGGGATCGATTAATCGATTTTGAAAATTCGATTAATCGACTTTAGGGTTGATTAATCGATTTTGAAAATTCGATTAATCAATATGGGGATCGATTAATCAATTTTAACAGTTTCTGAATGAGTTTTGTTTTGGACCTTGGAGTTCTAGGAGGGCCTTGTACCTTCTTTTGTGCAACGTTATTGATGCTTTACATGTGTCATGACGTAACTTAGGTTGGACACTTGAATGCGAGCTTAGGAAGCCCCTATGGACCTTGACGCTTGAGAATTCAAACGCATGAGGTAGGGAATATCTTGAAAATGTACTTTCATTACAATAGCATGTATGTAGTGATATGGAAATGAATAGTTATGCATTGAGAGCATAAAGATGCGCATATTTTTCTTGAAAAGTAGTTGAACATATGAAATTAAAGTGTGTGTGTGTGTGTGTGTGTGTGTGTGTGTGTGAACATTAAGTAAGGACATAAGTATGCTATGAGTATGTGACATCCCAAGGGGGTGTGAATGTTATAAGGGCATCTAAGTGATGCATATGAGCTGGTTACATCCTAGGGATGTATGAAAAATCATGAACATCCGTGTAATGTGAAGTTAACTAAATGAGAATTGAACAGGCCTAAAATACTATTTTTAGCATGATCACACGGTGAATAATTATATATAGTTGTACATTTTATTTAAGGTTTGGTGAATACCCCACCGATACGGTGGTATATCCGTGACTGACTCGGCAGGATATCCGTGACCGGTACGGCGGCTAATTCGTACGCCAATATGACATCCCAGGGATGTGTGTGAGCTTTATGCCCCATCGCCTATTAGGAAGGGACATAAGTAGTATTACATGAATGAAAAATGAATGAAAAATAGTCTAATTGGATGACGATGGGCTCGAGGCTATAATGCATCGAGGATTATTTAAGTTATTGATTTAAGTAATACGAGGCCGATCTTTATCTTTTGTGAACAAGTTGAAAACAAGTAAACACATGTAGAGTAACATATGCATTCAATTCATGCTTACAGTAACTCAAACTATTTTCTAGCTATTTTTATTGATAAACCATATTTCTAATGTCATGGAATATATGTGAGCAAAATAGATTTATATGTTCACACTGTTGTTTCCCTATTGAGCTATGATGTAGCTCACTCCTTACACTATACGTTGTAGGTTCAGTGTTAGATGCTACTATTGCGGCTTCGGGAGAAGTTGATCTAGAAGATTTGGATTACGTGCCTGGGGAGGAGTCAGAGCCCCCTCCTGAGGATTTCTTTTAGAGGACCCCTGTGTACTTTGATAGTGGTTTGTGAGAGAACTGTACGGCTTGGTATGTTCAGCCCTATTTTTAGAAAATGTAAAATAAAATGAGGCATTCTTTTGGCGAACCATCCAAGGTGACTGCTGAGTCGTCACTGATGGTTCGGGTTGGTTCTCTTTCTCATGCAGTGGCATAAGATCAGAACCATCTTTTTGAGTTACGTGTTCTGACTTATATTATAGAACTGGAGATTTAGTTCAGTATTAGTTCTTATGATATTGATTTACTTTACTGTCACTTGATTATACCAAATATTCCGTGCAGGCTTGTGGGGCACGGCCTCCAGGGTCGTTCTGATGGCGCGGGTTTCGGGGTGCCAAAATCCGGGTTGTCAAAGTTGGTATCAAAGTAATTTCATTTAGAATGTCTGACAAGTCTTGATTTTGTCAGAACATAGGACCTTTTGCTAATAAAACTGTGATTTCATGTGCAGAGCGTGATGTCTCCTAGAGGAAGAGGTCGGCCCAGGGGCGGCCATGAAAGAAATTTGCGGAGCAGAGACGGTTTTTTCTCGGCTTCAAATAGAGTGTCGTTGGAGAATAGAGAGGCCCCAGGAGGTAGTAGTCAAGGGAACCGAGACTAAGAAGAGAATCAAGATAGAGATCAACGAGAACAAGAAAGGGTTAGAGAAAGAAACGAAGAGAGAGAAGAGCGTCAAAGGATGATGCACACCATGGAAACCATGGTAAACGCCATGGCTCAACAAGCGGCGTCCTTGGCAGCTCATAATGCCAATGACCAGCACCAGCCACCTACACCTCCAGTGTTCACTACACAGTCATTGCCCTCAACGTTCACAAAGTTTGGGAGGATGCGTCCTCCGAGTATTTCAGGGAAAGCAGAGCCAATGGATGAAGAGAATTGGTTGAGTGAGATGGAGAAAGTGTTCAGTATGCTTATATGCACTGAAGATGAAAGTGTCCGTTGGGCAGCATATATGTTAGATGGGGAGGCAGGCCCATGGTGGAAGTTCGTGTCTAGGACTAGGGCTTAGGAAACCCCAGGATTGCCATGGATATGGGAGGAATTTATGGGTAAATTTAACAAATAATACTTCCCTAAAGTAGTACGCTAACAAATGGAAGTTAAATTTCTTCAGCTCGAGCAAGGAAGGATGTTGGTGAGGGAATATGGAGTAGAGTTTATGAGGCTTGCTCGTTTTCCTCCTGACTTCGTAGTTACAAAATTGATGAAAGCCAAGAGACTATAATGCGGCTTGAGGCCGGACACAGGGGAAAGGTAGCTGCATTTGAATTGAAAACCAATGGAGAGGTTATAAGTAAGGCCTTGGTGATTGAAAAAGACAATGAAAATCGATACCGAAGGAGAGATCAACAAGGGAGAGGAAGGACGGATCAAAGTAAAGTGAGAAACTATGAGCCGGTGAACAAAAAGCCACGATTTGTAGCACCCATGCAGAGATAGCAGTTTCAAACTGGTTATATCAGATCTCTGCAATAAATGAATTATCAGAGATTACCTGTGCTTGCATTAGGGAGGCCGATCAAATATGAGAACCCTGCTACCACCACTGGAGTGTCAGTTACCCAGGGTTTCTCACGGGCAGCATCTGCAACTACAGTTGAGACTTGTGCCAAGTGTGGCAAGTCTCATAAAATAGCTGATTGTAGAAGAGATACTCGGGCTTGCTACAAGTGTGGAAAGATGGGCCACATGATCCGAGATTTCCTTGTGATGAGTAATGAGACAACGGCTTCTACTTTCATGCCAAGACTGATACAAGCAAGGAAGTCAGTCGTGCAAGGAAGAGCCTACGTTGTTAATGCCTAAGAAGCACAGAATACCAACAGCATTATCCAAGGTGAGATGTTCTTTTAAAATCAAGAATTTCAATTTCTTAAAATTTTTAGATAGAGAAGGCGCATCCATGTAGGAAGTAGAGTAGACTCATTCCTATCCATAAATTTTGATGTATAAGTATGCTATATATATATATATATATAATATAGGCACCTTACAATTGTACAAAAAGGGAAGTGACGTAGCTTATGAAGCTAGAGTGTTGATAGACCCGGGGTCTACCCATTCATTTACTACTCCTCGATTTATAAAGAAGATGAAGGTCAACCCAGCGACACTGGATTTTGTCTTAGAGGTATCTATTCTGATTGGGGAATCGATTGATACGGACATGGTTTGTAAATCGGTGATAGTAACCATTAGAGATGGGGACGTCTATGAACTGGCAGCGAATTTAGTTCTGTTAAATATGCAAGGATTCGACGTGATCCTTGGTATGGATTGGTTGTCAGCTCATTGCGCAATGATAAATTTTAAGAACAAAGTCATCATCTTCAGACCTAATACGAGGAGATCATTCTAATTTTGAGGAATGAGGTCAACATTTATGCCACTTGTGTTCGCAGTCAGGGCCGAGCTCTTAATCAGAAAGGTGTGCAGTGGGTACTTGGTATTTTTAAAGGAGGATAAGGGAAGAACATTATTTCAAAGATCACAGTTGTGCGTGAATTTGAGGATGTATTTTCGGAGGAATTGCCAGGATTACCTCCTGATAGAGAGGTGGAATTCGCTATTAACTTAGCACCTAAAACGGAGCCTGCTTCTAAAGCACCATATTAAATGACTCCTGCTGAGTTGAGAGAGTTGAAAGAGCAGTTGCAAGAGCTCATGGATAAGGGGTTCGTAAGACCTGGAGCACCGGACTTGTTTGTAAAGAAGAAAGATGGGTCGATGCGATTGTGTATCGACTATCACCAGTTAAACAAATTAACCATCAAGAATCGATATCCATTGCCTAGGATTGACTATTTATTCGATCAGCTATAAGGAGCGATGTATTTTTTCAAGATCGATCTGAGATCTAGATACCATCAGTTGAGAGTCAAGGCAGAGGACATCTAAAAGATAGTATTCAGGATACGGTACGGACACTATGAATTCTTAGTGATGTCATTTGGTTGACGAATGCACCGGCGTCGTTTATGGATTTGATTAGTCGGGTGTTTAAACCACACTTGGGCACTTGCGTCATAGTATTCGTCGAAGACATCCTGATATATTCCAAGTCAAAGAAGGAATACGAAGAACATTTGAGAGTTGCTCTAGAAACTCTATGAGAACATCAACTGTACGCCAAACTCAGTAAGTGCAAGTTCTGGTTGGAGAAAGTTAGCTTTTTGGGACATGTCGTCTCAAAGGATGGTGTCATAGTAGATCCAGCTAAGATCGAAGCAGTGGTAAAAAGGGAACAATCAAAGACGATAACAGACATCCATAGTTTCCTTGGTCTAGCTAGCTACTATCGACGTTTTGTGAAGGGATTTTCTAAAATATCGAAACCACTTATGAGATCACAAGGAAGGATGCCAGATTTGAGTGGAGTGAAGCGTGCGAAAATAGTTTTTAAGAACTCAAGAAGAGACTCACTTGGCTCCAGTACTAGCAATTCCTTCAGGCATTGGAGGGTTTGCGGTATATAGTGATGCTTCACATAATGGTTTGGGCTGCATGCTCAACCAACACAAGAAGGTGATTACTTACGGGTCGAGACAGCTGAAAGATCACGAGAAGAACTACCCGACACATGACCTGGAACTAGCAGCGGTCATATTTGCATTGAAAATTTAGAGACACTATTTATACGATGAGACCTTTGAGATCTTCACCGACCATAAGAGCCTTAGGTACTTGTTTACATAGAACGAATCAAATATGAGGCAACATAGATGGATGGAGTTTCTCAAGGACTATAATTGCTCCATACAATATCACCCAGGCAAGGCTAATGTCTTGAGTCGTAAGGGTTCAGCTCAGTTAGCTAATCCGATCATGGGGATGCACAGATGGAAGTAATTTGAAGATCTTTCATTGTATGATATAAATATCGAGGTGCAAACTACGGGGGCTTTCTTGGTCAATATCACAGTGAGACCGATGATCTTTGAGCATATTCACGAGCTACAGATAAAAGACCCAAAGTTAACTAAAATCTGACAAGATGTGAGTGAGGGCGCCAAACCAGAATTCTCAGTGGAAGAAGATGGTTCCTTACTATTGAAGGGACCCCTTTGTATTCCAATTGATGTCGATCTGCAATAAACTATTCTCGATGAGGCTCAAAAATCAAAATATGCAATCCACCTCGATAGTCCTAAAATATATCAAGACTTGAGAAAGAATTATTGGTGGAGAAGTTTGAAGTAAGACGTAGCCAAATACGTGTCAAGGTGTAAAGATACAACACCATTTGGGTAGTCGTGGATCGACTGACTAAGTCAGCTCACTTCTTACCCTACAACACGATGTACACAGTAGGAAAACTCGCAGAGTTGTATATGAAGGAGATCATACAGTTACACGAGATTCCTAGTAGCGTTGTCTCTGATCGTGACTCGTTATATACTTCAAAATTTTGGCAGAAGTTTTAAGAAGGCATGGGTACGCAATTGGACTTTAGTTCAGCATTCCATCCGCAGACCGATGGATAAACAGAGTGGGTAAATAAGGTGATAGAAGACATGCTCAGAGCATGTATACTTGAATTACAAGGATCATGGGATCAATACCTACCGTTGATTGAATTTGCATACAACAATAGCTTTCAAGCGAGCATTGGAATGCAACTTATGAAGCTCTCTATGGAAGGCGAAGTAGATCGCCTATCAATTGGGAAGAGACTAGTAAAAAGTTTGTATTGGGACAAGAATTGCTTGAAGATAATGCCATTGTCGTTCGTATGATAGGAGGAGACTTAAGTCAGCTCAGAGTAGACAGAAGAGCTATGCCGATATCAAAAGAACGAGTATGGACTATGTTGTTGGCGAACATGTGTTTGTGAAGATATTGCCCATGAAAGGCGTCATGAGATTTGGGAAGAGGGGAAAGCTGAGTCCCCATTACCTTGGACTCTGTGAGATTTTGGGTCGAGTAGACGAGGTTTCTTATCACATTAGATTACCTCCGTTGTTTGATCGGGTACATAATGTGTTTCATGTATCCATGCTCTGAAAGTATGTAAATGACCCTGCCCATATCTTGGGAGGTCAACCGATCGAAATGCATGAAGACATGACCATGATAGAAGAAGCAGCTCAGATATTGGATAGAAAAGAACAAGTTTTACGCATGAAGGTGATTCCTTTAGTGCTTGTCAGATGGAAGAATCATCCGACCAAAGAAGCTACTTGGGAGCGCGAGGTGGATGTGAGGGAACAGCATCCAGACTTGTTTGCGGAGAACTGAGAGCATAATTGTATCATTGCATGTATTTTTGTAAATTTGACACATCTATGTAAGCAAAAGTTCGCACGTCTATGTCAACTTATTCAGGAAATGAAAAGAAAAATGTTAGTTGTAAATGAACCTTTTGTGAAATCAAAATGTTTAGCATGATAGTAATTGCATCATGAAATGAATGGACAATATGTACGGAGAAGCAAAAGCAAGGTCAATAAGTGGCTCACCTAAAAGCCATAGAAAACCTGACAAAAAGACAAAAGCAAATGAAGAAAAATAAGAAGTAAAAATTTTTACAGTTCTGTCAAAACTGATTAATCGATTTACAAATTGATTTTGATTTTCGATTAATCGAAATCATTCAATTGAGCGACTGGCTCACATCAGTGAGCTGAGAAACCCGGAAAAATAATAACAGTCAATTCCGACTAATCTATTTAAATTTGATTAATCGATTTTGAAAATTGACTAATCGATTTTTGAAACCGATTAATCAATTTTGAGCAGCTAAATTTAAGTGGTGAAAACCGATTAATCGATTTTGAAATCAATTAATCAATTTTTTGCCTATAATTAACAGTTTTGGGAAAAAATTCCCATTTCGAATTTCAAATGAATTTTTTCTTTTGAGCACCTTTTCTTCTTCCTTTGGCTGGCAAGAATAGAGAAGAGTTTGAGGGCTTTGGGGATCGAGTTCAAATCAAAATGGCAACCATTTGGATCGAACACGAACGGTAAACCGTAGTTTTTCAAATTCCTTTCTTTTTTACATAATTTACAACCCTAGGTGTCAATTTTAGTTTAAAAACCCTAGAATGTCACCTAAAACTTGGCTAGCTTCGAAGCAAGTGGCTTCTAAACTACCCGTACAGCGTAAGAATGCCACGCCACCACCACCTTCGCCCTCACCTTCACTTTCATCATCATCATCATCTTTTTCGACGAACGTGCCGTCACGCGACTCGTCACCACCACCACCTCAACTCGGAAATTTGCCGCAACCTAATGAGTGGTGGGCTGCAAAGGAATTTGAGTATGAATACATCATAGACCAAGCTCTCTTTGAGGATCCAGAGGTTGAGGGCGAAATAAAATGGGCCCGAAAATATCTCGTCGATGTGGGCCTCGGTAACCTTTTGAAACCATTGCATGATTATTATTATCCTAGGTTAATTAGATTATTTTATCAAAACCTAAAGCAGGGTAGGGAGACCGGCACCGTTATAATCGAGATCGATGGTCGTAAGTACCTTTGTACCCTATGCCACATTCACGAGTTTTTTGAATGCTTCCCGGTCTACGTACCAGAGACCAACCTATTACCCCCTTTCGCACAGCCCGTAAATTATGAAGAAAGTAGAACTAAGATGACAAAGGGAAATAAGGGATCCAGAAAGTCCATATGAAGGGTTGACTTACCCCCTCATTTATGGACGCTTGACTCGATTCTCAAATGCAACCTCTATCCCATGCGCCATGACACCGAGAGAGTGGAGTTGCTCCAACAAGCATTGTACGCAGCGTACCTCGGTTGTTGGTTCGACGCCACAAAATTGGTGATGGAGGGCATGATTTATATTAAGGGTAAAATGATGAAGGGAACTTTGAGACCGAAGGAGCGTATGCCGTACGCTCGGCTTATTTCGAGCATGCTTGAGTGCTACTCTACCGCCGCAGAGTATGTGATTCCTCCGACTGAGTCGAGGGCTACAAATCACATCAAAACCTATTTTGTGGCTTCGTGAAGCCGAAGCTACAACCTTTTGAAGAAGGTGCTACCACCGGAGGGACCAGCACCTGGCCAAGCTGATGATGCCCCACCATAGCAGGACCATGCAGTGGTGGGGGCGTAGCCTCCTAACCCTGTATAGCCTACAGAGCAGCCTTTAGTACCACCTCTTGCTCCTACACAGTCTGCTCCTACTACTCCTATGCGTTCTCACAGGAGACGGGCATCTCAGGCCCCTGTACCAGGTACTATCGATGATGTTTTTGCCCTCATGGCGGAGAACAACTGCCAAATGCTGGCGCACCAAAGGCGTATGGAGGAGAGAAACACTCGGATGGACCACCGGCTAAATTTTCATGAGGCGCTGCTCTACCAGACCATGCAGTTTATGTATCCCAGCGATTACCATCAGCGCATAGCGGCGGCGCGAACATTGACTCCTGATGCATCGGGTTCTGGTACACGCGAGCATGATGACGAGGATCAGCTAGGGGACAGGACTGCATGATTGATAGCTTTTGGTGTTTATTTTTGAGTTATAATTATTATTTTTTGGGTTGTAACTATTTTAAAATTGATGTACTGAACTATATGGCATGGATGCCATTTATTTTGGTTTGTAATTATTTTTGGGTGCATGTAACCGATGTATGGAACATTATGGCATAGTTGCCATTGTTTCTTTTTAGTTAATACGATTCTGATCTTTGTTTATCTGCAATTCGGTTTACTGTTAATGTATGCAAATGTAGTTAAGTTTTATGCAGGATGTGCTATGATTGATGTTGTATAGATTGTCAGGTATCAATGTGTGTGCGTCTCCCATGATGGAAAGCCCTTGGGAACATTTTTGAGGACGAAAATTTCTAAGGTGGGGAGAATGTAAAATCCCCTAAAATTTGGGCTTTGAATAGTGTCATCGGGATGTGTGCTCATTTGGGCACTGGTGAAACCAAGTGAAAGTCAACTTGATGACTTAGGTTAAATAAGGTTTGATGTGAATGGGCTTGTGAGTGTGGTGTAAGATGTTATTATGAAGTCACATACACCAGTTAGAGGTGTTTGTGCTTTGTACCAAATGTATGGAATGAGTTAAGTATCTTTAAGGGTAAAGAGAAGTTATTTCTCTTTGGTTTGGTAGGTGGTTAGGGACTTATGAAGAGAGAGAGAGAGAGAGTAAGGAGGAGGGAGTAAATGCTAGAGGATTTCGTGTGGATTGCGAATTGAAGGAGCACGTGTGCCATTAATCACGACGGTAGCGCATGGGGATTCAGGGGATCAAGCTAAGAACCCTAGCCCATGACCCAAGTCATTGAATCAGTCATGAGATGGATTTGAGGTCAGGCTTTTTTAGATTGCAATGAGTATGATATTGCGCATTAATTTAATGATTAAATGGTGAATTAAAGAGATAGAAAGAGGAAAAGTTTAGAGAGAACAAAGCTAGAGGAAATGCCCGAAGAGGGTTGAGTTCCTGTCAAAATCGATTAATCGATTTGAAAATCGATCAATCGATTTTTGACAGACAGTAAATATGGGCACTGATGCCCCAAACCGATTAATTGAAATGAATTCAATTAATCGATTTTTGATTTTTGATTAATCAATTTGAAATCGATTAATTGTCTAAGTACTCCCAGTGGCTGGAAAAGGTGGAGTCTGGGAGTTTGGAAATTCGATTAATCGATATGGGGATCGATTAATCAATTTTGACAGTTTCTGAATGAGTTTTGTTTTGGACCTTGGAGTTCTGGGAGGGCCTTGTACCTTCTTTTGCGCATCGTTTTTTATGCTTTGCATGTGTCATGATGTAACTAAGGTTGGACGCTTGAATGCGAGCTTGGGAAGCCCCTATGGACTTTGACGGTTGGGAATTCAAACGCGTGAGGTAGGGAATACCTTGAACATGTACTTTCATTACAATAGCATGTATATAGTGATATGGAAATGAATAGTTATGCGCTGAGAGCATAGAGATGCACATGTTTTTCTTGAAATATAGTTGAACATATGAAAGTAAAGTGTGTGTGTGTGTGTGTGTGTGTGTGTGTGTGAACATTAAGTAAGGAAATAAGTATGCTATGAGTATGTGACATCCCAAGGGGGTGTGAATGTTATAAGGGCATCTAAGTGATGCATATGAGCTGGTTACATTCCAAGGATGTATGGAAAATCATGAACATCCATGTAATGTAAAAGTTAACTAAATGAGAATTGAGCAGGCCTAAAATACTATGTTTAGCACGATCACACGGTGAATAACTATATGTAGTTGCACATTTAATTTAAGGTTTGGTGAATACCCCACCGACATGGCGGTATACCCATGCTGACTCTTCAGGATATCCGTGATCGGTACGGCGGCCAATCCGTACGCTAGTATGACATCTCAAGGATGTATGTGACCTTTATGCCTCGTCGCCTATGAGGAAGGGACTTGGATAGTATTACATGAATGAAAATTAGTCTAATTGGACGACGATGGTGGGTATTCCATCGGGGCTCGTGGCTATAGTGCATCGAGGATTATTTAAATTATTGATTTAAGTAATACGAGGCCGATCTTTGTCTTTTGTTAACAAGTTGAAAATAAGTAAACACATGTAGAGTAACACATGCATTCAGTTCATGCTTATAGTAAATCAAACTATTTTCCAGCTATTTTTATTGATAAATCATGTTTCTAATGTCATGGAATATTTGTAAGTAAAATAGATTTATATGTTCACACTGTTGTTTCCCTATTGATCTATGATGTAGCTCACTCCTTACACTATACGTCGCAGGTTCAGTGTTAGTTGCTGCTACTGCTTCTTCGAGAGACGTTGATAAGGAGGATTCGGATTATGTGTCTGGGGAGGAGTCAGAGCCCCCTCTTGAGGATTTCTTCTAGAGGACCCCTGCATACTTTGATAGTGTTTTGTGAGAGAACTATATGGCTTGGTATGTCCAGCCCTATTTTGAGAAAATATAAAATAAAATGAGGCATTCTTTTGGCGAACCATCTAGGGTGACTGCTGAGTCGTCACTAATGGTTCAGGTTGGTTCTCTTTCTCATGCAGTGGCATGAGATCAGAACCATCTTTTTGAGTTACGTGTTCTGACTTATATTATAGAACTGGAGATTTAGTTCAGCATTAGTTCTTATGATATTACTTTGCTTTACTGTCTCTTGTTATACCAAATGCTCGATGCAGGCTTGTGGGGCACGGCCTCGTGGGTTGTGCCGATGGAAAGGGTTTGGGGTGCCGAAATCTAGGCTGTCATAGAGCTTGTCACCAAATCAGAACTAATCAAATTTGAACATATCATTGAGCCTATCCTTACAACACCAACTTCAACCGCCTTCGAATCAAGCACTGAACCTGACGACAAACAAACCCAAAAACCATCACTCCTCCCACTCTTGAGATCAAATCAAAGCAAAATCCTACAACTCTGGTCAAAATCCAAACTAACATGTCACCTAATCCTCAAACTTCACAACATAAAATTGATATCACACATGAAATTCCATCCAAATCTCAGATCAAAATCTCCATAGACCTCACAATCAAGGTCCTCGTAGAAATTCAACCAACAATACTACCACAACATCAAACCTTCGACACTAAACCGCCTCAAAAAAAGATACGCATTAAACAAAAAAAACTTCGCCGCATAAAAAAAACTTCAAAGCAACCTCACGATAAGCCCAAGATACGCATTAAACAAAACAAGCATAATCATGCAATACTAAATTCCTACACGCCGAAGAGAGGTTCACCTAGGTTTACACCCTCGCGTCTCCTCCTACTACTTTACCTCTTCCTTATCTTATCATTACCTTTACAATACCAACAGATTCCACTCCAACTTCACTGGCAAATAACTTCCCAACAACTCGAAAAACACCCTAACAACTATAAGTTCCAACTCTACGAGTTGCTTCACCCCATCGAGAAACTAAAGAAGGTCCCTCTCGATAAGGAGGCCCCAACCATAAAAGATTTATCAGAAAAAAAAAGTTAAAAGACACCACAACTATTTAGACAAATCTCATATCATCTAAAACACAAACCTAAACATAGCATCTCTCTCATCCCAGATCAATCAGATTAAGAGGGATCGAAGACCTCGAAATGGATTATCCAACTATCACTCTGTCCATCCCAAGGATCAAAATCTCATTTTTTCGATACGTATCGTCCAGCCCCAAAACCGATACGTATCAGACGATACGTATCGGTTCCAGACGATACGTATCGGTTTCAGACGATACTCTCCGATTTTTTCCCAAAAAAAAATAAAAAACATCAAAACCGATAATTTGAAATTATCGGATGATAATTTCAAATTATCGTCCGATACGAACGATACATTGAACGATACGGATGATACGAATGATATATTGAACGATAATTTGACTATTTTTTTAGGGGGGCAATAAAAACCCATTGTATCGTATCGGTGAGGTCCAAAACCGATACGTATCGTCCGATACGTATCGGTATCGGACAATATTTTGATCCATGGTCCATCCAACCTTCTGATTCAGTCCCTGCTTAAGGAACTGATGTTATACCATAACACAATAATAATAATAAAATAATACAAAAGTATATAAAATAATATATATATATATATATATATATTTGTCACCTGCCCAACAATATCTCTCACCTATAACTCTTACCCAACCGAGAACTCAAAGTCAAGGTGCTAGTGCTAAGGAAATAATGCCTACACAACTGCCTCGCCTAGAGGAAATCAAAACCCCACATGGGAAGTACTTTCATTATCTCGACAACATGCCAAGGAAATTGCTACAGGGGAAGGACTTCCTAGCCCTTGGAATCACAACTCAATCATCATCATGTCTCGTAGCCCAAACTGGCATACTCACACATCTATCACTTTCGTAGTCATCACAAGGCATTCACCAGTTGTAGGTCATTATTTTGAAAAAATATTTTGGCAATCATTTGACTCATTAACCACCCCTCCTATTCAGGCAAGTTGATCGAAAGGACCAGTGAATTATGAAACCTTTTTGAAGTATAGAAAACTCTAGATTCTCATACACCCTCTTCAGTCATTGGAGTTTATGTTAGAGCACAAAAATAAAAATGTAAGGTTTCATCAAACCTCACAATTCTTACGTTAGTAGGTTGTTTCAATATACACATAGAAAAGAAATAAAACTGAGCGAGAGCACACGACGAATGAATAGTCAATGGATTCAGGGAAGCATAAGCGAAACTGTGAAGGCACCCTAGGTATTCCCCACCAAGGAGGCATAACTAAACTGTGAGGGCATCCCTGACATCTTCACACTACTAGATATCATCGTACGGTGGTGGGAGGAGGATAAAACTCCTACTAACCATAGAATCTGAGACTTTGATGGTGCTGACCATGATGGAGAGCTCAATTATGGCACCGCATTACCCACTCGAGAAGAAAGTAGTTTACTACTATTTTAAATTTTGATTGAATAAGAAGTTACCCTCAAATCAATAAACCTTACCTCCTCTTCACCCCTTTATTTCTCTTTCGGACAATGATTCAAATGATTTTCAAAATCTCTTTAGAATAAAACCGAAAACTGTAGAATAACAAGTGATGCAATCACACATTACCTACCATTCGTCCCAACCTAGCTAAAAGCTATGATATATGATGATCGTTTAGCACTTATAAAATCGAGCCTGACATGTGGCCAAAATAATCAAACTACTTCCCAACATGGGACCATTACTAACGTACTCCAGGATTTCTGAGAGGTCGATAAGAGTCTCGCCGTCACTTGACACTGGGGCATTTTTTTTTAAGAGTGCTAGCACCTTGGTAGCGATACTCAGGTATCAAGACCAATACCCCAAACTAGGGAATTGTTTTTTAATTTTCAGTTTAGTTCTTACTTTCTTACCCTGGGACCCCAAAGCAAACACCTAAAACAAAACAGAGGTACACCCAAAAAATAAACACCATACTCTAACACTACCCATCCCCCCTCCAACATAACCCAAGAAAGACACAATAATAAACACAAACATCAATGAAACAAACACAATAAATAAAAACACCTCCTTATTTATATAATAAAAAATTTTACAGGTGTCACCGGAGGCATACCTCCTAAACATACAACCCAAAATAAAAACACAGATCCTAAACTACGACCTAAAATAAAAACATGAAACCGAAAATAGACATAAAGCCCAAAACAACGACGCATGGAACGTCCAATCAGAAGCAATAAAAAAGTCAGAGGGAGGAACGGTTGGGTAACACCCTTTCTATCCATTTGGAACACTTCCCTCCTGCTATCTTCACCTCCTAACAATAATGAGGGATATATATCGCACCTCAATCCCAACACCCCCCAAGCCACAACAACATCTCTAATTACACCACTATCAGGGACCACTTCAGGACGAAGAACGAGCAAAACAATGAACATCGAAAGAAATGACATCACAATTAGACAGTTGGATCACACGATATCATTGAAACATGTAAATCAGAATAAAAAAAAAAAAGAATAAAGAAAAATAAAGAAAACTCAGGCATATATGAACGCTCGATGAATTAAGTGCCCGGAATACAACGCGCAACCCAATTGAGCTCTAGTAAAACCGCGCACATTCAATTTGCTTTAACTTACCTAGCGCATAATTCAACCACATCCAAGTAAAAGTTTAAATGAGCGATCCCATGCTTTGAAGACCCACATAATTAAATTACATGCCTATACTGATGCACGAAATTTGAAAAGTCACTCGAACACCTCCACCTTACGAACTCGCCAACACTTCGATTGCGCGCCCTTCACCCGCACGTAATTGGATTATACGCCATTGTATATGCGCACATTTGACACACCGATTCTTCAAACACAAGCACTCTCCCGCGCGCGTAATTGATTTAGGCTCCCAGATTCACACACGCAATTCCCAGCTATGACACACACCTCAAACAGAATACACCTCAAACAAAATAAATATATGCCCTCAACAAAAACCTTAAACAAAAAAAACATGCAAGACAACATGTCTTCTCGCAAGAAGACACATACATAATCACTTTGATCCATCACAAACCAATCAGGGGTGAGGGCATCTCCCCGTAGTCCCATCGCAACAAAATCACCCCCTGATGTGCTACTACAAATACTGTCCCACTGCAATCCGAATCACTCTCCCTTGTCCCATTGCGTAACCTCACACACCGATCAGAGAGTGCGAGAGAGCCACTAATGCCTCATCACACGCCCTCATGCCCCATCATGACGCTAAAGCCCCGCCATGCTACCGAGGTCAAAGGCAAGTCCCGTCACGACCTCAAGACATCATCTGCCGAAGAAAAGCACCATCATTGTCCCATCACAATGTCAAAATAGCTAAGGAGTCATCAGATCGACACCCATCACACACTCATAGGCATGTCCCATCGTGATACAACTACAACCTGATCTCGTCATATAACCCAAGATCTGCCAAAGAAAGCTACGAACATAGCTTTCCCATCATATGACCACTAGGTCCCATCATAACTAACTACGATAGAAGCCATAACCACCAGGTCCCATCACAACCCGCCATGACACACAACCAGAAAGGGGAGTCTCATTCGATATCCCCAAATGTCCCATCTCACACTATTCGTTAGACTCCACCGTAGCATAAACATACGCTCATCGACAAAAGAAGGAAGGAATTCCTTCGACGTCCCATCACACCCAACAAATATCAAGTCCCATCGCGAACATCTCATTAGGCAATCAACACCTCCCATCACAACAATCAGCAGAGAAATGAAGGAGAGGAAACTCTCTAACGTCCCATCTCGACACCACCACAATAGCTAGCCGGTCTCGTCGTGAGCTATACGAAGACCCTCATGCAACAAATCAGGTAAGTAAAACACCCCTTTCTACTCAATACTCCTTGTACAAAATATAATTAGCTAATATTAAGTCAAATATTTTCAAAACCCATCTCTCGACTCGTGAATCACTGTAGTCCTCCCATAAGAGACAATCATCGGTATTCACAAGAAGATTAGACGGAGTATTAGACATACCAAGCGTCGTCTTGACAACCACATAAACATTTGAGTCCATAAATCCTGTACCAATGGATCTGCTTTGTGACATCTTGGAAGCCGCGTTTTCTGTCATTTTACCACCAAATTGATCTTAAGTTAAAAATTCTAAATTTTCAAAAAATGATAATAAATAAACTTTCTATCTATCGAACTTCACCTCTCATCACTCCAATCCATTCTTTTCCATGGGAAATCGAACACTGAATATACTCAACTCTAAGAAATCACAAATGTAATAACCCAAAAAATTGCATTAAATAGTGACCTCAGGATCCGTGCCCGACTGGTCATAGGTTTGACCAAGTAGGAGTCCACTAGTTGACTCGAGAGGTGATGAACGGTTATGATGTGAATACGATGTAAGTAGGTAGTGTAGTGTGAATCTGGAGTCACATACACCTAGATAGGTGTATGTGCTTAACACCAAGACAAGAGGGATATGAGGGTTTAATAACCCTATTTCTCGTTTGTTTGAACTATTGAAGAGAGAGTTAAGAGGAGAGAGAGAGAAGTAAAGAGGAGTTATTGAGGAGGGGGGTGAATGCAAATCAAAGGAGTAGATAAGAACATTCATTGACGGATTCAAAGCGTTTGGGATCGTGAAACGAGTGGTGGAACCCTAGCCATCAAACCCAACAAATCTATCCCTCGAAGGGATTCGTGAGGTAAGTTTTAAATTGAAGTTAATGCATAGATGTAGGATGATTAAATTCTGTCAAAGATGCTTAGAAGGATGGATTAATGGCATAAGAAAGAAAGGATAGAGATTTGGAAGATCAGCCCGAAAGGGGGCTGAATCTGGCCAAATCAATTAATCGATTTCGGCCCAGAAGTTGAAAAGTCATGGAAGCCCGATTTCGATTAATCGAAATAAATTTCGATTAATCGATTTGGATTTCGATTAGTCAATTTGAAAATTGACTAATCGACTGGGAAGCTCTAGCCACTGGAGAAATGAAACCTGGGAAAATCGACTAATTGAATTGGGATTTCGATTAATCGATTTCGGATTTCGATTAATCGATTTTGAGATCTCGTATACTCGATTTAAGAATCAACTGCTTTATGTTGGAGACCTCGATTAATCAATTTTGGATCGATTAATCAAATTTGAATCTCGATTAATCGATTTTGGAAATCGATTAATCGATTTTGGTTTCGATTAATCGATTTTGGGAATCGATTAATTGAGTTGCATTTCGATTAATCGATTTTGGGAATCAATTAATCGACTGTGACAGTTTTGCTTAAACTTTATAGTTGACTTTGAGATTCAGGGAGGGTCTTAGACCTTCTTTGTTACATCTTTAGTGATGAGTTACATGTGTTATGTTGTACCATAGGTGGTACGTATGATCATGAGCACAAGGAGCCGCGTGGGACCTTGATGCTAGAAGTTTCAAAGACTTGAGGTAGGGAACACCTTGAACATATACTTTAATTTCAAGAGCATGTATGTAGTGATATAATCATCAAATTGAAGTTGTTTTTAAATTGAGAAAAGCTTTATGAAAATGGGTGCGTGTGTGACACCAAAAATGTGATAAAGGCATCTGTGTGATGCAAGTAACCAAGAACAAGTAATCTAATGAGATTGAGACATCCCCAGGGGATGAGGAAGTAATAAAGGCATCAGGTGTGATGTGGGTATGTATACATCCCAGGGATGTATACATAGGATTGAATAATTACTGTTGAGGCCTAACTGATACAAGATAGCACACTTATACGGTGAACAACTATTTGTAATGCACATGATATTTTTGTTATTTGAGGTTTGGAGGATACCCCACCGACGTGGTGGGATACCCACGACTGACGCGGCAGGATATCCGTGACCGGTACGACGGTGAATCCGTACACCAGCACGGAGGTTTATCCGTGACCGTAAGTACATCCCAGGGATGTTGTGTGATATTTAACCCCGCCGCCTAGTGAGAAAGGGGCTTGGATCGTATTCCCAGGGAATACATGTTTTCTTACAACTGTCTAATTAGATGACGATGAAGGGTATCTCATCGGGGCTCGATGCTATATTGCTCAGGGATTACTTAAGTTGAAGATTTAAGTTTTGCTTTAGGCCTGTTCAGTGTCATTCATGATTAAATCAACAGTAAAGTAATACATGCAACTTACCAGTGAATTGAGTATAAATCATCCATTTTAAATTAGTTTTCTAGCGAATGCATAGATTCATCATGCTTCGAATATTATGGAATATATGTGAGTTTTGACTTATATGTTCATTGTGTTGTTCCCTATTGAGCTAGGATGTAGCTCACCCTTTTGACTATACGTCGCAGGTCCATTGATAACAGCAGTGGAGGCTTCGAGGGACGTGGATCCGGGTGATTCGGATTACATACCTGGAGACGAGTTAGAGCCTCCTCCCAATGACTTCTTCTAGGTGACTCTGCTAAGCACTTTGATAGAGAGTCAGTTTTGTGAGCAGATTAGTGCGGGTTGGTATGCCAAGCCTTTATTTTTGAAATAATATAATTAAACTAGATTATTCTTTTGGTGAACCATCTGGGGTGATCTGATTATCACCGATGGTTCAGGTCAGTTCTCTATTCATGCTGTGGCATAAAAGAAGAACTGTCTTTTGAATATGCCAGTTGGGCATATTAACGCTTTTTCCGCTTTAATGAAATTAATTACTTTATTTGTTAAATTGTTCTTGTTATACTAATGTTCCGTGCTAAGTTTTGGTGCACGATCTGGAGGATTGTGCTGATGGCACGGGTTTCGAGGTGTCAAAATTCGGGCTGTCACTGTTGATATCAAAGCATTTCTTTTAGAAACTTTGACAATCATTCTTTTGTCAGAGCATAGGGACTTTTGCTAATGAAAACTTTGTTTTCACGTGCAGACCGTGATGTTACCTAGAGGAAGGGGCCGACCGAGGGGCGGCCATAATAGAAGTTTACGTAGTGGAGATGGGTACATCTCTTCTACAAATAGAGTACCTATAGGAGATGGAGGGACTTCTGGCATTGGTGGCCAGGGAAGCCAAGGTCAGGAAGAGAGCCATGATTGAGATCGTCAGGATCAAGATCAAAGAGAGCAAGAAAGGGTTAGAGAAAGAAATGAAGATAGAGAGGAGTGTCAGAGGATGATGCACACCATGGAGACCATGGTGTGCAGCTATGGCTCAACAGGCAGCATCTTTGGCAGCTCACACGGCTCATAAGCAGACGGTTTCAGCAAAGGTTGAGATCAGACGTGAGGGGAAGAGTAGCACCATTCCAGTTGAGGACCTATGGAGAGGTCATGAGTAAGGCCTTGGTCGTAGAAGAAGAAAATAACAACAAATACCGCCAGAGGGAGCAACAGGGAAGGTGGAACAGTGATCAGAGCAGAATGGGGAATTATGAACCGGTGAACAAAAAGCCGAGGTTCATACCGAACAATCAAAAGCCACCGTTTCAAGGAGGCTATGGGAGACCGACGCAGCAGAGCAACCAGCAGAGATTTTCATTGCTCACGTTGGGGAGACCGATGCGCTACGAGAGTCCTGCTATTACTACAGGCGCTACAGTCACACAGGGGGCTTCTCGAGCAGCTTCTTCCATGTCACGTGAGACTTGTGCCAAGTGTGGCAAGCCTCACAAGACATCGGACTGTAGAGTAGGCACTCGGGGTTGCTTTCGATGTGGCAAGGTGGGCCACTTAATTAGAGAATGCCCTGAGGTGAACAAAGGGAAGACGGCTTCAGTACCTATTCCACGACCGATTCAAGCAAGGAAGCTGATCGTCCAAGGAAGAGCCTACGCAGTCACAGCTCAGGAGGCTCAGAACACGAACGATGTCATTCAAGGTGATCTTTCTTTTAAATAAATAATTTCAATTCTTGTAATTTAGATAGAGAAGGTGCATCTATATATAGAAAACATAAGAAAAAGCTTGCATGTGATAAATTCTAGTAAAATGATAGAAACTATATATATGTGTATGCATGAGTAGGTACGTTACAAATATACAAGAAGGGAAGCGACGCGACATACGAAGCTTGAGTATTGATAGACCCGGGGTCTACCCACTCATTTATTACACCTCACTTCACCAAGAGGATGAAAGTCGACCCAGAAGAGTTAGACTTCGTTTTAACCGTGACAATTCCTACTGGGAAAGCGGTTGATATCGAGAAGGGTTGTAACTCCGTGATCGTGAGGATCATGGATGGAGATGTCTTTGAGCTACCGGTGAACCTAATTCTGTTGGACATGCAAGGATTCGACGTGATCCTTGGCATGGATTGGTTATCGACCCATTGTGCAATGGTAGATTGCAAGAATAAAGTCGTCATCTTCAGACCCAACATGAGGAGATTGTTTAGATTTCAAGGAGAGAGGTCGACACACCTACCACTTATTTCGGCAGTCAGGGCCGAGCGATTGATCAGAAAGGGGTGTAGCGGATACTTAGCATTTCTGAAGGAGCACAAAGAGGAGAAGAATGTGATCTCGGAGATAGCAGTTGTGCGAGACTTCGCCGATCTATTTCCAGAGGAGTTACCTTGATTACCTCCAGAGAGAGAAATAGAATTCGCCATCAACTTAGCACCAGGAACGGAGCCTGTGTCTAAAGCACCATACGGAATGGCTCCTCCTGAGTTGAAGGAGTTGAAAGAGCAGCTATAAGAGCTAATGGATAAGGGGTTTGTTAGACCGAGCGTGTCTCCATGGGGAGCACCGATCTTGTTTGTAAAGAAGAAAGATGGGTCAATGCGTCTGTGCATTGACTATCGATAATTAAGCAAACTTACCATCAAGAACCGATACCCTTTGCCTAGGATAGATGACTTGTTTGATCAGCTGCAAGGAGCGAAGTATTTCTCAAAGATCGATCTGAGATCGGGATATCATCAGTTGAGGGTCAAGGCAAAGGATATTCAAAAAACTTCATTCGGGACTCGATACGGACACTATGAGTTTCTGGTGATGCCGTTTGGGTTGACAAATGCCCCGGCGCCATTCATGGATCTGATGAATAGAGTGTTTAAACCACACCTAGATACTTGTGTCTTAGTGTTTGTTGACGACATCCTGATCTATTCAAAGTCAGAAGAAGAGCATGAGAAACACTTGAGAGTAGCCCTACAGACTCTACGTGAACACCAGTTATATGCCAAGCTCAGCAAATATGAGTTTTGGTTAGAAGAAGTTAGATTTTTGGGACATGTCGTCTCAAAGCTTGGTGTCACTGTAGATCCAGCGAAGATCAAAGTAGTAGTGAATTGGGAGCAACCAAGGACAGTGACCGACATCCGCAGTTTCCTTGGATTGGCGGGTTACTATCGACATTTCGTTGAGGTTTCTCAAAGATATCAGGACCACTCACGAGACTTACAGGAAAAGACGCAAGGTTTGAATGGAGTGAGGCATGCGAGAAGAGTTTTCAAGAACTCAAAAAGAGACTCACTTCAGCTCCAGTGTTAGCTATTCCTTCAGGCAGTCGAGGATTTACAGTGTATAGCGATGCTTCGTATACTGGTTTGGGCAGTGTGCTTAATCAGCACAAACAGGTGATAGCGTATGGATCAAGACAGTTGAAAGAGCATGAGAAGAATTATCCAACACATGACTTGGAATTAACAGCGGTCATTTTCGCGCTCAAGATTTGGAGACATTATTTGTACGGTGAGACGTTTGAGATTTTCACCGACCACAAGAGCCTCAGATATCTGTTTACACAAAAGGAACTAAACATGAGGCAGCGCAAATGGATGGAATTTCTCGAAGACTATGACTGTTCTATACAGTACCATCCATGCAAGTCTAATGTAGTAGCTAATACCTTTAGTCGGAAGAGTTCAGCTCAATTGGCTAGTCTAATTTTGGGTATGCATAGATGGAAGCTGTTTGAAGATCTGGCCCTATACGATGCAAACATTGAGTCACAAGCTACAGGAGCCTTCTTGGCTAATATCTCAGTGAGACCGATGATATTTGAGCATATCCATGAACTACAGATGAAAGACCCGGCACTAACAAAGATTCGTCAAGATGTGACTGAAGGCATTACATCTGAGTTTTCAATCAAGGAGGATGGTTCCTTATTATTCAAGGGCCGCCTCTGTATTCCAGATAACGCTGATCTGCGACGAACCATTCTTGATGAATCACATAAGTCAAGCTATGCTATCCACCCGGGAAGCACAAAGATGTATCAAGATTTGAAAAAGAATTACTGGTGGAGAGGCTTGAAACAAGATGTGGCAGAGTACGTGTCGCAATGTTTGACGTGCCAACAAGTGAAGATCGATCATAGACATCCCGTAGGTCTATTGCAACCTCTACCTATACCGGAATGGAAGTGGGAATCGATCTCTATGGACTTCATCGTTGGACTCCCGCGTACTGCGAAGAAGTAAAATGCCATCTGGGTAGTGGTCGATCGATTGACCAAGTCAGCGCACTTCTTGCCTTACAACACGATGTACACGGCGGGAAGACTAGCAGAGTTATATATGAAGGCAATTATCCGTTTGCATGGGATTCCGAGTAGCATTGTTTCGGACCGTGACCCATTGTATACATCAAAGTTCTAGAAGAAATTTCAAGAAGGAATGGGAACACGACTAGATTTCAGTACAGCATTCCATCCTCAAACTGAAGAACAAACTGAAAGGGTCAATCAGATCATTGAGGACATGCTTAGGGCGTGTATGTTGGAATTGCAAGGATCGTGGGATCAGCATCTACCCTTAATTGAGTTTGCATATAACAATAGTTTTCAGACGAGCATTGGGATGGCACCATATGAAGCACTCTACGGACGGCGATATAGATCGCCCATTAATTGGGAAGAAATGGGTGAGAAGTTTGTTTTGGGACCTGAAATGCTTGAAGATAATGCCACCTATGTTTGGATGATAAGGGCAAAACTCAAAGCAGCTCAGAGCAGACAGAAAAGCTACGTCGATATCAAGCGGATGAGTGTAGACTTCAAGGTGGGTGAAGACGTGTTTGTGAATGTGTCACCTATGAAGGGAGTCATGAGATTTGGAAAGAGAGGGAAGCTAAGTGCCCGCTATCTTGGACCGTTTGAAGTTTTGGGTCGAGTAGGGGAAGTTGCTTACCGCATTGGATTTCCACCATTATTCGATCCAGTATATAATGTCTTCCACGTATCTATGCTTAGGAAGTACCTTAACGACCCTGACCACGTGTTGAGCGGTCAAGCTTTTGAGATGCATGAGGACATGACCATGATCGAAGAGCCGGTGGAGATTTTGGATCGAAAGGAACAATTGTCGCGAACGAAAGTGATTCCACTAGTATTTGTCCGATGGAAGCATCATCCGGCCGAGGAAGCTACATGGGAACGAGAGGCCGATGTGAAGGAACAATATCCGGCCTTGTTCCCGACAACTTGAGAGTCAATTGTTCCCCCCGCAAGCATGTTTGTAGATTTTTAACAATACTTGTAATCCAATGTAGATTTTTGATCAAAGTATGAAATAGAAACAATTTTTATCCGCACATGGCCATGATGATGTGTTTTGAAGAACCAATGAGCAACTGATCATGAATTACCAAAAGAAATCAAGTAGACAGAAAATTTTGAAAATCTACAGAATCTTATCAAAACCGATTAATCGATTTTCAAATCGATTAATCGATTTGGAAATTCGATTAATCGATTTTGTTCGATTAGTTGACTGCCATGTGCCAGTGACTGGAAATTTGATAAGGACTCAGAAAATGAAAGAAGGGAAATTTCGATTAATCGATTTGGATTTCGATTAATCGATCTGGAGGTTCGATTAATCGAATGACTTAGGGAATTTTGAAGAATTTAAAGAAATTTTGTCATTTCGATTAATTGAAGAATAAATCGATTAATCGACTTTGGATTTCGATTAATCGAACTGGATGTTCGACTAATCGAGTTACATAATGAATTGGGAAAAATTTGAAGAATTTTATATGATTTCGATTAATCGAGGAGGAATTCAATTAATCGATTTGGATTTCGATTAATCGAACTAGAGCTCGACTAATCGAGTAACTTAAAGAATTTTGAAAATTTTTGGAAGGGCTGCACGATTTTGATTAATCGAAGTGAATTTCGATTAATCGATTTTGTAATTTTGATTAATCGAAATGGATTTCGATTAATCGACTGGCTCACACCAGCGAGCTCTAAAACTTGAAATTTTTAACGGATACGATTTCGATTAATCGAAATGGTTTCAATTAATCGATTTTGAGTTTCGACTAATCGATTTTGGAAATTGATTAATCAATTTCGCGCGGCTTAACCTAGTTTTGAATCTCGATTAATCGACTTTGAATTTCAATTAATCGAGTCGGAGCCTATATATATAAATCAATGGGTTTTTCATTTCATTCGAAACCATTTGGACTTTTGTATTGCGCGCTTCTTCTTCTTCTTCCTTCAACCCTCCGAGCTACCTAGGGTTTCGGCTTTTCGGATCGATTTAGGATCGAAAACAATTGCAACCGAATCAAACGCCTAAGGTAAAACCCTAGATTTCATTTTCTTTCCAGTTCAAAGCATTAAAACCCTAGATTTCGTTTTCTTTCCAATTCAAAGCATTAAAACCCTAGTTTTCTTGGATTTTTCACCAAGATGCCGCCTAAAACCCGATTGTCTTCGAAAAAGGCGACCTCTAAACTCCTGGTCCGGAGTAAAAATGCCGCACCGCCACCACCTACCCCATCACCGGTGAGGACTCCATCACCGTCGGCATCGGAGACCACCTTCGGTTCGACGAGCGCGTCTTCGCGCGAGTCTTCACGCGAATCCACACCTATGCCACCACCACCCACCATTGTAGAGCAACCCAACGAGTGGTGGGCAGCCAAGACCTTTGAGGTCGAGTACATCATCGACCCAACCCTCCTCACGAACCCCGAGGTATCGGGCGAGACCCAATGGGCTCGTAACTACCTCTAAAATGCCAGTCTCGACAATATTTGAAACCAATCTAGGGTTCCTACTACCCTAGGTTGGTTAGATTATTTTACCAAGGGCTAACGGACGACCCTATCGACGATATTATTTTGACCAAGATTGAGGGTCCGGAATACACGATCACCCGTCGCCACATACACGATCACCCGTCGCCACATACACGAGGTACTTGAGTGTTACCTCGATTTCACACCAGAGACCACCCTCTTTCCACCCTTCGAGGAAGAGGCTAAATTTGAAGAGATCATAGCCCGTATGACCAACGGGAAGACGGGGTCGGGATCTTCCATTAGGAGGGTCGACCTTCCCCACTACATGTGGATGCTTGATTCAATAATCAAGTGCAACCTATATCCACTGCGCCACGACACAGAGCACATAGAAAAGGTACAACAGACACTTTATGCAGCCTCCTGTGGCCGTTGGTTTGACACGACCATGCTCGTCCTTGAGGGGATGAGATACATTAAAGGTAAGTTGATGAAGGGCAACTTACGGCCCAAGGAGAAGATGCCATATGCTCGGCTCATCTCGAGCATGTTGGAGTGTTATTCCAACGCTCCCGAGTATGTGGTATTGCCCTATGAGGTGAGGGAAACAGACCAAGTGAAGACATTTTCAAAGTCTTCCTGGAGCCGTAGTTACAATTTATTGAAGCGGACCCTACCGGCTCCGGGTCCCGCTCCAGCAGCAGCAGCAGCTCCAGTACCACCACCACCCCCACCACCATATCAGGACCCACCCATGGGTGGGGTACACCCGATCGATCCACCAGTGGAGGGGGCACCCTCCCATACCACTGCTTCACCTACGCCGCCAGCGCAGTCCGCGGCGGCTACACCTACTTCTTCCTACCGTCGGCGTGCAGCTCGTAAGGGACCGACGATTGAGGACGTGTTGGCACGCATGGAGGCCAACAACGAGCGGATGAACCGGAGGATGGACTTCCTTATGTTCCATACCCTCTGCTACGTCTACCCATTGGACTACCAGCAGCGCCTAGCTCAGGAGGAGGAGTGGACCGCGGGACGGACCTCCTTCCATAGGGGTCCAGTCTTCCATCCAACCACCACCGCTACCGACGCAGTGAGCGCGACACCACAGCCACCAGAGCAGCCAGCCTAGACTTCGCAACCGCCGCTACCATAGACCAGCTAGCCAGCTCCAACAGCTCAGCCAACCCCCATCCCTCAGCCAGTCCAACGAGTTGCTCCACCCGAGCTTCCCGACCACCAAATGGGGGGCGTGAGTTTCAAATGGGATATTTCTTTTTATTATAAATTACCACTCATGATGTAATTTTTGGAAAATTATAATGAAATATAGAACAAATTTTGTTCACTTATGTTACTTGGTTTTCTTCTATTGTGTAATGTGTTTGTCGTTTGTGTGTGTGGGTACGCGACACCCCAGTGTGCGAGGTACCCAAGCTAGCACCTTTGGGTTATTTTCGGGGATGAAAATTCCCAAGGTGGGGAGGATGTAATAACCTAAAAAATTACGTTAAATAGTGACCTCGAGATCCATGCCCGACTGGTCATAGGTTTGACCATGTAGGAGTCCACTAGTTGACTCGAGAGGTGATGAACGGTTATGATGTGAATACGATGTAAGTAGGTGGAGTGTAGTGTGAATCTGGAGTCGCATACACCTAGATAGGTGTATGTGCTTAACACCAAGACAAGAGGGATATAAGAGTTTAATAACCCTATTTCTCTTTTGTTTGAACTATTGAAGAGAGAGTTAAGAGGAGAGAGAGAGAAGTAAAGAGGAGTTATTGAGGAGGGGGATGAATGCAAATCAAAGGAGTAGATAAGAGCATTCATTGACGGATTCAAAGCGTTTGGGATCATGAAACGAGTGGTGGAACCCTAGCCATCAAACCCAACAAATCTATCCCTCGAAGGGATTCTTGAGGTAAGTTTTAAATTGAAGTTAATGCATAGATGTAGGATGATTAAATTATGTCAAATATGCTTAGAAGGATAGATTCATGGCATAAGAAAGAAAGGATAGAGATTTGGAAGATCAGCCCGAAAGGGGGCTGAATCTGGCCAAATCGATTAATCGAAATTGGATTTCGATTAATCGATTTCGGCCCAGAAGTTGAAAAGCCATGGAAGCCCGATTTCGATTAATAAAAATGAATTTTGATTAATCGATTTGGATTTCGATTAGTCGATTTGGAAATCGACTAATCGATTGGGAAGCTCCAGCCACTGGAGAAATGAAACCTGGGGAAATCGACTAATCGAATTGGGATTTCGATTAATCGATTTCGGATTTCGATTAATAGATTTTGAGATCTCGACTACTCGATTTAAGAATCGACTGCTTTATGTTGGAGACCTCGATTAATCGATTTTAGATCGATTAATCGAATTTGAATCTCGATTAATCGATTTTGGTTTCGATTAATCGATTTTGGGAATCGATTAATCGACTGTGACAGTTTTGCTTAAACTTTATAGTTGACTTTGAGATTCAGGGAGGGTCTTGGACCTTCTTTGTTATATCTTTAGTAATGAGTTACATGTCTTATGTTGTACCATAGGTGGTACGTATGATCATGAGCACAAGGAGCCGCGTGGGACCTTGATGCTAGAAGTTTCAAAAACTTGAGGTAGGGAACACCTTGAACATGTACTTTAATTTCAAGAGCATGTATGTACTGATATAATCATCAAATTGAAGTTGTTTTTAAATTGAGAAAAACTTTGTGAAAATGGGTGCGTGTGTGACACCAAAAATGTGATAAAGTTATCTATGTGATGCAAGTAACCAAGAACAAGTAATCTAATGAGATTGAGACATCCCCAGCGGATGAGGAAGTAATAAAGGCATCAGGCGTGATGCGGGTATGTATACATCCCAGGGATGTATACATAGGATTGAATAATTACTGTTGAGGCCTAACTGATATAAGATAGCACACTTACACAGTGAACAACTATATGTAATGCATATGATATTTTTGTTATTTGAGGTTTGGAGGATACCCCACCGACGTGGCGGGATACCCACGACTGATGCGACAAGATATCCGTAACTGATACGGCGGCGAATCCGTACACCAACACGGAGGTTTATCCGTGACCGTAAGTACATCCCAGGGATGTTGTGTGATATTTAACCCCACCGTCTAGTGAGAAAGGGGCTTGGGTCGTATTCCCAGGGAATACATGTTTTTTTACAACTGTCTAATTAGATGACGATGAAGGGTATCTCATCGGGGCTCGATGCTATATTGCTCGGGGATTACTTAAGTTGAAGATTTAAGTTTTACTTTAGGCCTGTTCGGTGTCATTCATGATTAAATCAACAGTAAAGTAATACATGCAACTTACCAGTGAATTGAGTATAAATCATCCGTTTTTAATTGGTTTTCTAGCGAATGCATAGATTCATCATGCTTCGAATATTATGGAATATATGTGAGTTTTGACTTATATGTTCATTGTGTTGTTCCCTATTGAGCTAGGATGTAGCTCACCCTTTTGACTATACGTCGCAGGTCCATTGATAGCAGCAGCGGAGGCTTCGGGGGACATGGATCCAGGTGATTCGGATTACATACCTGGAGACGAGTTAGAGCCTCCTCCCGAGGACTTCTTCTAGGTGACTCTGCTGAGCACTTTGATAGAGAGTCAGTTTTGTGAGCAGATTAGTGCGGCTTGGTATGTCAAGCCTTTATTTTTGAAATAATATAATTAAACTAGATTATTCTTTTGGCGAACTATCTGGGGTGATCTGATTATCACCGATGGTTCGGGTCGGTTCTCTATTCATGCAGTGGCATGAAAGTAGAACTGTCTTTTGAATATGCCAGTTGGGGATATTAACGCTTTTTTTGCTTTAATAAAATTAATTGCTTTATTTGTTAAATTATGCTTGTTATACCAATGTTCCGTGCTAAGTTTTGGGGCACGGTCTGGAGGATCGTGCTAATGGCACGGGTTTCAGGGTGCCGAAATCAGGGCTGTCACAACAAATGTCCACTGAGAAAGGATACCTAACGCGCCATTGGTGTGAGCAATGGTGCGTCCAATTTGACATAACTCGCGAAAGTCTTCGCCATTACATCAAATTACATCATATTATTTGGTCACTTGACCTTATTTTCGGACATTCATATGATGCCCCCTGATACCTCGATTATGTCAATTTTCCTCTGTTTGACTGCCACTTGCAACAAGTCACAACATGCGACAGGATGCCCTTTGAACCCATAAATCAGGATATGTCGATTTTCCTCCTATTTGACTGCCACTTGTAGTTGGTTGCGATATGCGATGGGATGCTACTTGCACCCGCGGATAAGGATATGCCAATTTTTTCCCGTTTGACTTCCACTTGCAGCGGGTTGCGATATGCAACGGGATGCCACTTGCACTCATGGTTATGGATATGCCTTTCGACAGCTACCACTGGGCCCTCGAATGCTCCATCTTAGCTTGTGCTGATAGATAAGAAATCTAAGTATTTCATGTCAGTTCTCCAGTTCATACATGTGATCTCTCAAGAAAATGAGAAGACATCTCAAAAGAGGGGTGTCTACTTCTTCGACCCATCCTTACTCCACAAGGACGTGCCAAAGAGGGGCATTTATAAACAGCCTAATTTTTCCCTTTTAGAGTATCCAATCCTATTTGGTCAACCTTTGACCTTATCCACAATCTCTAGAAAAGGGTTGGCCTTCTCTGAAGACCTTAAAAACTTAAACACGGGGATCACATACTGAAACAATAGTATATGGTCGAAGCACAAGTTGACAGAATAGCTCTATGGCTCGGACCCAACTTAGCCCGGGGAAGGTCCCAAATTATGTACCCTCACAGAGGTGCGTAATTCGATTACATGCATGAATACATGCGCACAATTGGTCCTGCCGACCGACCTAAGGCTCGATTACGCGCCTGCTCCAGGGCGCACAATTGGATTGTGCATGACACTTGTGGCACGCAATTGGTCCCACTTGGACTAGTCTTCACCTTTCCAGAGACTGCCTTGAGACCCGATTTCACGCCCTCACCAGCGCACGCATGATTGCACGCCCCACCACTAGTGCGCAATTGGTCCCCAGTTGGACCTGATCTCTAATTCCCAAGACCGCCTGAATTCCTTGATTAAGCGCCCCACACCATGTGCTTAATTGGATTACGCGTGTTGCACAGGTCATTCAATTAGTTTTAAGCGAGTTGGAACTAGGACACTCGTCTAAGCCACTCAGCCGGTCACTTACTAAGTCAGTGACCGACTCAAACTGATTAAGCGTACTAGACAGGGCATGTAATCAAATTAAACGAACTGTACAGGGCACGCAATTGGATCTGACCAGCTAATTATGCACCTCCCATAGGGCGTGTAATTACCCCGATACCTATAAATAAACCTTCCGACTATACCAATTGACACATCCAGCAATTGAATCGTCAAGTTCCTCTCTTTTGAGCTTAGGGATCTCGAGATTCCCTCTTCGATGCCTGACTTCAGGTAATTTCTTAGGTTCTAGTTTCTAGTCCTTAATTTCCAGTTTATAGTTCTCAATTCTAGTTTCTCGTTCTTAACTTCTAGGTTCTAGTTCTTAATGGCCTCAGTTCTTAAGTTTCATTCTAGTTCCTAATTCTAGTTCTTAATTCTTAAGTTCTAGATTTCGATCCTTAATTATTGATCCCTAATCTTAAAATTTTCAAATCCTCAATTTTCTAAAATTTTAATCATGAATT
This sequence comes from Chloranthus sessilifolius, assembly GCA_021018995.1. Lineage (NCBI taxonomy): Eukaryota > Viridiplantae > Streptophyta > Magnoliopsida > Chloranthales > Chloranthaceae > Chloranthus > Chloranthus sessilifolius. The sequence goes on along the minus strand of CM037591.1, from coordinate 113,994,847 downwards.
CAAACTCAGTCTTTTTAAAATTACGCTTAGCCATAAAAAACTAAATTACTATTTTTCTCTCTCCAAAATTTCTCCCATAGAGAAAATTTTAGGTTCTCTCTGAGGCTTCCAAAAGGGATCGAGTAGCCTTTTAGACTTTTATAATTGCAGACTCTTCCTCGAGAGCTCCAGGTAGTAAAGCTAGCGGCACTAGCCTGTTAGTCTCGATTCTCGAAGTAGTATTAAAGGAGGATGCACTCGGCCTAAAACAAATTAGGTTCCTTCACCTCTCTGATTTTGAAACCCAGCCACCCTATTCGCCCAAGGAAGCTTACGGAGGGTACCCGGGAACGGGGTCGATCCTCCTTAGTTAATTAGAATTCTTGTAAAATTAAGATATTTAAATCAATCAGACTCCTAATAGGATTAGGAGACTAGGTTAATTAGACTCCTAGTAAGATTAGGAAAAATAGAGTAATTAGACTTAGAGTAGGATTTGAAAAACTAGATAAACTAAACTTCTAGGTGACCCAGAGCTGTTAGAGTCGACCGGCCGACGTTCAACAAAGAAGTCAACCCACACTCTGAAAAGCGTGATCAGTGACGTGTTATAACATCGATAAACATCTGCAGCTGGCAATCACATCGAACTAGGTTTTTTTCTCTCAAAATTTGCGTCTTTATTTTTAGTATTTAATATATTTTAATACATTGCCTTTGCCAGAGCCCACTTGGATTAAATTTGGCCACTTATTCCGGGAACCGAAAGGGACCCAGAAAAAGTGTGTATCAACATTGATGTCCATGACTTGGAACAGGATTGAGAAGGTCATTGGCCAAATGGTGAGCTCAAGATCGACTTCTCCTATCACCTCTCTCCTCGTATTATTAAACCCTTGGGCTCCCGTTCTTGCCAGTCGAAACATAGACAGATCGATCCCAATCTCAGTTGCCGTTCGCAAAGGGCACACATTTAATGTTGATCTGTTATCTATTAACACCAACGGAATCACCGTGTTCCCGGTTCCGACTGAAAGATCAGCGTCCGAGAACGAGATGACATTGGGGGCCAACACTTGGCTAATCATTTGTCCCACTTCATCTGGGGAGACCTTACTGGATACATGTGCATTATTTAACTCCCTTGAGCATGGAAATGGAGTGGAGACGTCATCAGCAGTCCCAAATGGTGATGTGAGTCGACATTCTTCTTAGTTGTGTTTCTAATGCATGTTCTTGTCTCATTCTTTCCATGGGATGTACCGTTGTCGGTTCCCTTCTCTCTTCTGGCTGGGCTGATACCTGTGCCTCAGGCTGTTTAGAGATTATGCCCGACCAGGTTATGTACTCAACTGCCCCCTTCCTTATTGCCACCGGCATTGGCATCTGTCTAATTGTAGTTGAGTGTTACCTGATGGGGATCATATATTAGTTCGGGAATTTGAAATGGGACGGATGGATATGCCGGGTATGATTGAACTGTTAGGGATGGCGTGGTAATGTTGGGCCAAATGTGGTTGACTGGTACAGGAGGTGACTAAACTGATGATGGTGTGGCAAAATTGAGCCAACTATATTGGGTTGGTGCTGGAGGTGAATATATTGGTGGCAGTGCAACGGGATATGGCCAGTTGTAGTTGGTTGGAGCTGGAGGTGAAGGTGGATGTATAAATGGGGGTGAGGTGAAGTTGGGCTCTGTGTAATTTATGGGGCTTAGTGTCGAAAATGGATGATATAGTGAGGGTGACGTGAAACTAGGTTGCACATAGTTGATGGGGGATGGTGGCGGAAAATAAAGACTCAAATCTAGAGGTGCTACCTGGGGTGTAGGATTGGGGAAATAATCTGCTAAGTTTAATAGCTCGACTACCCCGATGGTTTTGCTTTCTTGATTCCACTGCCTTGGCATTTCGCAGCTTTCCCCTATGCTGATGTATTCTGAGGGGTCGACCTCTTCTATTTCTTCCCCCAGCATGTTGATGGTGGCCCTTGGGCCCATCCCTCCTTGTGGGTGCGACAGTAATGGTGCCTGGATGGTGTGCTGATTGAGATGGGGAGCTGCTGGAGGAATGAGCTTCCCCGCCTCAATGAGGTCTTGTATCGCATGCTTTAAAGGAAAGCATTGATCGGTTGGGCGACCTGGTCCCTGGTGAAAATTGCAATGTGTGCTGGGATCATAATTCTTCGGGATCGGATTCGGTGGAGGTCGCGGCTAAAGTGAAGAAACTAAGCCATTTTCTATTAACAAAGGCAAAAGGACATTTAGGGAATGTAGGGGAGTGAATACTTGATTATATCAGGCCCTTCTTTGTTCTGGAGTCATTTTTTTCCATGAACCATTGTTGGGCCTCTGAGCCTGATGCGCTTGTATTGGGGCTTGCTGTGCTACCCCAAATTGGAAAGGTACCATGTTAGTGCTAGGTTGCGTGGTCATTATGGCTTGGACCTCTGCCCCTGTTCTTTTCTCATTCCTCTGCTCTGTGAATTTGCAAGCCCCACTAACCCCTTCGGCCACATTCTTGTTCAACCGTCCATCTCTTACCGTGTCCTCACAGCTGTTGGCATTTCGTACTAGATCAACAAAACTTTCCTGTTGTTGGTGCACAAAGAAATCTGACATGACCGGTAGTACAGATTTTGAGGTCATCTCAATTTGTTCCTCATCAAGGATGCGGTTCCTCACCTGGGCTACTAGGACCCTCCACCTTCTGAGGTATTCATTAAACGTCTCATCAGATTTTTGTTTTAATCGAGCCAAATCAGATTTTTGTGGCTCAATATCATTGTTATAAACGTATTATTCCTGAAATAGGTGAGTGAGATCCTTCCATGTTTTTATCATGGATGACTCAACAGAAGTGAACCACCTCAACGTCGGGCTTATGAGACTTTTCTAGAACACTTTGATGAGGAGTCGATCATCTCCGTCATATGGCACATGTCTCCACAGTATAATTTCAACTGAGCAATAGGGGTGTCGATGTCGTTGTATTTATCGAAGGATGACACTTTAAATTTAGGTAGCAAAGGCACCTCAGTAAAAGGCACAAATCTGAAAAATCTATGGCATGAATCTCGGTCCCCCCTAGCTTCATCAAATGCCTCTGAATTTTATCCATTTGTTCTTTCAACAGTTCTGACTACCTAGATGGCAATGCTGGGGCGGGTCCTTCAATAGGCTGCCTCCACTCATTTTGGGCAACCTGTTGGTTGGTGAGTATGAGTGGTGGGGGATTAAAGCTAGCGAATGTCCCTGCATATGCCCCACTATTTCAGATCTCATCCTCTTCATATTGTTGATCAATGTATGGTGGAGGGATGAGATTTTTGAGCAGATTCTGATGGAGTTGGGTGGGTGCCGGATGAGGCCATTGCATTTGGAGGAAGCTTTGGTGATTGGTTTGTGGAGTAAGGGGGTGGGTGAACTGTGGATTTTGGGCGGGTTGAGTGGGTGCTTAGTGGGACCACTGGGCTTGATAGGAATTTTTTACTGACTAGATTGGGGAGTGAGTGAATGGGTAGATTGGGGTGGTTGATGGTTTGGAAAGGGTTCCCATATTGTGATGGGTGCGGGTGAATAAGATTTGGAGGAGGGGTGAATTGGGGATGGTTGATGGTTTGAGATGGATCTCCCTGATGGGTTGGGTGTGAGGGGTGTGGTTGGATATGGCTCATGCTGGGTTGGTGGATTAGAGGAGAGGGGTTTGCCATCTGAGGGGGAATGGGGATTTATTGGGTGTAGATGTATGTGGGGAATTGAGGGAATGATGGAGGGTTTGAAAACATCACCCTCGGGTTTGGGCCTAAATGGGCTTGGGCTTGGGCGTTGGGCCTTGGAGCCCACTCGGATGGCCCCATGGTTGATGTTGGGTGGTGTAGATTATGGGTGGCTGATTAGGAATTTGGGAGAATGGGGTGAAGGCTTTGGGATGGATTGGAAAGACTTTGTGAAGCCTTCCAGGCACTGTATGTCTTCACCATGTCATCCATCATGGCCATGAGGTTGGTTATGGAGGTGGATGTGGATGGCCCTTCCAATGAGGAGGTTGTATGGGAAAAAGTGGGCATGACTTGTGTGGATGAAGGAAATTTGGGTGTATTTGGATTGGATGTGGAGGGAAAAATGAGGTGTACGTTGGGTGGATAGAGGAAAATTAGGTATATTGGATGTGGAAGACAAATGGGGTAAATTTTGGGTGGATGGGGGAAAATTAGATACGTTGGATGTGGAAGGGAAATGGGGTAAATTTTGGGTTGATGTGGGGGAACAATGGGGTGTAGTTGGTGTAAACGTGGAGGATTGGGTTGGATTTTGAATTGATGTGGGAGAAAAAATGGGTATATTTTGGGTGGATGAGGAGGAAAATTCGGGTGAAATTTTGGGTGTATATTGGGTTGATGTAAGGAGAAAGTTGGGTGGATAATTGGGTGTATGTTGGGTGATGGGAAAAAAGGGTGTATTTTGGGTTAATATGGAGGGAAAAGTGGATGCATTTTGGTTTGATGTGGAGAGGAAATCAGGTGAAAAATTGGGTGTATGTTGGGTTGATGAGGGAAAAGCAGGTGTATGTTGGGTAGAGGTGAAAAATGTGGGCATATTTTGGGTTGAGGTGGAAGGAAAAATGGGTGCACCAAATGGTCCGGTGATATTAAATGGGGATTGGGTGGGGGGATCGGAGATGGGTATCTCCTCCATGTGGGAATGTGATGGGGATGAATTCGGGAAAAAATGGGCTGGATCAATCGCCCAAGGCATGACTTGATAGCGGGTGGGATATGGATTTCTCGGGTGTGGCCCGAAAGATTTCTTTCTTCTTCCTTACGGGATGAGGGTAGGTTTAGCGATGTCGTTGTTACGACACCACAAGCTCTCTTTTTGGATTTTGTTGACTTTTTTACTTTTTTGATTGATTTTTTTGGTGATTTTTGGATGATGATGGTGATAACTCCCTTTTTGGACGACGTTCACACTCCTAATGCCTCCAACTGCGGGATCTGGATGCACCTATGAAGAATAAAAGGAAATCCTTTGATCTATGTAAGGGCACGAAAATCTACCGGCGACCTATATAAGGGCACGAAAATCTACACTATAACCCGATCTCTCGAAAGAGTTAATAAGAGGGTGACCTCTCTTGACCGGCGAGAGAGTTTTGGGTGTCAAGGGTGTGAGATTTATCAGGAGCCTAAAAAACCACTGAGCGGGGGGTTGGGGCAATGCCCCTTGGGACTTTTTCTTCACTTTTCGGATCCCTCCTTTCCTTGTCTAAAGGATACAAAGCTTTTTTGAATTCGCTAGCGCTCTCCCCAGGGTTTTAGGCTTACTAACAAGTTCGGTCACCCACCCGATATACCTCCGACGTAAGCGTCTTTTCAGATACTGGATGAGGTAGTTCTTTTCAAGATTATCACCACTAGGGTTGTCGCTCTACTTAGAACCAGGATGGGTATATCGCTACCTAAAATTCTCCCATTTTGTAAAAGCTATCCGCGAGAACAAATTTAATTAAGTTCCTTGGTTCACTTTTAAATTCAATTTTTAGGGAGTTTTCTTTAAGTCCAAAAACGGGTTGTGAGAGTTTCGTGGCGCCTCTACAGGCTAGCGTCCACTGATGGAATATGAGCCTAAATTATCAAGTAACCCGCCAAACAGCTAAGGTGGTAAATGATGGAATCGTAGGGGTAAGTAAAAAGTGTATCAAGTAACCCACCAAACGGCTAAGGTGGTAAATGACAAAATCGTAGGGGTAAGTAAAAGGTGCATCAAGTAAGCCCGCCAAACAGCTAAGGCGATAAATGACAGAACCGTAGGGATAAATATAAAAAATACAGAATCGTAGGGATAAGTAAGCAAGAGAAACAAAAAGTTAGCAAAATAAGGAAAAATACATAAAAAGAACAAAAAATAAAAAGGCGAAAACTTTAAGGAGAAGTTCTACAAGTTATCCCCAACGGAGTCGCCATCTGTGCAACTATAGACTTTGTGGGTCCGTCGTGACAATGCGCATGTAAAAAGATGGAGTCACCACCCGGAGCTTTTGGTGACCCGGGATACCTCAAAATGGATATATGAGCACCGAAGTGTAAAAATATGACTCCGATTAGCAGTCTATGCCAAAGGCTCTTGGGTAAGGGCTTCGGTTACTGATCAGAAAGGTGTTAGACACCCGATCAACCCCCTTGTAAGAGGTCTCTACTATGATCGGGTCGATGTTTAGATATATAATATATATATATATATATATATATATATATATATATATATTTATATAAAGAGAGCAAAAGTGAGTGGCACTTTCCCTTGCCCGAAGGCACTTTGATCCTATTGAGCCCTTTACACCCGCCGAAATTTGGCCGAGTAGCAGTTCAATTCTAGGATAGAGGAAAAGCAAAAAAGGTAGAGGAATAGTGGGGAGAGTTGGAGCTCTCAGGCCCTTGTAGCACCATGTTCGGATCTTCGTGCGAGAGCGGCACCAGTGAGCTTGCGATAGCACTTTGGGTTAGATAAGAGTTCTAACTTCAATGGCTTTAAAGGATTGATGGTTAGGAATGGTGGTTTTGATGGGCTAAGGCTTTAAGCTTTGAAAAAAATTTAGGTCTAGGCAAATGAGAGAGCAAATTAGTAGAGTTTATTCTCTTGAAAATTTTAAAAGATGATTAAACAAGGGGGGGAGGGGGGGGTTGGCTCTCTATTTATAGACTTGGGGGTGATTAGTGAAGGGTTAAGTCAATAATGAGTTTAGAAATTAGGTAATGGGAAATCTAAGGTTTTTGAGATTTTTAAGAGCTTGGAGAATAGAGAGTTGGGTTTTAATGGTGGTTGATGAGGTGATAACTTAAATAAAAAAAAGGTGATATTTAAGGTTGGGAAGGGCATTTGGGTCATAAATAAATAAACCCCAAGCTTTAGGATGGTCCACAAGTCAAACCCTCAAATTAAAAATCAACCATTTTGCAAAAATGGTCTTTTCTCAATCTTGAGAAGTTAAGGCCCGTGTTGGAGAAGAAACACCCTATATACAAAAATAATTTTTCATTTTTTTTTTACTCATGCCCAATGGATGTATTGGCTCGAGCTATCTCAAAACAATATATTATAATAGTAAATCAAAGTTTTCTATCAAAAGTTATGGCCATCGGAAGTTCGAGGGATACACAACATCATAAATCAGCGAAATATCATCTTTTGGGGTCTCGGGCCTCTGTGGGCTAACTTGTGAGCCCGGGTTAGGTTCAGTATGGGCCCAATGGGTTCAATTTGGGTTCTATGAGTCTGATTGGGGTTTCTAAGAGTTTGAGAAGGGTTCTAAGGGTACAGGAAGGGTTTCAAATGTTCGGGCTAATTTCTAAGCGGGAAGTGCTTTCGGTAGCTCGAGAGTATGTCGTTCTCGAAGTATGCGTCTGTCAAGCCTTGGGCCAATTTTAGGTGTCTACAATAAACTACGATATTTACCTCCTTAGATCGAGCAAGTGACGTCCACGATAATCGTATCAAAGAATCGACACTTACGCCACCGACGGTTTTGAAACCCTTTTCTCGCAATTGTAATAGCGTCAAATTTGAAGATCAAATCCTTCAAATGCACACGATGAACCTAAAGCCTCCACTTGAGCAACGACGGATCTTACAAGATCACGAACATTGGGGTTTCTAAAACAACCTACAAAGAGGGTTTAGATGAGATGAAGTTCTCTCGCTCTTAGATCGCAACCGTGCCAAGGATCAATGCTTTCCTTGCGGTCAATAATCGAAGGAGAAAAAATTTAAGTGGGGGATCGACAACAACGAAAAAAGCAAGGGGAACGGAGCTTCTTCTCTCTTAGCTTTTCTCTTTCTCCTTTATTTTCTCTCTACAACTTTTCTTTTCAAGCAAATGAAACTCCACTAGAAGTTTCACTTATATACCACGATTTGGGTTCAGCGTGAAGCTAATACACACCAAAACGATATACAAACTCTTATACCCAATGGGATTGGCTAGGTGTGAAGCTAGCACACCAAACTTGCATCCTAAGACAAAATTTATTCTAAAAGATCTTAAGTGTGTGGCATATACCTTGTCGAACACATACACTTAATCAGGTGTTCAATGTCCGAAAAATCTATGATGTACATTTATACTTATAAACCTATATTTGTTTGGGTTATTTGGGCTCGAATTAGGGTCATGCTAGATCATGTGCATACCATTCTTCCCATTTTAACTTATAAATTAATGATAACTAAATAAATCCATTTGTTACCATGATTGTGCTTGAAAAGTTTGCTCGAGCTTGGTCCGATATCGGGATTCGAGTCGTGTGCAACACACATACTTCACTCACGGGTTCAAGTTTCAAATTGATGCTCCAGCTAGGAAACTTGTTTTTAGATTTGAGTTTAGGTATATTTACCCAATTAAAATAGGTGGGTTAGAGACCGCGTCACGGACATCAAAAGTTTGATCAAAGTCAGACCGATCAAAATAGCCGTGCGATCATCCAGGGTCAACGAGTCAACGGTAGTAAAAGTAAGGGTTGTTACAGGTTTAGATCCTTCGGATAAGTCTACTAATTTTTATATTTTGTTTCACATTATGGAGTCCATTTCATCATTAATAGCTTTCTTTCAAAAAGTATTATCCCTAAATTTAATGACATCATCAAAAGTTATAAGATCATCTTCTATGTTTAGACATAAATGTTTCTTGGTACTTTTCTTCCTATTCCCTTCAATAACATAGATATAATAATCTTTGGAAAGACTAATTACAAATCATTGGCGTTTACTTCTTCTAGGTTCAATGATGCTTTCTTCATCACTTGATGACTCTAACATTTTTAGATTTAGAAGATTCTCCATCTTCATAAGTTTGACTTTCATCATTTAATTTATTAGATAGAGTAGTAAACTTAAATTCATAGAATATAACATCTTTAGATTCTATTATAGTATTTTCATCAATACTATCATTATATTCCATAACTAGAAATCTGTAAGCTTTATTATTTTGTACATAACTAATAAATACACACTCAATAGTTCTAACACCTGTCTTAGGTCTTTTAGGATCTACTAATCTAACAAGTGCCCTACACTCCCACACATTAAAATAGGTTAGACTAGGTTTTCTATTCTTCTAAAGTTTATAAGGTGTAATTAAAGTTTTCTTATGTGAAATTTTATTCAAAATATGAGTAGAGGTTAACAATGATTCACCCTATAAATTTTTATTTGAATTAGCGTTGACCAATATTACATTAGTCATTTCTACTAATGTCTTTTTTTTTCAGTAACTCCATTTTATTGTAGCGTGTAAGGGGCCGTCACCTCATGACGAATTCCATGTACTTCATAGAATTCGGAGAACTCATTTGACATGTATTCTCTATCCCTATCAGATCTAATGACTTTTATTCTTTTATTTAATTGATTTTCTACTAAAGCCTTATAAATCTTAAATTTTTTAAAAGCCTCATTTTTAGTATTTAATAAATATATATAAGCATATTTTGAAAAATCATCTATAAAAGTAATTAAATACCGTTTCTCTCCTCTAATAGGAATATTATTTAAATCACAAATATCACCGTGTATTAGATTTAATAAACACGAATTTCTCAAAATACTAGAAAAAAACTTTCTAGTAATTTTAGTCTAGTATTTCATACACTACAGGTACTACTATCAAAGCACATACACTACAGGTACTACTATCAAAGAATTCATGCTTGAGAATTAGATCTAAATTAGTCATGTATTTCATAGATCTACAATTAACATGTCCTAATCTATCATGCCATAAATTAGAAAGAGAGACAGAGTAAGAAGAATGAGAGATTTTATTGATTGGATCAATTACATTTAGTTTGAACATGCCTCCCGTGGCATATCTTTTTCCAATAAATTCATCATTATTGGATAAGATAAATTTATCCGATTCAAATACAAGCTTAAAATTATGCTTAATTAGTAAACCATCCGATACAAGATTCTTGTGAATATATGGGTACATGAAACACATCAGTAAGTGTCACAACTTTTTCGGATGTGAAATTTAATTTTACTTTTTCACGCCCTATAAACTTCGCCGTAGATGAGTTCCCCATAAAGAGATCTTGATCATTGTCAGCTTTTTCATACATCACAAACATGTCTCGATTATTACACATATCTTTTATGGCACCGTGTTGATCCACCATTCATTGATGTCACCAATCATATTGACTTCTGAGAGAACGGCTACAAAATTATTTTCTCTTCCACTGCATTCGCTTGACTCTTCAATTTTTTGAAGAGGCGACAATCCCGTTTGAAATGCTCGGATTTCCCACAGTGATAGGATCTACCATTCTTCGATACTATGGTCTTGGAGAATTTCTTATTCTCCTTGGAGTGAGAATATTCTCGCATCATCTTCTTTAACGGTCCACAATAACCTTTGACTCAATCAAGTGTACCTTTGATGTTATATCAATATGATCTTCGATTTTATCTCTAACTCAATGATCTTCTTCAATACGTAAATAAAGGAGGTCTTTCATAGAAATTTTCTCATTATTATTCTTAAAGATTTTTCCGTAATCTTTCCAATATAGAGGCAACTTGGCGATTATCGCACTAACCAGAAAATCCTTATTGAAATAATAATCATTAGCAATCATATAATTTATAACTTGAAAATCATATATTTGGCTAAGAATAGGATTATTATCGACCATCTTAAAATTAAAAAATTAACTAATAATGTAAGAATTATACCCTTCATCTTCAGTTTTATATTTCTTCTCAAATGTGTCCCAAAGTTCCTGCGAAGTGTTGTAAGCATGGTAGACGTCAAACAACGAATCCGACAATGCATTCAGAATGTAGCCCTTGCAAGTGTAGTCATTATCTTCTCATTTCTATATTTTATGATCTTCATTGAGTGTTGATGATTCGGTAACAGTTGGGCACGGATTCGTGATAACGTACACAACTTTCAACGCGATCAATAGAAAATATAATTTTTGTTGCCACCTTTTGAAATTCGAACCATCGAACTTTTCAACTTATGAATGTTGTTGGGTAGCAAGGAATTAGTTGAGGATGTAATCTAGGCTTTATTATTGGTTTAAAATTGTTGAAAATATTAATACAGAATGCAGGAAAAGATAAAGTTTGAAACGAAGAATATCTTTATCTTTAAACCAATATTTGCCCCTACCACTATAATCAAGTGGTCACCAATAGGTTACCAGCAAATTGGTTCCAGGATACAACGAACCGGCCGTGTATTCTTATGAAAGATTTGGTGAATCTGATTACGCAACCAAAATACCAAATAGCAGAGATGAACTCTGAAACAAAGCTTTAAAATGAAAAAACAAAATAGAAAACGCAGTAATTAATAAAAACAGTCATCGCAGGTTCCTTTTATAGAAAACAAGAGGTGCAACCGCACCAATTGGACACAAGGGTTAAAGTAACCGAATGGACACAACAGTTACAAAAGATATCCGTTCAAACACAACGGTTACAAAAGAATAGTTGCAAAATTAAACGGTTAAAACGCAGTTACACTTTTTTCCAAAAAATTAATAACTAAATGTACCGCCACGTTAAGTACACGTGCTCGTGCCCGTCCTATCCCAACCCGATCCGACTCGGCTCGGCTCACCACGTGCGCGCATGTGTGTGTGACTGATAAAGTTTATGGTAGTGAAAATCACAAACTTTGGTGCCCCTTGGTTGAAGGCTACAAGCCTTGAGCCAAAGTTTCAACATAAAACTCAAAATCCAAAAATAGGTGTACACGATGTGGGACTATCATTCTACAAAAAGCAAATTTCACAAAACAAGCTTTATTTTAAAATATCCAACATCAATTCCTTTAGGCCAGGTGGTGTGTCTTTGATCAATTCAAGTATTTCAATTATTCTCAAATTGCTCGATAAAAAAATCATGCTAATCAAAGGATTAGAAACATTTGATTAGAGAAATTTAATATTAGCAATTTAAAAAATATAATTATACCATTTAGAGTATATAGATTAAACGTTTCAAATTTTTGCATATTTCAGTTCAACATATAAACTACCATTTTGATGACTTAGATTGCTTAAGAAAATATCAGGCATATGGCTAAAAATTAATATCTAAATTTGGATCATATCTAAGAGGCGTTTACCATTTCTAATCCCAAATTGTAATATGTGAATGGTTATAGCCAAGGTGTCAACTCAAGTATCCGTATCGAATATCAGTCCATAAAGGACCTATACGAATCGGCCGATACTGATACAGGGCAACGAGAGTAATACTTTTTTACTTTTTTACCTTTGAGAATAGGATTGTAAGAGCGGCTGACCGCCGGATGTATTGGGATTATGTTGCACCCTAGAGCACGAAAGCAACACTACAACAGCAATAAGTACCCAACAGTAGACTATTAGAGTTTACTTATCAAGTTGTAATTCCATGATACATTTCATTTGTATATTTGTCAAATCAAGGGAAGAAGAAGAGCCAACAACTTTCAAACCAAGGGAGTAGAGAGAGTTATTACTTGATAACTTGCATTTATTGTATTAGTCAAATCAAGGGAAAAAAGAGTCACTACTTGATAACTTGCATTTGGTGCAAGGTCAAATCAAGGAAAAAAACTAATCAACACTCAAAACAAGAGAGAAAAGTCAAGCGCATCAAACAATAAAATAAAGAAAAGGAATAACAAATAGGTGTCGCTTTATACGTATCAGAGCCGATACGTATCGGTTGGCTATAAAACTAATATGTATCGTTGATACGTATCGGTATCGGCCGATATTTGATACCTTGGTTATAACATAATCTCTAAGGAGGTAGTCATCTCCCATTATACCTTAAGTGCTCTACTCTTTGGTGCTAGTATAATATATATCTTAATTCCTAACATTTACAGGGTTCGGTCAAGTGTGGATTTAGGGCTAGCCCGATCCGTTGTCAAAGGCTTTGACACTCCAAATTGCAAGGTATAAAGTATTGGCCGATACCAATACTTATCAGTATTTTGGCCAATTGATATCGATACCACACAAATATCAATATCGGAGTGGTATCGGTATCAGGTATCAGTATCAGTCGATACTACATAGTATCGACCAATACGGCTCTGGTATTTGCCAATACTACAAAATTTGATTATTTATTTTTTAAAAATATTTTATATCTGTTAAAAAAATATATAATAGATTAAATATAGGTCTTTTATGATATTTTTAAGATGATCTATAATTTTTATAGATTTTTTCAAAAAAAAGGAAAAAAGAATAATTCACCGTATCGGTGTATCGGCCAATATCTATAGGTATTGATCCTCGGCAAACTAACACCCGATTTGATACCTTGCTAATTTGAAGTTGGGATCACAATAGTTTGTAACAACACCCTTACCATCTATAAAAGACCGCAACGATGTATAAAAGATTGCAGCGATCTTTCAGAGAACACGGCGATCTCTAAGAGCCTGCCACCATTCATCGTGAGAGATAGCAAGAGACCGCCATAGAATTACTTTGAGTGATTTTCAGAAATTATCCTCTATATGTCCGAAAGTTTCGTCTTCTATGAAAAAATAGAGGACATTTTTGTCTTTTTATATTAAGGGACCCTGTTATTAACAGCTAAAAGATGGATCTGGTAATTTTGAGATTGTTATATCCTCATTTTGATAATTTCGAGAAACCACAACTTGGATCTGGAAAATTTTAGTGAAGACAATTAGTGGAGAGACATTCACAAAATTCTACGTCAAATAAAAATTGCCAATGAATCACCTACCAATGTCTTTTATTTTGTGATAAAATCCTGCAAATAAGTTTGTAGGGTACCTTTCTTTAAGATCCAAGATTCCTCCTTAAACCGATAACTGCATTAAATCAAGCGACCGATATCAAACTTGCCCTTATTTGTTAGGATTAGGGGTCTCAACATTTTATGCATACTAACTACCAAACTTGCTCTTATTTGTTAGGATTATGGGTCTCAACAGGCCGAGCTTGAGCCAAATAAGAAAGTCATTCCTGATATATAAATAGGCTGGACCAGGCCGATTAATAAGTTGGCTGAGTATTGACTAGTTTAAAGCCCAATTAAAAATTGACCCATTTAAGCCTGACCCAAACTCAGTCCAACTCAATCTTATATTAAAATTGCAAGGGCTAGCATGTAATCCGCCCGCCAGGACCCAGATATGGGTTAAAGTAAGTAGGCCCGATTAATAAATGGGCTAGCCTGGTCTGTCCCGATTAGTATTCGGTTCGGATATACGCTAGTTCTAAGAAACTTGATTATAATCAGCTTGTCTAAGACCCAACCTAGCTCAGCCTATTGAGACCCATAGTCAAGAATCAAGATGGCTAATCCGAATGCCTCTACTTTCCATCAACAATTTCAGTAGTCGATCCATGAATATGATGAATGCGGCAGGTATCAGCGATGAGTGACATGGATAGAGATTGTTATCATTTGTCTACCTACCCTCACCACCAATTAACTGCAGCTTTTCTCATTTTCTCCAGCAATTTAATGCTCCTTCCCAGCAAGCGACGACCAAGTCCATCCATACAAATTGTAATATTAATTGACTACCATTTCTTTCTATCTTAACTTAAATATTATATCTTATATTAAGATCAAGAAAATTTTCTCAGATCCAAGATTTGATTTTTCAGGATGTAATTCTCAAAATGACGTGATCCAAGTTCGAATCGCCTCAAATTGTCATAAGTCGTAACTTCAAAAAACATGTGAAATGGTGAAATTACCTTCATAAGAAATCATTAGAGACCACATTCATCTATAAGAGACCGCATCCATCTATATAAAAAATCTCTCATGTTGGGATCGCAGTTGTTTGTAACAATACCGTTACCATCTATAAAAGACTGCAACGTTCCATAAAAGATTGCAATGATATTTCAGAGAATACGGCGATCTCTGAGAGACTGCCACCATCCATCGCGAGAGATAGAAGGAGACCACTAGAGTTACTTTGAGTGATTTTCTAAAATTATCCTCTATATGTCGGAATGTTTTGCCTTCTATGAAAAAATAGAGGACATTTTTGTCTTTTTACGATTAAAACGTGGATTTGGTAATTTTGAGATTGTTATATCCTGATTTTGATCATTTGGAAAAAACACATCTTGGATATGAGAAATATTCGTGAAGATAATTAGTAGAGGCATTCACAAAATTCTATGTCAAATAAAAATTGCCAATGAATCACCTACCAATGTCTTTTATTTTGTGATAAAATCCTGGAAATAAGTTTGTAGGGTACCTTTCTTTACGATCCAAGATTCCTCCTTAAACCCTTAACTGCTTCAAATCAGATGATCAATATCATTTTTCATCTCAATCTTCGAACAATAGATCTTTAGAATATCTACCATCCAACGGCCAGATTTTGATTCGAGAATAACTGTTATTCTCGAATTATTTTTGAGATGTCTGTCATGTGAAATCAGAATCTGATCGTTTGATCATGGTAGAATTATGATCTTACGATTTATTATATTGAAGGTTAAGACAAAAACAATCTCTATCATCTAATTCAAAACAAACAACAATCTAAGAGCCCAAAACTTGAGAGCGTGAAGGAAGAATCTTGAATTGAAATGGAATTAATCAAGTTTGCATGCATGGCTGAATTCTAGTAAGGGGCAGCAAATGATCATCAACTCAGATGTTGTTGTGCAAAAATCTCTTACAAGGCGTTTGCACTTCCAATCACGTTGATGCTTTCATGTGTGAAGAAGACAACCAATAAACAAAATAACAAATATCACAAGAAGGTAGAAAGAGAAAGAGATCATACCACAAACAAGAACAAGATTTACGTGATTCGGCCTATGCCTACGTCCACAGGCAGTCAAACAAAGTGTTTCCACTATCATGAAGAAGATGGATAAAGGCTACAAACAATGGAGATCGAATTCTGCAATCTTACCCAATAAAGGAGAACCACAAATACCCATGCCAAAAAGACCAAGTCTCACATGCAAAACAAAACCAAAATTCTCTCTCTACCAAAACAAAACCAAAGGGGATCGCTATTGCAAAACCCAAAAAATCCCACACGTCCAAAATATCTCTCACATATTTATAAGTTTTTTTTTCTCTCACACTAATTATCCCCAAGAGAACCCAGGTTCTAAAAAAAACTCACTTTCCAATTTGGTTTGGACTCTCCTTCCTTATCTTCCATATCCCATTTAATGGGAACCTATATTAAGCCATCTTAAAATAGCAACTCAACCCATTTAAATCTCTATTGACTATTAATGGACCAAACCAATTCCCATAGGAATCTTTAGTTGCAACCATCAATCAAGTCAAAACCCAACATATGTCTAGGTGGCAGGCCAGAGTATGGATGGGACTCTAGCCGAAAATTTTGATCAAAGCACTCGTTGACTCGTTGTCCATTTAATGGTAATAGTTTGGGAAATTTACCTAATCGACCCCGTCAAATACACCTTTAACGTCAGAGGCCCTATATTTTCACCTTTACCCAAATCGATCAGTTCGAAGCCGAGTCGACCCTAAGGAGAATAAAGAGCCCATATTACCCCTTTCTCTGACTTTCTTTAACCCACGAATACATCCCCTTCTTCCTCATTTTAATCTGCTAGAGTTAGTAAGAAGTTAGAGCTGGTGAAGGTGATGACATCTTCTGCCTCAGATCTGCTATCTGGAAGAAGAAAACAGAGGCTTGGGAGAAGAAGTTCCTGCATTTTGCCATTGCGAGTTGAAGATCCTGCAATTTGCCATTCCGACGTGAGGTATGTTCAGATCCAGTGTAAACCCCATCGAAAGTTATTTTGAAAAATTAATTTTACTGGATAAATATATGGAAAGAGTCGATGAAGACTTTATAAACAATTATTATCGACTGTTTAAACGGTTGATATCAATTGTAAAGAGAATCGATATCGATTGTATAAATAGTCAATAACGATTGAGTATCCAATCGATAATGACTGTATAAACAATCGTTATCGACTGTTTATACAATCGATATCAATTCTCTTTACAATCAATATCGATTCTCTTTACAATCGATATCGATTGTGTATCAGTTGTTTTGCTACCAATTTGTCATTCCTTTTTGTCATCCATCTTATGACTCCTTCTTTCTCCTTCTTAAACAGGTGATGTCTAGTGTGGAAATCCCTCTTCTCTGTCACTTTGATATTGTAAACGATGATGGTTTGTATGAAGGTGGTCGCCGGAGGGTTATTACAATTTTGACGGGTATGTCTTATGAATGATTTATAAGGCAAATTTCTGATGTCAGTTTTACGAGGGCAAATGAAACAATTTTCATAAAGTTCTCTATGAAGATAGTGAATACCCCTGTGCTTGCCGATGTTTTTGATTTGGATGATTTGGCCACCCTATTTTCATTTTATAAATTCAGGTCGGACATTATAAAGATATTCATCATTAAAGAATCATCCTCCTTCCGATTCGAAGCTGAACAAGTACCTCTAGGTGGGACTGATTTTGTGAGTAACCATTCCTTTCAGCCATGTAAGTTTGAAGAGGAAGGACCTACATATGATACCGTTCAGTTAGGCGATGATGGCGATTTCACAGAAAATATATCGACCATGAAGGCAACTATTGATTTAAATCATGTCCCAGTTAAATCATATAATGACCCACTATAAAATATGCATGGGTCACAACATTGTAGTCAAGAGTTAGACTACACGTCTCTAAGAGTGGGAGATGAAGGCGATTTTCGTTATATCTTCCCCGATGGATTCACAACTTGGCTGACTCACGAATTATGTTCTACTATGCTATCGATGGGGATTAACAAAGGAGTCCATACACATGAGCACCCTTTCGGTGAAGGGCCTAATCAACCATGTCAGAACCCGTTTGGTGAAGGGCTTAATCAACCATGTCATGACCCTATTTCCATACACATGAGCACCCTTTCGGTGAAGAGCCTAGTCAACCATGTCAGAACCCGTTCAGTGAAGGGCCTAATCAACCATGTCATGACCCGTTCCGTGAAGGGCCTAGTCAACCACATCAAAACCCTACTAGTGAAGAGGACGTCGAAAATTATAATGACGAACTAAATGAGTTTATAAAAGAGGATCCAAAAATTTTTGTAAGAGGTGTTGATAATCCTTTAGTAGATGGAGCTTACGAAGTGTCAGAGATATTGAGCGAGTCTTCAGATCAAGAGGTGGAAACTAAATATCGGAATTGGACGTTTGAAGTTGAAGACATCTTCAGAGACAAACAAACATTTCAAAGAGTATTGAAAGAGCACGCGGTGGAGAAAAACTTTCAAATTCGGTGTTTGGAAATTGCTAGTTATCGAGTGACAGCAACATGCTACGAACCCGATTGCTCATAATAAATACATGCATCTAAATTAACTGGGCTAGACACTTTCAAAATCAAGATGTTTAATAGTACTCACATATGCGGGGTCGCTAAGATCGGACCACACAATCATCGTAATACAATAATCTCCTTCGTAGCCAACTATGTATGGGAGAAACTTATGGAAGGATTCAACTACACTTTGGCATCAATAATGTTTGATATTGTAAAAACTTATAATGTGTAAATCTCATATACTAAGGCTTAGAGGGGGAAAGAACTTGCCCTTAATAATATTTGAGGCAATTGAGAAGGATAATTTATGGATCTACCGGCCTACATGAAGGAGATGGTGAGGGTAGATCCTAATGTACAAGCATCCTTTCAACTAACGCTTGACGATAAGTTTCAAAGATTTTTTTAGAGTTTTGATTCGTGCATCGGAAGCTATCGCAATACACTTCGTTGCACACTACTTGTAGATGGCACACACCTATAGGGATGTTTCGAAGGGATCCTACTTATCACCTCGGTGCAAGACGGTAATGACTATATATTACCATTAGCATTTGCCGTCGTCGAGTTAGAAGAAGAGGATACGTAGATGTGGTTTCTTGAACGGTTAGGTGCGTTCGTGATTGGTGAGTTTACCGAAGATTTCATTTTTATTATGGATAGGTCGAAGGGTTTAATTAAGACGGTAAAATATATCTTCCCTAACACACACCACAACTACTGCATGCGACATATGACACAACATAAGTATCTCAGGAACAATGTGAAGGGTCTATGGTGGAGAGCCACGCGCGCATATTCAGTAGAGAAATTTGATTATTTTATTAACGAAAATAAAGAAAGATCTTGCTGATCCTCGGGCTGTAGAGTATATTTTGAAAATAGACCCAAAGAATTAAGCACGCGCATATATGAAAGAAAGGCAGTACGATTCCCTGACTACGAATAATACTGAAAGCTTGAACAGCGTATTAAAGATAGCTCGAGAGAGACTAATTATCAACCTAATCAGAACTACTAGAGAGAAAGTCGCCGATTATTTTTAAAAGTGCCAACAGATATCTGAGAAATGGACCACCCTCCTCTGCCCGAAAGCAAACGAGCACATAAAGAAGGTACTACAATGGGCCGGTAGAAAGAGAGTTCAACCATACAGGCAGGATCAATTCCAAGTCAATTCCAAAAATTTCATTCATCACGTTGACTTGGAATATAAGACGTGTACTTGTCGTCGTTGACACATTTATGACTTGCCTTGCTCTCATGCCATGGTGGCCATCAATCGAAGAAGTTACGATTATCATAACTTCTGTGATAAATAGTTTTTCACTGCTTGCTTTAGGTAATCATACGACGAATAATGGCTTCCTACCCTCAATAAAAGTCAATAGGAATTCTAAGCTGAGCATTTACTTAAAAATATGAAAGTGAGACCACTCTATAATTGTTGAAAGCAAGTCGGCCATCCGAGAAAGAGAAGGATACGGTCTAAGGGTGAGGTTAGGGCCCTACAGTGTGACAAGTGCAGTGAATATGGTCACAATCGCAAGAGTTGCACGACAGTGAGGCCGATGGGTTGATACAATACAAGAAGTCGGTTACCTTCAACGACAACACCCCATAGTCCATTAGCTATAAATTTGAATGTAATATATACGATGAATTTCTATTAAAAATGTAAAGAAGTATATTTTAGTAGAACTTTTAAGAATTTTTTCAGTGTTTTCTTAGAACAGACAGTCGATATCGACTGTTAATACGGTCAATATCGATTGCGTATACAATCGATGTCGATTGTATAAGCAGTCGATATCGATTATATAGGCAGTTGACATCGACTGCATATAAAATCGTTAACGACTTCTTATAAAATCGGCATCGATTGTATACGCAGTCGATATCGATTTCTTAAGCAGTCGATAATGATTGCTTATACAATTGATATCGATTGTAAAAGCACTCGTTATCTATATAGTAGATATGACTGTCAATATGGTCTGTGACACGCCCAAAACCAGCCTATTATTCCATTTTCAAATGTTCACCCGATATATTTTTACATACATGAGATTACAAGTTTCCAAAATAAGTCGAATGTTTCATTTACAAATTTTCATGAATGTTCTTGTAATAACCCGAAAATTGCGTAAAACTGTGACCTCAAGATCCGTGCCCGACTGGTCATAGGTTTGACTAAATAAGAGTTCACTAGTTGACTTGAAAAGTGATGAACGGATGTGATGTGAATATGATGTAAGTGGGTGGAGTGTAGTGAAGATCTGGAGTCACATACACCTATCTAGGTGTATGTGCTTAGCACCAAGACAAGAGGGATATAAGGGTTTAATAACCCTAATTCTCTTTTGTTTGAATTATTGAAGAGAGAGTTAAGAGGAGAGAGAGAGAGAGAGAGAAGTAAAGAGGAGTTATTGAGGAGGGGGGGTGAATGCAAATCAAAGGGTAGATAAGAGCATTCATTGACGGATTCCAAGCGTTTGGGATCGTGAAATAAGTGGTGGAACCCTAGCCATCAAACCTAACAAATCTATCCCTTGAAGGGATTCTTGAGGTAAGTTTTAAATTGAGGTTAATGCATAGATGTAGGATGATTAAATTCTGTCAAATATGCTTAGAAGGATAGATTAATGGCATAAGAAAGAAAGGATAGAGATTTGGAAGATCAGCCCGAAAGGGGGCTGAATCTGGCCAAATCGATTAATCGAAATTGGATTTCGATTAATCGATTTCGGCCCAGAAGTTGAAAAGTCTTGGAAGTCTGATTTCGATTAATCAAAATGAATTTCGATTAATCAATTTGGATTTCGATTAGTCGATTTGGAAATCGACTAATCGACTGGGAAGCTCCAGCCACTGGAGAAATGAAACCTGGGGAAATCGACTAATCGAATTGGGATTTCGATTAATCGATTTCGGATTTCAATTAATCGATTTGGGATCGATTAATCGATTTTGAGATCTCGACTACTCGATTTAAGAATCAACTGCTTTATGTTGGAGACCTCGATTAATCGATTTGGGATCGATTAATCGAATTTGAATCTCGATTAATCGATTTTGAAAATCGATTAATCAATTTTGGTTTCGATTAATCGATTTTGGGAATCGATTAATCGACTTTGACAGTTTTGCTTAAACTTTATTAGTTGACTTTGAGATTCAGGGAGGGTTTTGGACCTTCTTTATTGCATCTTTAGTGATGAGTTACATGTGTTATGTTGTACCATAGGTGGTACGTATGATCATGAGCACAAGGAGCCGCGTGGGACCTTGATGCTAGAAGTTTCAAAGACTTGAGGTAGGGAACACCTTGAACATGTACTTTAATTTTAAGAGCATGTATGTAGTGATATAATTATTAAATTGAAGTTGTTTTAAATCATGAAAAGCTTTGTGAAAATGGGTGTGTGTGTGTGACACCACGAATGTGATAAGAGCATCTATGTGATGCAAGAAATTAAGAACCAGTAATCTAATGAGATTGAGACATCCCCAGGGGATGAGAAAGCAATAAAGGCATCAGATGTAATGCAGGTATGTATACATCCTAGGGATGTATACATGTGATTGAATAATTACTGTTGAGGCCTAACTGATATAAGATAGCACATTTACACGGTGAATAACTATATGTAGTGCACATGATATTTTTGTTATTTGAGGTTTGGAGGATACCCCACCGACGTGGCGGGATACCCATGACTGATGAGGCAGGATATCGGTGACCGGTACGGCGGCGAATCCGTACACCAGCACGGAGGTTTATCCGTGACCGTAAGTACATCCCAGGGATGTTGTGTGATAATTAACCCCGCCGCCTATTGAGAAAGGGGCTTGGGTCGTATTCCCAGGGAATATATTTTTTACAACTGTCTAATTAGATGATGTTGAAGGGTATCTCATCGGGACTCGATGTTATATTGCTCGGGGATTACTTAAGTTAAAGATTTAAGTTTTGCTTTAGGCCTATTCAGTGTCATTCATGATTAAATCAACAGTAAAGTAATACATACAACTTACCAGTGAATTGAGTATAAATCATCTGTTTTTAATTTGTTTTCTAGAGAATGCATAGATTCATCATGCTTCGAATATCATGGAATATATGTGAGTTTTGACTTATATGTTCATTGTGTTGTTCCCTATTGAGCTAGGATGTAGCTCACCCTTTTGACTATACGTTGCAGGTCCATTGATAACAGCAGCGGAGGCTTCGGGGGACATGGATCCGGGTGATTCGGATTACGTACCTGGAGACGAGTTAGAGCCTCCTCCTGAGGACTTCTTCTAGGTGACTCTGCTGAGCACTTTGATAGAGAGTCAGTTTTGTGAGCAGATTAGTGCGGCTTGGTATGTCAAGCCTTTATTTTTGAAACAATGTAATTAAACTAGATTATTCTTTTGACGAATCATCTGGGGTGATCTGATTATCACCGATGGTTCGGGTCGGTTCTCTATTCATGCGATGGCATGAAAGTAGAACTGTCTTTTGAATATGTCAGTTGAGCATATTAACGCTTTTTCCGCTTTAATGAAATTAATTGCTTTATTTGTTAAATTGTGCTTGTTATACTAATGTTTCGTGCTAAGTTTTGGGGCACGGTCTGAAGGATCGTGCTAATGGCACGGGTTTTGGGGTGCCGAAATCCGGGCTGTCACAGTTGGTATCAAAGCATTTTCTTTTAGAAACTTTGACAATCATTCTTTTGTCAGAGCATAGGAGCTGCTGCTAATGAAAACTTTGTTTTCACGTGCAGACCGTGCTGTTATCTAGAGAAAGGGGCCGACCCAGGGGCGGCCATAGTAGAAGTTTACGTAGTGGAGATGGGTACATCTCTCCTACAAATAGAGTACCTATAGGAGATGGAGGGGCTTCTGGCAATAGTGGCCAGGGAAGCCAAGATCAGGAAGAGAGCCGTGATCGAGATCGTCAGGATCAAGATCAAAGAGAGCAGGAGAGGGTTAGAGAAAGAAATGAAGATAGAGAGGAGCGTCAGAGGATGATGCACACCATGGAGACCATGACAGCTGCTATGGCTCAATAGGCAGCATCTTTGGCAGCTCACACGACTCATGAGCAGCATCAGCCACCGACACTCCCAATAGCTCCGACACCGCCACCATCATCTGCTTTTACTGAGTTTAGGAGGATGAGGCCTCCTAGCTTTTCTGGACAGGGAGAGCCCATAGTGGCAGAGCACTGGTTGAGTGAGATGGAGAAGGTGTTCAGTGTGCTCACATGTACTGAGGACGAGAGCGTCCGTTGGGCAGCATAGATGTTGGACAGGGAGGTTGGGCCTTGGTGGAAGTCCGTTTCTAGGACTAGGGCTCAGGAGACCCCAGATATGCCATGGACTTAGGATGAATTCGTTGAGGAATTCAATAAACAGTACTTCCCTGAGGTAGTAAGGAACCAAATGGAAATCTAATTTTTACAGCTTACTCAGGGGAAGATGACAGTGAGAGATTATGGAGTGGAGTTCATGCGACTCGCTCGCTTTGCGCCTGACTACATCATCACAGAGATGATGAGAGCAAAAAGGTTTAAACAAGGGTTGAGATCAGACGTGAGGGGAGGAGTAGCACCATTCCAGCTGAGGACCTATGGAGAGGTCATGAGTAAGGCCTTGGTGGTAGAGGAGGAGAATAACAATAAATACTGCCAAAGGGAGCAACAGGGAAGGTGGAACTCTGATAAGAGCAGAACGGGAAACTATGAACCGGTGAACAAAAAGTCGAGGTTCATACCGAATAATCAGAAGCCACCGTTTTAAGGAGGCTATGGGAGACCGACGCAGCAGAGCAACCAGCAGAGATTTCCATTGCTCGCGTCGGGGAGACTGATGCGCTACGAGAGCCCTGCTATTACTATAGGCGCTACAGTCACACAGGGGGCTTCTCGAGCAGCTTCTTCCACGCCACGTGAGACTTGTGCCAAGTGTGGCAAGCCTCACAAGACAGCGGACTGTAGGGTAGGCACTCGGGATTGCTTTCAATGTGGCAAGGTGGGCCACTTGATTAGAGAATGCCCTGAGGTGAATAAAGGGAAGACGGCTTCAATACCTATTCCACGACCGATACAAGCAAGGAAGCCGATCGTCCAAGGAAGAGCCTACACAGTCACAGCTCAAGAGGCTCAGAACACGAACGATGTCATTCAAGGTGAGTTTTTTTTTTTTTAAATAAAGAAATTCAATTCTTGGAATTTTTTTGATAGAGTAGATGCATCTATATTTAGAAAAACATAAGAAGAAACGTACATGTGATAAATTCTAGTATAATGATAGAAACTATATATATGTGTATGCATGAGTAGGTACGTTACAAATATACAAGAAGGGAAGCGACGCGACATACGAAGCTCGAGTGTTGATAGACCCGAGGTCTACCCACTCATTTGTTACACCTCGCTTCACCAAGAGGATGAAAGTTGACCCATAAGAGTTAGACTTTGTTTTAACCGTGACAGTTCCTACTGGGAAAGCGGTTGATACCGAGAAGGGTTGTAACTCCGTGATCGTGAGGGTCATGGATGGAGATGTCTTTGAGCTACCAGCGAACCTAATTCTATTGGACATACAAGGATTCGACGTGATCCTTGGCATGGATTGGTTATCAACCCATTGTGCGACGGTAGATTGCAAGAATAAAGTAGTCATCTTCAGACCCAACACGAGGAGATTGTTTAGATTTCGAGGAGAGAGGTCGACACACCTACCACTTATTTCGGCAAATGTATTGGTGATTGATCGTAAAAGGGTGGTACTTAGCATTTCTGAAGGAACACAAAGAGGAGAAGAATGTGATCTCGGAGATAGCAGTTGTGCGAGACTTCGCCGATATATTTCCGGAAGAGTTACCTGGATTACCTCCAGAGAGAGAAATAGAATTCACCATCGACTTAGTACTAGGAACGGGGCCTGTTTCTAAAGCACCATACCGAATGGCTCCTACTGAGTTGAATGAGTTGAAAGAGCAGCTACAAGAGTTGATGGACAAGGGTTTTGTTAGACCGAGCGTGTCTCCATGGGGAGCACCGGTCTTGTTTGTAAAGAAGAAAGATGGGTCAATGCGTCTGTGCATTGACTATCGACAATTAAACAAACTCACTATTATGAACCGATACCCTTTGCCTAGGATAGATGACTTGTTTGATCAGCTGCAAGGAGCGAAGTATTTCTCAAAGATCGATCTGAGATCAGGATATCATCAGTTGAGGGTCAAGGCAGAGGATATCCAGAAGACTACATTTAGGACTCGATACTGACACTATGAGTTCCTAGTGCTGCCGTTTGGATTGACAAATGCCCCGGCGTCATTCATGGATCTGATGAATAGAGTGTTTAAACCACTCCTAGATACTTGTGTCGTAGTGTTTGTTGACGACATCCTGATCTATTCAAAGTCAGAAGAAGAGCACGAAAAGCACTTGAGAGTAGCCCTACAGACTCTATGTGAACACTAGTTATATGCCAAGCTCATCAAATATGAGTTTTGGTTAGAAGAAGTTAGCTTTTTGAGACATGTCGTCTCAAAGCTTGGTGTCACTGTAGATCCAGCGAAGATCAAAGCAGTAGTGAATTGGGAGCAACCAAGGACAGTGACCGACATCCACAGTTTTCTTGGATTGGCAGGTTACTACCGGCGTTTCGTTGAGGGTTTTTCAAAGATATCAGGACCACTCACGAGACTCACACGGAAAGGCGCAAGGTTTGAATGGAGTGAGGCATGCGAGAAGAGTTTTCAAGAACTTAAGAAAAGACTCACTTCAACTCCAGTGTTAGCTATACCTTCAGGCAGTGGAGGGTTTGCAGTGTATAGCGATGCTTCGTATACTGGTTTGGGTTGTGTGCTTAATCAGCACAAACAGGTGATAGCGTATGGGTCAAGACAGTTGAAAGAGCATGAGAAGAATTATCTCACACACGATCTAGAATAAGTAGCGGTCATATTTGCGCTCAAGATTTGGAGACATTATTTATACGGTGAGACATTTGAGATTTTCACCGATCATAAGAGCCTCAGATATCTATTTACACAAAAGGAACTAAACATGAGGCAGCGCCGATGGATGGAATTTCTCAAGGGCTATGGCTGTTCTATACAGTACCATCCAGGCAAGGCTAATGTAGTAGCTGATGTCTTGAGTCGGAAGAGTTCAGCTCAATTGGCTAGTCTAATTTTGGGTATGCATAGATGGAAGTTGTTTGAAGATCTAGCATTATATGATGCCAACATCGAGTCACAAGCTACAGGAGCCTTCTTGGCTAATATCTAAGTGAGACCGATGATATTTGAGCATATCCATGAACTACAGATGAAAGACCCGACACTAACAAAGATTCGTCAAGATGTAACTGAAGGCATTACAACTGAGTTTTCAATCAAGGAGGATGGTTCCTTATTGTTCAAGGGTCGCCTCTGTATACCGGATAACGCCGACCTACGACAAACAATTCTTGATGAATCACATAAGTCAAGCTATGCTATCCACCTGTCGCCATATCCACGAAGTACTCGAGTGTTACCTCGATTTCACACCGGAGACCACCCTCTTTCCACCCTTCGTGGAAGAGGCTAAATTTGAGGAAATCACGACCCGTATGACCAACGGGAAGACGGGGTCGGGATCCTCCATTAGGAGGGTCGACCTTCCCCACTATATGTGGATGCTTGATTCGATAATCAAGTGTAACCTGTACCCAATGCGCCACGACACGGAGCGCGTGGAGAAAGTGCAACAGGCACTTTACGCGACCTTCTGTGGCCGTTGGTTCAACGTGACCATGCTCATCCTTGAGGGGATGAGATACATTAAAGGAAAGATGATGAAGGGAAACTTAAGGCCCAAGGAGAAGATGCCATATGCTCGGCTCATCTCGAGCATGTTGGAGTGCTACTCCGACGCCCCCGCCTATGCCGCATCGCCTCACGAGGTGAGGGCTACGGATTACGTGAAGCAATTCTCCATTGCTTCATGGTGCCGTAGCTACAATCTTCTCAAGAAGACCCTACCGGCAGTGGTCGCACCACCACCACCCCCACCGCCACAGCAGGATCCACCCGTTGGGGGAGCACCACCAGTGGGGGACGCCCCACCAGTCATTCCACCACCTGAGGGAGTCGCAGCTCACCCCTCAGCGTCAGCTGGGCAGCAGCCCATTGTGCCACCTTCCACCACATCAGCTACGCCACCATCGCAATCAGCCGCGACGACACCTACTTCGTCCTACCGCCGCCGAGCACCTCACTCCGGCCCTACCATTGAGGACGTGTTGGCACGCATGGAGACCAACAGCGAACGGATGAACCGGAGGATGAACTTCCTCATGTTTCATACACTCCGCTACATCTACCCGTTGGACTACCAGCGGTACCTAGCTCAGGAGGAGTGGACCGCGGGACGGACCGCCTTCCATAGGGGTCCAGTCTTCCATCCGACCATCGCGACTACCGACGCTGAGCACCACACCACCAGCGCCAACCCAGACTTCTGACAGCCGCTACCACAGACCACCAGCTCCGGCCTGCCAGCCAGCCCCATACCTCGGCCAGAGCCGCAATCCACCCGAGCTTGCTCCGGGATTCGACCCAGCGTGAGTTTCGTGAGGATATTTCTTTTTTATTGTAAATTCAGCTCCTGTAAATGCTCAACGATGTAATTTTGGAAAGTTATAATGAAATACAGAATAAATTTTGTGCACTTATGTTAATTGGTTTTCTTCTATTGTGTCATGTGTTCGTCGTTTGTGTGTGTGGGTACGCGACACCCCAGTGTGCGGGGTACCCAAGCCAGCACATTTGGGTTATTTTCGGGGATAAAAATTTTTAAGGTGGGGAGGATGTAATAACCCGAAAATTATGTAAAACGGTGATCTCGGGATCTGTGCCCGACTGGTCATAGGTTTGACTAAATAAGAGTTCACTAGTTGACTTGAGAAGTGATGAACGGATGTGATGTGAATATGATGTAAGTGGGTGGAGTGTAGTGAAGATCTGGAGTCACATACACCTATCTAGGTGTATGTGCTTAGCACCAAGACAAGAGGGATATAAAGGTTTAATAACCCTAATTCCCTTTTGTTTGAACTATTGAAGAGAGAGTTAAGAGGAGAGAGAGAGAAGTAAAGAGGAGTTATTAAGGAGGGGGGTGAATGCAAATCAAAGGGTAGATAAGAGCATTCATTAATGGATTCAAAGCGTTTGGGATCGTGAAACGAGTGGTGGAACCCTAGCCATCAAACCTAACAAATCTATCCCTTGAAGGGATCCTTGAGGTAAGTTTTAAATTGAAGTTAATGCATAGATGTTGGATGATTAAATTCTGTCAAATATGCTTAGAAGGATAGATTAATGGCATAAGAAAGAAAGGATAGAGATTTGGAAGATCAGCCCGAAAGGGAGCTGAATCTGGCCAAATCGATTAATCGAAATTGGATTTCGATTAATCGATTTCGGCCCAAAAGTTGAAAAGTCATGGAAGCCCGATTTCGATTAATCGAAATGAATTTCGATTAATCGATTTGGATTTCGATTAGTCGATTTGGAAATCGACTAATCGACTGGGAAGCTCCAGCCACTGGAGAAATGAAACCTGGGAAAATCGACTAATCGAATTGGGATTTCGATTAATCGATTTCAAATTTCGATTAATCGATTTCAAATTTCGATTAATCGATTTGGGATCGATTAATAGAATTTGAATCTCGATTAATCAATTTTAAAAATCCACTAATCGATTTTGGTTTCGATTAATCAATTTTGGGAATCGATTAATCGAGTTGCATTTCGATTAATCGATTTTGGGAATCGATTAATCGACTTTGACAGTTTTGCTTAAACTTTATTAGTTGACTTTGAGATTCAGGGAGGGTCTTGGACCTTCTTTATTACATCTTTAGTGATGAGTTACATGTGTTATATTGTACCATAGGTGGTACGTATGATCATGAGCACAAGAAGGCACGTAGGACCTTGATGCTAGAAGTTTCAAAGACTTGAGGTAGGGAACATTTTGAACATGTACTTTAATTTCAAGAGCATGTATGTAGTAATATAATTATTAAATTGAAGTTGTTTTAAATCATGAAAAGCTTTGTGAAAATGGGTGTGTGTGTGACACCACAAATGTGATAAGAGCATCTGTGTGATGCAAGAAATTAAGAACCAGTAATCTAATGAGATTGAGACATCCCCAGGGGATGAGAAAGCAATAAAGGCATCAGGTGTGATGCAGGTATGTATACATCCCAGGGATATATACATATGATTGAATAATTACAGTTGAGGCCTAACTGATATAAGATAGCACATTTACACGGTGAATAACTATATGTAGTGCACATGATATTTTTGTTATTTGAGGTTTGGACGATACCCCACCGACGTGGCAGGATACCCACGGTGTGACGCGGGCAGATATCCGTGGCCGATGACCGGTCCGTGATCGTAAGTACATCCCAAGGATGTTGTGTGATAATTAACCCCGCCGCCTATTGAGAAAGGGGCTTGGGTCGTATTCCCAGGGAATACATTTTTTACAACTGTCTAATTAGATGACGATGAAGGGTATCTCATCGGGGCTCGATGCTATATTGCTCGGGGATTACTTAAGTTAAAGATTTAAGTTTTGCTTTAGGCCTGTTCAGTGTCATTCATGATTAAATCAACAGTAAAGTAATACATGCAACTTACCAGTGAATTGAGTATAAATCATTTATTTTTAATTGGTTTTCTAGCGGATGCATAGATTCATCATGCTTCGAATATCATAGAATATATGTGAGTTTTGACTTATATGTTCATTGTGTTGTTCCCTATTGAGCTAGGATGTAGCTCACCCTTTTGACTATACGTCGCAGGTCCATTGATAGCAGCAGCGGAGGCTTCGGGGGACGTGGATCCGGGTGATTCGGATTACGTACCTGGAGACGAGTTAGAGCCTCCTCCCGAGGACTTCTTCTAGGTGACTCTGCTGAGCACTTTAATAGAGAGTCAGTTTTGTGAGCAGATTAGTGCGGCTTGGTATGTCAAGCCTTTATTTTTGAAACAATGTAATTAAACTAGATTATTCTTTTGGCGAACCATCTGGGGTGATCTGATTATCACCGATGGTTCGGGTCGATTCTCTATTCATGCAGTGGCATGAAAGTAGAACTGTCTTTTGAATATGCCAGTTGGGCATATTAACGCTTTTTTCACTTTAATGAAAGTAATTGCTTTATTTGTTAAATTGTGCTTGTTATACCAATGTTCCGTGCTAAGTTTTGGGTCACGGTCTGGAGGATCGTGCTAATGTCACGGGTTTCGGGGTGTCGAAATTTGGACTGTCACAGTTCTGCTTACAACTAAATACAATTTTAACTTATGAAAAAAACTAGGGTGGTGCATCAGTAGTAGGTTCTATATCGGTATCTTTCTCGGCTTCTCCATCGACAGTGAATTTAGCAAGGGCTTGGCCAATTTTTACCCTGATCTGACTCCTATTGCTTTGGTTGAGGTCAAATTTCTTTCTCGTCATGAAGTGCTTTATGTACTTCAACACAAACACCCCACAGTCTCACCCCTTGCTCTGTCGAGGTACCGATTTGATCTTGCAATCAAAACTTGACCACGGATAAGTCTCAGCGTTCAATGCAGTAGAGTCTCCGTATATATGTAACAGCGCGAAAAGGTATTTGGTCTATTTTAAAAAGTACAATATCAGATAAGATAAGCAGCTAAGATAAGCAAACAGTGAAAATTTTTATCACTACTTTTAGAATTTTCTCAAATTTTGACTGTTAATATGGTCGATATCAACTTTATAAACGATGACATCGATCAAAGCAGCCGTTAATCGTATAAGCAAATGACCTAGGCTATAGCGATCGTTAACTTATCGCTACAATCGATTGCGAATATATAGACAATCGTTAACAACTGCTTAAGCAATCGATAACGACTATATAGGCAATCGTTAACGACTGCTTATGCAATCGTAATCATAGTCAGATAAAATAAGTAAAAATTAGAAATTTATAATTCGTAAGTATGGACAATTCTTACCATAATGTTCATTTGGATGGGATACTTCTCTTTAGAGGGCCTATCCAAAATAGGGTCAACGATCATTACCGATCGTTCTAAAACTTTAACGATCGCAAGCGCCCAATGTAATGGATCGTGACTATGGACTGAGACAAATATCTGAAATGAATATTATATTAGAGGATACAACGGTGAAAATTATAAAAAAAGTTTGCAGAGATCGTAATGTATCGTATTATATTGGTGAGCCCACAAATCCCTCAACCTATTGAAGATGTTTTGGAGCACCTTCTTGCCTGGGTTGGCTTCTTCCTCAAGGGCATCCCACCATTTGATTTGAGTGGCCAACGATTGGTCATTGAGTTTTTCAGATTCAATAAAGAATTTGAAATCATTATAATCTATGGCCATATAGGACAAATCGGTGGGGCTCATAAGGAAGCATTTATCCATTATCTCAGGATGAGTAGTGTCATCAATGACTTTCAAAAGTCTTAGGTAGCCTCCCAATATCTGAAAGAAAAAAAATTTCAGTAATCAACTATACAGAGAATCATTATCGATTCTATACACAATCGGTATCGACTGTTAAGACGATCGTTAACAATTGCTAATACAATCGGTATCGACTGTTAAGACGATCGATAACGATTGTTATTATAGTCGTTATCGACTGTTAAGGTAGTCAGTATCGATTGTTTAAACAATCATTATCGACTATCTAGGCAATCGTTCTTGTTTGTTTAAGCAGTCGTTATTGTGAGAAAATATGAAAAGAAAATAACATCACTGAAAAGAATTAAGAATTAAATATGAGAGATATGGTTACTTACAATATTGTCTAAGTGTCCCTAGCCTTTCAAACATTTGAAAGTATGTATCTGGAGTGTATAATCACTCACGGTGCTTACGTAGGTGTTGTATAAAACATAACGGCCAAAGTTTAAATTTAAAATGAGATTAACTACTAACTAACAACTAACTATCATCGAAAAAATGGACAAATTATAAAAATAAGTAACTTACTCGGCGTCCTTTTCGGGAGCTGTCCATATGACATTCATGAGCCTCTACTCATCTGTCAGCTCATCCGTAGAAGAGCGCATCATCTCGATTGCAAGTTTTTTTATCGGCTACTTTCTTCCAGTCCTAGGCTTCAAGGCAACTTATTTTAATTTAGTCCTAGGCCTCAAGCGAGCGTCGAATGATTGCTCGGGTTGCTCATCACCAGCCGGACCACCCTTATCATCATGATCTTGGGATTGGTTGTCAGCTGTTGTCACCTCCTCTTGCGTGAGAGGAGGTGGTCCCATATCTGTTGATCCCTGGTTTGCTGGACTAGCAGGTTCTTATCTCATATCGGCAGTGAGAGGCACATCCAATAACAACTTCGAAACTGTACCATCCTGAACATCGAAAGACATAAAATCGATAAATAACCAGATATGAGAGAATAGATATGAACTCTAAAAATAATTTATATCGACTCTGAAACCAATCGATATCGACTCTACAAACAATTGATATCGACTCTACAAATAATCAATATCGATTGTATATGAAATCGTTAACAATTGTATTTGCAATCGTTATCGATTGTTTC
The DNA here is from genome assembly GCA_021018995.1 of Chloranthus sessilifolius. Classification (NCBI taxonomy): domain Eukaryota; kingdom Viridiplantae; phylum Streptophyta; class Magnoliopsida; order Chloranthales; family Chloranthaceae; genus Chloranthus; species Chloranthus sessilifolius. Next base: position 113,961,848 of record CM037591.1, on the reverse strand, counting down.
GACAATCGTTATCGATTGTTTCAACAATCGTTAACGATTGTATAGAAAATCGTTACCGATTGTTTTTATAATTGTTATCGATTCAATAAACAATTAAAATAAATTAAAACAGACTACATTACGACTCATACCTTTGGTGTCACCTCCAAGATCGTTTGAAGGAGTTCTATAATTTTTCCTTGCTCCTTCTGGATCACCTTGTTGAAATGATCTGTCGTTTGCAGTTGTACATCCCTTAAAGTGAGCCAGTCATCAAAGGAGGTGCATCGTGTCTGGAGGCGCTTATTCTCTTCCACCAACTGCTTATTCCCTTCCACCAATTGGTTCACTAACTCTTCCAAATGGCTCACTTTTTGGTTGAGTTTCAAGTTCTCCAACTCCATACCGTCAATCCTCCTCAACAACTCTTGATTAGAGGAGGTTGGTGCACTGCCGCTTGTCTTTGCGGCATCCCTTCTAGGTCAGTTTAATTGGACGGGGACCTCTTCTGACGACGAGTCTTCGTCAGACGTTGTTTTGTCCTCAAACTCTTCCTCGTCAACTTCTTTGACCGGAATATAATTTCTTTTTTTCGTGGGCCGCAAATCAAATTCCACAGCTTTCTTGACCTCTTTAACCTCTTTCTTCTTCCCTCCAATCTTTCCCTCAACGGCCTTTCGACCCCGTTGATAATCCCTTACGAGGGGTATCTCCAACTCGAAGGAAACGGGTTCGAGGGGAGCATAAATCTGTTAAGACAAATGACAGGTTATAAAATAACATAGTAAAATTATAGAGAAAATTGAACAATCACTGTAATATATTGACTGCTTAATGAGTCGATACCGATTTCATTTACAGTCGATAATGATTGTGTAAGAAGTCGATACCGATTGCGTAATAAGTCGATACCGACTGCGTAGGAAGTCGATATTGACTGCATTGGCAGTCGATATCGAATGATTTGGTAGTCAAAATCTTCCAATTTACTCTTTAAAGTCCTTATAAATTTACCTTTATAAATTTGAAGTATTTAAAACGACATCATACCTTGTTGTCCAGCATTTTCACAAGAGTGTAGCCTTTCGTCCTTGTTTGCGGCTTCTTCGTCCACTTCAACAATCGGGGGTTTATCATGGATGCTCTTTAAGGTGAGATGTCAGGCACAATCTCATAGGCCCACCATTGAAGTACACACATACAGTCATAAATATTATACGGCTTAAGGGCTTTATTGTTGTCGGCAGTCTTTCTATTTGTCACGCCCTTCTCTATATACTCCAGCAAGTCATTGAACACGTAGAGACCCCACGGAGTTTATTTGAATTTCTTCACGACATCGACGAGTTCAACTTAGTCTTCTGACACTTGATGGTGGGACCTGGGAAAAAGAAATGTATACAGAATAAATAGAAGAGCCAACTTGACGAAATCATTATCACTTTTCGCTAGCCTCAATCCATTTTCTATATGAGATTGAATAATTTTTCCGGTCGGTAATCCACGAAAATATTTGTATCGAATGGTTTCCTTTTCAGATGGTTTAACAAAAGAGGTATACTGTTGGGGTTCAATAACCACAAGGCCCAGTATTAAGGCAATGTCCATCTTCCGAAGATAGACATCTCTCTTTCCGATTCGAAAGTGATTCTTCTTAACCCAAAAATTTAACATGACATCGACGGGATCTCCAACAAAACTAACACCCTTTGGCATTTGAAATATTCCCCTGAAAACTGATACTCTTAGCAACTTCTTCCGCTGCGGGCTAGCGTCCTCGTAGACCTTCGAAATGTCAGTAGGCGAACATTTGTCAACAGCTCGTTGTATAACCATCTTGACGATTTCTGTATATGAAATTTAATCAAATTAAAAGGCGTGACTCAAATACTAAAAGATATTATTTATAATCAGGCTAAATAAAAAATCGTCGATTGTTTAGACAATCGTCATTGATCGCTCATACAATCGATGATGATTGTTAATACGATCGATACCGATTGTATAAACAATCGATATCGATTGTATGAGCAATCGTCATCGATTGTATATACAATCGATACCGATTGCATTAACAATCAATGATGATTGTGTAAGAAATCATATAAAAAAGAAAGTTAATTCAAAACATAGACCATAGAAAGGAGAATAAAAAATTCTACAGAAATGGAAGGTAATTTAATTTCTAACTTATGGCTTTGGTAGCTTGAAGATTCAAAAACGAAGTGCCAGTAACTACGAATCGACACCATCTCTCCACCGACTTCGAACGAAAAAGTAAAAAATAAAAAAGGTTAAACATTAATGATTTAAATAAAAGACGACTATTTATTATTTTGGGGGTAATTTTGGTATTTCCTAGAGGCGGGCGACGGCTCGGAGTGCTACGGGTCCGTTTGGGTAAAGGTGAAGGAAAATTATAAACGGACAGTTTTTTATAGACAATTTTTTCAAGCTATTACTTGAACGTGAGATTTTTGAGATGGACTGGAGTGGTACCTAAAAACATTAAAGACAATGGAAACAGGGTCGCATTCTGTAAAGTCTGAAAAGTCGGACTTCCAAAACTCATTCTCTATAAATGAATCTAGAGCCATTTATTTCTTTCTACTTACAGAAGGAGCGATGGGAGCAATTCTTGAAAATTCGACAGCTCTTTTCTTCGTCTTTGTTCTATTACTGTATTTGAATTGGTTTGGAGAGCTCGTATCCGATGCCCAATCACTGCTTCAATCACTGCCTCAGAGGGAAGGTAGAAGGAATTTTTCTTTAATATTTTTTTTAAATCTCAGATGATACAGTTTTTTAGGTACTTGATCTACTACCCAAGGTTAAAGACTTTATCTCAATTTTAGTATTCCTAAAGTGCTCTGGTTTTTGTTAGCTGCTCAAATTATTAGAGTTTTTTTATTTTTTTTTAATTGGGTATTTGATCTACAAGAATTTAATGAAATCTGCCCTGTTCGTCCTTTTTCGGGCTTGGAATTTTAAATTTATTTTATCTTTGGTTAGGGAGCTAAAACTTTTATCGGCAGATTTGCAGATTTGTATAGTGACATAAGATTAAAAAGCAAAGATGGTTATTTTTTAGATTTGTGTTATGTATAATACCATCTAAGTCCTCCGATTTGAAGACAATGATGTAAAGATTTATGAACAAAAAATATAGCATGAAACAATGATTCCTATTATCTGAGTCAACTATAGAATCAAATGATTGACTGTATTAAATCAGATGATAGAGACTGTTTTTTGACTACATATTTTTACATCATGATCATCAAATCAAACAACTTAGATGGTGTTACTGTGTTACACATGGCACAAATCTCAAAAATAAAAGTCTTTCATTCTAACCAGGTGCCACTCTGCAACTCTGGGATACAAGTTTTATCTCCCTTTCTTTTATTATACTGCACAAATCTACTAGCAGACACTTGCATGGGCTTAGAGCCCCTAATGTTAATGCGTGTGATTCTTGATGACGGTAGATGTGGAGCACCATGGTGAATGACCCGAGCACCTATAACAAAGAAACATTATTAGGAATTGTATTTCGGAGCCATTAATTGCACTTGAGAAGTTGCCCTTATACATGCGTGTGTATTCTTTTTTTTGTTTTGGGTTGGAAACTTGGTATTTTGGAGACTTCTGTCGTGTGAAAACACCATTTAAGCTTTCTGATTTAAAAGTGGTGATCTAAAAATCTTAGTTAAATTGGATATGCATGAATCTTTCTTTTGATAAAATATTTTTATCTTATTCATATTCTGTCTTTTTTATGAGCCATCCAATTATTTCTTGAAAACAATTGCCCTTTTAATAGTGGGAATGATCACTTACGCCCATCTCTTCCGGCCAGCCAGAATTGACTGCTTTTGAATAAAATAAGGGAGATTATTTTTCTTTTCTATCTTTCAAACAATGGATCTCGAGATTATGCGTGTACCATTAGACTATCCCTTCTTTTTTTATTTCATAAAACACACATCTCAAAAGGTGAACCTAAAATAATGTAAGACATAATGCTCAAACATGATTTTCTGGTCACTTTTTAGAAAGTGTTTAACATGTAATAAAAACTGACTTATCGATGATATGGTCAAGATCAGTTTTGTGGAAGATTGAGGTGAAAAATGATTTTCGAGTCATTTTTTGGAAAGTGTTTCACGTGTAATAAAAAATGACTTATCGCTGGTATGCCCATGAACTCAATATCCATTTTGTGAAAGATTGGGATGAAAAATGATTTTCCATCATCTATTTTTTTTTAATAAAATCCATCATCCAATTTAAAGCAATCAATGCAAACTGACTGTAGAGAAATGGGGTAAGGTCACAGTTTCACAGGGTATAAAAAAAAGTAAGGTGTATTTACTGCATTAAAGAAGCTAACTAAGTGTACGTAAGTTTATCTGAGAGGGCTCTCAACAGGTCGACCCGATACCTAGGGCTGGATTCGTTTCGGTTTGGTCGGCTTTCGATCAAAACCACAATCCAAACCGATTCTAATCGGTTTCTAAATGTTCAAACCCAATCAAACCAAATCGTCCAACTGTTGAACCAAACCAACTTGATTCGATTCGGTTTCGGTTTTCCTAGAAGTTCTACTTGCATATAAAAAAATTTCTAATTTCTCAACTTGTTTTACACTTTTACTATTTTCATTTTTTCCAGAGTCGTTTTACTTTTATAATCTACTCACCCTTCTTAAGTAAGGTTGTGAAACACCAAATTTGGGCCCAAAATTTGGACCGAAAATCCTAGGCCGAATCGTCTGCTTGACTCAGGTTGAGTGTGTGTGTGTGTGTGTATATATATATATATATATACTAAAAAATTTTACTTACAATCAGTTTGGTTCTGTTGGTTTCGGCTTGGGGAAGGCCTGGAGTCCAAATCAAACCGAGCTTTTCGGTTTTTCTTATTGCCAAACCAAACCCAAACCGGTACCCGTCCAAATCGGACCAAAACCGATGGTTTGGTCGATTCAGCACAAAAAATGCACAGCCCTACCGATACCCAACCCAAGCAACTTGGTCTTTTTACCAGGCCAACCACATAAACTTGACCCGTCGAGTCAGTTAGACCAAAATGTCGGGTTGGATCAAGCAAAAGTTGGGTCAGGTCGACCCAACACGACCTGGTATTTTATATATTAAATCAATGAAAATAGGGGTTTTAACACGGGTTGGGTCGGGTCGGGTCGGGTTAAGTGTATATCATGTCAGGTTGGGCATATGCCATTTTTCCCATTGGAAATCCAAAAGTTTGGTCTGACTCGACTCGACTTGTTGACAACCCACCTAAGTATTTTTTTTTGTTAATAGAGTATACAACTTTGATCTATTGCACGAAAATTTGATGTTATATTATCCGATTCTGCCCATTAGGCTCCCCGATTTTTAAAATGCATCATATCTGGAAGGAAAGAAGCGCACATATAGCCATGATCTGGATGAGTTTGCAACTAATGTAGGACTAAAGCATCCCAATAAGCGAGAACAGAGTCACAACCCGAGAGCCTCTATTCCTCTCTGGAGCCTCTGTTGAAAAAAAATGTGAAATGTTGACCTGAAATAACACAGGGAACCGGTTCAAAGCACGAGAAATATCGTTGTCTTTAAATTAATATTTGCTCTCACTTCGATAAAGTGGCCACTAATTGGTTACCGACAAACTGGTTCAAGGATACAACAAACCGATTGTGTATTCTTGTGAAAGATTTGGTGAATCCGTTCACGTTATCCGAATACTAAATATTACAATAACGCCCTGATCAAGACCTTTAATCAAAATCAGAGAGAAGGGAGACTCCAATGTAGTGAGAAAATAATGATTTTAGATTCCTTGAATAGAAAATCAAGTAATGTGTTAATGCACCCTTTTCTTATGAAAATGTGCTATAGGCATCCCTTCGAAAAAGACACACCACTTTGGCCAACTGCAACATTCTCACACTCTAGACTTCCATGTGTTTGAACTGGAAACAATAACCACCCAAATCAAAAACGTCGCCTCCAATCCAACAGTACGCTCAGACGAGTCATCACCGATCTTGACTACATGACATGCTTCTCTACATGAAATAGAGAATTTCAAGTACAAAGACGATCTCTTTTCTATAAGATTGGCACGCCACCATAGTGCTTCGCTATAAATTTCGGCATTATGATTCCTCTGTTATAACTCATTTGAAACTAACAAATATTGGTTTAAAATTGTTGAAAAAAATGTAAAATTTTGACCCGAAATAATACAGGGAATCGATCTAAGGCATGAGAAATATCGTTGTTATTAAACCAATATTTTCCCCCACCACTTTGACAAAGTGGTTACCAATAGGTTACCAGCAAACTGGTTCTAGGATATAACGAACTGACTGTATATTCTTGTGAAGGATTTGGTGAATCCGTTCACGCTATCCGAATACTAAATATTGCAAGAACACTCTGATCAAGACCTTTAAACAGAATCAGAGAGAAGAGAAACTCCAATGTAGTGAGAAAATAATAATTTTAGATTCCTTAAATAGAAAATCAAGTGGTATATTAATGCACCATTTTCCTATGAAAATGAGCTACAAGCAACCCTTCGGAAAAGACACATCACTTTGGAAAGACACTTCTTTTGAAAAGTCACAATTTTGGAAAGACACTTCTTTTGAAAGGACAAGTAACTTTGAAAAGACACACCTGTTTTGAAAAGACATACCTCTTTGGAAAAGACATAAGTTTTAAAACTTTTAAATATCCAACAGCCTCTACTCCTATCCCCACTTGATTGCAGAGTTGTCATCTGCTATGATACGATTTGTACAACCCAATTAAACTTGATGTTATCTAGTTTAGCCACACTAGCCTCTCCGATTTTAAAACGCATAATATCTTAAAGGGAAGGGGTTCACCTAGCTATATCCTATGATCTGGACAAGTTTGAAACCAATGTGGGACTAAATTATCTCATTATGCAGAACAGAACATCCCATTAGGGGGGAAGGTATTCACAACCCCTGGGCCTCTACCTTTCTCTGGAGCCTCTACTTGTAACTTTAATAGTCTCACATCGGATAGGGAAATGTCCAGTGTATGCGGACTATACATGTCACGACACGTTTTAGGTGAGGACTTAAGCCCATGCCAAGAACAAAACTGTAGGGGAGACTTAAGCCCATAATTGGACATTATCGTGGTGTGTGGGTTTGGGTTATCACATATGGTATCAAAACCGAGGACATGTCTTCTATAAGGTGAGGGGATTGTAATAGTCTCACATCAGATAGAGAAATGTCAAGAGCCCAAGATATAAGGTGTATGCTTACTATCACACACTCCATCTTCTCCCGCAACACCTCTTTTCTCCATGAACTTTTTGACAACATCTCTAAGAATCCCATAAAGAAGAAGCACACGAAACCCATGAAACCTAATTGAAATCCTAAGAAGAAGTCCAAGAAGGTTCAAAAGGGTTTCAATCTCTCATTTTTCTTGTTCTTTTTAGTATTTTTGGAGATTTTTATGAGTTTACACTGAGTTTCATTCTAGAAGAAAGAGAAGATGAAGTGAGTTTCAAGAAAGTTTCATGGTTTCCTTTCAATGAGTTTCATAGGTCTCATTCTTGAAGATGAAGAAGTGGATTTCAAGAGGGTTTCAATGGTTTCATTCCAATGAGTTTCATCGGTCTCTTTCTAGGGAAGGAAGAAGTGGGTTTTGTGGGACTGTACAACTCATCAAAATGGAGGAATCGCCATAAAGTACAAGTCATTGGAACGGGCCGGGTTGTACAACTTGCCAAAATTGGGTAGGAAGAAGATGAAAAAGGGCACCCACTAAAATTGGTTAGGAAGAAGATCAAAAAAGGGCACCCACATAAGTGGGTGTTATGCTTATGACTACTGAATCTTTGAGGGCACCCACAAACGACATAATTTTTTACTAGCACATGTCTCGGTAGGTGTCCTCAAAGATTCCGTGGGTGTTAAGAAATGTACCACTTATGAAATATGATTTTGTGAGTGTTAATAAATGTACCACTTATAAAATATCATAGTCAATCAAATCGGCTAATGTGCTAACCTACTCCCTTCACAAACCCTTAGAATCTTTGTGGCCGTCAATGAATCAATTTAGGTTGGGTCGGTCTAATATCATTTCAATCCAAATCTTTTTAGAGTAGCTCTATTCGTGTCTGCCTAATTACTGACGGCTCCTACACTGAAAACCTATCGAATGCGCTAAACTAGATCGATTTTCATCTCTATCTTTCACATAATTGATCTTGAGATCACGAGCATACATTCAAACAACCAATTTTTTATTTCATGTGACAAATCTCAAAAAAGTGACTCAAAAATTATGTGAGACAATACACTCAAATGTGATTTTAGGATCACTTTTTGGGATCGGTGTCACATGCAATAAAAAACATATTGTCCATGGTCTCAACATCAATTCCGAAGAAGATTGAGATGAAAATCAATATCCATCATTTGATTCAATGCAATTGACACATTTTCAATGGAGGGGCCCTAGGTAATTGGGTAGGTGCAAATAGATAGAGCTGCAACAAAGCCGAGCTAGCTTGACAGCTCGGTTCTGCTCGACCCGAAAATGAGATCTCGGCTCTGCTCAACACGAAAATGAGTGTTTTTGCTCTCTTATGCTCGGCTCGAGAGTCAGAAGTTTTTTATTTAAAGCTCGATTGGAGTAGAGATGAGCTTGTAAAGCTTGGCTCGGTCTGACTCGACTTGATTAATAATATATAATTTTTTTATGTATAATTTTTTATTTTATTACCCCTTATAATAATAAATAAATATGTAATAAATATATAATCCTTATGATCCTTTACTTAAGTTTTCTCTCTCTCTCTCTCTCTCTCTCTCTCTCTCTCTCCGCATCCATTAAAGCTCGTTCTCGCTCATTTCAAAGAACAACTACTGGCACGACAATTGACCAACCAATCAACACCTACAATCATCACCTATGCTCTCAATCAATAGTTAACACATCAAATTTAAACACCTTTTTTCTCTAATCGATCGCTTAAATCCAAAAGGGCTAATGGGTTAAAAGATATTGGGTTTTCATTTATTAAATTTTATTAAAGCTTTCATCTATTAAAAAATAAAGATAATGTTTAAAACAACATTAGGAAAATAATATTTAATAAAACTTATTTACCTCAAAGCTCGGTTCAGCTCGACTCGAGCTCGATAGAACCGAGTTAGAGCTTAGACTTTTCGGAGAAAGGCCTAGAGCCAAGTTTCAACTCGGCTCATATAAGGTAGGGGTGTGATTGGGTTGGTTCGGGTCGGTTTTCATGTTAAACCGAAGCCGAATTGATAATTATTTGTTTCTAATTTCTTAAACCAAAATCGAACCGATAAGCCTCCAAACTGAAACTGAACTAATAGTTATCGGTTCGATTGATTTTTGGTTTCTAAATCTCAATTTTTTAATTTGTAAAATAATTTAAAAAAATAGTAAGGAAGAGAGAGAGTGAAGAACAACGAGAGGAACATAGACAGAGAGAGAGAAACCTATTGTCTGTTGTGGAGTGCGGTCGTATGAGCATGTCATGGACAACGCCGGCAAAAGCGAACGAAAGAAAGGCGGACGGAGAACGATGGCTGGTGGGATCTAGGAAGTGAGAACAAATGGGATATGGGATAGCAAAGGTTTTTGACTTTTTGATTATTTTAAGTTTTAAAGTTTATCCCTTATTTTCTAGTTTCTATGTTTTAACTTTTAAGTTTAGGTTTTAAAAGAGAAAATTTTAATTGCAACTTATTTTTATATGCATCTAAGTAATACTCTATTATCGGTTTTTTATTGATTCAATTTCAAGTTTTTGTGTCAAAAGTGAACCGATAACTCGATAAGCCACTTTTTCAAAAACCGAAATCGAATCAATATGCCCTAAAATCGAAATCGAATCAAAATTTTAGTCGGTTTCGATTGTTCAGGTTGGTTCGGTCGATTTCCTACACAAACCTAGTATAAGGTAGAGCCAAGTTAGAGCTGATCCAAGCTCAAGCCCGGCTCGGCCCGGCCCGATTGCAGCCCTACCAATAGAGCTACCCTTCTTTTCATTTTGAAATTACTTTTTCTTATTTCTTAAATTCTATATTTTTGCCGTGTGCATCGTACAAGTTTTTCATTATTCATCCTAAAATTCTATTGATGGGATGGGAAACACGGACCAATGCGACCCACACGAAATACGAAATATATGATTCTTTGGGAGCCATTACTTGCTACATAAAATCGGCCGCTGCACGCTCCAAATAAAATCTTGGTAGCTTGGGATCCTATGTGACGTGGAAACACGATCTACTTATCCGTCTCATTTAAAGATCACGTTCTAAAACAAAAGGATAGCACAAAAGACATTCACTATCATAGGATTTAATATAGTAAACTCTTGAATATATAAGATGATGACCTTCGACCATATTAAATCATATGATAGAGATCATCTTTCATCTCAACTATATTAAATCATATGATAGAAATCATCTTTCATCTCAATTTTCTGCATCAAAGATTTTTAAATCATGACAAAATTGGCTTAGATGGAGTTTTTACGTTATACATGTTTTCAGCATAGTCTTTTTTGTAGAATGCGTGAATGGCCAACTTTTTCTCTTTTTTTGATGACAAGGTATCCGAGCCTCTTAGAGCGCCTGACTAAGTCTATGGGAATGTGAAACACCTGTACATCACACACGTACCAACTAAGTAGGGATAAATTCATGAGAGTGGCCAATAGGGAGTGGTGTGCATGGCCAACTTTGTGTGTTCAAGTAATGGCTTCCCTTTTGTATCAGTTCTATTTTTTTAGGGGATTGAGCTTTGTTCATACTTTCCAACTTCCTAAGGCACATATACTAAAAATTCATTGGCTGCTTTGAATTAGAATGGAGATGGATTTTCATTCCAATCCTCCACAAATGGGTCTGTCGACCATGGGCATACTATCTGACGGTCAATATTTGTTTCTAATTGGCACAAATCTTGAAAAAGGATCCTAAAATCACGATTGGGCATGATGTGTGTTTCGTATCTTTTGAGTGACTATTTTGTGATCTATGCCAGGTAGAAATAACAAAATGACTGGTTGGTAGTATACCTATGGCCTCAAGATCCATTGTGTAGAGGATTGAGATGAAAATCTATCTCTATAGTCTGATTCTACACAGTCACTGGCTTTCTAGCACATTACCCTCAATAATTGGGTAGGCGCTACCTTGAGTACCTTTAAATCCACCCACCTAATCTTTGAGTTCACCCATGCAGAAACGCATTGAATGCATTGAATATGACGATGGAGATTGTTTATGTCACGACCCGAAATTCTACCCCATCCCAAGGGCCTAGAATTCCGGGTTATGACCCGCACATATCCCGGATATGCTAAGCGGACATACACTTAATCAGAGTTATCGCGCATGTCCGATTCCACGAAATCCGTGAAAATCAACATATAACAGTGGAATATAAAGAATCATAAATGCTAAAATAGAAGTGCTGAATCTGAGAAATCCATCAATAAACAATAGTAAACGTCGGAGACAAATCCGATAAAATAGAATCATAAAATCCATGGTAAAAAGAAAGACTCAAACTACTACCAAGTCCGCAATGCTCAATAATCGGTACTCGGATCGAAATCGGCACTATAACCCTCCTGGTACCCGGCCACCCTCCCAAGGCTCTCGGTACTCAAAGACCATGGATCAAGAAAATCGTTGTCGGCGGGATCAGAAAGGCCGATGTCCACTCCACCAGTGAAATCACCTGCAGCTGTTAGATTATCGTGGGATGAGTTTACTCAGTCACGTAAACTCAGTGGGATACACCACCAATCCACCCCATACTTCTCAGGTGCATTGTGGGTGCATCTTGTGAGTGATAAAAAATAATAGTATCTCAAACAGATAGCAAAAGAATGACAAAATCATATGCATATTATAAAGCTCATACCATAAATGCAAGACCATGATCTAAATCGATGTCCTAACGCACCTCACCATATCTCATACCTTATTATACCATGTCTTATTATCATTCTCGCACATACGTGCATCATCGCATGAGCGTAAATAACATACTAGTGAAATCCTATACGACCTGTGCCAGAGTCGCTGCTCGAGCTACTATGAGAGGGTCAACATAGTATCATACCACCATATCATAACGCCCTCGTGTCATACTCATACTCCACCATCCAGCCCATGGGGAGACATAATGGCCAACTGACTTGTAGATCTACTCATACTCATAATCTCTCCCAGAGATCCGTCTTGGCTGAAAGACGTTGTTGCCCTTTACTTGGCTACGTATGAAACGCATGTAAACTTAAGTTATTTATCTTTCCCTACACAATGTATCTTATTATCATACTCGTAACATATCTTATTTCATACTCATAACATACTCTTATAACTTAATTCTAAGACGAACTATAGTGAGATAGCCTCACCACCGTTAAAGCCTAAGGCTGAACCTCATAACTTACTCATAATCTATACTATCATATTTGAACTCGGGGTGATAGGGTCGCCGTATATGCCACCGTTTACGAGATTACACTGAATTCACACTCACCTGACTCGTCATGGGTCCCATTCCACCATGAGTTGTAAGGCATGTGAATACGGTGTATTCTCGCGATGTCATCTCAGCGAATCACCACGCCCAAGTGTAGGCATGATCTCATACACTCTCGTACCCGTGTTCTAACATATCCTTAATTCATATAACTTGATTTAGTTACAAACACAACAGTATCACACATCAAAAGTTTACATTTAGGTTTTGAGTATATCTATATTTATGTTTATTTATATAGCACACTAATATAATTATATAATAGGGTGATGATTGCAATTTAGGGTGCTTGACCGAATCTTAGTTCACATTAATAGGGGAATTTATTTCTAAAAGGAGTAAGGAATTCCAACAGTTTATTAATTTTCGTTTGTTTTAAAATGAAATAATTTACAAGTTTTCAATAGGCAATGACTTAGGTATTTATTCTATATAAATACTTGCTAAAAATAATTCACCATATTCATATAATATATATATTATATTAAATGTAACCTTAATACAAACATTAACAATAAAAGCATTTATGAGCTTGTTATAAATAAACTTTTTATTATAATGTAATTATATAATAGTAATATTCATGTACAAATTTTAATAATTCATTAATTAAATGATATATAATACAACAAATAATCTTAATATTTAATATTTACTTTATTAATTTAATTCATTTCTCTAAATATCATTAATCTAATTACTAATTAATAATTGTATTATTATCAATTATTATAATAATACTAATCAAACATATAAGCTATATTTATCATTATTCAATTTATTATTCAATGAAAATATTACTTTTTAATAACTCATCACATTTACAGCCCATTATACATTTTTACTAATTATTACATTTTTTTTTTATCAACTAATTTATTATTTAATTAACCTAATAATATTTTACTCTTTAATATAATACCACTTTCATACAATAATATTTATTTAACGTAATCTCTTTCGTAAAATTTATTTATTATTTTAGTTGTTAATTAATATTTTAATTTTATATTTTTCAACGGGGTAGGGAGTGGGTGTGGGTGCCACGGGGTAGTAGGGCACGCGCTCCCATAGGGTTTCAATCGATTGACGGCCACAGATTCACAATAAAGTAAATAAAAATATAGGGTTCCGAAAATAAAACCCAACAATGCATCAAAGATCTCACAAAATTTTATACAAAAACAGATTTCACAAAATTTCATACAAAAACAGAATTTACAAAATTTCATACCAAAAACAGATTTCATTATTATTATAATCCTAAAATAGATTTAAAAATAAAATAAAAATAAAAACAGTTTTAGATTTATTTTAAATATCCCATCGGTACGCGATCAACATATTTTACGCGATGGGATCTAAGAAGGATGAGACGGATAGATGGGTACCCACCTCTTGAAGCGTGATCGGCAGATCTATGGCGATTAGAGCACGGTGTCCACACGATGGTCCGTCCACGATTACGCCGCCTTCTATCTCCACGATCCGACGGTAGAAAACACCACGGTGTTCTTTGTGGAAGAATACACAAGAAATTTAAAAGAGATTTGGGTGTTTTTAAAGAAGGGTGGTCAGAGAAGAAGATGGAGTGACGGCTAGGGTTTTTAAGAAGAATTCTTATAATAATGATTTAGGGTTCTCCGTAACTTTCTTATTTATAATATATGGGCATTAATTCAGTGCTAAGCGGTCGCACCAAATAAGGGTGTATAGGCTTTTAATTCAAAGTTTAAAATAAAGGTTTAAAATTCACGTAGCAAGGTTTGATCCTTAGACCTCTTATCTATCAAATAAAGACAATTTTAAATATAATACCTCTTTAAAATCAAAATGTATATTTTCTCAACTAGGGTAGGTTCTGGTGTAGAGCACTAACACCATGCAAGGTATAAAACACAATCTAACACCAATAAAAGAAAGTTCAAAAATTCGGGTTGTTACAGTTTATTATCCCAATCTTTCACATGATGGATCTTGAGATCTTGGGCGTACCATCAAATGGTCGATTTTTAATTTTATGAGGTACACACCCCAAAAAGTGACCTTAAAGTCAATTTTAATCGTGCACATGATATTAAGGTCACTTTTCTGAGATGCGTGCCACAAGAAATAAAACATTGATCGCCTGATGGTACGCCCATGATCTCGAGATTCATCGTGTAAAAGATTGGGAGAATAAATAATCTCCATCGTCTGATTCAATGCACTCAATGTGTTTTAGTGTGGATGAACTCAGATTCAACGGGTGGATTTGAAGGTAGTCATTTCTAAATGGTAAGTCTTTATGGTAAGACTTAGATATAGCAATGCCACCATATAACCAACCAATTGTTCTTCTCGTGGAATTAGTTGGTGCGCTTCAACAGATAGCAGAGAAGTTGAAAAAGAGGGATTGGGACTCCAATGTTCCTTGTACCGTGACGGTTAAATCGGATTTTATCAGCCCAACAGAGAACTTGGACGTCGCTAACAACGTCATTTGCCGCTGCCTCAATTCATCATCAACTTGCAACGTCGTCGGCATGTAATGCTTTCTTCCTCTTTGGTATCTTTTAGCTATCCCCATCTATTATATACAGGAAAAAAAAACTCTAAATTCTCCTTCCTTTGAGATATTATTTTTTTACGCTATCTTTAAATACATTCACCAAATCTTGACATACGCCCATGCTAAAAATCAGTTATTGCTTTAAATCAAATGGTTGAGATCATGTTTTGGTCTAATCTTTTCACACAAAGGATCTTGAGTCTATGAACGTACCATCTGACGATTAATTTTTTATATTACATGTCACAGATCCCAAAACATAGCTCTAAAGTCATGTTTGAGTGTGTTCCACATGACTTTAGGGCCATGTTTTTGGGATCTGTGCCATATGCAATTAAAAAAATAACTGTATGATAGTATTTTCATGGCCTCAAGATCCCTTGTGAGGAAGAATGGAGCAAAAAACGATCTCCATCGTTTGATTTAAAACAATCAATAATTTTTAGCATGAGCATATTTCAAGATTCAGTGCGCATATTTAAAGGTACCCTATTTTTTATAGGAGCCATTACTTGCACCGCATATTTAAAGGTACCCTATTTTTTTATAGGAGCCACTACTTGCACACGCTTTTCAAGTAATTGCACTGAATTTAAAAGAAAGACTTACAAGTTTGGTGACCTCTGCTATGTGAAAACACCTTCTAAGTCGTTTGATTTGAAGGTCATGATTTAAAGATATCAATTGCAGAAGATTAGAACAAAATATAATTTTCATCATTTGATTACATGGAGTCAAAGGCAATATAATTCAATAGTTGACTACAATAGATCATATGACAATCATCATGTTTTGCTCCAATTTCAAGTGCAAGAGATTTATGGATCATGTACCTCAAATCAGCCGGCCTATATTGCATTTTTACATGACCCATATTGCATTTTTATATTTTACATGCCTTTTAAATTTCAAGTCTTTCTTTAAATTCAATGCAATCAATTAAAAAATGTGTGCATGTAATGACTCCCATTTATTATTTTTCTATTATAGAAGCGAGAGGAGAGTGAAAGAGAGTTAGCCTAAAAAAGTGAATATTTTAAAGTTTGGATGTTAACTAAATTTAGTTGTTATTGTAGTAAATATCTATTTATTTAGATAGCGTGCACGATGGGGCAGGAATTTGGAAGTGAAACGCTATTTTAATGATTATAAGGGATATGGCGTGCTTGCTGGAGATGCTCTGACACTAATAGAAGCTATGGAAACATACATTTACAAATTTCTAAACATACGTTGAACTTCATCTGTTGAAGTCAGCTTTCTAATAGATATGTCGAGGAAGAAAAGGCACTTTATAGACTAAATAATCTATCGGCTCAAATTGATGGTCAAGCATTTTAAAAATTATAGTGCAAATTACTATAAAAATATAGCGTTTTAGCAGCAGCCAAAATTATTGCTATTAATAAAAAAAATTGTCGTTACTAAACTTGCTGTTATTGAAACAACATAGTTTTTGTTAATAGCGACAGTTTTGATTGTTGCTAATAGTTATATTTTTTGTAGTGAAATCATTACATTTACTCATTACAAAAAATAAGACTATTAACAACACCAAAAAATGCCGCTATTAAAAAAAAAACTTGTTATTTTAATAGCGACAAGATTAGTAGCAGCAGTTTTTTTATTAATAGCTGCAGTTTTTTATGTTGTAATAATCTTATTTTTTGTAGTGACCATTTGAAAAAATTTAGACAAATTTCATAAAGAAAGAAATAATGTTTATAATAATAAATATATTATAATATATGTAAGTTAGAAATAATATTTTTAATAAAACTCAAAGAGATCCAAGGTATTTGATAATTTATTTTTTTTTGTTCTTTTTATGTTAGTCCTTTTTGCCTTAAGAGACTCTTTGTTGGATGAAAGTCATCAACATGTCATTCAACAATGACTATAGATGTGCCTTGCATCAAGTACTATATATATAGCTGATTTTGTCTACTAAAAATATTGTTTTTTTTTTTAATTTTTAATTTTTTATGAGGACGTTTTTTTTTCCTTTAAGTATGTTATAAATTTTTTTATATTTTTTATGACGTTTCCTATGTGTGTCTGACTTTCCTCGAATTTACCTTTTGCGACTTTGAAATTATAGTGCTGCTTACTTATTTGATACGTTTTACTGCTTATCCTACCGTAGTGAGTTCAAGCGTCAGAACCTCACCGGAGAGCTACCTGAAGAGTTTGCTGGTCTTCCTCTATTACAACTTATGTAAGTGGCTCCCAAGCATAATTTAAAAACTGAACGTTTCTAACCTGAATGAGCTGAAAACAGTATCCTGAAAAACCATCTAATTCACATTTTCTAGTACAATGTTATATGGCAGACGGGAAATGACAGACCATTTAACAGACTGCTGATGTGGCGCAATACAAGCATAGTGGGGCCTAGCAATGCACGTTGGGACAGCCACATATATTGCACCACGTAAACATTCATTGAATTGTTTGTTGTTTCCTATATGTTCATTATAATTTTCATATATATATCTATATATATCTATATATATATAGGGCTGGAACACATGTAAAGGATGACATGACATGTTTTGGCAGCAATCCTACGAACTAATTTGCAAAGGATAGTGTTATACGGTGGATAATTTTTGGTAGACAATTTTGCAGACAACTTATGTGGTGTGACGTGAGTAGCTGCACAGATAATGGGGCCAAGAATTGCCTGCTAGTCACTTCGCGCCACATATATTGTCTACCAAAAATTGTCCACCGTTTATAATCTTCCATTTGCAAATGAGAGTTCTAAGCAAGGATCAAAATGTTGGCTTCCGGACTAGCCAAAACTGAAATTTTAACCGAAATTTTGCAGGTTGGTCGAAATATTGCCCAGAATTTACAATTCAAACACTATAATCCCCAAAATTTTGCATTTCGTTATCATTTTGGTGCCGACCTAAACCGATATGATTCGGCCAATAATTTGAATTATCGGCCGAAATTTGATCCATGGTTCTAAGTTTTGATCCGATTGTGAATTGACAACCACCATATAAAATAAGGGCGAATTACCGAATAGTGTCTGAACCTTTTCACATTTTATAGTGTCTAAACGTTTTTACATTTTACCCAATAGGGTCCGAACCTTTTTATATTTGCGGAATTAAATTCAAGTGAAAAAATAGTTTAGACGAAAATGCCCTTAGTTCTCATATGAGTCTGGCCATATATGAGATCGATCGAGCAGACTCATATGAGATCGATCAGTCCACTATAAGACTGATGAAGTCGATCCAATTTGGGACTTCGATCCAATATGGGACTGAGAGACATATCAATTCCATATGAGATCGTTCAGCCCCACATGACAGTGATCAGTCCTATATGAGACCCCAGCTAATCCATTATAAGACCGATTAGTCTCAAATGAGAACGACCCCATCGGTCTCATGGTGGATCCATCAGTCTCATGAATCCGATTGATCCTTCTGAAATGGGAGCAAAGGACATTTTCGTCCAACTCATTTTTTCACTTAGATTGAATTTTAACATATGTCAATTATTATATTGCACATTGTTTCCAAAGTTGAATAAATAAATAAATAAAATTGAAGGTCTGCCTCCTATCACGAGGATCGGGTGCCACTATAACTTAGACAAAATCGATCAAGTACCACCCCAAAAAATTTGAGTCTAAGTATATTCAACGTTGAAAATGTGGTTAAAGATGGCCAAATGATATGCACTAGGTTGGTTGAGTGTCACCTTATCTTTGATCTATCAAATTGAGGCCAAAAAAGTAAAATAAAATTATTATTATTATTTTTTAAATCATATGTCTTATGACTGGTGATGCAAGTTCGGTGTACCGAACTGTACCGATACTGATTTGTTCAGTATTCGGTTCGGTACACCCCAGCAAGGGTCAAAATATCAGATTTTTGATATCTATCGTCCTGAAGTTCAGGACGATACGTATCGCATATCGTCCGATACATTCAATGTATCGGCAATACATTGAATGTATAGTTTCAATATATTTTCTTTTTTCAAAAAATCTAAAAAATCAAATTATCGTCTGTATCGTCTGATACGTATCGCGTATCGTACGATACATTCAATGTATCGGCGATACATTCAATGTATCGTTTTGATACTTTCTTTTTTTTCAAAAGACTCAAAAATCAAATTATCGAATGATAATTTGAAATTATCGCCTGATAATTTGAATGCATCGTCCGTATCGTATGATACGGGCGATACATTGCCCGTATCGGACGATAATTACCCTGTTTTTTAGGACGTACAATCTATAGGCAATGTATCGTACCGCCTAGGTCCAAAACCGATACGTATCGGGCGATACATATCGGTATCGGACGATTTTCTGACCCATGCACCCCAGATCGAAACCGAACCAAAATGAAGTGGGATCGATTTTTTTTTTGTTGAAACTGAAAATGAAATATTTCAGTTTTTTTTATTTGGATTCAGTATTTTTACTATTTTTAAAATTTTGAATGTATTTTCTCTATTTCTTCAATTTTTTTTCGATTTTCTCATCCTACCCCTAGGTTTTTGGTTTTTTGCCACCTTAAACTGAAACGAGTTGAACCGGAATCGGTTTGGTTTTTTCGGTTCAAAGCTTGCATCAGACATTCAGACTGATCAACCCAAACCAAACGTGTGTTATTTTGGGTACAACTGTGACAGCCCCGAATTTCTGTGCTCAGAAATCCGTGCCATCAGGATCATACACTGGATGATCCCTAGGACAAATCACACAATATCTGTATATAAAGCGGAATTATACAGATACAATCCCACAGCGACAAGTAGAGTCATCTAATGAATCAATCTAAAAGTAAGAACAATAGAGAAACCTTCATTTATAAATGTAGAAAGTATACATTCTCAAAAAGGAACCAAAAAGAACCATCAGTGACAGACATCCATCACCCAAACAATGGTTCCCAATGATGGTTCCGATAGAATGTATAATAACACTATAAAAGAAATAAAATATATACAAAAATTAATACAAAAGTGGCCTCCAGGCACACATAATCCAAAGTCTCCAACAAACATACAATCCCAAAAATGTCTAAGCTATACCCAATCTATGGGTAAAAGTCGTCAGCTGGGGTGTCCGTCTCCTCGTCCTCAACCTCACGTGATCGTGCCGATAGTCTGGGTCGCTCTCAGTACCTGGAGTCACCGCCTCAGAACCTAAATGTTTACAAAAATAGGGTGAGCTACATCCTAGCTCAGTAGAAGAATTCCAAATAAAATTGCATTCTAATTGCATAAAATGGTCATCAAAGAACAAAACTGAAATTATGCAACAGATGTATAAAACATGAGACGTTTATCCAAAACAGTACAGAATTGATGAATACAACATATAATGACTTAGTGTAATATACTTAAGTAACTCCCGTGAGTATAGCACGTGGTAGCCAGATTTGGTCCGATGGATAATCCCAACCATCGTCGTTCACATGAACAATTTTCGGAATTGCAACAATGCCCCACACATGGAATGCAATTGTGCCGAGGATTACAAAGCAAATGCACAAGTGTGCCTGAAACGGATATACCGCCGAGTCGGTGGGATTTTTACTGAATATTAAACCTCAAATCACATGCATACTTATCATACTTAACAGAATTCAGATTTTCGGATACGGATATCAAATGTCGGATCAAGTTCATAAAAGAATACTCATACATATGCTAGACATGCTTTTAAAACAGAATTAAACTATGCTGAGATATGCATGATAGATGTAATCCATGAGATCAAAAATAAATACAATTTCGGTTGAATTCCCCTACCTCGGATCAAGTTCCTTCTAAGCAAATCCAAAGCTTTTTCAAGGCATCTTAGTCTGATCCTAGACCATAAACATGTTACTCTGGGTGTTAGAGTGACAGATTATGAACTGGCACAATGTCCAGTGGTTCTTACATATAAATTTTCTAACTGTCTGAAAACAGGGTTTATTGATCGATCAATACCTTGTTGATCGATCAATGAACTCTTCATTGATCGATCACCAAAGCACCCACTGCTTGTATATATTGTACACCATTGATCGATCACCATGTTGGTTGATCGATCAATGGGTTCTGTATTGATCGATCACCACCACTGTTGATCGATCACCAATATTAACCCAAAATTCCCCAACTCTCTGCCATTAAGGTTACTTTCATCGTATACAAAATTGATCGATCACCACCTGTTGATCGATCAATTATTCTCGATGATCGATCAACACCTTGTTGATCGATCAATTCCATACCCAGTGATCGATCAACACCCTGTTGATCGATCAACAATGACGAATTTTCAGTCATTAATGGAGTTCACCAACCAAAATTTTCTAACTTATTTTTCTTCCAAAAATTCATAAAAATCTTAACTGTTCTTATATTATAGAACCTATATTTAGGGCATCCAACTGCCCATTTTTAAACAAGAGAGCTCACCTCTATGTGGGCCCTTTCGGGGTTTCGGCAAACACTCCGGATGAGGGTTTCGGATCAAGCTCTCGGAGTTTATCACCGATCCGAGTTCGACGAGCAACCTTTTAGCTCGGTTCAAAGATGCGAGACTTCACACACACACACAAACCATACTTAAGCTTAATCCCTTGATCTCTACATACCCTAGCTTAGGAAACTCACCTTTCCATCTTGCTAACCCTGTTTTATACCAAAACCCTCTTGCAAACCTACCTAGCTACAGACTCCTTAGCTGTTAGAACAACTAGGGCAAGGGGAAGAAGAAGAAGAAGAAGAAGAAGAAGAACTTCCTCTACCTCTCCCTTCCTTCTCTTATAAGCTACCAACTGAAATATCTTAGATATTTCAGTTGCTTCTCAATTTTGATTTCGGTGTGAAACACCAACATGTCGATACGGCGTAGTGTACCGTTTCAACATCGTACTCAACTCGGATCGAAACGAGTTTTCATACGTAGACTAACCTACTTATAGGCTAATACTATTTCCATTAATATTAATTTCAAAGTTTTAAACTTTCTGTCTCGATTTCCGTGCCGGGCACGTACATCGATGCGATTAGTTTCTGGCTCAAATTTTCTGGGTCATTACATTATCCCCCCCTTAGGAATTTTCGTCCTCGAAAATTGACTAAGCAGTGGGGCCACATGAGATGGGGTTCCGAAAGAAAACCCACAGATGAACATACAGAGACAAAGATATAAAAAATGCAGTACAGAAGAAAATATAGAAAAACAGAATAAGATAACGATAGTTCCAAAAAGAATGTCGGATAAATGAATATAGGTAAATGAGTATGGGAATACCTGTGGGGACATCAGATGGTCCACCCGCGCCAGATGGTCCAGTCCCGGCGAAGACCGGCATGGTGGGCGGAGCAGGAACATGAGTGTAAGTGCGAGGATCGACAACGTGCTCACGGGCATGAGCAATCATCGGGGTCGAAGTCGTCATGTATGCCTGCTGCATCAAGAGCTCTAACATGCCCTCGTCGATGAACCTGACGCTGAAATAGCTCAATCCCATCCAAGCGCTCATGTATGTGTTTGTTACCCTCGAGGACCGCAGCAAGCACGGCGTCAAGAGTAACGGTGGATGGGGCAGGGGCAGGGATAGGGGCAGCAGGTGCAGGTGTAGGGCGACGTGACGAAGAAGAACGCGGTGGTCGCCGTGATGGGGTAGCAGCAGGTCGAGGTAGCACCTCAGGCTGAGGTGGCTGATCAGATGGGGCCTCCCCCCCACTAAGAGCTGGTCCAACAGGTGCTCCACCCTCAGGAATAATGGGCTCATCAGCCTCGTCGTCACCCTCCTCCTCGGGCTCGGGTAGTCTCTTGACCAAAAGATTATAACTCTTGGTCCAGTCTTTTAGCTTAAAGACTTTGGTGTTGTTGGTTAAGCGTGGCTCATTAGGAGCCAAGCTATAGTGTTCGCGTAGAGCAACATATTGCTCCACCAGCTTTGTGATTAGGCGAGCATAGGGAATTTGTTTTGTGGCTCCCGCCTTAGCCTTTTCGGTCATAAGGTCGCGGGCGGTGATGATGCCCTCAATCACGACCTCGGCCATCGGATACCAACGATCCTCATAGGCCGAAAAGAGGGCCATCTGGACAACACCAGTCCGTGAGGACTTGTGTAAAAATGGAACGAGTGCACACTTGAAATAGGTATCAAGCATCCACAGTTTGTCGGGTAGTTGGGCCCTAGAAATGGATTGGCCCTTCCCATGCTTTCCGTTGGTCATCTTGGCGATGACATCGGCAAAAGGAACATCCTTCTCATACGGTGGCGCCAAGCCACGCGTATCAAGGTGAGTGGTTGCACACTCTAGGGCAGCGGCAACATGGAATCGATTGAATTTATATTCAAACCCTTCAATAGGTGATTAGTCGGGAATCCCGCCAACGAAGGTTTTGGAAAAAGAGCCGCACTATGCGAGGGCAATAGTGATCGTGAAACGGCTCAAGCAAGGGTTTTAACCCTAATTTTTGAAGGTAGCCCTTGGCCCAAGCCATTTCGGGGCGATCATCATAGAGAGTAGGAATAAACCTATACTCAGGTAGAAAGGTTTTGGAAGCCCACCACTCTTTGGGGACTTCACGCTCGATGGGGGCCGGGATGGGTGGAACCGCATCCGGAATCGGTGCCATGGGTGGCACGGTTGGTGGAGGAACGGGAATGGTGGGCGGCACCGGGGCACGCGCCCGAGATGTGGGTACCTTACGCGAAGGATTCTTCGTGCGAGGTCCCATGGTCAAGTCCTTACAAAAAAAATGAAATAAGAATCGAAAGGAAGCAAACAAGGATTTTACCGGGTGAATGGAGCGATGTCCACGCGACTCAAGCCGAAGAAAGGATGGGAATGGCCGGAAGTGAGTCGGAAGGGAAGTTGAAAGGTCAGAGTGCAAAAGCCCCTTGCTCGTTCACGTGAATAGGATAGAGCAAATGACCGTTCAAAACCCCATTTTATAACACAACAGTGTGTTGGTGATCGATCAATTCATTGGTGGTTGATCGATCACCACTAAAATTTTTAAGTTCAAAAGTACTGAACCCGACCTGTTGATCGATCACCACATTCAATGTTGATCGATCAATGGTTCACTTGTTGATCGATCACCAACCTCCCTGTTGATCGATCAATAGACCTGTTGTAAAAATTTCTTGTTACAATCGGACCATTGAAATGACGTAACCGTAATAGAAAGATACCGGTACATGTACGTCACATACATGACCCAAAATATACGACAAATCGAGTCGATGAGTTAAATCTAATCATCAAGTTATAATCACGATGATGAATTCAGAAACAAACTCAAAAGAAAATTCACCTTGCGCATTAAGTGAACAAGTGTGGATACAGTTCACGGATCTCGGCAGCACGTTCCCAAGTGGCTTCCGAAGCAGTATGATTCCGCCATTTGACAAGTACTAGCGGAATTAATTTGGTCCTCAAAACTTGATCCCGTTGATCCAAGATCTCTATCGGTTCTTCAACCATGGTTAGATCTTCTTGTAAATCAATCGGTTGAAAATCCAAGACATGTGTCGGATCATGCACGTAACGTCGCAGCATCGATACATGAAAAACGTTATGCATGCTCGCCAACTGTGGTGGCAAAGCAATCGGATACGCAACCTCGCCAACCCGACCGAGTACCTCAAAGGGGCCAATATACTGAGGACTCAACTTTCCTCGTTTTCCGAAGCGCATGACACCCTTTGTTGGCGATATTTTTACAAACACATTGTCTCCAACCTGAAAACAAGTGTTAATTACCTAACTAATTACTTAAACTAGAAAATCGTAACCTCGGGAATGCCTTAAAGGATACCTGAAACTCTACGTGTATCCGATGAAGATCGGCATAACTCTTTTGGCGACTTTGAGCAACCCTCAATCTTTCGTGGATCAACCGAACTGCCTCGGTTGTACTTTCCACGATATCAGGTCCCAAAATGAGTTTCTCACCGACATCCTCCCAGTTCAATGGAGATCTACATCGACGTCCATACAAAGCTTCATAAGGCGCCATCCCGATACTTGACTGATAGCTGTTGTTGTAAGCGAACTCGATCAAAGATAGATGTTCATCCCATGAACCTTGAAAGTCCAACATACAAGCTCACAACATATCTTCGATGATCTAGTTCACTCTCTCAGTCTGCCCATCTGTCTGAGGATGAAACGCTGAGCTGAACTCCAATTTAGTACCCATGCCTTCCTGAAAACGCCGCTAAAATCGATGTATAGAGCGGATCTCTATCACATACTATATTGACTGGTATGCCGTGTAACCGGACTATCTCCTTCATGTACAGCTCTGCAAGCTTGCTAGCTGTAAACGTAGTGCGGTATGGCAAGAAGTGTGCAGATTTGGTCAACCTATCAACAATGACCCAGATGGCATTGTTCTTCCTCAATGTGCTTGGCAACCCCAAGATGAAATCCATAGAAATGGCTTCCCATTTCCATTCGCATCGGTAGAGGTTGTAACAACCCAACCGATTTGGATTCGATGGTCTACTTTCACCGCTATGGCGAGACCAAACATTGAGACACAAAATCGCTACATCTTTCTTCACCCTTCCACCAAAATCGCTTGAGATCTTGATACATCTTGGTACTCCGGATGTATAGCATACGTGACTTATGTGCTTCTTCTAGAATAGTTTCCTTAAGATCTTTATCAACCGGTATGCACATACGATCTCGAAAAGAAAGTACCATCATCCTTGATGGAGAAATCAGTCGAATCCGTTGATCACATCCTTGCGAATGGCCATAAGCTCATCATCAATCATCCGAGCCTACGACGTTATCAAACAACGTGGTCAGATTACCTATGGTAGCCATCAATGCCCTCAACCTTTGACGCCTATCAATGCATCGCAAGGCCAGTCCTCAAGTAGATGCCACCTTTGTATTCTCGGTGATAAGGTGTGACAACCGAGTCAAGACTTTCGCTCAAAGCATCCGCCACAACATTGGCCTTCCTGTGGTGATCCGGATGGAACAATCATAATCTTTCAAGAACTCCATCCATCTGTACTGTCGCATATTTAAGTCATACGGGTAAACAAATAATTAAGGCTTTTGTGGTCGGTGAAGATATCAAACGTCTCACCGCACAAGTAGTGCCTCCAAATCTTCAAGGCAAAGATTACATGACCAACTCTAAGTCATGAGTCGGATAATTCTTTTCATGCTCCTTCAGCTGTCTAGAGCCATAAGCGATAACCTTCTTGTGCTGGTTGAGGACACAACCCAAACCACCATATGATGCGTCACTGTAGATAGCAAAACCTCCTCTGCCAGAAGGTATTGCCAACACTGGTGCTGTAGTCAGACGCGTCTTCAATTCCTGGAAGCTCTTCTCACACTGATCAGTCCAATCAAATCTAGCATTCTTCTTAGTGAGCTGAGTGAGTGGACCTGATAGTTTAGAGAACCCCTCTACGAACCGTCTGTAGTATCCGGCCAAACCAAGAAAACTACGGACCTCTGTTACTGTCCTCGGCTGTTCCCAGTTCACAACGGCTTCAATCTTAGCCGGATCCACTGTAATACCCTTTGCAGAAACGATATGACCCAAGAAACTAACTTGGTCAAGCCAAAACTCACACTTACTGAGCTTCGCATAAAGTTTGTGATCTCACGAGGGTCCGAAAATAACACGTAGATGCTCTTCATGTTCCTCCTTTGTCTTGGAATAGACAAGGATGTCATCTACAAATACCACTCCGATGTGTCCAAGTGTGGTTTAAACACTGTTCATCAAGTCCATGAAAGACGCAGGTCGTCGTCAATCCAAATGGCATAACAAGGAATTCATAGTGCCCATATCCGGTCTCAACGCCTCTTCTCAATGTCTTCACCGACTCGTAGTTGATGATAACCCGACCGCAAGTCGATCTTCGTAAAGAACCTCGCTCCTTGCAATTGATCAAACAGATCATCGATTCTAGGAAGCGGGTAACGATTCTTAATCGTCAACTTGTTTAACTGCCGATAGTCGATGCACAAGCGCATTGAACCATCCTTCTTCCTGACAAACAATACTGGTGCTCCCCAAGGAGACACACTAGGTCGCACAAAACCTTTGTCAAGTACTTCTTGCAATTGCTCCTTTAGCTCTTGTAATTCTGCTGGAGCCATCCGATAGGGAGCCTTTGATACTGGTTCAGTGCCTGAGATTAGATTGATTACAAACTCCACCTCCCTATCTGGTGGTAGTCCCGGTAAATCCTCAGGAAATACATCGGAATACTCGCATGCAATGGGAATATCGGATATCACATTTGTCTTCTCCCGTTGCTCTTGTAGGAAGGCTATATATCCACTGCATCCACTCTTCATCATCCTCTCCGCCCGAATAGCGGATATCAACGGAGCTACCTTAGACTTCACTCCGAAGAATCTAAAGGATCGCTCCTTTGGAGGGCGGAAAACTACCATCTTCCGAAGACAATCCACACTTGCGTGGTAAGCAAATAGCCAGTCCATTCCCAAAATGATGTCAAATCCTTTCATATCTAACATAATCAAATCTGCCCGTGTCTCATGATCATCTACTGCCACTACCACAGATTTACACACAGTGAGTGCATTCACTGCACTACCCGTGGGGATTGACACTGTCAGGATAAAATCTAGTTGTTCTGGAGTGGCACTCAATTCCTTTGTAAATTGAGGCCGTACGAAAGAATGTGTGGAGCCTGGGTCTATCAGGGCTCGTGCTCTATGGAAGCAAATATCGCAACTCCTATATAGTTTCAGCTCACCTACATACCAATATCAACATTACTGTGACGTTTTAGATGTGTAGGTTTATGTGTACTATTATAATCAAAATAAGTCAATTAATTTATATATTTCCAATTTTCCAGTTCATTATATCAAACATCACCATATCTCTTGAATTCTAATACCTTGAATGACGTCATTTGATGTCAGAGCATCGGTGGCGGTAACGGCATATGCCCGACCTTGAACTACAGGTCGAGATGATCGCATCGTCGATACCGATCCGGACCGCTCCTTGCTGTCCCTTCCTTCCTCTGGGCAGTTCCTGATTAAATGGCCCAACTTGCCACACCTGAAGCATGCCCCTGTCTCTCTCCTGCAGTCCTCTGTCTTGTGTGGTTTCCCACACTTTGCACATATCGCGGCCGGAGTGAAGGACGAGACTCTTGAAGGTCCCTGAGTCACTGAGGCCCCGCTACCAGAAGATCCAGCTGGTCGAAATGATCTGGAAGATGTAGGCTTCTTTGCTCTCGATATGAACTCGGTCTGAAGAAATCGCCACGAGAGTGCGTAGGCTAACTCGGAGGTCAGGAAATTCTAGCCGTCTTGTTCTGCACTGTATCCTGAGAATGCCCTTGGAATGGTGTCTCTCTCACCTGCTTGTCCCTCCAAGAGAATTGCTTTTCTTCTTCACTATGAGTGCCTTGGCCATCACTCCTTCATATGTCTCCATTTCCCACATGGCGACATCCTTTTGTAAATTTTGTCTCGGCCCCAATTTGAAACTTTCTCGCTCTCATCGCCTAGCTACGTCTTTGAGGTGCAAATCGAAACTAATCTATCGAACTCACTCCATAGTCCCCATTGTCATTGCACCTTGCTTCACTCTATAAATTTCACCTCCCACGATGCCTCACAATTTTAGGAAAGTATTTATTATAGAATACTTCCGTAAACTCCTCCATGTCCAAGGGGTGTGAGGAAACTCTCTCTGTCTATTTTGTGACACCGACTTCCACCAAGGTCCCAGCGTCACCATCCGCTTGAAAGTGGCCCAACGCACTTTCTCTACGTCAAGATCGTAACACTTCAAAGAGCTTTTCCATCTCTTCTATCCATCCTTCCGCCTCAATGGGATCCGCTTGACCCGAGAAGTTAGGAGGTCTCATTCTCCTAAACTCATAAATCCACCAGTGATGGGGTGGTCTAGCACTGTTGAGCTAAAGCATTCTGGCGGCGACGTTGGTAGCTAATGCTTCCAACACCTCCTCCATCCTCTCTTCATTTCTCCTTCTACCTCCTCTGGGTCCCAATGGAACCGCATTTGCTTGTGAGAGGAACTCCAAGCCCCTCGACGAGCCTATAACCTCGGGCACATCCCTCAGAGGAATCTCTCTCTGACCTGTTCTACCTCTGCCGTGCCCTCCTCTGAACTTAGGGCCCATACTGGTCTTTCATTGTGAAAACAACAACATTGATCAGTACATATAGATTGTAAAAACAATCCGTTATGAACCCATAGTTCAACCTAAAGCCTACGCTCTGATACCAACTGTGATAGCCCCGAATTTCTGTGCTCAGAAATCCGTGCCATCAGGATCATACACTGGATGATCCCTAGGACAAATCACACAATATCTGTATATAAAGCGGAATTATACAGATACAATCCCACAGCGACAAGTAGAGTCATCTAATGAATCAATCTAAAAGTAAGAACAATAGAGAAACCTTCATTTATAAATGTAGAAAGTATACATTCTCAAAAAGGAACCAAAAAGAACTATCGGTGACAGACATCCATCACCCAAACAATGGTTCCCAATGATGGTTCCGATAGAATGTATAATAACACTATAAAAGAAATAAAATATATACAAAAATTAATACAAAAGTGGCCTCCAGGCACACATAATCCAAAGTCTCCAACAAACATACAATCCCAAAAATGTCTAAGCTATACCCAATCTATGGGTAAAAGTCGTCAGCTGGGGTGTCCGTCTCCTCGTCCTCAACCTCCCTCGGATCGTGATAGTCTCTCGCTCTCGCACAGTCACCTCGTAACCTAAATGTTTACAAAAATAGGGTGAGCTACATCCTAGCTCAGTAGAAGAATTCCAAATAAAATTGCATTCTAATTGCATAACATGGTCATCAAAGAACAAAACTGAAATTATGCAACAGATGTATAAAACATGAGACATTTATCCAAAACAGTACAGAATTGATGAATACAACATATAATGACTTAGTGTAATATACTTAAGTAACTCCCGTGAGTATAGCACGTGGTAGCCAGATTTGGTCCGATGGATAATCCCAACCATCGTCGTTCACATGAACAATTTTCGAAATTACAACAATGCCCCACACATGGAGTGCAATTGTGCCGAGGATTACAAAGCAAATGCACAAGTGTGCCTGAAACGGATATACCGCCGAGCCGGTGGGATTTTTACTGAATATTAAACCTCAAATCACATGCATACTTATCATACTTAACAGAATTCAGATATTTGGATACGGATATCAAATGTCGGATCAAGTTCATAAAAGAATACTCATACATATGCTAGACATGCTTTTAAAACAGAATTAAACTATGCTGAGATATGCATGACAGATGTAATCCATGAGATCAAAAATAAATACAATTTCGGTTGAATTCCCCTACCTCGGATCAAGTTCCTTCTAAGCAAATCCAAAGCTTTTTCAAGGCATCTTAGTCTGATCCTAGACCATAAACATGTTACTCTGGGTGTTAGAGTGACAGATTGTGAACTGGCACAATGTCCAGTGGTTCTTACATATAAATTTTCTAACTGTCTGAAAACAGGGTTTATTGATCGATCAATACCTTGTTGATCGATCAATGAACTCTTCATTGATCGATCAACACCCTTGTTGATCGATCACCAAAGCACCCACTGCTTGTATATATTGTACACCATTGATCGATCACCATGTTGGTTGATCGATCAATGGGTTCTGTATTGATCGATCACCACCACTGTTGATCGATCACCAATATTAACCCAAAATTCCCCAACTCTCTGCCATTAAGGTTACTTTACTGTGTATACAAATTGATCGATCACCACCCCTGTTGATCGATCAATGCCACACTCAGTGATCGATCAACACCTTGTTGATCGATCAATTCCATACCCAGTGATCGATCAACACCCTGTTGATCGATCAACACCTTGTTGATCGATCAATTCCATACCCAGTGATCGATCAACACCCTGTTGATCGATCAACAATGACGAATTTTCAGTCATTAATGGAGTTCACCAACCAAAATTTTCTAACTTATTTTTCTTCCAAAAATTCATAAAAATCTTAACTGTTCTTATATTATAGAACCTATATTTAGGGCATCCAACTGCCCATTTTTAAACAAGAGAGCTCACCTCTATGTGGGCCCTTTCGGGGTTTCGGCAAACACTCCGGATGAGGGTTTCAGATCAAGCTCTCGGAGTTTATCACCGATCCGAGTTCGACGAGCAACCTTTTAGCTCTGGTTCAGCATGCAAAGACTTCACACACACACACAAACCATACTTAAGCTTAATCCCTTGATCTCTACATACCCTAGCTTAGGAAACTCACCTTTCCATCTTGCTAACCCTGTTTTATACAAAAACCCTCTTGCAAACCTACCTAGCTACAGACTCCTTAGCTGTTAGAACAACTAGGGCAAGGGGAAGAAGAAGAAGAAGAAGAAGAAGAACTTCCTCTACCTCTTCCTTCCTTCTCTTATAAGCTACCAACTGAAATATCTTAGATATTTCAGTTGCTTCTCAATTTTGATTTCGGTGTGAAACACCAACATGTCGATACGGCGTAGTGTACCGTTTTAACATCGTACTCAACTCGGATCGAAACGAGTTTTCATACGTAAACTAACCTACTTATAGGCTAATACTATTTCCATTAATATTAATTTCAAAGTTTTAAACTTTCTGTCTCGATTTCCGTGCCGGGCACGTACATCGATGCGGTTAGTTTCTGGCTCAAATTTTCTGGGTCATTACAACAACCCTCTTCCCATCTCTCTCTCTATATATATTTGGAAAAGGGCTTCCCAGAGGTGCAAGCGTAGTGTTTGGACTTTGAATTATATGCCACAATATTGTATGGTTTTGGGCTCAAGTCTCTGCCCCGATTTTGTTTTTAGCATGGGTTTAAGTCCCCATCGAAAACACGTCATGACATTTATGCCCTATTTGTTAACACGAGTTCTGGCAAAAATAAGCTAGAAATTTGAAATATCCCACAAAACTGTAATTTGCAAGTGTTTGGTAATATGGTGGGACCCACAAATTAGAGTTTTTTTTTAAAAAAACTCACATAAAATTTCCAGCCAAAATTCGGCTGACACTTTTTTCTGCCCATGATATGGGTTAAAAGCTTGGAGAAATTTTGGTGGCCACCCTCGCAATTCGAAATTCGTTCTTTTCAACTCGAATATTTCATGCTTAAAATCGTTTGATTGCTTTAGATCAATCAATCAAGGTTTTTTTTTCACCATAATTTTTCATATAATGGATCTTGAGACTATGGGCTTATCATCAAACACTCAATTTTTTTGTTGATATGACACACATGTCAATACCTCTTTCTTCACGCCCACGCATTCTTTGAAAGCGCCTACATCTTAGATCCTTGAAAAAAACGTTGATTTCTTCGGATCAGATGATGGAGATCTCTTTTAACAAATATCTTCCACAAAATAGATCTTAGGTTCATGGTGCATCAATCTGACGATCAATTTTTAATTTCCTGTATCACCGATACCCAAAATATGACTCTTCAATCATATAACACACATCATGCTCAAACGTGACTTTAGGGCCATATTATGGGGACTGGGGACACATGGAATCACAAACTGGCCGTCCGATAGGTGTTACATGATCTTAAGATCTATTTTATAGACGATCGGGGTGAAAAACAATCACCCTCATCTGATCCAAATAAATCAATAGTCTTCAAGGGGTCTGGGACGTGGGCGCTTTTAAAGAACACATGGACGTGAACAGAGGTACCCATAAACAATGACGCCAATAAATGTAACCCAACCATCTAAGCCAGTTAATTTGAAGGCCATGATCTAAAGATCATAAGTGAAAGATTGGCATTAAGCATAATCTTTATCATATGACTCAATACACTTCAAAGCCATTATCCGATTAAACAATTGATTGTATCGAATCATATGATAGAGATTGAGTTTTGCACTACTCTTTTGCATCGTAGATCTGTAGATCATGGCTTTTATATCATATGGTTTAGATGCAACCTCACCTCATAATCGTACTATTTATTTGCACTGTAAAATCGTAACCTCACCCCATCTCCTTCGGCCAACATGCATTGACTACTTTGAATTTGAAAAAAGAGATTGTTTTTATCCCAATCTTCCAGATGATGCATCTTGAGATCATGGGTATATCAGTTTTTTTATTTCATGTTGCACCAATTCCAAAAAATGACTCGTGATTTGTATTTGAGCTTGATGTATGTTTCACGAGTTTAGAGTTACTGTTTGGGATTTGTACTAGGCGGAATAAAAAACTATCTAAGTGTATGCCTATGATCTCAAGACCCATCTTGTAAAAAGTTAGGACAAAAAAAAAATTCATGTTCTAATTTAAAGCAACTACTGCATTTTGGCCCGACGATATGAGGTGAGGTTACATGTTCACATGGAGTGAAAAATGTTGCGTTCAGAAAATAATTTTATACAATATAGCCAAACAGCTGAAAAAAAATAAAATCAAACCATAGTAAAATTTTAAAATAAAACTCTCCATGAGTTCTTTTCTTTCACCAAGGGAAGTGAAAAAAAAAAAAAAATTCCCATGAGTTTTGTCAAACTAAGGCATTAGTGTAGGCAATCAGCATATATAGCTCAGATTACTATTACACTAATCTGTTTTGCTTCTCTTGCATACGATTACCAGTGATCTCACTCGCAACTACATTAATGGATCCATCCCTCCCGCATGGGCCACCCTTCCTCTCACCTCTCTGTATGTTCTTCCCCCTTCCATTTTTACCAACCAATTAATTAAGCCAGTGGCATAACTGAAAATTATTTCTACATCTCAGATCCATGCTGGGTAACCGCATTTCGGGTCAAATTCCAAGGCAACTCGGAAACATCACCACACTTGAGGAATTGTATGTTTACCTAAAACTTCTCATTCTTATTTAATAACTCTCTTATTAATGCAAATTGGCTATTTGCAGGGTCTTAGAATCTAACCTTCTTAGTGGCCCTATTCCTCGGGAGCTTGGTGACTTGAGCAGCTTACGGAGACTGTAAGTCTTTGTTTATTTGTTTACTAGAATTTATCTTTGAGTACTTTTATATACACTCACTGAATCTATTAGGGCGCCCATATTGAAAACCCTTCGACTGCTTTGAATTAGACAATGGAGATTATTTTTCTGTCCCAATATTTCATACAATGGATCTTGATATCATGAGCATATCATGAGAGGATGAGTTTGTTATTTCAAGTGGCACACTTTGAAATAAAAAATTGACTATGATGGTACACCTACGATCTCAAAATCCTCTGTGTGAAATATTGGGACAGAAGAATGATATAGTTTTCAGTGGGCAACCTCAAAGAATCAGTGAGTAAAATTTAAGGTTCATTCGGCAACTTGAATACAGAATAGAAACATTCTGCTAAATTCCTGTATTTACTTGTGAAATAAAATCCTTTATCATGTGCTCTAGGAGATTTTTGCAATGTCGTTTGTTAAACTTGTATTTTACAGCTGTAGAGTGTATAATAAAAGAGCCATGGCAACAATCGTGTATTTCCGGTGAAATCGGTGATTTTTTTTGGTATTTTATAAAAGGTCATAATCTTGTATTCCTAAAAATATTTATGGGGCCCTCAACGTTACCAAACCGAGGATTCTAGATACTTTACATTAAAATCCCTTATAATCCCGTATTTAATTATGCAAAAAAATGGCGGACCAAAAAACTTGAACTATACATACTCGAATAAAAATTAAAATACCCTCCTAAGTACGCTAAACTACCACCTATTAAAAATGAATTAAAATAGGATATGCCCATGATAAGAATATAACCAAATGTTAATATAGTTATGTGTCGACCTTCTTCCCCTCCTTAGATAGTGAAATCAAGTGGCATGAAAGTCAATGCATCTTACAATTGTTCAATCCATAGATGGAGGGGTTCCTTTCTCCATGGCCCTCATCTATACTTCCAAGTGGCAAATGCACTGCTCCTTGTTCCTAGATTTAAATGGGCTCCACATGCTCCATTCGTGTTTCATTATTATTATTTTTTATTTTTATTTTTCTCATTAAAGCAAAATCATAGGAAGAAAATTTTAATGGAAAATATTCTTTTATCTATTTACAGAATCCAAAGTCAATTGCCTTTTCTTCTCCTGCAGCTTTCTTTCAGGGAATAACTTCACTGGGGAGTTGCCCGTGACGCTAGGCAACCTGAAAAACTTGACAAATTTGTATGTTGATTCTACTTGAAGCTTCCATTTATCTTGTTATTCTATCAAAAGATCAATGAATGCTTAAGTTTGATTCCTAATTGCAGTAGAATAGATGGAAATGGTATATCTGGTAGAATTCCTGATTTCATTGGCAATTGGACGCGACTCAATAGATTGTAAGTACCATATATCTTTTAATTTCTATGCATTTGTTTCTTAGAATCAATATGCTATGCAAAGGCAGTTATATGAACTGTGGTTGAAATCCATTGTAGAGACATGCAAGGCACACTTATGGAGGGGCCAATTCCATCTAACATCCGTTTATTGCAAAACTTAACTGATTTGTGAGCTATTTTCTACAATTCTAATTGTTTTCCTTATAGTTTGTAAACTACGGGGAAGGAGAAAGATGTGTCGTCTTAATTACTGGATCTGACTCTGGCATGCTGTGATTTCAGAAGGATATCCGACTTGAATGGACTGAGCATAGATTTCCCTGATATACAGAATTTGACAATAATTGGGAGATTGTGAGTTGAATGGATCTACTTCTAGATGTGTTATTACATCTGTTGCTTTCTTCTCTCAAAACGTCCATCGGTTGCCTTGTATGATGCAGGATACTCAGAAACTGCTCAATTTCAGGTGTTATCCCACCTTATCTTTGGAACATGGCGAGCATAAAAACCTTGTAAGTCACTCTGGATAAATGCTTCTCAGATTTTTTGTAACATTCTTGTTGAGGAACACAACATTTTCTATGTTTTATTATCTTAGTTTAGTATCTCAGTTGAGATAATTGTGCATTTAGGAACTCTAATATTTTGGAACGCCCCTGTGTTTCTAATGGTTAAACATTTTTTTTTTAAATGATTAAACTGCAGTCTTAGTTCCCTTAATACCTATTTCTCTTGTGTGGGCCCCACCTCACCAAATGCCCATCCAAACTTTGAACTCTCGACTTTCCCCAATTTCCTAGCAATTTCCTTTTAAAATCACATTTACATCAATATTATTTCATTTAATCTCTCAATTACACCTCCTTAATCTTAAGAAGCCTTAGAATCCTTAAACTTTAGAAATTACCTAGCAACCTACTCTTACCTTTCTACTTATCGCATGCCATTTCTAAAATAATTCTTGCATGAGTGACACTTGTCACAGCCAAAGGCTGCTCTAAGGGAGAAAGGCCATAATCATTGGGCTACAAGCAAGATCAAAATTTCGGTAAAATTTTGGTTTCAGGCTTCGCTGAAACCAAAAATTTGAACCAAAAAATTGGCCGAAAACCAAAAATTTGGCCGAAATTTCGGCCGAAAATTGGGTCCCATACAAAAATGACTGAAATTTCAGTCCATAGTTATTGTTTCGGTGGCGGCCGAAACAGATAAGAAATTTTGATGATTGGCTACAAGATAAGCCAATGGGAACTTGACATTTGTTAAACATCCAATGACCCATCTTGGTGCAATTTCTCAATAAATTGAGGCTCTTTCTCCATTTAAAAGGCTGAAATTTTGGAACCTAAGTGAACCTTGCACATTTTCACCCTCAACTCCCTTGGAACAGTTAGAAAAATCCTAATCTCAGCCCTTCACCCTAGAAAAGAACCCTATATCCTCAGTCTTTCGCCCCTACCTTTAGAAAATCACCATTTAAAGCCTCTCTCATCAAGTCTCCAAGCTCTCGTGAAGATCTTTTGAAGACAATCTCCATTTCTAATCTATTTCTCTTTACTTTTATATTGCATCATTTTCTTTTTAATTTCTTCCCTCTTCCTCCCTCTTTGTTAAAAAGGGAAGGTTAATGATATCTAGCTATTCATTAAAAAATATATTGTATTAGTTGTATATTTGTTTATATGCTTTTTATTCTTAGACTACCTAGAATAGATTAGCATGATTGTAGGAAATCTCTTGTATATGCCTTTTATACTTAGACTACCAAGAATAGATTAGCATGATTGTAGGAAATCTCTTGTATATGCTTTTTATACTTAGACTACCTAGAATAGATTAGCATGATTATAGGAAATCTCTTGTATAAAGTTGTCTCATGATTCAGTAAATTTCATTCAAAGGCAAATATTATTTTCCTTATTTTACATGGTATCAGAGCAGGGAACGATACCCTAGCTCTCTGCCCTTTTTCTTTTTGCCCTTCCTTTTTTCGTTGTTTCTCATTTTCATGATGGAACAACAATCTTCGAATGGAAGCAAGCTTGATGCTGTCAATCCATATTTTCTTCATCATTCTGATCATCCAGGAATAGTACTTGTTTCCAAGCCCCTCAATAGGGATAATTATTCAACATGCTGTAGAGCCATGACGATTTCTTTGAACGCCAAATCCAAGTTAGGTTTTATAGACAGGACCACCACAATGCCATCTGCCACAACCAAACCAGATGGCCATGCTTCGTGGAAAAAATGCAACGATATGATCCTCTCTTGGATTCTCAATTTACTCACGCAGGACCTTGCAGACAGTGTCATTTTTCGACTACCGCCCAGGAGGTATGGGAAGACCTTCGGGATCGTTTTTCTCAAAGCAATGCCTTTCATATTTTTCAGATTGAGAGGGACATTGCTTGTCTTGCTCAAGAGCAGATGACTGTTGTAGCTATTACACAAAGCTAAAAAAATTATGGGATGAACTAGGATCCTATAATGACACCGTTTGCACTTGTAGGGTGGACCATAAGAGACACAGATTGATGCAATTTCTCATGGGACTCAATGAGTCCTATAGTGCAATCCAAAGACAAATTCTGTTGATGAATCCACTGCCTGATGTTGCCAAGGCTTACTCTTCCATTGTACAAGAGGAGAAGTAACGAAACTTGGGGGCTACACGTGAGACGACGGAGAACTTAGCCATGGTTGTTCAAAGGGCTGAACTGAAGGCTCTGGCTGTTCGTTATGGACAAGGTTCTTCTCCTTCCAACCCATCTAATCGAAACCTTTGCATTGCTCTTATTATGACCGTGACCATCATGTACGAGAAACATGCTGGAAGTTGAGCGGGTACCCACCAGAATACCTTAAATATGCATCAAATAGATCTAATCATGGAAACACTCATTTTAAGCGCAACAATAACCACCAATCTTCAGTCAACAATGTCAAGGAAAGTCGAATAATGTAGGAAGTACCGTCGGTGACAAATGGGCTCTCTGATTTGCAAATCCAACAAATCTTATCTATCATGCAGGGTAAAGGGACAACACAATCCACCAATCCTAAAGCCAATGCTACTTTCTCAGGTTTGTTACAAACATTATTGCGCCTCCATTAATTAATTATCGACAGTGGTGCAACAGACCACATTGCTTCCTCTCCAACTTTGGTTGTCAACAGCAGTAACAACACTTTTTTGTCACCAGTTGCTATGCCAAGTCGAGAACATGCTCCAATTACATCCATTGGGAATTCACGTTTGAATTCTGCTATTACTTTAAAAAATATGCTTGGTGTGCCATCTTTTAAGGTGAATTTAATGTCTGTGAGTCGAGTTACCAGAGATCTCAATTTCTTAGTAACCTTTTTCCCTCATTGGTGTATTTTGCAGGACTTGATGACGAGAACGACGATTGGTTTGGGTGAACAACAAGACGGACTTTATTACATTGCGTTAGCATTAAAGAAGCCAAAACCTCAAATTCCATCTGTAGCAGCCACTTCTTGTCGTTCACCTAGTTCTCAGGTCACCTCCTCCACCGCTTTATGGCATCGCCGTTTTGGGCATTTGTCTTCCTCTAGATTAGATTTTATGGCAAAACATTTGTTAAATTTTCCTTTCCAGTTTAATAATGCTTGTGAGGTTTTTGCACTTGCAAAACAAAGTCGGCTTCCATTTTCTGTTAGTTCAATTTCGTCTGTTAGACCTTTTAAATTAATTCATTGTGATATTTGGGGCCCTTATAAAATTGTCTCTCTTTCCGGTGTGAAATATTTTTTAACTATTGTGGATGATTATTCTAGATTCACATGGGTATTTTTTATGCATCACAAAAGTGAAACACAATATTTACTTGTCAATATTTTCTCATTTGTTCAAATACAATTCTATGCTTCTATAGCCAACATTCGAGTTGATAATGGTGGAGAATTTTTCTTTATGCGAGAATTTTTTAAACAAAAAGGGACCACTTACCAACATTCTTGTGTTTATACCCCTCAACAAAATGGGGTTGTAGAGCGCAAGCACCGCCATATTCTTGAGTCCGCTAGAGCTTTTCGTTTTCAAGCCCACCTTCTTTTATATTTTTGGGCAGAGTGTGTTTCTACTGCTGTTCATATAATTAATTGTTTGCTCACACCACTCCTTTCTCGCCAAACTCTTTTTGAACGACTTTATGGGAAGCTTCCTTCTTATTCTCATATTCGAGTTTTTGGGTGTCTTGTCTATGCTACTGATGTTCATGACCCCCATAAATTTGCTCCTCGCGCCAAACGATGTATTTTTCTTGGCTATCCAGTTGATCAGAAAGCTTACAAGCTCTATGACCTTGCCACCTACCAAATGTTCACTAGCCGTGATGTTGTTTTTCATGAAACTATTTTTCCTTATGCGTCTATTCCATCCACTTCCTCAAATTTAGTCCCTGTGATTCCTCTTTCTGTATCCGATCCTTCCCCACCAGTCCAACAACCCTCAACATCGAAACCAATTTCTCCTGTCTAACAACCCTCATCACCGAATCCAGTTTCTACTCAACCATCACCTGTTGGTCCTCCTCCCGAACCCATTTTACGTCGTTCTCAAAGAGATCATCACCCTCTCACGACTTTATGTGATTATGTCTGCAACCAAGTAAAATCAAACGCCACTCAAATGGTACTATTGAGCATTTCAAAGCTCGCTTGGTTGCAAAATGTTACACACAACTGAAAGGTATCGATTACCATGACACTTTTTCTCCCACTGCTAAAATGATCACTGTTCATTGTTTATTGGCTTTAGCAGCTGCCCAGAATTGGTCTCTTCACCAACTTAATATCAACAATGCTTTTCTTTATGGCGATCTCCATGAAGAAATTTATATGTCTCCACTTCCTGGTCTTCGGCGAAAGGGGGAGAATCTAGTGTGTCACCTTCACAATTCATTATATGGCTTAAAGCAAGCTTCCCGACAATGGCTTGCCAAGTTCTCTACAGCTATCCAAGCTGCTGATTTTGTTCAATCCAAAGCCGATTACTCGTTATTCACATGTCGGAAAGGCAAAACTTTTACAGCTTTGTTGATATATGCCGATGATATTCTTATTACGGGTACTGATGTTAATGCCATATTAGCCCTCAAACAATTTCTACATAGTCATTTTCGAATTAAAGATTTGGGTGATTTGAAGTATTTTTTGGGCATCGAAGTTTCTCGGTCGAAGAAAGGTATTTCCATCTCGCAAAGAAAATATATTTTGAAAATTTTAAAAGATGGTGGTTTTTTGGGTGTTAAACCTGTGAACTTTCCCATAGAACAAAACATAAAGCTCTCAGATTCAGGTGAATTACTTAAAGATCTGTCTCAGTATAGGCGACTTGTTGGACGCCTGAATTATTTGACTATTACCCGACTGAATATCACCTATTCGGTTCATGTGTTAAGCAGATTCATGCATGCACCACGCAGACCACATGAAAGCTGCCTTATGTGTATTGTGTTATTTGAAAAACAGTCCAGGACAAGGTTTATTTTTCCCTTCTCAGAATTATTTATCTTTGAGAGCTTTTTCTAATTCGGATTGGGCTGGTTGTCCAGTATCTCGTAGATCCACTACAGGTTATTGTGTTTTTCTGGGATCTCTTATTTCTTGGTAGATAAAGATGTAGAAAACCATATGTCTTTCCTCGGCAGAAGCTGAATATAGAGCCAGATAAGTACATGCTGTGAATTATCTTAGCTACGCTCATTATTGAAAGATTTGAGAATATTGTATCTGAAGCCAGCATTATTATATTGTGATAACACAACCGCCTTATATATAGCTGCCAATCCCGTTTTCCATGAAAGAACCAGACACATAGAGATAGATTGTCATTTTATTTGTGACAAAATACAAGACGGTTCTGTTGTAACTAAACATATTGCTTCAACAAATCAACTTGCGGATGTGTTCACCAAACCATTGGCAAAGGAAGCTTTTTCAACTATGATACACAAGTTGGGAGTTCTTGACATTCACTCTCCAACTTGAGGGGGAGTGTTGAAAAGGAAAGGTCAATGATATCTAGCTATTCATTGACAAATATATTGTATTAGTTGTATATTTGTTTATATGCCTTTTATTCTTAGACTACCTAGAATATATTAGCATGATTGTAGGAAATCTCTTGTATATGCCTTTTATACTTAGACTACC
The DNA here is from genome assembly GCA_021018995.1 of Chloranthus sessilifolius. NCBI lineage: Eukaryota > Viridiplantae > Streptophyta > Magnoliopsida > Chloranthales > Chloranthaceae > Chloranthus > Chloranthus sessilifolius. The sequence goes on along the minus strand of CM037591.1, from coordinate 113,920,090 downwards.
TAGAATAGATTAGCATGATTGTAGGAAATCTTTTGTATAAAGTTATGTCTCTTGATTCAATAAAATTCATTTAAAGGAAAATATTATTTTCCTTATTTTACACTATTGAGCCATTATTCTGTCGAGTTTAACATAGATGTAAAGTTTGGGAGTTGGAGAATTAACTTTGGGCCATGGGGAATTACGACCCATTAAGGGTTTATTATGCTTATATTTATTTATTTTTACCTTTATTTTGGCCGTCAGTTTGTCTGAATGGCAAGTCGGAGACCTTGATAGTGGTTAGATTACGATTCGGCAGGCTTACCTGAAAGAGGTTAGGTGTCTTCAGTTACTTGCTTTCTAGAGTAGGTTTCTCTGCATTGTTATTCCTTTCTATGTTTCTCTTCATGGTTGTTAATCCGGAGCTACGTAGAGACTGCTGTTCTCGCATGTACTTCCTACCACGTAACCAGAATCCATACGTGGCTCTTAAGGCGTGGATCAGGAGTGAATCTAATAAATTGTCTTTTCCCTGATATTACCTTGAAAATCAGGTGGCGACTCTGTTCATTATGCATTTGTAGCATACCCATCTCAGCCACATGTCTTTTATCTTCTTAATTTCCTTTAGTATTTATCAAATCACTTGTGTATGAGTAAACAACTAAGAGTAGTATGATAACCCACTTGCAAACAAATTCTTCTTTTGACATAAAACCACAAGATTGTGCATTTGAATGAAACTAATGCTCGTCTTGCTAATAATGACCTACCTTGATATTCAGAAGTTGCATTGCTGAGTTAATGTTGGACCTCTTAGATTGCAGGTGGAGGAAGTTTATGCATTTGGTTTTTATTTATTTATGAATTCCTCAGATCAAGGAGTTGGGTGGAGGAGTCATCAACGATTTAAAGCATAATGGCCTAGGTCCCATATACGTATAAATTATATAAAAATTATTATTAAGTTTTCTTATAAGTCTTTAGAAAAAATTCAGAAATTTATGAAATTTTTATGAATTTTTTTATTTGTTAAACTCTTTTTACCATTTTTCCTATACTGATGCGGCTGACTTAGCCGATAGGTATCAGGTTTGGCCAAACCAATACACACGCCAATACCAAGTTTTAAAACCTTGACCCTGGTCTTTGGAATTCAGTTTTGCATTTTCAGAATTATTTGCACCAAATTTCTTTTAGGACGCTAGTCTTTGGTACTACTGTTATTTGAAGCTGGAGGAGGTTTCAACGACTATTTCATCATCATCATAACCTCATCTCATTTATTTGGGATCGGCTATGCGAGTCCTATTTCTCTACTCCTTTCTGATCAGTGTTAAATGCTCACTTCGCAATCCTATATATCCCTTCTCACGGCTTCCCAGAAGGTCTTCATTGGTCTGCCTCTTTTCCTATTTCCTTATGCTTGTAGCGTCTCAACTTTTCATACATGGCCTACTTCTGATCTCCGATGAACATATCAAGAGACATTATGTAATTTTTTCCCTTATAGGTGCATCTCAAAATTTTTTTTCCTATTTTGAGATGGATGTTTGGAGTAATAAAGAAAGGATAAAATTCATAACAAGTGCATAAGAGTTCTAAGTGGAACTCTTCAGTTGCATAATAGTCCACTTACATAAGAGTTCTAAGGGCAAACAAATAAGGGCCCAATGCAGATCCTTGATGTGACGACCCGACTTTTCCAATCTTTTTGATATAGGAATGGCCAGTTCGCCAACTTATTGATTCCTCAATAAGCCGCATATCAAACAAAAGCCGACAACATAACATAGATCTAAACGAAAATAAGCAGGTACAAAAGCTCATACAAAAATATATCACCAAGAGGAACCAGCAAGAACTACCGGTGATGGCCAATCCGTTCACCTAAATAATGGCTCCTAATGATGGTTCCGCAAGTGATATCAAAAAATGCAAAACAAAGCCTTGGGCCCATAATTCAAAATAATTCTAACTCAAAAGTGCCAAAAAGACAAAACCGGATCACGGACAGAACTCCACTGAGATCTCAAGCTCATCCTTAGGGATATAATCAAAGTCCTCTAGATCGAGATCATCTGAGCCTAAATCAGTCCCAGCACCTATGAAGTATAGTCGGGATGAGCTAACATCGAAGCTCAATAGAGGAAACTTATCTAAATTACATTTTATCATAAGTAAAGGTTTTCAAAGACAAAAATAAGATCAAATATGGTTTTTCAAAAGATGCATCGTAGACTAAATTTTCAATTCTAAAATAGTGAATCAAAAGAGAAGTTATCATGTCCAATGTTCTGATGTTTTCAAATTCTGATCTAATGCATGCATCTTGTCTTAAAATTATAACTTAAAGGTATCTCTCAAATTACATACTAGCATGAGAGCACGAGTATCACCGATGGAAAACCCTACTAACTATCGTCGTTCATGAACCCTTTTTCGAAAGGTGCAACAAGCCCCTACGTAATGAGGGAAACTTGCGCAAGGTTGAAATACCGTCAACATGGTTAGCAGAATTTAGGGTTTCATTCTAATGAACCTCAAATCAAATGCAAATGCTAAATTATTGGATTTTATGTATATAATATATATTCGAATTTTCTGAGTTCTAATTTAAAATTCACATTCAAAGATGAGGTTCGGAATTTTCAAAAGTTCTGAGTTCTTATTTATGTCACAGTTCAAAGTTCTTATTCATACTGTGTCTAACAAAATTTCCCATAATTTATGCTTAACAAAAACTAACCAACACTTAGAATAAAATGCAAACAAGTCTTAGGGTTCCCCTACCTCGACTTGAAATGGTCAAAAACACACCAAGAGATCCTCACAGTGGACATCTAAAAAGGACCTACAAATCTTAACCCCATAACAGTGTTAAAGGGGGTCAATTGAACCTACAAAATTCCAACAAGACCTCTCCAAGACATTTCCAAAAACCAAAAAAACAGGGCAAAATGCGATCATCGAATTTCAAATTCGATGGCCGAATTTTAATTCAATGCTCGAATTTGAATTCGAGCATCGAATTCAGTCAAAAGTGCATCAGTCAGATTTGTCCAAATTCGATCATCGAATTTTAATTTGATGGTCGAATTTTATTTCAACCCTCGAATTTGTCTAGGTCTGTGTTTTTCAAATTTGTCTCTTTTCTTACAATTTTCTTTCATCCAAAAATACTAACATGTTATCTATATTATCTACACTAATTATCTAAACTAATCTAGGCAAAATAATATTAATCAAAGGTGTTTAAAAGCCTACCTCTTGAAGTTAAATCCTCGGGTCTCGTTGCTCCAAATTCAAGCACTCGAATAATTCCAAGCTTTAAACAAATGGACTCCAAAAAATCAGTCCATCACCAACCTTGCTATGAGAGCAATGGTTGCCTAGACTACTCACAGAACTATCCACTCTCCCCTAGCCTTCCTTCTCAATATCTCAAACAAATCAGAAGATAATCACAAGGTTTGTCAATGGATGAGATGGGGAGAGGGATTATAACAACAAAAGGATCTAACAAAGGAGAGAGAGGGTTTGCAAAGGCTTAAGTTTCTGGTTCACACGAGAGGAAGAAGGATGCAACTTCTCCTCCACTCTTCCCTCTTATAATACTAATAAGCAAAACAAAATATCTAGATCTTTTAATTCCAAAATCCTATCCACTTAATTTGCATTAGTTTTTGGTGTTAAACACACACACACACCTGTCTTAGTGTATATGTTACCAAAAATAAAACTTCCACGAGTCTAAACCTGAAATCCTTTGACCACGAACCATCTCTTACTCTAACCTACCCAATTAAACCTGATTCGCCCCGTAACTTTTTTGGGCATGCTTACCGAAGTACTCGAAATCAGGTCTAAAATATATGGGATATTACACTTGATGTAGCCCAACTCTAACAGGGAACTCACTGGTCAACTATAATTATTGCCCTCTCATACGTCTTGGGTAATCTAAATATATAAGTTTGAGATGCATTTCTTTCTCAACATCAACTAGATTATTTGTCTCGACGCTATCATAAGCCCTCTCAAAATCCATAGAGACTATATGTAAATTTTTCCTTCCTCTTTGAACTTCTCCATAAGTTGCTTCAATTGAAAACACCTCTTCTCGGCAATTGACTATTAAATGTCTGCATTCCACTATCATGTTTTATTTGTAAACCTTTTCTTCATTTAGATTCCCTGAGCACTTCCTGATGTAGGATGAGTACGCACGCTAACCCTAAAATAATGAAAATCCCACGCGATAGGGCTTTAGGGTTCTAAATAATCGATTAAAACAAAAATAAAAAAATAAGATAGAAAATCTCCGGATTCGCTCTAGAGAGGCTTGTCGGTTTCACACCAATGATTTTGAAGCTTCACACTAAGGCTGTATATTGTCTTCGCACCAAGTCGTACGAGAAATAATTGCTTACTCCTCAGGTTTTGAAGGAATCACTCCCTCGATCGAAAACTATTGCAAGTCTTCTAGGGTTTGCACAAAAACAAGCTTTTTATTTTCATTCAATCAATTCATCCTTAATAATATATTTACAAGCCTTTATATAGGCTAAGAAAACCCTAAAAACATAAAACTCGAAATAAAAGAGTCCTAAAACAAATAAAACTCAAAATGACAAGTATCCACTACAATATCTATTATTCCGTCAAATCTCGAACATTTCTCACGGATGTCCGTCAATGGGTCCACAGACGTCCATCGTCAACGGTGTTCACGGAAACAGTGAGCGCTTATTTTCACGGATGCCCGTCAAGTGTCTATGGACGTCTGTCAAAATTCACGGACGTCCGTTCTGAAGCCACGGACGTTCGTCGTTTTGCGATGAACTTTTCGTCACAGGACGTTTGAAAGCCCATATATTGGTCCACTTTTTTCCTTGTAGATTTCTTTCGCTTGATTCGGCTACGATCCAGATAGGCGGACCTAAATTCCTTATCACTTCCTTAGCAACTCGATTAACGCATTGTGCCATTTATTCCCACATCTCATTTAGATCTTAGTAACTCATTTTCCCTTTCAAGGTCGTTATTTTGTTTCTTTTAATCCCACCATTTTATTTTAGGGGGATCCATTGTCAACATTTTAGTCACTTAGCTCTTGATCATAATGTCCAAAATTATCAATCTGGGTTGCTTCATTGGGCTCTCTCTTGGATTGACCTTGCAATCCTCCCAGCTCGCCCACTGAGTTAAAAAAAATATACTCATAATACTCATAATTGTTGAGTTATAAAAATATTTTCACGCAATATTCATAAATACTCTTCTTCCTTGCTATTGTTCTTACAATGTTTTTCCTCCTGCAGAGACCTGAGCTTTAACAATTTGATGGGGGAAATTCCAAGCAAAATTGGATTTCTGTCACGGCTGAATTATATGTAAGAAAATATGCGTTTAGAATATATTTACATTCGTACTGTTATTAAACACTTAAAAAGTGATAATTTTGCTTCAGATTGCCTTCATATGACAGTCATGACATTGTTTTTCTTCTGATGTAGGTATCTTACTAATAACAACCTCAGTGGAGAAATACCTAATTGGATTACAAAGAGGGATAAACACAAGTACTTGTATGTATTACATGAAAATCTTCAATTTATAATTCATTGGAAAGTGTCTGCTATGAAACACATATAGATATAACTGAATCTAGCGGTTGATGGTTACGTTGCCATCCTCATCTAACACCTCAAGTTTGTCATTTTTCTGACATCACCCCCCACGGAAGCCTAGGTCTCATATACGCCTAAATAATGAAGAGCCTTGAGCACTAGAAGAAAAGCACCTATACCTAACAAGATTCAGTGAATATAGGAGATGTTAGACGCGCTTATGTTTTCTTATATTATGTGTTTCATAGCCTCTTCAAAGCGTACTATTCAGTTATCCATGCAGTATTTTATTTTATAATATTAATAGGGAGTCACAGAAATTCATAAATTGCTATTTAGTTTATGAAGGTCCTATTACCTCAACACTCCTGTCTAAAGCTGACTTCCACCGATATCAGGGTCCCTAAAAATCTGTGAAAGTCTGCTATTGACAAGATTTTTTTGTAGCTACAAGGCTTTTCATTAGCTTGATAACCTGTTGATGTCAGAGAGGAGAGTGGATCCCTACTTTTTAATTTTTTTCATTCATTCAGTTTAGTGTTATACGTAAGTTCCCGGTTACGGTTTCTAGGTATTCTGCTGTAGTCCCTGTAGCAGGCATCTTATTATCCACTGAGGAATTCATCCCCTACTATTTTGTTATTCTTCCTTGCAGTGATATATCTTACAACAACTTTACAGGAGGTTCAAATCTAGATACTTGCGATGGGGATAATCTGTAAGATTACTTGTTTTCCATGATGTGCTGCTTCTTTTAGGCCTCTCCAGCTTGGTTCTTTGTTTTTATTTTTCTGTTATCACATGCAGGAATGTGGTTGCCAGTAGTTCAAATTCAGAAAGCAACAGGCAAGCTCCTTACATCCCTTCTGCTAATCTGCATACTAAAGGTCTGAGACTTATTTTGAGCCACTGCAGGAAATTAAATGATCCACTTTAAAATGTCCCACTTTTTTGTAGCATTAATTCATGCCTAAAGAGGAATAACCCTTGCTCTAAACCAAGATGTAAGTAGAGAATCTAGCTACTGTTGTTTCCCTCTCAGATTCATGCACCTATAATTTTAACTCAGGATCTGCCAAGTGGTCTTGAGGAAATTATTCGTTAGTATAACTATATACGAGTAATGTATTATTTGCAGACACTTCATTATCCATAAATTGCGGAGGCCCTAGGTTTAATGACTATGAATTAGACGCAATAGACGGCAGTGCATCGGCATTCCACTCTACTGCTAAATGGGCTTATAGTAACACAGGGGACTTCACAGACGGCAGCGACTTATCACCATACATAGCAAGAAACACTTCTATACTGAACATGAGTGATGCGGAGTTGTACATGACAGCTCGCACCTCTCCTCTTTCACTCAAATACTATGGATTGTGCTTAATTAATGGCAATTATACAGTGAGACTCCACTTTGCTGAGATAGTGTTTGTAGAGGATCAAACATATTTTAGTGTGGGAAGACGCATATTTGATGTATCTATCCAGGTAAGCGCATGATTGCATCATCAAGATCCTTAGTCTTTAGCTTTGAGCTAATTTTCTTTATATTGGAGACCCGCAACATGATTCATAATTCATCAAAGCCATTGGAAAAGGCATGTTGGTGATATGATTTTTTTAATATCGGTTTCTTTGTAAATGTGTCCAATTACAAGCATTTCTTTCCTTTGCTTGTTTCTTTGTGAATGTTGTTCTTGTTTATGTGGTGGTTCTCAACTGTCACAAAAAATTTCAAATTAATCAAACTTTTCACCAGTTGTTCAGCTGATGGAGTGATTTGCGAATTTTTTTGAATTGTTTCAAATTTTTATGATTGCGGTACAGGTTTTGATCATGCTTTGTATTGCTTTTTTATGATTGTGAATTTGTGATGCATGTTATATATGAGATTATCTAAGAAACTTCAATTTTTGCAATAATTTTTCATGTTTTCATTTGTGATGCATGCTATACAAGCATTTGTTTCCTTTGCTTGTTTCTTTGTGAATGTAGTTCATGTTTATGTGGTGGTTCTCAACTGTCACAAAAAAATTCAAATTAATCAAACTTTTCACCAGTTATTCGGCTGGAGTGATTTGCAAATTTTTTTAAATTGTTTCAAATTTTTATGATTGCGGTACACACTTTAATCATGCTTTGTATTACTTTTTTATGATTGTGAATTTGTGATGAATGTTATTTATGAGATTATTTAAGAAACTTAGATTTTTGTAATGATTTTTCTTATTTTCATTAATGAAGAGAAGCATATTTAAATAGAGGTGAATACAAGAGATCTCCAAAATTCAAAATACTTCCTAAAATATTTATCTAAATATTTATGAATCCCAATTAATATAATCATCCCTAAAAAATAAGATACACATAAAAAATGTGTATGTCACGACCTGAAATTCTACCCCATCCCAAGGGCCTAGAATTTCAAGTTACGCACGCATCCCAGATACGCTAAGCGAACATACACATAATCAAAGTTATTGCGCAAATAAGGTTCCATGAAATCCGTGAAAGCCAACAAATAGGGATAAAATAAATGGGCAACCATAAATATGAATAGAAGCGATAAATTCAAGAAATCCACAAATAAACAGTAATGAAAGTCGGAGACAAATCCGATACAATAAACTATAGAATCCACAATACTAATATCAAATGAAACTCAGTACCGAGTCCACAACGGTCAATAGCCAGCACTCGGGGACAAAGTCAGCACCGAAGTCCCCCTGGTAACCAGCTACGTCGCCCTCCCAAGGCTCCTGGTACTCAGTGTCCACATGGTCAACGAAGTCAATGTTAGCAGGATCTGGATAGCCAGCGTCTACTCCACCAATGTAATCACTTGCAACAGTTAGATTTTTGTGAAATGAGTTTACTCAGTCATGTAAACTCAGTGGATACATGATGCAGGAGGATTAGAGTCAGACGATGTTGAGTTGTCAGATAGCATGTTGTTGGTGCTGAGATACCTTGAGTTGACAGATCAAGGCAAAATTAGCAGGAAATCGTGATCTTTTCCTAATTGTGGCAGTTTTGAGTGTGTGCCGGTATTTTGGCCATAACTTTAGCTACGGGTGTCGGAATCGCGCAAATGACCCAAATTCGGAAAGCTCTTTGCGACTCACACATCGTGGCTACTTTTAGTAAAAAAAAATTTCGAGCCCAAAATCCACTGATTTCCCTTTCAAATCCAACTTTTTAGTTATTTCTTTCCTTTTTTAGTACTATTTCCTTTAGTATTTAGGAGGTGATTCTGAACCAGATTTGGGCCAGATTTTTTATAGAATACTTCTTTTATTATGTATTGTTATTTTGACATGTTTATTGAAATTTGTTATTTTTGACAAAATTTCAATAATGAAGATTTTTAACTATATAGCCCAGCTTGTGGGTTGATTTTAGGGGGTCTTGGATTATATAATTTTGAATTAAAATTCAGAGGTATTTCTCTGTATTTTTTGGGCGACTCTCTTGTGTTTTTCCTGTAAATTATCGGCTGAAATTAGCCTGCAAAATAATCCTTATTTTGTCCGGCTTCAATATACCACCAATCCACCTCATACTACTCAGGTGCATTGTGGGTGCATCACGCGAGTGATAAACATAGTATAACAATGAAATCAGAATAAGCATGATAAAATTAAGTGCATATCGTAAAGCTCGTATCATAACATAAATTCAGGACCATGATCTAAACACTCATATCCTAATGTACCTCACCGTAACTCGTATCATACCATATCTTATTATTCTCGCGCATACGCCTGTACATCTCATGGGCGTAACTAACATACTTATAAATTTTAAACGACTTGTGTTAGAGTCGCTACTCAAGCTACCATGTGAGGGTTACTATAATATCATACTACCATATCATAACGCCCTCCCTATCCTACTCATATTATACACCCTATCTAATCACAAGGGCGACCGGCGACTCATAACTCATACTGTCTCCTAGAGACCCGTTTTGACTGAAGATGTTATTGCTCTTACGGTGGCTATCAAAGCAACAACATGTACAGAGACTTAAGTTCTTAATCTTTTACTGGCCTACACAACGATATCTTGTTATCATATTTGTAACATATCTTATCATACTTTATAACCTGAATCCACAACGAACTATGGTGCGATAAGCTTCATAAACCACGCTTTACAAAGGACGAGTTCCTTAGTAATCTGGATGTACTTTATGTGACAACTCATACTACCATAGATGTGCTGTATCCGTACATGGATGCCTATATTTCAAGTTTCACGTGATCGTGAAAGAAACCCCATCATAACTATGGCCTAAAGGTCCAAACCTTGTACCTTAACTCATATATTATCCTATGATATTAGAACTCAGGATGATAGGATCACCGTATATGTCATCGTATACGAGGTCACACTGAATTCATACTCACCCTACTCGTCATGATGTCCCATACTACCATGAGTTGTAAGACATGTGAATACGATATATTTCTCGCTTTGATACCATCTCAGCGAATCACCACGCCCAAGTATAAACATGATCTCATACACTCGCATACATATGACCCAACATATTCCTAACTCATAATCATAACAAGAATTAAAATATAGAATTATCATACTCAATGGATAGATTTATATTTGAGATTACATTATGATTATACGTGTATAAATATTTACACAATACACTAAATAAATATAGAATATGATAGTTAATAGTGTGATTTCAGTAATGTGAAGGTTAGAATTCGTCTTTCACGAGGCATCAAATTTCTAACACTTTCTGTTATCGAAGTGGCCGCGTTGAAGCGATAAAAGTAACATATATATATATATATATATATATATATATATATATATATATATATATAGTATTGTTATTAAATGCCCAAATAGAATAATATTATTATTTTAAAAGTTAAGTGAATCGTGACCATCGATAGAAACGTTCAATTGATTAATGTGCACTATGTTTTGGTCGCACAAAATTGAAATTAGTTTGGAAGAGAATCGATCGATCAATTTTGGAGTCGATTGGTCGGAAATATATTATATAAATTATTCAATTAGGGTACAAAGTTGATCGATCGGTGTTTGGTATCGATTGGTCGAATTTAAAGTAATTTAAAGTGAACAACGGTTCGGTTTTGTCTAGAATCCATCGATAGAAAAGTGGAAATAGATCGATCGAATTTAATAAAGCATATGCCGTTGATTTGGCTTAGAATTGATCGATCGGTATTAAGTGTCGATTGATCGACGAAGAGAATTCGAAACATGCTTCTATGCCCAACTTGTATATAGGAATTTTTAATATTATAATCCACTAATTCGAAAGGCTTAGTATACCCAACCATTAAAGCAACTATATTATATTATTTAAAATACCAAGGCACTTGAGTATCTTGTTTTATATATAATTAAAATAGAATATAAGAATGTAATGTAATATTATTATATAATATATTATATTATATATGATTATAATATAATATTAGTTTATATGTGTGTTATAAGAACCCATCCACCTGTTACCTTACATATAATATAAATAACTTATTGGTTACTTTAAATCTAATTTAATATGGTGTAATCATTACACCTACATCCAAATTACAGAGATCGTTGGTTTTAGCAGTGAGTCGATCGATCGAGCATAAGGATCGATCGATCGACATTAAGGTGTCAGAATAAATGAGGTTACACAGTTTGGACTTTTAACTAATTTAGCCCAGAATCGAATTATCGAGCATAGAAGTCGATCGATCGACTGTATAACTTACAAAGAGACTATATAAATTAATAGAGGGCTTCTGTCGCTATTCCGAATCAATCAATCGAAAGTGCAAATCGATCGATCAACTGTCGAGATTTTTGAACAGATTAGGGTTCCAAAATAAATCCAAAATATAAACATAAATTAATTAAAATAATATTAAAATTAGGATTAACCATTATTTCAATCCTAAAAGCAATTTTATATGAAAACAAATCTTGTGTTTATTTAATATCCCGTCGATATGCGATCGAACGTATCCTACGCAACGGGATCGGAGAAGAACAAGATGGCTTGACGAGTACCCACCTCTTGAATCGTGATTGGCAGATCTATGATGATTAGGGTGACAAGATCGACGTCGCACGCGATGACCCATCCAAGATTTCTCCATTTTCTTCCTCCTTGATCTTGATGGAGGAAATAAATCACGGTGTTCTTTGTGAAAGAACACACCAAAGATTTTAGGAAAGAGATTAGGGAGTTTTTGAGAAGGGTGGGTGGAAAAGAAGTTGTAACAGCTAAGGTTTTTAAGAAGAAGAGAATAAGAGATGGCTAGGGTTTCTTAAGAGATTAGAATAAGAAAAGAAGAAAAGTGAAAGAGATTTACGTAACTTAAATAGGGTTTTCTTAAATAGGGTTGGTTCCAGTGTGGAGCACTAACACTGTGCATACTTCAAAACACATCTAACACCATTAAAAGAAAGTCCAAAAAAATCGGGTTGTTACAATGTATCTTTCATTCAATCCTAAATATTCTCTATTACCTTCTTGCAATCACATGTTCCTTTGAGGAAGGAACCTGTGATTGGTTACATAGAATCTTAGCTCTCGATTTTATAACATGACTTATCGATGAATAGCCAATAACGCTTAATCGTGCTTGCTAGTGGTCATCGCCTGTCTGTTAAATCCATTACTGTCGCATCCCACTCTTTTTTGAGTCTGTCAGAGCCGTTGGCTCACTAGATCAGGTCCGTTATGATCTCTCCTAGAAGTTTACGATGTAGGATCGTGTGGTTTGAACAAAACCATCATTGGAGAGGTCCTAGATAAAAATGAACAAGAGATCATGAGGCTTGACTGTGTGGATCAAGGGAGCTTGTAGAGATAAAAGGAAGGAAGCAATGTTATTGAAAAAGAAAATTAAAAAATAAAATAAAGCAAATTGATAACTGAGTAAGGGGGAGCAGAACACTTGACCATGGCAGGCCTGATCGTGAGAGCGAAGTCGACCATGGCTCTGATACCATGAAATTATAGGACTATATTTTTGCAATGATTTTGCCTGTATTTTTCATTATGGAGAAGGTTCTTTAAATAGAGGTGAACACAATCAATAAAGTCATAAGAGATCTATAATTATTTAAAATACTTCTAAAGTATTTTATAAATCCTAATCAATCCTAATTATACCTAAAATAGAAGATATATATGATGTGTATCTCTGTTTCCAATCTTCAATATTTTATGTAGAGAAGGCTGCTCTCCTTAATGAAAATAAGAAAACCCATTCCAAAGGTGTAGAATTTTAAATTTCTTCATGTTATCAGAGCCATGGTTGGCTCCAATCTTGCGATCAGGTCGGCCATGGTCCTGTGGCCTACCTCTTAGAGCTCTATCTAATTTTTTTCCTCTGTTTTTCTTAAGTTTTTTTTTTTTTTTTCAATAAAACTAATTCTTCCTTCATATCTTCTCTACAAACACCCTTAATCTACTCACTCATGCCTCTCCGTCTAATTCTGTAATTTTTTTTGTAAGACCTCTCTGATGAGAGTTTTCTTTAAGCCACGCAATCTGACATTGTAAGCTTCTAGGATGAATCATGACGGACCTAATCTAGTGGGCCACTAGCTCCGACAATCTAAAAAAAAGAGCGGGATGCAATAATGATGGACTTCACCAACAAGCAGTGACCACTAGCGAGCACGATATGATGTTACGGGTTGACGACTCACTTCACGAGAGTGAGGGCTGATATTTAATGTAACAAATCACATGTTATTTCTTCAAAGGAACATGCGATTGTAAGAGAGTAATAGAGAATATTGAAGATTGGTAATAGAGATACACATCATATGATATGTATCTTCTATTTTACGCATAATTAGGATTGATTAAGATTTATAAAATACTTTAGGAAGTATTTTAAATAATTATAGATCTCTTGTGATCTTTATTGATTGTATTCACCTCTATTTAAAGAGGCTTCTCTATAATAAAAAATACAGGAAAAATCATTGTAAAAATATAGTCCTATAATTATTTGCAAAAACATATCTTGACCGATTAAAACATCATTTTTAACTTTTAATCGGTCAAGATATGTTTTTATATTTTGGAGTCCTTGAATTTTTTCTGAAAATTTCCCAAATCTTTCCCTAATCTATCCACAAATTAAATCGAACGGAGACCAAACTATTGCTGAATTCAAACTTAGTTACTATGCTTCCTGAAAGGCAGAGAGTTTTGAGAATGTAGCAAAACTAGACTAAACTATAAATTGTTTCAGAATAATATTGTTTATTATTAGTAATTCTATCTATATTACTTCATGCATAGGTACCTGCGCATGAGTATTGGTTTATATTGCAATAGAGAACCATTTTAAAGACCTTAGTAGGACATCTATTTGAGCATGCATCTTGGTACATCAATATTTATTACATATCGTTTACTTATTTTTATGTAGGTTCTGGATTGGTAATTCGATTTTTATACCATCATATTAATATATTTGTGGCATTTTTTGTTTTCATTCAGGGCCAAAAGGTTCTGAGGGATTTCAGCATTGTAGATGAAACCCATAGGGCTGGTCAGGAACACGTTATGATTTATCCTGATGTACATGTGGATAATAACATTTTGGAGATCCATTTATACTGGGCTGGGAAAGGAACTGCTGTCATCCCAGCGAAAGGCATATATGGACCTCTTATATCGGCCATTAAAGTGACTCCAAGTAAGTTTGTCCAAATGGTTTTAACTTTCTTTCTTCTTATTGGACTCCTTTCATGATGATTGATCTGTTTTCTGGATGTAGACTTTGATACTGATGAGGATGTTGGAACCATTGCCGGGATAGTAGTTGGTTCCTGTGCATTTGTTATATTAGTTTTGATATTTCTTTGGATGAAAGGTTGCTTTGGAGGAAAAGATATTGAGGACAAAGGTTGGTAATTAAAATGCTAGTGCTTATAGAAAACTATAAAGTTGGATTCTAAAAAATTATGCTTCGAGCAGTTGATTCTTGTAACGGCCTTGGCTTGGTGAAAGAACTGCTTCTGAGTCTGTTGAACTACTGCTGATTGGGCTTCTTTCAGAAATCTAACTCAATTCTTTGTATTTCATTTTCTTCTCTCTCTCTCACACACAAGCGCATCTATATATGAGAAAAAAAGAACTCCCAGTCCTGAAAATAAGTTAAAAAGCCTTTACTAGTTTTTCTGATTGGGCAGAACTAAGAAGAGGACTGGAGTTACAAACAGGTTACTTTAGTTTGAAACAGATAAAAGCTGCCACCAAGAATTTTGATCCTGAAAACAAGATAGGTGAAGGCGGGTTTGGGCCAGTTTACAAGGTCAATATACGCATTTCAAATTACAATATTCCATGCTTTTCATGTTGGCTTCTTTACCTCAAGTTATTTCATCTTAGATCTCCTTAAAGTTTCATATTCTTTCTCCTCTATGACATTGACATGCCAAATTCTCCTTGTGTGATCATAGGGTACACTATCGGATGAATCCGTAATCGCTGTCAAACAGCTCTCGTCTAAGTCTAAACAAGGAAACCGGGAATTTGTAAATGAGATAGGCATGATATCTGGCTTGCAGCATCCAAATCTCGTGAGGCTCTTTGGATGTTGTGTTGAAGGAAACCAATTACTTCTGATATATGAATACATGGAAAACAATAGTCTCGCCGGCGCACTATTTGGTAATCTTTTTAAGCCGTGTTTTGCACTTTCTATTACATACACGTTCTGTAAATGGTCAAACTCTGTAATTGTCTCTGTAATTATCCATTTGTTATGGCTTATGATTTATAGCATAAAATATAATACAGTTCAAGTGTTATTTATAGGTCCTGACAAATACAGAATTAGTCTGGACTGGCCAACAAGGCATAAGATTTGTCTAGGGATAGCAAGGGGTTTGGTTTACCTTCATGAAGAATCGAGGCTGAAGATTGTTCACAGAGACATCAAGGCGACCAATGTACTACTCGACAAGGATCTCAATGCTAAGATATCTGACTTTGGTTTAGCTAAACTTGATGAAGAGGAGAACACCCACATCAGCACTCGAATAGCCGGAACTATGTGAGTCATTTCACTTTCTTTTTCTACTTGTTCACTTTGTTTATCCACTCGATGAAGAGGATCTCAAGTTCTGCCTGAAGTTCTTTCCTAGGATAGGGTTTCATTTAAATGTGAATGAATGCTAGATAATGGATTGGATTTCAAATCTAAAGTCTTTTGGTTATTATGATCGAAGAAGTAGGTACAATATTATAGAAATGCAATTTTCTCAAAACATGTATACATTTCTTGATTAGATCAAAACGCCTATACACCTCCTCTGAAGGATTTAATTTGGTTTTCAAATTGAGTGAATATCAACTCATACAAATCATGAAAATGTACCAACACATCTTGTTTATGCCTCAACAAATAAGCCCATGTGTAATGAGAGAACTCGTGAATCAAACTAACATAGTACATGAAACCTGAATGAGAAAAAAAGATTCGAAGGTTCCCCACAATTAAATGAATTACTTCAATGGAACTAGAAAATGATAGAATTGATTGCTTTTTAACAAATAGCCATGACAATTAGGAATTTTATTCATCAAATTAAAGTCAACATTTAAGTCTTATTTAACCTACGGATATACATTCTTGTCTTATTTAAACTAAGGAGATTGTTCAAATGGGTATGTCATAATCTATAGTGTCGTTATAAGTTCTTGGAGGAATCTAAACTACACACGAAAATGAAAAGGGAGATGATTCCAGAACATCTCCTTGTTGCATGATCCTATTTGAAACGTGAAATTGAAAAAATAAGAACATTACAATTGTTATCGATTAAGTCACTCATAAACATAAATTTATAGTAAAACTGGAACAGAGAAAACTTCAAACAAGTATATGTTGGAGCTAAACTTGATCCCGATGCTTGACTCATATTAGGTTAGTAAATTTGCAGTTTGTATGACAAGGGACTTGTTCAAAACATAAAGAAATCTGTTCATTTCCAGTTCTTGATCTATAACCTGAATATGCCTTGGAAAATAGTGATGGCAAATCATACATCTGGTCAAGTGAAGTGATGAATGTGTGAAACAAACCCCTGTAATTTCTAGATGAACCACAAAGGAAAGAGAGCAGAAATCGAAGCCCAAACAGTTCTGAAGTTGTTGACGCAAAACTAATCAAATGATGTAAGAAAATCCAGAAATCTGTTCGTCAAAAGTTTCAGATTGTAACAAAAAATCCAGAAACTTTTTAGGTTATTCACAAAGTAAAGATGACAACAATCGAGAAACTTTTGAAATTTGAAAAGCACCTGATATTATGAAAAATGTGAAATGTCAGATTGCAAGATGGATAGAATATCGATTGGAGTTATTAAGATGTAGAACAAAAGTTTTGAGGCGTTCTACAAATTAAAGATGGCAAAAATCAAGAAACTTTCAAAATTTGAAAAACACCTGACATTTTGAAAGACCTGAAATTTCCGATTGGTTAGAATAGGTGAAACAGATGTTCTGATTTTTTTTGTACTTGTTGTTAGGACAAACATCAATGGAGAGCACCTGTCCCGTCTACAAAGTTCTTGTTACTTGTGATTGCTGACTAGATTTCCTTAATCATTCTTAAGAAATTTAAGTTAAATGAGGAATAATGGGGAAAAACCATATATTATTCTCTGCAGTTGCCCCATCTGCCAAGTTCCTCTACTTGTGATATGACTAGCTATCTTAATTTTGCTAGAAAAATCAAGTGCTACACTGGTTTTGGTCACTACTTACTGTTCTGATTTTTTTGGATTTATTGTACGGCTTTTATGTAGAGGATATATGGCTCCCGAATATGCGATGAGGGGTTACTTGACAGACAAAGCAGATGTTTACAGTTTTGGAGTCGTTGCTTTGGAAATTGTCAGTGGAAGGAGTAATGCGAATTATCGGCCCAAGGAGGATTTTTTTTATCTTCTTGATTGGGTAAAGGACACTTTCTTGCCATTCAGATTATAAAGTACGAATCTTTTGACACTTGTTTTAGAAAACAAATTCTTTACTTTATCTTTTAAATGACAAAAGGAGACCTGAGTATGCCTATCAGTATAGAAGAAACTACTCATGTTTCATCCATGTCTATGTGAACTTGGTCATTTGGCATCAGATTCCTTCGAGTCAGAACTGCTCAGCTTACCTAGACTGAACTTGATTCTTCCATGCTCTAGCTGTTGGGGTTGCAATACATTCAAATTCAGCTAGTACATCAAAACCAGATAATATACCAAAGCCAACATTTTGACTTCGCAAGCTACCCAAGTTAACTCAACAGCTACCAAGGGACACTCATCTCCGGCACCTTGCGAGAGGTGCCCCCATTTCCTAGTCTTTCAAGTTCCAACTATGCTTATATTTAGAATCACCAACACTCTAGCGGATAATCTTCCTAATTAGGGACCTTGTGCACAATTATAATGTGGTGGAGACGCATTTTCAGCTGATAAAGTAGTATTGCATTCGTTAAAGGACCACAATTTGGATCTTAAACCAATGGCAGTACAGAGGGTCACCATTAGAATAAAAATGCTAATGTGCAAAATCTTTTATTATATAAATACAATTTGCTTGCCGCATTAGTACAGTAATATTAGTAAGAATCATTTTTTTTGTTTTCGCAATGTTAAATTCCAGGCCTTTGTCCTACAAGAGCAGGGAAAACTCCTAGATCTCGTCGACCCAAGCCTGGGGTCAGATTACTCGAAGAAAGAGGCATTGAGTATGTTAAATGTGGCTCTATTATGCACCAACATTTCTCCTACTCTAAGGCCTACAATGTCTGGTGTGATCAGCATGTTAGAAGGGAAAATTGAAGCCCGAGCACCACTCGTAAAGCACGGTTTGACAAGTGAAGAGTGGCAATTCAAGTCCTTTGAGAAGCTCTCTCATGACAGCCAATCACAGTTTGAGAAACTCTCCCTGAACAGCCAAACACATAGCATATCGATTGATGGGCCGTGGATTGATTCTTCTACGTCTTTCATGGGCAGTGAAGAGCCTAGTGTTTATTCCGCAGCGTCAAAACTTCTCCCTGATCCCGTTGAACTTGATGAGATGGGTAAAGGTCCTATGTGAGGTAAAGAAGAAGATGATGGTCGACTCAAAATTGTTCGTATTTTTTGTCCCTCGCATCGGAAGATGATGGTTGACTCAAAAAATACGATTCCGGTCGTATTTTTTGTCTCTCGCATGCGTAAAGGTCCTATGTGAAAGTAGTGTCCAAACAGTTGAACTACCTATTTTACTTTAAGTGAGCCAAATCATAATTACTTTTGAGTTATTTGAAATAAAGAACAGTTACAGTATTTACTTATGCTAAGCTACATTTCCTATAACAATGAAATTGTGAGTATTTATTCCCTCTTTGTTGTAGCATCCTTCTTTTGTAATCTAATTTACACTACATGTCCGAACACAGCCTAAGAGATGAATTCATTTGCGTTGGTCAACACAGATTCTGAGGCATTAGTAACACTGATGTATTGAGGGACAAATCAAATGCATTGAGGTCAAGCTTCTTCTTCTTAACTTGTGCCGACTAATTTAGTCCTTTTAGCAGTGCAAATGGGTCTGGTCAACCCAACTTGCCGTGGGTTGAATTTGGGTTCAGATTTTCCACCCATTGGGTCAGTTGGGTTCAGAAATCCCGACCTGTTTATTAAATAGGTTGAGTACAGGTTCTACTTTTTTACCTGAAGCCGACCTGACTGGACTCCCTTCCTTATGTTTTAACCAAAGCTGGTGCCATCTAGACCTGACCAGATCTGACACAAGTTTTTTTTTCTAATTGGGTTGCGTCTGGTTCAAGTCGAGGGTTTAAATGAATGGGTCGGGTTTGGGTTAAGAATTTAAATAATTGGGCTGACCCTGACCTGACGACCCAAATCCAACCAGACCCATCCCATTTGCAGCCCCAATTTCTTTCATGTAGAAATTGCTTTGGACAATTTCATATAAATTTGATATTGGTTTCTGTTGCTGAAGTCAACAACGGATTTACTTACTGGCTGGTCAGGCTACCTGGACGCAATGGGCCATGGCAGTAAGCCCAATAATAGCCCGCTGATGTCGTTTCTTTAAACGAGTTGGCAGGGTTGACCCATTTACTCTCAAATGTGAAGAGTTCAATTTTCTTATATAAAATGCGCCAAGTACACAAGTATTTATGAATGTACAAATCAGTGTTATAAGAAAATAGGTTTGACCATTTTAGCCTATCGTAATTTATCCCTACACATCAAAGTGACGAGTTTCGTCACCCTATACTTGGTAGATGATGGCAGATATGTTTACTTTTAAAAAGCTAAAATGGTCAAACTTTAAAAAGTGTAATGCTATTTATCAACATACAAATTAGTTAAAAAACAAATCTCAATTCTTCTTGAGAGCACTGCTATTGCTATGGAAGATCGAGAAGATACTGGTCTCAATGAGCCTTCTGGCCGGGCTGGGCCTTAAACAGGCCAAATGAGAAGCTCTTCAAAGTAGCTCATTTCAGGCCTGATTACTAATCTGGCCTGGCTGAGACCAGTCCATTTGTTAATCGGGTCTACTTCCCTTAGCCCATACCTGCCCCATGGGAGGCTGGGTAGGCCCAACAATTTTTATAATTTAGATTGAGTTCTGGCCGAGCGTTAAATTGGTAAATTATAACAATACCCAATTTATGTCAGGCTAGATAGGGCCCAAGCTCAGCCCGGTACTACGAGTAGGTAGTGACACTGCTATCAAGGCTGGTCAACTTTTCAATACACTAAACACTTGGAACAATCACTGACATCATAAGTAGACAATAGTACTATAGTTGGGGAGCAATATTTGGGGAATAAATTTCACTCACATTGAGTAACTGTAACGACCCTAAAAATTTAAAATTGAATTTGTGGTGTTAGATTCATTTTGCACAGAGCGTGGTGTTAGTGCTCCATACCGGAACCTATCCTAGTTGAAAAAGTACACATTTTGATTTTTCAAAAATGTTTTATATTTAAAATTATCCTTATTTGACACAAGTTGTGTGGTGGCCTAGTGGTTGAAAGACTTTGCTTATAAACAAGAGGTCTAAGGATTTAATCTTACTACGTGAGTTTAAACCTCTATTTTAAACCTTGAAATAAAAGCCTATACACCCTTATTTAGTGCGACCGCTTAACACCGAATTAATGCCCATATATTATAAATAAGAAAGCTACGGAGAACCCTAAACCATTATTATAAACCCTAGCCGTCACTCCATCTTCTTCTATAGCCACCTTTTTCTAAAAACACCCTAATCTCTTTTGTGTTCTTCCACAAGAACTACTATAGTATTTTTCTATCGTCAAATCGAGGTGAAGACAGCGTAATCGTGGACGGCCCATCGTGTGGACGCCGATCTCTATCGCCCTAACCGCCATCGATTCGCCGAGCACGCTTCAAGAGGTGGGTGCCCCTCGATCGATCTTAAAATATTCAACTTTTTATTTTAGTAATAATAAGAATAAATATATATGTATATATATATATATATATATATATATTAAATGAATATCTATTTATCTTATTTAGGTATTCAAAAGTTATATATATACATGTATTTCGGTGTGTATAATAACATAAATCCTATCATGGACATATAATAGTTGCTTGATATATATAGATATAAAATGAATATATATAGTGTCTTGTATTGCTTATATAGGTGTTTCTGAGAGAGAGAGAGAGAGAGAGAGAGAGCTCTTCTTTTTCCACAATTTAAATGGGTGAAGATAAGATATATTTGAGGATCGGCCCAACTAAGCGTCGACAATGCGGTGATAACTTGCCCGTGCCAACTATTGTAGTTGGGCACTTTGAAGAATTTTACACGATATGAATACTTTGGTGCAACCATCCTTTTAGCACCATTGATTTCAAATGAAATAGATTCAAGGTTGGACTGGTGGGCCCAACCCAAGAAATAGAACGAGATGGACCATCTCCACAAATTGAAATCCTCGAGACATCTAATGGTTCGTAACTAGAATTTGGCCCACAAATCAAGAAAATTAAAAGGCTATTTAGAGATCAGTGAACATGAAGGATTTGACCCTTAGATTTGAGACCTTAGAGGTCAAAATAAATTGGGCCCAACGACCTAATACCTTAGAATCATTTTTCTTAAATATCTGATGGTTCATATCTATTCAATCTGATCGACACATGGTAGGTACACTAAGTGTGCACTTGACTGCTACATCTTGTAAAACGTTGACTGGAAGATCTAGTGTGCTAGAGATCGAATCGGGATCGGGACAAAAGAATCAACCTTAGGTAAAATTTTATTGTCTAACCATCAAATGGTTCAGATTAGAGGATAAATGACTCAAAGTTCGTGCCTTCTTATTTTAGCCTTAGGTGCCACATGGAATAATACATGGGTTACCTTTGACCCTTAATTTTTGAGAATTAAGGCGCAAGTGGCCCACAGGACCAACTTCAAAATGATCTCAATAGTAACTCAAGGTAATCTAATGGATCAGAAAGTGCCACTAAAATTTCTAGGACGCGCTTTGAGGCTCACAAATTGGAAAATTTAGTGAGGGATATTAACCCTTATATAACTAGGCTAAGTGGATCATTTGACTGCCACATTGACCCACTCTTAGGTCAAATTAGTAAAAAGTGTCGATACAGAGACTGCACAAATATTAGGAAACTTCAAAAATAGAAGGCTGATCAAGAATCGGCCCATAGAAGGTTTCTCCAAAATTTTGTATGAAATATACATTTCTTATCAAATATTAATTATTATTTTATATTCACAAGTATGTAAGATGTATGAAATAGTTCTTTTGGCCAAGTTAGTCCTTTCATCATATGGCATGCACCACATAGAAAAATCACGATAGGGCATACGCACAATTAAAAAGAAATAAGCTATGTCACACGACTTTTAAGCCTTCGTCATGGTGGGATTCCCGTCACGGTCACGTGGAACTTGGAATGTAGGCATCCATGTGGATGCAACACCTCTATGAGTATGAAGCATACACGAAGTATATCCAGTTACTACTAACTGCTCCTTGGGAAGCGTGATTTTGTGAATCTTATCGCACTGCAGTGGCTCACTTTAAATTAGTTTTAAGCAAATGATAAGGAATTATATGTAAGATAAGGTAAGATACGAATACGGATAAGTTACGTTGTGAAGGCCAAGAAATACGAACTAAGTTTCTACACGCTACATGTCTTGCGTGCACCGCAAGATCTAACGTCTGCAGATCAAGAGCGGGTCTTAAGGACAATATGATACTGACGGTGTCCCGAATGTAAGGGACGATTTAATGCATGCAACCACATCCGAAATTTGGATGATGGTATACGATATGATATGGAGGTTAGGTGGTTATCTACACGTGGACATCGCGTGATAGGCTCGAGCAGCGGCCCTGGCACAGGTCGTATACGAAAATTAGGTAAGATGTGAAGTACGTTGTGTAGGCGTATGGAGCAATATTAAGTCTTAAGATATGCCACATAGGAAAAGTCGATAAAGGCATACAAAAGGAGATCGAACTTGATGCATCATATATATTTCATGTTATGTCGTCTTTTCATTTTATGTTACTTTTTTTCTTTGTATGCTATATTTTTAGTTTTGTTATGATGGATATGAGATCTTAGATGTTTTTGTAATCATTTATAGTTGTTTGATTTATTTCAAAATGTATCGCAACTCAGCGATTGCACACACGATCACCTGAGTATTTTATGGACGAAGCTTTACGGATCGAGTAAACTCACCCTCCCCAAAACTAACGATTGCGGTGAGAACTCGATTTTCCATCATTTGAGGATGGGGATCCGTTCTCTGATGCGGCTCAAGAGCGTGAAGACGTCGGCTACCATCTGGACGAGGGAATAGATCCGGCGGATTACTTTGAGCATTGAGAGATTTTTAGTCATAGTTTTATTATTTTCAGGGGAGATTTGTTATTAGATACTTTTATTTTTCAGCACCAATTATGGGTTTGCGTTGGGACTGTTTTATTTCACGTAAAACCTCTGCTTGCTTTCAATTATAGATGCATGGTTAGGATTTATCACTTAATTAACGTCATCTACGTTTTCCGCTGTTGTTTGCTTGAATAATTTATTTTTAAATGATGCTATTAAATGCTTTAATCCATATGCTAAATCGGTATAAGAATTATGTGTATGTCCGCTTATCGCCTTAACAAGCGTGCGGTGTCATAACACGGAATTCTAGGCCCTTGAGGTCGGGTAAGGATTCTGGGTCGTGACAGTAACACATGCAAGGGTAAATTCAACACAATAACACTTATTTTATTAATATAAGGGAGGAAGCAAAGGTAAAGTTTAGAACTCACGACCTCAAGCCCCACAAGGAGGGAGGAGGTGCCAAAGTGATATTGTATAATCAAAATATTATCAAGAATCTTTATCTTTAACAATAAGATAATCAAGCTAATGAATGGCATTTTAATCACCAAATTCTGTCAAAAGCTGACCATCCAGTATTTCATAGGCCCAGGGATTGTAGAGGTTAATTTCTAAAAGGATGTTCATATGATGATCGCCCCATTAATCCTTTGAATATATATATATATATCAACATTCTAAGCAAAGTCAAAAGAAAGAGACGAAAATTGATGAGATTATATTACATTAATTAATTGGACCCATTATCAAAAAATAAAAATAAAATCAATTGGACCCATTTCTCCTTCGGCCATTAAAGAAGGAGCCACTCTTGGTAATCTCACGTAAGGGCTTGTTGGTAAAGCGGATTAGATTGTAGGCCCAGGCACCAGAAACTGCTCCAGATATGGGCCCCACAATGTAAACCCATATGCTATCGTACCGGTTCGCAATGATCGCTGGCCCTAAACTCCTTGCTGGATTCATCGATGCACCTGATATCGGCCTGCCAGTATATAATGCACATAATTTTATCCTTACAAGTGTTTAGGCAGAGTTCTATAAGCTTACATCTAACTGATTAAAATAGGCAAAATTGGCTGGTCCGAAACCGAAATTTTGAACCAAAATTTTAACCGAAAATATGTGTTATCATTTCGATTTTAGTGGAGATCGAAACCGAAACATTTCGACCGAAATTTTGAACCTTTGTTAATCCCCATTTTATTACAATGAGATGGACTTGCGTGACATCCCTGGGTAGGATATTATTTAAACTCAACTCAACTCAAAAGTGTACGCCCATAAGAAAATTAATACCGTCTAATCTAAGTAGCATAGACCCTTCGGTGGATAGAAGCAACCATCTATTTTTATGGTGTCTAGATTGAATAGTTTGAATCCTCTAACAAGCATACTTTTAATTTTGTCACATGAACCACTTAGATTGGTCAAAGATGTATTTCTAGTAAATTAAAAGGTGTAATAATATAGGTTTTATCATCAAAGTTGGTGGTGCCCCCATCCTACGACAATTGTCAAAATAAAGCTCCTAACTGTACTTTTTGTGCTACTCCATGCATAGGCCTTGGGCTACACTATATTTATACTAAAATCTGACCCTAATTGAAAATGTAATCTCACAATTGACTGCTTTGAATTAGATGATGATGGAGGTTATTTTTCATTTAGAGGATCGTGAGATCATGACTGTACCATTAGGTGGGCAGTTTTTGGTTCAACGTGGCACACATCCAAAACGTGACGCTAAAATCACATTTGAAGGTGATGTTTGCGACATGATTTATGGCTCACATTTTTGGGATTTGTACCACATAGAATAAAAAATTGACGACACTCATTATCTCAAGATCCATTATGTGAAAGATTGAGATGAAAAATGATATCCATCATCTAATTCAAAGTAGTCAATGATGTGGCTACCCTTTCAACTAGTGTATTACAACTTTAAAGGGTGCAAATAATGCTACCCTACTATGCCCTTTTCCAAATTGTCTTCATTGATTCAAAGTAGTCAATGACTTTTGAAATCAATGACACTAAATCACATCCCAATCTTTGACACCGTGGATCTTTTAGATCATGGACTTCAAAATTAAAATCATACAGCACCCGTGATGACATCTAAAAAGTGATCTATCAACCAAGTCACCCTAGCAACTCTTAGAAGTTTGTATTTGGGTATTTATAATACTCTAAAGGGGCGGGTCATGGGCGTGTTACCCTGCAAAAAGCACGTTTAATAAGACGGTAGCCCCTACTGCAAGCCCTGCAAGCTCTCCAATCTGCAAATTGCCAAAAAGAAATGGTACACTCATAGCATTAGTTTTCATTCAATTCCCAAACAAATACTAGCATTTAGATGAAGAGAGTATGTGGGTGTTTAGCATATATATTTGTGACATGTCTTAGTTCACTAAACACCATCTAATATGTATCATCTTACCGCTCTGTTATCGGTGGCGACGCCTGAGATGACAAACATCAAATAGAATGAAATGATGAATTCAAGCACTAGAGACTGCAGGTCTGACCCGACCGGAATCGTTCCCGGAAAATGCTCGTGTTTCCCACCAAATAATAAGTGTAGCGTTCCGCTTGCAAGGGTCGAGCCCACCACCTGAGCTGAAATATAAACTGGGACCTGTAGAAATATCGCGAAATTAAAAGCAAAGGGTATAACCTTTTCCACCTTCGCTAATAAATAAGGTAAATTTACTTTGGGAAGGACTTCAAATATTCCATATCTAAGCCCGAAATTTGAACCTTCCTTAGCTCAACGCTATGTTGTTGAAGGCATCACTAATGACCTTAACGGCATTAGGCTTACAACAACGAACACCCATTTTTATTTTAATTTTATATGATGGAAAAAATTGAGATAAAATAAGTATTAGGAAAAGAAATTTATATGTGCCTACATATTTTTCACTATTATATTGAGAGAAGATGTGATATCTTAATTAGTTCAACTTTTTATAATATTCAAAGGCAAAAAGTAGCCTTGTATCATGGACTAGGTAACTTAGCTGATTCCTTACAAATTTATCAATCACCTGATCAGATGCAAGGATAGAAGCGATTTGATGATCACAATTATTTTGTAATAAAAAATTAAAATATAAAATATAAAATTTTAAGTCAAGAGGGTCAATTGCACGTAAACATGAATGATAAAATCATATTTGATGTTACAATCATTTCTCACCGAGATTGATGCCATTGACTATATATATATATATATATATATATATATATATATATATATATGATCATCAAGTGGCTCCTATCTATGACACTATGATCAAATGATTGGTGCCACATGACTGAAAATCTGTGTGGAACAAGGTAAATTATGTGATTCATGGTACGAGGCTACCTTTAGCCATAACCAAAACACTCTTATGGTTTAAAAATCTAAAGTACGCTAGTTAAGTACAAACAAGTTATGTGGAATTTATACTCATTTGGCTTGGATACGTCCCCACGATATATCTATACCATCTCTACCCACATATGGACATAAAGTCAACCAATCTAAGATTGTGGTGCCAAATCAATTGGTGACCTCATCTATGACATGTAAACCATTGGATGCTCCAACCATTGGATCAATCACCAACAATTAGGCATCTAAGAAAGTCAGAAGCATATGTCCATAAAAAAAAGTAGACTAATCATGTAAGAAGGCATGTGATTGGGTGCATATGCGAATATATGTGATGGTGCACAACCTTTTAATTAACTTTTTATTGTTTATTTATGAAAGATTATAGAGTAAAAAAGATTTAATCCCGAATAAAAATGAATGGAGAAATAAGACTTATAAAGTGGACTTCAAATAAATGAAGATATAAGGATGATGTGTGTGGGAGCAAGTCTTTAGGGAAGTACCTCCTTCCATGGAAACCTTTTGCAAGTAGCAAAGGCTATCGTAACGGCCGGGTTGAAATGTGCACCAGAGATGTGACCCAGAGAGTATACCATCACCATCACAACGAGCCCCCATACTAGGCATATTCCTGGAAACGTTACGGACCCTTTGCTAAGGTTAACCACCACCGATGCACACCCCGCAAATATCACAAAATAGGTGCCAAACACTTCAGCCATTATCTATATTGCAATGTAGAAGGGAATATAATAAGAACAAAAGAAGCAGCAGATTATGGGGATGACACATCTTTAATTAGACTTTTAAAAAATAAATAAACTATTATTATTATTTTTAATATATATGCAAGGTATCTCAATTTGGGCTTGGTCTAATCACTGGGGACTATAGTGGCCACCTGCGCTACTATTTCACCAGTTATGCACACACTAGAGCCAATTAACAGAGGGTAGTCATTTCGAACCCACGACCTTGGGAGCAAATCTAAGTCGCCAACCATTGCAACACTACATTCTCCGGGTTGCCACTCATTCCTGAGGGGATCATCAAATTGAATGCTAAGCACCCTTTTTATATAACTGCAGCCAATAAGATAATTATAAAGAAGTTGCCTTTGGCGAACGCGCCATTTATCTTGGTGCACCTACACACTCAACTCTCAACTCTCAACACTCAACACTCAACACTCAAGCATGCGGGCACCAAATCTAGGGATCTAAATCCGTCAGAGCATATTATTAGGTACCTGGCCCGAGCGTCAAGGTAACCTTGTACTCAGGCCAGTTTTTGTGAAGTGTATCACGTAAAAACACCATGTATAGAGTAATCAGCTGATCATGGGGCCTACTGGTGGTGGTTTCCCATCTGTCAACAGGTGCCCATCTGGCGATAGACGATCCTTTGGAGATAGGAACTTCATTTGGTCTGATGGGAGCTCGTCCAATGCTTTCGGGCGTCCTCAAATGTTCCCTAACGATCACGAATGGAGAGCAGGGGATTGGCATTGCAGTTACTGTGGCTACCACAATTTCAAATCCAAAAGCACATGCAACAGGTGTAGTTTGTTATATTTATTATTAATATAATAAATATTTTAATAATTTGCGTTTTAAAGACAACGATTACGTGCCTCGAGTCCAATTCTCTTGCCCTTTTCATCATTTTCGGATTTCTGTTCTCTGCTTTATCTAACAATTTTAAAACGCTATCCTCTTTTATAATGGCTTCAAATCTGAAAGTGATGACTCACGACTTCGTCAAATTGGAGCGATTCGACGGCAACAACTTCAGAAGATGGCAACAGAAGATACGTTTCGTATTGACGACTTTGAAAGTTGCTTATGTCCTAACCACTCCAAAACCCGCGGAGCCTGAAGATTCTGATGGAGAATCTCTTGCCAATGCTCATAAACGTCAGAAATGGGAGCAAGATGATTATATCTGTAAATGGCACATTCTCAATATGCTAGCAAATTCTCTCTTCGATGTGTACCAGAGCATGCCGTCTGCAATGGAACTTTGGAAGGCGCTGGAGACAAAGTACAAAACAGAAGATGCCAGTACAAAGAGCTTCATTGTAAGTCAGTATTTAGATTTTAAAATGACTGATAATAAACCGATTCTCGATCAAGTTCATGAGATTCAGTATATTATCGGTCAAATTAATCAAGAGGGCATAAAAATGGATCCCATTTTTCACAATCATGCAATTATCCACAAATTGCCTGCCTCATGGAAGGACTGCAGAAACACTCTCAAACATAAAAAGAAAGAACTTTCGTTTGAAGAGTTGTGCCACCATCTTCGAGTTGAAGATGAACTTACGTGTTAGCGATAAGAAAGATGAGCAATCTCAATTAACTTCAAAGGCTCATATGGTGGAGGTTGGTACGTCCAAATCACATGGAAAGCGGAAAGGTAACTTCAATTCTGATAAGGCTAACAAGAAAATTAAGAGCCAAGGTCATCAGGGCCAAAAGAAAAAGGGCAGTTGTTATCACTGTGGTAAACCCGGTCACTTCAAAAAGGATTGCAGACTTCGAAAAGGAGAAAGAATCTCGCTTAATGTGACCAAGAAAAGTTTGTAGCCATGATTTCCGAAATCAACATGGTTGGAAGCGAAAAAGATTGGTGGATCGATTCTGGTGCTACTAGGCATGTTTGTAACTGCCGATCTTTCTTTGCCAACTATGCGGAGGACACAAACGGACAAGAGCTCTTTATGGGGAACGCTTCAACTGCAAAGGTCAAGGGTTCAGGGAAAATCAATCTTAAATTGACCTCTGATAAGACCCTTACTTTGACCGATGTCTTTGTATGTTCCACGAGATTAAAGAATCGATCTCGACCAGTTTACTCAATAAACATGGTTTCAAGTTAGTCTTTGAATCGGATAAAGTTGTAATCACTAAGGGTGGTGTATTTGTGGGGAAAGGATATGTCTGTAATGGGATGTTCAAATTGAATGTAATAAATGAAATGCCTTCTTCCGTTTATATTGTTGATTCTCTTTCATTATGGCATGATAGATTAAGGCATGTGAATGCTAATCGTTTAAATTCTATGATAAAATTAGGATTAATTCCTAGATGCGAGAAAAATATTCATGATAAATGTAGAATTTATTCAAACTAAAATCACTAGAAAACCTTTCAATAAAGTAGAAAGAAAATCTCATATTTTAGAACTCATTCATTACGATATTTGTGATTTAAATAGTATTTTAACTAGAGGAAAAAGATATTTTATAACATTTATTGATGACTATTCAAAATATACTTATGTTTATTTGTTAAAACATAAAGATGAAGCTTTAGGAAAATTTAAAGCTTATAAAGAAGAAGTTGAAAATCGATTAAATTTTAAAATTAAAACTTTAAAATCGATGAGAGGAGAATACACTTCCAATGATTTTAGTGAATTTTGTGAAACCTGTGGTCGTACATTTTACGATCGCACCTTACACTCCTCAATGTAATGGTACAGCAGAAAGAAAAAATCGAACTTTAACAGAAATGGTAAATGCTATGCTTTTAAACTCTGGTTTAAATTTAAATTTATGGGGTGAAGCACTTCTCACTGCTTGTCATCTTTTAAATAAAGTGCCACAAAAAAGTTCTAGTATAACTCCCTATGAGTTATGGAAGAAAAGGAAACCAAATCTTAAATATCTCAAAGTGTGGGGGTGTCGAGCTCTGGTTAGATTACCAGATCTTAAAAGACCCAAATTAGGTAATAGGGCCATTGAATGCGTATTTATTGGATACTCATTAACCAGTAAAGCCTACAGATTTTTGGTAACTGAATCTAAGGGTGCAATTGATCAAAATAGTATAATTGAATCTAGAGATGCTGAATTTTATGAACATTATTTTTCTTCTATTCCTAGAATTAATGAAAATTCTGATAAAGAAAAATTAATTATAAATTCTGAAAATATAGAAAACACGGATCTCAGAAAAAGCAAAAGAGTGCGAAAAGAAAAAACTTTTGGTTTAGATTTTTATATGTTTGTAGTAGAGGGAACAAGATCAGAACAAGTAAAGGAAACCATGTTTTCTTTTCATATTGAAAATGATCCATTAACATTTAATGAGGCTATAAAATCGCAAGATGCTGCTTTTTGGAAGGAAGCAATAAATGATGAAATAGAATCTATAATGGGTAATAAAACATGGAAACTAGTTGATCTTCCTGTAGGATCTAAACCTATAGGTTGTAAATGGATTTTCAAACGAAAACTTAAAGCTGATGGAACTATAGATAAGTTTAAGGCCCGATTGGTGGCAAAAGGATTTAGACAAAAGGAAGGTATTGACTTTTTTGATACTTATGCACCAGTAGCCAGAATTTCAACTATTAGGATCTTAATAGCACTTGCTTCTATTTATCATTTACAAATTCATCAAATGGATGTAAAAACTGCATTCTTAAATGGTGAATTAGAAGAAGAAGTTTATATGGAGCAACCTGAAGGTTTTGTAATGACCGGACAGGAGCATAAAGTTTGTAAATTAATTAAATCTCTTTATGGTTTAAAACAAGCTCCTAAACAATGGCATGAAAAATTTGAAAGTGTTATTGTTTCTAACGGTTTCAAAATTAATGAATCTGATAAATGTGTTTATAGTAAATTTTCTGTAAATAAGGGAGTTATCATATGTTTATATGTAGATGATATGCTTATATTTGGCACTGATTTAGATAGTATAATGGATACTAAATCTTTTCTCTCTTCTAATTTTGATATGAAAGATATGGGTAATGCTGATGTCATCTTAGGAATCAAAATAGTAAGAAACGACAATGAGCTTACTTTAACCCAGTCTCATTACATAGAGAAAATTCTCAATAAATATATTCATTTAGATGGTAAACCTGCATCTACACCATATGATCCTAGCATCAAACTTGTTTATAATAAAGGTAGATCTGTAAATCAGTTAGAATATGCTAGAGTAATCGGTAGTTTGATGTATGCAATGCACTGTACTAGGCCTGACTTGGCATATGCAGTTGGAAAATTAAGTAGATATACAAGTAATCCATGTCATGATCATTGGAATGCTATATCTCGTGTATTTAGATATTTAAAAGGAAGTGTACATTATGGATTGCATTATTCGGTTTTCCTAATGTTTTAGAAGGATACTGATGATGTAAGTTGGAATTCAGATTCAGATGAATCCAAGGCTACGAGTGGATGGGTATTCACTCTCGGTGGTGCTGCGATCTCATGGGGATCTAAAAAGCAAACATGTATTACTCATTCCACAATGGAATCTGAGTTTATTGCCTTAACGGCATGTCGCAAAGAGGCAGAATGGCTTCGAAATTTACTCTTGGAAATTCCTTTGTGGCCAAAGCCTATGCCACCTATTACAATAAATTGTGATAGTGAGGCTACGAGAGCAAAAGCCTACAATAAAGTTTATAATGGTAAGAATAGACATATTGGTCTCACGACACGTTATGTTAGAGAATTACTCAAGGATGGAGTAATTGGGATAGACTCAATTCGGACCAATAATAATTTGGCTGATCCATTTACCAAAGGACTTTCTAGAGAATTGGTAAAGAAAACATCTATCGGGATAGGACTAAAACCATATAGTTGATCACCTATGTCAGAATCCAATTGAATTTTTGTTCACCAAATCCTTAAGTTCAATGGAAGAGTACGACATGAGAGTGATGATTAGAAGCACTTTAATTTAGCTAAAATGTCCATCCCAAGACAGGTGTCAAGTGCTTGGAATCTGTAATGACAAAGAGAAGGATGAGTACATACTCATAATAAGTCTGTAACATTTTATGTTAATGTGTTTGGTTACAGAAACATATTCGACAGACTTACCTATGTGAATGTGGAGGTGCGTCCGCTTCCTATGAGATTATGGTTTTCTAAAAAAAACATTCATGAAACGGTATAAGCACAAGGCCATAATAGTGCTAGCATTATTGAAAACTCGATCTTAAGAAAACTATATGTGTGTTATTTATCCGGTCATGTCATATAGGGTCCTCAGTTCAAGACTATGGTCTCTGTGCACCCTGATAAGACTTTGATAAGTTTACACTAAGTGAAGGTTCAAACCCAAAAGGTACCTTTCATGGTATGCACATATTTTCGGTACCAGTGTCTTTATTTTATTTGAAATTTGTGGGGGATTGTTATATTTATTATTAATATAATAAATATTTTAATAATTTAAAGAAAATAAAACTTTATTTGATTTCTTAGTTTTGGGTTGGGTTTTAGGCAATAGTTATTCTCAAGTTTTATATGCAAATGAATAGTCCCACATTGGTAAAAATAAAAAGTGCCTAGGCTATATATAGAACCTTTCACCTTCTATTATTGTTTAACAATAATAAGAGAAGAGTGTGCCTAGCGGCGAGCCGCCGCGTTCGCGCACGCGCGTGTGCGTGGCGATTGGCGTTTAGGCGCATTGGCGCTTTAGGCGCGCACGCACTTTGCACATCGTCGCAAGGAGAGGTTTGAATTTTTGACCAGACAGATCCAACGGTCAGATTATTCGTGGGTTGGGTCGGGCCTAATGGGTCACTATTCAACGGGTCAACCGTTTTATAACCGCTTATAAAGGTGTATAGCCGTTCGAATTTGAATTCGAAAAGTTACAACCTTTCATGCAACCGTTGGATGTAGCGGTTGAGATCTTTGAAAGATTTGAGCCGTCCAAAATATGACTGTTGGTCCAACAGTCATATTGAAATTTCTATATAAGGAGGCCTTAGGACACAGATTGAAACACTCTGAAATCCATCGGAATCCTCGCATAAAACTTGAGAATTCCTCTTGCTATCTTCTTTTGGTGGTACTCCATCGGATTGAGTTTTCTGGGGCGATCCTCTACTGTTGCAAAGTAACGGATCGCATCCAAGAGATTGGGCTCGTTGTATCCTGGAAACGTCTCGCTGGAACCCTTTTGCAAACTCGAAGATTTACTCGAGTAGGGAGCGAATAGCGTTTTAAAGACAACAATTACGTGCCTCGAGTCCAATTCTCTTGCCCTTTTCATCATTTTCGGATTTCTGTTCTCTGCTTTATCTAACATAGTTGTCGTGCCCTTGCCTCCACTGGCAACCGATACCCGTGGAAGATTGACAAACCCACCACTAGGGTGAGAAATCCCGTCCCAACGATAGATCAGTTGAAAGATCTCTAGCAAGGATTCTCCATTTGGGGAAATGGAAGAGTCGGCTTCAAGCCACCTTACATTGTTGAACAGCCAATCGGGAGAGGATCTGATCCTGATGCGAAGCTGCTTTGTCGAATCGAGGGGTTATCGTGTCTGTCCCCGATGGCAAAGTTTCTTTGTCAAAACTGAAGATCTGGATCTCTATCAAATGGAATAGCAAAGAGATAATTGGCCACTGGAAAATTAATAGATTCTCTTTTCTAATATATTTCTACGACCGGGCTGTGGGTTCTTCCCTCATCCTATCCAGGTCCGAAGTTATCGACAATCACAAAGCCGCCTTTTCCAGATGGAGTCCTACCTGCAACATGATTACCCCGCCTAATAGTGGCCATCTCTGGATCCGTGTGAGGGGCCTCCCCTTACACTTTTGAAATTTGGCAAAGTTCAAGGAAGTAGCTTCTGCTTGTGGAGGTTTGCTAAACATCGATCCCAACTCTCTCAACTTCACCAAGGCTGAATACATTCGTCTTGAAGTTTCCTCTCCTTTTTGGTGGGAAATTCCACGAGCCATTGAAATTCGGGTCAAAGATGAGACCATCCTCCTTGCTGTGAATGTTAAATGGGATAACAGATTGCACTCCACTTGTAACTTAGCTTCGACATCGATGTAGATTGCCACCACCTAGCCAGACTCATACCAGGCCGACCCACTCCGATGACCCAAACCAATCTTGCAGCCTCTCTCCGACAACACCAAACTCCGGATATGGCGGTTACCAGATCTAGCCAAAATTTTGACCAATCTTTTCGTTTTGGCAACTTGAATTTCGAATTTCAAAATTGCGATATCTTTTCGCTTTTGGAAATGTTGGAGCGCCATTCTCCCATCCCAATCGGCTCCATTGCCAATCTGCATTTTGAGATCCTAGCTATGCCTTTACCTGCTTCTTTCGAGAATCCTCCCCTTGATTTGGAGGTTCCCAATCCCCAAAAATCCTCCCTCTACGAGATGTTACCTTTTGAATTCCAGCAACCCATTGGATTGGACCCCTCTAACAGACCCATATCCCCCAGCGTTCAGCCCTCTAATAGATCCATGTTCCCCAGCTTTCAACCCTCTAATAGTCCCATTTGCGTTCAGGCCTCTTCATTAGCCAAGCCCGCCTCCACCCCAGCTGCTAACTCTACTGATCCCAACTCTCCCAACTCTGTTTCAGCCTCACCTATCACCTCGCTGAATTTACTTCCAAATTCACCCCCTTCAGCTATCATCTATTCAACCAATACACCCTATGAATTCCAGCAACCCATTGGACTGGGCCCTTCTAACAGACCCATTTCCCCCAGCGTTCTGCCCTCTAATAGACCCATTTCCCCCAGCATTCAGGCCTCTTCATTAGCCAAGCCCGCTTTCACCCTAGCTGCTAACTCCATTAATGACCCCAACTCCCCCAACTCTGTTTCAACCTCACCTATCACCCCGCTAAATTTACTTCCAAATTCACCCCTTTTTCAACTATCATCTATTCAGCCAATACACTAGACTTTCCTCCTAGTTTCACCCAACTTCCCATAGCCACTTTTGCTACCCTCTTCCTTGCTGTAGACGATGCCCAAGAGCGACACAATTTTGGAGAGACCGAGTTGGAAGAAGATGATGTCAGTGATAGTGGTAGTAGTTGGGAACATGACCTCATTGACGATCATGAAATGGATCTCATTTCAGGGGCCGACAGATTCTCAGAAATTGAGGCAGTGGTCAATGCTCCCTCAGCCAATGACACATTTGATATTGATTTGGTCCTCCCTGTCCCCACCCACAAAGACAACATTGTTGAAGACCTCAGGCTGACAGAAGACAACACTGTCAATGAAGTCTCCGTGATATCAGCATCCAAATTTGAAACCAACAATAAGAAGATCGCCGAACTCAAAAGACTACAATGGTCACTGCGATATACCCGGTAGCTCCCAGCCATTTCAGCTCCTACGCTTCTCTCAGTCTCTATGACGGTATTAACCTGGAATGTACGAGGCCTAGCAAATGTGCAAAAGTTAAAAAAGTGTTGGCCAGCACCAAAGCTAATCTCATCACTCTTCAAGAGACTAAATGCAGGGAGCTGACTTCCGGGAAGTTTTTAACCTTTGCTCCTACAACTGGTTGGAGCTGGTTTAATAAAAATGTAAATGGATCCAAAGGTGGTATATTAGTTATGTGGGATACATCTGTTTACGAGCGTATAGGGCCGTGGGTTGGCAATTTCAATTTATCTTTGCTCATTTTGGACAAGTGAAATAAGCCCTCCTTCCTCTTTACGGCAGTCTACGGTCCCTTCTCTAGAGGGGCAGATGTTGAGCTATGGGAGGATCTGTATAAGTGGAAAATATTACACAAAGGTCCCTGGGTTCTGTACGGGGATTCTAACGCCATAGCACATCCTCATGAACGCTCCAACAACTCCCGACTTTCCCCCTCAATGAGGAACTTCTCTAATTTCATCAACGAATCAGAGCTTATGGACATTCCTATGTCAGGGGCCCAGTATACTTGGTCCAATGGTAGGAATCTTGCAACTTTATGGCGTCTTGACAGATTTTTGATCAATGAACATTTCAATTCAATGCTTTATACCATACCACTGATTTCTCTGCTACAACTGGCGTCACCTCCGATCATACGCCATTAATATTAAAACTTGATGGCATCAAATGGGGACCGTCTCCTTTTCCCCTATTTAATCACTGGCTTGACAATAAAGACTTTAGCGAATGTGTAACCATATGGTGGTTGGAAGCAACTAGATCTCACTCCGTTTTTGCTAAATTTCGGGCCGTGAAAGGTAAAATTACAGCTTGGATTGAAGCCCAGAAAGTTGCCAATAAAGCCGCCGAATATGCTTTAACCAATTCCATCAGTAGCATCGATCACATTGAGGAATCTCGAAGAAATGTTAGAGAGAGAAGCAGCTAAGGTTAGCTTTGAACAATTAGCTCTCATCAAGGAAATAGAATGACATCAGAAATCTTGTATCCGTTGGTTGAAAGAAGGCGACAGAAATACAGCTTTCTTCCACGCGTACGCTAACAATCGTAGGAGAATCAATTCTATCTCTGGTATCACCAGGAATGGTACTTCCTATTCTCAGCCAGATGATATTGCTAAGATAGCCATTGAATTCTACGGTGAGCTCTTCAAAGAAACTAGACACTACCGCCTGAGACTTCACAGCGTCCAACCTCGCTCAATCTCCCAAACTGAAGCCGATCACATAGAAGAGAAATTTCATAATGATGAAATCTGGGACGCTATCAAGAACTGCAGCGGCGAACGTGCACCAGGGCCGGATGGTTTTACTATGGGTTTCTTTCATAAATATTGGGAATTGTCAAAGAGGACGTGATCCAGATGCTCAACAGGTTTTGGGAGGACAGATTCATCCACAAATCCATGAATGCTACGTTCATCGTCCGCATCCCGAAAGAGCATGGTGCTTTGGAAATGAGTAAGTTTCGGCTAATATCTCTAGTTTCCAGCTTGTACAAGATTATTGTAAAAGTTCTTGTCAACCGCTTGAAGAAAGTAATCAGATCGATCATTTCCAAATCTCAAGGGGCCTCCATAGAAGGTAAATAGATTCTTGATTTGACTGTTCTAGCCCAAGAGTGCATTCACTTGAAGGCTTCCTCTTAGCAGGTGAGAGTTCTAATTAAAGTGGATATAGAAAAGGCTTATGATAGAGTGAGTTGGGATTATCTGTTATGGATGTCGAGGAAGATGGGTTTCGGTGAAAAATGGAGATCTTGGATCCCTGGGTGCCTGATTAGTGCTCATTTTTATGTCATTATTAATGGAAAAGTCTGCGACTTCTTCAAATTTTCAAGAAGATTAAGACAAGGGTGCCCATTATCACCATATTTATTTGACATTGCTAGTGAAGGCTTTGCGCTACTTTTCCAAAAAGCGGAACTTGAAGGAAAAATCATTGGCTTCTCCAATCCCAGATGCGATTTCAACATTAATCTCCTTCAATATATGCCGATGACTCTCTTATCATGTGTGGTGGATAGACCTCCCAAATCATCTACGTGTGCAAGATACTAAGGGTATACGAAGTGGTCTCTGGGCAACGGGTAAATTATGAGAAATCTAATGTCTATGGCATTAACGTCAATGATCATGATCTACATCAATGGGCCATTGAAGCTAATTTTGTCACCGCCTCTCTTCCCAAATATCTTGGGATCCCCATAGGTGTTGGCAAACTTAATATGTCCGCCTGGGTTCCGATTATTGCTAAAGTCAACGATAGATTAGGAGAGTAGAAAAGCAAGCTTCTCTTGAAAGGAGGTAGAATGACTCATTTTATCGGTCCTTAACCCCTTACCCACTTATTACCTTTCAATATACAAGTGTCCCACCAAGATTTGTTAAGAAATTGAAAAAATCGAGCGCAACTTCCATTGGGACGACTTGGGAGAATCTTGGAAAGTCCATTTTATAGGATGGGATATTGTGTCCAAGCCAAAAATGGGCTGGTGGCCTTGGTATTAGACCTATCAGTTCTATAAATCAAGCCCTCATGAAATGGTGGTGGCGGCTTGGCGACGGAAAAGATAGTTGGCTTAAAGATGTGGTTATTAAAAAGTATCGGATGAGCTCTAACGGGTGGGAGATAAAGAACAACAAGTACTATATTTCTTCATGGTGGTGGAAAGGTATAATCTCTGTCAGAAAAGAATTTATCAATAATATCTCTTTTTCCATTGGTAAAGGAGATCATATCCGATTCTGAATTGATAGATGAGATTCTCTTGCCGATTCCCTAAGCAAGTTATTCCCAAATCTGTATGCTATAGCAGAAAATCTAACAACTTTCATTTCAGACATTTTCAGCTCCGATACCCACTCTCGCTGGCACATAAGATTTAAAAGACGTTTATACGACTTAGAAATCACTAAATACAGCAATCCTCGATCTTTTAACCATCAATAGTGACTGTGAAGATTGTCGAATTTGGGATAATAACAATAACAAGCCGTTCTCTGTCAAGTCCGCCTTCTCCATTCCTTGTCGGTGCTGTCCCAAAGTTGAGTGGTATAGCATTTGGAAGCTCAAGATCCCTTCCAAGACCAAGTTCTTTGCTTGGTCTGTCCTATGAAATAAACTTCCCACAATTATCACTCTAAATCAAAGAGGAATGGATATTGATTAGAAGTGTTTCCTGTGTGACTCGTCGGCTGAAGATGCAAACCATCTCTTGATCAGTTGTCCTAAGATCTGGCCCGTATGGAATAAACTCCACAATGCGTTCAATCTAGCTAGCTGTTTACCTTCAAGGGTGGTCGATCTTATTATCAGCTGGGATTCAAATCTATTTAGTGGTTTGAAGAAATGGATATGGTCCCATATCCACTTTTCCCTCCTCTGGAACATTTGGCTTATCAGAAACCACATCAGATGCAATAATGGTGTTTTTTCTGAAGGCAACCTAATTCGGGATAGTCTCTTTTCAATGTGTTCCTAAGTTGTTTCTAAAGGTTTAGAGGATCCCTCAATTCTTATCCTTCGAAGATTTGAATCGGACAATCTCCTCTATTTAATTTTCACTTTATAATTGGGGTTGAGCTTTGTACTGGACTTCGTCCCATTTCAGGGGGGTTTCTGTTTTCATTTGTTGTTGTTGGAGGTTTTCTTGACATTTCGGATTCCTCATCCTCTGATTTTTTCAAACTATTGTAGAAGACAGTAATGCTTGTGGTGCTATGTTGGGTCCTTATCGGTCCTTTCGAGGCTCAGTTTTAGTATTTTCATAATATAAACACAAATTTCTAACAAAAAAAAACCATCATGTATTATATCAGATATGAAAGCCATGCTTTAAAAACTTTCTATCGATAAAGAGACAATCTCTATCTTCCAATTCAACATGGTAAATGGTCATAAAAAATTGAACGTGTATATGCTGCATTTACATGGCACTGTGGACTTATTTACAGTATTTGACTGCGTTGAATCGGTTGACAGATTTTTTATCAATTTTTTAAACTAAAAATCTTTACTTCATGACCTCAGATAGAATACGGATCCCCAAAGTACTTTAGTATTGGGGTCCATGGAGCTTCATGTCGATGAACTATGTTTTCACCTAATGCCAACTATATATATGAACTATTACCTCTCCAGTCTAAATAGTCATGACCAATGATCAAAACTTCAGTTTTCGTTTCGGTTTCGGTTTCGGAGGAGACCGAAACTAAAATTTTGGGCTGATATTTCAGCCGAAAATTTGAATTTTGGCCGAAATTTCAGCCGATAATTTCATTCCCATATATTTGATGACCAAAATTTCGGTCCCAAATTATCGTTTCGGTGGGGACCGAAACCGATAATTTTGGCCAAATTTCGGTCATTTCGGCCGAAATTTTGATCCTTGGTCATGACAGCCTGTTTTTCAGTCAACATGGCATAGTTTTCTTAGCAATTCGAGTTATTAAAGTGATAGCTCATATATAGACTTAAATAATTTAAATTTATATTCATTGGACAGTTTGAACCATCTGCTCCAACATTTATAGGTCCTATGAGATCTCATCAGGAACACCACGAAAAACATCAATTTAAACCGTTGGGCTTTTATCTTTAATCATTTTAAGTGTTTCATGTGAGATGATCAACATTTGTACCACAATAATCCCAAAATTAACACATCTCAAAGCCCTCAATCCATGATATTAGAGTGCTTTAATAGTGGCTATTAAAAATAATTTGCACAACCAGCCGCATCATAGTTCATAGGTTAGACTTAAAATCCACCAATGATTAGAGATTTTTACCACACCTGCGATAGCTTCCAGCATGAGCTACTACTTAATGACTTAGATTGCTAAAAAGATGTTGCACATGATTTATAATAGGTGCGTCTGATGATCTCTATCTATAAATGCTTCTTATACTCGGGTTTTTTTTATTTTTTTTAATGAATATATATTAAAGAGCACTAATGATAGTATTTTAATCCTCTCACGAGGGTGATCCTTGGACTTAGATATACTAATGATGAGATGCTAGCTGGACTACGTAAATTGATCAAAATATATAAAAGGGGCTGTCATCATGGCCCTAACTATATACTAGCATTGTAGAATCGGGTAAAAAATGGGAAGAAACATTACTTACGAAACATATATATTTAAGAAAAAGTGAGATCTCCCATTCACATAAATTTTACACCATCAGCTGCCTTTGAAATAATTATACTATCTTACTATTTAATAATATCATATATTATTTCTTAATTTGATTATCATGTACTCTATTAATCAATCACTTCAAATTATACGTATTGGTTGTAGTATAAGTTTAAGGGAATGAGAAAAACATGCCTACTTTAAAAGCTTTTTAGACTATTAGGCTAGAAAAAAAAATTTAGATAAAAGAGATTTCACGAAAATTAAGAGTTCGGAGATATGTGAGATTTTAATATTCGCACATGTAGGGTTTGGAAAGGTTGTTAATAAATTACATCACTACCCCTCTTTCTTAACAAATTACATCACTACCATCGTGCTTAATAAATTATATAATTATTCCTCTTTCTTAACAAATTACATCACTATCCCTCTTTCTTAGTGAGATAGGGTTAAATTAATGCAAGTCAGTGCAATCAATTACATCGCATTGCATCGGCCGCTTGCACTTTGTCCTCAACAAATCTGTCCTATATTTATAATTTTCAAATGCTTGACAAAAATATAAAAACAAAACTTTAATAAATAGGAAACAAGAAAAATAATTCCACATGTAGGGAACTAAGAAAAATAGGGCAATGGTCTTTAAGTGGCTGTACCTGATTTTGTCTTCAACAAAGTTTACAAAATTATTAAATTGAAGAGAATTTTGATTGCACGTCATTCTATAGTAATGAAAATTATGAATATTATTATTATTATTATTATTATTATTATTATTTTAAGAGAGCTAAAACAGCGAAATAAAGCAATACGACCCGAGCTCGCTCGCTAGAAACAAACACCCCAAAAATGCAAACCCCATAATCACGAAATAAGGTTCTCTTCTATTAAATGGCTCCCAAATTGGTTGAACACGAAATAAGGTTCAACCAGTTGGACTTAGACCACTAATTTCCATTTTTGTAGGTAGTCAAAATTCTCTTCTACAACATAAAATAAGGTTCAATTGGACCCAACTAATGACCGAGAAAATATTAGTTCAAATTTCAATAAACCAAGTAATATGCAGGTCACCATGAATTCCGTGCAAGATATCACACTTAAATCTTTTTCCTTGAAAATCGTATAAAAAATTGGGAAGCAAGAAGAGACTTGAAAAGAAGTACCTTTTGCCAGAATGGTATGACAAGGAGGCCAGATTCTTTGTTGCTCTCAGATGTATGAACTGAAGAATTTTCATCTTCCACGTAAATAACCTCATCATCCTTGAAATTCCCATTAACTCCTTTTCCCGTAGGATCTGCTTTACTTGAATTAACTCCAGACTGCTCAGCCATCATACACAAAGCAGAGGAGCAAATTTTTATTTTTTATTTTTTCAACCACAGTGGCACAGAAAACCCCCAGACAACATCCAATATCAGCTTCCATTTATAGGGAGACCCAGTGACCCTCTTCTCTTATAGTGATGCTATATGCATTGAGTTTTTTAACAAGTGGGCCACAATGGGTTGAAAACCGGAAGATAGATTGTACAACATTGAAAACCGTTGCAACAGCTCACCAAAACGACATAAAATAAGGAAAATTGCAAACGGCAGGTTTTCTACTGGCAACACTACCAGAAAATAAGACTATCAGTGGCAGGCAACAACTGTTGCTATTAACAAAAAAAAGCTGCCACTAATACCTTTACCGCTAAGAGGCTTAATAGTTTTTAATAATTTTTTTTATTAATGGCGGCAATTTTTTGCTGCAAAAAAACTGCGGTTAATGGTCTTCTTTTTTGTAGTGTAAAGTGCAAGCGCTTGATGTGGCAAGACGTGATCTGTTTGGACCGGGCCTCACCTGCACTTATAGCCAATTGTGTCATGCCATGTCATCTACTCGCACTTTGCCCGCACAAAACCTTCCTGTCATATAATACAGTCCATAAAATAATATGGACCGACTCTTCTTAGTTGATGACCATCATTTTAACATTATTTTATTTAAGCGATCCTATACCATTAAAGGTAATTAAGGTGCAAAAGCAAATGAAACCCTCAAAATGATAGCCCACACATTAAACTCAGAGAAAATTAGAAAATCAAGCCCGATCTTATTTTTTTTAAGAAATTAATGCCTACGAATTTTGAGAAACGATTTTTCGTCAACCCGTGACATGCATCTAGGATTGGATGCCACGGCAACTTGCTCAAAGAAGATAATCTACTACCTAAAAAGTTTGGGCATGGTCCGATGCATATCTACAATTGAAAAAATAATCAAAGATGCTCAAATCCAATGCACCAGATTAATTGAGCGGTGACACTAACTTTGACTCCTCAAAATAAGGGCAAAAAAATCTTTAAAGAGCTTATTTTTTCTTTATCCTTTTGAAATTACGTTTTGGGTAGATCATCTAACCGAAAATGGGTCTTATTTTTTGTTGAATCACTACGTATCTAATATCACAGGCATTGCTTTCCTAAAACTCAAAAATTGAAACTTGTTTTCCTAAAGTTAACATAAATTAAGCTTTATTTTATAAAAAGCCCTTAAACTGAAGTGAGCCCTAAAGTCGTACTTTGGAGATTGTACCATTTGATCTGTGTACTCTAATTGTGACAACCCGAATTTCTGCACCCGAAAATCCATGCCATCAGGATTATGTTCTGGATGATTTCCGGACAAATCAAAGAGTGTCTGCTCATATAGTAAAAATCAGAGCTGATACAGTCTAGTAGTGGCAGATCGAGCTATCATATAAGACATTAAAAGAATAAAGAAATAAAATCATGCATATATGTAAGGACATTAGAATATATATCCTCAAAAAGAAACCAAGAAGAACCACTGGTGATGGATATCCACCACCCAAAACAATGGTTCCTGATAGTGGTTCTTATACAATGTATAATAATGCAAGTAAAAAGAAAATAACATCTATAGTAATAAATACAGTCGGTGGCCACCAAGCGCACAATAATCCAGGGTACAAAACAGATACCAAAATATCACTAAGTACCCAATGCTAATAAAACTCGTCAGCAGGGGTATCGGCATCTTCCTCCTTTGCCTCAGCCTCTGGCTCTGGCTGATAGTCAGGGTCGCTCTTTGTGCCGGGAGCCCTAGCCTTAAAACCTATTAATGTTATAAAAA
This sequence comes from Chloranthus sessilifolius, assembly GCA_021018995.1. Lineage (NCBI taxonomy): Eukaryota > Viridiplantae > Streptophyta > Magnoliopsida > Chloranthales > Chloranthaceae > Chloranthus > Chloranthus sessilifolius. The sequence goes on along the minus strand of CM037591.1, from coordinate 113,875,590 downwards.
ATAAGGTGGGCTACATCTAAGCTCTGTTGAAGAATTTCAATTAAACTTACATCTTAATTGTAAAACATGATTACATAATATATCTTAAACAGATAAGGAAAGCATAGTATAAACAAAACTGAACAGATGATCATACATACAGAAAAATCAGAATGCAGGCCCATAAGAGCGCATGTAACCTCGAATTTGCGAGGATGTCGTATGCAAAGATTTAGATGACTTAAATCATGCATATCTCTAACTTAAGTAGCTCCCGTGAATATATAACACGTGGTAGCTAGATGTGTGCCGATAGGAAACCCTAATCAATCGTCGTTCAATCAATAATTTCAGAAGGTACAACAAGCCTCTACAATAGAAGAGTAACTTGTTCCAGAAGGAATTTCTAAGCAGATGCACAGATATACCGTTATGCCAATCACAGTTATACCGCCGAGTCGGTGGGGATCGTTTGGATTCAAACTTAAAATCAAATACACACATATGACCTCAAGAATTAGATATCAGAGCAAATAGCAGAAATCATAAACATGCATTAGAATACAGGAATCAAAGTTTGAGTGAGCTTGATGTATATGCAGACATGCTTTTTAAAATCAGAGTCAGAATATAGATGTTTAAGATATCATGCAATCAAAATTAGATACATTTTAAGTTGAATTTCCCCTACCTCAGATTAGTCCTTTCTAAGCAAATTCAAAGCTTTTCAAAGCATCACGGTCTGATCCTAGACCATAGACACAGTATACTTATTGTCAGAGATGTCAGAACATCAACTGATACAGTGTCCAGTAGTGTTTTATCCACAAAATCAAAACAGCGAAAAACAGAGGTGATTGATCGATCAATGCCCTTGTTTGATCGATCAATCATTCAATTTGATCGATCAATTTCCTCCCTTGATCGATCAATGTCACAATTTAACTCATATGTGATAGAGGGTATTTGATTGATCAACATCCCTGTTTAATTGATCAATCCTCTAATTTGATCGATCAATTACCTCCTTTGATTGATCAATCATCTAACTTAATCGATTAAATACCTCATTTGATCGATCAATCTCCCAAATAACTCACTCTAAATCAAAGGAAACTTGATCGATCAATCTTCCACATTGATCGATCAATCCTCAAATTTGGTTGATCAATTTTTCCATTGATCGATCAATCAGGTCAAACTTCAAAATTTTAAAAATACCGCCCTCCTGTTTGTATACTCATTTATATAATTTGATCGATCAATTCCCAAATTGATCGATCAATCTTCCACATTGATCGATCAATGTCCACATTGATTGATCATTCTTACCTTTGATCGATCACTTCACTGTGATCAATCAACCTCTCATATTGATCGATCAAATCAACTTTCAATTTTGATCGATCAATTCCAAATTTGATCGATCAATGCCCATCGGGCATTGAACTTCCAGAAAAGCACCCTACCGTTCTCATTAACTGATGTATATGAATTGATTGATCAATCCTAGGCTTGATCGATCAATTCACTAATTTGATCGATCAAGGGTGACAGTTTCTACCATTAATAGCGATCACTGTTATTGACCTATTTTCTCTATGAATCTTTAATGATTCCTAACCAACACTCGCACACTTTCGTTTATGCATTTATGAGGTCTTAACCTCCACAATTTGAATCTAAAAACTCACCTCTTTAAAGTCCCTTTCGGGATCTCGGCAAAGCGATCCGAAGAGGGTTTCGGATCCCAAATTAGAAGTTTTGTCATCGTCACGACCCAGAACAGCAGATGCTCGACTCCGCTTTAACACACAGAGGTAGCACACGACTTCGCAAGACAACTTGACGTATCGACGTCGATTTCGCCCTGTCAAATCATACAACCTCAAACCTAGGTTTCTTATAATTATGGTTTCTCAATTAACCACCAAAAACCCAAATCTCTCAGTTATAGATTCACAGAAATCAAGGAGAAGAAGAGCATTGATAGCCTCTATTTCTCTTCTTCCTTCTCTTATAAGCTAACCCCATGGAATATCTAGATATTTTCCTATTTTCTAAATTATAATTCCCGTGTAGAGCGCATACACACTTCCTTGGCGTATCACGCCTCATCACACATCAGGCGCAACTTGGATTTAGGTAAGAAGTCACATATGACTTCGCCTAACTATGGATTAATATTATATTTAATAATATTAATTTAATTATTTTTAATTTATCTTGATTTTCGTGCCGGGCACGCTTATCGAAGTAGTCGGGTTCTGTTCAAAATTTTAGAGTCGTTACACTAATATCTACTGTTTTTTATATTTTCTAACCATCAATATGAAAGTTCGGGAATTGGATGGTCTGCCTCGGTTTATAAGTCTGATCCTTTAGTAGAGATATGTTCACATAATGGACTACTAGGCAAATTAATCACACATGTGTACTAGGTAGCAAAATAGAAAAGTGTATTGTGATAAAAAAATATACCTACCTTTATGCTATAAATGTGATAGCCCAGATTTCCTAATAGCGAAACTCGGATCGACACTAAGGCCGATCCCCGAACGGAACACCTGACACATCCATATTACACAGTGGAAACAATGCACAACATATCTAACAAAAGAAATCTCAAATTCTAATTTATCAAAGTAGCGCTCAAAATAACGGTTCTAATTTTATGCGAGTGCACATGGGCAAAAGAACCGAAAAGAGCCACCGGTAAGGGTTATCTCTTACCGAAACATGGTTTACAAAATAATTATACGTTAGTAACTCCAAAAGCTTATATTCTTTACAAAACACGACAAAACCATACTCTAAACAAAGTTTCCTAGGCCGGACCTACTTGGGCCTTGCACAAATGAAACAATTCTCTGGATGAGGCTCTTTATCCTTCTTCTCAAGAGAGTAATCAGAATCCTCCTTGTTTGGGTCTTCCATGCCCAAGTCTTCACTTGTACCTGTGATGTATAGTCGAGGAATGAACTTCATCTAAGCTCAGTAGGGAAAAACTAATGGCATACATTTCTCATCAAAGCACATATATCTCATGACATAAATAAAACATTATTTTTCTTTATTGGTAATCCAATTTAAAAAATAATGGCCTGAGCAAAGCAAATTATTAGTGCACATTTCAAGATGACTGAATGAAACAAACATTTTTCTTATTGAAGGAAGTTGATCATATACACATCTACTGATTCTCGTAACACAGAGGAAGAAACTTAAAATGTTTTACTTAAGTAATTGCTCTAGCATGTATAGCATTGAGCCTCAGATGGAATACCCACCATCGTCGTTCATATGAATCATTCGCATATGGTGCCCAAGGTTCCAACAAAGATGGACGTTTATGCCGAACACAGATTTTACCGTTGGCCAGTATGATATCACAATTCACACAAAGGTTGTACGAATATCCCGTCATGCCGGTCACAGATATCTCGCCGCGTTGGTCGTGGATATACCGCCGCGTTGGTCGCAGATATACCGCCGCGTTGGTCGGGTATTCACATATAAACCTCAAATCATCGTGCATAACTTATAGTTTATCAATGTGTGATGTACTAAATATAGTTAAGTTTGAAAGTTAAAACCGAAACACAATCTTTCACACACACTTATCGAACTAAATCACGAAGGATTCCACATGGTGGCACATTGCTAAACAAAGTTTGAGAGGTTTTTCTCATCACATATTCATTCTTCAAATCACACACGCACATTAACACATTCCAACTTTAATCGTAAACTTAATTCATGCTTAATTGATGACAAAACTTATAATTTCATAATACACATGCCAATGGTATCGAATATACATGGTATAGGGATTTCCCTACCTCGACCCGAAGTCACAAGCGAAGTCTCTCAACATGATCTAGCCTCAACCTCACACAAGCACAACGCCAACCTAACACATCAATTCACAATTCATATGTTAGAAATGACGCGAAACAGAAAGATATAAGATCTCCTCACAATCCCTCAGACAAAATGCAAACAAAATCTTGAATCTGGCAAATTCGATCGATCGATTCCCTATTTTGATCGGTTGAATCCCTCAGAATCCAAAAGTCTGGCACTACAATCTCGATCAAACGATTTATAATTCGATCCATCAGATCTCAAATTCGATCGATCGAATCCTGACAGCATAAAATTCACAACCCTATTATATACCTTTCGATCGAACGAGTGTGTGGCTCGTTCGGTCGAAACACATTTTGTTCGATCGAAGCATATTTCGATCGAACGAATTTCTCCAAAATTCATATTCCACCATCTCAAGTCAATTTCGATCAATCGAATCCAATTTCGATCGATAGAAATTTACAGATTTCATCCATTCTTTGATTTTCTCATTTCACTTCCATTCTCTCTCAAATCTATCATCATTCTTTATAATTTTTCAATCATAATATAAGTGAAGACTTACTTAGCACTAATTCATAATTAAACATAAATTCCATACCTTAATTTAATCTGATTCCTCTATCCTTGTTTTCAGCTCAGCTTAGGGTTTCACAAGATAGAACTCAGATTCTTCTTCAATCAAGATTCCTTAGCTTCATACTCAAGAACGGATCGCACAAGCACTCACACGCATTCAAAGCCCACTCTCCTTCTCTCTTCTCATTTACTCTCCCAACCACATTTCACACGAAACATTAATTCTCCTAGGTTCTATTTATTACACTTAGCCTTGGTTTTGGGTGTTAAGCATATACACCATTATTAGGTGCATACAACTCATCCAATGCTCATACTCGAATCCAACCATTTATGGTTCACTTAGCACATCACTTCTACATAGCTCACCTATTCATTCTTCGTCGGGTCAGGCACACGATCGGTCGAGCACGCACCCCGAGGCACACTGTTCAAAGGTCAATTTTTTCGGGGTAATACATTCTCCTCACCTTAGAAATTTTCATCATCGAAAATGAATCTAACAGCGAAGGTAAGGCACAAAGAAGGTGACCTCGAAAGGTACCACACATGGCTAAACAAAAAATTTACTTAATTTAAATACCTACACATAGAAAGTCACACACAACAGGGATTTACATCCTACAAGAAAGTACAAATATTACCCCACTAACAGTGGAATGATCCACAGCCAATTGGGCCTAATAATCCCCTCATCGTTCTGCAGAAAACTGATTACACATACTAAACCACAATTGCTACATATACACATGCATAATACAGAAAATCGTTCAATCCTATTTACTATTCACATCTATGATTTGTCCAAAATAAGGGCCATAATTTGTAACATCGAAAACAACATAAAGACATGACAAACATGCCACATTAGTTATAAGGACTTATACAATTATCCATCAAAATTTACTAAAGCATAAGATTTCAAACTTTCCTCCAAGCAACCACTTTATTCATCTGTCGCTCCCTCAGCTCTGTCATCATCATCAGCTCCATCCTCTTCGTCCACCCCATCAGCCTGTAGGTCCTCGGCATCTACTCCCGACGTAGAAGCGTCGAACGTATGAGCCCACATCATTGCCATCCGTTGGAGGTAGTCCGTCGGATACATGAAGTGCATAGTATCCTCCAATATAAGTTTGTGGTAATTGAGGTGACGATTTAGTTGGCGGTTGCTCTCCGCGTGAGGGCTGCTAGCTCCTCATTGGTCATGCTCGCTGCTTGCTGATGTGGTGGAGGCACGGGAATGTAACCATATTGCGGAGCGGGAGGTACTGGGGCGTCATGGGCCAGTTGTTCTGGTTCTGGAGCGCCCTGAATCGACTGCTCTTAGGATTGGGGAGCAATAAGAGCAGGAGGTCCTTGTGTAGCCGGTTGGAGACGTGGCTTTAATCAATTATAAGTCTTCTTCCAATGTTTAAAAGTGTATAGTTCCACATTATCAGATGACTTGGGCTCACGGGGAGAAATCTTATATGCAGCGCCTCCCGGATACTCCTCAAGCAAGCTAGAGATGAGGCTTGCATATGGTATGTACTCTTCCGGCTTGTCTGCGCCCTCTAACAATTTTCCCTGGCATGTATCATGCCCTCAAAAACCACCCAGTGGCGTTGAACCACTACCCCTTAAATGCTGAAAATAGCGCCTGCATTAATACCCTGAGTCTCTCGGTCTTATGGTGTATAGGGTACAAATTACACTTGAAGATCGTGTCTAGAATCCACATATAGCTAGTTAAATCGGCTCGATTGATTGCTCAACCCGATCAAAGTCAACCGCGAGTCATTTGCTCAGCTATCACCAGACGAGGTATTGGTTCGGGGTTTGGAGGTAACAAATCGACGCCGGGGCCATAACTGTCGTAGCACTCTAGAGATTTACATGCCATACTATGGGTGAAAACGTAGTCTCTTTCGTCGATCTTAGTACAAACGGTATTAGGGTTCTTACCTTTGTACATATTTTGATAAAAAAATCGCACGAGGCGAGGGTAATAATATTGATGAAGGGGTTTCAAAAGATTATCCAATCCGGCCTTCCCTATGTAATCAAGTGTCCATCCGTCTATACCTTTGAATGGTGGGCATTTCAAATAGGGCCAGATCGATCTTATATTCATATGCAAACCCCTTTTCAGCCCACCATTCCTTTGGCTCTTCTAATGGTGGTTTTGAAGAGGTAGGTGGGGTACTGGTGTCGGTTGTGGTGGAGGTTGTTGCGCAGAAATTGGTGGTTGCGAAGAACCCGCTTGAGATTTGGGTTTCTTCAATGTAGGGGACTTAGACGATTGTCTCATCTTAGGAGCCATAGGTTTGTACAATCTAGGGTTTCTATAATGCAACCAAAGTATTTGAAATTAAAGGCAAAATCCTCAAGAATTTAGTGCTTTACCTTTTGGTGAGGTTTGGATTCGATTCCGTGAAGAATCCCCGCGTGAATAATTGGTCCTTGGTCTCCAAGAACAAGCACAAAAGAAAACCCTAAATTTTCTCCTTTTTGATTTTTTAAAAATGGTCGATTTACTTATACACGAAATTGACTGAAATAGATATCGTCCACGATTTCGATCGGTCCAATTCAATTTCGATCGGTCGAATTTCCAAATTCGATCGAAAGAGTTTATTTTCGATCGGTCGAATTTCTCAGGCTAACATTAGTATTAAAAATTTTCTATCAAACAAAATTGAATTCGATCGAACGATTTATGAATTCGACGGAACAAATTTCCAATTCGATCGAACGATTTTAGTTTCAATCGAATGAATTTAATATCCCTTATCCTAGTGTGAAAACATTCTTTGTATGGTGGTTTCGATCAATCGATTTTCACTTTGATTGATCGAATTTATAATTCGATTGATCGAGCTTAACTTCGATCGGTCGAAATTGACAGAAACACTTAAAATTTGTATTTTTCAATTTTCTTTTTTGATTTGTGGCTTCTAAACTTCCAATTCTTGAGTTTTATTAACTAATAGGGTTATTTTTACATGCAACAAGAATCACGAAAGACTTTTATAAATCATTTTCTCACCTTGTTCATTGAAACAACAAAGGGTACTAGTCGCGAATCTCGGCTTTGCGCTCCCAGATAGCTTCCTCTTTAGAATAGTTCTTCTATTGAACTAACACTAAGGGAATCCGTTTTATACGCAATACTTGTTTAGTTCGATCTAAAATTTGCATTGGTTCTTCTACAACTATAAAATTTTTGTAAACTTCAATTGGTGGCACATCGAGTATATGAGTCGGATTCTGCACGTACTTTCGTAGCATGGAAATGTAAAATACGTCGTGCACTCTATCGAGTTGCAGGGGGGTAAAGCGTCCCTATATGCAACTTCGCCAACTCTCCCCAATACTTCAAATGGTCTAATATAGCAGGGACTTAACTTTCCACACTTTCCAAAATGCATCACACCCTTCATTGGCGAAATCTTCATAAATACATGATCTCCCACTTGAAATCCACGCTTGTTCTCTTGATATTGGCATAACTCTTCTGTCGACTCTGAGCTGTCTTAATTCTTTCTCGAATGATACAAACAATTTCTGCATTTCTCTTTATCACTTCCGGTCCAAATATAAATTTCTTGTTGGATTCTTCCCAATTGATTGGAGACCTACACCTCCGTCGATAAAGCGCTTCATACGGAGCCATACCAATGCTTTGCTGAAAACTATTATTGTACGTGAATTCAATCAATGATAGATGCTGATCCCATGATCCCTGAAAATCGATCATGCATGCTCTAAGTATATCTTCAATGATTTGATTGACTCTCTTCGTCTGACCATCGGTTTGCAGATAGAATGCCGAACTAAAGTCCAATCTCGTGCCCATGCCTTCTTAGAATCATTGCCAAAATATTGAGGTATATAATGGGTCACGATCCGAAATAATGCTCGTCAGAATACCGTGTAATCGGATGATTTCTCTCATATACAAATCCGCCAGTTTGGTTGCCGTATATGTTGTATTGTAGGATAGAAAATGGGCTGATTTTGTCAGTCGATCGATGACTACCCATATAGTATTATGGCGCTTCGCCGTCCTTGGTAATCTTATAATGAAATCCATGAATATCAACTCCCATTTCCACTCAGGTATTGGTAGAGGTTGCAATAGACCTGTTGGGTGTCTATGATCCACCCTTACTTCTTGACACACCAAGCATTTAGAAACATACTCGGTGATATCTTTCTTTAATCCTCTTGACCAATAGTTCTTCCTCAAATCCTGGTACATCTTGGTACCACTAGGATGAATAGCATACTTGAACTTATGAGCTTCATCCAAAATTGTTTGCCATAGATCGACATCATTCAGTATGCATAAACGTCCTTGAAAAAGTAACACTCCATCTTCCTTAATAGAAAAGTCTATGCTAGTGTCGTCTGTCACACTATGTCTGATCTTCAAGAGCTCTGCATCTTTCATCTGAAGCTCATAAATTTGACAAAAAATTATTGGTCTGATCGTGATGTTGGCGAATAATGTACGAGAAACTTTCACCTCAATGCTCTTATTAAACAAGGAAATGCCTTCCAACAATTTCTAACGATGGAGTCCCGCAATAAGACCAGCTAACTAAGCCGAGTTCTTCCGACTCAAGGCATCTGCCATGACATTTGCTTTACCGGGGTGATACTGAATAGAATAGTCATAGTCCTTGATCTCCCTTGGCCTGCCTTATATTTGTTCTGCAGTTCATGCCTCTTGTACATGTTGCTTATATCTCTCTCCACCACAATGGCCTTTCCCATCACTTCGGCGTAGGTTTCTAGCTCAAATATTGATACCCTATCTTTTACATTCGGCCTCAAACGTTTTTCAAATCTACTGGCCTTTATCTCCCCAGTGGTCACTAATTTCGGTGCAAATCTCGATAATCGTATAAATTCATTACCATACTCTAGTATGGTCATATTCCCTTACTCCAAGTTAGCAAAATCCTTTTTTAGTTGATTCCTCACTTGCTTGGAGAAATACTCTTTATTGAACACTCGGACAAACTTCGTCCAAGTCCATGGGTCGTGAAGACCCTCAACTTCTCTCTTTCTCAGCACCGATTTCCACCACGAATTGGCATCACCCTCAAATTGGAAGGAAGCCCAACCAACTTTCTCATTTTCAGTACTCTATAGTCTCTCTAGAAGCTTCTCTATTTGATTTAGTCAATTTTTCGCCTCCAGCGGATCCGTCTGTCCGTGGAAACTCGGAGGTCTCAATCTCCTAAAGTCCACAAACGGTGATGGAAAAAGTGTTGGAGGAGGTGGTGGTGGTGGCTGCTGCTGGGTCACGTTATTTGCTGCGGCCAATAGTACCGTTTACTTAGCCAACAGTATAGTCTGCTGAGTCTGATGGGCCATGACAGCGGCTACTGCCTCCATGGCCTGCGCTATCCTATCTGCTACCTCATCTCTATAACTTCTCTCATCAGGAGGGTGTCTTTGATCCCTACCTGAACCTGAAGGGATGTCATCGATGCTCCTCAAGGTCCTATGACGACTTCCTCTAGATCGTCCTCTACCTCTTTGATCAATTTTAATCTGTTGTAATGAAATAAAAGTCTCATTAACAAACAGTCCCTATTATCCAACAAAATCTCAAATGTCTAACCAATCTAAGACTTGTTAAAAGTCTCTAAAGCCAGGGCTTTGATACCAACTGTGACAGCCCGGATTTCCAAACAGCAAAACCCGAATTGTCAGATCGACACCAAGACCGATCCCCGAAAGTAACACCTGGCACATCCACATTACAAAGCAGAAACAATGCACAACATATCTAACAAAAGAAATCTCCAATTCTAATTTATCAAAGTGGCGCTCAAAATAACGATTCAAATTTCATGCGAGTGCACATGGGCAAAAGAATCGAAAAGAACCACCGGTAAGGGTTATCCCTTACCGAAACATGGTTCACAAAACAATTATATGTTAGTAACTCCAAAAGCTTATATTCTTTACACAGCACGATAGAACCATACTCTAAACCAAGTTTCCAATGCCGGACCTACCTGAGCCTTGCACAAATGAAACAATTCTCTGGATGAGGCTCTTGTCCCTCCTTCCTAAGAGAGTAATCAGAATCCTCCTTGTCTTGGTCTTCCATGCCCAAGTCTTCACCTGTACCTGTGACATATAGTCGAGGAATGAGCTTCATCTAAGCTTAGTTGGAAAAAACTAATAGCATGCATTTCTCATCAAAGCACATATATCTCATGACATAAAAAAAACATGATTTTTCCTTACTGGTAATCCAATTTTAAAAGCAATGGACTGAGCAAAGAAAATTATTGGTGCACATTTCATGATGACTGAATGAAACAAACATTTTTCTTATTGAAGGAAGTTGATCATATACACATCTACTGATTCTCGTAACACAAAGGAAGAAACTTAAAAGGTTTTACTTAAGTAATTGCTCGAGCATGTATAGCATCGAGCCCCCGATCGTCGTTCATATGAACCATTTGCATATGGTGCCCAAGGTTCCAACAAAGATGGACGCTTGTGCTGAACACAGATTTTACCGTTGGCCGGTATGATTTCACAATTCACACAAAGGTTGTACGGATATCCCGCTATACCAGTCACGGATATCCTGCCGCATCGGTCGCGGATATATTGCCGCGTCGGTAGGGTATTCACATATAAACCTCAAATCATCATGTATAACTTATAGTTTATCACCGTGTGATGTGCTAAGTATAGTTAAGTTTGAAAATTAAAACTGAAACACAATCTTTCACACACACTTATCACAAAGAATTCCACATGGTAGCACATTGCTAAACAAAGCTTGAGAGGTTTTTCTCATCACATATTCATTCTTCAAATCACACACGCACACTAACACATTCCTACTTCGATCTTAAACCCAATTCATGCTTAATTGATGACAAAACTTATCATATCATAACAAACATGCCAATGGTATCGAATATACATGGTATAGGGATTTCCTTACCTCGACCCGAAGTCACAAGCGAAGTCTCTCAACATGATCTAGCCTCAACCTCACACAAGCACAAGGTCAACCTAACACATAAATTCACAGTTGATACGCCAGAAATGACGCGAAATAAAAAGATATAAGATCTCACATTCCCTCAGACAAAACACAACAAAATCTTGAATCTGGCAAATTTGATCGATTGATTCCCTATTTCGATCGATCGAATTCCTCAAAATCCAAAAGTCTGGCACTACAATCTCGATCGAACAATTTATAATTCAATCGATCGGATCTTAAATTCGATCAATCGAATTATATTTCGATTGGTCGAATCCTGACATCATAAAATTCACAACCTTGTTATATACCTTTCGATTGAACGAGTGTGTGACTCTTTCTGTCGAAACACATTTCGTTCGATCGAAGCATATTTCGATCGAACGAATTTCGATCGATCGAAATTTACAGATTTCATTCATTCTTTGATTTTCTCATTTCAATTCCATTCTTTTTCAAATCTATCATCCTTCTTTATAATTTTTCAATCATAATATAAGTAAAGACTTACTTAACACTGATTCATAATTAAACATAAATTCCATACCTCAATTTAATCCGATTCCTCTATCCTCGTTTTCAGCTCAGCTTAGGGTTTCACAAGGTAGAACTTGGATTCTTCTTCAGTCAAGATTCCTTAGCTTCACACTCAAAAACGGATCGCACACGCAATCACACACATTCAAAGCCCACTCTCCTTCTCTCTTCTCATTAACTCTCCCAACCACATTTCACATTTCACATTAATTCTCCTAGGCTCAATTTATTATACTTAGCCTTGGTCTTAAGTGTTAAGCATATACACTATTATTAGGTGCATACAACTCATCCAATGCTCATACTCGAATCCAACCATTTCTGGTTCACTTAGCACATCACTTCTACATAAATCACCTATTCATTCTTCGTCGGGTCGGCACATGACCCGTCGGGCACGCACCTCGAGGGATACTGTTCAAAGGTCAATTTTTACGAGTCATTACAATAAATAATGTCAGAAATAATAAAACATGGCTGCGGTAAAACAGATTATTTGATTGATTGGGTCATGTGAAAATGGCCTTGTGCAATCCAAATCATCCACGTCATTGATTGTGATATGTGTTAATGATGGGCTGCTAGTTAATGACAAACTTGAACTGATCAAAATGTATATGACACGTGGCCTACAAGTGGATGGTCATTGGTGTATGATGATGATCATCATTATCATCATCAAAGCCTTATACCATCGTGGTCATGGGTAATCCGTTTAAAAGGGGTCATAAGAGCCGATCTCATTTAAAAACATAAGATTATTGATCAAATCAAGCACTATACTCCCATCACTGTTCCTACTTGGAGCTATGGTAGCTCACTTTTATGCCAAAGAATATGGCTACAAGAGGATTGAAACCATCTGATCGCTTGGTGCAGTTAAATAGTAATCATTAAAAATATATATATATATATATATATATATATATATATATATATATATATATATATATATATATATATATATATATATATTCAGACATCCGTATTATAGTATATATATTGGATGTACCCCATGACTGATTTTTAGGCCCATCGATTTCCATCGTCAGTGTCACAAGGTTATTAAGTGCCTTTGACACCATTAAATCTTGTCAAAGCTGAATTCCTTAAATTTTAGGGCCACAGAGATCTGTGAATGTGAGCTTTTGACAGGTTACTTCATAATTGGGTTGATGCCAACCAAACCTAGAGTCTATAGATTGATGAAGTGTAACAGATCAACAGGACCTCATCACCCATGAAAGTCAGCTTTTGGTGACTAAACGGGGCTCTGTAACCTCATGTTGCCCGTAGGCATGGAAGTTATCGAAATATTTTGAGTGGTGACGTACGTTTAATAGCAATTTTGCAAGTGCATGCTCTATTTTTTGAAGACAAAATGATATTTGTCTTCAACAAAGGGTAGAATAGTCCTTTTCAAAGATGGAAGAGGCGTACTAATTCAAGGTGATCCTCATGGTTGGCCTTGATAACTCCTTGTATAACAAGATTTTATGTATGATTTATCAGTATTAGCAGTTCTACCCTCCTCTCTACTCACTCTTTGTTAGAGTTAATTCTATTGGCGGCTCTGATAGGGAGCTAGTAGAGAGGAGGATAGAACTGCTATTACAGGTAAATCATACATAAAATCTTGTTATGCAAGGAGTTATTAAGGAGAAGGACATTATATTTTCCACGTAACATAGACGACAGGAATTAAATCAATTCTCTGCAGTTATTTATAGGAGGTGCATGCATGTTTTATGTAATCTTTGGCCTTGGTTGATCTATCCGTCGGCTACTTTGCATCAATGCGGTACCACTTGATGGAAGTATAGTGACAAGCGTACAAAATCAATATGTATTGTGTTTGGGCTACCTTATAAGAGCAGAAGTAGAAGCAATTCTTTGCCTACTTACTCTCGGTCAGAGCTTATAAGAGACGTGTACAGATTCAATATGTATTGTGTTTGGGTTACCTTATAAGAGCAGAAGCAGCTCTTTGCCTCCTCTATGCCAAAGCAGATTTTCCTACTCTCTGCTAGAGCAAATAAAATCTGCTCTGGCATAGAGTAGGCTGAGAGAACTTTAATTTATCACTTAAAACAACTCCCCACTAGAACATATGAAGAGAGAAGCTGTGTTACAAAATGTAAATGTAGTTCTTCGCCGAAGCCAAAGAGTGAAAGAGCTAACCCAAACACATGAGTCTTTGTTTCAAGTAAAATGAAACTTTCAACCTCTATAATCTAATGAATAATATTAGACTTTGTATCAAGGATCAAAATTTCAGCCGAAATTTTGGTTTCGGACATGACAAAAACTGAAATCCGATAATTTGGCTGAAGTTTGATCGCCATACAAAAGTGACCAAAATTTTGTTTTAGTGGGGATCAAAACCGATAATTTGAACCGAAATTTTAGTCATTTCGACAGAAATTTTGACCCTTGCTTGGTATTAGGTATGAGACTTGAGCACAAATGGCTAGACTCTCCAATATTTTTTAGCGTCAAATGAATGATAAGGTCAAATGAGTACTTTTGGTTGGTCAGAAAGAGTTGTACACCTCCGTAGCCTAGACTATTTTGTTGGAGGCGATTGACCTTAGCACTCCTGGCAGGTGTACTGTGGGTACCTAATATTAGCGTATAGTATTCTTAAATGTGAAATGTATACTTACATAAAGAAGTTGTCTATGATTGGTGGACCACCCATCATGGGTAGGAAAATGGAGTGACCATCTCACACATACGGACTTATAGTACATGATTGTAACAACCCAAATATTTGGACTTTATTTTAACGGTATTAGATGATGTACTACACTATATATGATGCTAAAGTTCTATACCGAAACCCACCACCTTTTAGGAAAGTTTTGATTTTTTTCTATAAATATTAGATTCATTGCGAAGTACTTGTCGATACGATTCCAACAATATATAATTAGTTGATTTTCGACAAGAATATAAAAAGTTATGCTCGTTTTAAGACATAAAACAAGTTAAATGGTACAACTGCAATTTTAGAAGAGAAACACAATTTAGTTAGATGATTACAGAAAGCAGCCGTGGAATGAAACCTTTTGTCTTAATTATAATTAACTTAAAACTTTCTACCATTAAAAATAAAAGGCCAATTTTCCTAAAAAATCCCCATTATCCTGATTTATCCCAACCAAACCCCTTAAGTCATAAATATCATAGGCCTTTTTTAATTTTTTAGACTAAAATGCCCTTCATATATAAAGGGTATTAAGCATACACTATTCCCTCTTTCCCCTCTCTTCCTTTTCTTCTCACGCTCGTTCCCCTTCTTCCCGACTTCGTGCAACCCTCGCCGACCAAGAAAGCAGTAGGTATTTTTTCTCTCTCTCTCTCTCTCTCTCACTGTAAGTCTCCCTCTCAACGATTCTTCTTCTTTACTCATTTCTTCCTTATTTCTTCACATCAAAGTCAGAAACGGGCTAGATAAGCTGCCATAGGTTAATTTTTTCATATTATGATTGGATCACCTGGTTCAGTCTACTCTGTAAACTAACTTAGGGTGGCGCATACTGACCTAGAGTGGCACAAATCGACTTATATTAGTTTGAAACAGATAAATGAGTGAGACAAACTATCCTCGATCAGTTTGAAGCTACCCTAGGTCAGTTTTGGTGATCACCAGGTACAGTCTACTCTATAAACTGGCCTAAGGTAGCGCAACCTGATCTAGAGTGGCACAAACTATTTAAGATAATTTGAAACAGAGATATGGGTGAGATAAACTACCCTAGGTCAGTTTGAAATTACCCTAGGTCAGTTTAAAATGCCCTAGGTCAGTTTTGGTGATCACCTGGTATAGTCTACTCTGTAAACTGACCTAGAATGGCGCAAGCTGACCTAGAGTGAAGCAAACTGACCTAGGGCAGTTTGAAACAGGGATATGGGTGAGATAAACTATCCTAGGTCAGTTTAAAATGCCCTAGGTCAGTTTTGGTGATTACCTAGTACAGTCTATCTTACAAACTGATCTAGGGTAGCGCAAACTAATCTATAGTGGTACAAACGGACCTAAGACAGTTTGAAACAGGGATATTGTAACGACCTTGAAATTTAGAACACGAACCTGACTGTTTCGATCTACGTGCCTGGCACGGAAATCGAGACTGACTTAAAACTTTAGAATTAATATTAGTTAAGATAAAGTTGCACGGTGATCAGATGAGTTCACATGTGCATTTTCGTTTAAGTTCGAGTTGTGTAAGGGGGCAATGTGACACGTTGCGCCGTAGCAACCGTGTTCGTGCTCCACACGGGAACGTGAACTAGGGGCAAAACAGAAATATCTGTTTAGTAACTTATAAGAGAAGGAAGGGAGACTTAGGGAGAGATCCTCTTCTTCTTCTTCCTTCCCTTGCCCTAGTTGCTCCAGTAGCTAAAGGATCTGTAGCTAGGGGGGTTTTCAAGAGGGTTTTTGGAGAGAAAACAGGGTTAGCAAGAGTGAGATGATGAGTTTCCTAAGCTAGGGTAGGTAGAGTTCAATGAGATGAGCTTAGGCATGGTCTAAGCTGTGTGTGAAGTCTCTGCATGCTGAACCGGAGCTAAAGGGTTACTCTTCGAACTCGGATCGGTGATGAACTTCGAGAACTAGATCCGAAACCCTCATCCGGATCGATTTGCCGAAACCCGAGTGGGCCCAAACAAAGGTGAGTTTGTGTGTTTAAATAGGGGCAAATGAGAAGCCCAGGTATGTGCATTGATGTTGTGATAATGGTTGTTGAGAACCATTAATGAAAAATAGGAAAAATAGGGTTGGAGATGAACTCCATTAATGTGAGTTTACATCATTATTGATCGATCAATGAAGGCATTGATCGATCAATGATAAGTGGTGATCGATCAATGAAGACCATTGATCGATCAATCTGTATAAGACAGAAGGGGGGGACAGAAACCCCTAAATTCTGGAAGTTCAATGCCCGAAGGGCATTGATCGATCAATTTGGGCATTGATCGATCAATCCTGGATATTGATTGATCAACAAGAGAGTGATCGATCAATGACAGTTGGTGATCGATCAACAAAGGTATTGATCGATCACTGTAGGGTGTTGATCGATCAATGAAGGTATTGATCGATCAATCTGTATAAATAGTTAATGAGAACAGAAGGTGGGAATTTTTGAAAAAGGGTTAGTGATCGATCAATGAGGGAATTGATCGATCAATAGAAGGCATTGATCGATCAACCCAAGTGGTGATCGATCAATTTAAGCTGTGTTAAAAGTGAATAGAAGAGAGGTTATTGATCGATCAATGAGTGTATTGATCGATCAATGATGATAGGTGATCGATCAATAAGGTGTATTGATCGATCAATTGACTTTGTTACAAAAAGAGAGCTAAGAGGCGGTTGATCGATCAATGGGGTTGTTGATCGATCAACAAGAGGTATTGATCGATCAATAAGAATGGTGATCGATCAATCACCCCTGTTTTGTTCTGTTTTGGTTTTATGGATTAAACACCATCGGACATTGTACCGGTTAACTTTCGGACATCCCTGACACTTAAAGTACTATGTTTATGGTCTAGGATCAAACCCTGACACCTTGAAAAGGCTTTGGATTTGCTTAGAAGATAAATTGACCTGAGGTAGGGGAAAACCAACCTAAATTATTTTTGAGTATGATTCCATGTTTATTTCATATCTATGCCCTGATTTCTATTTTTAACAAGCATGTATGCATTTCATAATTCCTGCTATCTTTGAATTCTGTTTCCTGATTTGTATTCTGAAACCTGCTCCTGATTTCTGCTATTTGATCTGTAAGGTATATATATGTATATGATTTGATGATTTAAACCAGATGATACCCACCGACCCGGCGGTATATCCGATGCCTGGCACACTTGTGCACCTGCTTTCAATCCTTGGCACAATTGCACTCCATAGATGAGGCATTGTTGCACTTTCAAAATTATTCATGTGAACGACGATTGGTTGGGGTTTCCTATCGGACATTCCTGTTTACTCCGTGCTATATAGTCACGGGAGTTTCTTAAGTTAAATACACACAATTTAAGCTCTTTGATAATATACTTGCATAACATCTGATTTCTTGTTTAAGAGCTCAGTATTTGATTTGAGTCATCATGATTATACATTCCGATTTGATTTCTGTTATGAGATAGCATGATCTGCATATTCAATTCTTTTAGTTGGAATTCTTCTATTGAGTTATGATGTAGCTCACCCTGCTTTATAAATCACTTTTAGGTTCTGAGGCTGTAGCTCCCGGCACAGAGAGCGACCAGTTACCGGCTGACCAGTGAGGCTGAGGCGGAGACGAGGAGCAGACATTCAGTGACGAGTTCTACGTAGCATCTGCAGTATCCTATGTCCTGTATTTTGATCTTTTGGATTATTGTGTGCCTGGTGGCCACTTTTGTATATATTTTTAGTAGAATTACTTATTGTATTATTTATGCATTCTATTCGGAACCACTATTGGGAACCATTGTTTGGGTGATGGATGTTCATCACCAATGGTTCTTCTTGGTTCCTTTTTGAGAATGTGTATTCTCTTGGTTTATATAGAATTAATTGTTTTATAATTATTATTTTTTTTTTGTTAAATGCATTCTTAGATGATTGACTCGATCTACCATTGCTGGATTGTGTCTGCTTGGCTTCCGCTTTACGAGCAGACACTTAATCTTTATTCCGGGGATCATCCAGAGTATGATCCTGATGGCACGGATTTTTGGGTGCAGAAATCCGGGCTGCCACAGATATGGGTGAGATAAACTATCCTAGGTTAGTTTGAAACTACCTTAGGTCAATTTAAAATGCCCTAGGTCAGTTTTGGTGATCACCTGGTGTAATCTACTCTGCAAACTAACCTAGGGTGGCACAAACTGACCTAGAGTGGCACAAACTGATGTAGGATAGTTTGAAATATAGATATGGGTGAGATAAACTACCCTAGGTCAGTTTGAAACTATCTTAGGTCAATTTAAAATACCCTAGGTTAGTTTTGGTGATCACCTGGTGCAGTCTACTCTGTAAACTGACCTAGGGTGGCACAAACTGACCTAGGATAGTTTGAAACAGAGATATGAGTGAGATAAATTATCCTAGATCAGTTTGAAACTACCCTAGATCAGTTTAAAATTCCCTAGGTCAATTTTGGTGATCACCCAGTGCAGTCTACTTTGTAAACTGGCAGATGTGACCATTTCTGGTTAGCTCTCTATGGACTTTAAGCAAACGAGTATGTCTATAGCAAGCTATAGCTCTTAACAGCAATTTCTCAATATCGATCCAACTTTGATTCAGTAAAAGCTGAGCCTCCTTGCCAGTTGGTGGGTCTATAACAAATGAATTAGGACTGCACTTTATCTGCATATCTTGTCCTGGCTCAATTTTTATAAGTAGAGATGAACCTGAATCATACCCTCCAAGGTTATTGTCATAATCTAACCAGTATATAATTTTCACAACAGGAGTTTTTAAAGTAGATGAATCTGTCTCCCCATCTTGAGCCAACTGCATATAACCAGAGCATTCCTTCCTAGTGAGCCAAATCAAGAAATAGCATTGCGTTTTTAATCTAATAGCAGTAACAACTAGTAAGAACAAATAATATCTCCAAATAGCAATATTCTCTATCATAAACTCCATGATTTTTATACTGGAAGCAGAGAACAAGATGGAACTTATGCCACATACACAATTTTCATTTCAAGCACCTAAGGTTTATTATATAGAAAACCAAAACCGACTTAAAAACCAATTCGCCGAAGTAATCGAAATCGAACCGAAAAAACCGAAAACGAATCCCAATCAGTTCAGTTTTGGGAGGCCAAAACCATAACTAGATGGGTATGAATAACCTAAAAAAAACATAAAAAATATAAATAAAAAACCAAAAAACCAACAAATTTATATATATATATATATATATATATATATATATATATATATATATATAAGAAACTAAAACCGAATCCATTTTCCAGTTTCAATTCGGTTTTAGTTCCAATTTTTCAAACGAAAAAGAAACCAAATCATTTCAGTTCGGTTCAGCCTAAACCGACCCGAAACCCAAAAAATTTAGCTTCTGTTACCCGGATCTACACCCCCTGCTTTTAGGTGACTCCACATTGATGGATGATTCATAATCTTAATATCAAAGCAGCATCAACAAGTAACTAAACTCATATCACATTATCACTAGAATTTCATAAGTTACTATAGATAGCAGCGTTTGAATTTATATTAAATTAATTGTACACTTAAAACGTAGTAAATCCTATAGAAATGAAAAAATTCATTGAGGTGGGCCATAGTTTTGAGACCAAGAAATGCATGCGAGATCAATGTGAATTTTTAGTTTGTGATTGGGTATACTTAAAGCTACAACATATCGTCAACAATCTATAGCTATAAGAAATGCCAAAAAGTTGTCTCTCAAGTTTTACCGACCGTATCAAATTATTGAAAAGATTGGTTCAGTTAATTATAAGCTTCATCTTCCAGCAGAATTCCAGCATTCATTCGGTTTTTAAAGTAGACCGCTGCCGAAGATTATTAAAAATCAGGTTAAGTAGGTGAAAACTTACTTTAAACTGATGTTAGTGTAAAAAAATACATCCAACAACCTCTGATATTGTAGCACTGTCATAGAATTCTGAAATTTAGATGTAACATTAATTGTGGCAGAGTATGTGGTACATCTTATCACTATCATAGCAATAGTTAAGGTAACAACATTCACTGTCTCCCATTCGACACCAATAGAAGCCCGGAAGCTGTCCCAATTATGCCCTGCATCAGTTTTCCATGTTGCACACCTAACCATCGTATGTATGTCTTCACCATCGTTAGAACAACAGGGACTTAAAACTGGTAGGTGCTGAACCATATTTGTTCCATCGACCAAATCGTTACCAAAAAAAAAAAAATTCACTCTCTCTGTTACTCCACTATGAGACCTTAAGGCTTTACTATAGCCTGTGAGGAAAACTCATAGAAATAGGATGGCAAATAACATGTCCATCCATAATGCTTGGATCCTTCCTCCAAGCCATGAAAATCACACAAAAAATAGTTATAAGTAACTGTGGAAGTCTCCAGGAAAAAGGGTAGTCATTTTCTCTTTTTTTGATAGTAGTAACCATTTTATCTAGAACAACTTGCTTCTAGCCCCAGACAAAGCCATCTGAAAAGAGTACTTACTTCACTAGTTAGCGTACAACTTATCTTAGTTTACTAGCCCCTAGAACATTCATCGCTGTTGAACTAATCTTAGTTTACTTTTCAGTGGAGGCAAGTGATTGAGGATGTGAAGTATTTTCATGTGATTCTTTTATTTTCAACCTTTTTCTATCCGGGCTAAAAATTATGATGTACAGTTATTTGAGTTTTATCATTTCATCTGCTGTGGATGCTCCACAATTATGTCAAGGTGCAACTGACTAGTTAGGATTGAGAGTAGAGAGAAGCATCTTTGAATTGTTCCTTTTATTAAACACCGTAATGCTTGCATTCTATTTTGGTGTGCAGGCTTGCAGGGTCACATTAAAGCATCTCGTACGCGACGTTATTTTAGCTACACTGCTAAATGAATAAATAATTTCTACCTTCTTTTGTGATATGATTATATGCAGATGAAACATGTTTTAGTAAGAATACTAAGTTGTTGAGGGTTGTAAAAAATTATTCTGAAATTTGTAATCGTGGTAATTGATAGATTCACCCATATATTTTGTGCATATAGCATCTAGATTGAAAATGTCGACATATTCTTTACAGGTGTGTCGCATGTGTATTGCAGGAAGTGTACTTCCGGTCAAAATGGGCGATCGTAGTGCAATTTTGAATTCATTTTTCACCTCTGATGGTCAAGTCCATATGATTATGTCTTTTTATGTGATTACTCCACCTAATGCCGGTCATTTGTGGGAGATCATTGAGGCGTTAAAAAATAGAATTTTGGTTTATGGATATGTTTATTATCTTTTCTTAAATAGATATGTTGATGGTTGATATAAAATTTATGATTTTCAAGGTGTATATAGAGAATTTAAGTAATCACATGCATACTTAAGTTGTTTTAACAACCACTTGATGCCACTCGAGTGATCATATGATGGAGAAGATTACGTGAATTAAGATAAGTTGCACAAGACTCATGATTTCTCATGCAAATTAGCATCGACTATTTGGTCCCATGTGTTCTCTTTATGCCAAATCAATTGGGTGGTCCCCTCATCCTTTGCGGATTTATTATCAGCGTGGCCTGCTTCTCCCTTTCATAAATGCGGCAAGGTGTTGTGGTAGTTGGTTCCTTTTGCAATCCTGTGGGTCATTAGGAAGAAGAGAAATTGGAAAATTCTTTTTGGAAGGGCGAAATTTTTAGAATTCATTATACTCAAATGTTCTAATACAGTTATTGAATCGGCAAGAAGGATAAAGGAAATATTCCCATACTCAAATCAAACAATAGCAAACAACTAGCATTTGGTTTATTGGTCAGAAATTTCGGAAAGAACACCTTCAACGCAAGCTTGGTTGCCTCCACCTGCAGGTGCACTAAAGCTAAATGGTAGCGTTTTTTGCTAATCCAGGAAGTGTGGGTGGTTGAAGCCTCATCACAAATGTGAAGGGATCCACCTTGGAAACATATAGTTTTTGCATTGGAGTTTGTTCAAATAACAAGGCTGAGCTTGTTGTTGCCTCCCGTGGAATTCAGATATTAATGAGTTTGGTGGCTGATGAATACGTTATTGATAGTGACTCCAGCTGCGTCATCAACTGGTTAAGGAACTTGGTAAAGGCGCCTTGGCGATGTACAAGATTTATCCACGCGATTGAAGACGCAATTGGCTATTAATTAGTTTGGTGGCTGATGAATATGTCGTTGATAGTGACTCCAATCGCGTGATCAACTGGTTAAGGAACTCGGTAAAGCCGCCTTGGTGATGTATTGAAGACCCAATAGGCCATCATCGCACCTCCCCTTCTTTTATCCCGAAGTCAGCTAATTTGTGCAGTTGATTCTTTGCCCATTGGCCAAAGAAGGTGCTAACATTAGTCCTTCTGGGATTGGCTAAACACCACTAAGTTTCTTTGCGGGAGGTAGCCTGACCTTCTTTTTTGTCATTGTATTATGTTTTCTGTTTTGTTGTATATAATAGTTTTCATTTTCTATATATGCCTATCAATCATATATAGAAAAGAAACCATAAGTATCTTAGTAAACACGTGAGACTACTAGAAATTTAATAAGCCCAAGGAGATATATGTATAAGAAACCATACAAATGGAGAGAGTTGGTGCAGTGACTAGGCCCATGCCTCAAGAAACAAAGGTTATGAACACGAATCTCACTTCTTGTTGGCCATAGGGTTTTTTCCCTACTGAGTAGTACGAGTAATGTGTAGACTCTGGGGGACTTAGATGCTCTAAGAGGCCAGATCCCCATTATAAAAAATAATACTAATTAAAAAACAAAGAGAGAAAAACATTTATATAAAAGAAAAAAGTTATAAAATTATATGGTACTATTTAAAAATCATATATTTAACCTCAGACCTTATGTAGATTGTCTCAACTCTCAACCAAAGTCATAGGTTTTGAGTGGAACATAAGCTATGAAGATAACAAAGACAACCGATATGAGGGCCTTCACTGAGTAAAGGCGAAATATTACTCGAAAATTGCTCATTTTATGCTGAAGCAACAATTTCATTAAGTGCTACAAATAAGTGCTTTAAATATACAAAAAAGAATCAACTTCGATTGCTTTAAATATACAAAGAAGTGCTACAAATAATCAACACAATAGAGTAGTCAAGGTACATGGACTTTACATGCTTTGTTAGATTCAAGAAAGCAGCCCAGCTGTACTCTCGAGTACATTGCTTGCCTCAATGTTAAAAAAGCACATTGTTTGGAGTGTCCCCTTCGCTAACCATTGGAATTATTCAGATACAGAATGTCTCTCTCTAACCTTATACCTCTGCATCAACAAACTCCATTAAATTAGAAGGAACCCTTGCAAAAAAAGCATGTAGACAGATTATATATATAACACAATTTTGTTAGATTCGTTCACAAACGTATCATTTCCAGCAGTTGGATTGTCGATGGCACTACACATCTACAACAAAGGGAAGGGTCACAGCCAGAAAAGAAGGGATGGGGGACTCCTAAGGTGGACTAATCAGCTCCCACCTTTTTTTGATTTGCTGCATCTTTCTGCTGATTTGCTGCTAATTGTTGAACTGCTTGAATTGGCGAATCTAGTAAAGTGATAAGTGGTTCAATGGCCTAGTGAGGAGTCCACTGTAAGCGAAGTTTATAATAATAAAACAAGGCCTAGATCAGCAAGTTTACCTAGTAAAAAAACCAAGAAGATTAGTTTGTATGCTTGGATCGGATTATTTTGTATCTATTGTTGGCAAGCAGCCAACACAGCAATAAAGAATAGACATGCCCCCAACATCAAGCCTAAAACAGTCTAGAACCACACAAGGAACCCATACACCAAGTAGCCCAAGTAACACTAAAAAAAGGTGCTCTAACCCATACACCAAGTACCTATTAATGATCTATGCAAGCTGCCTCTTTCTTAATATATCACTTGTCACACTCCTGTATTGAAAAGCTTTATTACAGAATGACTTCTGGAGAAATGAGATAATCCAGGCTCCTATCTAAATATTACGGCAATCCAATCATGTTCTCATGTCATAATTGAAACCATGAGGCCAAAATTGGTCAAGTAGCAAAGAAAAATGATAAGAGGGTTCAAGACATATAAGAACTCAAAAAAATAACTCCATTAATAACTTGAACTTTGAGTACAAGGTATCCCAAGCTTCAATTACATGGTAGGCAATACATATCCCATTCGTTCAACCATTTATCTTTTATAGGAAAAATTAGAAGAACCTCATAAAGAAGACAATTCCAATAAAATGTGAAAGAGACCAATTCATAGAAAAAGGCTAAAGATAAATGCATGCAGCCTTGGAAAAATTTCCAATGTATAAACAACCTTTTTTAAAAGTATCCAGAAATGTATAAACAACCTTTTTTACCATAAGTGACCAAGGAGGTTCCATACGTTGGTGAACCAATAGTGTGTCAAAAAATATCACAAAGATCTCAAAGCTAGTTTTATAACAGCAAAACATATGTACGCATAGAGATTTTGAAAACAATAACAAATAGTGTGCCGAAGACAGTAACAGAGAACTTCTCAGGCAAGGTAGTTTTGTAACATTCTTATGGGAAGCGTTAAAACATATGTACGCATGTCAACAGGCTGTGTTGGCCCAAGTCAAGCATCATATAAGCTTGGCCCATCGAGTCAGATCAGGCATGAAGCACCGGACCCGAAAGGTCAGGTTGGGTTGGGAGGATTTGGATTTTAGTCCAACCCTACCTGGCCAAATTTGAGGCCTCCAGATATTGGTTGTAGATGTTGGCTACACCATACAGATTTTAAGGCCTCCAGATATTCGTCGAAAATGTACTCCTCCCCTGCTTTGTCGTCGGATCTGTAGAACATCATCCAAAACAAAACAAGAACCATTTCTCAGAAATCAAAAATCACAAATTCTACTGCTATAGCGAAAGAACTGAATATTTATCTAAGGGGGAGAAAATCAGAGGAGGTGAACCTATAGAATCTCCTAAGGTCGTGATGAATCACACAAAGTTTGATCAATTAGATGGAAAAGATTGAGGAAAATACCAATTTTGGTATATGAATCCACCACACAATGCCAACTCATTGGTTGAGTTAGATAGATATTTACAATGAAATAAATGAGAATTCTTAATAAAATTTTCACAAAAATCCACATCAGCACCCTTAATTGACCAATTTACTTAATATATTGTATAAGATAAGATTTGGCAATTGACTTAATGAGTACTTAGGCTTTATTTGGCTACTTTTTTTTTTCTAAACAACATTTTTTGCACGAAAAATGTTAGTAAAAAGCACTTTTTACTAAAAGGACAGGCTACCTTTAGTTGAAAATGGTATTGTGTTGAAAAGTTCTCATACTACTTCTCACACAAGAAAATGGTATTGTGTTGAAAAGTTCTCATACTACTCATAAAAGAAAATTAAAAGAACTGAAACCATGCAAATTATTCCCTCCTAATTGCAGGAAACAGTATAATCCCCCACAACCTAATTTATCTTGAATTTCTAAACCAACGACTTGATTTACATGATTGAATATTTCAAAAGGCCAACTTAACCCAGCTATTCCCAATCATCTTAAAGATGTTGGATTCATAAAAATAGATCTTAAAAACTCCCCATAACACGTTGAGCATGATTCGGAATAAGAAGCAGCGGTTATTCTTAAAGATAGGTTGCAAGATGATTGGGAAACACTTACTTGCGCATCACTCCCTTTCTCACTGGAACATCTCTCACTCTAAGTGGATGCTCATCATCCGGTTGATGAACTTCAACATCAGCCACTAAAAATAATAGTTGATATTATAATCAGCAGATTGGATTCTTTAAACAGCTGAAAAAAAAAATTCTTTATAGATGGTGGGCACCACCTCTGAAAAAGAAAATTCTTTAAATAACTTCAGCAACACCTCTTTAGTGGATTGTTGAATCCACTTTGCACCCATGCAGCAGTAGAGCACCCAAAGCAGCCCAACATTCAGTTGCACACTAGAAGCAGCTGCATTCAGCACATCTCGAGCTGAACTCCTCATCCTTTCAAGCTGTAGTTCAGTCCTATTAGCACTTGCACTCCAAGTTCTAACCTATCGAGCATATTCTATGCAGCAGCAGTTTCACAAAACTGTCAAAGAAATGGCTGCACACTCAACACCTTCAGCCAGTGATCCAAATCTGTCGAGTGCACCATCAAGTAACAATTGCAACCATCATATTGAGCTATCGAGTGCAGCTCCCAAAACACCAACAGATTGAAGAGGAAGAGCTGCACCTCAGAACTTATCAAGTTGCACTTCAAAGTCCTCAACAATCCTGTCGAATGGTACTTATAAAGGCACAACAACCTATTGAATTAGAATGGCATTGAACCTATCAATAGGGAGCAGCAGCAGCTTTTACAGCTACAACACCTATCGATTTACACCATTAAAAGGGAAGTTGCAGCAATAAATCTGTCGAGAACACCCATGCAACAAGTCCATGCATTGGCACAACATCCGGTCAAGTGGAGCCTCAGCAGATTCAAGTTATTAAACTCTAGCAGCATACTAGTACTTGTTGGCAGCTTTGAGTTCCCTCCAGCCAGCATCTTGAGCAGATGTCTCAAAGCTGTCGACCAGCATTTGCAGCCCCTTAAAGCTGTCGACATCTCCAGCCAAACCTCCCTTGTAACCCGTCGAGGAGGTTTGTGCTTGCACTCTCAATCCTCATGATAGGAACCTCTGAAATCAGCTGAACTTGTCGACTATTCAAAAGCTCAAACCTGTCGACCAATCTACCTTCAATCCTCTCGAGATTTCACTCCAAGCTCCAGCCAACATATCGACTAGCAGCTCCCTGCATTTATCTAAACCTCTCAAACTGCATTTGGCTTCAGCATCAAAGCTGTCAACTGCTAGTTGGATATGTAACTCAAACCTGTTGAAGTGCAGCCTCCCAGCATCCTTTGAACCTCACGACTAATTGCTAAAGCCTCCAAGTGCAGAACTTGTCGAGCACTCCCATCCATAGTAGCAATCCTCTTGAAAACTTAAAGCTGCATCCCCCATTCTCATTGATCCTGTCGACCAGCAATACCCTCTCAGCCCTTCAACCTCTCGACCTTTTTAATGCACCAAACCTCTCAGCCCTTCGACCTTCAACCTCTCGAATGATCAAAGTACAACTTCAACAGCTGCTCGAGCATTTCATCCCTTTTACTCACCAACCTATTGAGTACGTCTTCCAACATCTCGAGCAGATTGGTGAAGCCATCTTTCCCGATGTTGTTCCATATCTTCAACATCTCAAGATCTCATTAGCAACCTCAAGAACCATGGCTGCACTGCAATCTAAGCCTCTTAAGATCTGATGCTTCAATTTGCAGTAGCTCAGGCCCCAACAATTCTAAATGGTTTCCTATGTAAAGGGGTTGTCTTGGCAATAGCTGCAGTAAAAGCATTTTGGGAAAATATTTCTGGATTGGCAAGGGTAATTTTGGGGACTCCAAGGCATGGAAGAGGTCTACACATGGGCAAGCTGCTGCAACCTTGACGTCGAGTCCAGAGGTCGGTTTGTCCATGAATATTATAGAAGGGTTTGAAACTAATTCGACAGCAATTGTCAACCTCTTGTGTTGCCCGATTGATAAATCATTGACCCCTGGTAATCCAACCAGTGCTTCTCCCAATGGTGTCAACTCTACGAGTTCCATGACCTCCACAAGGAACATCTGCACCCATTAGTTCTAAGTTTTAACCATCAGTCATTGAAAACCTGCAAAGCTATGGATGTAAAAATAAGGAAAAAAAAAATGTTTTGTATGCTGGAAAGGCTGGTTTATGTAATAACCTGTTGCTTGTTATATGCAACAATGAGTTTTTCATACTTGGTCTTCCTCTTTGCAGCTTTTGCTTCGAAGGGTGCTTTCTCCTGTTAGACCCAACAGAAATAGCGTAATTCCTATAGATATACTGCTTCAATACTACAAGATAAGAGTAATATATAGGTTTATATGAAGATAGGGCCTCGTAAATAATTACGAACCTCTCATAGCGAAGTACAATTTTGTCACTATCTTTGGAAGACTTCCCCAAGGTATCACTACGACAAAATAATACATATATAAGTAAAGGATAATAATAGTAAAATTAAATATACTTCTTAACGATGGGAGGAGAGACGGGAGGATTTCTGGTTGTTGTTGTTCAAGATTACCTAGCGGGGTTATTCGCATCCCTGAGGGAATGCTGAGGAGTGGTACCCATAGACTCGCAGCTTGTGTATGTTGTGGCCAAAGATGTTTGCACAAAAGGATCAATAAACAAGAAACTCAGAATAAGAAACAACAAAAGGACTCAAAAGAAATCAAATGACCTATTTTTTTATGAATCTAATTAGTGGAAGGCATGTCCGACTTCGTACAAGAACTCTGCACAAGAGGCAACAAAACATGCGATTAATCGGGTAAGAGGTTCGGACAACCAGGTTATAAAAAAAGTAAGCATAAGCTTCCATGGAAAAATGGCTGATGGGCCAATGGTAGGGAAGACACTTACTTGGGCATCACTCCCTTTCTCACTACACTCCTTATTTTTTTGCACAAAAGCCACATAATCACTTAAATAATTACTCGCAGCATTGTTTTCAGAAGGCTGTGCAAAATTCCCATCTTGATGTCCAGGTGCTTCACTGCACGACTAATTTGCAAATATGAATAAATTGAGATTCAGTTCAAATGGAGAAAGTTAAGTGCATATGAAACTAGAAAAGGACCACAAACTACTTAGATAATGAAAGCATGTTGTATAAAAAAAAGTGTAAGGATGAGCTTACAGCACGTCTTCTCCACAGTTGCTGCCACAAATTCCTAAGTTTGTTCTTCCTGATTGGCTTAACAAGAAAATCTGCAGCGCCTTCCAACATGAACTTGAATACCACACTAATACAAGAAAAGGGGAAAAGATCCAAGAGACTGGATTGGCAAGAGTAGTAAATGACCATAAATACACCCTCAATGGTAAAATGAAAAAATAGACCAATGAATTAGCTTCGTGCAAAACAAGAGAGGACAAAATAGATTTGTCTGACACCATAGAATTAGCTTCATGCAAAAAAGAGAACACAAGATATGTCCTTGTTAACCAAATCTCAATGACTAAATTCGCTAATTAACATATATGGACTTTTAAGACGGAAACGACAATATTCATCTCTAGCAAAGAGTCCAAAAAGAATAAGCAAGAACCTCTAGACCCTTCAGTAAGATTAGCCCCACTCCATTAACATCCAAGTCGATGTTGTTGAATCCCCCTAAACCATAGTGTACCATGACTGAATTGCTGAATGCCTGATTCACTATTCCTGGAAACTGAACCTACCAAATTCTTTCAGTAGGTCATTAATAAGTGTCCCACTTATGTAAACTTTGAAAATTGAGGTATTAATTCTACCATAGAATTCAAGATTCATCACATCAGTGCTGCTCAACTTGGTCGACTCAGTTTTGGGTAAACACGTTATGAATCACTTGACTTTGTGGGCGATGGGGCAGGGTGAAAAGCCTGCCTATCTCTCAGTTACTATACTAGATGACAGTTTTGAAAACCAGTGGTTTGCTGGAAACTGTACTTGTCAAAGGGGGATGGGGAATCGTCTGGTGCTACACGTAGCCCGTCTTTGACTTGCATGCCTGAAAGATCATGGGTCTTTATGCAGCAAAAACCGAGACTGCATACCATGTTTTGACAACTTTGAGCCTATGATGGTGGGGACCACTATTGAATACCCTTCCAAGGATTCAAGAAATGTCAGCTTAATCCAACCCAATTGGGTATTAAAAAAAAATCAAATACATCAACATCATGAGTTCATAACTCACTGTCACCAACCCAATTGGGTATCCAAAAAAAAATAAAAATAATATGGTTCAATCATTCAATCACAAAATTCATTAATCCATTTGAATAAACTCATTCCCTATAGGCTACAACATACAAATCTGAATCAAATTCATAAACCATAACATATTAAAAAAAAATAATAATAAATAAATTAACATCTTCCTTTTATTTTAAAAAATTGTCACATTTACAAAACCACTTTCCTTTATGCTCCAACTATAAGTCACATTTACAAAACCATATATAAAAATTAATCCTCATTCAAACCCATCTCTAAATTTAAAAATCTCAACCAATAATTCAAATTCAAATCAAACCCACTAATCAATGTTTACACAAAAATTAATAAGGATTAATAAAAAGGCAAGCATGAAAGAATTTAATAGTAGGCCCTTTCATCTCAAAACTTCTACTCAGTACTCAAATTAAGGGCCAAAATAGGAAGTACTTTTAAGCGATATATTCATCAAATAAAAAATAGTTCTATCATGTGATAGAGACGTAAAAAAATCTACAGTAACACCACACTTGTTTGGCCATCCATTTTCCAATGCTTCTAATCACATGCAGAGATATTTTTTTAACTGACTTAATTGGCTGCTGTTATTTCAGAATGTTGAAAGATAGGAGAGGAAACAACAATGCTAAATTCTAAGAACCACAACCAGTAAGGCAAAACGAATAGAATTTTCTCAACTAGTTATTGACCTCAAAATAAACAGAAAAAATATGAAGTTTGGCAGAAGAAATTTAGAGTAATGATCATGGTATCAAATATCAGTCGATACTGATACGTATTAGGTATCAACTCGGGTATTGATATCAGTATCGGTATTGGCCGATACGTATCGCTCAATTTGTATCGGTCCTCCATGGACCGATACCGAGTTTGACACCTTGGTAATGATAAGAAATACCTCATACAAATCTCATCATCTGCAACCAAAATGTCAAATTCATTGTGCAGAAAGAGAGTGATAAATAATCAAAAATGCTATTTTTCATGCAACCCAACCCTAATTATTTCCCTATCCTTTAGAGGTTATCACAAAAATGCCCTATTTTTATCAATCTAACTCTTAATTTCTAATAAAATGCCGCATCTATCATAGGTATTTTCTATGAGTAAGCACACAATTGACCACATTTGCATCAAGATCTAGAATAATAATATTCTCATTATAAGATAGAACATAGCTGCTATTCAAGTGACCTACGATTTGCCGAAATCAAGTGACCTACAAGTGAGCTAGTAAACTTTCTCGAAGAAAAGCTACATAGTCAAAAGACCCCAGGATAGTCTCAGAAACTAATTTATCTGTAAAATAAAATAATAGCCTCTATTGGGTACCTCTATTGCAACGCCACACCCTTTCCAATCTGAACTGCAACCCTCTTCCTAACATATTGCATGTCATCCTGTATGTAGAGAAATGAACATAAGGTTTAATGATGGAGTTCCGTAATTTTAATTCATTTATAATAGTTATTGATTTTACCTGACAAAATGTGAAAGGTAAACCCCTATAAAGGTAGTCCATGTACATGATCATGAAATATCCATAATCATGCTTATTACGGATGCTCTGCATGGGCCGATCTTTTATCTGACTCACCTCCCACCAATCAGGCGATGAATTCTTCTCTCTTTGACAGAAATAATAGCTTGAAGAGACCGTCCTTCTACAGATAATATAATATACCAAAATATGAAATATTAATCACTATAGACGTCTATAGTAGGAAAGTTTGGTTCATCAAAGATGGCTGGATTACCAAACATTTCAGCTCGGTCTTCCAATACTGTAAGACGTTTTCTATGCTATCGAGAACTTTGATCGTGTGGGAGCGAGGTTTGAAAATAGCTAAAGCCCAGTGCGCGGCTTGCTTATTGAGGCATATGAATACCTAGACATATTTGTAATTCAAGTTATTCTCTAGAAATTAGGGTATGTGAAACGTCAGGATCAAATCATACATATAATGGAGAAAGTTACCATATCGCTCTCTGAAAATTCAATATCTTATAGTGGTGCCCAAAGGTTAGTAGACCAGTCGTAAGCTTCTAAGAGTGTTATCGGGTCTAGATATTAGCCCAGTTTATAGATTGCGTTTCTCAGTTTCAAACTGACATTGGTCAGTTTGCTACACCACCCTAGGTCATTTTATAGCATAGACTATACTAGGTGACCTCCAACTCTATAGAAAGTATATTTTTTAATTCACAATGCATTGAGGAACACTCAACAATAGGTAGAATACTTCTAAGTTAGTTTACGTTCACCCTAGGTCAGTTTGCGCCACTCTAGGTTAGTTTGCGCCACCCTAAGTCAGTTTATAGAGTAGACTGCACTATGTGATCACCAAAAATAACCTAGGGCATTTTAAACTGACCTAGGATAACTTCAAACTGATCGAGGGTAGTTTATCTCACCCATTTCTCTGTTTCAAACTGGCAAGGTCGGTTTGCACCACTCTCGGTCAATTTGCGCCACCCTAGATCAATTTACAGAGTAGACTGCACCAGGTGATCACCAAAACTGACCTAGGATATTTTAAACTGACCTAGGGTAATTTCAAACTGACCTAGGATAGTTTATCTTACCCATATCTCTGTTTCAAAATGCCCTAGGTCAGTTTGCGCCACCCTAAGTAATTTTACAAAGTAGCCTGCACCAGGTGATCACCAAAACTGACCTAGGGCATTTTAAACTAACATAGGGTAGTTTCAAACTGACCTAGGATAGTTTATCTCACACATATCACTATTTCAAACTGTCCTAGGTCAGTTTACAGAGTAGACTGCACTAGGTGATCACCAAAACTGACCTAGAGCATTTTAAACTGACCTAGAGCATTTTAAACTGACCTAGGGTAGTTTCAAACTGACCTAGGATAGTTTATTTCAACCATATCCCTATTTCAAACTGCCCTAAGTCAGTTTGCACCACTCTAGGTCAGTTTGGGCCACCCTAGGTCAGTTTACGAAGTAGACTGCACCAGGTGATCACCAAAACTGACCTAAGGCATTTTAAACTGACCTAGGGTAGTTTATCTCACACATATCTCTGTTTCAAACTGTCCTAGGTCAGTTTGCGCCACTCTAGGTCAGTTTGTGCTATCCTAGGTCAGTTTACAGAGTAGACTACACTAGGTGATCACCAAAACTGACCTAAAACATTTTGAACTGACCTAGGGTAATTTCAAACTGACCTAGGATAATTTAAAACTGACGTAGGATAGTTTATCTCACCCATTTCTTAGTTTCAAATTGACATAGGTCGGTTTGCACCACTCTAGGTCAGTTTGCGCAATCCTAGGTCAGTTGACAGAGTAGACTAAACCAGGTGATCCAACCACAACATGAAAAAATTAACCTAGGGTAGCTTATCTAGCCCGTTTCTAACTTTAATGTGAAGAAATAAAGAAGAAATTAGTGAGGAAGAAGAATCGTTGAGAGAGAGAGACTTACAGTGAGAGAGTGAGGAAGAGAGAAAAATGCTGCTATTTTCTTCGTCGGCGAGGTTTGCACGAAGAAGGGGAACGAGCATGAGAAGGAAAGGAAGAGAGGGAAAAGAGGGAATAGTGTAGGCTTAATAGCCTTTATATATGAAGGGCATTTTAGTCTAAAAAATTAAAAGAGGCCTTGCTATGGTATTTATAACTTAAGGGATTTGATTGGGATAAATAAGGATAATGGGAGATTTTTTAGGAAAATTGGTCAAAATAAAACTTTAAAAGCTTTCTATTCTCTATAATAAAAAATTATTGTCTCTCAAGACTTAGACGAACCGATACCTTGAGTATCGACCTTTTCAACCCGAATCGCTGTTGATCTACCGTTCACGCTTCAAGAGGTGGGTACCCATCAATCCATCTTATTCTTCTCAGATCCCGTTGCGTAGGATGTGTTTGATCACACATCGACAGATTTAAAAATCTTATTTAGACCTTAATATCTCATAAATTAATAGATCTGCATGTTTAATGTCATGTTTTCCCTTGAAAGTTATATATTTTGTAAATATAAACATTGTATACTTGTCTTTTAATTTAGTAATTTTATAATTTAATTTGATAGGAAAATCTGCCCCTTTTGACCATCCCTTATATTCTTTCTCCCTAATTAGGATCTTATGTTAATTATTTTCTCGTATATTTTTTTCTCATTAATTAGAATCTTATTTTAATTAGTTCATTTTATCTTAATTAATTAATTCCTTTTATCTTAATTAGGATCTTATTATATTATTTTCCCATATATTTCTTTTCTTTTAATTAGTTTCTTATGTTAATTATTTCTTTCTACATTTCTCTCTTTTTATAGACATGAATATTGTTATAAAAAAAGAATATAATTAACTCTAAATATAATTTTATTATATTTATTTTCTTATTATTATTGAATCTTATTTCGAATCCGTGAGATTGATGTGATAATGAACCCATAAAACTTTATATGAAAGACACTGATTGATTTAGGATCCGATGTCACCTTTTAATAGGGTTAGTTCATAGAAATCTATGTTAAAATATATTGGGACTACACCGTCATGAAATTTCGAGTCCCAACTCGCGGCTACGAACTCGAAATTATGCTCACGACTAAAATTCGCGGCCATGAACTTGAGCTCACGACTATCGATATATTGGTCTCAATATTTTGGCCATAACTTTTTACTCCGACCTTTGAATGACATGATTCTTACTGAATTGGAAAGAAGACTGCGAGATGTACAACTTTGTGTGAAATAGTCATTTCATCAATCTAATGTTTTAGAGGTCAAAATAGAGCAGTAAGCCGGGTATAATTTTGAATGACCCAAGGCTGTACGAATTTAATAGTATTTTCTAATTTTTATGACCAAAATTTATGTATATATTATATCTTACTTAAGGTCTTTCGATTGATGATCATGATAAATTACAACATAATAATTATAAATATCATTTAATTTAAGTATCAAATTATGATATATATATACATATATTAGTTTTATTACTTTAATACGACCTTTTCAATAACACGAAGTGTTAGAAATTTGATGCCCTCGTGAAAATCGAACTCTGACCTTCACGTTTTTGAAATCACACTAATAACCACTCTATTCTATATTTATATCATTGTGAATGTAAATAAATATATGTATAAACATAACTAAATCTAAAATATAAATTTACGTTGTGTATGATAATTTTGTGCTTCCATCTTAATTATAATATATGAGTTATGGACATGTTATGTCATATGTATGTGAGTGTAGGAGATCATACCTATGCTTGGGCGTGGTGGTTTGCCAAGATGTTATCGAAGTGAGGAATACATCGTATTCATATGTCTTACAACTCATGATGGTATGGACATCATGACGAGTCAGGTAAGGGTGAATTCAGTATAACCTTGTATACGATGACATATGCGGTGACCCTATCACCCGAGTTTTAATATGAGAGGATAAAATATAAGTTATGATATGAGAATCGGGTCTTGGGCCTTAGCTGTGGTGAGATTATCTCACTATAGCTCGTCTTAGAATTAAGTTGTAAGAGTATGTTACGAGTATGAGTATGAGATAAGATATGTTATGAGTACGATAATAAGATATCGCTGTGTAGGCTAGCAAAAGATTAAGAATTTAAGTCTCTACGTGTTGTTCCTTGCGTAGCTACTGTAAGAGCAACAATGTCTTTCAGCTAAGACGGGTCTTTGGGAGACAGTATGAGTATGGAGAGAATTATGTTTGGCCATTATGTCTCCTTATTAGGTTGGGTGGAGAGTATGAGGAGGATAGGAATGGTGATTAGATAGATTATAATATGGTATGTTACTATGGCAGTATGATACTATGGCGACCCTCACATCGTAGCTTGAGTAGCGAATCTGGCACAAGTCGTATAGGATTTATGAGTATGTTACTTACGTTCATACGATATACAGACATATATACAAGAATAATAAGATACGATATGTTATGAGATGTGATGAAGTACGTTAGGATATCAGTGTCTAGATCATGGTTCTGCATTTATGTTATGATATGAGTTTTATATTATACATATGTTTTGATTATATTCTCTTTTAGTTGTTTTGAGATACTATATTTATTACTCACATGATGCACCCAAGATTTACCTGAGTAGAATAGGGTGGATTGGTGATATATCCCACTGAGTTTATGTGACTGAGTAAACTCATCCCACGACAATTTAAGAGCTGCAGGTGACTATCTTGACGGATTGGATGTGAGTTTCTTTTACCCGACTGGTGCCAAGTACATTGACCCTGTGGATACGGAGTACTAGAAGCCTTGGGAGGGCAACATAGCTGAGTATCAGGAGGACTTCGATGTTGATCTTGACTCGGTGCCGGATATTAACTTTCTTAGACTCGGTATTGAGTTGGTCTTATTTTATTATTGTTGATACTATGGTTTCCGTTTATCGAATTTGTCTCCAACTTGACTTACATTTTATTTGTGAATTTATGGTATTTTATTGCATTTATTCTGTATTTATGATTTATTTATATTCTACCTATATATGTTAGCTTTCATGGATTTCGTAGAACCAGATTACATAAGAACTCTGATTAGGTGTATGCCCGTTTAGCATATCCGGGATATGTCTGTGTCATAACTTAAAATTCTAAGCCCTCGAAATAGGATAGAATTTCGGGTCGTAACAATGATAATCCGTACATATCACAAGGTGGAGTGGATGTGCAGTCCTTGATCTTTCCCAATGATGGGTGGTCCACCCATAATAGAGAACCTCTTAATTATGTGCGTTGTGGACTTATAGGAAATAAATTAATCTATATTTCAGGTTATAGTTAGGTCCAACTGGTTGAACAGATTGAATTATCCTGGGATACAAGGGATTCTCACGTGGATGTCAACTTATAAAAGTTAAACTTAAGATTTTATAGTTGGATCTAACCAAAACTTTCTATATTCCACAGTCAACACCTTTTATATTGAGAATTGGATGTGGTAGGTGTACTAAACTTTCTATCTGCCTTTATATAGAAAATTTCAAAAACGAAAAAAATTAAATTTGCATATTTTATTGAACTAGTAAAACGGCACGTGCAAGCACATGTGGACATTAGGACCTTTAAATGATTAAACTTGATTTTTAGACATCTAGGAACGGAAATCGCTATGAAGATGCTATCAGGGAGGGTCACCTGAGCAAGAATATACACAGTGGAACCAGTGAAGCTAGGAGGTTCTCAGAGCAAAGAAATGAGAAAGAGCGGGGGCCGATGTCCATAACATTGCCAACACCAGTCGCAATAATAATATAACTCCATTCCAATTCAAGGCAGCCCAACCAGCACCAGTCAAAACTAAACCAGTGCAGAGACTCTGGAGTAGAGGAGAGCCCACTACGATCATGTGTTTATTCCCTTAGGATAATCTTTGAATGTACTTTTGCCTTTGCTAATAGAAAAAGGATTAGTTACTGCTTGTCAATCGCAATCTCCTCATAACCCAATCCTGAAGAATTATGACCCTAATACTCACTATGATTTTCATCAAGGTCTGGGTCACTCGACTGATCGCTGCTTCCCATTAAAGTACGCGATCTAAGACATAATTGATGCCAGAAAAATCATTCCACTTGCACCTTCTCAAGTGAACCAGCATGCAAACATTCATCAGGTGTCATCACCCCCACATCCTACCAGAGGAGCAGGTCCTAGACCCACCATCGGGATAATAGAAGAGTGGGAGGAGGAATTTGAATTTTACCCATCGGACTATATCAGCGATCGGGAAATTTATGTAGCACCGTTGCAAAGTGATTACGAAGAGAGGACTAACGGGGTGATTGAACCTTAAATTTGTCAGATTATTTCCCCAACCCAACACCACGAGTTGAACCCTTAGATCTTAGGGCTTATTTCTCATCATCCACACCTGTTAATTATGTGCACATAAATGCATATCAATCATATACAGCCACCCCCATCAATTACCCGATAGCCCAATAGGCCCTCCATTCCCCACCATCACCTATCAACTATCAATGGCCCACTCCTACCCCATTACTCCCGGTGTAACCACCCGCAAACCTCATCACCCCAACCTGGCCCAATTTTTCCACCCAACCATCTATCACGAAGGTGAACCAAGAATTTTTACCCACCCTTTCGAACCCATCAGCACAAATGCATCAGTTACCGGCAGCTACACCATTTCAGATTTTGAGACCAACTACAATCCTCATCAGGTCCCGTTGAGTTACGAGCAGATAGATGTCAATGTCGATAGCAACAGAGAAGGGGCAGTAGACTTTGTTACCCAA
The DNA here is from genome assembly GCA_021018995.1 of Chloranthus sessilifolius. Lineage (NCBI taxonomy): Eukaryota > Viridiplantae > Streptophyta > Magnoliopsida > Chloranthales > Chloranthaceae > Chloranthus > Chloranthus sessilifolius. Next base: position 113,836,708 of record CM037591.1, on the reverse strand, counting down.
TCCGAAAAGATTTCAAAGCAGTCGGAAGCACCAACAGCAACACAGACCCAACCAGAGGGAAAGAAGGATAGTGTCGTGAACCCTTTTGAAAAAATGAGCCGTGAGCATATACTGGAGACTCAGTTGAGAAGAATGCCTGCTCATATTACTGTATGGGATCTATTAATAACGTCTCCACTCCATTTTCAAGCTTTAATGAGAGCGTTAAAAAATACACATGTATCGCTTCAGGTTAGCCCAGATGAAGTCGAACATATAGTTGGTCAAGTCATGGCTCCGAACGCCATTTCATTCTCGGATGCCGACTTACCGGATGAAGGGAGTAGTCACTCCAAATCTCTTAACATTACTGTGGAATCTGGAAATATGATAATCCCACTAGTTTTGATTGACAATGGGTCTGCTCTAGACATATGCCCACAGAGAACCGCCACTAAGATTGGGGTAGATCCATGCATGCTGAGACCCATGAGAACTAGTGCCCGAGGTTTTGATAACACGAGGAGAGAGATAATGGGGGAGGTTG